>CM041294.1:37470110-38956985 GCA_023052935.1 Piezodorus guildinii
AACGCGGAATTGCGGAACTCGTATAATGTGAATATAATTGAGTTGATAGCGTCGCGGCCCAAGACCGTTCATGGGTTGTAGTGGTACAGGTTTTTTTTAGCGTCGCGGAGGCTCAAATCGGCGAGTAAAATTGTTGAGCTCGGAGAGGAACGGATTCCAAAAAGTTGGTATTTGCTGATCCGACAGGTAGGCGTCCGAAAGGTAGGCCGAAGCGGCGATTGGAGGATTGCGTTAAAGCTGATCTCGGGGGCTTGGGCTTGACCGGCGAACATTAGACGAGTCTGTGCAGGCGAAGTTTGGTGGAATCGGCATCGAACCTTCGGGTTCGGTAAGCCTATTATTGTTATTATTATCGAATAATAATCAATAGTAATAATCGTAACAATAATTAATAATAATAATCGAATGAAATAGTAATCGTTTAACAAAACAACTAAATAATATAAACCAATTTTGAGTTATTGCCCAATTTATGTTACTAATTGCTGTCCATGAATCGTTTTGGATGAATGAATGAATGAAGAAAATAAACAAAAATTTTCTTGCTATGTGCACTTTTCATTACGATGAACTCATAATCCCAAAATGAAAATTTCTTAATTAATAAAACTGAACTTTTAAAAACATAAATAACATCACATTTAAATTGCATCCGCGCGATTGCTACTTTTATTTGAAATATAATACACATAACAGTAATTATATTGGATTAGCCACGAAGATCAAGGGTCCAGAGACCCAAATGTAGCGGAATTAGAGATATAGATTTGGGTGGAAAGTGAGAGCCTTTGGGATCGACAATAGTTGCACTATTTATGCAACAGTGGCTCACTTTCATTTCCAGTCATCATCGATCATCCATCACCGACCGCTCCACATCTTGTCCTCTTTGTGTCTATTAGACAATGGCGACTGCCGCAGAGTCATCCCCTTGTAGGTCGGTGGTAGGAGGAGGGCACGCCAGGTCCTGGATCTGCTGGAGCGAGCGGCTATCCTGATCTTTAGCACACTCTAATAATTTTAGATTAAAAAAAAAAGGCATCGCTTTTAGGATATTAATGGAAGATTCGTAAACAAAGACTCAAGTCCCTGAAATAACCGTTGATCATTTATCAGTCGATTTTTCACCAATCCAAGAATCATCAAGATAGGAAAAGATCATACTATATAAATTTGGACCACTAGAACATCTCACATCAACAATATAAAAAAGAATAACGAGACAATAAACAATTCCAAAACATCCTCACCATCAGGTAAAGCTACAGAATGGGATCATAGTAACATTTTAAGAGATCATAACTTCACGATTACGTTTTGCTAGTAACCAAGTTTACATTTTACATGTCACCAAAATGTTAGTTAATTATTCACGCTGTTTTACATAAATAATAACTAAAAAATCTGGTGGGCGCAACACACGACTCTCACCTCGGTTGTTACAGTTATTGCTGCTTGATACAGAGCGTTCTGGGTTTTCACTATACACCTTTCAAGCTACCAGAATCAGGCTTTATAAAGTAAAAGTCAACCTACATCAATAAAACAACAGAGATAAATGTACGTCAGAGTTGGTTATTGTTTTCAAAATGGTAGAATAGAAAGTTATCCAAGGGAATCTTTATATTATCGCAACAGCTTGTGGCTTATATTTGAACCTTTGTCTCAGCAATTATCTCATTTATTTCATCTCGTTAGAAAGTAAAGGGGTTATCTCTCATCTCTTCTGTATAAGGTTAAGTTCACTAGGCGAATTCGAACTGTCATTCGCTCGTGTAAACAATTAATCTGAGGCATCGTACACTCGACCATGTCACGGTGCACAGATATGTTCAGTGACAATTTTTCCTTTCCAGAAATGTCGATATAAATAGATTTCTTGTGATGAATCCGGTATGCGAAACATTTCTTCGTGACGTGAGTAGTGCGGTACAGTTTTAAAGAAAACGTAAATTCTCGATTCTAAACTAAAGATAAAACTTATTTTCAAATTTTACTTTAATACCTTAGAGAGAAATCGAAAATAAGATATAATCAGGACAGAATTTTGCAAAACGACGTGTTTACATTTGCAACTTCCTCTGATACCTCTTACTGTAATCAGCTCTTTTGAAACGGCTAGGATGTGCGTAATTTATAATTGAGTATTTTATTAACATTTGCGTATTAACATATCTTAACTCACTAATTATTTAAGTGCCAAATAACATTAAACATATGAATTGTGAAGTTTAAGATAGCTTATTCGCCAGTAGGTTCATAACTGAAATGGTTCGAATCCGGCTGCGGTGGAAACTTTATATTATGTATTCAATATCTCTCCTCTGTATATATAAAATGATAACGCGATTCTTGGTTTCCATGAAATCCTAAACCACGCGACGGATTTTACTACAGATTTTACTACGGATTCACAACAGTTTAGGTCATTCATTCCTGAAGTTTAAAAGTAATGTACATTGCAAACAAGTTTTTTCTCAAGATGGGAAAGTTAAATTTTCTGTAATCAAGAAGTGACACCACTGAGCTTCCAAGTCTTCAGTTTACTCAGTTTATTTTATGCGCGAGTAAAGAGGTGAGCCTGTGGCTGAGTGGCTGGAGCGCTAGTCTCTCACGCTAAAGGTTGTGAGTTCGAACCCCGATCCCAGAAAGACTTTTTCAAGCATTTAATAAATGGGGATTCACTCTCCCCCGGGTAAGTGAGACCCATCAGCCAATTAGTGGCCAATTACAAAATTAGGCGTAGGGAGTGATGACCCTAACCTATAAAATACATGGAGAAATGTGAGTGTAATCTCCCAGGAGGTTATACCGCGAGGCCAAGGGCTTACACGTCCTGTCGTGCCACTGGAAGAAGGGAACATAGATGAATGAGAGGGAAATTAAAAAGAAAAAAAAAAAAAAATTGGATATATGGAGGATTTACTGTTTTGATGCATTAATAATTAGTGCTTCTTTTCATCAAGCAATTTGTACTCCAAAAAATACTGTATGAAGTATTCATTTCTGAATAACAAGAAGTGAAGTCCAACTAGATGAGCGGTAGTTCCAACAAACCCTCGAAGGAAGATTTATGAGTCTGCTTTCCAAACGGTTCTACGAAAAAAGCAGATTTGCCACGTCGTTGCTTTCGTGGAATTAATTTTAAATGAACGAGCTAGATTAATATACATATCAGTTTACATCCTCAAATAAATGTTAAAATTACTTTATTCAAGATAAAACATTTCTCCTCCTCGACATATCACTCAATAATCGACACCCCAGTTCAATAAAACCAGTTTGAAAACATAGTAAACTCATCTACGCTCTTGGAGTATGTGGATTTTGAATTCCTGTTAATTTAAAATGACCTTCTAACTAGAGAGATAAGAGAGGGCTCAGGCGCATTCATGCATTTCACATATGCGGGAAAAGGGAAAATTGTTGTTTTAAATGCGCTCGTTCTCTATTTTTTTGCATCAATCCTTCTCAGCTAATGGCAGTTGTTTGAAGTTTCTTTTCATCTCAACTTTCTTGAGGTCACCCAGTTTATGTATTCTTCTTTTTCATACATTTGTCACTTCTTGTTTATTTATTTTACGTCACTTTATGTTACTATGGCTAATCGGACGATGCTACAGTGGGAGTCCTAAATTTTGCCTATCCAGGTTTTATTAGGTATCTTTAATGAGTACCTGACATCGCACAGGATAGTGACCACCTTTTAACGTCCCCTCCGAAAGACGGCATAACCAAGGATTTTTTTACTCCCATTAAAAAATCCTAGAACCACCGGCTGGTTTGAACCCGTGGCCTTTGGGATAGGAGGCTGTTATGCTAGCCACCCAGCTACAAGTTATTCTTTGTTGTCTCTATTTGAACATTTATGGAGAAACTTTTTGAATTTTGAATGATGGATACGACTATCCTAATTTCTTAATATATCCTTCTGGAAGGTTTACAATATTTTATTGGACCGGATAATTTGTCTTATATTTTTTTTAATCAACTGTCTGTAACCTCTTTCTGGATTGTAGATCGTAGCAAGTCGTCCTATGATACGATTATGTTAGCTTGGAAAACATCCGCAGTTGTCATTATTTGGACCTTAAGTACATAAAAACACTAAAATATAATAGTAATAAACACGTCAAAGGAGGGAGATATTGTATTAAAGAGATATAATATTACAATATGCACCGCGTGGGGTGTGAAAGTTGCGCCCTGTTCTTCGACTGGGCAGCCTTGACCCGGTCACGCTACCAGATTCTTTTCTGCCTTCCAATACCGCCCACGGTGTTATTATCTGCATCGTGTCACTTGTTGCCTAAGGTCAATCTACTACTTTGCATTAAAGTATTACTCTAACAGTACCTTACAGTATGGCATTACAGTAACTGCTAATATAGTAAATAGGTTTAAAATATGTAAAAAGTAAATCTCTTTTATTGTAGAATAAATCAACTTGAAAAAAAAAAGTATCCAAATGGAAAACTAAATACTGAATGTGGTTACAGGGGATCGTACTCAAGACTCCTAATCTTCTGGTTCTGGGTTCGAACCCTCCTGAAGCAGGGTGATTATTTATTCTGTTAATGTATCAGCGAGGCAATGACCCTACTGGAGCTCACCCAGCGTTTATAAAGTGGATGCCCAAAATTTGGGGAAATACATGACGGCAGAACGTGATCTCGGCCTAATCATCTCCTTACACGGTCGTTGAACTAGAAATGATGCAAATCTCTCATTTATTTATTTAACGTCACTTTATGTTACTGTGGCTAATCGGACAAAATTTACAGTGGCAGTCCTAAATTTTGCCTATCCAGGTTTTATATGGATACTGTTCTTTAACGAGTACCTGACATCGCACAGGCTCGGGAGCACCTTTAAACGTCCCCTCCGAAGAACTCCATAACTAAAGATTTTTCACTCCCTTTAAAAATTCCTAGGACAACTTGCCGATTTAAACCCGCCAACTTTGGCATAGGAGGCTGTTATGCTAGACACATGATCCCAACTTTTCCTTTTGAAAAATAAACTTGATAAAAAAGGAAAACTGCCAAAATGTATTCATTTTAATTGACGTTTTAAGTGATATTTATGAAATTCATAACTTAACTATTCATAACAAATCTTTCATACAGTATCTACGGCTTTCTTTGAAAAACGAAGAGACCCTAATAATTTGTTCTCATAGCAATAAAGGTGACAGTGAACAAGAATTCATCATGCATTTTATTTCACTTACACTTGTGATCTAAGGCTGGAAGTTAAAAGTTTAGAAACACGGTTTTTTAAAGAGGTGACTGGAAGTATTACATTAACGAAGAAAGATATGAACAATGATTCTTTTGTGTCTACATCTGCTTTTTTATATTATAAGACAGGAGATAGGACAATTAAAGTTTTTTCACCTGGGAATATTTCATTTTCATATACTGCGTAAATTTATTTTCAAATCTCATAACGTTCCGAAAATTTAATGAAAAATTAAATTATTTTAACTGAATTACTTCCCCTCGGAAAGCAATTTCTATTGAATATCAATATTTTAGGTTTTATTAACAAAATATGTTTTCTTTATTTGGGAAAATTATATACCTCGTAAGCTTAGGGAGATATTTGGTTCGCTATAATATTACAAATTTTCATAATATTACAAATAGATTAACATTGAGATATAAACATTATATGAATCATTCCGAATTTATATACTTGAAGATGCATTCATTTTTATATGAAATATTCATAAAACAAAACACCGACACCTGTTAACACATACATAAATATGATGTTGAGATTTGTGGAAAATTTTAACAGATTTCAGTGAATACATTAGTTTCACTTTCCTTAATTTTTATTTTTCCAACTGCTCTTAGAGTATGTTTACAAAGTACTAATAAACGTCGTGTAATATTTAAAATCATGTGCAAGAACAAGGATTTTAAAAATATAAAATATATTTATGTTCTGATCATAAGCTTGTTTGTTTTATAATTTTTTCCCCTGATTCTACTAAGAAAAATTAAACAGATTTGGAAATTGCCTGTAGTACACGTAAAAGAAAACGTAGTAGATTATTGAACAACAAAAATAGAATCATCCTTTCCAAAGTCAACAAGAATTGCTTCTATAAATTCATAGCTGAAATTATAAATTTTAAATTACGATAAGGCACGGACTTAAATTGGAATTGTTTCGTGTATTCTTGGATGGAAAGGGATATGTATACTTGAATATGGCAATGAGAGAAAGTTAAAAGCTGTTATATATAATAATATTATTAATATACATTCCAACTCCGCCGTATAGTTCAATTCTCATTCGTTCACTAACTTTTTTTTTTCCCCGAGAACAGGCCTTCTAGAAGCACTCAAAACATATCGCTTCTCTCATCTTCTTCCAAAACTCGTTCATCCTTTCCTACTGCCTCTCCCTTCTCTCCTCAGTCCATCCTCTTCCAATGGGATTCCTCCTATCCTCCTCAGGAATCACCAGTTTAGAATTTTTTGTTCGTAAAGCCCCCGATCCAAGCAGCCCTCCTCTGTGATATTTAATCTTCTTACTTCCACCTTCATTAGCCCTGACTTTTACACTTCCATATTTTACTAAAAATTTGTTTACCGAGTCTTGCCTGGCTCACTCGTATCATATGCCCATGGAAAAGCAACCTTTGCTTTCGAACTGTTACGTCGAGGTCCTCAGTTTTACTACAGATCTTTTTGTTCGATCTCATTTTATATCCTTCCTGTGTTTTTCTAGGACCACAAATTCTTCTTAAAATCCTTCTCTCTATCTTGAATGAGTTATCAATTCCAGCTACACTCGTAGTCATACCGCAGTACTGTAATGAATTTGTTTGTATGTATTACTATAAAAAGAAAATACATTTTCTTAATTAAAAAAATTTACAGTAACACGTATCTTAGATAGCTGTATGTAACATTTCTCAGCGGTGCTATTTTTACCTCACTTTGTCATCATTATTTGTTTAACTCTCTACGACTGATGAACTTTCTCTATTCGGTTAGTATTTTTAGACTGTAGATGTGAAATGTGCTGTCTCCGATATACATTTAAATAATATCTTATCGATCTTATCTCGTAATACTTAAAAATGCGAAACTTTGACCAAATATTAATTGATATTTGGGAGAATTAAGGCAGTGTTTTAGAATCTTCAATATACAAATATTAATAATAACATCATAAACCCTATATAAACTGTTTATTTTAGAAGTGGCCTAAGTCCATTTATACTCAAATTTACTATTGTTAACGTCTGAAGAGAGTTATGAATGTAATTTTAATAATTCAGCATTTAACAAGTTAACCTCAGTTTTTCGACAAATGAATTAGTTGAATAATCAGTATATTAAATTAATGCAATTAATTTAAACTAAAAAAGACCTCAATTTATGTATAAATGGACACAGATCAGTTTCAAAATAAATGGCTCATTTTTCTCTACTCAAATTGAAGGTCACATCAGAGAAAAGAAAAATACTTAGCATTGAGACAAGATGGCACTGGCAGAAATACAGCAGTTTCACTCTCTGAGCCGGCGAAGGCCAAAACATCTGTTAATTGAAAGTAACATTTTGACGAAATGAGCTGCACTTGGAGCACTTCCGCTCTAAGGTACAGTCATCCACTTTCCAAAGGTACCTTTCACCGAACCAGGGGCACGACTCGGCAGCCATCAATGGAGATCGTGAACTATCAAACTCCTTCAGCTCTTAGCTGTCTACTTGTGCCTTTGATGGCTGTATTGGAGTACACTACAGTACATTACACAGCCTTCATGATAGGCATGCACTATGCTACATGAACAAATTAACAGTGTGTGTACCAATTTCAGTTCATATATTAAATAGAAAGAACACGGCATGTTTCGTCACATTGATGTTAAAACTCTTAGAAAATTATATTAAAATAATTTACATTTATGAGTAGAGGGTGGTTACTTTCCACTCCCCATATCCACCCTGTGTACACACATAAACTTACTCAAAAAAGTTTCCATACCCCCATAAATAAATTCTTGATTCCCTCAACACTTTTGAACTTCCATCTGGCCCAAAAATATTAAATTTAGATTCCTAACACAATATGACCCGTTCCCAGAACTTTTTGGGTTTATTTACAAACTCCCTAGCAAATTACAGCCGCTCCTTCTGGTTTAACTTACTGAAGAGGGGCTTTCTTCTTGCGACTCAACTATTGTATCCTTCCCTTCTTAGAATATTTTTGGCTGTTCCTGGGTGGACTTAAATCCCATAGTAACTATTTATTCTGAGGTGTCGGTAGTGCGAGGATTCGAATGAACTTCAGCAAGGACGGCTCGCCTCTGGCGATTCTCCAGTCTCCTGTCATCCAGCACGTGTTCTATCCTCCAAATATTTTAACTCTCTATGTCTTCGTAGTCCATACTGAACAGTAGCATGCGACTTCTTCAAGAGGTATGCAATTTATCTTGTAGATAAGCCCCGCAAACCGTGAGCTCTATCAAATCACGAAAAAAGCTCATATTAAAAAGAAATCAGTTTCTCAGGCCCAATAAAGTTAATACTGAACTAAGATTTGATAACCGAGATAAGATTTATACATATAACACTGGAAAGACGGTTATAGTACAACAAATAGTAATATATTGAAAGTGTGACCTACCATTAAAAATGACATCCTGCCTCGTTTTATATTGATGATGAAAAAAAAAAAAATTATATTATTTTTATAAAATATTACTATTAATAATTTGTGTATTAGAAAATTGTTAAGTTGAAAATAAATAGCTATGCAAAATAAAAGCATGCTGTAGGAAACTTTTTTGAGTGAATGTATATTTTAAATATTTCTATTGAATACTTTGTGAGGGCAATTTTTCCATTTTCTTCCCAAAGGCAACGCTAATGTATATTTTCATCCGAGGATAAAGATTAGAACCATCTAATTAAATAAATATTATCACACAAAAAATTGGATCATTTAAGAAGGTCTACATCGATTGCAACATAGGTAGCAAAAAATCGATGTCAGGCCACTGAATTGAAAACAAGCTCTGCTGCGCAGTTAAGTCAAGTGCACTCTTACGCGAACTTGTGAAAGTTATGTCGCCTTCGGCAATGGCCGGCCCTTACCACTATTACAAAATCCGAGATCTAATGCGCAGCGAAGATATGTCAGCCTGTCCAGCTGTTCCTGAGCAGCCTGCAGGAGAGGATGACACATGATGAAACGAGAAGATTTTCGACTAAATGGGGCAGACTAGACTGGTTTGTCGAGAATCGGGAATGTGGTCCAAGTGGGGAGCGTTGGCACTTTCTTATCCGTCTTCTGTTTACAAACAGTCTCTCGGTCAAGGCTTCAGTCAGCTCAGCCTCCAAGACTGGCGTTGCATCCAAGCAGGTACAATACTCCACCTAATCGATACATCGAGGTACTAAAAATCGATAGTACTTGTAGTGTGGTACATCGATTTATAGCAGGGCATATCAATCAAAACAGTGAAAACTTTCGATATCAGACAAGAACTATATCAAACTGTCTAATGGATATCGTTCACTTAAATTACTCCATCAGATATTGCATCTTTTCTTCATTTATTTCAAATTTAAAACATTATATAAATGTTAAAAATTACAATAAAAATTTATTTTAAAAGAGGAGGAGATAGACTTGATTGGTTCAGAAAGTCTATAAGCATTTGATTAAACTAATTTTAAAATAATAATAATTAGTGATGACAGTTAAATTATCTTTTAATGAGCGTATGGAATGTTCTAGTTGATGAATATTTTTTGATTATCAACAAATGAAATCAAACATGAGCCATTCGTCATGTGCAGATGAATATCATGATTAAAAAGTTCAACACTCCATATCTCGGATAATATCTAATTTCAATTATAAATTACACCTATAAGAGTTTGGAGGTTTTCATATTTCAGTCTCACTCTTAATTGTTTGCCGATTCAACAAAATAATTAATCTATTCCATCGACAATAAAGCAATTATCATTGATCAAAGCTGACATAATATGCAAATATAATCATTTGTATTCATGTATTAACGTCTCGCTTTCATAGCTTACTCTGGGGAGGGCGGAGTAAGTCTGTGACCTATATTTTGAAAACGTTAATAGTTTTTAAAGGTAGATGTTTAAACATATTGTAAAAAGCCTGAAACCGTCTGATTTAACTTGAAGAACTCAATATCACGGAAGCACAGTGTACATCCTAGCCGCACTGATATTCGTTCAATTTATGAAGAGCGAAATTTTAAATTTTGTAACATTTTTGACCGGACTTCCTCAGTCATAAATTAAATACGAATTAGCAGTTTCATAAAATTATATTATTATTATATATATATATATATATATATATGTTATTTAATATTTTTATTTTTAGAAGAATTTACAAGTGGTCGCAAGCCTCAGAATTTATATATGTTATGGTATTGCACCAATTACTTGTTACGCTAAGTATTATGTACAAGTGGGATTAATGGTAATAATTGCTTAAGTTGTTTTGAACAGTAGGAAAATCCTGATAAAAAACCTACACAATAAAAAAAAAGATTTAAAGTGAAAACCAATTAATTACAAAATTACATGACTTTATATCGACAGTCGTAAAAGTTGCAAAACTGAGCAGCCACCATCTTTGCGAAATATCGGAATGCCTTTGCAGTATTTTGTTTACAAATAAACTAACTCCTTTCACTTGCCATAAATTATGAACTTAGCCTAGAAAAAAAAATCTGTGAAGCGAGTGCTAATACTTTCCCCAACTCATTATGTTTTGATAACATTTTTTTTTCTTAACACAAATAGTACGAAAATAATTAACCAACATAATAAATTTAAAGTATGAAAGCAACATATTATTTTGAATGATTCTAAAGAGCAATAAATTAATAACCATTAAACTAACTAAGTTTTAGAATGTCAATGCAGTTTAGTGATTGTTATGAACCAAAAAAAAAATATGAGACTAACAATTTAAAAATACATTATTAAATGAAATATGTAGGAATAAAACATGTACATACGTCTATATATTAATGTTAAATTGTTTCTTCAACTGATTGTTTTGTTTTTTTCAGTAACATTGAGAACTTGCTTAGAATATTATTGTGCAGCCTGGTGGTCCTTATAACTGACAGTCACCCCCAGAATTCATGGTACTATGGAGGTAAGCTATCGTATTACATAAAGCTTCTTCTTCTCCCCCCCCCCATTTTTTAATATAATTTTTTTATTCAAAACCATTTACATACATTTTGACTGTGCTAGCATAAGTCACTATCTCAATAAGGCAAACCCTGTGTGTGAGATTGTTGATATAAAAATTGAAAACAGTTGATATATATTTTGTGGGATAATACTATTGAGGTAGAAATACAATACTAAAATCGTGATTTGATTTTATCTTATCATAAATACATTATAATATATGATATAATACATACAGATATCATAGAAAGACTCGGAAAAGTAAGTCTTGGAATTCGTCTGAAGTGAGAGCCAAAAACAATACCGTAATTATTTGGAAGTAAAATGTTATATGCATTTCCGTATTAGTTGCGAAAAAATAGATCAGTCAGATTGTGAAATAATTACTTCGTGACGAAAATGTGAGCGTACAGAACCTGCTGGCACACAGATAAGTCATGATTCCCCATACGTTTCATTGGTTGATCTTCTAAATATTTTAAAGTATAGAACCTTGTTCATTCAGTAGTTATTTATTTTCAAACTTATTTCCCTACCTCCAATATAACCTTCAAAAACAGTAGCAACGTTCTTGCCACCACAACCGATAAGTCGTCATCGGCTTAAAATGTGTCTACTTTCATAATTTTTTTTTTCATATATCCTTTCCACCCAGTTCGTTCTAATTTTTTTTTCGTTGCTACCGGTTAAGTTGATTTGGCCCTAATTATTACTTTCTTCCACCCGTAATAGGGTTTAATACCTTAACAGATTAAGAGAGTGCCCATTTTGAAGATTATGCGTCAAAGATTCTTCTGCCCAAGTATCTTGTAGGTATTTTACTAGACCGATTCCTCCGTGGTTAAACAACTCAATTGAGAGACCGTCGTGCGTTGGAGCCTTGTTTAAATGTTTCATGAACATTACATCACATCAATCATAATGTTTGCTGTGCTATTTTCAGATGAAAGCGATTGGCGAAGCGGAGGGTTCCCGAAGTTCCCAAGCGAGAACACGTACTCCAGCAGCCATTGTGGCGCCCGAACAGTCTCACACCAGCCGCTACGGGGAGGCACCGGCGGAGCGTCGGCCAAGATCGTAGGTGGAACCAACGCACCCTACGGCGCCTATCCCTGGCAGGTATCTTCTTCTTACCAATAATATGATAGCTATACATCTCTTAGCTATAACAATTAATAGTAAGTAGGCCTATTTAATCGAGCGCCTACTATCCGACCCTAGTGTTAGGCCCCTATCTGAAGCTAAGAAGAAGATAAACACTAGTAAAAATACATGCGAAATAAAAAGACAATAGAATGCGGAGGCCACTCACCTCCAAAAAAAAATATGTAAAATACAGGTAGTATAAGATTTAATCTATTATATTAAATTAATTATATATTAAAATCATTCACCCATCAATTACCAGGAGGATAGAAAAATTTATGGCATCAACTATAGTATTTCATTTTACTAACGTAATTCGTTTTTCTGTTTAAGGGATTGGAAAAAAAAAAAAAAAAAAGACAATGGAAAGATAATAGCAAACAGTATTAAAGTTATAGAGTATTAGGCAGTGGAATAAAAGAACCTTGTACTAGACAGCTTGTTTATTACTGCTATATACACAAACAACATGGCGCAGGGGACGCTACCAACTGGACTGTACTGTTTGTTGTTGGGCTGCTGTACACCTAGGTGGAAGTTCAGTGCCACAACTATCTTTACATATACAATCGATATTTAACAAACAGTTATCAAAGGTGGTGGTAATAAACAATAAGATAATATTAGTATGAAGTTTTAAAATATATCGAATAATATTTCTTCATAACATACCTCGATTAGGAACAAGAAGTATCAACGCAACACACATTGCTGTAATAAAATCACTTGATCATAGTCATTTTTAAACCATTACTATGTCACTGAACGAAAATAATTATTAATTGTTGCTAAAAAACAACAAGCTAAACGCGATGATCTGAGCCATACTACAAGTAAATCATTATGCGCCAGACAGTGTTGCCATTACAGCATATCATTAAAAATAAAATATAAAAAAGATCAAGTTCTAGCCGTATGAGGGAATTTTGTATTTTTTAGTGTAATTATCAAGGTAAATACTGAACTATTTTTTCTATCCTCGCTATGACCATTGATTTAAAATAAATGTTCTTTGGCACCTACAAAATTTCCATTTTTTAAAAAACACTTTGGAGACATCGGGAGCTAATCTTCCTCAGATTTCTCAATTTCCAAGGCATGATTCACCCTAAAAAAGATTTAAAAGATCTAGCATACATGTGTGCGATGCGTTCAATAAAGCTTGAGATTCATTAAACCTGACATCAGTTTTATCATCCCTGTGAACATCTTTATGAAATATAACATCTTGTGTTGTTCATCTAGTCGCTATTAACAATTAAAAACAAACAGGTCAAGAGAAACTGACGAGTGTAAGTACTTAATGTCGTTTTCCTACTGGATTGTCAAGCCCCGACCTTGATAAATAGGCAGTGATAGAAAGCGAGTAAGGTCCATTAGTACTAGCTATTGCACAATAACCAAATCTGACGGATCAGTTCCTCCGTCTCCCCGTCCTTGTTTCCTATTTCTCTTCACAATCGATCAATCACATGCAGTGAAACTGGCTCCGTTATGGTTGCCACTTTCAATGTCCACACCTTCAACAGGTGGTGGCTCTTTCCAAGAAATCAAGGGGAAATCTGTTAATTTCAAATAATATTCAATACTGCAAATGATGGTGATGGCTCTTGTTATATGACAGCTTTATGGGTTTTCCCACCTAACACACCTTAAAACATCCATATTTGATCATAAATCTACATTTCATTTGTAGTTTGTACTAATTAATTTAACTCCATTACTTCAGAAATTCGTTCCTCCCTCCGGGATGATTATTTTTGTTTCCTTCCTTTTTCAGTATCTTTGATCTCGCGATTTGGCATTCTGTTCAATGATCAGAATTCTTCGGTTGAATCGCCTTTCTTCCTTGTAAATAACCCAATCAATACTTCAAAATCCTTAAGGCGTTGTTTCCACCCAAATGTAAACCGCCATATTAAGATCTATAAATAATAGTTGGGAATGTGGTAATATTGTAGAGTCTACTATTTATATTTATGAAAAGGATGTAACCTAACTAACTAAATTATAAAAAAATATTATAAAATTTGTAGTTAATTTAGGAGATTCCCATACACCTTTATAAACATCATCGTAATGCCATAATATAACTGTAGATAGTTCTTGAATATATTCAGGCCTCAGTTTTTTGGCGTACCTCTTGATTAATGCTCTGAAAGTCCATGTCACAGTAGACAAGTCCTGGGTCAGAACCTGGACTGAAAAAAATTGTATGCTGCTATATCAGTCGAGGGGTGATCCTCTGGTTGGGATATTCACTTGGAATATGCCCAGCCTTTCTAAACCGGGTAAAACCCTGATGGCTAAGTGTGATCTCGGTTTAATCTCTCCCTGGCACAGCTGTAGGCCAAGAAACTACAAATATTTATATGTAATGAACCCGTGACCCTTCATGAAGAGGTACAGTTCTGTTTTCTCTAATGACATGCACTAATTCATAAGTTGACTTAAATTACAGTCTACCTATAAATAATAACATTCTATCAAAGAAATGTAAAACAAATTTCTTAATGTTAGCATTAAAATTATACAAAATATATTTTTAATTTATTCATTAGGAGTAGGTTGACTCGGTAGATAGTGCACTAGATAAATTTGCGAGCTACTAAATTCCAGGTCTCAGCTTCAATTCTCACTACCACAGGATAATTAATTGTTCTGTTATGTTGGGGAACCCTCTTGGGGTTCACTCAGTCACTATTGATTTTTTAGAACTTTCATAGTGTATCTTTTGTAAATGATTTTTTATGCTTTCAAATATATAATGTTTTGAGAAAAATTTGATTTCTGAAGAAAACATTTTGAGAAATAGCTTTTATAAAACCAAAATAAGTAAATAATTATTAATATAATATATGATTTAAGAAATACAATATTTAAAATAAGATATTGAAAAAAAATCCTTCTCTGAAAATAATTTATTTACCAATTTTGAATAGTTTTTCTGGATTTGATATACTGTTTGTATTTTGTTTTTTAAGTTCATTCTATTTCAGTTGATGAATAGCTACCTAGTTTTATTGCAGTATCATTAAAATAAGGCTTTATCATTAAAACAGTTATGTAGAGTTAAAGTTTTCTTTAAAATATAAATAAACGCTTTGTAAACAGGTTGAAATTCAGTCATGGTCAGAAGGGAAATACAAGCATCATTGTGGAGGTGCTGTGGTTGGCCCTCGTATTATCCTGACTGCAGCCCACTGCATCACTAACTTGGACACACCATCTGGAATGCGTCTTGCCCTAGGTAAACACAATCTCAGGAACAAAGATCGGCATGAGAGATTCTACAAGCCGGAAAGAGTGGTCATTCATCCAGAGTTCAGAAAAGGTAAGCATTTCATTATTTCTATTTATACAAAAGTTAGCATAGCTGATTAGACTTAATCATGCTTTAACTTATTCTTTAAATTTGTGTTTTGTTAATTAAGTGCCTTAGTAATTGAAAAAAAAAATTCAAAATTTGAAGTTCTGCATTTTATTGGCTTGGCAAATAAGTCCTTATGGTTTTTCTGTTTATTTTTATGTCACTAAGACACATTTCTTATCTGATGAATTAATCCTTCGGGTGAATTGTTAATCCTGTTTGTGGTATGTCAACAACTATATCGGTTAGCTGTAGTTGAGACTAACTCAGTATTGTGTTTTCTATTGCACTGTGAGTATGGAAGAAAACATCATTCATTATCAGCACATTTTGTTGTATTATTTAAAAAAAAGGTAAGCGTGCTGTAGAAGCTCATAGAAATATTTGCAGTGTTTATGGTGATGATGCCTTAACTGAACGCATCTGTCAAAATAGGTTTCCCAAATTTTATTCAGGAAATCTTGACATCAATGATGCTCAACAGTCTGGTCACCTCTATGAAATTGAAACCAATGTTAAGGATATTTTTCATCAAAATTCCATCCAATCAGTGTGAGAAATTAATATGGCCCATTAACCATTTGCATAAGCTCGGCTATCTTTCCGGGTTTAATGTTTGGGTCCCTCACTCTCTAGTCAACTTGGCAACATGCATTTATGTTTGTGATTCACTATGGAATCGGGTGCCAAAGAATCCACTTTTTGAAAAGATTGGTAACAGGAGATGAGAAATGGATATTTTACTATAATGTAGTCTGTAGATAATCGGGCATAAGAGAGGCTTTTAAAGCTTTAGAGCAATCTGCTAAGACAATGGGACTTGTCATAAATGAATTCAAGACCAAGTATATGATTGCAGGGGCTAAGGTACGAGAACCATGTATTTAGATACAAGGATACAAATTTGAAACAGTTCAGGGATTTGTATACCTCAGGTCGTTTGTAGATGCCAAGAATAATTCCTCCAAAGAAATAGAGAAGAGAATTTTAGCTGCTACGAGGGGTTATTATGGTCTAATAAGAATATTTAAAACTAAAGAAATTAATAAGGAAACGAAGGCCACACTCTATAAAACCCTGATTAGACCCATACTGACTTATATGAGCTGTGAATCCTGGGTGTTAAGGGAAACAGATGAACAAAAGATTGCTGTTTTCGAACGAAGAATACTGAGAAGGATTTATGGGCCTATATGCGAAAATGGTCTTTGGAGAATAAGACACAATCGAGAGCTTTATGAAAAGTATAAGGATGTCCAAGCGGTGAGATTTATAAAGATAAGCAGGCTTCGTTGGGCTGGCCACGTTCAAAGAATGGCAGATGGTAGTATCCCCAAGAGAATAATGAGCTATGCGCCGGTGGGCAAAAGGAAGAGATGGAGACCACCCGAATGAGATGGTTGGACCAGGCTGGAAAGGATGCAGTGCAGCTGGGAGGTTCAGGCTGGTGGACGATGGCCAGGAATAGAGAAGAGTGGGGAAGGTTTCTTCTGGAGGCCAGGGCCCAAACTGGGCTGCAGCGCCGAGGATGTATGTATGTATGTAGTCTGTAGAAAATCTTGTGGAATTAGTGTTGAGATTCCGAGAAGAATGTCAAAACACAGATAGCATCCAAAGAAGATGATTTCCATATGATGATATTTTCTTTGAGCTATTGCCATCAGGACAAATGATTGATTCAGATTCAACTCTATACTGCTCACAATTAACAAAATGTTATCAATCAATTAAAAGTAAATACCCAAAACTGGCAAAGCAGAAGAGTGTTGTGTTTCAACAAGACAAAGCTAGGCCCCACACCTCATTGGTCACTCCCAATAAATTATGAAGCCTTAGATAGGACCTTTTTTCCCACCCTCGATATTCACCAGACCTAGCTCCAAGAAACTACCACTTATTCCAGTCTCTGTAGAACTCCATGAATAGAAAGAAATTCCAAAAGGAGGAAAACATCAAAAACCACTTGGATCGGTTTTTTAACAATAGACTCCAGACATTTTATGAGCATGGCATTATGCAGTCGGTAGAAAGATGGAGGAAAAAATTCATATTAAATAATGATCAATATATTGTAGATCAAAATAAATTTTATGTCTATAATACATTGTATTTTATTTTACCTGATTTTACACGATTTATTTTAACCGAAAGGATTTATTTGCCAGCCTAATAAAATATCTAGAATCCAAATGATTTTAACAATTTTGATGAAACTTCTCTAAAGTCTTCTTCTTAAAGACTTTTCACTTCTAGAAAGATAAATAAATTCTCAAAATAAACCAGTTTTACTAAACGTATTGGATTTTTTACCTATGTTTTATGTTTATTAATTTCAATTATGAAACTTTGTAATGAGGAAAATTTTTTTTTTTTTAAACCTCCTTGAAATTTGAGGTTTTACTTTTTAATATAAGTAGAATTCAGCAATAGAATAAGAAATATAAAATTGTATATTTACTATGAATATTGAATTTAATGTTTAGATAATTTATAAAATTATATATTTATATTTAAAACGCTATATTTAAATTAATAAAATCCTTTACAGATGGTCCACACAGTAATGACATTGCTTTGATAAAAGTAAAGTCATCAAATGATGCAGGAATTGACTTCAACAATTATGTCCAGCCAATCTGTCTTCCAGATGAACATCAACCAAGAGAGGGCCAATGGTGTACAGTAACAGGATGGGGAGCTCAACAACGTAATGTTTTTTCCTCCATTTAAATTATTTCTTAAATTAACATATGTTTGTGTAAAAATCTTGAAGATGAGTCAGAAAATAGCTATATGAATTATTTGAACAAATTTAATTCAGTTTTAATATTTCATTTGAATAATATATCTTACCAAAAAAAAAAAAAAAAAAGGTTGAAAATAAAAATTACATTGGGATATAATGTTTAAGTACAAATAATCTTCCCATGATTGATCCATACCTATTATCATTTCTTGGCATTATTATACTTTAACAAAATCTATGTTTGATTATATGTATCTGATCTAGTATTTGATAAGTAAGCTGACTGTTATAGCTGGTGACTCTGACAGCCTGAGTACTACCCTGAGGGCTGCTTCAGTGCCTCTTCTATCGCAGTCTACATGCAGAGGATCTGAGGTGTATGGAGGAAGGCATCAGTCGATATTGGACAGCATGCTCTGCGCGGGACTACTGGAGGGTGGTGTTGATGCCTGTGGTGGTGACTCTGGCGGACCGTTGGCTTGCCAGGAACACGGTTAGAAATTTTTTTTGTCAAATTTCATGTCTTAACAAATATTCATTGCAATGTAACAATTATTATTTTCATAAATATTAGTTTTCTTATTTCATCAACAATAGTTTTAATGGTATTAGTAGATAACTAGATATATATAAAAAATTATTTCTGTGATTTTGCAGGAAAATTTGTTCTTGCCGGAGTTGTATCATGGGGAGATGGTTGTGCAAAGAAGAACAGACCAGGAGTTTACACACGTGTTGCTAGCTTCACACACTGGATCAGGCAAACAATGGCAAAACTTGGAGCGTAATCGCCTGGAACTGAGTTCCTTCACCAGGTCCTTCTGTAATATAATAAATTTTTGTATAAAATGCAGAACAAAGGTCCAAGCAAATAATAATCATTGAGCAACATAAGATACTTATATATAGTGAAAATATTTTGTTTTTAAAATGCTGAAATGGTTAAAAACAAGATACAAGTAACCATATTTTATAGCATCATATTTCGTTCTTCCTTTTTTTAGCAGAAAAAGATGAATTTTCTTGTTAAATTTTGATGTTAAGACACCCTCTTAAAAATTAATGTAACAATGGGATTAATAGTGTTTAAAAAGAATGTAATTTAATATGATAGTTGAAATTACTTATTTAACTTTTTAAGGTATCAGAGAAAATTATTTCATTTCTTAATATCTTTGCGATGAACTCTACTGCCCATAAACTGTTGTTTTTATTATTAGCAGTTAAATATATATTTTATATATATTTTTTTTAAATTTAAACAATTTAACAATATAGATGTTGAACAGCATTTTAATATTGACTTAATTTTCTCATTCTCCATAAATTTTATATTTATACTTAATTTAGTTTTTTATTCGCTTATCCGCCTCTTCCATTGAGGGTCATTGGTGTGATAAAAATAATTATATTCAATG
Organism: Piezodorus guildinii; assembly: GCA_023052935.1. Classification (NCBI taxonomy): domain Eukaryota; kingdom Metazoa; phylum Arthropoda; class Insecta; order Hemiptera; family Pentatomidae; genus Piezodorus; species Piezodorus guildinii. The sequence continues at coordinate 37,490,016 of CM041294.1, forward strand.
GTAGACTCCTGTTATTTTTATGAATTCTATTAAAGTGGTTATTCTCTCTTTCCCATCTTGAAGTATTTCTGTTATGGATTTCTTTAGTTCCACTTTTTTCCTTGATTCATTGAAAAGCGGGCACTCAATTAGCAAGTGTTGTACAGTTAAAGGGATATTATTACATTTTTCGCAGGTTGGCGCTTCCAGGCGTCCCAAAAGGTAGCCATGTGTAAACTGGCAGTGCCCAATCCTTAGCCTGCATACAGTAATTTTCTCTCTTCTTGAAGTTCTCGAACTAGTTCTCCATTTTTGACAGTCAGATATGATTGTTTTTAATTTGAACATTTTCTCCTTCCAACTGTCCTCCCATTCTTTCAGTAGTATTTTTTTAGAGTGATTTATCTAATCCTCCATTATGGTTTCTTTTATTTCAGTAATATCCACTGTTTCTCCCATTCTGGCTGAATTAGCTGCTTGATCAGCTCTTTCATTCCCTGGAATTTTTTCCAATTAAAAGATCTTCCTGCAAAGTTATTTTTATTCATCAGTTACCTCAAATAAATGGAAATAAAAATTTGTCCGCAATACTGATCCAGAATTTATTGGGGTTACTCAAATAAATATCATTGTACTGATACCTTAAACATGAATAGTCTATCTTTTTTTAAAATTTAAATATTATAAAATTTCAATTAAAAAATATATATATTATTCTTCTGTATATTGCAGATAATTAATTTCTAGCTGATTAAAATATGGTTGCTTTATAGTTCAACTTGTATCTTTTAAAAGTATGACCCAAAAATCATTAATTTATTTTTCCATTTCTGTTTTTTGGGCCACACTTGGTAATACATTATGTATTTCAGGTTAAAGAATGCTAGTCATTAAGTTACTGTTCCATGCAAAATATGACAATGTATTCGTTAGGAAAAAATTTACAATGTTAAGGAAATTTAGTTATAGTTTATAACAAATTATGGTGTTTGCGAAATATATATATATTTTTTTTAAATCAAAGAAGAATAAGAAAATAGTATAAAAAGAACAAAATATATTGTAAAATGAGACATTTTAAACTTTAATATAGATTCTTCTATCCTTTTTATAATACTTCCTGATAAATAATAAATTGTCTCTGTCAATTATTACCATTAGGTCTAATAAAATTAATTTAATAATATATGCTATTTAAAATCTTTGGTAATGAAATAAAATAAAGAAAGAAAAAACTGCATTCATGTCTAGAATGCACTACATTATTAACATCCTCTTCTGTTGCACTCCTTGCTTGATCTCCGAGAATATTAAAATATTTTCTTAGCTCTCCGAACGCAAAAATTTCACTAGACTTATTTTTATCTGACATCCCAACTAAATTTATAAGTACTGGATAAAACTGATAAAAAATTGTATTGAGTACAATCTCAATATGTGGTATCCTATAGATTCTTTAAGAAAACATTAATTAATTTGGAAACATATTTTCTTCACTACTTAATAATCTAGTATAAAAATTTCATTTGATTTTTATAATTCACAAAACAATTGATATGGTATAGCTAGTTGGTTAAATATTGGTTCTTTGATACGATTATTCTTTTCTCTTACACCATACATCATGGTTCATTGGTGTAATTTTTCCGAATAAATATTCATTTAGTGACATAATCAATTAAAATCCTCTACAAATATGTATATAATGGAAAAATCAGAATTAATTTCTCTGTTTTCACAAAAATCATCAAACAGCTTATTTTACCTCATTAATAACCTCTAACATACTTTCAGTCTAAAAATAGAGAAAAACTCAGTTCAGCTTTACTATAATTACAATGAATGACCAGAAAACTTAATAATTCCGTTATCAGGCATAACAATTTTTCAAAATACTATTACTTCGGCAATTTAGTTCCTACAAAAATTAATTTAATTTTTATTAGCCCAAATCTTACTAACACTAATTTAATATTACTCTATAATATGTCAAATGATCTCATAATTGTAATCGTCTTTGTATGATTTGAAAATATATTGTTTAGAATATATGTGAATTGAAAATTATGAGAATATTCTGGTCAGACTGAATGAATACTGCTTATTCAAGGAATCATATGTTAAGTTGATTGATACATTGGTTCCATATTTATTGTAATACTAATAAAATAAAAATCATAAAGATCTCAGATTTTTTTATTTGTTTGCCTTTTGTCTTCATATACTTTCAACTGGCACAAAGGAGATACACTTGGGGTGAGGGGAGAAGGAATCTAGTGCGCACATCACATGACTTTCACTTACCTCTGTTGTTGAAATCAATTAAGGAACTTTTAAATACAGTTAGAGTCAAAAATGTTTCAAATAATTACATTGAGTTTTGATGGAATCTTTTATTTTTTATTAAATAATCCAATGATAGAAATTATTACCTAAAAAAATTAATTAGTTTCATCTTCTTTTCATCACTCTCTATTATCTTATACAACTCTGTTAGTTAAAAACATTTTTTCAAAATTCTTTAGATTTCCAACAGATTTTCTATGGAAACATGTGTTTCAAATTAAACAATCAATATTATTATCTACAGCAATCAATTGAGTTTTTGCCTTATTGTCACTAAAAAATCTGGTGCGGGCAACACACGACTTTCACTTACCTCCGTTTTAAAAGTCGATTAAAGAATTTTCAAATACAGTTAGTGATAAAAATTACTGAAATTATTAAAGAATTGATTATATTGGATTTCTATAGAAACATGTTTTTTATTAAAAAAATGAGTTATATTATCATCTAAAATAATCAGTTAGTTTTATCGCCTTTTCATCACTCTTTATTAACTTTTACAAGCTTGTGTATTAGATGCTTTGTTTTTTTTTAAATCTTTAGCTTTCCAACGGTATATTACACATGAATATTACTGTTCTTATGTTCTAAAACAAAAAATTGCATTAAAAAAATATCATTTCAGTTTTTTCCTTTAGTTGGGTATCAAATTCATTCAATTTATATATTTATCTGTTTTTTATCAGTGGTGATAAGATAATATGGTTATTTTCATAGAATCTACAAAATTAAAGGTACTTTAGAGGAAGAAAATTTAAAATATCGGCACTTAAGCCCTGCCATACTATTTTAATCAGAATGAAACCTACATGATATTAAAGCCTATTAAACTTTACATTGATTTAGCGAGTTTAATCAAAATTGTCGGAATCGTTTTTGAGAAAATCGAAAAAAGGTGCAAAATGCATGGTATAAAGTGGCTCTTCTGGTAAGCTCATTTTGATGAAAAAAGTTTTGTAATGTCTCGGGCATATATTTGTCTTAAATATGAAATTTCAGTTTCATAAGACCTAGCGTTTCTGACCGGGAGTTACCACACACAGACCTTTTTGCGGGACTTGGTTATTTGGACTTAGGGAACCCTAAAATGTGTATTTCTGTTGAAAAACTGGAATTCGAAAATTTTCACGATTGCAATACTTTTCCTTATTATATATAGTAAGTGAAAAGTAAAAATACTTTCTACAGCTTTGTGTATGAAATACATTTTTTTCTAAAATCTTTAGCTTTCCAACAGTATGTTATACCTCATCTATATTACTATTCTTATGTTCAGGAATACTATTCTCTTTTCTCTTGTTGGTTATAAAATTTCTTCAACTTGTGTATTTAGGAATTTTATCAATGCTAATAAGATGATATGCTTAATTTTTTTGTAATCTTCTAAAACTTTTAATGTACCTGAAGAGGAAGATAAAGGGGCAGCATTAATATTGGCATTTAAGCTCTGTCAGACAATTACAATCAGAATGAAACCTACATCATATTAAAGCCCAAAAAGTTTTACAATGATATAGCGAGTTTAATTAAAATCGTTAGAGCGGTTTTTTGGAATCGTCACAAAAAGGTTTAAAATGCATGGTATAAAGCGGCTCTTTTGGCTTGCCAATATTGTCGAAAGTTGCTGTAACATCTCAGACTTGTATGTTCCTAAGATATAAAATTTCAGTTTTGTACAACTTATCAGTTTTTGGCTGGACTTACTACACACAGACTAGTTATTAGGACTTAGTCTTTTGGACTCAAGAGATCCTAAAACTCTATTTCTGTTGAAAACTTTTTTTCAATTTCCGCTATTGCAATACTTCCTTTATATAAATTTCATATGTAGTATAATTCATTATTATTGGTATATTTCATTCATTAGTATAATTTCATATATATATATATATATATATATATATATATATATATATATATATATATATATATAATTTTGTAGAGATTATCTTGATCCAACGTTAGCTTGTAATACAGGTCCTTATTAATAGTATTCGAGAGTTCTACCAGAATATGGTCTATTTTGTATTTTATTCTCGTTATTATTAAACATACATCTTTAATTTCCAAATTCAGAATCGAGACTTCAGTTTTACAAATTATATTCTCCAATGGTCTTACAAACTTTGAAGAAGTAGGAATAAGTTTATAAATGCTTTTTGTGCTGTCTTTAATGTGTGGTGGAATTAAATTTTGTTGCCTACACTTTAAAAGAAACACTCTCTGTGGTTCCAAATGAGCTAACTTCTTTATCAATTTAGAATACCTTTTTGCTCGATTTGCTACAAAATTTCCATAAAAATGTTTTATATCTTGAAAAATACCCATATTTACCAATGAAAGGCCACAAGAAAAACAACAACAAACAAAATGAAACCAATCTACATATGTACGACAATTACAATATATACCCTAAAATACTTATACAAGAAATTAATTCATCGACCCTTTTTTTATATTATAATTTTGTTTTAAATAATTCGGGTTTTGGGCCATTAAACCAATACTCCTTCTTAATTTTCTTTATTTTGACGTTTCGATCCTCTGTCCATGAATACACATAGGATCCTTTTCACTGCAACTAAACATAATTGGTTACATTTTGCAGTATGTTGGTTACATTTTCCATAAATCATCTATCTATAGCCGGGTACAATATATTATAAAAACATCTTACCAAAGAATTTTATTGAGCACCGGCACACCACTCAGGCTAACACAGGGCACTGGGATCTCCAAGCCCTCCCCCCTCCAGCCTTGGCGGCCGAAGCTCAACTTATCAATAAATAAATACAATAAAATTATTCTATTAAAAATACAAGGTCAACAACGCTTAAAAAATATATCACAAAAACAACAATAAAACAAACCAAACTATTATATAACTATGAAACAATCTAAAATATTTTATATAAATAATGATTATAAAAACTGATAACAATAAACAACTTATATATTAACCATAATAAAACTTTTTTAATTTCGTCTACTTATTCTTCCCAATTTATTTAAAATATTATTGTATACGTTGCTAAGATTGTATAAGTATCATGGCACGAGAGAAAATACAATGGTGGCCGTATTTTAAATTTTAATTCTTGCCACGACCTAAAAATTAAGATCAACATTGGGAGAAATATATGCTACAGAGCAATAGCTCTAAGCAGTATCTCTTATAGAGACGAAAATATTAGCCGAGCTAGAGAAATTTTAAAAAATAATGGTTACCCTGCAGGTGTCATAGAGAAGTGTCTACGGGGGGCCTATGAAACATTTTCTCACAAAAAGAAAAACCGTGACCCTGTAGATCCTTATTCTTATTTTTCTATTGAATATATCAGACCACTGGCCCCCATAATAAAGGGGATATTCAAAAATGAAAACGTAAATATTGTGTACAAATATAATAATAATTTTATAAAAAAAAAAATGCTCTACTCTAGACTTAAAGATAAAACCAGTAAAGAAAAATTATCTAACATTGTATATAGGATAGATTGCAGAAATTGTGAAGGCACTTATGTTGGCCAAACTTCACAATATTTAAATAAAAGAATTTACGCGCATAAATACAGTGTGGAATCCAAGAAAGAAGAAACGGCCTTAGCGAGTCACGCTATCAAAAACAACCACAATTTTGATTTTAAAAATGTAAGTGTTCTGGATGTGGAAAAAAATAAAGAAAAGAGATTGATTCTTGAGATGATGCACATCATTAGGAACGAACATACTGTAAATGCGCGGAATGATTGCACAAAACTTAGTAACGTATACAATAATATTTTAAATAAATTGGGAAGAATAAGTAGACGAAATTAAAAAAGTTTTATTATGGTTAATATATAAGTTGTTTATTGTTATCAGTTTTTATAATCATTATTTATATAAAATATTTTAGATTGTTTCATAGTTATATAATAGTTTGGTTTGTTTTATTGTTGTTTTTGTGATATATTTTTTAAGCGTTGTTGACCTTGTATTTTTAATAGAATAATTTTATTGTATTTATTTATTGATAAGTTGAGCTTCGGCCGCCAAGGCTGGAGGGGGGAGGGCTTGGAGATCCCAGTGCCCTGTGTTAGCCTGAGTGGTGTGCCGGTGCTCAATAAAATTCTTTGGTAAGATGTTTTTATAATATATTGTACCCGGCTATAGATAGATGATTTATGGAAAATGTAACCAACATACTGCAAAATGTAACCAATTATGTTTAGTTGCAGTGAAAAGGATCCTATGTGTATTCATGGACGGAGGATCGAAACGTCAAAATAAAGAAAATTAAGAAGGAGTATTGGTTTAATGGCCCAAAACCCGAATTATTTAAAACAAAATTATAATATAAAAAAAGGGTCGATGAATTAATTTCTTGTATGTATATATATATATATATATATATATATATATATATATATATATATATATATATATATATATATATATATACTTAAAAACTGGTCACACAGTTTCTTGACCATTCTTGTTCGGGGTCATCTCATTATAATTTGAGAAAATTAAACCTAATGAGGAAAGAATATCATGAAATGTTCATAGTTAACAATACGAGAGGCTGTATTTTAACTCAAGATTGGTACTGGGCAGAGTACTTATCATTAATCATTACTTATTACTTACCATTACTATCATTAAGCCTAAATTTTTAACTTAGGTTCGCATAAATTATCTTCGAGAATTCTTTCTGGAAAAATATATTGCACAAGCAGCTCTCAAATTATTATTTTTTTTTTTTAACTCAATAACTTTACTTGCACCTGTAAAATAAATACAATAAGCAAATGGGTTCACAAATATGGAAAACATAGCATGGTTAGGCATCAGAGAGACAGCACCCAGTGGTGCATCCCTTGACATTAAGTACTATATTTTCTGGTCAGGAGGTCCCTCATCCAACTCCTTTTCAGCCTATGCCAAGTTATGTTAGGCATGTCAGATGTAGCCATGTTTTGAATAAATTTGTTAACGTGTCCATGTAGTTTGTAGTGAAATCATTTGTAAGTCGATTCTATTGGGTTTGTTGTAGTTGAATACGTAAGTCGGTATGAAGAGTGTCATTTGAAACATACGGTGGAGAGTTTTTGCTAGTTTAAAAATTTAGATTGAAAGGTTTGTATTTTTTAATGTGTCTTTTTAGCTGTCTGTAAATTTGCAAGCTAAGTCCATATAGGTTTGAGTAAATAAGTATATAGTTAATTTTATGTCTAATGCGTAATTTAGAGTGTCTATGTAGTATGAATATAATAGTAGAGTCAAAAGTTTAGAGTTTTACATTTTGTCTTGACGTATGGGCCCCATGTCAATATTTTGTCAAAAATTAGTCCAAGTACGTTGCTGTATTTGATTGGGTTAAGGGTGATTGCCTATGTAAACTGAAGGGCAGGTCCGCGTCTAATGTAAATGTAACATGTAGTGACTTTGTCATGGTTAATTTTAGTTTCCATTTATTACACCAGTTTTGTATATTGTCTAAGAGGAGTTACTCTCAAATTACATTGTGCAATAAAACATTAGATCTTTATTGCTTAATGAAATATCCATTTTGGACTTAACTTTTAGAATTTAATTGTTTCGTTTACTGACCGCCACCTGGACTAATTGCTTCCAATAATTCTCAACAGTCGACTAACTATGTCCACTATAATTATTTTTTGTGAAATACTTGTTTTTTAGTCTGTATCAATATTAATTTATTAAATAATTTCTTTACATTTTTTGTCAAATAGAAATATATTGCTTTAATTTTCCATTCTTCAATATTTTTTAAAAGCCCCCGAAATATTGAAAGGAACTCATTAAACCTCTAATGCCTTTATAAATTTTAGAATGCTATTCTTGGTGAAAGGATCACAGGATTCAAAAGGACGAAAAAACAAAAATTATTGCAAATATGTAGCTGTATATTTAGCACATTTATATATATATTACATATATATTTATGTAATGATAATAATTAATTATATTAAAATTATTTTTTTATTTGTACATTCTATGTTGTCACAAAATGTACAACATAGATGACACTAGTTACATTAACAGTAAACCATCTGCTTTTTTTAAATATTACCTATGACTAGTGCGGCAACTAATAAATATAATCAACATGAATACAGAGGCGATAGGTTTTCTAATAAATAACATTTAATTTTTTAATACAACTATTTTAAAACGAATTAACTTATCAACACTAAATAGGGAATAAGTTATTCTTGAGTTTTTAAAGTGAAAAGGGAGGGTAGGGGGATGAAATGTGGTGTTGCATCTTATCGAATGTGTTTGCCTTGTGTATAGCGATTGAAAGGAACTTGATCAAAAATGGCAGTTAAAGTTCCTTTTCAATCTTGATGATTTCAGCGATTCCGTCATTCATTTCCTTCACAGCCTGAAACTCAGTCAAGCCCATCCTCCTCTTGTTTGAGATGTCATAAACACCACCCTCAGCTTCAGTATGTTCTCCTCTTGTACCACGGACCTATTGAAAAAAAATCATTATCATCACACACATCATCATTCTAATTATTAAACAACCTATCTTCAAAATACAAAACTTTACAGAAAAGTGAAAACATATTAATTTCTTAATACACTAAAACAGATCAATATTTTCAGAGAGTTAAATGTTTTCAGATCCTGTATCAATATGAAAAAAAAAAAAAGTGAATTCCTGTTAAGATTTGTATTTTGAAGATAAGAGTCTATTAGCTCACAATAATTTTTAAAACATAAGTGTACATAGACTTTTTTATATATTTGACATTTCCAAAATGGTGAACACAATTTTTTTTGTTGCTATAAACCTCTTAATATTAAGAGATGAGTTCAATTCCAATACTTACTTGAAGGTTGAAGCGAGCTGCAACTTCTTCCAATTTTTCCTTGTTGGCAGCAAGCTTAGGAACTTTGATGTGCACAGAGGCCCTCACGGTGGTACCCAAGTTGGTGGGGCAGAAAGTGAGGAAACCTAATCTGTCGTGATGAGAGAAGGGAACCTTCTTCTCAATTTCATTTACAGCAGTGACCAAACGTCTGTATACCTGTAAAAGTAGCAATAGAAACAATTTAATACATTTAAATATGGCATTATGTTTTATTTAACCCATTGACAACACTTGCGTCTATAGCCGTCAAAGCGAATTTCACTAATGGCACGACAGCAATGTCCGCCAAAACAAACTGGTCATTCAGACACTGTGGCTATAGCACACAAATGTGCATTTATCAGCATACAAGTATAAGCCCAGTTTCATGTTTTGGAAACAATTTTAACTACTGTCCATCAATGTGTTAAGTTAGGTAATTTAAAAAATAAATCTGTTGATTTCACTAATTCATCTTAACATCAGATTATAATTTAATTAAAAGGAAAGATTTTTTTCAACACAGAACCAAATTCATAATAAATATTCATATATTTTAATTAAAAAACCATTGCTAATACCTCCAATAAGTGTTTCTGGTAGTTAAACTAAATCATTATTTAGCATTACAAGTTGAATTTACAAGAATATCTAGGGCATTACCCAGAGAATGTATAATTACTATAAATGATTATATTAATTTATTTTAAAATCGTTTCATTTTTCTAATTTGAAACAAATATAAAAGCTCTTTAAAAACTACATTTAAAATTCATAATACGTTATGAAACTTAAATTTTATCGACAATGGAGCATTGATTGAATGAGGTCTTGAAACATGCTTCATTTCCAGTTCAAATCTCATTTATTAAAAAAATATATCAAATACATATTACTTAATGTATGAAAATAACATGGTCTTACCTGTCCAAGGTCACCACCCATTTGCATGGAGATGAGCCTAAGATGGTCCTCCTCATTGCACCAAACTAAGAAGGTTTTGTTGTCGTTGTGGTAAATACCACGCCCAGTAGGCCAGAATCTGCAGGCATTAGCGGCCTGAACAACAAAATAATAATTTTATAATTACTCGCATATTTTAAATAGCTAATTTAAATATTACAAATGAGGATCATGTACATGTATATAAGTTAACAGTCTAGTTTAGTCAGTTAATCAAATGACTATGGCATTTTGTCAGTGAACTGTTTGTATATATGTTATTTATAGTTCAATGTGTATAATTAATATGACTTCTCAAATAGAAACATTCTGTACCTGATGGTTTTTGTACTTTTTCTATTCTGACAGACATGTTTTCTGGTAGAATTAGTCAGGAAAATGATTATAATCACTAAAGCAAAATTTGAATTTAACATAATTATTTGTATGGGCTGTGTACAGATTTTTATTTTATTTCACAACCAAAGCTTTCCTAGATATAGTCGTTGGTCTGATAAAAATGTAGGGACATACTGTATATATAATGAAATATTACTTAATAGAATATTACCTGAAGGAACCTGTCACCCTCCTTGAAGAGGAAATGGTCATCGATGAGCTTCTGCTGAGTTTCCTTGGACATACCAGTCAGGGGGTAGTATGTACCCTTCAGTTCGTCTGTGAGGCATGTCAGGGTGGAGGAGACTTTGTCTTCCATTTCTTTGTATTGGGCCTCAGTCAAGCAAGGGTTGAAGGGGTATCCCTCCATCGACCTTCCGCACCTGACTCGGGTTGAGATGATAAACTCACCCTGTAAGTGTGAAGAGATAAAAAATTAAATAAATGATAAGACAGAGAATATTCTCCTATTAATATGGTCAATGATCAATGTCATAAAGATGGTGGAAGTCAATTTTTACATTTTTCAGCCAGAAGAGAGTGATCTTTCAATAAAATTCAGCTATGTTTAAAATATGTTAGAAATGCTTTATGCTCTGATATAGATTAATTTGGGGTTACCCAAATTTGGGTTGCCCCTAGGTCAAACCAGTAGGAGAGAATGGGCAAAAATACCTCATTTCAATTTTGTATTTTAATGCATATTTAGTTTTAGAAAGAGCAGGATAAAACGCATTGATCTAATGCTCAAATTAAAATAATTAAATAAATCACTTTATTATAAATATATAATTAATCAAATTAAAATAATTATAATTAATCATTAAATATAAATAAACAAATGAAATCAAATTAGTAAATTTAAATTCAATTGTTTTTTTTCTTTTCAGTAACATGTTCTGCATATTTTAACAAGAAATAAATCAATACTTACAGCAGGGTCAAGGTTTCCAAATGTCTCAACATCACCCCATTCCTTGGGAGGGTGTGAGTCGGTTTTCTTGAATCCCTTATGGTAGTCTTCAATGATTGGGTCAAACAGCTCAGCAAACACGGAGTAAGCCTCAGCATCTGGTGCATAGATACCAACGCCAGAGTCCAAATTTTCAATACCTAACAATAACATTAAACTGTCAGGATTATTCTGCTTAAAATATAAAAAATATTATAGAAACAACAAAATACAAAGTAATTATTCGATAATAACTATAGAATACAATAATAATTTTATTTATAAGAGATCAGCTAAATTGTTATATCTGTACCTTTCAAGTATAAAAACTTTCTCATAATATTATTATTATTTTTTTTTAAATTCATCATTATTACACAGTCATATTTAATTTTTGCTTAAACTAGGATTCTAAAAGTTCATGTAATAGATAAAGTGTAAGTTGAGTTACATGGTTTTAAATTAATATATATCCCATAGTTATTCAGAGGAACGCAATACAATGTAGGCTTGGAATTGTATACCGCTTAAAAAATTGGAAGATGCAATGCACCATCTGGTCTAAAAATTGACAGGATTCAAAAAGCAGATTTTGAACCCCTTATGGGGTGAGAAACAGTAAAGGTAGTGCAATCAGATATTCAACTAGTTACTCAACTTCATCTTCAGAAATTCAGGGAGACATTTTAGAAATCATTTATAAAATTACAAAACAAGAAATGAACTCAGCATAAGATATGGAAGTATTGTTTTTGTTTAATCATTTGACCTCACTTTATGCAACTAATGCTAATTGGATGATACTACAGTATGAGTCGGAAATTTTTCCTATCCACATTTAATTAGGATAGATATGTTTAACAAGTACTAGACATCGCAGAAGCTTAGGTCCACCATTTTACGTCCCCTCTGAAGGAGGGCCTCACCAAGGATTTTTTACTCAATTTAAGGATGATACATTAGCTATTACACCACAGATAAAACTTCCCTTACAGATGGGAGGGGGTTAGGGAGCATTGTTTCTTATGTAATAATTTACATTGAAGTGACACCAGAAGTTCAATGCACAATAGCATGAAGAACATACTGGAGGGAGTGCTCGTTGAGCATTTGTTGAATGTTTGTTATTTTATTTATATTTTATTTATTTTGTTATATTAAAAACTAGTAAGGAGTGGTATTATAGTGGTACAGATTGACTTTTCCTTATGAAAAAACTGAAAAAATTTTAAAAATACAAACCTGACTGGATGCAGTCAAGGAGGGTTGAGCCAAAAGTGGGAGTCTTCAAGTTCTTGAGCTTGTCGAACACCTCCCTGGTAAGATACTTCTTCAGGAGGGACTTGGAATCAGAAGCTTCGAGCTTCTTGAATCCAGCTTCAAGCTTTTCCAGGACAGCTGCGTCAACCATTGTAGTGCGATTGCTAAACAAACAATAAAAAAATGAAAATTATTAAGGAGTAGGTTTGTTAAGAGACCTATGATAGTTTAAATATAATTGAAATGACAAAATAATAGACTATCAGATGAAAATAGTCTATTAGGTTTTGCTGAGAACTTAATCAAAATAAAAGTATGAACTTTAAACAATTGAAGAAAAGAGCAAATGAAGGTGCTATATTTAAAATTTAGAAAACGCCAAAGGGAACTTTTATTTTTTGTCATTTTTTTTTAACTCTACTGAGAAATCATGGGATTAACAGAAAATGTTGGATTGTTGATAAAGGTGAAGATAGCACATACACCGACTCTCTCATAACTAAAAATACTAAAAGATTGCGGACCAGTCTTGATAGTCTTGAGGTGGACAAAGGCAGCAACAATCATCCTCTTCATCATAGTCATCACAATCCCCACCATCGCCCCAACCAAAGATGCTCCCACCACCCTTGGAAAAGCCTACCAAGCGGCAAACCACGGTAAACATGCAGCTCATCACTGCAACTTTATTTATATCTATTCGAGCCGTTTTTAGACTTTCAAAGAAACTTTGTACATTTTAACTGGGAATACTGAAAATTTTGATATCATGTTTTATGTTTAGAGTAATATTATTATGTAAGAACTGTTCTTAGCCATTATGGCTATGATTTTTTTTTTTTTATTTGTTTAACTAACACATGAAATTTATGTTGTATGAAACGATCCGGACTGGCGATGACGTCACAAATCGATCATTTTCGATATTTATTGATAGTTGAATTATCATCTAGAAGCTGTTTTCTTCTGGAAAGGTTTTGTTCGTGTTATAAATCTTGTACATAGAATAATAATTTAGAACATAAAAAGTGAAGAATCAATTAATTTCATCATCTTCATTAAAAAATTGGATAAAACCAATTTAGATAAATCATCTTTTGTTTTTAAAAATCTTAAAACAAAATGATTTGATTTTTATTTTATTTATACGAAATCCGATCAATACTTCAACTTAGTAGGCAGCCAAGAGATGAACATTTAATAGTGAGGAAAGGCCTCGAATGAAACATGTGAGCTTTTTTTTTTTTTGTTTTTCTTTTTTTTTCGAGCACAACTGTTTAGGCTTTCGTTGTAACATAAAATACATTTACGCATCGAACGGATCTCAGCTCATTGATTCAATATTTTTCGGTGACTTCTGATAAAAGATTAGGGCTCAAGGGGTACCCTAATTATTGTTAGATCATTAGTCTTCTAATCCTTGGTTAAAACTAGAACAAAAGTTTTGCTTACGGATGATTAAAATATGGCAAAGTGGTGTGATAATTAAAACATTACTTTATACAGTAATTGCACTAAAAAATAATTTAAATGAAAAAAAAGAAGAGTTGGTGGTAGAACTAAGGGACATAATCATATCCAGCTCTGGGCGCTACGATTTCAATTAATAGGCTTTTTAGTATTGATATTGGTAGAGAGAAGGAGTTCGTTATTTAGGACAACAAAATACTTCCCAAATGCAAAGGGTCCGAAGAGAATTTTGAGATTATATATTGGAATAATGCCTATAAATATATTCTAAAAAACTTTTTTTTTTTAGAAATCTATACAACAAAATAGCTTATAATTTCGCGTGGGATTCCCCGAACAGATAAGTATTATGCTTTTACGAATAACAAGACCAGGCATATATCTTCTGTAAAAACTTAAAATTCGTCTTTAATGTATAACTCATTTATATAAATAAAAGGACCTGGTCGGTATCTCCATTACTTAATGCTTGTTAGGGTTTTATTAATTTAAAAAAAAGAAGATAAAAATAACAATAAAATGACAGTTTAATTAGCTGTTTATTGTATTTAACTGCAGTTTAAATAGTGTTGATTTTTCTTTTGGTGAGTTGTGTTGCTTCAAAAGTGATTATTTAATCATGTGTACAAATCATCCTTCATATGGCAAAACATATACTGTTTGTAAATAGTATTGTTTATTTTATTTGTTTATTAATTTAACGTCACTTTATGCTACTATGGCTAATCGGACGACGCTACAGTGGGAGTCCTAAATTTTTCTTATCCAGGTTTTATTAGGATAGGGATCTTTAACGAGTACCTGCAGCGCACAGGCTCGGGACCACCTTTTAACGTACCCTCCGAAGGACGGCATTACTAAGGATTTTTTACTCCCAGTAAAAAATCCTAGGACCACCTGCGGATTTGAACCCGTGACCTTTGGCATAGGAGGCTGTTATGCTAGCCACCCAGATACAAGTGATCCATTTGTAAATATTAAATAATGGCTTATGATATGTTTTACATTTAATGTTTGTTGTATTTCATTTACTTGAAGAGTAATAAGTATTTATCTAAGATTTTTTTTGGTTCCACACAACCTCTGCACGGATTGGCTTCATACTAAGTTTCATCACGGCTAAGCCACTGCAATCAAGAAATGACAATCAACGGGTACTTGACTTTTAAGATCTATTCTTAAGCAATTACATCTTTTCGTCTTTTAAAGTACACTTGCAATCCATATAATTAGAAAAATAATAACTGCCGGCCAACAACTTCAAAATTATTAAACGATAATAATTTACAAAGCTCATAGCTTGGGATAAACTAGAAAAAACAAATCTCTAAACCATCCGATATTCACAGTCTTTTTTGACTGTCTTTATTTTTTTATAAAGATCTCCAAATAATGAACAACGTTGAAACCATGACATCTTCAGACAAGTATACGAGACATACCTTGTTTAAAAAAAAATCATTATTTATGTAATAATAATTTTACCTGCGTCTGACACGAGGCATTACGTGATAAAATTGTCCATTTCGAAATTTAGAAGGGTTTAATAAACATAGTTGATTGGTGGGTAGGTGAGGTGGGTTACGCCCGAAAAGGACTAATTTGCTATTTCAAAGGATATACCCGATTTTCATATTTTAAGGACTGGTTTAATTTTTGTCTTTTTCATTCTAAGTTAAAGTCGCCATTCTCGTTGAAAGGATTTGTAACAATTTCATTTATTGTAACCAGGATACGGTTCAAAATGGAAGAGAACCTCCATTTTTGACCTTGCGTTTAAATATTAAAAATATAGTATTTTTTTAATTTTTTTACACCAATCAACTTGAGTATCAGGTGGCCTTGAAACTGTATTTTGTATTGTAATAAATAAAATTATATATAAATATATGTATACACACACACACACACACACAGATACATATATATCGTTGATATAAAATTGAAAATAATTAATATTTCAAGGAAATTAAAATAGTTGTTTTTTTGTACTTCATAAACTATGCTATTGCAATAAAACTGGCTGGATTTCCTAAATTTAAGAGTGGAAATTTAAGAGATTTTTCATACAATTTCAAAATTTTAATTGTTGAAACAAAACGGAATATAGTGAGCGAAATGTTTTGTTTGGCATTGTTTTATGTTTAAATGAAAAAACAAAACAATTTAGGGCAAAAATCAGGTCGAAAGATTGCAAAAATCTTCTCAATTATGTTTTTGTTTCTTTATGATAGTGAATGATTAAAAATTAATTAATTCAACTGCAATTTTACATGAATAAGAAATGCTATGCGACTAAAAGTCAGAGAAAATCGTTCAGGAAAAGTACTTGTAATCTTTCTATTTTTATACTTTTTTTTTTAAATACTTTCTGTTTCAGTTTCTTTCACGTTCATAATTACATTTCCATTTTCTTTTGCAAAATGTTTAATATACAAAATAAAATTATATTATTTTGTATTTTCATCAAGAATATTTTTTCGTTCAATCTCTTTGCAACCCTAATATATTTAATAGAAATTATCATATTAAATATTTATGCAGAAGATCTACAACATAGACCGAAACGTCGGCATACATACAGTGTTGTAATTTGGATTTTTAACAACCGGAGATTGCCGCCTTCGCCTTCCCTTAATCTCTCCCAACAAAAGGCAATATTAATTTAGGTAACAAATTTGGAAATTAATGAGATAATTTCCTAACATTTACATAACCTAAAATAACCATTACACAATCCTTATACTGTTTCTGTTTTTCTGGTTAAAACACATATTCTGGGGTTTTCAAACAAACTGAATTGATCAGTCTATACATGTAACAGTTGCATCACCAAAACAATACTATATAATTAACATTAAATGGAAAACTATAATTATCATGTCATGATAATAAACCCATTGTAAGAACCTAGCACTAAAGAACAAGTTTCATTCAGTAAAAAGGGAAATTAAGATAGCCATAAAATGGTTTACAGTTTTACTTACACTTTGCTGCATACTCTTACACAGCATGAATCTAAAGGTGCACTTACTGACGTACTCATCGTAATACAGCAATAGAGAGAGAGCTTGTGTTATATAGTTTTTTTTATTTTAAACATAACATATGCTTATAAAAATAATATATTTGTTCCAACACGAAATTTAATTACCTTCAAACATGTGGAGCGCATGCGGGTAAGGTTTTTCTATAACAAAACCTGGACAACGCATGCATTCGAAAGTTTAATGATAGTCAAAAGACGTTTTGGAACAGACGTAAAATCGCCTGAGACGAAATTAAAATCCAGGACTTTACCTAAAAGTCCGTGCGACAAAAGACAAGATCGGCTTCACATACAAGGAAGTCCTAACAGTTAAAACATTGGTCGCAAACATGGCGATCTCCACTGCTTGTTTAAGTTTATTATCTCACAAATTAGTGGTTAATCTAAAACGAAAATAAAGATATTATTTTATTGAAAGTGAGTGAAAACATTGCTAAATAACAAGTTTTAATTCCATTTATTTATATATTTAATAACATTTTGAACGTTCCAATTTTCATGATATTGCATAATCATTCGAGTTATTTACATGGTACAAGTTTGTCGAATACTGGCAAGTCAATCCTAATACTCTTTATACGCCTGAGCTTATTGGCTCTTACCATTGTTAGGAAAACATGGCATTGCACCTTAATTCATCATTGGGAACTATCCAGAAATTAGAATGTTTCATGAAAATACTTGGAGAGTTCCAGCTAGAAATACTTTTTGGGGGTCTCGGAATTGTATAATTTAAGTATATATTTTAAACAGAGCCTAACCCCTGTGAAATTGAGTAAATATTAATTCGTTAAATATTCTCAACAAAGAATGTGGATTGCCGAATTTCGTAATGATCATTAGAAGGCATTTTCGCAGAGATTTTCACTCACTTCCGTGAGTGTAATTAAATGAAAATAAATTTAATTCTGGGACGAAATGACAAAAATATACAAAATAAATGATATTTGTCTGGTCTTTTATGAATTTAATACAGAAATGGATCAGATTACGTAACAAAGACTAGTTTTCATCTTAAGCTTTGAATATTACATATGGTGGGAAGATTGATAGTTCAGGAGATGGAGAAATAATTTATTTTTGAAATTGGTTGTTGATAAGGCTTTGCTAATAGATATAGGCAATGGATTCCAAAATAGGGTAGCGCGTATGACAAAAGACTTTTTGAAGCAGGCGTATCTATGAGAAGTTAATATACAAGTTTATGGGTTGTGATCTTGTCTTTACAGAATGGACAGGGAAGCATGTGGTAGGCATGTCGAGTATATAAGGAGGTTTTATTGTTTGGAAAGATCAGAAAAGACAGACACCAAGGAGGTATTGTCGACGGAAAGTAGGATAAAACTAAATAAACTACTTCTCGGTGTACCTACTCTAAACACGGAAGCGTTTAGGAACGGAGTCTCTTGAGTCTTATGTCCAATTTTTAAGACAGCCCTTAACCGTAGTCAAAATATGGGATAATGAGTGAGCAGACGAGAAGCAGACGGGTTGTAGATGGGATGGAATCACGAAATCTTAGGAATTGTATTAGGATAGTGATGGAGAACCGTGTAATTTGAGAAATATGGTTACTCCAGGATAGGTTTTTATTGATAATGACTCCAAGGTTTTTATTGAGGTGTGGAAGTGCATTAGTTGGCTTTTAGAGGTAAAGTAAATATTAATTCATTACTAAAGAAGAATTCAATGACAGACACTATGTAATCTTAAGTCTTTAACTAATCAAATTCGAGAGAATACAATCCAATAAAAAAAATAAATAATAATGGAATAAACTCATCCAATTTCAATTTATTCATAGTAAAGAGTCTGAGAAAGAAAAAAAGAGAAGGATTAATTGGCGCAACGAGACAAATATGGACTATACTGTTTGGCAGAGCGTGCTGCGGAGTATGGGAAGCGGGCCCTTCATTGAGTCAACGAAACAATTGACCCCAAATTGGCTGAGTCATTCATATCGTCCCACCCACGGCTTCCATGCGACAATACCGTCGTAGTATGTAATGCAACATTCAGTTAGGGTCAAAATTACAAAATTTATTCACTTCGTAGGAGGAGAATAAGATACGTCATCGCGAAGTTAAAAAGAAAGCAACAGAACTCATGTGTGAGCTGACTCATATGTTAAATCCCAGTGCTCGGTTAGCAACTGTCTATATGTGTGTTACTGAACTATTTAAATTAGTTTTATGAAAGATATATAACTTCAGAAAGTCAATTTTCTTTAATTTAGTGTTAATAAATTTAAAAGAGTTAAATAGCATGTTATTAGAACGCGCATGCGCATTACAAAAACCGCAGTTATATAACTATATCACAGTAACATAAATATAAATTCAAGTCAGACAATTCAAAACAAAAACTGCTAAGAATTAACGGAATATAATTATATTTTTTCTATTATGAGTAAACATCATATTACTTATCATATAAAAAAAACCCGCAATAGATATCTAAAAGCTGAAATTTTCCCTGATCTGGCTAGAGTAAATTGTGTTTTTTCGAAATTTAAAAAATCGTTGGAAATTATTACACGTTAGTTTATTATTTCCAATATTAGGGTATACCAGTTTATAAAGCTGTTTAAAGACAATTAACTAATATGTTAAGCGATAAATTAATCAAAGGAAAATGGGCAATCACCACTCCTAATTTGAAAACTCTATATCTCTGCTATTTGTTAAAAAAAAAATAAACCTCTACAACCCATGAAGGGTCTCGGGCTCAGTACATAAAACTGTTTCTAGGCCAAGGGTAGTGCAATGAGGTAAATTAGACCTTGATCACGCTCAACCCCAGGTTTTTCCCCACTTTGGGTACCCGTTTAAAGAGGCTGGGTCTGCCCCGTAAGGGTCTCCATAACCTAGGGTCGTCCTCCGGCTGAATTAACAGAATAAATAATATTATGTCATAGACGGGATTCGAACCCAGACCCGGAAAATAGTAGTCTAGTGCTCTATCCACTAGACCTCTTCAATTTGTTAACCAGTTTTAGTGATCATTTATTAATAAATTTGGAGGCTGATATTCACTTCACTACTATTTTATTAAGTAATTAAACCCGTATTTCAATCATTAATTATTTAATATAATTAGATTCGTTATATGATGTTTACAACAAGACACACATTTTTTTTTTTTTTCGGGTTCTACGTATCTTGTAACGTAAGATCTCAAATTTTGAGGACGGGTTATTTTTTTATTTATTTTTTACAAATTACTAAGGTCATTATTGTGTAAAAGTAAAAGAGCATTTATACCAGTCTTCGTTACTCTGTCCAATTCTTTTCTTATAATTTTAAAAAAATAATTCCTGATTCCTGGAAAAAACAAACAATATTTTTCACATACTCATGCATCTTATTTAATTTCAGAGATATCAAAAAAAAAAAAAAAAAAAAAAATTAACCTATTAAATAAAACCCTATTAAATTAGACACTTAACTTTTTCAAAGACTAAACGGGATGAGTAGTGTTCCCCATGAGACAGAAACTTGGCGTAGAATCGATATGGAGGCTTCGTGCCAGAAACTATTTTTTGATGTAATCGATTCTTTGCTCCCATCTGATAGCCTAAACCTCTACACCGGACTATGCGGGGACATCACCCAGCATTATTGCTTTCCTATAGGCAATATCAATGCCAAAGAAAGGCTGGAGGAAAGGAAGAAGGAGAAAAGCTTAAAATATTTATTTTGGCAATATAAAGACATTTCAAAATAGAAAAAAAACTTGGTAAAAATACTAGATTGTTGAAATGTAATGCAATGATAATAAATGAAGAGTTTGATGAAATCCTCACTAAAATCAGAATCGTCAAAATAACTTAGTTATAAAGCAATAGCATATAATATGGATTATGGAAATAAGATGAGTGTAATAAGAATTATGGGCAATTAAGTGATTATATGAGGTTAAAATACACGAATAAAAGCCAAACAAGGAAATACTAAATACATGAATTATAAAAAATAAACAAATATTCTCCATATCTATTCTTCATTGTTTCTAAAATTAGAATCAGTGGCAGGTTTTGCTTCCCTTACTTGATTTTTTACCGGATTTTCTCACATTATCTTTCTAGTTTTTTGCTATTTTTCGTGGCTATATCAATTTATTTAAAAAATATTTTCTGTTAATTTTGCATCCTCTGAATGTTCTCTTTCCTATTATTTGTTTTTCCTTTAAATTAGTTAAATTAAATTAAATTAGTTTACTATGTCAAATTATTCTTAAAAAAAATATTAAATTATTATATATAAATTAGTTGGGACTCGCCTGAAATTCGAAACGTACGTGAGTTTGACGATTTTTGACTTAGCAATATATTATGTGATATAACAGATAGATATGACTGTTATAATGTTATAATTAAACAACACAGTTCATAAACAATATGATGCTCATAACAACAGATTGTTCCTTAATTACTAATTGTGAGCTATTCCCATTTAACTACAGAGGCTACCATCAATTAGAGCAATTAAGTAGCGGGAATTTGAGAATGGGACCTATTATTAATCAATTTGAGGCAGTAAATGTATAAACAGACATTTTTGACTAAAATATAGTTTTGGTAATATTGCTGTTTATCGGATTATTGCATTTTTGATTTTTAAATATCTTTGGAAGCTGGTCGGTTACAGATTTTGAGTGTTGACAGACAAATTGATGGTTTTCTCATAATCAAAATTCATGTTGAAACATATCAAATTTATTAATATTTAAAGAAAAATGTGTCATATCAAAGAGAGAAAAATGCTTTATTCCAACATTATGCTTTATGCTCCCAAAATATAACATTATGCTCTCTTTTACATTTAGTTTCTCTTTGATACACAGCATACCAAATCAGTCCAAAATAGATAAACATTTTCTTCCCTCATATTTTAATTTATAAACAATTATTACTATTATTTATATACAATTATTACAGTCATATTCTAAACTAATTAACTGATGCCTCTACATCCTTCTCTGAAATTATCTAATATTTATTAGACTCCCCTCAAAGAGATAAAATAGAAAAAAAAGGGAGAAAAACAACTAAAATGTTAATTTTTTCTTCCATGTTCCATATGACAACGTAAATATAATCTGACGATCATATGATTATGGTCATATGATGAGTAATTCTCATATAATATATTTCAAGCTAAATAATCGTTTTGCAAAGGTTATTTTAATGTTTGTGAATTTTTTTTTAATTTATCAGTATTTAAATAGTAACTTAAAAATTAAAATCGCGGTGTTTAACAATCATGATTATGTACACATTTAAAATCATAATGTAGCTATTTCATTAATATTTTTTTATGCATATCCTTAGGTTTGATGTGGACATGGGTTCGAACTGTCAAAACAATTCATTATTCCTAAAAAATGTATTTATTGCTCAATAAACAGCGTAGTAAAAACAATTTTTAGCTTATTTTTTTTATTACTGTGTCAATTAGAATTATTACTTCTTCAGCTGTTAACGGATTAAGTTTTAATTTTAAATGGTAGAAAATTAAACATCTGTCACTCGTTTGAAATAAGTAAAAAACAACTGTTTAAAAATTGTTTTTATTGGTTCATACTTTTTTATTCGTTTATTTTTTATTTATTTATTTTTTTATGCATTGTTAAACATATTTTTGTTGATTATATTAAAATAGAAAATAACTCCAGGAGTATAAAATTTGCAAATATGAATGAATGAATGAATAAATGCTTTATTTACATAATATACAAAATAGTAATAAAATATATATACATTTTTTTGAGATCAAAGCCCACAAGACAATGACGTTAAGCCGTCTGTCGAGTTGCCCCTTTTTCTTTTTTTCTTTTTTTTTCATTTTTGATAATAATTTATATATATATTTTTTTTAGTAACGTTATGATTTATTTTTATTGATTGTAAAGATTTAATAATTAAAATGCTGTACCAAAAAATTTCTGTATTTTATCTTTACAAAATTCCGCGACTTTAATTCCTCTTTCATCTATTTTACCGTCTTTTGAATTTCTGATTTCAGTTGTTAAGTTTGTTCCCTCTAAAATTCCATTAGGACATATTTTCAATTTTCCAGTGTGAGCATTCCAGTCACCGATAAGAACAACATCATAATTTCTAGTCAATTCAATTAATTCTATTACTTCATCAAATTCACTATTCCAATTACTGGAATTTAAATAGATCGGAACCAGATATATTATTTTTTCATTAATTTTTAAGTTAATACAAATTTTGTTTTGAATTAAAACAAAAAAAAAATAAAAAATTTGCAAATAGCAGTTCACCAAATATTTAGTTTAGTAATCACTGATAAATAATTATTTGAACAGAAAAATCTAACGTTTTAGACCTTTAAATAATGGAGAAATAGTTTCGCCATATTTCAAAAAATATTTATGATAAAGTATACTTTTTTTTTTTTTTTTTTAAATCATATAATTTTTGAAAAATCTTTGGTCTAAAATATGTTGGGAGAAATTTACTTCTTACTCACATATAAAAAAAAAAAAAGTCCTGTAACAGTACAACCCATGAAGGGTCTTGGGCTCAGTACATGTAGAAATTCGTACTGTTTCTAGGCCAAAGGCCGTGCAATGAGGTGATTCGGCCGAGATCACGCTAAGTCGCCAGGGTTTTCTCCCCATTTTTGGGTACCCACTTGATTGAGGCTGGGTGTGCCCCAGGAGGGTCTCCATATCCCAGGATCACTCCCTGGCTGAAATAACAGATTAAATAATATTCCGCCACAGCCGGGATTCGAACCCAGGACCCGGAGCACAGTAGACTAGCGCTCTACCCACGTGCCACGCCGCTCCCTTCTTATTCACATATGGTTCATATATATACTATATAATGTATATACACTACATAGTATAAACAAATACTGTATATATATACACTAACCAGGAACTATGTTTTTAATATTATAAATATTCCAGCTCTGTTTTTAACACTGAAAAGAAACTAGAACAAAAAAAAAAAATCTAAATAGTTAAATGTGAATCATAAAAGCTGAATACTTAAAAAGTTAATGATAATAACTTTAAAAAATACGAACATAGACCAGAGAAGAAATGGTAAGCGCATCTTCTTGAACATCTTTTCGGTTAATAAAATTGATTTTTTTAAACAATTAATACAAGAAATCATGAAATAGAAATTATTTATTGTACCTACATATGTAGACATCACATGAAAAATCGAGAATTTCGACATATATTTCTTTTTTCTCTTTTTTTTTTTTTTTTGGAAATTAATTATGTATTTTTGAAAAACACGTTCATACATCTTACATGCAGACAAGTATCATAATTACAAATAAGCTAAACAGATTAATTTTTTTTCTAAATCCTCTATTTATTTTCCCCAACATTACATACAATAAAATATATCATAGATAATATTACTTAAAACGTCAGAGTTCAGGGTGAAATACTTAGGGAAATATAAGTTAACTCCAGAAGAGGTAATAGAAAGATTAAATGGGCTAGATTGGGTTAAACTTGCAGCATATTTAAATAAATCATTCAAATAAAGAGATTTTTTGGTCCAGCATTTTAATTATTAAATTTTTACAATCAATAAAAATAGATCATACCGTTACTAAAAATCAAAATTATTATCATCAAAACTGAAAAAAAGAGCAACTCGACAGACGGCTTAAAGCCATTGTCTTGTGGGCTTTGATTTAAAAAAATGTGTATATATGTTATTACTATTTTGTATATTATGTAAATAAAGCATTTATTCATTCATAATATTACTTCTTTTGCTCGAAAGCATTTTAAGATGTAAGGACACCTTAAAATTTCGTTGGGCAGAAGATGGACTATTAATGTTGAGTGACTAAGGATATTACTTTTATATTTGTGACTATTTAATTGAGAATGAAGCTCGTAAATTTGTTTTATCGTTTTAATCCTCCGCTGCAATTCATTGCAAGTTCAAGAACTGGGTTGCATAAACATTACAAGCGGAGCAATGTAAGAAAAGACAATTAAAGTAGGCTTTCATAATCCGACGGCAATTGAGAAATTATAGGATTATCAGGAACATACACCAATTATGCCACTAGTGTAAGAGGTAAAAAAAAACAACTAATCCTTGGATTAAGAACGTTTTTCTTAAACAACACGAGCACATGCAAATTCAATGTTATATTAAAATTTATTTTCAATTAATACTTATCCAAGTAGATACAAACAATAAAATCTGTAAAAATCTAAGGTTTATTCTTGAGAAGTAAATCATTTTTATAACATTACCCACAAATTTGTTCTTCCGTTCGAAAATTCTAAGATTAGCAGTTGATTTTTGGCAATTGTTATTTTCGGTATTTGTCCCATTACGTCAGCAACATTAACACAATGCATTTTAGACGAGACTCGATTATTTAAAAAACGTCCTTGGAATATTCGCCTCTGTTGCAACTTAATTAGTGTGGTTTGAAAATGGCATCTTCTTCAGAAATGAAATTTAAAAAACTAAAAAAAAAACTCCAAAAATCTAGGTACTCATTACAATGACATAATAAATATTATAAAATTTTAATAAAAAAAAAGAACAATAAAATAGTGAAAAACAAAATAAATAATAACATCGAAATATAAATAAATACAGACCTCAGGAATTAGATTAATGTAACAATATTAAAGTACAAAGTTTGCAATAGAAAAAACAGTGAGCCAATCGTCAACTTCAAAAGCGGATGTAGCTGTGAGCTATAGAAAATTAGAATGCACAGATAAAAAATAATAATTTTTAGTTAATTATATATTATGAAAAAAAAAATTTGATAAATTGTAACTAAAAGCAAAATGTTTTTAAAAATTTTTTTAGTTTTGATAATGGGGAAAATCCCCGAAACGTTGACTACTACCTTTGACAATTTGTGTAACAATGAAAATAAAAAAGATGTGAAAAAAAAATAAAGTATTTTATCTTACTGAAAACTATTATACATTTGAAATGAAATTATACATTTTCATTAAATAGTTTCATATTATGATATTTAGATGTAATAGGCGTCTATATGAAGCTTAACTGTCATTTACCTTGGTACTTGACACTCGTAGTGACAGACAAATTTTGTTTTCTCTGATTCAGACAATCAATTCAATTGATATTAGATATAAATCTTTCCTCTATTATAATCCTCAATTGTTCTGATTTTTTTTTAATAATACTTTTAATCCAATGGACATTTAACGTTTAATCCTTCGATACTAAATTTTCTAATGATTTATTTCAGTTATTCGTTTCAATAATGAACCTTTGTAATCGACAAAGAAAGAGAAAATAAATAACCCCCTCAACATTTGACGTTTTAAGATATGTAGAATATGAATAAGGAATACAAAAAATCCGCCTGTCTGCATCATTTAAATCTGTTAAGAAATACCAGAGATATAACGATTTGAACTTAAAAGTCGTGACTAGCCATTTTCCTTAAATAAATTGATAGCAAAACTAGTACGCCCTACTTAATATCTTTGATTAATTAATTGCTATATGTTTAAGTTAATTACCTACGCACCTACATAAATTGTAGTATCATAAAATAATTATCAGGAAATAATGAACCATTGCGTGATAATTTACAGCGTTTTATTAAATCGTTTCATTTTTAGGTATTTTCATGAAATTGATGTGTATATGAAGCTAAATTCACATCCACCTTGGAATTTGACAGACGTAATAAGACTCGATAAATTTACTCTAATCCGTCAAAATGATATATTTATAAAATATCGACTTCAGAGATGTGGTTGCCATGAAATATACTGCTTTCCATCCCTTCTAATCCTTAATTATTTAGAAAATTCTTTTTATCGATTTTTTTTTTTTTTAAGAATCTTTTGACTCATAGTCCTCTGAAATTATTTCTGATTATTTATTTTTTTAGTTAATGAAAAACCAAGATTCTGTAATTTTTCAAAAATAGTTTTCAGTTTTAAATATCGAAACGGAGTAGAGGTTTGGGGCTCTACTAAACCATCGAATCCTTCCAGTTCGAACCATCCCTACAATCCAAAATCCTTCTTAAAATCCTCAACGCTCCTTACTTTGTCACGAATGAACTAATCCATAAAGACCTTAATGCCCCGTATGTTGCTGATTTGGCCCGATCTAGATTTCATTCCTTTCATGACAAACTCCATTCCCACCCTAATTCTCTCGTTGCAATCCTTTCTTCCTCTTCAATTACTGACAATCCTCCGAGGCGTATGAAAAGAAGATGGCCCCAAGACCTTCTAGTTTAGAATATTTTAGAGTGCTTCCATTGGGAAGCTTCTCTGCATGTGTTTCATGTCTTTTTACATTTCACTCAAATTTACTTGTTTTATTCTATTATAAAGTTGTAAATTCCAATAAATAAACAAAAAAAATATATCGAAATTATACAAAAGAATTGTAGGTAATATTAATCTATAATTATACTTCAGGAGTTTTCTTTTTTATATCTTGAAATAATATTCACAGGGGAGCTGACAAAATCCATTTAAAAAATCTGATCTGAGGTTTAGGGCCCGTAGAAATAGTTCCTTCGAGAATAGAATCCCCTGCGAAGGACTTGTTCTTGGGATAGGTCCAAGGAGACGATCGTCTGCCTTTATCAAATCCAAATCTCCTCAACATAAGGTAGAAGGTTCCGAACGAAAGGAAGCATTAATAGAAATAAAAACAAAAAGCAGTATGAGTCAGTTTAATCTAAAGAATAGTTGGTAATCACTGTTGGGCGCCAAAATATGATAGGAATGAAGGACACAACCTTACACGTGTATAGATACAATTATATCCATAGATACTGTCTCGTTGGACTGTTAAGTTGGGTCTGTCTCAATAGCATTCTCAGAAATATATTTTGACCGGGATATATATTTTGGCTCAGGTCATTTTTTTTTTACTTTCGCCATCGTGAAAATTTTCAAATTCTAGTTTTCAACGGAAATACACGTTTCAGGGTTCACTGAGTCCAAATAACCAAGTCCCGCAAAAAGGTTTGTTTATATTTTATAAACCTATGTTTGTTGTTTTCCGCTTACTTTGCAGTTAGATTTATACTAAATAATAAATAGCATTGTTATTTTTTAAACTAGAATGCAGTCTAGCAAATAATTAGAGTTTGTATTTTCACATAATACTGCCTCCTTTGCCAAGAATTTCAAATGCTTTATACAAACACACACCACGGTTTAGATTTATCAATGATTAATATCATTTTGTATTCTCATAAAATTAGTCTGACACGGTCTACATGCCAATATTTAATAATTCCTTTCCTTAATGTACCTTCAACTATTTTCATTTGAGCGAATGACCATTTCGTATTATTATTACTAGTCAAAAACGAATAACTACAAAGTATTAAAAAATAAATAAAAAAATGTATGGGAAAAAAGAAAAATAATTCCCCTTTAATTATTCTAATTCTTATGATTTCTAGTTTTTAATTATTCTTTTAGTCTGTATATATAGAGTGAGTACATGTATCTAGTTCTAAACTTGGATGTATATGGCTTTATTACCCGATTCTTTATCCATAATATGTTTAAAAATTAAATAATATACAATATTTAAGTAAGTTGAAGATCATTCATTAAAAATTAAGAGCCTGGAATCCATGACCTATTTTGCCTTTATCTATAAATTTAATAAACTAAATAAGTACACCTACCCCTGATGAACTATAATGGTTTCGTAATAATATTTATATAAACGTATTTTGACGCTCTAAGAAAATTTAAAAAATCTATTTGGATGAGATGAATTGTGCTAATTTATTTATTAGTTAGAACTTCCTGCATAACGTAAAAGAATACATAATATATCAACATATTTATCTCATGACCAAGGAAGAGGAAAGATTGGACACAATTCAACAACTCCATGCTCAAGAGGGCGAATTAAAGAGACTTTGATTGAATGAAGCTCTCCTATTGGCTAGACGTTTCCTAATCCAAGAGCCAATAGGACAGAAGACACATGGGACGTTTCTTGACTCAGACATACGGGAAACCGTTTGTTAGTGCAGTTAAGGGCTTCCTGGCTGTAATTATACCCTTGCCGCTCTCAGAGGCTACAAGACCAAGCTATTAAACAGGATAAGTTGCCTCCTGAATTAGAATTTAGTCCCTGTACTTGGGAAGGACCACTTCGGAAGTTCCATCTCCGGGGAGATATCAGGCTACAAGTAACCGTTAGCTGAAAATCGAAGTATTAAACTATGCCATCAGTTTATAATGTCGCGGTCATAATTATATAATTTATTAAACTAATATGAAGGATGAGAAGATTTGGGCGACCGTCAAAAAATTTCATAAACTAGTAAACAAAAAAAATATTATCCAACGTTTCGACCCACGTAGGGTCTTCAACAGGGCTAAAAAACAATATGCAGTGTAGGCGTTCGATGATAACAGAAGAAAACATAAGATTTAACGGAATTAAAATTTTCAAAATGAGTAACATTGAAAATATAAGGACAGAAAAAGAAATTAATAAAAAATAATAAAGAGAATTAAATTAATATATCAAGACAGAACTGATCAGAAAATCGGGACTTTTTTTAAAAGAAGATTTCGGGCTTATTCAAATATTTTTAACGCCGATATCGAAAAATTATTTTAAGGCATTTATTTTTCATACATTTTCTAGAGGAGGAATATAATGTTAACGAAAGCAGTAAAGGAAGTAGATATTCAGTTTATCTATATACAAGTCTACCGCTATCTGTATCTACTATCACCATATCCATAGACTAAAAACAATAATAAAAATAAAATTACAATTATTAACTGTATGTTACTCGTCTCTTCGCTCATTTTCCCACAATTTGACTATGGTTGCCTCGTATATGGCGGGCTGTCTGAGAAATTCGATATGAGACTCAAAAGACTTATGAATTGTTTTATCAGATTCACATGTGGAATCCCCAGACGCTCCCATGTTTCTAGAAGGTACACCGAGTTGAATTGGTTCTATCCCTCTTTCCGTAGGCAGTACCTCCTAGGTGTCTGTCTCCTCCGATTTTTCAAAACTAAAAAACCTCCTTATATTCTTGACATGCTTACCACTTGTTCCTCTGTCCATTCAGTAAACACTAGATCCCAACCCATAAACTTGTATATACCTTCACACAGATCCGTCTCCTTCAAAAAATCCTTTATTATTCGTGCTACCCTATTTTGGAATTCCTTGCCTGTATCCATTCGTAAATCCTTATCATTGTCCACTTTCAAACACCAACTATTTCTCCATCACCTAAAGCATTAATCTTCCCAACATATGTAATATTTAAAATCTATAGATGATAACTATTCATTGTCACAAAATCCATCTTTTATTGTTAAACTGAAGTCTTAAACGACCAGAAAATTATCATGTATATTGTACTTTTCTTATTATTCTTAGGGGACTACTCGTCCCAGAATGAAATTACTTTTCATTTCATTAATAATATTAATTTGAATTATCAATAGAAAAATATCTCTTATTTTTCCTTCTGCTAATTATTATTATTACAAAACCATTAGTTCATAATGTGTTTGTTGTAATTATTTACTTCAGCATGGTTATGATCATGGCATCACAAATCATAAATTTAAAACTTATAATTTTTATTGAAGATCATGAACTTAATTAAATATTATATATTGCAAGAATCAAAATACCGAAAAATGTATTTTTGAAGCATTCGATTTTGTTTAATTTTCTGAAGGAGGAATAAGGTTATCTATATCTAAGCCTAGCACTGTCTGAATATACACAATAAATATTTAAAAATATTAAAATACACATTTTTCACTTCATTTGACTGTAAAATTGTTTTCTATTTAAAATATATTCATTTCTTAATACTAACAATAAAACGAAAAGGTCTTTCAATCAAATGAAAAGGTACTTGAGGAGAATGAACTTTGAAAATTCAGCATTTAGGCAGTGTCAGACTATTTTAATGAGGACAAAACATGATATTAAAGTTGGTTATTTATACATTCATATAACGAATTATTTAAAATCTTTAAAACTGATTACTTTGATATTGAAACGTTTTCTCGATTAAAATACCGATATTATTTATTTCGGAGTGGCGTGGTCTAGTGGATAGATTACTAGTATTCTGATCTCAGGGTCCTGGGTTCGAATCCAGGCTGAGGCAGAATATTATTTATTCTTTTATACCAACTGTGAGTCGAACCTGGAGTATGGGGACTCTCTTGGGGCACACAAGTGCCTATAAAGTAAGTGCCCAAAAATGAGGAAAAACCTGAATGCTGGGCGTGATCTCGGCCTAATCACCTCATTGCACGGCCAAGAAGCAGTACGAATCTTAAAATGTACTGAGCCCAAGACTTTCAAATTATTTCCTAAAACAAATATATTGACATGCAATAAACTATATTAAATAATTGTCTCTAAATTTAATCTCAAGAAGCAACGCAGGATGTACAAGGATATAAATTCCATTTAAGTAACAAATTTAAATTTAATTACAAAGACAATAAAATCAAAGGATGCTGGAATAGAAGAGACAGGAGAATAATATCCTGTTAAAGTGACTTCTCCATCTTCATTTGGTAGAGCACCCATGTGTAAGGAATTCACTCAGGGCTGATTAATGACGATAGGGGAATTCCCCCATCTACGGTCAATCACTAAATTACAGTCTGTGGTGCTACTTAAAGGACTACATACTCTAGCATATCATTCTTTTAAAAAAATAAATAACATATTCGCTTGATTTTAAACCTAAAATATCACTGATTTTTCAAATATATAATTATAGGTTGTTTTTTTTTAAATAATTGTGATCACATTTTCACACAATTTTTTATTTACCATCTCCAACGTTTAGAGAATCATTAATCTGTCATATTCGTATTACGTATAAACATATATGATTACATGAAAATGAACCACGGCCGAAACGTTAGAAATGGAAAAATAAAAATTTGTTGAGTGAAAACGTAAATCACAATATTTAAAAAAAAAAACCTATAATTAACATAATCACTCAAAAAATATATACATGTATAATAAAATTTACAATTATGTATTTTTTTTTTTTTTATTAAGTTACATTAAAGAAATAAAAAACATAATAATAAAGATATGATGGAAGAATTATCCTGATTTTATATGTAAAAATAAGTTCCTCAGTCAAACTAATCTAAAAACTACAACATAATATGGAAAATGGCATTAACCATATGAAGAATAATTCTTCACATCTGAAAGAAAAATAAATGCAACTTTTGGACCAACATATAAGTCTTGATAATGGGACAAAGCCCCGAAACGTCGTCTAATATTGACGAGTTATATATTGTTAAGTTATATAATAATAAAGTTATGATGGAAGAATATTAAGCTTGGTTTAATATATAAAAATCAGAACTTCCTCAGGTCAAACTAATAATAAAAACTACAAATATGTATATTTTTTTTTTAAGTCACATTAAAGAAAAAAAAAACAATACGTTCGTGAATAAAAGTCTGAACATCCTAAAGCTGAAGAATAGAACATTAAAACTCATGCGATATTGTTACATTGTTGTAAAATTCCAATACAGCACCTCAACGCACTTAAACATACAGCCATTTAAAAGAGCTAAGGTTTTGTCTCATTATTTCCTAATGTTACCGATTAGAAACAAAAAAGATAAAATCATATAAAAGCAGATGAGAAAACACACACAATACACTTCAACGGCCATAAATAAAATTATATTTTGTATATATAATATTTGGATACGACAAATATTCAATAGCACAACATGTATAATAAAACAACTACTAATAAATAATAAAATAAACCTGGATAGGCAAAATTTAATCCCACTGTAGCACCGTCGGATTACCCTTAGTAGCATAAAGTGACGTTAAATAAATAAACAAACAAATCATCTACGTCACTACTGAATAAATAAAACGTTTGAATCTTTCTTTTCAATTATTTAAATGTGCATATGACGTAAATATTGACAAACCAAGAATAGAAATGATTAATATGTAATCAAAACATTCGTATGTGATTTAAATGGTTCTATTATTACTGTAGTATTACCTTAAAAAATTTATATTTTTTACTAATAATAAACAACAAACTTACTTATTTTGTTCATTGTACATTACTGTCAGTGGACAAAATGACCCAAGATTAAAAAAAATATGATTTGACATTTTTTTTTTTTTTTTTATACAATCATTTTAACAAAAAAAATTCTTATGTCTTCTAATCCAATTTTTTTTATTCCTAGACGAATTTAAGCCTTCTGTACAATGAAATAAAAAACGAATGTTTTAGTCAAGAAAATATAAAAACTGTACCCTTTTATAATAAATCTATTTTTTATACCGAATATTATTGAAATATTTCGTGAATTTTTATTCTAACGCTGACAAAAATGCAAATCTAATAAAATAAAACTCTTAATTCGAAGCCATTGGAAGGGCTTTGAAGCCAGACAGGGTACGCTTTCCTATATTCCATCAGACATTTATTATGAATATAACTAATTTACTCAAAATATTTTTTTATTTTTGGTAACAGTGCTATTCAGTTTAAATATATAAATTGAAAAAATAAAATAATAGCTGCGCTCAGGAAATATCTAGAATCAGTCTATATTTCTATCGACGTGCAATATTTAATTTTTTTTTGGTTTACTGTTAATATCGTATTTCTAAGTATAAACAATAAGCAAAGACGGTGATATTATATGACATTTAATAAGTATAAGGTAATATAAGACATTAAGTGTAAAGAAAAAAAATGCTCTCAATACAACTAATATATTGCTGACATCCATTAATTTAATCTGATCATGCAATGTGGACATTTTCGAAAAACTTTATTTTAGCAATACATTTTTCAAAAAAATTCTTCCACAACTTACTAGAGCTTTTTTTGTCCAAAAAAAAAGAACCGAAGTCAAGTGTAATTTACGAACGCTATCTGTGTTTAGATTTGGAACTAGAAAGGAGATTTAATTAAAACACAAAGTTAAATTTTCCTAA
Organism: Piezodorus guildinii; assembly: GCA_023052935.1. Classification (NCBI taxonomy): domain Eukaryota; kingdom Metazoa; phylum Arthropoda; class Insecta; order Hemiptera; family Pentatomidae; genus Piezodorus; species Piezodorus guildinii. The sequence continues at coordinate 37,524,311 of CM041294.1, forward strand.
CGGATTTCTCAACGTTGATTTTCTTCTGCAATAAAAGACGTGTAATCAATAAAGTCTCGATTTCATAACTTAAAAGAAAATTGGTTTTAAAATTGCATTTGCCATAATTTTCGTACTTTGGATTAGGCCATCGAAAATAAAATTTCCAAAGCTATTATATTTCCAAATTATTGGAGTTGACAGCTGTCAGCCTCCCTACCAGTGACGTCCCAGCTTACGACAGACCTCGCTGACGTACAATGTTCTAAATCGCTAGTCCATATATAGTGTATCACCGTGTACAAAAGATTTTCAAAATGCTTAACTGTATAAAAAAAAAATCTGGTGCGCGCAACACACGACTTTCACTTACTTTTTTAAGTTATATCAATTTAAGAATTTTTAAACACATTTTAAGAGATAAAAATAAATTTTTTTAAGAACTAATTATTTTGAATTTCATGTGTTTTATTAAAAAATCTAGTATATTATTATCTAAATTAATCACTAATTTTATCGGTTATTCATCACTCTCTATTAATTTTTATAAGCTTGTGTACAATATAATATTTTTTTCTAAAATCTTTAGCTTTCCAACGGTATATCTATTACCTTCTTAATTTCAAAAACAAAAAATTGCATTAAAAAAATATTTTTTCAGTTTTCTCCTTTAGTTGTTTTTCAAATTTGCTCAACTCGCATATTTAGCTGTTTTGTAGAAATGCTAATCAGACGATATGGTTATTTTTTTCGAATCTACAAAATTAAAGGTACTTTAGAGGAAGAAATTTTGAAATTTCGGTATTTAAGCCCTGTCCGACTATTTCAATCAGAATGAAACCTACATGATGTTAAAGCCCATTAAAACTGGAATTCGAAAATTTTCACGATCGCAATACTTCCCCTTACTATATATAGTAAGGGAAAGTAAAAATCATGTACTTCCGACGTATTAAATATGTTCGATGTATCCATATCATGGTTTTTAATGTATTTTAATTTTGTACATTCACATCATACACAATCTTACATTATGAAATATATAGGATGGGAAAGCATTGCAATCGTGAAAATCGTTTTAGAGTAACCTGAGTCAAAATCACCCAGTCTCGATAAAAGGTCTGTGAATGTGCGATAAGCACGAAAACGAAAAGTCGTACGAAAATGAAATTTCATATTCAAGGTAAATATTCGCCTGAGATTTTACAGCAACTGTTTCATCAAAATCGGCTAAACAGAAGAGCCACTTTATACGAGGCATTTTGCAACTTCTTACAATTTTCTCAAAAATGGCTCAAACTATTTTGATCAAGCCCGCTAAACCGATGTAAAATTTATAATGATGGAGTTTTGTTGACCGTTGAGAAATTAGATGAGGAAGATGGTTGGGGGTGCGGTCATAAATAAGAAACACACATTAAAAATAAGAGCTATTTTAATTATGTGCCGACGTTTCGGCCTACAATGTGGGCCTTCATCGGGGTTGACTCTGAGACTGTGTCTAAAAAAGTCACTTCTTTAGACACAGTCTCGGAGTCAACCCTGATGAGTGCCCACATTGTAGGCCGAAACGTCGGCACATAATTAAAATAGCACTTATTTTAAATGTCTGTTTCTAATTTATTACCGCACCCCCAACCATCTTCCTCATCTGATGTCAAATTTAATGGACTCTAATAGCATATAGGTTTCATTTTGATTGAAATAGTCTGATAGGGCTTGGTTGTCGATTTTATTTTCTTCCACTAAAATAACTTTTTTAGATTATCCTATTATGAAAATTTTTTAATATAAATTATGTAATTTTGGAACAATCTCTTCTTTTGATAAACATTCATTTATTCTTCATATATAATTGACGTTTCGGGGCTAATAATGCCTCATCTTCAGAATGTTTTAGGCAAAAATAAAAACATCTCCCAATATTATTAATTTTATTAAAAATTAAAAATCCTTATTTGATTTTATAATTGTCAGTGTTTGTATATTTATTGGTTGTTACAACTCTAACATATTCTTTAAATTATCCATAATCTATTAACAATTTTACACAAGGCCAGGAGTAGTATTTGAAGAATAAATGAATGTTTATCAAAAGAAGAGATTGTTCCAAAATTACCTAATTTACAAAATAATTTTAATTACGCACATTTCGAAAAATTATCCATATCATCTTATTAGAATTGATATAAAACTGCTAAATATTTAAGTTAATCGAATTAGGTAACGAACTACAGGAGAAAGAACAATTTTTTTTTTTGTGCATAAGTATAGTAATATAAATGTATAATAAACCGTTGGAAAGCTAAAAATTTGAAAGAAATGTTATTTTATGTATAATGTTGTGGAAGGTAATGTGAAGTGGCGAATAGGACATATACTTACATGATTGTTATACATAACTATTTTAAACTATTATATTATTCAATCGAAAACAAACATATGTTTCCAATGAAACTGAATGTAACGCATTATTAAAGAATAACTTTTGTTTCGTTTTGAACTCAAACTTTATTTAAAATGACTTCTTAACTAGGTTTTAACAACCGAGGCAAGAGAAAGTCGCAGCAGATTTTTTGTATGGATCTTTCAAGTTTTTAATCTATGATTTGTTTTTGTTGTGTATGTGAGGCTAATGCAGTTTTCTGCAATGTTCCCGAAGCCCTTGACAAGAAGCAGGAAGGGTTGGCCGGGACAAAAGAACAATACTATTGGACTATTGAGGGCACCGTGGGAAATCGTCAGCAATGGGAAGTCCATTGTGGCAGTACGGTTGTCAAGCTGGGATCGAACTTGCTCTCAAAACCTTGGGAAATGAGATACGAAAGTTGCATTCCCAATGGAAAAGTGATTTGAATGTTTTTTTGTCATTTTAATTTGTCGTCATAATAAAAAATTAATAAAATCCTTATTTATTATTGTACATATTCTTCCCTTCTTGATTTCTTACCAATGGAATGGCTTATGAATACGTTTCCTATTCTATAGATTGAAAACCACTAAATAATTTTACTTTCCTGAGTTTCAGTCGAATTATCAATACTAATATAAATAAAATATCTTGTCAAATACTAAGTGTCACAATGTAGTATATTTATATCGTACTAATAATTTTTACTAATAGCAAGAGTAAAATATTTAACAGGATAACATAAAACAAATCTGAGAAGGAAACACTTGCTCAAAAACGTGCCATATTGTTATAATATTTATTGCCATGTATAATAACTTCAATAAAACAAGAGTTCCTTCACTAATAATTAACAATATTTTGGGATTATTTGTTTTTAAGGACGTAGAACTACAACCTTAGTAATCTATCCAAGAATCCCCGTTGTGAATTGTGAATGGCTTGACAGATTTCGCCAATTCTTTTTTTTTTATAATAGTTTTTTTTTTTTTTTTAAAGGTATCTTTAACATAAATATATATATATTATAATAATATATATGAATCTCCCTTTTCCTTGGTCATCGCATCACACGTGAACGGCTTGACCGTTATAAGTTATAGTTAACACAGGACATCGTCTGTCGGGTCAGCCAGTATAAAATATATTTTAGTTGAAATATAACATATACCACAGTTCTAAGCGCCTAATTTATGTTTAAAAAACTGAATTGAAAAAAAATTACATAACTAATTAATTATTTTTGTCGGGATCACCTGAGGTGTAGCGATTAGCATAATAGCGTTTTATGCCCAAGGTCGCGGGTTTAAACCTGACAGGTGGCCCTAGGACTTTTTAATGGGAGTAAAAAATCCTTAGTTATGCCGTCCTTCGGATGGGACAGTAAAAAGGTGGAGCGATGTCAATTACTCGTTAAAGATCACTTTCCTAATTAAACCTGGATAGGGAAAAATAGGACTACCTCTGTAGCATCCGATAAGCCACAGTTGCATGAAGTGACCTGAAATATTATAATGATAATAAAGTTAACTTTATTTTTAAATTATTTATATGAGGCAGACATATTACATGTATGCATTCGATAATGTGGAAATATTCTAAAACTTTCAAAACAATCCCATAATTAATTAATTCAATTCCTGGATACTTTATACTATTCTCGAAAGTGATAATCGGCAACAGTTTTACAATGACTACAAACCACAAAGGACTTTTTTTTTTACCACTCGATCCTCATTTTCCTTTTATGCAAGCGACAGGTAATAACTGCAGGAGTATTTAACACCTTTGACAAATATTCACTCAGGTGTGAAGTTCTTTTGACGTAATCGATGCATTCGAGCGAAGTCAAGTTGCAACTTTACAAGCCAATTTATCTCTGAATAATGGAATCAATCGAACTAAACAATATTTTTTATGCAAACTATGTATTTAATTTGTAAAAAATATCATTTTTTTATTCGCTTCACTACTAAACAAAACTCATAATGACCTTCAATTTTGAATGAGAACAGATACTCGTGGAATTTTTTTTTTTTTTAATGTAAACAAGGATCAGATATCATCTTAATACTTTAAGGATGGATTTTACTAAAACGTGGATATAAGAGTAATCTGAGCACAGGATTTAAAAGTTCATTGCCTTACCCACTCCTATCACTAGAGTAGATTCTTCAATAAATATGAAAATAATAACCCCTAAATACCCAAATTATTATAATCAACTAGTTGTATCCACAATAGAATGATTGCCTACAATTTTACAACACTCCTAGTCCACGTTCTTAATTCTACAAGACTATTTCCCTTGAGGGAATGTGTACCACTTCTAGAGAATTATTTACTATGTGTTAAAAAGAAAACGATTCATGACTTTTTTATGAATTTAATATATTTAACAATATTCATAAACTTAAACTAGAAAAGGAACAAATGACATTAAAAAAAAAAAAATGATGATAATAAAAGCTGAGATAGACTTGGCTTCGTTTCAATCCGCCAGACCTACTTTGTCGAGCATAATGCCACATCAAAATGTCAGTAAAAACACTGTTATATAAATTTCAATATATATATATATATATATATATATATATATATATATTTTATACTTATACTTATCTACTTGTTCTTTTGGTTTAGTCATTTTAAAATCCATATTCCAAAAGAAATAATTTTATTTTTAAAATCACGTTTCGAACTCCGGGAAATTTTCAATTTTCTGCAAAAAACAAAACAAAAAAAATACTTCTCTACTCAAAGTTAGTCACGCACGGAAGCCCTAAGCGGGGCCACGGGACAATAAATAGGTGAAATAATTTTTATATCCAATAAAACGATGAAATATAATAGATAATTAAATATACCTTCTTTTTTTTTATAAAAATAGATATATGTTTAACTAATGTTTTTTAACATAGTGAAAATAGATAATTAAATATACCTTTTTTTTCTTTTATAAAAATATATATGTTTAACTAATGTTTTTTAACATAGTGAATGTAAGAAGAAGACATACCGGTTATAACATTTTATGTAGAATAATTCTTATATCCAATAAAAGATTAAATTTAATAGATAATTAAATATATTTTTTTAATAAAAATAAACATGATTAACTTATGTTCTTTTTTTTTTTTTTATATAGTCAATGTAATGACCTACCGGTTATAACATTTTATAAGGAATGGTTATGCACGAAAGGTAAGTCTCTTTTAAAACAATAAACTATAAATCGATTAAGCTACATGTAGTTAGATAAAAACGATATGATTATAATAAAAAAAATTTTTGAGAAACTTGAAAATGTCCCTACAGGCCAAATGTTCCATTTATAGATCTTAAAAATATAAATTTTTATTTGAATCCATTTTATATGTCTAAAACAGTCATACTAATCCAGCAATGTTGCTTTATTTAATTATTTCTTTGTATTAATATCTATTTAAATCTTTTACTAATCTAAAAAGACATAAAATGAAGAACACAAAACGTATTATGCTATTCTAATTTGTTCATCGCGTGAGCAATTTTGTGGTCGTAGCGTGTTCAAAAGACTACCTCAGAATACCATCAACTTCCTAGCAAATGGAGAGATTGTCATTTGTCATGGCCTGAATTGGAGAAGTTAGTCAATAGTATATTTATTTGAGGGACATAAAATAAAATAATTATATCTGTGACTCCTCATTTTTATAGTGCTTTAACGTACGAAATAGGTTTTTAAATATTTAGATAGTAATAAGTGATACATATTCAATATGGCTAAACCAAATTTGGAATTTTCTGAATACATACTTGAGCAATATGATAATGCATAGAACAGAGAAACCGAATAATGGAATATATTCATATTCTAATATTTGCTTTTGTGTTTATAATCAGTGATCTCTTTGATACAACAAGCCAGAGAAAGGGTGAAACCCTTCAAAGGGTCGGAGAAAGAAACCTACCTGTCCAGTGTAATACTGACCACATCACCTTCTCAGATAAATATCAGTGGATATATAGTGTCGACCCTCCTAAGCTGTTTCAATACAATACTTTCTCAGACCTACTGTTTATATTTAGAACGGTCATGCAAGGAGTCTGGTAAGCATCTATACTTAACCGCCAGGTTTATTCCCAATGTAATGAGGGATCTAAGGCTTCATAAGTGCAGTGCTTGTCCTAAAGAGTTTTTCTGATCCTCGTAGAACAAAAAATAAAGAACATATTTCGGGTAATTTCATTTGCTTCAATAGTAGCTACAATATAGAGCCATTACAGTTTAAATATCGAAGAAAAAATATTATTTACATGATAATAGGAAAGGTCGAACTTGTGTTAAGTTATTAAATTGTTAAATCAAGGTTATTTAAAGATTTCTTAACAAAACAATAATCATTAAACTAACAAGCTGTGAAATTGAGTATTCAGAGAAACGACAATAAAAATAATTTTCAATTTTCCTATTATTCACTAACACCTATTATTATGAAAATATCACATGATTCGCAAAAGCTTTATTTTATTATTATTAATTATTTATACATACTTTTTAATATTTACAACTGTATTATATACAAGTAAATGTGATAGACAAAGTAAACTGGCATAAAATACATGTAGAGACCCTACGTATTGGCAGCACTCTAAAAATATTCCGAACTAGGTCTCAAGGCCATCTTCTTTTCAGACGCCTCGGAGGATTATCATGAATCGGAGAGGATGATAGAATAGAAACTAGTGGATTAGAGTGGAAATGGAGTTTTTCATGGAATGATTGATACCTAGTTCAGGCTAATTCAGTAACGTGTGGAACATTAATGCCTTTATGAATGAGCTTATTCGTGACAAAGTAAGGAGCGTTTAGGATTTTGGATTGTAAGGATTGGATACCAGATAGTTAAGTATAGTTCCTTATCTCTACTCCGTAAGTCCATATCGGTCTTACGATGGTCATATAATTAAGTCTTTTGTAATTAAGTGGAAGTTGGAGCGGTTATCCAGTAGTCGAAAACATCGGGCAGTTTCTTGTCGTTTCAGTCTTGTATGGGGATTCCAAGTTAGACGTTTGTCAAGGTGGAGTCCTAGGTATCGAATCTGTTCAACAGGGGCTAGCGGAGTGTCATTAAAGGATACTGTAGGGCAGGAAGTCATTGGTTTACGACGAAGGGTGAAGGTTATTTGTTGGGATTTAAGGAAATATTAAAACCAAAACCCTTAGGTTATAGACTAGTGGTAATACTGTAATAATTTTAAAAGAAAAAAAACGCTGTAAATTATTACACAACCCAAAAAAAAAAACTATATTAGGATATAACTATTTATATAGGTAATTTATTTATTTTATGGAATGCCTCAACCCGCAAGGGTCATTGGCAACTCGTTTTGTCTTAAATTCTGACATAAAATAGGGTTTTTTTCAGAAACTTCATCAGGGAATTCACATTTTTTTTTGGAGTCCTGGAGAATTTCACTAGAGTTTCGCACATACTTAGCTTCTTTCTTAATGCGGTGTACTCATGATATCGGTGTATAGGCAATTAACTAATATAAAATGCAATAAATAATTCAAAGGAAAAACACCTATCACTACTGCTATTTCTCTGCTATTTTTGAACAAATTTCAATGATACTTTTATTGTTTTGAAGGAAATTTAATAATATGTCTGGAAATGCACTCACTTACTGTAATTTAAATTTGCTAATTTTATTTATTTACTAATTTAGAAGGCGAACAGAGGGATTTTTAATACGTTATTCAGGCACTACGTGTCCTAAAATAATAGCCCTAAAGTTTTTTTGGTGGGGAGCTTATTAAAAAACGGTCATTATTGGTAATAATAAACCGAAATAAATGGTAATAATAATTTCATAACTTAGAAATGGAAATGGATTAATAAAAACATATTAATAAGTATTTGTGAATATTTGAGAGACCACAAAACGTTGGATTGTCCGGTTCGGTAATAGAATTCTGGCAATAAAAACAGTAATATCAGACCCTGATTCAACCTTTAGTTGTATGGTTCATAAAACAAGATTCATTTTTGTAAAATATTAGTAAAATAAATAAATGTAAAAATTAAACTCGATCAAAATAAATCATATCATCTTTGATAATAAGAATGAAATACTACTAATATTTGTTACAACGGAATCAATTATTACGGATTTCAAAAGTAAAAGGTATTTATCCTAGGTCAGTTATTACCCTTTTTTTTAATCGAAATATTTACAAAATGAACAATTGTAAAAAAAAAAAAAAAAGAAAGTAGTCAATAGAAAAGAATAAATACAATAAATTTGTCTGAAAGATATTTTTTTAAAGGGAGAAATTAAACTGGAATTTCAATAAAAGAAGATGAATGAAGAAGAATTTCATTGAGTAAGAGCAGGGACTGGGCGGGTGCTCTCACAACTACAAAATCAATAGCTTCAGCCTCCTTTGACCAGTTACGCAGCGAATTCGAGTTCAAATATCTCAATGAGTAGAAAATTTAGACTTAAATAAATAATTTTTATATAAATATTATTTTTTAAATTATGCATCCATACGAATAATAGTATCTCTACTGAGGGCCCCTAATAAGGTTCATGGTAGAAATATATATATATATATATTTAGATCAACAAGTATAAAGAAGATTTGACCAGAATCATCTTCTTCAAACTCCAGGTTCCTCCACCCTTGAAAATCTCATCTTTACAGGGTCTGGGTGAACCCAGAAGGGTCTTCGTAGACCTAAGTCAACCCACTACCGATATTAAAATATTGATTATTATAAGACTTGGACGCAGAGTAGAAGAGAATAATGCCTTCATTACTTTATCACATTGTATATGAATGAGAAGGAATTATTTTATTGTTCAAATATTTATCAAGAAGTAAAAAAAGTATTTTTTAAATTTCTAAGGATAATAAAAAAGTTTTGTTCTGAAGCAGTATTATTTTTACTCTGCAATCCCAGAAGAGTCTTGGGTTCGGTAAATTGAGAGTTCCGTACTGTTACTAAGTCAACGGCAGCGCAAGGAGGAACGGTAATACATATATAAACAAATTCTCTATTATCCTGGGACTCCTTAGAATGCCAACGGACAATACAAGACCTGAACCGTGGACTGTATATACCATTGTTGCTGTATATACATGAAATGTTTGTGTATTTATTTTGTAAATAAAGTTGGAGGTAAGAAAAAAAAAATATATCCTGGGAATGTCCCTTTAGAATAAAATATACAGAATGTACGAAGTGTGCTTTGGAGTCTTAAGTATATTAAATACATATAAACAAATTAAGAATTGCTCATATAAACTAGACATATTTAAATGTGAAGAAAACAAAAACCATAACAAAATAAAAATAAAAAAGCTTTTTATTCTATTGAGCCTGGATATTCATGTAATGAAGTAAGATTGGGAAAGAAGATGGAAAGAGGAGATTAGGATGAGGACGAATGAAAGAGATAGATGACTGACCATTCCCTATTCCAGGATTGTCCCACAGCCGAAATAACAGTGTCCAAATAGAACCATACTGCTAAAGTCCTAAAGATGGAGTCATAGCCACGAAACGTAGACCACAGTACTATTTATAGGATTTTACCTGATAAATTTAAAAAGGGAAGAAATATCTTTACAAAAGCAACCATATGGTAATTATTCTGCCAACAAAATAATATAGAACTGAATATTTAAAGCGAAATTGTAAGCTCTACCGTTCCCTAAATACCAGGTTACCCCAGTACATAAACATATTTCCAAATAAAACTTTGCAATAACAAAAGAATTAATTTTCAAGTTGAATGAATGTTGACCGGACACATATGATCTCAACGCAGACACACCTCTATCGGACCTTACCGAGAACTGAGCCTTGCTCAAGCTCTTCTAGGAACCATCTTAAGCGAAATAACTATTCGAGAACCACAACGGGGAAAAGATTGCATCAGTTATAAGATGTGATGTAGGATTGCATCAGTTTAAAGGATACCTACTCCAACTAATTCTTAAAAATCGTTTGTCATGTAAAAAGAAATCTAACAACAATCCTGATAATAATTGGATGACGAATGTAATCAAAGAGAAGATGGTTAGGGAGGATATGGGTGCGGTAGCTGAAATGTGGTGAGGAAACAAACAGAAAATATCAATAAAACCTATTATTGGAAAACTTAAAACAGCAATCCTCGAGTATCGAATAGCAGTTAGTAACTAAACAGTCCTCATAGATGTGTCTCCAATTCAGGATTAAAAAACAGAAGCATATATCACAAAACTAAACAAGATTAACCAAACTGAAATATTCCCTTAAGGTAAGTATTGAATAAATATCTTGGATGTTATAACAATTTTATCCAGAAGAAATTACTTAAAGTACCACTTAAAAAAAGTTTACATTTCTTTTGTATTATTTTAATCCCTGAAACTGATAAAACATTTTGATGAACTGGCCTGATGTTTTCGCGTTGGAGCCTTTTGAACATGAATGAAACATAGAGAAAAGTTATGAGGAGGATTTTATATCTCACAAAATAAGTGAACTGGACCAATATTAGCAAGGCTACGGCGTACCTCATGTGTTTTAGGGTGTCTAAAATACAGGATCCAAGATGTTAAGCCGAAAGCAGATGGAAACGAAGAAACCTACTATTACTCTACCCTGATCTCGAATTTGTAATTATGTAGTGCAATAATATAATTCCATAATACATAATTTCATGTTTCCATAAAAAGTAAGCGGTCTTTTAATATAATATAGTGGTAAGAGAACGCACATAGCACCAAATCATTAATATTTTCAAGAAATGCACTTTTGTTTTTCGTTCCGTTGTTTGTAAAGTTTAATCTTTATCGTCGAAATATTCTAATAAATAAACTTGATTTACTGGTATGACTTGTAATCCTGGTATGTGTAATATATTCTATCATTATTCAAATTTTATACGTATATACCTATAGAAAAAAAAAATAATATATATAATTTAATAACGATATAGTGGTGATCAATTGGCCCTCGGTAATAATTCTTTTAGATAAAATATCTGAACACTCATTACCTCTTAAACCAATATGGCTTGAAGGCATTGTGCTCTCAAACCCCGGTCATAGACTGGAGTCAAACTGAGGTACATGTTTGAAATCTTTGATCAGGTAACTCACCTGGGGCTCACCTAAGGTCTATAAAATGGGTAACCTTCAATGTGACAAAACCTAGCTGTTGTGCGTGATATTGGCTATATTATCCCCGAGCACTATATCGTTATAGTAAGAAATTATATCGTTTATAAAATATCATTACAGCATTATTATATCATAGTATTAGATAGGCATAATTATATTATGTTAGCGTTATATTATTATTATAATTATATTCGTATTGTTATGTTAAAGCAAATATATCTTTCGCCAAGAAAAAGTTCTCCCTCACGGAGCGTTAACCCTATCCCCATCATTGTTCTGGATTAACAATATGAGATAACATATAAATTAGCTACTTATAACTTTTTTCCTTTCCTGTTAAAGCATACTGAATTATCCGTTAGACGAGAAGAGCTAGTCTATCTTATCAGCCACGGTCTATCGGTTAGAGCTATTTCGGTCTAGAGTCACGGTTGAGCATTCTCAAGCAAACATTTATAGACCCGAGAGCGGTAAGCTGTAACCTAACGGACGTGTATTGACTGTCCCGAAATAGACACATCAATAAGGTAACGACACAATATTTGAGATAAACAAAACAATAATATATTTTTAAAAATAAAATATAAACTGAGAAAAAAATAATATTTAAGAAATCCTCTATTTTCCCTAATATATATTGGTGCCATCACAGTTGAGTGAAGAATTTTAATATACTATTTTTTCACGATAGCGAAAGTCAACATACCTAATGGTTTATTTTTAACCTTTTTACTTTCACTTGCCTATACATGAAATATATATTCAGGGAAAGTATTGCGATCGAGAAAATTTTCCAATTCCAGTTTTCTATGGAAATACACAATTTAGTGTCTACTGAGACCAAATGACCAAGTCCCGAAAAAAAGTCCCTGTGAGTGTGTGTGGTAAGTCTAGCGCAAAAACGAAAAGTCGTACGAAACTGAAATTTCATATTTAGGACAACTATAGGCCCGAGATGTTACAGGAAATTTTTCATCAAAATCAGCTAACCAGAAGTGTAACATTATACCATGCATTTTGCACCTTTTTAAGATTTTATCAAAAACGGCTTCAACGATTTTGATTTAATTCTCTACATTGATGTAAAATTTAATGGGCTTTAACATCATGTAGGTTTTGTTTTTATTGAAATAGTCTGACAGGGCTTAAATGCCGATATTTTCTTCCTCTAAACTACCTTAAATTTAGTAGATTTGAAGAAATTAACATATCACTGGTTAGCATTGTGAATAAACGTAAATATAAGTAGAGTAAATCGAATCCAACTAAAGAGAAAAGACGAAAAATATTTTTTCATGCAATTTTTGTTTTTTTATAAACAGTAATATTGATGTATAATATACCATTTGAAAGCCAAAGGTTTTAGAAAAAATATCATCTTATATGCAAAATTTTAAAAGTTAACGGAGAGCGGTGAAAAGCCGATAAAACGAGCTGTTTGTTGTAGATAATACTATAATAGATTATTTAATAAATCACGTGTTTTTATAGGAATTCAATTTAATTAATTCTTAAACAATTTATTTTCATTTCTAAATGTATTTAAAAAAATGTTAAATTGATATTAACAACGTATATATTAAATTTTTTCTACAGTATTTTTAACTAAACAAAAAGTACTTCAAATTCGTTTTATGTATTTCTTCCCATGATGACTTTTTTTTTTGCACTAAAATATATTTAGAAAAGCAGGTCCAAAAGCCATGTCACAAAGAGTAAAAAAAAATCTATTTATAATTAATAAAATTAAAAGCTATAATTAAGTAATGTATATATAAAGGCGTTTAGAATATAAATGAAATAATAAAAAACAACTAAAAATTAATATCTAGGTTAACGAATTCAAATAAGGCTAGGTAGATAAAAATACAAACAAAAAAAAATACTGAATGTTAATCTGTAAATCGATAATAGAGCACCTTGACATGTTAAACCTATTTTAGAAAAATAAATATTTAAATCCGTCACCTTCATACTATGCTTAAGTAATTTCAACAATGATCATTACTACTGAAAATTATTAGTTAATTTACTTATCTGACTGTCTAGCCGTGAATGTATTTGTCGAACCGAACGGAAGCTAATGATAGTTGGAGATTGGGGAGAAGTACGTGGAAGTTCCGAACTATCTGAACAGATTGAAACTATTTAATGGCGGATTTATATCGAGTCTAATTATCGCTTCTAGCTATCGACAATTTTTGTTTACAAGTTTTTGAATAAAATTGTTAGACATATTGATTTTTTTTTTAGTTGATAAAAGAAAAAAGTGACTGTATACATCACATCGCACTTCAACAGTCTAACTAAATAGTGATAGTGCAATATTAAGAAATAATTTAACATAGTATGCACAAAAAAAAATTAATATTCATTAAACTAAGTTGTATTTTAATTTATATATTACAGTCATAGTTAAATTTTAAGTAATTATATAATTAAAATGTTTTTATTTTATTTATGTAAAACAAAGAATTAGTCATTATTTCAAGTCCTTAAATGAGTATCACTTATGATCAAATTAATTTTTTTTTTTTTTTTTTTTTAGAATTTATCGAAATATTTTAATTTTTGAACATTAAATACAAAATATTAAGCTGAATTTAATTTTTAATTTAATTATATGAGTCTTAAAAAAACTGATTTTACTTTATTAATAGCATTAATTATCCAGCTTGCTTAGTTATTTAAGTTAAGAATGTTTTTATTTACACAATATATAAAGATAATTGTATATTTTAATATAGCTTTACGGCATATAACTAACCGATAGAGAATTAAATTCTCAACAAAATTCGGTAAGGAAATAAAGGAGATATAGCATTTTGAATTTAGCAGTGGTGATAAATCATTTTCTTTGAATATAAATGAAGTTTATTCTTTTTTAAGCGTTTTGATTAGTTTATAGGTGTACATAAAAGTTAAATTGACAGCTAAATAAATTGTTATGCCGTAATATAATTATTTGGAAATAACAAACCATTCTGTAATAATTTGCAGTTTTTTTTTTTTTTTTTTTTTTTTTTTTTAATGAAATATGACTATGAGTCTATATAACGGTCCGTAGTGTAAATGTCGATAAAAAAGCATAATAATACATAAATCCAGAAATAAACTTATAAAAGAAGAAAAGGTATTTAAAAATACATGCTAATAGATTCGGTCACGAACTATAAATAACTTATAGTTTCCTTCACAAGGACGAATCGCTAACAGCAATAAATATAATATACACATACATAAATAATTCATAAAAAGGAAAAGTACTGATCAAAGTTTAAGAACTTTTCTTTTGTTACTTTCTAATCAACGCAATAAGTAATAACGGTCTAATTTTGAAAAAAAGAAGATTCACATAACGACATTTTTTTTTCGAATCTTAAATTTTTACTTCCACTAATGGAATATATAATAATGGAGAGTATCGTAAAAAATTTCGAATTTCAGTTTTCGACGGAAATGCACATTTTAGGATCCAAATGATCAAATTCCGCAAAAAGGTCTCTGTGTGTGGTAAGTCCAGCGCGTAAACGAAAAGTCCTATGAAACTGTAATTTCATATTTAAGACAACTATACGCTCGAGATGTTACAAAAAAGTTTTCACCAAAATCAGCTAACCAGAAGAGCCACTTTATACCATGCATTTTGCACCTTTTTACGAATTTCTTAAAAATGGCTCAAGGATTTTGATTTAACTCGCTATGTCGATGTAAAATAGAACGGGCGTTGATATAATGTAGATTTCAATCTGATTGAAATAGTCTGACAGGGCTTAAATGCCGATATTTCAAAATTTCTTCCTCTAAAGTACCTTTAATTTTGTAGTTTTTATGAAATTGACCATATCATCTGATTAGCAAATATAAAAAACAGGTCAATATATAACGTGAACGAATTCGATAACGAACTAAAGGAGATAACTGCAATCATATTTTTTTAATCCAATTTTATGTTTTTGAACTTAGGAACAGTAATATACTTGTATAATGTGCCGTTGGATAGCTAAATATTTTAGAAAAAATATTATCTAATATACGGAATTTTAAAGGTTAATGGAGTGCGATGAAAAGCCGATAAAATAACTGATTGTTGTAGATAAAAGTATAATACATTATTTAATATAACACATGTTTCTATTGAAATTCAAAATAATTAATTCTTTAACATTTTTTTTTTATCTTTATAAGTACTTAAACCTTAAATTCATTTTAACAACGAAGGTCAGTGAAATTCGTGTGTTGTGCGCACCAGATTTTTTTCAAATGTTGAATATTTAAGATTAGTAAATAATATTTAATTAATTATTTTTAATATTTGGAAATATATTCTCAGATCCGAACAGAGACGATATGCTTTAACCCATGACGAAACAGCCGACAAGCCTTGACATTGCAACATAACTCTGAAGGCTAGGGTATGTATTTCTATACTCTAGATCTAGTTACTCCCACATAAGTATGAATGGCTATGTGTGTGTGTGTGTCTATATATATATATAATTCGTTTATTTCTTATCTGAGAACTTTACTGAATGAACAAGGAAAGTAGAAGTCATCAGAAAGACGCCCACAGTACGTCATCGAGAACACTAGAGGATTCTCAGAAGGGAAAGGTTTGCTGAATAAGGCGGTTCGTCGAAGAGATTTGCTTTCATTGGCGTAATTCGAACCTCGCTGGAGGAAGTTCCAGCAGGAATAAGTTATGCACTGTTCAGTTTCATAGCTCTCAAAGGTTTGGATTTAAAAGTGAGAAATAACTGTATGAATATATCTGTAATACATAACAAACCAGATTCAGTTTGCATTGTATTACTTGTTCTGGATAATGCTTGAGTTTTGAATATTTTTATGAGGATTAAAAAAAAAAAACTGTTTTTACAACCCATTTAGAGTCTCAGATTCATAACATATAAAGAGTCGTGCTGTTTTACGAGTAAGGAGATTATTAGGCCTTGATCAGGCTCAGCCTCAGGTTTTTCCCTAATTTTAGATACCTACTTTATAGAGGCTGTGTGTACCCAGGAGGGTATCCATACCCCAGGGTCGCTCCATGGATAAAACAATATAATAAATACTTCTGCCTCAGACGGGGTTCGAACCCGTGTTCTATTCACTAGACCATACAGCTCCTTATTAGCATTTATTCCAGTCAGAAAATGTATATAACTAAAGATAATAAAACTTAACTCAGAAAAATTGTACTTGAGACACTAACTCTGAAGTAGAAATAAAATCTAAATTAATAAAAACATGAGGATGCAATATTTAATTATTTATTAATAATCCATGAAAGATGACGTGGAAAGTATATTAGAGTTTTATCTTTGAAGAACTCGATAACAGGTAATCTGAAATGAGTAAAACGCTTATCAGCTCTTTAAAAAAAATTATTATAACTTGTGCTGGCTTAATTTCAAATTTCAAATTTTTTTTTTTTTTAGATCAAATTGTCTTTACATAATATTTTCTCAGGCATTCATTTACCCAACTTTTATTCAAATATACTAGATACTAAACAAAATTAAATAATTGGGATAGAACCAGAAACAGTTTTACTCCAGTTACATATTTTTTTAAAGATCATTTACAACTGTTTGTCAAGGAAAAAAAAAAATAAAGAAGTTTCTAAGCATTCAGGTAAAAGAAAAGGGATCTCGGTTGTAATTTTGAGAATTTTCTCATTCATATTTTTGTATGCACTGTAATATTACCAATTTGTTAACTTATTTTTTCACCTGATACATGAAAAAATGTACCTGAAAAATATGCATTGTTAAATAAGTGCTAAAATTCATTTTATAATAAATTAATGAGGGCCATTACCTATACTCTAAAAAAAAAAAGCTAAGGCATACTAAGTAGAAACCGAAAAATATCAAATAGGTACCATAACGATAAAATTTACAAGGGATTGGACTAAGTACACGTTTCTGGTGGTAATAGGAGATAGAATATCAAAGTATTACAACGATTTTCAAACCTTAAGAAATTCTACGAAACTACATAATAGCACTATGCAATTATCCAATTGCATAGTATTAGGTTCCAACGGGACGACCTTGGTGACGATGCTACAGATTTTGTTTCGACTAAAATTCCAAACCTTGTTGCATAATGTTCTCTTAACAGTTAATTTATTTTATTTTATTTTTTTTTTCATATCACTTTACAGTATACGATAAAAGAAAGAGAGCATATTAAATTTAATTGTATTTTATTTATAGAAGAAAACTATCCCTTTGGATAAATCTTTAAGTTGGCATCGAAAACGAATTGAATAAGAGCCAACAATTATATTTATTTTCTAGTTATATTATTTTTTCTAAGGATATTTAAATTTATAAAATTCATATACGCTGATATCATTCATACGAAATAATAAAAATCATAAATAAATTGTTTAAAATAATACCAATAAGTAAAAAAATCAAAAATAGGATAATGTACAATTCATATTATCTTTGTAAATGACAAGAACAGATTTCTCTCAAATTTTAAAACTGATATAAATTAAAATAAAATAAAAAATAAAAAAACAGGTATCCCAATTACAACTGTACAATTTAGTAAGAGTTTCGTTATATCGTAGAGCCTTGGATTAAAAAAAAAATTATCTTTATCAAGTGAAATACCAGAAGATTTTAGTCAACACGATCACCTCTGTCAAAGTTCCTGCTTAGTTTTTGGAATCGAAGAAGGATATCTGTAACTAACTTCAGTAAGGAAATATTAAAGGGGAAAAACCAAACGGATGTAATTCAGTAGTGACTACACCAATCTATAAGGAAATTACCCAGTGACAAACGTTTTGTAGTACGAACTCCTGAAGGGAAATGAAGTTAAAATATCGATCTATCAGTTAATTCGGTCGATGATTTAAACTCTGAAGAAAAGATAACTGTAATGTGATACAAAACTTATATTGTATTAATGTACATATAAAAATATTATTATTTATTATTATTAATATAAACAATCTTATTCCATATCAATCTAAATTCAATAATCAGTATAAATTATTCAGGAAATTAATTGTAAGCATTCGATAAAATCTTACTGGCAAAGAAAAAAGTAGGACTTTTAAACTCTGTATCAGCTAACTTTTTGCCCAAAGTATAAGTTTTTTTTTTTGTGAGGGTTTATAAAATTATTATTAATAATTTCAAACGGTGTTTCCATATCCCGTTTCGTTTTGGTTTTTTAATTATATTTTCTTAAACTTTTATTATCTGGAATAGGAAACCAGGAATAATTGGATCGTAGTCTGCACATGCTCAGAGCCATTTGGGATATTTCGTACTACTGTAGAAAATCGACTCAAGATGGGCGTGTCACAAAAGAAAAAAACTATTTTCCCAGATTGAAAAAAAATTAATATATACATTTTATTTTAATTCATTTCCTGAAAACATTAAGCTATAAAAATACTAGATACAACCAACATTCATTTTTTAACATTCCGAATTTATGTAGGATTTTTATTCCAAATATGATCAAAAAAATTAATGTAGTAAATTTTTACGAAAATTCAAGCTTAAAGAAATATTTCCTATACTTACCATACCACTCTAAATTCAAAATTAAACAAGAACAAGAAAAAATTATAAAGCAATAATAATTGATGGAAAAAATTCAATATCAATCAGGAAAATATAAGTTTAAAATTGTATTAAATCCTTCAAATCAAGATTTAATTTTTTTCACCCTAATTAATGTAATTTCTCACATGAACCTTAAAATGAAGATAATTTTTTTCTTCGGTGTTTATAAAATAAAATAATATAAAAATATGAATCCTAAAATAGAGTGATAAATACGTTTGGCAGGGTATAGTAGTTTTCAAATAAAAAAAAAATATAAATATTTTTATGGTTACATAAAAAAAAAAAAAAAAAAAAAAAATTTGTATAGCTCCTAATATTAAAAATTAATTAACTATAAAAGATTACATTATTTTATAAATTTTATACTGTAATTGAACTTGAGCTGGTTAAAACCACGTAAGGTAGTTTGACCTATAATCCTATATGCAGACCTTAGGTAAGCAAAACACTATACATAAAATGCTGAAAGTGAAATTCCATTACTTTTTCTCAATTTCGCAAAATATATATATATATATATACTTTTTTTTCCGAAGTGCTACATTATTTCAATTAGAAAAAAAATATGATTTATTATATTATAATTATTATAATAATTTAAAAAATTTGATGTATATAGGACCTTTGAATATTGAATTATCTTATCAATGTATTAAATATTAATTTATTATTTATTCAAAATTTTAAATTAATTACATATCGTCAGAAAATCAATATTTTTTTTTCAACTTATTTAGGTTTTAGTTAAATTTGTTGTATTTCCATTTTTTTAAAATAGAATTGTTTTTAAAATATAAATTTTAATATATTTTGAACCACGAATTATGAAAATTTTAGAAATTAAATATATTTTTTTTTTTAGTCTCTTGTAATAAACTTTTTCTCCATTCATGGAATTTGAGAATCATCCAGTTGAATTTTTTTTTTAATTAACTAATGGATGATGAATTTTTTTTTTAACTTTTAATTTATTTATTGAAGTAATTAAAATATTTGATTCACTTCTATTGCACTTACATTGTATAGCTATAGACATATATATATGTATAACATAGTATAATATAATGAGAAGTGGTATCTCACCTTGAGTTAGACGATGCTTGAACAAACTTCGGAGATGAACTGACTGTGGATGAGTAGATATGGCGGTTTAGGTGGTGCGGTAGGTGGCGGAGCGCATGCGCGGGGCTACACCCTCAGGACCTTGGCAAGGGGTTTTCACCCCCCGATTACTATATTTATTATATCATTGCCAAGGACGAAGGATAAGGATCGAGTGTCCTTTATTAAAAATGGGGGGAGGGCAGGACACAGGACACTGTGCTCCCGCCCCCGGGCACGGCTAAATAGGTCAGTGGAGGTCGCCTCCTTGGGGTAGGCTTAGCAAGGATCGATATTCGGTTTTTTCCTCTTTGATTTCGGCTGTTTTACATCTATATATGAAGAAAGTGCGATATATTACTGTGGAAACATTGTGTAGATTATCACACGATGGTTAAATATTTCTAAATAGTTTCATATTAAAAATTCCATATCATCTTAAAACGTCTCTTTCCTTCTGTTCGACGACAATATTTCCTTGGTTCTTACTTATTCCAAACTTAAAAAAATAGAAAACCATCCTACATAATTGAGCTCCTCGCCCTTCGATCTGATTCGTTAAATACTAGAACCCAATCAATAATTTTTTATACTACATCACATAAAACTGCACTCTTCCACAAATCGTTTCTCGTTCATTCCTCATCCTTCAGGAATTTGCTGCCCATATCAATTCTTAAAGCCACCTCTCTCTCTCTTCCTTCAAACATCATCTCTTCCACAACCTACTCACATCTCAATCTTCCGTTCCAATGTAAAATATAGGTATATATAGTATAAATTTGCAAAGATTTACATGTATAAGGAATAATTTATCCTTTATATGTATACATATTTTTTCTTTTATATATATATATATATATATATATATATATATTTTTTTTTTAATGTATATTTTCTTTAAGTTACCAGACCATAAGGATTTCTTTCTGTTCATTGTTTGTTATTCTAAGGGGACTTGATCCCAAAATATTTTTTTTATATTCATTTCATTTCATTTTATCTATTCACACGGTTTTGAATATGTCTTTCCTTAATTAAATCCAAGACAAACTGTGTTGCGTTGATCAGCCATGGATCGACCCTGGGATTGAAAGACCCTCCTTTGGTTCATATAGCCTCTAAAGACTGGATAACAGGCAAAGGTCTAGTGGAATCGAATACTAGTTTACTATTCTCCGGGTCCTAGAAACGAATATTATTATTCTGTTATTTCAGCCGGAGAGCGACCCTAAGGTATGATATCCCCTTATTACGATTTCTGTATTTACTGAACCCAAAACCTTAAAAGCAAAAGAATCAAATTTTAAAATTATAAAATTTAAAGGTACATAATGAAAAATAATTAATATATATTTACGTAAATCCACAGAATAGAAGTAAGATAAACCAGTATATCTAAAACCATGCTGAGTCATAGAAAAAAGATAAAATCTAAAACAACATCTCATAAAAGATAATATAGCTAAATTCTATTCTTTTTTTTTCTTTTTTTTTTTTTTTTTAGAACAAATCACCTATTTACACAGCACTTGGCTCAAATACAATACATTCTATCAAATATAATTACGAAAACCCAAAAATCTTCATGGATTGAAGTTTTAATTTTTTTTCTAACTTTCTAGAGCTGACAAAAAAAATTCAGGATCCTTTTATCCAAACATTTATTTGGCAAAGGCCCCCGAATCCTCGATCACGAAATTACTTTTCTAATCGGGAAGGATATAAAGACAATTTTTAAAACAGTTTTCTAGTTTATTATAATCTTTGTTCGTTGGAGAGGAAGTTAAAGGGCTTGTATTGTAGTTCTTACTCCTGGTAACTCAAACTTGGTTTATTAATTTATTCTAACTAAATTATTCCAGTAACTAGAAATATTATCATTTACTTTATGTAGTTATCGCAGTATCCGAAGAATGACTGTGTCAATTGCGAATTTGTATGGATGTGTAAATTTTCGTTCTCTAAGTGCTTGAAAATAAATTGTAAAACCTTTAAGAAACTTTTTTTTTTTTCAAATAACTCAAAAGAATACATCTCCTGATAAATTGTAAGTACCCATTTGAAAGATAATCAAATTTCTAACATTAAAGCAAACTCATCTTAATGTGACGAGTACTATACATACAAATATAATAAATTTCGTTATTATTGTGCAATTTGAAAATTGTATTAAATAAACTTAATAATGTTTTTTATTTTAATTCTAACTTCCAGTTATAATCAACTGTAAACATTTCACAATAGACAGAAAGTATAACACTGTCAGAGTATTATTATACTTTAAAAAGGGAGCATTTGATTTATTAGCGTCAGTAAAATTATCATTTAAATAAAACAAAAAAAACTGCCACATCATTAAATTCTTAATACTCAATACCACAACTTCAACAATGACCAACTTCTGTTAATTGTAATAAAAGCAAACAAAACATTTCAGTACTTTCGGAGAAAGTTTCTTGAAAAATGCCGGTTATTCATATCTCATTCATTTCAATCAAGAACAAGCAAGCACTTATTGTCTTTGGTGAATAAAGCATTACTAAACGTTTGACTTTTTTTTTTTTATTCTAATGATACTGCAATGGACATCAAACTAGAGTTTGCAGACATGGTGATAACCAGGATTTTCTTTAAAGAAGGGAGGTAAATGAATGTTTTTTTATCCTATTGCATATTTACTTTTTGTGTAATAAAATACAATTGAAATATTTATTTCAATAAATAATAAAATATAATAATAAAACAAAAAAAATTAAACTTGATTAGATATTTCTGCAACATGTGTGAAAAAAAAAAAATATATATATATATATATATATGCCATTTATCATGCCTCACTCAGCTTCTATGTTATTAGTTGGATTGAAAGTACATTTAGAAATAGTTTTTCCTTTCCCTTTTCCGTTTTTGTACTCGGATGATGAAAGACAAGAGCAAATATCAAGGCGCGGTAAATTACAGCTATCGTATGACGTTCCATCAGAAGATGACATCGATAAAACGCTGTAACACGAGCTACCTCCGAAATCGCCATTAACTTAGGGGCTGACAGTAGACACCTGACACCCTTCCGCTCGGGGACTTCCTATCTACCACCGCTGTCTTGATAATGTTGTATAACTAGATATATTTCATATACGTTTACTATAATTATGTTTACAGCTGATTAGATTATCGTTTATTTGCAGGTAACTACAAGCTGACAATTTCCAACTGAACACGGTCAAATAAAACAATACTTAAAACCTTTCAACATACTACAAGACGACAAATGTCCATACGATGGCGAGATACAGAATTTTGGACATTTAAAATCTGTCTGTAAAAAATTAGATAACATTCGAGCAAAACTGATACAAAATGTTATGCTAGAACACGGGACTATGATACCTATGATACCATAGTTAGGAGTAAGCTCGTAGTAGCCATGCATGAACTGGGACTACCATGTAAACTAATTCGTTTAGTAAAATGCACAATGGCAAATACAATTTGCCAAGTTAAATGCTGTGGGCTATCGGAGCCGTTTGAAGCAGAAGGTGGTCTGAGACAAGGAGATCCAATAGCTCCTCTTCTGTTCAATATAGCTCTGCAAGTTATCATCAATAGGGCGGAATTAGAACAACAAGGGACAATATTTACGAAGATGTCTCAAATTCTCGCATATGCAGATGACGTGGTCATTATTGGTAGATCCCTGCCGAGCATAAGAGCGGCCTTTGAAGCAATGGACAAGGAAGCAGGAAAGATCGGCCTAAAAGTCAACGAGCTGAAAACTAAGATAATGGTACTAGGCACACGAATGGACCAGAGGCAGAGTCATTATGAAATGGGACCCTATAAAATAGAACTGGTAAGAAGTTTTCAGTATCTAGGCTCTATTATAAATGATGACCTGAAGGAAGAAGAAGAGGTAAGGAAGCGTATAGCGGCTGGTAATAGAGCCTATTTTTCCTTATCAAAGCTATTTAGAAGCAAGCTTTTGAGCCGCTCCACCAAGTTGATGCTATACAAAACCCTTGTAAGACCAGTGGTTACGTACGGTGGAGAAACGTGGATCCTCAACAACAAAAATGTGGACCTGCTTGATAGGTTTGAACGGGTAATCCTAAGGAGAATCCTGGGAGCCGTATTTGAGGATGGTCAATGGCGGCGGAGGAAAAATAAGGAATCGTTTCAGCTCTACCAGGATATCAGTATCTCCTCTCATATTAAGATACAGAGGTTAAAATGGATTGGGCACGTGATGAGGATGAATTGTGACAGGGTTGCAAGTAGAGTGTACAGGAATGTTCCGGATGGCCGGTGCCGGCGTGGCAGGCCGAAGGGTCGATGGAAGGATGGTGTAGGGAAGGATCTTAGAAAGCTCGGGATCTCTCTGAGACGAGCTGAGGATCGAGAAGGATGGTTGGCGACTGTTGAGCAGGCCAAGGGCGGCCTCATGCGCCTGTTGAGCCAGTAGAAGAAGAAGAAGAACACGGGACATTTCCAGAAACAGAACTGAGACTGATAACAAAATATCAAAAGTATTTTATAAATTTCTTAGATTGTAGGAAGCCTTTGAAATTCTTGTTGTGTTAGATTAATTTTGTTTGTATTGAATTGTGTCATTAACATTATGTTTAGCTACTTCCTTTTGTTAGATATTTTTCGATTAGTGTTATTTTGTCTTCTTTTTTTTACGTTCACTTACCTATATATGAAATATAAAGTAAGGGAAAGTATTGCGATCGTGAAAATTTTCGAATTCCAGGTTTCAACTAAAATACACGTTTTAGGATCCCCTGAGTCCAAATAACCAAGTCCCGCAAAAAGGTCTGTGTGTCCGCGAGTCTGAGTGTGGTAACTCTAGCGCAAAAACGAAAAGTCCTATTGAACTGAACTTTCATATTTAAGACTACTATACGCCCGAGATATTACAGCAACTTATTCACTGAAATCGGCTGACCGGAAGTCCTACTCAATTAATCGTTACTCGGCTCTAACGATTTTGATTAAACTCGCTATGTCGATGTAAAATTCAATGGGCTTTAATATCATGTAGGTTTCATTCTGATTAAAATAGTCTGACGTGGTTTTAATGCAGATATTTTAAATTTTCTTCTTCTAAAGCACCTTTAATATCGTACATTCCATAAAAATAACCATATTATCTTGTGAATGA
Organism: Piezodorus guildinii; assembly: GCA_023052935.1. Taxonomy (NCBI): domain Eukaryota; kingdom Metazoa; phylum Arthropoda; class Insecta; order Hemiptera; family Pentatomidae; genus Piezodorus; species Piezodorus guildinii. Next base: position 37,549,741 of record CM041294.1, read on the forward strand.
CAGATGAAAAACAGATAAATATGTAAGTTGAACGAATTCGATACCCAGATAAAGGAGAAAACTAAAAAAATATTTTTTTAATGCAATCGTTTTTTTTCGTACATAAGAACAGTAATATAGATGTATAATATACGGTTGAAAAGCTAAAGGTTTTAGAAAAATATTATCTTATACACAAGTTTGCAAAAGTCAATAAATATTGATGAAAAGCCGATAAAACTAAATGATTATTTTAGATAAAAATATAATAGATTTTATAATAAAACACATTTTTCCTTAGAAATTCAATTTAATTAATTCTTTAATGGTTTCGCTCATTTTTATCTCTAACTGTATTAGAAAATTATTTTATTTTATTTTACAGTATCGTAAAGTGTTTTAATGAACGATTTTACGTAGACAAACAAGACAGTAATTCAAAGAAATTTATTTGAAGAAAAGATATAATGAAAAAAATATATAAAAAAATCTTAATCAATTTGTAAATGAATATTAATTTTCCTAAACAAAGATATGCTATTATTGTTGTATACTAGATTTGTTCGGTCATCCAGAAAGTTACAACGTTTGATTCGATTCTTACTTTGGTACGTCTAAAAATTAGAAGAGCTGATACGGAAGTATTATTTGCAGGAGATATGCAATAAACCTCTTAAATCTTGTAAGCATCGCGTAAATGATGTAAAAACCACTTATCAGCGTTCATCATTATGAAATATGGAAAGAATGCTTCATCATTGGTAGTCTCAAGAGGTGCTTAAATTACTCTCAATTGTTTCGAATGTCCCGGTACACTTGGAGCCCTACTAGTCCACAACATTTTTTCTAGTAATTAACCAATAACGAACTAACGTCAATCGCCAGGTCTTGAAGGCAGTCGTTCAAACGAACAACTAAATAAGACGGCAGAGGAATCCGATGTCGTTGAAGAAACAAGTGCCAAATGGGAATGCCAATGCCAGAATTCTCGCTTCTTTGAACCATGACAATTGAGATCCTTTTAATTGTTTTTTTGTGATGAAAATCGTTTCTTTAATACAAAGTATATTTAAAACGAAAGTAAAATTGCAACAGAATCCAGAAGGATAATGTTCTTGAAAATAAATTCATGCTGAATTACAAACTTACCGTTATGGAAATTCGTCTAAATGTATCCGATGTTGATAAACTAATTTTTAATAAAATTTAAAATAGAAAATTAACGGCAGCAGGCCCTTGTTACATTCCTTTTTCCAGGAAGGGTCATTTGAATTTTTCAACCTCCAAAAAAATATATAACCATGTATTTTAAACAAAATAGTATTACTCCAATCGCCAAATGTACAAACAAAGTGCTCAAGAAATATTGATACGACACTATAAGTAATAAATATAACTTTCAAACTGTTTGCATTTCTTATATTGTTACTCTTTTTATATAATAAATATTTTGATCATGTTTTAGAATTTAGACTGCAAATTTTTTTTGAACCTCCTCAGTCGGCGATGGGCAGGTACAAATAACTGTTATTTCATTTTAAATAAGTTTTTGGAAGAAAATAACGATTTAAGACTGAATCAATTTTCGTTGGATTCAACCTCAATTTTTACTTTCACTCACCTATATGTGAAAAGTAGTAAGGGAAAGAAGGTATTGCGTTTGTGAAAATTTTCGAATTCCAGTTTTCAACGGAAATACACGTTTTACGGTCCCCTGAGTCCAAATAGCCAAATCCCGCAAAAAGATGTGTGTGATAACTCCAACGAGTAAATGAAAAGTCATATGAAACTGAAATTTCATATTTAATACCCCAGAGATGTTACAAAAACTTTTTCATCAAAATCGGCTAACCAGAAGAGCCACTTTATACTATACATATTGCACCTTTTTATTATTTTTTAAAAAACGGCTCTAACGATATTGATTAAACTGGCCATATGGATGTAAAATTTGATGGGCTTTAATATCATGTAGGTTTCATTCTGATTGAAACAGTCTGAAAGGTCTTAAATGCCGATATTTTAAATTTTCTTCTCCTAAAGCACCTTTAATATTGTACATTCCATAAAAATAACTATATTATCTTGTTACTACTGATGAAAAACAGGTAAATCTGTAAGTTGAACGAATTCCAAATAAACGAGAAAATTAAAAAAAAAATTGTAATGCAATTGTTTGCTTTCGTACATAAGAAAAGTAGGTAATATAAGATGTATAATATACGGTTGGAAAGCTAAAGGTTTTAGAAAAATATTATCTTATACACAAGTTTATAAAAGTCAATAAATAGTGATGAAAAGCCGATAAAACTAACTGATTATTTTAGATAAAAATATAATAGATTTTATAATAAAACACATTTTTCCTTAGAAATTCAATTTAATTAATTCTTTAATGGTTTCGCTCATTTTATTTCTAACTGTATTAGAAAATTATTTTATCAATTTTTCAAACGGAGGTAAGAGAAAGTCGTGTGTTGCCCGTACCAGATTTTTATCTGTCAAAAGCCAAAGCCAAATTTGTAATAATGTTAATATCATGCTGGAGCATATTAAACGGGTTAAGTTAATAGTAGAGGACTGGATGAGAATTTATCGTGTAATTTTGTTCTCTAAGCATCCGGTTGTCAGCGAAATTATCGCAGAAAATTATTAGAGATTTATCGTAATTTAGAGGTTTAGAAAGGAGTGCAGACTGCTTGTCTCCACTACTTCTTTTCCAGTATTTACTAGTAGAAAATCAACCTTTTTAAAACATTCCTTAGGTTGGGAATGTGTTACTGATATTTCTAATTCTTAATTTGGTAACATATTATATGTATACATTATATGTTTAATAGACCTGGAGAAAAATGTATACTGGCATAATACAAGATTCTCCTTCTACTTCATACTAACTTGATTCCTGCGATGGATGTTATAAATAAACCCTCCAATAATAAAGGAGACCCGAGTACTAATCGATTGGATACACCCCGCTGCACATCAGCTGTTCATGACATCAGAGACTTTTGGGGCTTGGCAGCCTCCGATAGGCTAGCGTCCTTCTGGACAGCGGCCAATAGGCATGTTCGACAGAAACGGCCAATGATAACCGACCTTGGAACGACTGAAAATAAATTAATAAAGTCCAATAAAAATGACTGCCCTCCTCCTCGCCATGATCAAGAGACCTGGAGGAAGTGTGTAAATCAAAGACAGTTGGAGCTTAACGAGACCTAAGTGGCAACGTACACAGCGGCAGCTCTCGGCTCAAGGGGTTCATTGCTCCTCAGTGGGCTTTATAAATAATGTTACTTTCACATACTAGTACATATATATAAAGAGAAAAGAACCTTTATAACCAACCCAGTAGGGTCTTGGTCACAGTACATACACCAGGTTTTTGGATACCCAATGGGTATGTTACAGAAGTGTATCTCTATACCTCACGGTCGTGCCAAGGTATAATAGAATAAAAAATATTCTGCCACAGTCGGTATTCGAATCTGAGACTAATTCTCTATCCAACAGAACACGCCACTTCCCTTAAGGTATAAGCATTAATGGGAATTATTGCGATAGTGAACAATTTGAATCCCAGTTTTCAACGGAATCATCGATTCCAAGGTAATATAGATCTAATATAGAAAAACTGTGAAATATTTTCCAAATAGTAGTGTTGATGTGTTATATGCTTACTCTTGGGAATATAACATTTTAAGAATAATATGTCCTGACGTATCAAGTCGTAGGTTATTTGATCCATTGGGAGTGAAGAAAAACACATAAACTTATAGATTATTGAAGATCATATAATCGACAAGCGTTTCCAAAAACTAAACAACCTGAACCTCTACAATTCATTATTAGCTATGTTTCTAGGCCAACATCCGCGCCATTAGGTGATGTGCACTCAGCCGCCAGGTTTTTCCCCTTTTTGGGTACCCACTTTTTAAGGACTGTATCCCTGGAGGGTCCTCATGCCCCAGGGTCGTCTATCGGCTGGAATAAGAAAAAAACACGACTTTTACTTACCTTCGTTATTGATATCAATTTAAGAATTATAAAACAAATTTAGAACCGAAAATAAATTATCAAAGAATTATTAACATTGAATTTTAAAAGAAAAATGTGTTTTATTAAATAACCTATTATATTATTATCTACGACAACCAGTTTGTTTTATCGGCTTTTCATTACTCTCCGTTTAATTTTACAATAGTATGTATACGATAATATTTTTTCTAAAATCTTTCCAACGGTATATTACTGTCCTTAAGTTAAAAAACAAAAAATTGCATTAAAAACATATTTTAGCAGTTACCTCCTTTAGTTGGATATCGAATTCGATTAACTTATATATTTACCTGTTTTTTAGATTTAATAATCAGACGATATGGTGAATTTCATTAAAAATACTAAACTAAAGGTACTTTATAGGAAGAAATTTTGAAATATCGGCACTTAAGCCCTGTCAGACTATTTCAATCAGAATGAACCCATTGTAGCGTACGGCGATGACAGCGCCATCGAATGGCCAAGCAATGAAACAATTGCATTAAAAAATTGTAATTAGTTTTCTCCTTTATTTGGATATCAAATTATACATTTACCGGTTTTTTATCAATGGTAATAAGATGATATGGTTATTTTTATTTAATATACAAAATTAAAGATATTTTAGAGGAAGAAAATTTAAAATATCTGCATATAAGCCCCATCAGACAATTTCAATCAGAACAAAACCTACATGATATTAAAGCCCATTAAATTTTACATCGATATAGCGAGTTTAATCAACAACGTTTGAGCCGTTTTTGAGAAAACCTTAAAAAGGTGCTAAATGCATGTTATAATGCAGCACTTCCGGTCTGCCGATTTTAGTGAAAAAGTAAAATGCTGTAACATCTCGGGCGTATAGTTGTCTTAAATATGAAATTTCAGTTTCGTACGACTTACCGTTTTTGCGCTAGACGCTAGACACACACAGAACATTTTGCGGGACTTGGTTAAACTGGAATTCGAAAATTTTCACGATCGCAATACTTTCCCTTATATTTATATATTTCATACATAGGTAAGTGAAAGTAATAAATATTATCCTGCCACAGCAAGGGTTCGAACCCGGAACCCGCAGAACATAGTAATATTAGTGCTCCATCCACTGGGCGAAGCCGCTTTCCATAGAAACAAAATAAAACTAAAAATTCATTTTAAATAGGAAGTGAAAGTTGTGTGATGCTGTAGCGGATAAAAAGGGAAAGAAAAACGGAAACGATTATCGTTCATAAGGAATCATTTAGAAAAATAATCAAATCTAAAACATTACTACATGCACTAAAAACCCAATATCACACATATCCATGAGTTAATATAGTAAATTATCATAAATTCATATTCACTTGTAATTGGTGGATTGAAATTTATTTCATGGTGGACCTACAGGATGAATCTTAAGGTTACTTTTTCTCCACACCTACCTTTGAAGGGTATCACGGCCAGAGGGTGAGAGCGCGTGATAAATACCGAGATAAAAGCCACTCGGCATCGAGACGCGACCTCTTAATTATCTTACTCGAAATTTATGATCATCTGCTCGGCAGCGCGTGTTCACAGCAACTCACATTTTAACCAACGTTCAATGAGAGTTTTATTTTTGTAAAAATCTACTTCCATAGAATGTCGTTTGCTTATTAAGAAAGCGTGCTACAAGGACACTGAAATATTTCTATTTAGGTAGAATCGATAGCGTTACAGTTTCGACTAATCAATAGGTAATGTAATATTAACTTGGCGAGCTCGTGTCTGATATCATGACAACGGTCTGTGATGAATTTTCTTTTTAGGATTTATCACCTGATATCCCATGCCATTTTTATTATTATAATAATAACAATTTTTATTGAGAAAATTTTACAATCTGTCCCAATTTGGACATTAATAGTATTGCTGAATGATATCAAACATACTACATTCATACAATATTTACACAACATAAAATTACAATAAAATATATATACACAATAATGAATCAATACAAAAGTCAATAATTCACTTATACCTATATACACATACACACACTCATACATACATCACATTGAGTGGAGAATCTAGCCAGTGCTAGAACTCCAATATATTTACAAAAGGTCGCGGGGCCACTGCCGTTTCAACCTTCTAGGTGGGTTGTATGGATGAGTGGAGCTGGATAGGGATTGAGCTAAAGGATTAGGATGATGAATGAGGTTCTGGTGGAATTTGGAAAATTTGGATGGAATTAGGTCTGAAATAAATGGAACATTAAGGTCGTGGTGCAAGGTATAATTGGAGACATAATAAGGAGCATTTACTATTGTACGGAGGACTTTGGATTGAAAGGATTGAATGCGTTTGATGTTAGAACGTTTAGCTGTCCCCCACAGTTCAAGTCCGTAGGTCCAGATGGGCTTCAGTATTGTCTTGTAGATTAATAATTTGTTTTCAACTGTAAGTTCAGATTTTCTGTTGAGTAGTCGGTATAACTGTCCGAATCGTCGGTTGAGTTCTTGTCTTTTAAGTCTTGTATGTGGGTTCCAAGTCAATCTTTTGTCTAACAGTAAGCCAAGATACCGGACTGTATCTGAGAGAGGAATCGGTAATGAGTTGAAATAAACTGGCGGACAGGATTTTCGTCTAAGAGTAAAGGTTATGTGTTTACATTTGGCTTCGTTCACCTTTACACGCCAGCCATTACACCAGTGTTCGATAAGGAAAAGGTGTCTCTGAAGGTTTAAGGATGCTGTTTCAGGATTGGAACTGGATGATAGGATGGCGGTGTCGTCTGCAAAAGTTGCCAGAAAGGTATCAGGATGTGTAGGAATATCAGCAGTGTAAAGGATGTAGAGGATGGGTCCCAAGACGCTGCCTTGAGGAACACCGGCCTCAACGGGATAAAGGTTAGAAAATTCTTCACCACAGCGAACTCGGAAGGAACGGTTCGAGAGATAGGATCGGAGAATGAGGTATAGGGACTGGGGTAAATGGGTTTTCAGCTTGAAGAGTAATCCAGTGTGCCATACCCGGTCAAAAGCTTGCGCAATGTCCAGAAACGCACCAGAACAATACTCTTTGCATTCAAGAGCTGAGGAAATATGGTCTACAACTCGGAGCCCCTGTTGAACTGTGGAATGCTGAGGACGGAATCCAAACTGATGGGAAGGAAGATTTTGAGATTCTAATATGGGTAGGATACGTTTTAGAAGAAGCCTTTCGAAGATTTTTGAGAGGATGGGGAGTAGACTAATAGGCCTGTAGGATGAAGTGTTGTTGGAAGGTTTACCTGGTTTTAAAAAAAGGATGATGGTGGAATGTTTCCATAACAGAGGAAAATAGGTGGTGCGGAGGATGCAGTTATAAATATAAGTAAGGAATATAATAGCTTTCTGCGGAAGTTGTCGGAGGATCTGGGGAGTAAGGAGATCGTGTCCAGGAGATTTACGGAGAGTCAGTTTTTGGAGAAGATATTTGACCTCAGAGGGATTAATAGCTTTAGGAGGTAGGGAAAGTGGAATCGGTGACATAAGAAAGTCTTGCACTTTTGCGGTGTGATTGATGTGGGATTCCGGGTGAGGAGTGAATACTTTGGAGAGGTGTGTGGCGAATTCCTCGGCTTTATCTTCATCAGACGCAGCCCAGGAGTCATCACCACGTCGGAGAGGATGGGAAACATGATGGTATTTTAGGATCTTTTTCGTGACATTCCACAGGGAATTATCACGAGCTGATAGAGAGGAGAGGTAGGAATTAAAGGACTGGGAACGGAAGTTCGCCAACTCCCTCTTCAATTGTCTACAATAGAAGTTATAGGAGCGGCGATCTGTTGGGTGTCGGGTGCGCTGCCATAATGATCTTGCTCGGCGTTTGGTGTGGATAAGGTCTATAATAGGTTGTGGAAAATGATTTTGGTCTGGATTTATATTGGAGTGTTTAGGAGAGGAAGCAGTCCAGACAGCTTGTTGGATGGCGGTGGTAAAGGAATAGACGGAATTATCTAGGTCATCTTGGGTTTTGAGGGTTACTCTGAGGTCAATATTATCGGTCAGGATTTGGCAGAAAAGGTTCCAGTTGACAGGGCCTCGGATGAATGATGGTGGAATGGGTTTTGGAATTGGAGTGAGAGATACTTTTAGGATCAGTGGACTATGGTCTGAGGATAGTTCATCAAGGCGAGTTAAAGACAAGTTGAGAGAGCCTAATCCGCTGTGGATAAAGAAGTCGAGGATGTCAGGATTGCGGTTAGGATCGGTTGGCCAGTAGGTAGGGGAGTCAGGAGGCAGGATATTAAAATTTTGGGAGTTGAGTGCAGACAGCAAATTTCGTCCCCGAGAATTCGTGGTTCTGGAACCCCACTGCTGATGCTTGGCGTTTAAGTCTGCACCCAGAATGAAACGATTTCCTAAGGAATCCAGGAAGGATACAAATTCAGAATTGGAAATGGAATGTTTAGGAGGGCAATATGCAGATGTGAGGGTTACCGGAAAGGAAAAAGTCTTGATTACTATGGATGTGGCTTGTAGGAAATCATAGGTGGGAAGTGGGAGTAAATGATGAGAGAGGGATTGGTGGACAATGATAGCAGAACCGGCATGGGCTTTACCGTCTGGGTGGTCAGTACGGTATGTCATGTATTGCGGTATTTTGAAGTACTGTTTAGTCGTTAGTCTTGTTTCAGTTATAAGTGCAACATCGATTGTTTTGTCTTGCAACAACGCTGTCAGTTCGTCAGTATGATTTCTAACACCATTCGCATTCCAAAGGAGAATGGATAAGGAGTTAGGTGAAGTCATTTAAGGATTTTTCAAGGCAGGGATTAGATTCGATACTAGATTTGTAAGGAGTGATATAAGCGGCATAACAAGAGATTTGATTTCGGAGATGAACGATGTCATTAGACTGGTAAGATCTGTGACGTTTGATGGTGGAGGGATATGAGAAATTTGATGTTGAGGAGTTTTTTGAAGATTAGGTAAACTTTGAGGGATAGATTCTTGTACAATAGATTGAGAATGTTGAGGAAAATGTTGTTCCGGCAGTGCCTCGACTTCATGATTCTGGTTACCACCTCCAAGCAAGTGGGCAAATGACACGTTAGAATTTACAAGTTTTGATGGTTCTCTTCTGCTTCTGGTTGGTACAGCTGTTTCATTCGGATCCTGAGGTTTTTGGTATCTGGTTCTGAGTTTCTTGTAGATTTCACATCCCTTGTAGTTAGCCGGGTGGTCCTTGAGGCACAGAGCACATATAGCGGGTGCTGATCTTGATCTTGTACATTGTTCTGTTTTATGCTGTTCACCGCATTTCACACAGCGTGGTATGTGATGGCAATAACTTTTGGTATGACCATATGCCTGACAGTTATGGCACTGGACTATTTCTTTCTTTGTGTAAGGTTTTTCAACTTTTACACGGGTATAGTACAGTCTGCTGAGGTCATAGATTTTTTCGACTCCTGCTGATGGTTCCAAGTCCACGAAGAATAGAGGCAGTGGACTTTTATCTTTTAGAACGTTGGTGACTTGCCTCACTTGGAATCCTAATTCTGTCAGTTCTTCTTTGATTGCTTCAACGGGTGTTGAGGAATGTAGGTTTCTGATTACGACCCTTAATGCTCTCTCTTGGCGCAGCTGATAAGTATGAAAGTCAGCTTTGGTCTCAGTCAGATATTTTACAATCTTTCTGTAGGTTTCAGCAGTAGTCGGAGATATTTTAGTATCATTGGTTCTACTTATACAATAATAACTATTAGGATCTGTTACTTTGTTTAAATGCGCACACATCAGTTTAAAATTTTTAATATTTTTAACAAATATTGGTGGAGGTAGTGGTTCTCTGGGTATAGGAGAAGATTCCATGGTTTCTTTTTCATTTTGGAGGATCTGAAATGGATTCGGTGTAAAAAACGGAGATTCATCAGTTATTCCTTGTGATGATGTGCTGGGCTGTGGTTCAGAACCTAATGAGGTAGCTGACGCGGTCGCTGGTGGAATCATTTTTTTATTTTGTTCACGGCGGGGTCTCTGTTTTGTGGGAGACGAGTTAGAACCTGCAGATCTAGATCTTTTACTTGCAGACTTTGAGGACATGACTTGATGAAAATATCTCATTGATTAAGAAAATAATAATAATAAATAAATAATGAGATAAGAATTAAAGATAAAAGAAAGATAATTAAAAGAAAAGCAAGCCCGAGCTTGCCGAGCTAGCGGCAATCAGCTGATCAGTGACCCTTCTTTCACTTTTTCGTGATTGTACAAAGTAAATTATAACTTTGCTTACCGAAACTTCTCCAATATTCACTGCCGTAATATTCCTTAGGTCTAGTGATGTTCTCCAGACTGAATTCTAGCGAATTCCTACTGAAAAAAGCAAAAATCTGAGAGACGATGTAACGTATGACTGTTATCATCGAGCGCGTGCCATTTTAACGCTTTCCTTTCTACCTATGCTGATGACACTTGTGTTTTATCAGTCAACATCGATCCAATTATTGTATCCCAAACTCTTCAATCCCACATCAGAGACCTTGAAGTATGGTATCAGAATTGGAGAATAAAAATAAATTCTAATCAATCCCACCTTATAACCTTTACCCTTCGTCGTAAACCTATAACATCCTGCCCAACAGTATCCTTTAATAATACTCCTCTTGTCCCGGTTGACAGATCCGATATCTAGGACTTCACCTTAACAAACGTCTTACTTGGAACCTTCATACAAGACTGAAACGACAAGATACTGTCCGATGTTTTCGACAACTTCAACACTTCCTGGATAAATGCTCAAACCTTCCCTTTAAGTACAAAAGGCTTATCTTCATGACTATCATAAGTCCGATATAAACTTATGAAGTAATCATTTGGAGCTCTATTAAACCATTAAATTCTTCTCGTCTCCAATCCTCACAATAAAAAATCCTTCGAAAAGTCCTCAATGATCCTTATTTTGTCATAAATAAACTCATCCATAAAGACCTTATTGTTCCATATGTTGCTGACTTGGCGCGAACCAGGTACCCCTCCTTTCATGACAAACTTCATCTCCAATCTAACCCACTAGTTTCATTCCTCTAAAATACCTGATGATCCTCCGAGGCGTCTGAAAAGGAGATGGCCTCAAGACCTTCTAGTTTAGCATAGGTTTTGGAGAGCTGCCAATGGTTAGTATCCCTAAATGTGAATCATGACAGTACATCTTGTATCAAATTTATTTTATTATATAGTTGTACATATCAATAAATATATTTTTAAAAAAGGGTTAATAACATTTTAAGCCATGTCCAGATAAATATTTCAGATATTTTTACACATAGACGATATTTATAAGGTAGGTAGTCACATAGGTGTATATTTGAAGAATATTGTACAAACAAGGATTGCTTGGCATGAAAGAAATGATACTGTTGTATCTTTATTTAGTGCAAAACCTATACAGCTTACGATGTTAGAAAGCATACTTCGTTTATAGTTCGGAAAGAAAGAACAAAAATTGCTCGGAATAGGACGAAGAATTTTGGAAAGAATCCAAATTACGTAAAACATTTGGCAAAGGCCTCATGTCCAAATTTATTTATGAAAAATCAGGAGGTTCCGAAACCTTATTACCTTAACCTTAAACTGTTATCAGTGGAGCATAGGCTAAAAATAAAGATTTAAAAATATTTTTCACTGCCAAGTTTCAAATCCAAATCCATAATGTCATGAACACACTCATATTTTCTGTAAATTAGGTATTAATTCTGGTGTAATAGTTTATTTTTTGAACATTTCGTAACTATGACAGAGATGGATATCAATTAAATAAATATGCTAATTGTGCAGCTATGGCAACTAATTATTTTATGTTACTTTCACTTTCCAATATATGAAAAATATAGTAAGGGAAAGTATTGTGATCATGAAAATATTTTAATCCTAGTTTTACTCGAAATAACTCGTTTTAGGGTCCCCTGTGTCCAAATGATCAAGTTCCGAAAGGTGGTCTGTCTTTGTGTGTGTTTGGCAAGTCTAGCTCAAAAAATATAAATTGTATATAACAGAAATTTCATATTTTTGAAGCATAAATGGCTAAGGTGAAATTTGTGTGTTGCGCAAGCCAGATTTATTCTATTTAAACGAAGTTATGATTGGAGATTCTCAACGTGGTAGGAGAAAAAAAATTACTTTTTAGATCCAATAGATGGATGAGCGTAGGATTTTCGTTAGGGTAGTAGGCAAGCAGGTTGAAATTCGTTTATATATATATGTATATTGTAATGTATTGAGGATACTGAAGGATAGAAATTCTTTATTAGATAACTATTATATTAATTGAATAAATGTTAATAAGCCTTTGTCGGCGTTTACCTAAATCCATGAGGGCCCCTAGCGATACCTCGGGAGAGTTTCTAGACCTTTGGACAAAGGACCCCCGGCTTAGGGCACTTCCCATATCAACCCCGTCCGAGGTGAAGAGGAGGAGATAGAAGATTCGGAAGAGGGAGTCTTATTCTAGCCACGAGAAGTCGAGTTCCATCAGAGAGTGCACCTGGAGATCTAAGAGCCTGGAACTAATTCCACCTTCGCCAACCGACTAAGTGTTTTAAAGGTATTTCTTTTTGTAATATTGTATGGCAAAGGTAGTAGTGAAAATGTCCCTCAGTATTCTCAATCAAATTTCTAAGCAATGTATTAATATAATGAATATGTAAAAGTTAATAATTATGATAATGTATTAATTGAATCTTGTTTACTTTAATCTTACCCTGCATGCCACCTATTATGATTGGTAACCACGATAAGCGTGCAACACACATCTTTACTAACTTCAGTGTTTAAATCAATTTAGGAACTTTTAAAGAAAGCAAGAGATGAATAAATGTAAAAGAATTACACTGAGTTACGATAGAAACATGTGTTTAATTAAATAATCTATTTTATTACATACCACATTCATTTAGTTTTTTCGCTTTTTATCACTTTACATTATCTTATACAATTGTGTGCCTAGGTTTTTTTTTTTTTTTTAAATCTTTAGCTTTCCAACGCTATATTATACTTATATATTACGGTCCATGTGTTAACAAAAATAAATAAATATTTTTGCTCATTTTTCTTTCAGTTATAACCAACTAGAAAGAATGAACCCTACATCATATTAAAGCCCAATTAATTTGGCATCGGTATAGCGAGCTTAAGCTAAATCGCTGGAGCCGTTTTTTACAAAATCGTAAAAAGGTGAAATATGCATGGTATAAAGTGGTTCTTCTGCTTTGCAGATTCCGTTGAAAAAATTTGCCGTAACATTTTAGGAATATATGCACTTAAGATATAAAATTTGTTGTTTTTTCTTCTTGTTTTTAATGTAACCTTTATTTGAATGTTCTTAAATTAATTCTGACAACAGAGGTAAGTGAAAGTCCGTGTGTTGAGCGCCCAAGATTTTTTTTTCCCAATATTACATTTTACATTTAACTCCGGCAGTGGAAATAGCTACGCTAGGACTACAGCCAGTCCGAAGCCCGGATAAAGGAGGAGGGTTGATGGGCACCGTCATTAAAGAATACCAGGTAATGATAACTCAATCTTGCCTCGGAAATCGGACTGTTAAACGGCATCGACCTGGAACTCCATTAATTGTTTGGAACATGGAACGTAAGAACGTTATACCGACCAGCAGCGCTGAAGGAACTGTCAGATCAACTATCGAAATGCAAAAGAGGTTCGCTAGATGGTAAGATAATGACCTTTCAGACTTGAGAAAGCAAGAATTAGCACGACATATGCTGCAGACAGAACTGTCTGGGGCACAAATATCGAGGAGCCCAAGGGCAGCTTCCTGCGACTGTGCGCAAATGAAAAGAAGATATTTTACATTTATACTTTTTTATGTTACAAAAATCTTTAGAAATCGTTCCTTACCCTATCTAAAGTCCATGAATTGATGTGAGTCCCAATTATTAAAATGAATTTAACAAGGTAAAAACTGTAAAAAAGGATTTTTTAATAAAATTAAAAATTGCGAAACATATCTTGTCCTAGAACAATTTATTACAGGAATAACATTTGATGCAGAAGGTTCGTTTAGGGCTTAAAATAGTGCTTCTTCTATCTAGTTACAAAAATTAAAATTTTTAACTCATCTTTTTATTTATCCACCCTACCTTGCAATATATGCAACACGGGTTATGGCGACAGTAACTTGCTGGCTTAATGGCAAGTTAATGTTGCCAATTAGCTTCGTTTAATTGTATCTTCCATTTCACATCTTCCACTAAGTTCCTCCAATGCCTGCAATCCTCCTGGCTGGTCTCCTTCCTATGTTGAAATGAGCTAGGTCCACAGCCGATTTCCACCCGTATACTAATTCCTTGATATTTGATTATATCTCAATTATTATACACACTCTCGCAAATAAGAAAAGGCAAATGGAAATGGGCTGGACATCTTCTGCGATGCATCGACAATAGATGGTCAAAAATAGTCACCGAATGGACTCCATATGAACGGAAAAGGATGAGAGGCCGACAAATGAAGAAATGGAGAGATCCATTTAGGCTTCTGGCAGGACCTCTCTGGTGGAGAACAGCTAGGGACAGAGATGTGTGGAAAGAAAAATGGTTAGAGGTCAGAAATCCCGCTTCCAAGTAGGGCTAGTCACCCAGGGAAGTGTTAAAGACTATTACTCCTAAGGGAAGACCTATGCAAAAAGTTTTGTATAAATTATAATTTAAAAAAAAAGAAAAAAAAAAAAGAAATTGTTTTATTTTTGTTTTGTAACCTTTTGAAATTGTAATATTAGTGCATAAATAAAGGCTATTTTCATATCATTTCATTTCATTTCAATTATTATATATAATAATAATTATTAGTTTTATTTATATTATAAATATATTTTAACTCATCTCAAGAACTTAACAATCTTTTTTACAATCTTAAAGGCGTTTAAGAAAAAGGACCAAAATGATGTTAGGGACATTCTTCTAAGTATTATGTGTTCCCGAGGAGTTAAAACATGTACAACTCTATTTTTATTAAATATATGTTAATTTTTATATTAAAAAAATCGTTCAAATATGTTGCTTTTACTTGCTTTAACTTTTCTGAGCGTTCAGACTATGGAGTAGGAATTAAATGGCAGGAGGCGAGAGGCTTTCTCTACAATAAAACTTAAAACTTTTAAAACCATCCGATGTTGGTCATAATTTTAGTTTCTGATGGATATTTTCTTATTGGAAAATTAAGAAGCTTTAAGAAGAAAGTCTGGGGCAAGTTTTATCCAAATTCTTCGAGAGGTTTTGAAGCATTTTCCAAAACACAAATGGTTTTTATCATTGGTCTGCAGCTATTGTTAACAAGGTAGACGATAAAATACAAAGGAGTTAGTGGTCCAAACTCTATGGAACAAATTTATAAACAAGTCGTTGATTAAACGATTAAAGCGAGGGTCTGTACCAAAAACCTACTGTCAAGATTTTTTTTGTTGAGAATTAACAATTTATGTATCAAATATAAGAAAAAGATACGCCACTGAACTTGGAATGTTAAAGACCGCCTATGTCGTCTTGAGTATAAAACAATTTCATTGTTATTCTTAACACTCGGGCTAGAGGTGGAGTATTGAAGTTGGATTTTTCCCATCTTGACATGTAGGACACTGCAGAATGCAGAAAGTGCTGCAGAGGATAAGTAGTCTGTCCCGAGAGATGGTGTTTGCTCTCGCTGTTTGCACTCTTAGCTTATATTTTCTGCTTGGCTTTCTCCCTCCACTCTCTCTCATTTTATATAAAGTACAAAATTTAAGTATATACCATGTTTCTATTAACGAAACACGTCTGTAATTTTTCACCATATTTTATATTGAGGGTGTAAAAATGTATTTTCTATCTATCAACTATCTAATCTGCATTTTGTAATTATTCTTTCGTCCTTCATCTAAATATTAATATCAACGGAGAATCGGTGAACATTTTATATTAAGGGTTTAATAGATGATATATTGGGGAATATTTACTATTTTTTTTTTTGAGAATTTTATAGTGTTATTCACCTCTACTGCATAAAGGGTACCTCGCCTTTTAAACAATACTGGGGTTTTGTCGGGCTGAGCGTGAGGGGTGGGGGGAGTGGAGCCAGAGATAAAAGCCCTCCAGCTCCGAAGCGCGAACTCGTGATTATTTTATTTTATCAACTTCGATTCTTAGGTTGCCGGACTAGGAGCGGATAATTCACGCACGTTAAACCGTTAATCTTCCCCACCCCATAAAATAAAAAGTTGTTTTAAATTGTAAACAATTATTCCACTCCAAAAATATTTTGATGGTCAAACTCTTCTAGATACCTCTGGATTATTCATTCCTACAAATTAACACTCCAATTTAAGTCATTAAGATGTTAATCGCCTCAATTATATTTACAGAGTGAAAGACACGCGATTCGGGTGGGCTCTTTAAATGCAATTTATCCTTCAACAGGCCGAATATATCCAAGTAAATTCACTTTTTTTTTAAACCTTAAGGTATTGTTCTTTAATGATCGTAAGTATCGATTTATCTCATACATAACCGGCATTAGATAGGCAGGATTTTCGTAAGGGGTGCAAGTATGATGAAAATGTAAGTTGAATGTTATACGTATAAATTTGACATTGAGGTATGGGCTTGGAAATAACAGTCTCTAACTACAACTCAGATCCTAATTATTTTATTTCTTATTTTATTTCTATATATATATATATATTTTAATAATTTTTATTAGTCTCAACAATTTTTAGTGAGCCGCGACCTCCCTCTGCTCCTCCTCTGCATATGCCAATGAGAATAGATGATATTTTCAAACAAATAACTTGCTTTCATTTAAAGTAGAATTTGAAGGTTATATTATTATAGACAATATTAATATAATCAAATTATAATTGAAAAAATCTGGTGGAGCCAACACACGAATTTCACTTACCTCTGTTGTTAAAATCAATTTAATAACTGATAAATAGAGTACTTAAAGGTTTAAAGAAATATATTTAGTTTCGTTAAAAACACATGTTTTGGCTTAAATAATATAGCAATGTAATTTTTTATCTACAACTATCAGTTAGCTGTATCCGCTTTTCATCACTCTCCATTACATTTGACAGCTTTGTATGTAAAATAATCTTTTTCCTAAAATCTTTAGCTTCCCAACAGTATATTATGTACCTATATTACTATGTTATCTTCAAAAAACCAAAAATTACATTAAAAAATATTTTCGCTTATTTCTCCTTTAGTTCATTATCAAATTCGTTCAACTTGTACATTTGGCCGTTTTTTATCAATGCTTAGATGATCAAATGGTATTTTTTTTTTCTATACTATAAAATTAAAGATACTTAAGAGGAAGATACTTCAAATCTACTAAATTGAAGGTACTTCAGAGAAGACAATTTAAAATATCGTCATTTAAGCTCTGTCAGATTATTTCAACCAGAATAAAACCTACATGATATTAACGACCATTAAATTTTACATCGACATACAAAGTTAAATCAAAATCGTTAGAGGCGTTTTTGACAAAATAGTAAAAAAGGCGTAAAATGCATGGTTTAAGGTGGCTCTTCTGGTTAGCCGATTTAGATAAAAAAGTTGCTGTAACATCAAGGGCTTATAAATAGACAAATATGAAATTTCAGTTCCGTACGACTTTTCGTTTTCGTGCTGGACATACCACACACGTAAATTTTTGTGCGACTTGGTTATTTGGACCCGGGGAAACCTAAAACCTGTATTTCCGTTGAAAATTGGAATTCGAACATATTCACGACCGCAATCTTTCCCTTACTATATATTTCATATATAGGAGAGGGAAATTAAAAATCTGGTGCGGGCAGCGCACGACTTTCACTTAACTCCGTTTTTAAAATCGATTAAAGAATTTTCAAGTACAGTAAGCGACAAAAATGAGCGAAACCATTAAAGATTTAATTAAATGGAATTTCTATTGAAACATGTGTTTTATTAAAAAATCTATTATATTATTATCTAAAATAATCAGTTAGTTTTATCGGCTTTTCATGACTCTCTATTGACGTTTAAAAGCTTGTGTATGAAATAATAGTTTTTCTAAAATCTTTAGCTTTCCAACGGTATATCATGCATGTATATTACTGCTCTTAATTTCAAAAACGAAAAATTGCGTTAAGAAATTTTTTTTCTGTTTCCTCCTTTATCTGGATATCGAATTCGTTCAACTTACATATTTATCTGTTTTTCATTTCACAAGATAATATAGTTATTTTTATAGAATATACAAAATTAAATATACTTTAGAGGAAGCCAATTTAAAATATCGGCATTTAAGCCCTGTCAGACTATTTTAATCAGAATGGAACCTACATGATATTAAAGCCCATTAAATTTTACACCGATATGGCGAGTTTAATCAAAATCGTCGGAAGAGTGCCACTTGAAAAAAAAAATTCTTTTCTTTTGCTTGGAGACTTCAGATTTCATTATTTATTTTTATCTTTTCTTTTTTACTTTCACTTACTATATATAGTAAGGAAAGTATTGCGATCGTGAAAATTTTCGAATTCCAGTTTTCAACGGAAATACACGTTTTAGAGTCCCCTGAGTCCAAATAATACAAGTCCCGCAAAAAGGTCTGTGTGTGTGTGTGTGTGTGTGTGTGTGTTGTGTGTGTGGTAACTCCCGGGCGGAAACGGTAAGTCCTATGAAACTGAAATTTCATATTTAAGACAACTATACGCCCGAGACGTGACAAAACTTTTTTCATCAAAATGAGCTTACCAGAAGAGGCACTTTATACCATGCATTTTGCACCTTTTTTCGATTTTCTCAAAAACGGTTCCGACGATTTTGATTAAACTCGCTATATCGATGTAAAATTAAATGGGCTTTAATATCATGTAGGTTTTATTTGGATAAAAATGGTCTGACAGGGCTTAAATGCCGATATTTTAAATTTTCTTCCTCTAAAGTACCTTTAATTTTTTAGATTCAATAATAATAACTAGATTATCTTGTTAGCGCTGATGAAAAACAGGTAAATATATAAATTGAATAAATTCGATACCCAACTAAAGGAGAAAACAGAAAAAATATATTTTAATGCAATTTTTCGTTTTTAAACATAAGAGCAGTAATATACATGAATGATATACCGTTGGAAGCTAAAGATTTTAGAAAAAATATCATCTCATACACAAGCTTTTAGAAGTTAATGGAGAGTGATGAAAAGAAGATAAATCTAACTGATTATTTAAGATAATAATATAATAGATTTTTTAATAAAACACATGTTTCTATATAAATTCAATTTGATTAATTCCTTAATAATCTCACGTATTTTTATCTCTAACTCTATTTGAAAATTCTTTCATTGATTTTAAAAATGGAGGTAAGTGAAAGTCGTGTGTTGCCCGCACCAGATTTTTTTTATATCGATTAATACTTATCGATGTACTTTAATATTATGTATGATTAAATGATCAAAAAATTGAGAATATCCTACGTTTTTTTTCGTACATTACAAACTACTATTATTAAGTAAATAAATGCCTGACTTTATATTCAATCTATAACCTAAGAAACAATGGCATAACCTAAATAGGCAAATTTCAAATACTCGTCAAATATTAACATTCACTCTTACCTATACTGGCGCTTTTCATCTGAATGACATTGTATTTAATGAAAACCTGTACCTAATGAACGCATGAAGGTTCTTGGTTCAGTACTCTAACAGATTCCTAATCTTTGTGAAAGGAGGAAAGTAGATCTCAATTAGAAATTATAAGTTCAGCCACCAGGTTTTCTCCCGATTTTTTTTATTTTTATTTAGAACCTGGAAGAACCCAAGGGGGTCTCCCTTTGCTAGGGTCGCTCCTTGACTGAAATAACTTAATAAATAATTATTCGACCAGCCATATTCGAACCAGGAACAAGAACAGTAGCTCAAGGCTCTATCCACCGGACCACACCACTCCTTAATTAAAGATAAAATAATGTTATGTGATCAACAATTATTTCTTTTTCAAACTATTTAACATTCTAAATTTTATTCAACGATATGTAAATGACACTAATCGAGTATAAAAGGAATATTTCCCTTATAATATATTAGGAATATAATGACGAATCTGAGAATTGCCTGGAGTGTTGCAGGTACAGTCCTGGTCAAGTGTTCCAGGAATCATCTTGACCAGGAAACCAGGAGATACGGCTGAAGAAGGACTACGTGATTTTCGGCTCGTCGTCACTAGCACAGTCATCAAATATGTTACGCAACCTTGTCACAAGCGTCACTTTTATTACTGTACCGTCAATTTTCAATTCATAATTACTATTTATTGCCTTATTATTTCCTTGTAATAAAAGATAGTTGAGTTTTTTTTTTTTTTTACCATATCTGACATAACTTCTAAAGACATCCAGCCTTCAATGGCGATGAAGGCATTGACATACGTTTTATAAATTGATTTAATTTTATATTAAGTAAATACAACCAATTGAAAAAAAAGAAGAAAGAATGATATATTATTTCAGAATAATTATCTAATGATATCACAACGTATATAGCTGTGCAGGCAATGAACATACATATATATTATTTTTAGATAGCCGAACCTACTCTACGCTGCAATTCAAAATGAAGGAAAATCGGCAAAGACGGCTGTTAAGTTTTTAAGTGTATATTTTCCCTATTGCTTAGACTAAAATGATCCTTTTTGTTTTAGTCGAGAATTTTTTTATTCATGAAATCGTGAAGTGGAAAGACGTTTTTTCCTCCTCGTTATTTGGGTCGACGTTTCTTGAAACGTAAGACCTCAAATTTTGGTGGGAAGGGAATATCGTTATTTTTTTTCTCGGTCATTAAATTGGTTCACTATTGAAAATAATAAACCAAAACAACATTATAATCGTTAAACAGATTTTATATTTTAAAATAAAGTAATTTCGTTCAATCATTATTTTTTCTGAACCGACTGGTTGACGTCCGAAAGGTAGGCTGAAGCGTCAATGAGAGGATTGTGTTAAGGCTGATGTCGGGGGCTTGGGCTTTAACGTTGATCATTGGGCCAGTCTGTGTTGGCAGTATTTGGTGGTATCGCCATCTAACCTTCGGGTTCGGTAGGCCTATTACTCGTATTATTATCATTATTTTATTTCCCAAAGGGGGAAACCTAATAAATGTAACGTATTTTGGTTTTGTTTTTAAACATGAGAGACCTTTTCTTGAAAGGTCTTTGTGTGCCCTTCGTCATTTTGGTTCCTGCGATTCCGTTGACTCGACAATTTATTAAAGGTTCCAATTTTAAGTGTTAAATTGATGAAAATGATTAAAATATGCTCTAGTAAAATATAGTTGACCTGGGTATCTATTGTTTTTACCGATCAGTTATTATACTATAATCCTTCTCAGCTTTATTATTTTGTTTGTTTATGCTTAAAGGCGTAAAACTTCGAAGTCATAAACGCCTAAAAATTCACTCAAAGGGAAAGAGGAGTTCTATTTCAACTTAAATAAAATAACAAGATGAAAAGTACTAATAATAATAATGACTAATATGAATGAAAATCGAATAATGTTATAAAGATACAAAGTTTAATTTGACAAAGGAAATAAGGAATAAAATCACACATAAATTTTATAGTTGAGATAGGAGATGGTGTGCTTTTAAAAAATTGATAACCATTGCTATTGAAGCTTCGTTGTCTTTCAAAATACTGCTCAAGTTAGGAGTCATACCCATTCCGATGATAATGTCTTTATAATGAGTACAATCCTCAAAGATGTGCTTTATGGTAAGGGTGGAGCTGCAGTAGGTGCATTTTGGCGGTGGCTGTTTTTTTATGAGGTATGAATGGGTTAGTGCAGAGTGACCAATTCTTATACGAGCCAAGGCAACCTCCTCCCTACGGCTACTCCGGCAGGATGTGGACCACGGCTTTACTGCTTTATTATTTTTATTTTCCTTCAGTGTGTTAAATTGTTAAAGAATGATTTTTCTGCTTGATGAGAACGTTTCGCTTGGTGATGTGAGATAAGCTGACACAAAATGTATGTGATTTTTCTTTCCTGATTATAGCTAAATCAGTAAAATGTTGATTGGGTTGTCATTTACACGTATTTGGAAGACGTTTTCGACGCCGTTAATTAGTATTCCATAGCCTTAAAAAATGAACCGTGTTTCCTCCCTAAGAAAAACATTATTACAAACTTCTCTACTCTTCAAGAACTAAGTAATTGACTTTGCGTTTAAGTAAAAAGTAATTCGAATAAACAAATAAATTAAAAAAAAAAAATCTAAAACATAAAAATTAGGTGGTATAGTCCAGTTTTCTCGTCCTTTGTCACATCTTCTGATTTCCAATTACCTGTTATTTCTGTTACTGGCGTTGTCCTCCAACTGCTTTGGCGGATCTACTTAGATTTCGAAATAAAATATTGCTTAGACATAATTCCAAATAACATCCCGACAAATATAAAATCTCCGTGCAAGCCAAAGAACCTACCTACTTTGCCAAGTATTACTTAAGTTGTCCTAGGTCAGAGTAAATATGTCTCATGATGTTATGCACATTCTGATGGAATCATTCAATTTAGAAGTTATCAAATAGACCCGGGTTTATAAATTGAAATGCAATCTTTATGTCCAGATGTGGATATATATTTTACATCCTTGAATATTATAACTCATATCCTCTTTTATTATTAAATAAACTCTGAAATTGTCACGAAGTGTAGATAATCATTGATCCAGGCACCATTACCTATATTAGTAAAAACCAAAGCTATAACTAATGTTAGTAAAATCCATGCAACTTCGATAAGTTAGCAGATGATTGGAAAGTTATCGTTGTTGAACTATTCGTAACAGAACGGTAGACATTTTCTTTATTAATAACAATATTTTAAATAAGTACATATTATACAAATTGTATTAAAATAAGACTATATCACCGATTCCCAACGTACGGGAATCACCGCGAAATTACTCTTCTTCTTCTTCCTCTTCATCATCTTCTTCTTCGATCGCATCTTCATCCTCTTCGATTCCAGATATAATGTCCTCCTCAGTGTAGGGAGATGGCGACCTGTTCATCTGAGCGGGGGTAGGTATAACGGGTTTCCTTGGAGGTTCGACGCCTGCTCGCCAAGCTGGGATTTCAGGTCCTTCCACGACATTTGGTTCGAACTGGGGAGACCTCGGCTTCCTCCAAGGAGCAGAGTCGGGAGTCTGAGGGGTGGTTACTTTGGACGGTTCAGGTTGTGGCTTAGGCTGTTCCGGCCGCAGCGAAGGTTCTGCCGGTTTGGGAGACTGTCCCGGAAAATCGGAAGGTCTAGATGGGAGGACGGCCGGCTTGGGAGGTTCGGGCTTGGTAGGAGTCGATGGTTTGGGAGATACGGGTCTCGTTGGTTGCGGAGGTTCCGGCCTCAGTGGCTCAGGTCGCGTAGGAGTTACTGGTTTTGGGGGTTCTACTGGCTTAGCAGGTTCTGCGGGTTTTGGAGGTTCCGCTGGTTTTGGAGGCTGTACAGGTTTAGGGGGTTCGGTAGGCTTGGGAGGTTCTATTTTCGGTTTGGGGGGCTCAGGTTTCACAGGTTCTGGTTTTGCTGGTTCAATACTACCACCTGGCGCATCCGCAGATTCGCTCCTTTTGAACAGCTTTAGGATTAACGGCTTCCTTAAAAACAAAAATATTAAAAATAAATAAATAAAACTAAATGATATTTAAAAATAATATAAATAAAAATAAAGGATAAAATAAAGTAAAAACTAAAAATAAAATAAAAGTAACTAAAATAATACTAAGGTAAAAATAAAATTGTTAAAAAAAAAAAAAAAAAAAAAAAAAAAAAAAAAAAAAAAAAAAAAAAAAAACTGATGCCAATAACTAATTTAAAGTCCAAGAACCGAAATAGTTTTGTTTTTTTCCCCACTAGATATTCCATCGACATTTGACCATTCGACTTCCTTTTTTATTTTTTCCCTAGTTTCTTCTGTATTATCTGTTGGGTTTTTAAGATGTTGAAGTACCTAATGATTCTTTGATTATTATTATTCAATAATAATGGAATAAAGTAACGAAAAATCAAAGGTAACACAGCTAGCAATAAAATATAAAGAAAATTTTAAAAATAAATCTGCTGTCAATACAAATTCAAATCCGAAGACAAACAATGGTGTGTTGTTTTTCCTGGAATTCTTCCGACGTCTGACGATTTGGCATTTTAAAAATATTTTTCGGGATTCCTCCTGCAATATCTAGTGGTCAGAGAACCTACCTACTCCCGAATTGACTGTTTAAGAAGCAGCGTACATTATATTGGTTGTTTATGGAGATCATTTTTTTAAAAAATGGTAACAAGTTTTTTGTTAGTATAGAGATCCTACTTGATCCAGAATTAACTGTTTAAGAAGCAACATATATTATATCCGTTGTTCAGGAAATGAAGGTTTTGTGTCGCAAGAAATAGGAGAGAAGTTGATTTTTTGTCAATAATTGAGGCGTTGATTTCCAAAAGGTACTATATCCATTCTAGGACATTTTACAGAAAGCGCGAAAATCTCTCATTACTATATTATTAAACTAGCTAATTTGGGTCTTTTTGCCTAAAAATTTAGAATTATTTTTTTAATATAATAACAACATCATATTAAAGTTATGAAATGAATTTTTTTAGAATGATTTGAACGAAAATAAATGTGTAATTAGTACTTTTAGAAAATGACCGCATTTCTAAATCGCGTTTTTTCAAGGACTTGAGAATTCATTAGATAATATCAAATGGAATATTTAGATAAAACTAAATGATGAGAATACAAATGTGTAAAAATATCAATTTTATTTAAAAATGTCCTTTAGTACCTTTTGGAAATCAACGTCTCAATTCTCCCTAGTACTCACCTCGCTAGCCCCCATTGAACATCAGTTTCAGAAGACTTTTGAGGCTCGTGATAGCTTTTCGACTTTTTTATTAAAATTCTTTCGCATTCTTGATTTAAGTCGAAAGCCAACACATACTGGTATTAAAATACAGTTTTAGTTCTATACTTGGTTGGTTAACGGTGTGTTTGGCAAGCTTTCCGCCAATAAATAAGCTTGAAATAAATGGCTTTAAATAAAAGAAGGTTCTCTATGTCTCAATAGAAACATAAAGTGAAAATTAAGTATAATAAGTAACTAAATAAATAATTAACTATATACTATTATCGTAACACAGTAGGTTATTTTCAGATTTTGAAATCAGTTTATGTTATATGCTCAAGATTGCCATTTATTTTCAAGATATTTCAAAGTGAATGTGTAAATATTAACCAAATGATAAAGTAAATTTTAATAACTTTACAATCAGATATGGATTAACAACTTTCCAAGAGGAGCCTCCTCAATTATAAGTATAAAATATTATTATAACACCGTCTAGTGCTGATAATAATATTATCAAGCAGGAATTCACAACGTACTCGCTTTGAAAACTACTCTTTCCTTATAAGGTTTGCCAATAGTATTTGTTTTTTCTTTTCCCTTTGATAAGATTTGAAACATTAGGCAAAACATGATCATTTTATTCTTTCTTTTTTTCAGAAAGCCAATTTGTTTGCTAATTAGTATACTATTTAAAAAAACATAAATAAATTGACAAATCAGAATATAATAGATGCTAATATTAAAATCAGGAAAACTACCGATAATTATAAGTAATCACTTCTAATTGTTATACAACAGCTATTGTAAATACGGTCGTAAATAATAAATAAATAAATTTTTAAAAAAATATGGAAATGGATACCAATATGTAATGAATGACGGACAAACGAACTATTATACTATTATTTTTCAATGTCTTATATTATTTATAACGGATGAATGATCATATATCTTTAAAATAACTGCGGTTAGGTGAATTATAAAAAATTGAATAAAGAAAGAATTAATCTACTAGCAATATTTATTTGTTATTACATTTTTTTTAAATTTATTTAACGTCCCTTTATGCTGATGTGGCTCATCGGACGATGCTACAGTGGGAGTCCTAAACTTTGCCTATCCTGGTTTTATTAGGATAGGGATCTTTAACGAGTACCTGACATCGCACAGGCTCGGGACCACCTTTTAACGTCTCCTCCGAAGGACGGCATAACTAAGGATTTTTTACACCCATTAAAAAATCCTAGTGCTAACTGTGGGTTTGAACGCGGGACCTTTGGCCTAGGAGGCTGTTATGCTAACCACCCTGCTACAGGTAACACCTTTGTAATTACATATGTATATTTAGACATTGATACGTATATACATAGGTTGTTTTTTTTTCATTCAAACTCATACAGCTCCGGAACAGTAGATCCTTGCAACAAATGTCATATGATAAAAAATATGCATTAGAGAATTAAAATAAATTACTACAAATCCCACCAAATTACCTTTACCCTTCGTCGTAAACTTATGACATCCTGCCCTACATGATCCAATAACATTCCGCTAGTTCCTGTTGAAGAGATCCGATATCTAGGACTCCACCTCGACAAACGCATTACTTGGAACCCTGGTACAAGACTGAAATAACAAGAAACTGTTCGACTTTCGGCAACTCCAACACTTACTTGACAAACGTTCTAATCTTCCACTTATTACAAAAGACTCATCTACATGACTATTATACGACCTATATGGACTTACGGAGTAGAGCTTTGGGGATCTACTAAACCATCAAATTCTTCCCGTATCCTATCCGTACAATCCAAAATGCTTCGTAAAACCATCGATGTACGAATAAATTGATCCATAAAGACCTTAATGTTCCGTATGTTACTGATTTGGACCGAAAAAGATATCAGTCCTTCCATGACAAACCCCATTCTCATTCTAATCCTCTAGTTTCAATCCCTCCCCCACCCTTCAATTCCCGATAATCCTCCGAGGCGTCTGAAAAAAAGATGGCCTCAAGACCTTCTAGTTTAGAATATTTTTATAGGGCTGCCGATTGGTTGCTCTCTACATGTCTTGTTCATGACTCTTTGCTTTTAGTCTATTTATTAGATGTGTTGTACAATACAGTTGAAAATATCGATAAATAATTTAAAAAAAAAAAAATACGAATCAGAGAAATTTCGGCGAATTTTCTATCCAAGTTACACAAAACAGAGTTAGAGTGTGTCGAAAAAGACCCAACAAGGAAAAAAGTAAGCAATACGTGACTTTTTTTTTATTAACACAAATATAGCTTCTGAACGTTATATCCTTGCGACAAATGTTTATTTTATATATATATATATATATATATATATATATATATATATATATATATATATATATAATGTACTATATTAAATTTCTAATCAGGAACTGTCGTCAAAATATACGTTTTTTTACGTGGATAAAAACAACACTACACAAATAAAATTTTAAAAATGTCCAAAAAAAAAGATATCTTACAAACTGTACTGCTGTAAATTTTATAATTGAATACTTGATTTCGTTCGATATTCCTTTTAGCCTGACAAGCCCATTACCTCTTAAAATAGCACTTGACAGATAACATTGGATTATTTACAGTACTTAAGTAGAAGCGCTTATTTATTAACGTGCACAGCACGATATCCTGCCTTAGTGTCAAACAGAAATCGATACTTGGCCATCCGCTACTACCATCCACCATGTTAGAATATATCACCGGTTCAAAACAGTAACCGGTTAGCAAAGCAAACTCGGCATTAAATTATTTTTTCTTCCTCCCCAAAGACGTTAATGTTTGACAGTAGAATAAAATTACTTCCACACACGTTAAGACATAGGATCCGTCCATCTGTATTTAAATTCATGTGACGGACATGAAACTTGACTACTACCTTAATCATTTATTCATTTTAAAGAGTTTTTGAGGACTGGCACATAGATAGCTCAGTATCCATTTTACTTATTTCTCCCTTTGATCCTGATATTTCGTAGATTAGTCTAGTTTGTCGAAAAGAAAAAACGTAAATACTTTTTTTTTCATTTTAAAATTCAAAATTCTATCATCTATTTGAAGAAAAAAAAAATGACAGCTAACAAAAACTTCTGACATAATTTTAAATTCAAAATTCAAAGCAAACACGGCATTAAGTTATTTTTTCTGCCTCCCAAAAGACGTTAATGTTTGACGTAAAAAAATACTTAAACGTTAACTGGATCTTGTATTAATTATTAATAAATTATATATAATCATTTTCATTAAAGTTTGAGGCTACATAGATAGTCAGTATCCATTATTATTTTCTTTGATCCGATTTGTGTTTTTTTGTCGAAAGAAAAAACGTAAATACTTTTTTTTTCATTTAAATTAATTTACACTATTTGAGAAAAAAGACAGCTACAAATTGATATTTTAAATCAAATTCAAAGCAAACGGAAGTTATTTTTTTTGCTCCAAGCGTTATGTTGACGTAGAATAAAATTACTTCCCACGTTAGACATAGGATGTTCTGTTTTAAATTCTGTGCGGACATGAACTTGATATACCTAATCATTTTTATTTTAAAGGTTTTGAGGAGGAATAGATAGCCAGTTTTTTACTTATTTTTCCTTGATCCTGATATTCTGATTAGTTATTTGTCGAAAGAAAAAACGTAATACTTTTTTTTTATTTAAATAAATTCTTCATCTATTGAAGAAAAAAAGACAGCTAACAAAAATTCTGAATAATTTTAATTCAAATCAAAGCAAACGGCATAGTTATTTTCTGCTCCAAAGACGTTAATGTTTGACCTGATAAAATTACTTCACACGTTAGACATAGGATCCGTCCATCGTTTAATTCGTGGGACATGAATTGATATATTAACTTTTCATTTTAAGAGTTTTTGAGGATGGCAATAGATAGTCAGATCCATTTACTTATTTCCCTTGATCCGAATTCGAGTTAGTTAGTTTGCGAAAAGAAAAAACGTAACTTTTTTTTATTTTAAAATTCAAAATTCTTCTCTATTTGAAAAAAAAATGACAGTAACAAAAACTTTGACATAATTAAATTCAAAATTCAAAGCAAACGGCATTAAGTTATTTTCTGCTCCAAGACGTAATGTTTGACCTAAATAAATTTTCAAAGTTAAGACATAGGATCGTCCATCTGTATTTAAATTCATGTGAGGAATGAAATTGACTATACTTATCATTATTCATTTTAAAGAGTTTTTGAGGACTGGCACATAGATAGCTCAGTATCATTTTACTTATTTTTCCTTTGATCCTGTATTCGTGATTAGTTAGTTTGCGAAAAGAAAACGTAATACTTTTTTTTCATTTTAAAATTCAATTCTATCATCTATTTGAAAAAAAAAAAATGACAGTAACAAAACTTTGAATAATTTAAATTCAAATTCAAAGCAAACCGGCATAAGTTATTTTTCTGCCTCCAAAGCGTTAATGTTTGACCGTAGAATAAAATTACTTCCACACACGTTAAGCATAGGATCGTCATCTGTATTTAAATTCATGTGACGGACATGAAACTTGATACTACCTTAATCATTTATTCATTTAAGAGTTTTTGAGGATGGACATAGATAGCTCAGTATCCATTTTACTTTTTTCCTTTGATCCTGATATTTCGTAGATAGTCTAGTTGTCGAAAAGAAAAACGTAAATACTTTTTTTTTCATTTTAAAATCAAAATTCTATCATCTATTTGAAAAAAAAAAATGACAGCTAACAAACTTTGACATAATTTAAATTCAAATTCAAAGCAAACACGGCTTAAGTTATTTTTTCTGCCTCCAAAAGACGTAATGTTTGACGTAGAATAAAATTACTTCCACACACGTTAAGACATAGATCCGTCCATCTGTATTTAAATTCATGTGACGGACATGAAACTGATACTACTTAATATTTATTCATTTTAAAGAGTTTTTGAGGACTGGCATGATAGCTCAGTATCCATTTTACTTATTTTCCCTTGATCCTGATTTCGTAGATTAGTCTAGTTTGTCGAAAAGAAAAAACGTAAATATTTTTTTTTTCATTTTAAAATTCAAAATCTATCATCTTTGAAGAAAAAAAAATACAGCTAACAAAACTTTGACATATTTAATTCAAATTCAAGCAAACACGGCATTAAGTTATTTTTTCTGCCTCCCAAAAGCGTTAATGTTTGCGAGAATAAAATTACTTCCACACCGTTAAGACATAGGATCCGTCACTGTATTTAATTCATGTGCGGACATGAAACTTGATACTACCTTAATATTATTCATTTTAAAGAGTTTTTGAGGATGGCACATAGATAGCTCAGTATCATTTTACTTATTTTCCCTTTGATCCTGATATTTTAGATTAGTTAGTTTGTCGAAAAGAAAAACGTAAATACTTTTTTTTTCATTTAAAATTCAAAATTCTATCTCTATTTGAGAAAAAAAAATGAAGCTAACAAAAATTTGAATAATTTAACAAAATTCAAAGCAAACAGGCATTAAGTTATTTTTTCTGCTCCCAAAGCGTTAATTTTGACCGTAGAAAAATTATTCCACACAGTTAAGACATAGGATGTCACTGTATTAAATTCATGTGACGGACATGAAACTTGATACTACTAATCATTATCATTTTAAAGAGTTTTTGAGGACTGGCACTAGATAGCTCGTATCCATTTTACTTATTTTTCCCTTTGATCCTGATTTTCTAGATTGTCTAGTTTGTCGAAAAAAAAAACGTAAATACTTTTTTTTTCATTTTAAAATTCAAAATTCTATCACTATTTGAAGAAAAAAAAATGACAGCTAACAAAAACTTCTGACATAATTTTAAATTCAAAATTCAAGCAAACACGGCATTAATTATTTTTTCTGCCTCCAAAGACGTTAATGTTGACGTAGAATAAAATTACTTCACACACGTTAAGACATAGGATCCGTCCATCTGTATTTAAATTCATGTGACGGACATGAACTTGACTACTACCTTAATATTTATTCATTTAAAGAGTTTTTGAGGACTGGCACATAGATAGTCAGTATCCATTTTACTTATTTTCCCTTTGATCCTGATATTTCTAGATTAGTCTAGTTTGTCGAAAAGAAAAAACGTAAATACTTTTTTTTTCATTTTAAATTCAAAATTCTATCATCTATTTGAAGAAAAAAAAAATGACAGCTAACAAAACTTCTGACATAATTTTAAATTCAAAATTCAAAGCAAACAGGCATTAAGTTATTTTTTGCCTCCAAAAGACGTTAATGTTTGACGTAGAATAAAATTACTTCACAACGTTAAGACATAGGATCCGTCCATCTGTATTTAAATCATGTGAGGACATGAAACTTGATACTACCTTAATCATTATTCATTTTAAAGAGTTTGAGGACTGGCAAAAACTCAGTATCATTTTACTTATTTTCCCTTTGATTGATATTTCGTAGATTGTCTAGTTTGCGAAAAGAAAAAACGAAATACTTTTTTTTTCATTTTAAAATTCAAAATTCTTATCTATTTGAAGAAAAAAAAAATGACAGTAACAAAAACTTCTGCATAATTTTAAATTCAAAATTCAAAGCAAACACGGCATTAATTATTTTTTTGCTCCCAAAGACGTTAATGTTTGACGTAGAATAAAATTATTCCACACACGTTAAGCATAGGATCGTCATCTGTATTTAAATTCATGTGACGGACATGAATTGAATACCTTAATCATTTATTCATTTTAAAGAGTTTTTGAGGACTGCAATAGATAGTCAGTATCCATTTTACTTATTTTCCCTTTGATCTGATATTTCGTAGATTAGTCTAGTTTGTCGAAAAGAAAAAACGTAAATACTTTTTTTTTCATTTTAAAATTCAAAATTCTATCATCTATTTGAAAAAAAAAAAATGACGCTAACAAATTCTGACATAATTTTAAATTCAAATTCAAAGCAAACAGGCATTAAGTTTTTTTTCTGCTCCCAAAGACGTTAATGTTTGACCGTAGAATAAAATTACTTCACACACGTTAAGACATAGGATCGTCATCTGTATTTAATTCATGTGACGGACATGAAACTTGACTACTACCTTAATCATTTATTCATTTTAAAGAGTTTTTGAGGACTGGCACATAGATAGCTCAGTATCCATTTTACTTATTTTTCCCTTTGATCCTGATATTTCGTAGATTAGTCTAGTTTGTCGAAAAGAAAAAACGTAAATACTTTTTTTTTCATTTTAAAATTCAAAATTCTATCATCTATTTGAAGAAAAAAAAAATGACAGCTAACAAAAACTTCTGACATAATTTTAAATTCAAAATTCAAAGCAAACACGGCATTAAGTTATTTTTTCTGCCTCCCAAAAGACGTTAATGTTTGACCGTAGAATAAAATTACTTCCACACACGTTAAGACATAGGATCCGTCCATCTGTATTTAAATTCATGTGACGGACATGAAACTTGACTACTACCTTAATCATTTATTCATTTTAAAGAGTTTTTGAGGACTGGCACATAGATAGCTCAGTATCCATTTTACTTATTTCTCCCTTTGATCCTGATATTTCTTAGATTAGTCTAGTTTGTCGAAAAGAAAAAACGTAAATACTTTTTTTTCATTTTAAAATTCAAAATTCTATCATCTATTTGAAGAAAAAAAAATGACAGCTAACAAAAACTTCTGACATAATTTTAAATTCAAAATTCAAAGCAAACACGGCATTAAGTTATTTTTTCTGCTCCCAAAAGACGTTAATGTTTGACCGTAGAATAAAATTACTTCCACACACGTTAAGACATAGGATCCGTCCATCTGTATTTAAATTCATGTGACGGACATGAAACTTGACTACTACCTTAATCATTTATTCATTTTAAAGAGTTTTTGAGGACTGGCACATAGATAGCTCAGTATCCATTTTACTTATTTCTCCCTTTGATCCTGATATTTCGTAGATTAGTCTAGTTTGTCGAAAAGAAAAAACGTAAATACTTTTTTTTCATTTTAAAATTCAAAATTCTATCATCTATTTGAAGAAAAAAAAATGACAGCTAACAAAAACTTCTGACATAATTTTAAATTCAAAATTCAAAGCAAACACGGCATTAAGTTATTTTTTCTGCCTCCCAAAAGACGTTAATGTTTGACCGTAGAATAAAATTACTTCCACACACGTTAAGACATAGGATCCGTCCATCTGTATTTAAATTCATGTGACGGACATGAAACTTGACTACTACCTTAATCATTTATTCATTTTAAAGAGTTTTTGAGGACTGGCACATAGATAGCTCAGTATCCATTTTACTTATTTTTCCCTTTGATCCTGATATTTCGTAGATTAGTCTAGTTTGTCGAAAAGAAAAAAACGTAAATACTTTTTTTTTCATTTTAAAATTCAAAATTCTATCATCTATTTGAAGAAAAAAAAAATGACAGCTAACAAAAACTTCTGACATAATTTTAAATTCAAAATTCAAAGCAAACACGGCATTAAGTTATTTTTTCTGCCTCCCAAAAGACGTTAATGTTTGACCGTAGAATAAAATTACTTCCACACACGTTAAGACATAGGATCCGTCCATCTGTATTTAAATTCATGTGACGGACATGAAACTTGACTACTACCTTAATCATTTATTCATTTTAAAGAGTTTTTGAGGACTGGCACATAGATAGCTCAGTATCCATTTTACTTATTTCTCCCTTTGATCCTGATATTTCTTAGATTAGTCTAGTTTGTCGAAAAGAAAAAACGTAAATACTTTTTTTTCATTTTAAAATTCAAAATTCTATCATCTATTTGAAGAAAAAAAAATGACAGCTAACAAAAACTTCTGACATAATTTTAAATTCAAAATTCAAAGCAAACACGGCATTAAGTTATTTTTTCTGCCTCCCAAAAGACGTTAATGTTTGACCGTAGAATAAAATTACTTCCACACACGTTAAGACATAGGATCCGTCCATCTGTATTTAAATTCATGTGACGGACATGAAACTTGACTACTACCTTAATCATTTATTCATTTTAAAGAGTTTTTGAGGACTGGCACATAGATAGCTCAGTATCCATTTTACTTATTTCTCCCTTTGATCCTGATATTTCTTAGATTAGTCTAGTTTGTCGAAAAGAAAAAACGTAAATACTTTTTTTTCATTTTAAAATTCAAAATTCTATCATCTATTTGAAGAAAAAAAAATGACAGCTAACAAAAACTTCTGACATAATTTTAAATTCAAAATTCAAAGCAAACACGGCATTAAGTTATTTTTTCTGCCTCCCAAAAGACGTTAATGTTTGACCGTAGAATAAAATTACTTCCACACACGTTAAGACATAGGATCCGTCCATCTGTATTTAAATTCATGTGACGGACATGAAACTTGACTACTACCTTAATCATTTATTCATTTTAAAGAGTTTTTGAGGACTGGCACATAGATAGCTCAGTATCCATTTTACTTATTTTTCCCTTTGATCCTGATATTTCTTAGATTAGTCTAGTTTGTCGAAAAGAAAAAACGTAAATACTTTTTTTTCATTTTAAAATTCAAAATTCTATCATCTATTTGAAGAAAAAAAAATGACAGCTAACAACAACTTGTGACATAATTTTAAATTCAAATTCAAAGCAAACACGGCATTAAGTTATTTTTTCTGCCTCCCAAAAGACGTTAATGTTTGACCGTAGAATAAAATTACTTTCACATACGTTTTACGTTAAAACATGGGATCCGTCGACCTCTATTTAAATTCATGTGACGGACTTGACAACTACTTATTCATTTTTTTTTTTAAGTTAGGAAGGGCTGGCATATAGTTCAGTATCCATTTTATTTATATCTCCCTTGATCCTGCAGTTTCATAAAAGATTCGTATAGTTTGCCGCAAAAAACAAAACAAAAAAAAAACTACACATTTTTTTATTGTAATTTTACCCAATGGTAGCACTTCACTAACTATTTTAAGACAGTAGGTCCCGAGGCCACCTTCTTTTCAATCGCCTTGGAAGGTTATCAGGGATATCTAAGGGAGATAAATTACGGACAAGTGGTTTTAGGTGGAGAGATAGTTTAGAATGAAAAGAGGGGTATCTATCACGGGCTATGTCTGCAACAAATGGAATGTTGAGGTCATTATGGAGTAGTTGATTTGTGGCAAACTAAGGGGCATTCAGGATTTTGGATTGTAAGGATTGGATGCGGGAGGAATTAGATAGTTTAGTACAGCCCCAAAGCTCGATTCCATATGTCCAAATAGGTCTGATAATAGTGATCTAAATGAGTCTTTTGTAATATAATGGAAGTTTTGAACGTTTGTCTAGTAAGTGTTGTAGTAATCGGTATCTTCGCGCAGTTTCTTGTTGTTTCAGTCTTGAGTGAGGGTCATTGTAAAATTTAAAATTTTATAATCTATTAGGAGCAGAAAAAACTGACAGCTAACAAAAACTTCTAAAGTAGTTTTATAATTTAACATTCAAAATCAATTTAAATTGTCATACTCCTGAAATAATAACTTATTGTTATACCTAGATTATGGCTTTATACTAAAATAAAATTCTTATAATAAAACATTGTCACTTTTAAATTAAAATTCAGTTATTCTAAACTTCTAGACAAAACCAGAAGTTTTAAATTAAAATTTCAATTAAAAGTTTTGCCTTTTAAGTTTAACGCCACTGTTTCATCCACTTCACTATTCACCCAATCAGTGCTTAGGTTTCTAATGAATTTGAACTTGGAATAGGATACCAAATAAGAAACCTAAATTAAGAATCTTCAAAGAAAAAAAAATGCTTCTACTTAATTCTACAAAACAAGAACACTTTATAATTTTAACAATGGAAAATATTAGGTTAAAAATCATATCCATTTCTTTGTACAGGAGTAAAGAGTGTATCAGTGTTATATCAATGGATCTCTGGACTCCCAACTTTTAAGTCCTAAATTGATTCTCGACTGAAGATGGCTACCAACCCTCAACTCATCACCTTATCAAGCACTTTTTGTTAGTGAGTTGAT
The DNA here is from genome assembly GCA_023052935.1 of Piezodorus guildinii. NCBI lineage: Eukaryota > Metazoa > Arthropoda > Insecta > Hemiptera > Pentatomidae > Piezodorus > Piezodorus guildinii. The sequence continues at coordinate 37,585,681 of CM041294.1, forward strand.
CCTATCGAATGTTCACCTCTGAAGACAATGCTATCTAGAATTTGAGGAATATGTAATAGAAAGCTGTGTCCATGTGCAAAAGTGTTTTCTGAGGTGAAGCGATATACTAAATTATAAATATAACGTATAAACCTTAGTATGCCCAACATACCACTTCTTAAGAAAAACGGATTATATTCCCATGGTATTTTGAAAAACCAGAAGTATTAAGCAGCTAACAAATAACCGACAGGGATAAACAAGAATTATCCAACGCCTAATTACAAAGAGACATTTAAAAATTAACTCATATCCCGACCCGACTAAACCCACTTAATAAGTCACTAACCATGTTTGTTCAAGACATCATCTCCTTGAATCGCAAACAATGTTGAGATAACAGGTTATTATGTCACCTAATCTCGAGGTGAGGACACTAGTTGAAAGTTTAATAGAGCATTAGGCCGTATTTCAAAGCATTGTCAAGGGCAAGCAAGGAGGTGAGGTGGATACCGCCGGCAGGATTAATCTTTTCAGAACAGAGATCTAAACGTTTACTGTAAAGTATCGATGGTTCTTTAAAAAAGTTATTGACTCCTTATTTCAAACATTAATACAAGCTTATCACAAAATACGTTATATTAAAAAATCTGGTGCGGGACAACACACGACTTTCACTTATCTCGGTTTTTTTATTTATATTATTTTTCTTACTCTCTGGTATTATTATTTTACACAATATACATTATCTCACAGAATATTTGACCTTCTATTACAGAAAGGTATTCTAAGGAATTTATGTATGCATTTATGTATACAATTAAAAAATGGGGAGGGACCATTCTTCAGGTAATAGAGTTCAAAAAGGTTTATTCAACTATATTTAGTTTCGTTGGAAACATATGTTTTAGATTAAATATTACAAGAATATTAAATTGTACGTGTAATAACGAGCTATAAGTTTAAGCCCTTTTTGTCATTCTTCGTCAGATTTTACAACTTTGTGTATAAGATAATTTTGTTTCTAAAATCATTAGCTTTCCAACAGTATATTATACATCTATTGGGTTGATGCAAAATGAATGCAGGTTTTTAGTAGGTATTGTAAATACGCCATATCTTTACTTTAACCATATATATTTAATCAAAATAATTTCCATCTGAATCAATGCACTTTTGCCAACGTTCAACAAGCTTTCTTATTCCACCAGAAAAAAAATCCGAATCCCTGGACTCAATGAAATCACGAAAAGAATTTTCAATGTCGTCCTGGTTTTGAAAATTTTTCTCCCTCAAAAAGTTGTCTAGATGCCTGAAAAAGTGGAAGTCTGTAGGAGAGAGGTCAGGTGAATAAGGCGGATGTTGGAGAACTTCGTAGCCCAACTCGTGCAGTCGTCGAAGCGTTGGTTGTGCAACGTGTGGTCTGGCGTTATCGTGGAGCAGGATCGGCCCCTTCCGATTCATCAATGCTGGGCAAAGACGTTGCAATTTTTGAGTTCCGAGTTCCGCCGCCATTTCTCGTGTGGTTTTGGTTGGGTCTTCTTTCACTTTTGACCTCAGCTGGTCGTTGTCCAGAGCAAGATGACGGCCCCGACCTTCCTTGTCTTCGAGGTCGAAATCTCCTCTGCGAAACTTCTGGAACCAACGCTGCACCGTGCACTCATTAATAGCCCCTGACCCCACACTTCATTAATATTACGAGCCGTTTGCGCAGCGCTGCGCCCTAATTTAAATTCGTAAAAATAAATTTGACGAAAATCGCACTTTGACATTTTCGATTCAAGACCTTTGAACACACTGAACAAAACGATTTTACTAAACAAATTCATGGTGAAAGAGAGGGTATTAGATAAGGTTTGTTTTGGTATAATAATGATCAATGTTAGGATTAGCTTTGTTTACACAATTGGAATTAAGATATTGCAATAGAGGAAACCTGCATTAATTTTGCATCAACCCAATATATTACTGTTTTTATGTTTAAAAATTAAAAAAATATAGTTGCTCTTTTCTCCCTTAGTTGATTATCAAATTCGTCCAACTTATATATATATATAACTCGTTTTACTGGAAGGAATTAGTCCGGGTGGCAATCATTAAATGAAATAACTAAATAGTTTCAACTATTTATTGTTTGCCAACGTTTCGACCCCCTTTGTGGGTCATCATCAGGGCGCATGGTGGGAGTTGAAACTATTTAGTTATTTCATTTAATGACCGCCACCCGGACTAATTCCTTCCAGTAATTCTCAACGGTCAACTAATTACATCCACAATATACTCGTTTTTTATCAATGCTAACAGGATTATAAGGTCAATTTATTCATATCTCCATAATTCGCTCAACATGGATATTTAGCCGTTAATTATCAATGGTAACAAGAAAATATATTTATTTTTACAGAATCCACAGAATTAATGGTACTTCAGAACAATAAATTGTAAACTACATACAACTAAAATCTACATTTAAGCCCTGTCAGACTATTTCAATCAGAATGAAACCTACATGATATTAAAGCCCAATAAACTTTACATTGATATAGTGAGTTTAATCGTTCACAATCAAAGTCGTTAGAGCTGTTATTGAGAAATTCAAAAACACAAAAATTGCATATAAAAATATATTTGCACTTTTCTCCTTTATTTGTTTATCAAATTCGCCCAACTAACATATTTACCCTTTATTTATCAATGCTAATAAGATGATGTTCCAATTTTTTTTTTTAAATCTACAAAATTAAAGGTACTTTAGAGGATGCAAATTTAAAATATCTACATTTAAGCCCGGCCAGACTATTTCAATCAGAATGAAACCTACATCATATAAAAGCCCAATAAATTTTACATCGATATATAGAGTTTAATCAAAATCGTTAGAGCCGTGTTTGAGAAAATCGTAAAAAGGTGCAAAATGCACGGTATAAAGTAGATCTGGTCAGCTGATTTTGATGAAAAAGTTGCTGTAACATATCGGGCCTATAGTTGTCCTAAATATGAAATTTCAGTTTCATACGACTACTCGTTTTTGCGCAAGACTTACCACACACACACACACACACACACACACACACACACACACACACATACATTTTTGCGGGACTTAGATGTTTGGACTCACGTGGTCCTAAAACGTGTATTTCCGTTTAAAATAACACAAGACTTTCACATACATCCGTTAAAATCACATACACAAGTTGTTAAAATCGATAAAAGAAATTTCAATTACAGTTAAACATAAAAATTAGTGAAGCTAATAAACAATTTATTAAATTAAATTTCTCTAGAAACATGTGTTTTATTAAAAAATCTATTATCTAAAACAATCAGTTAGTTTTATCGGCTTTACGTCACTCTTTATTAACTTTTACCTCCTTTTGTATAAGATAATGTTTTCTACAAATCTTTAGCTTTCCAACGGTATATTATACATCCATAGTACTGTTTTTATTTTCAAAAACACAAAAAATTGCATAAAAAAATATGTTTCCTCTCTTCTCCTTTAGTCAGTTATCGAATTCGTTCAAATTATATATTTACTTGTTTTTTATCAATCGTAATAAGATGATATGGTTATTTTTATATAATATACAAAATTAAATATAATTTAGAGGAAGACAATTTAAAATATCTGCATTTAAGCCCCATCAGACTATTTTAATTTAATCAGACTCAAACCTACATCATATTAAAGCCTGTTCAATTTTACATTGATATAGCGAGTTTAATTAAAATCGTTAGAGCCGTTTTTGAGAAAATCGTAAAAATGTCCAAAATGCATGGTATAAAGTGGCTCTTCTGGTAAGCTTATTTAAATGAAAAAGTTTTTGTAACATCTCGGGCGTATAGTTTTCTTAAATATGAAATTTCAGTGTTATGCGTGTTTTCGTTTTTTCGCCAGACTTACCATATACGGCACACACAGACCTTTTTCGGGACTTGGTTATTTGGACTCATGGGAAACGTGTATTTCCTTTGAAAACTGGAGTCCGAAAATTTTCACGATCGCAATACTTCTCCTTACTATATACGTCATATAAAACCATATTTCATAGTAAAAAAAACTAAATAAATGCTTAGTTCTTTAAAAGTTAGCTGAATAAAAAAGGCAAATAAACTAATAACTTTATTCGTCATCTTTTTTAGCCGTCGGACTCGCCTTCTTAGTTTTCAGTGATATGCCTTTGGTCTTCAGTTGATCTTCTTTGAGGTCCGCGATGGCATCAGTTAAGGACATCTCCGACTTTTCCGATGAGATGGTTGAAGAGTCCTCCTTGTCGGATGAGGTCGAGTCCGTTGTGGTTTCATTCTTGGCACCGCCAGAGGGGGAGGATTTGGCCTCCGGTTTGGCGTGCTCTTTTTTGACCGATGTCGTGGTGGTTGCGGATGCCGGGGCTGGAGGTGCTTGTTTCTTCACTTCGTGTGTCCTCAGGAACTTTCTCGATTCCTGTTGCTTCATTTCTTCGGATTTAGTTCAGTTCCTATAAAAATTTAAGTTATGTTCAAATTGTTGCACTTAGTCACTTTGTTAACGTAACCATCAAAGGATCTAAGGGCCTCAATCAAAGTAAAGCACGAAGAATGTTACTACTTCAGGAATTCAAATCATGGAAGCCAGATGTTCTAGTCTATCGGTATTAGTCTACACCTCGGTCCACCCCAAAGCACGCTCATCCTAAATAAAAATGTTACCAGAACCTTTAGTAGCACTAGTGGAAACCTTACGGTTGATCACATCACCTTTCTCGTCTTTTATGGCCGTATGCCAAGAAACGGTTTTATACACGTTTTACACAGGAGAAGACAAGCCCTCCCTCCAACGATTAAGATTGTTAAATCAGAGGCAGATTCATGGAGGAGGGAGAAAATTGAAAAGAAGGAGGAAATGTTTAGTCACAAAAAGACCGCTATAAAATATTTAAATAATTAATAGTTCTAGAGAAGTAACGCAACATTTAGCATATGTTGCATATGTTATGTAAATACCTATTACTTTACTTTACGATTTACTGATACAATAAACCTTTTGGCTTAAAAAAAAAATCCTCTTCCTTAAAACCAACTATCTCCGTCAGCCAAACAAAAAATAATTAAAATATTCGATTCGATAATTATGCACGAAATCATGAAAGCAAAATAGAAAACGGTTTAGGAGTGGTCATTGAGAAGGAAAGGAACATCTCTCTCTCTCTCTCTCTCTCTCTATATATATATATATATATATATATATATATATATATATATATATATATATATACAATGATAACGCGATTTTGATTTCCGCTAACTTCTTCTGAACTAGACGGATTTTGATACGGTTTTCACCATAATTTTGGCATAATACCAATTAAGTTTATTTATATGGGAAAATTGAATTTTTCATTATCACTGCTTCACTATAAAATAACAAACAAATAAACTTGACCAATAGCACTTTTCTTTACAGTTGACTAAAACTCCTAAACCGATAAACTCTAAATCAGTCAGAATGAACTATTTTGAACATAAATGAGTCCTCATTCATATTGCACCCGTGCAAGCAGAGGCGGGTCCGCTACTATTGTATAGAATAGAAAAAAACTTTATTCTAGGACTATGTCCCTTAAGAATAGCAATTATGAACAAAATAATAAATTATAACTGGCCCAAAACGATATATAACAACAATTAAATAACACAAGAATGAAAAAGGAAGAAAGGGCCATAGTGTCATCTCTATTTACAACTTCTAGAAATAAATAAATAAGAATAAACATAAAATGTAACTTTTACATCTCATTAAAGTAAGTGCATTAGAGTAAATTCACCTTACATAAGTTGGCATAATAAAACTTAGCTTACATCTGACTGAAGAGAAAGGAAGTATTGAAAGAGAAGGGATTTAAACGACGATAGGAAAGGAGCATGACGGATGTTTGAAGGGAGAGTATTCCATAAGGCAGTGGAACGGGCTAAATAGGAGCAATCATAATTAAAGGTACTTTAGAGGAAGAAAATTTAAAATATTGGCATTTAAGCCAAGTCAAACTATTTCAATCAAATGAAACCTACATGATGTTCAAGCTCATTAAATTAGAGCCGTTTTTGAGAAAATCATAAAAAGGAGCAAAATGCATGGTATAAAGTAGCTCTTCTGGTAAGCTGATTTTGATGGAAAATATTTTGTAACATCTCGGGCGTATAGTTGTCTTAAATATTAAATTTCATTTTCATAGGACTTAGTTTACGCGCGGGAGTTACCACACACACACACACACACAAAGACCTTTTTGCGGGACTTGGTCATTTGGACTCATGTATTTCCGTTGAAAACCGGAATTCGAAAATTTTCACGATCGCAATACTTTCCCTTACTATATATTTTATAAATAGGTAAGTGAAAGTAAAAATGATCATTGTAAAAATATTAAAGATCACCTGCTTTAATGGCATTGAACAAATTTTGGTTTTGCAAAAAAAACAACTTTAAATTACATATGGAAATTGAGTTTAATAAATAATTTATAATGTATGTGTAAATTGTAATGAAACTGATTGCACTCTGGATAATTACTTATAGATAATTTGATAGTTTTCCTCTACCACTAACAAACTGTTTATTTTCATGAGATAATTTAATAAAACAACTCATTATCAATAGTTAACAACCCTGGGACGAAGCTAGATCTGATGATGCCAGCGAATTTCAGGCTAACAAAGGGTTTCATATTTGTAAACATTAAATGTTTCGTTAGCGGCATGGTAACGAGCTAACAAACAAAACCAAACAGGTGTTGTATTTCCAAGTAATACAATTAATAAATAATTATAAACAAAGAAACATGGGTAAATGAATTTATTAAATAAAGTCTAAAATACATTACGCTCAAAAAGAACTGTATACAACCAACATTTTCCTAATTTTAGATCGAATTTAATAAAATATTTGAAACCGTCAATGATCTAATGAGAAGTTACCAACAAACGTTGAAATACTCGCACATAAAGACACAAGAGTAGCACGGATCACTATTGGAGAACAACTGGTCTTAACAAAGCCTATAATTTAAGACTTTTTTTTTAATTATAGATTCAGAAAACATATAATAAAAAAAAATTTAATAGTAGTCCAAACAGAATAAAAATATCACATATTGTAGCAGTATTTGAGCACAAATCCAATATCTCAAGCCATGGAGATATCTACCAACAGCAGTTGGACAAATCGCAAATAATCTAAAATGCTAAAACCTATCCCCGCCCAAGTTGAGAGTAAACAACGACCTTGAATCCGACAGTCGTAATAAAAATTGATAAATAAATAAAAATATTTAAGATAAATTAAAGTAAAAATATTAATTTGACTGTTGTATTATTTGAAAACGTAACTAATAATCAAATTGCATACCTTTCAAATATTGTTAGTTGATTGTGATTTCTAATTCATGCTTGAGATGTATACATTGGAATTTAATATTTAATACATGTGGTCAAAGTTTCATATGATATTCGAATGATAAAATAAAAATTATATATAATTATAACGGATACTAAATGCGTAAAGAAATAGTATTTACATATATAGCTATTATTATCTTTAGTAGTAACTAACCCTCAAGTTAAAGGTGGCAGGTGAATTTGTTTATAATAATTATTATTGAAAATAAATAAAAATGACTTATTCTTACATAACCCATCAGCAAAAACCTAGTAGGTTTTTATATACTTATACTTTTGAAGAAAAGTAGAACATAATAGCTTATTGAATGGGAACTTTTTGTTTTATGATTTTGCCGATAAAACATTTTTAGGGTACTCTGAGTTCAAATGACCAAAAATGTTTGTAATTGTGTGTTTAAGCCTAACTTAGAAACAAGAAGTCTACCGACACTGAAATATCATGATTAAAACAGTTAAAAGCCCGAGTTCTTACAGCTACTATTTCACCAAAATCGACAAACTAGAAATTGACTTGATACATTTGGTTTTGAACTTGTTTATTATATTGATTAATAACTAAGGTTTCATTGGATTAGGTTATATTTTAATCTAACAGTGCCTGATTGCCAAATTTTGAAAATTTCTTTCTCTAAACTACCTTTAATTTTGTAATAGCCATTTCTCATTCTTAGAATTGTTAAGGGATATAACTTTAATAATCGATCTATGGAGAAAACCACAGAAATATTTTTCTAGCTTATTTTTTTTTCTATTATAAAAATAATACTATTGGGTTGTGTCACATGAAATGTCCGTTTTCAAGGTAAAGGATTTTTATTAAAAATACGATATGAAAACAAGATAATTTCATTCGAAGTATTTACCTTCTTTTTCTACACATTTTTCCCAACGTGACAACATTTTTTTTATCCCCGAACTGAAAAACTCTGAGCTTTGAAGTGAAACAAAATCTGAAAACGCACTTTTCACTTGATCATCATTTTCAAAAAGTTTCCTTTTGACGAAGTTGTCTAAATTTCTGGACAGGTGGTAATCTGTTGGTGACAAGTCGGGAGAATAGGGTGGGTGCGGAAGAACTTCATAGCCCAGTTCTTTCAACTTTTGAATGGTATGTTTAGAAACATGGGGTATTGCTGTATTGTATGTATTTCAGAAACTATAAAAATGGACATTTCATGTGAAACAACGCAATATATATGTATAATAAACAGTTAAAAAATTCAATATTGAGATAAAATATTACTTGACATACAAAGTGGTAGAAATTTATGCAATGTGCCTCAAAGCGCATAAAACTAAGTCATTGCTTTCATTAGTAATTTCTGTTTTTATAATGTTTAATCCAAAATAAACGTTTCCATCTAAGTAATATAATTGTTAAATTACTACTAGATGGCACAACAGACGATGTCCGGTCTTAACAAAATTTCACACGTGATGCGATGACCAAGGGAAAAGGGGTTCATTCATATATATATATATATATATATATATATATATATATATATGAGAGAGAGAGAGAGAGAGAGAGAGAGAGAGACAGAAATATAGAGGATAGGTAGAGATTATAATAACCTTAGAAAATTAAAAAAAAAAATCTTATATTACGAAAGTAACTTTACCCCTTTTTTCTTCCAGTAGATCTTTTTCATGACTGTTATCAACTCAACAAAAACATAATTAGTGAAATCGGTCAAGCCGTTCACGAGTAATGCGATCACCAAGGAAAAAGAGGGATTATTTATATATATATTATATATATATATATATATATATATATATATATATATATATATATATAGAGAGAGAGAGAGAGAGAGAGAGAGAGAGAGAGAGAGATAGACATATAGGTAGATAGATACATAAACAGATAGATAGATAGATAGAATAATTAGTATTACTTAGAAAATATTAAAAAACCTAACTACCAAAGTAACTTTTCTCTTTTTTTCTTTCCTTCTCATGACTGTTAGAAACACAACAAAAGAATTAGATGCGATCACCAAGGGTAAAGAGGATTTTTATATATATTTATTTCATATTGTGATGATGACTGAAAGGCAAATTACTCTAGTAATTTGCAGGAATTTGAAAGGATTCAGACATTTTGAATCCTCCCATTGAAATGGTAACAATAATATTTGTTTATCTTGGGATCTATCAGGGAAAATCATAATAGTAACTCAGACAAGGCATAGTTCACTTATCACTAGATTCGATTCGACCTACGCGGAATACTTATTTATTATCTTGTCAGCCGTGTGTCGACTCTGGGACATACAAATCCTCGTTCAAGACAGTGAAGTGAGGCAAGAATCTGGAAGCTCATCTCAATCTCCTCTTTAACAGTCATCGTGAATGGGTACTGCTAACCACACCCAAGAACACCAAGACACCATTTTTTTTTTTTTCACTAAGTTAATTCTTGAATTATAAAACAGCAGTTACTTTTCACATTCACTGTTGGATTATTGATTTTTATTATTGCCAATAATTTAATATTAATTAAATTATACCAATTGTTCTCAGGAAAATGATAAAAAGAAAAAATGAAATTTTCCAAAATATATTCTAAAACTTACTTTGGAGCTTCTCAACGATTCAAGTAAATCATACAGTATAAATTTAAATTAAAATTAATTAGGATAGTCTAACTAAAAAAAAAAAAAAAGAAATTGATAAAGTTAGCATTTTCTTCACGCAATTGATCTTTCATTAGGCATCAATCATATCAGAAACTATGAAAGTCATGAATGAACATAGGTTTATAGATATTGATAGTAACAACCAGATATTTTCCTTACCATAGCTAATTATATTAGTTTATGTGCAATACGCTTTTCCTTATACCTTTAACAAATTTATTTTTTAAGTCGATCTTTCATTTAAATCCAGCTTTATCTTAATTATATTGTATTACAATTAGATATTTTCTCACATTGTAAACAATTTTAATTATAAAATTCTAACTGAACATGATAGATGAACTTTGGTTGTGAGGATAATTTAGTTTTATTACTTTCAACAATCAATCAGTAAAAAAACAAGACAATTACTGATATAATATTATTATTGCAGTTTGGTTAATAACAACAAAATTACCTCCCTCAAAATGAAAGGTCTAATGTTTCAAAATGCGTTTCTCCTAATCAATAGATAAATAAATACCAAAAAAAGTATAAAGTTTCTGCTTTTAGTGCTGTTTGATAGAGAATTAAATTTCCTACAAAATGAAAAAAAAACACATTGTAATTCGTTCAGAACTAGCAGAGATATAGCGTTTTGAAATAAGCAGTGGTGATTTGCCTTTTTTTTTTTTTTTAATTATTTATTGCTTCTCGTATTACTTAATTGCCTATCAACAGCTGTATAAACAGTAATACTCTAATATTGTTTTTTGGAAATAATAAACCATTGTGTAATAATTTGCAGCGTTTTTTTCCTACTTGTTACATCATTCTCATTTAATTGTTAGTATAGTCAATTTTATTTGAATCCAATTATATTTAAGTTTATCGTTTATATTCAATATTTTACCTTGAGTGTGTATTGCGATTCGAAGGTTTATAAGTAAAATAGATACTTACTGATGCTGCATAATTACTGATACTTCGCCATAAAAACTTTTTGTAATTTTTAATACTATAAAACTTGCCGAATATGATTCCTTTGAAGAGACAAAATTAAAAAAATATATATATCAATACAATTTTATTTATTTTTTTATACTGATAAGTTTCATGGAGCAATGTTCACAATGGAAGCGCTTGGATCCGCCTTACTTTCCAGGTCATCGTATTCTTCATTATAGAGTTTTCCTCGAGGTTTCCTCCCTTCTTTTCCAGTAGCTTTCTTTCCTTGTCCAGAAGATGGCCCTCCTTGTCCAGAAGGTGGACCTCCTTGTCCAGAAGGTGGACCTCCTTGTCCAGAAGGTGGACCTCCTTGTCCAGAAGGTTGACCTCCTAGCCCAGAAGGTTGACCTCCTTGTCCAGAAGGTTGACCTCCTTGTCCAGACGTTTGACCTCCTTGTCCAGAGGGTTGACCTCCTTGTCCAGAAGACTGACCTCCATGTCCAGAAGTTTGACCTCTTTGTCCAGAAGATTGACCTCCTTGTCCAGAAGGTTGACCTCCTTGTCCAGAAGATAGCCCTTCTTGTCCAGAAGGTTGACCTTGTCCAGAAGGTTGACCTCCTTGTCCAGAAGGTTGACCTCCTTGTCCAGAAGATTGACCTCCTTGTTCACAAGGTTGACCTCCTTGTCCAGAAGGTTTTTCTTCTTCTATACAATATCCTATTTCTTCTCCTGAACGTTTGCCTTCTTCTTCAGAACTTAGAGCGCCCTTTCTAGGATGTTTTCTAGCTGATTCTGAATTTTCACCCTCTTCTCCAGAACTTATTCCCTCTTGCCCAGAACGTTGCCCATCTGATCCTGATGGTTTCTCAGTTTTATCTTTGCCTTGAGTTGCCTCGTCACCATCTTCCTCTTCTCTATCAGAACCGAACTTAGGCTAGTTATCAGAGTTAATAGAAGTAATTAATCCATTTTTCAACTCGATTTCAGTAAGCCAAATATTGCTGTTCAGTGATTAATTGTTTGCACTAAAATGTTGGTAGCCTTTTATGACAAATGTCTCATGGTCCAAGTGTTATTATATTAATTTTTTAAGGACCTACAAAGTGAACGGAACCTATGAAGTACTCTGCGCAAAGAAGATTTTTTAACGATCATATATTCAAAAATGTGAAACTTCTAGATTTACTGGACTAGTTCGCGAAATAAAATAACTGCTTCCACTCCCGGAAATGAACTTTTTATGAATCTTTGACTAATAGATAAGTGGTACTGCTTCAGTAATCTTCGAAGAATGTAAGGAGTACTGATCAAAGGAAATTGGAGAAGGCGGAAAAACGCCGAAATTTATTCAATATTTAATGATCCACAAGTCGATGTGAGGATGAAGCTTGGAAGATTGATATAGGCTGGACACGTGACAAGGGTGGACAATGAAGCAATCCCTAAGATGATTCTGACAAAAGTTCTATATGGCACAAGAAGAAGAGGGAGAAAAAAACTAAGATGGTCAGACGTTGTGACAAGAGATGTCTAGGGAGTCTGGAGCTGGATGATGGCCAATTCTCGCTCGCTGCACCAATTCGCTAAAAACTCATCCTAAGAAAGGGCAAGTTCCTGAAAGATGGGAACAACGTTCTACGAAAAGATCAAGAACTCGATTTGAGTCTATCGGATAGGTACAGCCCATTATCCATTGGAAATATATATTAGAGTTTTACCAAGTATGACAGTTACTCCTCAGGTTAACTTAGTACTATGGTGAAATAATCGGTAAATGGCCGGATAGTAGTGAGAGAATAAACCAGGCAGTCAGAAGATAGCCACAACGGTTGTTAACTGTACATACTGCAGTCAAGTACTGATAGACCACGGTCACAACTTGTTAATTAATTAATTGAAACCTATTTACTTTGCAGATCTAAAATTCATATAAAAGTACTAATTGCAAAGATCAGAATTTTAAATTAAAAATATGTTTAAAGTAAAATATATTAACAGAGTTTTAAAACGTCGAATACAATGGCTAAGGGCTTGACTGAAAAGGAGCTGGAACATGGATCTCTTGGTCACCTAAAATTGACACCTACTTAGTAACTGAGGAAGTATTTCGTATCGACATTCTCATTGGCTAATTTTAGGAATCCCCTAGAACGTAATTAACTAATAAAACTGAGGAATCAGGATATTTTGTAATGATTAAAATATAGATTTTTTTTTTTTTTGTAATATGTAAGTTCGATTCCGAAATGAATATGGACTCGTTGTTATAATAACTAGCAGAAGTGGGACGAGGCAACACGAAGCGCGGAGGAATGATCTAGTGTTTCATCTTATTTTTAAATCTTATATTTTTATTAAATGTTATATAAATGGCTAATCACAGGAGCTATAATAGTTGACCCATTTCCAATCACATATTTTATTATCAACTTATTTGAAAGTTCTAAAACTTGAGTCTGTAAAACATCAGTTCATCAACGAGCCATGGTCTATCAATCCTTGAATATTTATGATAATATTTTAAGAAAATTACTATTCTTTTAGACTATTAATTGCTACAACTATCAGGCATAGTACTTCTCTCATGTGCTTATAAAGTTCTTTCTGACGTCCTATTTGAGAGACTTGTTCCTCGTGCCGAGAGGGAAATAAATAAATATCAAGGGGGATTTAGGCGAAGGAAGTCCACATTGGACCAAGCATTCTCACTGAGGTTGACGCTGGAAAAATGCAAAGAGTATAGAAACAGTTACCCATCACCTCTTCGTTGATTTTAAAGCCGCCTACGATAGTGTACTTCGACCGGAGCTCTATCAGACCTTGATGGAAATGAACGTCCTAATAAAACTGATACGCCACGTGAAAATGACGATGACGGCCTCGTGTAGAACAAATAGGAAGTGTCTACTCAGAAGATTTTAATACGACCTGCGGTGTAAGACAGGAGGATGCTCTAGCCTGTCTTATTTTTAACTTCACTGCAGAGAAAGGAGTGCGTATGTCCGGAATCCAACACCATGCAACACTCCTTAACAGTACAGTTCAGCTTCCAGGGTACGGTGACGACTTCGATATAGCTGCGAGATCCAAACGTGCATCAAGAGTTCTTGACCATGGAAGATACAGCGAAAAGAAATTTAGGCTACATATTAATGAAACTAAACCCAAGTAGACGAGAGTCGGAGGAATTGGACCATGGCACCGGTACCTTTGTGGTAGGACCTTATAATTTCGAAAATGTAAGTAACTTGGTCCATCACGGGTCTGAAATCTAACTCCGAAAACAACATCTCTGAAAAGTCAACAGGCGGATAGCAACGGCGAGACGGTGCTACTTTGGTCTTTCGAGGCATTTCAGGAGCAGCTCCTCTCTGACAGGACCAAGATCACACTCTACAAATACCTTGGTTCGCCCTGTATTAACCTATGGATCAGAAGCAAGGGCCTTTAAGAATCACTATCTTTGAAAGATCAATCCTGAGAAGGATTGATTTTTGGTCCTTTTAGAGAGGGTGGAATTTGGAGAACTGCCGGTTCGCTGGACTTCATAAAGGTATGTATCTGGCCAGGTTTATTAAGATAGGGCGACTTCAATGGGTCGGCACGTTTCACGTATGGATGATTCGGCAATACCATGGAAGATGCTGTCCGGAAAGATGAATAGGCAAAGAAAGATTGGTAGGCCAAATGGAAGATGGAGGATTCAGTGACAGGTGACGCACGGGCTCTTCTGGGGGTCCGAAACTGAAGAGCTGTTGCAGCTAATCATCGTATGGACTGGCGAAAGCTTTTGGAGAAGGCCCAGTCTCGGTGAAGGGATGTAACGTCATCTAAGTATATATGAATGCAAGTACTATATTTATTGATTACATTTCAAATCTGAGATTTTAGACAAAATATAACCAATAAAATACACTACAAATTAATAAATCAGACTAAAATTAAATTCACGGCAACTCACTCATGAATTGAAAGACAATTCTGAATTGATAAATGATACCGGCGAATGGTGGCTGAAGTAAAAGCGGCAACTTGGATAAGCTCCCAGGTCAACACTGTGACCAAATGGAATCAATAGTAACATATAATATAAATATAACATATAATAAGAGAAGATTCAGATAACATCCAGGCAAATGAAACTTCCAGCATCGATTGGTCATCCACCTCGCATTGCCTTAGGAAAACGAGGAAATTTTTCATTAAGGGAAAACAATTTTCCCACGTTCATCTTACGGTAAGCAGAAAAGAAAAACAGGTTCATTACTGAATGAGAACCCTCCACCGAAAACAATACACTAAATAAATTGAGAAATGAAGTAGTTATGACTACATCGAGAAACAACACATGAGTATGCCTTTATTTTAAGGTTCTTCTAGCCTCCCTTCGAGTGAGCTAAAGGTCCAAAGACGGTTGTTCTGCTTCGGGGGGTGGTTGGTCCGCTTCAGGAGGTGGCGGAGATTTTTCTTCTGGTGCAGATTCCTCCTCGGGTGGTGGGTTTTCATCAGCTGGTGGCTCTGCAGGCTGTTCCTCTTCAGCTGGTGGTTGTGCAGGCTGTTCCTCGTTAGCCGGGTGGTCCGGTGGGGGCCCGTCCTCACCGTCATCGCCGCCGCCCCCTTGCTCGCCTCCCCCGTCACCATCTTCCCTGTTGCTATCGGCACCCAACTTTGGCTAGTTATTATAGCAACATGCTCAGAAAATTTATAATATGTTTAAAAACTTATATTGTTAAATTTTTAATTTATTTCCAATTTACAAGGTTAAAACTACTGTATTTATTTTACTGTTCATGGTTTGGTATTATATAATTGTGATATGTATTAATATTGAGGTGTTCAAAGAAGAAGGCCAGTGCACGGAAGACCACTTCCGGTACCTGTGGGTATCAGTTCTGTAAAGAACTGAAACTAAATCCAGTGTAGCCGTATAAGGCAGGAAGGGATGGATAAATAATTAATATTGAATATACGATAATACAGTAACAGCTTTCATTTTAAAATGGAGAATTTTTTTTTTCTAGACTGAGATTACCTGTAACCTTCTAGGCTCATTAAGTTCGCCCTAAAAATTAAAACTGTGCTGATCATGCTGAAAACCTAATATAGCCCTAACGATGAGATGCTTTGAACCAAATATTGTCCGTAAGGGTGATGACTCAAGTTCTCATTCACTTAACAAACTTGGGACAACTATATATCAAAGAAGGGCGGCTATACTATACCAGACATCCAACACAATCATAGACATCTTGGGGTAATACTTCTGCATGAATCGGAAATCTGAAATACCCTCCATAATCATGCAACCAGAATAACAATGACTGAAATGAGCATACTCCGAAGAATATCTCATGAAATAAAGAGAAACAGAGTAAAAAAACAAAACAGGATTCTCGATCTGGAGTTAGGGAATCAAATCACTCTATCTTATCCTAGAATGCATGATAGTTAAAATGGTACGGGCACGCCTGCGGAAGGTCCTAAGCTAAATCGGAGCGCTGACGTCCTTATGGCAGGTCCATTACAATAGGTACGTATTTTAGAACTTGAAGAATCTCAAAATACTTCATATTTCTTTATTCTGTTCACACTATATACCATAACATGTGTACGACATTCTTACTTCGCTTCTCCTAGCTTTCAGAAGCACTGACATTCCGGAGGGTATCACCCAACAACAGGACATAGCTTCAGAATTAGAAAGAAATTACGGTGAAGTGTTAAGGCGTTCATAATCATCCTCGAGTCAAACGGGCTAAAGTTAAAATTCTTTATGTCATTGTGATATTTTCGATTTAGTACCTAAAAGTTTTTAATCTTTGTTCTTATAATGTAATGCATAATTGAATTGTTGCCATGCATTTTTTAAAGCTACCGCCTAGAGGCTTTTGAGGAGATGGTGGCATGCAGTTGAAGAGTGGGGACCCGAACCGTGGCTAATTTTCTGAAAAGACCGGACATACCAGGCCGTCCTCCGCGAGACAGCTTTGTCTATCGGCACATTCCTGATACAGGGGCAGCTCGCTATAATATTATCCCTTAATATGGTTACAGACATAGGTCTCCTAATCAACACTTCATCTTAACATTCACATTAAAGTATAAAATATATTTTATCCACCCTGTTCATGATATGTGCCAACAAGCAAGAGCATGTTGTTGATAACAAATCAGTCAAGTCGAATATTTACTCAAATATAATACAACATTTAATCCAAAATATAGTGTATAACCTTGATTAACCAAGATTTCATAATAAGAAGCTCTGGTAACCATACTCCATATTCATTAGGTAAATGAGTGACTCTACTACGCTTTGATTTTATTTTTAAATATATAAAAAATTCAAGGAATTCAGCTAGAATCGATTCCGAATTAAATATATTTGCTATATCCTCGGGTATTACTTTATTCCAATAAAAATCGTTATGTCAATTAATAATTATATGGTCTTTATTCCAGCTAGGTCTTATCCACTTTAAAATAGTGTGACAGAGCTTTAATGCTGAATTTTCAAAAATTCTCCTTCTAAAATAACTTCAATTTGTTTATTTTCAATTATTAACTGTCTCACAATCTTGGTAATTAATTTTGAAAAAAGCATACATATAAAATATGAAAGAACGATAAATAATCGATTAAAGGAAAAATATTTCTCTGGTTTGAAACCGAATTTCCAGAACTAGGAGTAGTATTAAAGATCCTAAAATTAGCTAGAAAAGCTAAAATTTTCAGAAATATATTATTTGACATATTAAGTCGTCGATGGTATACCATTGGGACGAAAAGCGTGTAAACTAAAGTTTACAATCTATATTTTTATACACTCCTATCTCCAGTAAATTTTTCAATTGAAATTTATTTCTTAACATTAAGGTCCTTCAACCACTGGGGTTATTTAAGCCCTAACAATACAAAGAATTTAGTATACTAAATAGAATATTTAAAAAATCTGGTGCGGGCAACACACGTCTTTCACTTAGCCCCGCTTAAAATCAATTGGAGAATTTTCAAATACAGTTAGCGATAAAAATGATTGAAACCATTAAAGAATTAATTAAATTGAATTTCTATACAATGTGTTATTATTAAAAAAATCTGGTGCGGGCAACACACGACTTTCACTTACCTCCATTTTAAAACTCAATGAAAGAATTTTCAAATACAGTTAGAGATTAAAATACGTGAAATTATTTACAATAATTAATAAAGTGAAGAATTAATTACAATAAATTGAATTTCTAAACAAACATGTGTTTTTATTAAAAAATCTATTAAATCATCATCTAAAATAATCAGTTAGTTTTATCGGCTTTTCTTCACTCTCTACTAACTTTTAAAAGATTGTGCATAAGATAATTTTTTTCTAAAATATATAGCATTCCAACGGTGTATCATACATGTATATTACTATTCTTATGTTCAAAAACAAAAAATGCATTAAAAATGTATTTTTTCAGTTTTCTCCTTCAGTTGTTTTTTTAATTCGCTCAAATTGCATATTTAGCTGTTATTTATCTATGCTAACAAGATAATATGGTTATTTTTTTTAGTATCTACAAAATTAAGGTCCTTTAGAGGAAGAACATTTAAAAAATCGGCATTTAAGCCCTGTCAGACTATTTCAATCTTTCAAAGTCTATTTCAAAGCCTATCAATTTTACATGGATATATAGAGTTTAATTAGAGTCGTTTGGAGAAAACTGTAAAAAAAATCAAAATGCTTGGTATAAAGTAGATCTTCCGGTCAGCTGATTTTTATGAAAACGTTTCTGTAACACCTCGGGCGTATAGTTGTCTTAAATATAAAATTTCAGTCTCATAGGACTTTTCGTTTTCGCCCGGGAGTTACCACACACACACCTTTTTTCGGAACTTGGTCAATTGGACTCAAGGGACCCTAAAACGTGTATTTCCGTTGAAAACTGGAATTCGAAAATTTTCACGATCGCAATATTTTCCCTTACTATTTATTTCATATTTGTGAAAATAATAGAAAAAATTAAAATAGTCATGATAATGATTTAGCTTGGTCATGATAATGATTTAGGTTAAAAAAAACATTTAGGCTATTATTAGCAGATTCCTAAACAAAACCTCTCATATCTCTTAAAAAGTTTTTAATAGCAGACCAGTCAATGTTTTGCCCTTCAGGCAACATTAGAACAAGTGGAGATAACATTTCTTACATTATCTGCTAAAAATGATATATAGGTATTCATATATAGGTAAGTGAAAGTAACAAGTTATAGACAATTAAATTACTAAGTAAGAAAATAAAAATGAAAAATATTAGAAACTAAAGATTCAAAAGATCAACAGTTTTTTTTGTATTACTTCTAAATTTGTAAAAAAATGGAATTTCCTTAATTAAAAAAAGCAGTTTTGTGGGCGACTTCTGGGCCGCATTGAAAAATGTAACTTTTAAAAATGGTTTCAAATAGGTTAGAAAGTTTTAGTTGCTTATTCTCATATTACTTCTTAAAAAAAAAAAAAGAAAGGGAAAACATATATTTCTGACAAGTCACAGCGAATATGCGTATATAAAACATATAATCACTTTCGAAATAAATACTAAAAATTTCAAAGTGCAACGATTTTATTCTAAACGCTAAAAAACAAATTATAGACTTAAAAAAGGCCAGCGATGATCTCTGGCAGAAGTTAATCTAGGGAAGGCAGAGGCCGAGAGCCGAGCAGGGAAGGCAATTTTCCACTTGATCTGCCTTCCGATTCATGAGGCACTGTCAGGCCGGATATCGCCGCCTCCAGTATCTAGATAGAGAGACACTTCCGGTTGACCGAGTAAGCCGCAAAAGCTATTTGTACACTACTTGAACGTATTTATTATTATAAGGTAATAAAATATATTTATTGCATTATCTTACAAGTAACTTCAAAGAGTAAAAAATATCTGTTGAGTTTTATTTTTTTATTATTATAACGTGGGCACAAATAAATTCAGTTTCCACCTATTCAAGTATTTGTTTGACTGCACCCGGAACCAACTCCACTCCCGTATATTATCATCATTAGCTTACCCTTATCGAAGACCCCCATTTTCGATAACTCCAATCCATCCATAAATCCCTCCCTTCCTACAAGATGAAGATCAAAACTTATTTTTGACGTATTCAAAACCATAACTGCACTTGACGTATCCGAACAATATTTTCATCTCTCTGTTCATTAACTTTCTTAATAACGTTTAAGACGTAATACTTCTCTTTTGTGTGTTGTAATAACAACGGTATGAAACCGTAGAAACAGCGCAAACAAACTATTTTGAATTTCTTTCCTTACTAAGCCCAACAAATTTACAAGCCCATTTCAGTCGCTGCGATGCCATCAACTCAACTATACTGACAGGGAACAAGCTGTGTGATTTCGCGTAGAGTAAGCTTCTAAATTCCCCTGTGGTCTTATCTCATCATAGACCAAATATTTTACATAGTACCTTATGCTCGAAAAGCCACATAAAAATCCCAACGAAATTATATATTTTAAAAAATTCAAATTACTTTTTTTGAAGATCTGCCAATGGATAGTATCTCTACATGTGAATCACGATATTATAATCTAGTATCATATTTACTAGATGTATTTTATTGTACAGTTGTAAACTTTTTTTTTTTTTTTTTAATTACTTTTATATGTAAAAAAAAAAGAAACTTTGTTTACACCTTGTTGTTAAAATTAAATTAGACTAGAAGCATTTTATTGAATGATGTATAGTTTTTACGGCGTAATGAGGAGTACTAAGCGACGCGTAACAAGCAGTATCGGTTTGGACATCCGTCTGCTCTCGGGCACACTCGTTATCTCATATAAAGAAAATCAGTAAATATTTCAGACTTTTTTTCTTCTTTTTTTTTCCACTAGAGAAAATAAGCAACTATACTCCTGTTCGAAGAATGAACACGCAGAAGATAGAAACACTTAAGATAGTACAAAAACGGACTTAGAAGCTTTCCTCGGGACGTACTGCCTATTTCTGACTCGCTGGCAGCTCAGATGTAGATAAATTAAACAGAAGAGCTTCCACTACTTGGACTATTTCTGGACCATTTGAATTCCACCCTATCGCTACTTCTATACCTGCCCGCTGTATAGGGTCCTGCGATCTGCCCACATTTTCTGTCTCATTTCCAATGTGATATCTCCGCGCTGATTTTGTTCAGTGGACCTTATGTCATATGCACTCCGAATAGGGAATGTAAATTATATATTGCCTACAAAATATTCTAGACTGAGTAATAGGAGATTAAAAAGTCATGCGGCTCAAAACGTGGTATTCGCATCCCAGCGCAACTCATTTTTGCCATTCCTCATAGCTTAATAAGCTCAATAGCTCTATCTATAGTTAGCTTACCGAATTCAAACATTCCAATCTAAATACTTATGTAATATTACTTTTATATTTTTGTTATTTTTTTTTTTAAGATTATAAGAACGGATGGTTCCTATGCAATTCAAAAAAAAAAAAAAAATATATATAATATACCTGTGCCATTACAATCCTAGAAGAGTCTTGGGCTCAGTACATATAGAGATTAGTACTGTTTCTAGGCCAAAGGGAGATCACGCTCAGCCGCCAGGTTTTTTCCCCAATGTTATTGGGTACCCACTTTATAGAGGAGGCTGGGTCTGCCCCAGGAGGGTCTCCATACCCTGGATACGGACCCAGGACACGGAGCACAGTAGACTAGTGCTCTATCCACTAGACCACGCCGCTCCCTCCTATGCAATTACTGCTTTTAATTATTCCCTGGTGGACTAACTCTGCAGCAGCCAGTGGAACTCAATCGCCCTCTTATGTCAGAATGCTACTTCTCTTTCTCTATCATTTTTTTAATTCAATCATCCACGGTCATAACCTTTTTTTCAAATACAATCCTGAATAATGTCAAAGTAGTTTTCAATACCCTCAAAATCTATCATTGGGTCATTGATTGTGAGAAATTCAGTCAAAACATCCAGATAGGGAATAAGTCAAGCACATAAGACAATAAATTATCCTTCGCATATTCTCTTAGATGTAAACTAAAAAATATTTATCCCGACTCCACGATTATAGCTATTCTCTATAAAGATGAGCAAAATCTTTATTTTTCTGTCCTCCCCTACCTCGCCTTTGTCGGCTATACGGGGTTTCTCGGGCCAGTGGGAAGGGCGGAGGATAAATGCCGAGTTAAAAGCCCCTTCCTTCCCCTCCACCACCAAGACCCGGACTTGTAATTATTTTCTTCTAAACTTAAAGCAGGTTAGGTGAAACCCACTCAGCCACCCCGCCCTCTTTCCCCCATTTCCAAGCCAAACTAAACAGCAATGTACAAATGAGGGTTACTTTTGCTTATAATATAGTCTTATATTATATTAAAAATTAATATATAAGAATATAGTATAAAAAAATATGATACTTATCAGTCAATAATCGGCATAACTCTCCGAACCCCCTATACAATCCACAAATTTTGTTTTAACTTAATAATAATAATAATAGACATTTAATGTATCATTAGACTACTTTCAGCACAGTCACTTCCACCCCTTTCGCCCATCCCCTTGCAGCACATAATTTGGAACACCATGGCCTAACGGAAGAAACCTTGGTAAAATCGAAAGGGGCAGATCTAAGAAGAAGTTGAAAAGATCAATGTGGCACTGACCCATTTAGACACTGGTGACTGAATCAAAACCATTTGTTTCGCTTTTAAGCTTACATTATCCTATAAATGCTTCACGGATACGGCTAATGTACATTCATCATTTATAATAAACTTAATTTATTTATATTTTACAGTATATCTTTTTTAAGAATTTAATGTATCCTTGCTAGAAATACGTATGCAATGTCAACTACATTTTTTTTATTCGTGTCCAAATCTTAAAAACGTCGATTGATTTCTAATAATAATATAAAACATAATACGCATGATAAGTGTAACGCAAATTACACAACTATCGTTTAATTTTTTTTTTTTTTAATCTACTGGAGAAAGAAATGTTTGCACTGTTATAAATTTTAACTTTTCTGCCTAAGATGGTCAATGCTTATTTCATAATTTGTAGCTATCGATATTCCTAATAAATTGATAATTATCAATATCGATTATTTGTTAATTAATTATGTAAAACTTATAGATTGATACTAAGCCCGCTTATGGGTCAGGCTCCTCAATAGCTCAGTCGGATGGACATTCGGACCTAGTAAACGACCCTTTAGGACATAATTCAAATATCTATAACTAAAGTAAATCTTCTTCTTGAAGAATATTAAAATTTTCAAAACAACTAATATCTGTATAAAATAAAAGCCATCAACTTAATGTCACACTTCTACTCCTTAACCGTTAATTATTTATAATTTTTAAAAAAAATAATAAAAAAGATCTAAACTGATAGATATACCACACCACTATTTGGTGTACGGTGGGCTCTAGATGGTGCTAGAGAAACGAGCAAAGCACATCATGAGCTGTTAAGGTTTGTCTTTTTCACTTTGGTAACTCGAGGTGGTCTCATGTGTGACATTCCATTCCATGGCAACTCAAAGCGGCTTTTCTCTAACAACCGTAGGCAATATTTCCTAGGAACATTCTTATACCGAACCATCAACTTCCGGCAGCCCTCCCCCCTATAAGATCTTCTGCAGTTCAAACCATCAATCCATTTACAAGAAACTAGATTCCGACTTTCCGGCCCTTTTATCTCTTCTCACAAAACCAAAACATATGAACATTCCTTTCCAGCCTATTCCTCCAGCTTTTGGAATTCTCTCTCTTCAAACATTCGCCATGCGCTCTTTCTTTTCGCTTTTAGATACTTTCTTTTTCAGTATCTTCTCGCTTTCCAAAAAAGCATTGTCTAACAATAAGAATTGCACTATTTAATTTTAGTTAGATTAAATAGTAACTATTTGTAGTTTTTCATGTGCATTTATATCAAACTCTTTCAGTTTAATCATTAGCAGAACATTTTTTAAAATATGTTGTCATTTGAGTCATTTCTTATTATTATTTTACATTTATATTTTTTACTCGATATTAAATCGTTGTTTTTTCCCATTTTGTTTTGGACAGACATAGCTATTATATTATGACAAAATTAAGGTTATTCTTAAGTGACTTAGCCCAACAATAAAGTTGTTGTATTTCCTTCTTCTTCTTCTAGTTGCAGTAAATAACTTTCAGCTAATATATATATATATATATATATTACATATATATTGGACTGCTTTACACGCCAGAAAAAACTTGAACTGTTGTTTGGCCACAGGCTGTTTGGCTTTTTAAGATTTTTCGAGATATTTAAAATTTTTAAACTTCTGAAAACATTTTTTCCCTCTTGAAATAT
This sequence comes from Piezodorus guildinii, assembly GCA_023052935.1. NCBI lineage: Eukaryota > Metazoa > Arthropoda > Insecta > Hemiptera > Pentatomidae > Piezodorus > Piezodorus guildinii. The sequence continues at coordinate 37,610,028 of CM041294.1, forward strand.
CTTTCTCTTAATAACTAATGCATATCAAATTTCCTTGACAAATTATAGCTGAAATATAAGTAATACAGAGCCATTGTTAACTAAAACAAACATTTTAAGAAGGCGTTCCTACATAAAAGCGAGTTATTCCGAATTAAACACATTTTGTTGAGGGCTCGTTGGCAAACTTCCAAGACAACCTGAACTTGAAACCAGTGAGGTATAGGATTCCTGCCAAAACAACACCAGAATAATCTAGTGGACAACTTTGTACACAGCCATTCTTTTAATAAATTTATTATTTCCAACACAAAACAAAATTAGATGCATTTCATTAAACAGAAAAAATATACTCAAAAAGTCTTCAATACGCCTTTATCTCAAAAATATCTTAAGAAAAAAAAGAGAGATGATTTCTCAGACTTTTGACCGATTTAAATTTCTCGTCCTGAATCAGGTGTTATATTAGTGAAACTGTACTTCTAACTTTCTTAATTATATTTGCAATTATTTGTTTATTTTCACTTACCTATAAATGGATTATCTAGTAAGGAAAGTATTTCGATCATAAACAATTTAGAATTCACCGAAAATACACATTTTAGGTTCTCCTGAGTCCAAACGACCAAGTTTCTCAAAACCATCTGTGTGCGCATGTGTCCGTAAGTGGCCAAGTCTTGAACAAAAATTAAAAGTCGTACGGGACAGAAATTCCATATTAGGGACAACTATACGCCCGAGATGAAACAACTGTTTTAACAAAATGAGCGAACCAGAAGAGCAACTTTATACCATGCATTTTGCACCTCCTTTCGATTTTCTCAAAAACATATCTACCAATTTTGATTAAACTCTCTATATGGGTGTTAAATGTAACGGGCATTAACATCATACAGGTCTGATTGAAACAGTATAGTCTGATAGGGCTTAAATGCCGATATTTTAAATTTTCTTCCTGTAATGTACCTTTAATTTTGTAAGAGATTTTAAGATTTGAAAAAAACAAAAAAAAACATATCATATTGTTATCATTGACAAAAACGAGTAAATATGTAATTTGAAGAAATTCGATATCCAAGTAGAGGAGAACAGTAATATAGATGTATAATATATCGTTGGAAAACGTAAGATTTTAGAAAAGAATATCATTATAACAGAAAGTTGTAAAAGGCAATGGCGAGTTACGATTATCGAATTGATGATAATTGAAAATGATTATAATGATGGAGTTTTTTGTTGACCGTTGAGAAATAAGATGAGGAAGATGGTTGGGGGTGCGGTCATAAATTAGAAACACACATTTAAAACAAGTGCTATTTTAATTATGTGCCGACGTTTCGGCCTACAATGTGGGCCTTCATCAGGGTTGACTCTGAGACGGTGTCTAAAGAAGTCCTGATAAAGAAGAAAATGATTATAATTTGATAATTAAAATAATAATAGGCTTACCGAATCCGAAGCTTCGATGCCGATACCACCAAATTCCGCCTACACAGACTCGTCCAATGTTCACTGTTCAAGCCCAAGCCCCCGAGATCAGCCTTAACGCAATCCTACCAGCGACGCTTCGGTCTACCTTTCGGACGCCTACCAGTTGGTTCAGCGTATACCAATTTTCTTGGAATCTGTTCCTCACCGATATCACTTTACTCGCCTATTGTGTTTCCGTGATGCTATCAACCCAATTGTATTCACAGGGTATAAGCTCTGCAATTCCGCGTTGTACAACCTTCTAAACTCCCCTGTGGCCTCGTCTCTCTTCGGACCAAATATTTTACGCAGTAAATAAGTTGATAAATATATAAGAGAAAATTATAAAAAACATATGCTCCTATCGAAACTTAGTGTAAATAATTCCTTAACCTTTTTCTATCTCTCACTGTATTTAAACATTCTTAAATTGATTTTCACAACAGAGGTAAGTGAAAGTCGTGTGTTGCGCGCATCTGATTTTTTAATCAATAGGAACAATACCATCATTATTGTCAATAACTTTCTCGATCTGCTAGAACTGACTGAATAACTAATATAATAAATGGATTTAATCAAACAATTGATCAAAAACTAGAAATTTTTATTATGCGATGAACGTGAACATGAGCAAAGCCACATAATGTTTGGATTTTAATAATTGGTATACATTCATCATAAGCTAATGGAACAAAACTCTTCATTTAAAATTGACAGTAGTAAGAACTTCTTTCATTTACTTGGAGCGACTGTTTGTAGGAAGTAAGTCAGATATCTATTAAAACCACTTCACATACTTCTTCCATCTCTGATGTCATATAGTCTATATATAGTAAGGGGAAGTATTGCGATCGTGAAAATTTTCGAATTCCCGTTTTCAACGGAAATACGCGTTTTAGGGTCCCCTGAGTCCAAATAACCAAGTACCGCAAAATGCTCTGTGTGTGTGTGTGTGGTAACTAACTGGCGTAAACAAAAAGGCCTATGAAACTGAAATTTCATATTTAAGACAAATATACGCCCGGGACGTTACAAAACCTTTTTCATCAAAATCAGGTTAGCAGAAGAGCCACTTTATACTCTGCATTGTTCACCTTTTTTCGATTTTCTCGAAAACGGCTCAAACGATTTTGATAAAACTCTCTATATCGATGTAAAATTTAATGGGCTTTAGTATGATGTAGATTTCATTCTGATTGAAATAGTCTGACAGGGCTTAAATGCCGATATTTCAAAATTTCTTCCTATAAAGTACCTTTAATTCTGTAGATTCTATAAAAATAACTATATTATCTTGTTACCATTGATAATTAACAGCTAAATATGCAAGTTGAGCAAATTCGATATACAACAAAAGGAGAAAACTGAAAAATATTTTTTAATGCATTTTTTTGTTTTTGAACATAAGAACAGTGATATACATGTATAATATACCGTTGGAAAGAGAAAGATTTTAGGAAAAATATTATCTCTTACACAAGCTTGTAAAAGTTGATGAAAAGGCGATAAAACTAACTAATTATTTTAGATAATAATATAGAGTTTTTAATAAAACACATGTCTTTATATTAATTCACTTTAATTAATTCTTTAATGGTTTCACTTATTTTTATATCTTACTGTACTTGAAAATTCTTTAATCGATTTTAAAAACGGAGGTAAGTGAAAGTCGTGTGTTGCACGCACCAGATTTTTTAAAACCACTTATCAGCAGTCCACAGCATCGCTCTATTAGGAGAGATCTACAGTGACAGCATTTAATGACATTTAAGCGGAACATAGGCGATAATCAAATTAATCGATTTTTTTTTTGTTTTTTATAGACATTTTAATCTGAAAACAACTTGGGAGTTTTTGGGACCCGTCAAAAATAATTTTGAATGACAAATTACAGATACACAAGGTCATTAGAGCGTTGAAAAATAGTTGGACGTAAATCTAAGTGTGTACTGGTGATATGCCAGACTGAGGAGAGAGGAAAACACAAACCATTGACCTGTTTACGATAATGCAAAGTTTAAATCGATAAGAAAGCAATTGAGAAATATACCCTGATATATCTACCTAGTCCAAAGCTGTAATTTATTTTATTCTATAAGATAAGGAAAAACAAATATAAAAAACAAGTTATAGTCTAATTTGCGGTGTTATGAGACTCTGATAAAGGGTTAAAAGAGAATGGAGAAAAACGTATACTGGACCAAAGTTTTTACCCTCTTACCATAATTTAACCGTTCCTTATTACATTTCTGCGCATGCTCCAACTTACTAACAAATGTCTGATTCCTGGATTACAGAAATCTCTGACGTGAAGGAACGAGACAAACATAACGATCTGGCAGCTTTCTGGTAGTGTTGGAATAAACTTTTTATAAATTTTTTAAATACAAAAATAGAAATATTAAAATAGTCATGATAATGATTCAGCTTGGTCATGATTATGATTTAGCATAAAAAACAAACCATTTAGACTATTATTAGCAGATTCCCAAACAAAACCTTATACAGTGATGGAGAAAAGTATTTGCACATCATGTTTTTCTGAATAAATTGGTTCGAGGAAACAAAAAACTTCGCTTTCCTTTGCAAAAATGAAAAGTACATTTATTAAAACCTTATAAAAACCTTTTGTAAAAAAATTACATTTCATAATGAAACAAACAATTACAACAATAAAAGTGCTCGGAAATAAGTATTTGCTCGCTTGGTCTACTATGGCTCCCAAGCTTTGTTTACTTTTGTATTAATCCTCATGTGCCCATATGTTTGTTTACTGATTTATCTCTAATCATTTATCACCAGTATTCCCCAGTCTTTCAATCAGTTTCCTTCAGTCGATAGACAATTATCATGCAAAAAATAAGTGAACTGTGTGCCTCAACTCGCAAAAAAAGTGTTTTACTGAAGAATCGGCAAAAAACATATCGCCAAATTGCCGATTTCATGAAGTTGAATTTTTCTACAGTGAGATACGTCATAATAGGGTATGAGGAACGTGATTCAACCGAAAACAGTGAGCGTAAAGGGCGTCCAAAAAAGTTAACTTCCAGCCTGAAGAGGAAAAGAAGTTCTTAAAAATCGCGTGATAAGTTCTCGGGAGCTGGCTGCCATGGTCCAATCAACGTTGGTAGTCCAGGTTACTATCAGAACAATTAGATATACCCTGAATTCGGAAGAGAAAGAGTTCCGAGATATGCCCCATGGTAGAGTTCCGAGAAAGAAGCCATACATCAGTGAAAATAATCGCAAAAAACGCCTTTCTTTTGCTAGGGAGAAAGTACAGAAGCTTTTAGGAAAATACCGTCTTTTCTGACGATAGCAAATTTAATTTGTTCGGTTCACATGGTCTAAGGACGATATGGCGACAATCGTTTTATCATTATATTATATGATATCCACCCATAATATTGTATAATTCCGATTAGCCATAGTAGCATAAAGTGACGTTAAATAAATAAACAAACAATATTGTATAATAAGAATTTTAAAAAATAAAGGTATTTTATTGGCAGTGGTGGGCACGCCTTTGTGTATTCTTCGATAATTTCCCTAGCGTGCTAACCCACCACTGCTAACCCCGTATGCTAGCAATGGCAGGAAGGGGAACCCAAAAAAAAAAAAAAAAAAAAAAAAAAAAAAAAAAAAAAAAAAAAAAAAAAAAAAAAAAAAAAAAAAAAAAAAAAAAAGATATGGCCAATAAAGCCCTAAAGATGCGAAATGTTTTAACGACTGTCAAGCATGGGATTGTTATGGTTTGGACGTGTGTTTCCTCCCATGGCGTGGGAAATCTTGTGAGTATCAAAGGCATTTTAAATGCGGATGGCTATGTGAACGTTTTGCGCCATAATTTGCATGTTAGTGTCGAAAAATTTGGAATCCAGAATACGTACTATTTCCGGCAGGACAACGATCCAAAACATAGGAGAACAAATGAGTGGTTAATATTTAATGTTCCAAGACAGCTCCACGCTCCTCCTCAGTCACCAGATATAAATATAATTGAAAACTGATGGCACAGCCTTGACCAAAATGTAAGAAGAAAACACCATATCACCAGTGGGCATCACCTTAAACAACTTCGTGTTCAAGAGTGGGAATAAATAAACCTAGATTTAATTAAAAACCTAGTACATTCAATGCACATACGTCTACAAGCTATTATTGACGCAAACGGCCTATTTACAAAATATTAAAACTATTAAAATTGAGTTTTAACTTGTAAATGTGGAAGTGTGCAAATACTTTTTCCCAAGCCCTTTTATTGTTTTAATCATTTTGTTTGATTATGAGGTGTTTTTTTTTTTTTGTAAAATGGTTTTTTTCAGTTTTTAACAAATGTACTTTTCATTTTGGCAAAGGAAAGCGAAATTTTTCGTTTCCTCAAACCAATTTATTCAGAAAAAAACGTGTTGTGCAAATACTTTTTTCATCACTGTATAAGGTTTTGTTTAGGAATCTGCTAATAATAGCCGAAATGTTTTGTTTTTTTATGCTAAATCATAATCATGACCAAGCTAAATCATTATCATGACTATTTTAATATTTCTATTTTTGTATTTCAATCGTGCCATAACACTCTTCAACTTAAGTTCAATCTTTACCAGATGAGAGGCGGATAATTAGAAGTTTATTGTATTTTAGCACGTACGCAACATGGAAGGGCGTTGTTTTTCTTTTTTATAATAAACACCTTAGTTTGTAAAACCGTTTTAACACGTATTCTTAAATAAAAGTTTGTAAACCTTTAACCTCAATCATCAGTATTCCTTATAAGAGATATGACAATGAATGAGATTAATCAGACAAGTTATATCTAATTAAGTAAAATATTTTGATTAAGTGAATTAATAAATAAAATTAATCAATATATAAATACAGAGTTGGTTCTCTAATATGAATTTCCTTTAGATGGAATTGCAAAGTTCGATAAATTTACGTTGATTAATTATTGGAATGAAATTGCTAAGGTTTCGTATAGCTCTTACATTCAATACAATAACAATAGAGCTGACAAAGCGGTTAATATTACTGAATTAATTTCTCAGAAAATTCATTGACAGATGTAACAATGAAATCATTGAGAAACACTTAATTTCATGAGGCAAGGATTTTCGTTAGAGCGGACCAAGCTGGTCGAAAATCGTTATGGCAGAAAGAGAGAGCAAGTAGATAGAAAATATGTCATTTTTTACTTTCACTTACATATAGTAAAGGGAAGTATTGCGATCGTGAAAATTTTCGAATTTCAGTTTTCAACGGAAATACACGTTTTAGGGTCCCCTGAGTCCAAATAACCAAGTCCCGCAAAAAGGTCTGTGTGTGTGTGTGTATGTGAGTGTGTGTGTGTGTGGTAACTCCCGGGCGGAAACGGTAAGTCCTATGAATCTGAAATTTCATATTTAAGACAACTATACGCCCGAGACGTGACAAAACTTTTTTCATCAAAATGAACTTACCAGAAGAGGCACTTTATACCATGCATTTTGCACCTTTTTTCGATTTTCTCAAAAACGGTTCCGACGATTTTGATTAAACTCGCTATATCGATGTAAAATTTAATAGGCTTTAATATCATGTAGGTTTTATTTGGATAAAAATGGTCTGACAGGGCTTAAATGCCGATATTTTAAATTTTCTTTCTTTAAAGTACCTTTAATTTTGTAGATTCAATAATAATAACTATATTTTCTTGTTAACGCTGATGAAAAACAGGTTAATATATAAATTGAATAAATTCGATACCCAACTAAAGGAGAAAACAGAAACAATATTTTTTTAATGCAATTTTTCGTTTTTGAACATAAGAGCAGTAATATACATGTATGATATACCGTTGGAAACCTAAAGATTTTAGAAAAAATATCATCTCATACACAAGCTCTTAAAAGTTAATAGAGAGTGATGAAACGAACATAAAACGAACTGATTATTTTAGATAATAATATAATAGATTTTTTAATAAAACACATGTTTCTATATAAATTCAATTTGATTAATTCCTTAATAATTTCACGTATCTTTATCTCTAACTGTATTTGAAAATTCTTTCATTGATTTTAAAAATGGAGGTAAGTGAAAGTCGTGTGTTACCCGCACCAGATTTTTTCAAACTATTTCTAAATACACAAAAATTGAAAATTAAGTATCTACTTGAATAATAACCACATATTTTAACCTAATACAATTTTTTATAAAATAAAATAAAAAAAACAACTTTCTAATATTGATTGGATATTGTTATTTTTTTACTGTTGTATTATCTATAAGTTGATATAGTTAAAATTTGAATAGAATCAGAGACAATTATATATACAGAGACCTGTTTGACTATTATATAATTTGTAAAACTTTACAGATCGGCTCCGGACTGACGGTCTAAAAGACCTTAGTTCTGCAAATGTTTTTTATATTTATAATATTTGTTTTGTTGTTGTATTATGCTTCAAGAAATAAGAAACAGTTACCTATCTATCTATCTATCTTAACATAATACGTTATAATTTTTTTTTTATTCAAAAATCTTTCGTGAGGGACCGCGGGCACCCTTCCTAAGTCCATGCTTAATTTCCATCATTGAACTTTTCAAGTAAGATATATTATTTCCATTATGCAAAAATAGGACTTTTAAAGTCAGTAAATTTAAGAAAATTCGGAAAATGATGAGCAAAAATGTCAATTTACACCGTCCGATTAGCTACAGCAGCATCAAGTGAGGTTTAATAAATAAACTTGAAAACATAACATCTCATGGAATTCTTCAACCCCTGATTTAAAGTAGCCTCAAAAGATGAACTCAAATATGACTCGGAAGACTTTAATAAGTTCGATTAAGTACATGATGGGTAAAGGAAAAAGAACATGAAAAGTCATTTTTTAATTATTTTTCGAGAAGAGCATTATAAAAACTTTAACACTTCTCATCATGTATTTTAAGTGGTTTTCCGTTTCTGTGAATGTTATTGACTTGTTTAATATGTTATAAAAGAACTGAAATAAGTTATTAAAATGTTAGGCTTGATAATAGACTTTGTGAACAGCATTGTCAAATTTGTGAAAGACACTCATGATATTCCCTTGAAAGAAAGATAATTTAATAAAGAAACACACCATTGTAGATGAGAGAAATAAGTTTACATTAAAAACGCTGCAAATTATTACACAATGGTTTATTATTTCCAAATAACTATATTAGGGTATAACTGTTTATATATTTTCGATTTTTCTGCAACTTCAATAACAGAAGTTTGGTGGAATCACATCTATTATAATAGGTGGAATAGTCAGGAATCAGTCATTTTTAAAAAGTTTTTAATTTTGCCAACGTTTCGGCTCAAGCTTGTGAGCCATCATCAGGGCATTACTGAGCCATGTCCAAGCATAAACTCCGTGAGTTTATGCTTGGACATGGCTCAGTAATGCCCTGATGATGGCTCACAAGCTTGAGCCGAAACGTTGGCAAAATTAAAAACTTTTTAAAAATGACTGATTCCTGACTATTCCACCTATAATAGTTTCTACAGTCGACTATACACCCTCAATATAATTCACATCTATTATAATTTGTGACTTGAATATATAGATCAATTTTTTTTTTTTGATTAAAAATCACTAACACATTTTTTCTTTTTCTTCAAAAATAATTGAGTTACTGAATTAAATCAATTTTAATCGGCCGCTATTTTAAAAATAACCAGCTGATATAAACATCTAGGTGTTACGATGATAATTGCATGCCCTAGTATTTTTGTGGCGAATTTGAAAAAAAAAAAAAAAAAAAAAAAATTGGTCCAGTAGTACCGGAAAAAATTCCGCGGACAGCGGACGGCATACGATGGACAAAGGGATATTTTTTTATTCGTTATTCGAGTTCTACGTATCTTGAAACGTAAGGCCTTAATTTTTTGGGGGGAAGGGAGTGGGGTTAATTTTTTTTTTTTGGTCGATTACATTGGTTCATAATTGAAAATAATACACCAAAACACTTTAATATGACAATTAAGATAAACAGAAAATTACCTTAAATATCAGTTTGTTACAGAATAAGAAACCAAATTGCCAGGACCTATCAGTTACTCGCTCAATTTGACATGGAGTAGTCTCTTTATTCCCCTGCACACATTCTATAAAACTGCTTACATTATGAACCTATCATATTTTTCCTCTTTAAAGCAGTAGTCCCCAAAAAGTACTAACTCACATTGAGCTGACAAAAAGCAGAAATAAAACTGAAAATAATTAATTCATCACATTCATTCCCTCTACTCTTCATAAGTAATAATGTTGTAAATTATACAGTTTTTTGTTCTCAGAGGTTTTATTGAGGGAGGAAGGTAATATTCCACGGTTCGTGACGTCCTTTGATACGCCACTAGTTCAATAAATCAAAATATAAAAGGAACGAAAATCTTAATATTTTTAAAGATATTTTCAACTTTTATTTTATAGAACCGCTAGAAAATGCAATAAGGAAAACTGTAAACGGACACATTTTTCCGACATATGATAAACCATTCTGTAATAATTTCTATCTTAGCTAATAATGACAACCAAGATAGAAGTGGAGAAAGGCTCGAAAATATTGGTTGACTGAACCAGAGCCAAACTATAAAACGTCTCCTCACCCCCACCCCAACCACTGGTACTGCGGCCAAGATGAGACAAGCTCCCGAAGTGCACTATCCAGGAATACCCCTCACCGTAAATCGACCATTATCATCTTTATTACAACAATTAATTATGGCCATAGTTAATAATTAAAACCACTCCATCATCTGGTTTATTATTGCTCAGCTGCTTCGGGACTTGGCAACCTCCTCCCTTCGGCATCGTAAAGATAGCAATAAGCGACTTTCACCGCACAGCTACATGGATTGGCTGATTGTACAACAGCGGTATCCTCCTCATTAAATTTTTACTGCCCCATAAGAAAACAACAAATTTAGTTCCTCTTCTCAACAAAACAGCGTATCCACATGGGAAGGGAGAGATATAGAACCTCCTCCCATCTCAAAATAACCACTGATGAAAAAAACTGCTGTTATAATTTACATAGAACAGGTTGTTAACTTATGGTGACGAAACTGGAGTTTTGGATTTGATAAGGATGTTATACCTCTGGATAGGACTCTGCCTTTAACCAACAGTTTAAAATTACATTATATACATACATATAGAAAACTTTTATGCATACAGTTTATAATTAATGTTTCAATAAATAGAGAATCTATACTAATATTATAAAGCTGAAGAGTTTGTTTGTTTGTTTGTTTATTTGAACGAGCTAATCTCAGAAACTACTGGTTCTAATTGAAAAATTCTTTTTGTGTTGGATTGTCCATTTATCGAGGAAGGTTATAGGCTATATAGCATCACGCTGCGACCAATAGGACCGAAGAATCAGTCGAAAATCTGGGAAAAAACGGGGAAAATTTGGGAGAAAAAAAAACCTCGCTTCCTAATGATTCCAAATGATTTACCTTTTATTTTTAAATAATTCAATTTCCCGTTAATTTATATTTTTCATTTAAACACGTAGGAATAGATTTACGTATAGATTACGTAAGATAAAATTCCGGTTCTGGGATACGCCGATGATTTGGTACTGCTAAAGGAAGATACGGAAACTAAACTACCTTAACTAAATACGTAAAAATAAGTCCGTTAATAAAGCCGGTAAAGAAATAGGACTCGAAATAAATACCGAAAAGACAAAATATATGATTTGTAGCAGAGACGGTGGCGATCATAGTGATATTGATATATCAGGGTATACATTTGAACACGTAGAGAAATTTAAGTATTTAGCTTCAATGATTACGAAAAAAAAATCCAGGAGGAAATAAAGTCCTGGTTAAACCCGGGAAATGCGTGTTATAATTCAGTTGCGAAATTACTTAGCTTCTGTCTAAAAACTTAACGGTTAGAATTTATAGCATTTCCAAGTCAATTGTAACCTTTTCCAAGTCAAATGTAACTTTTTCCAAGTCAAATGTAACCTTTTCCAAGTCAAATGTAACCTTTTCCAAGTCAAATGTAACCCTTTCCATTTCAAATGTCACCTTTTCCAAGTCAAATGTCACCTTTTTCTTCACTTCTAGCCTTAAATATTCCGTTTTTTTATTTATTTATTGAAAAATAATTAGTTTAATTAAAATTATGACTTTTTTAATAATTTTGGCATATCCTATCGCTATTTTTTTCTGTTTTTTACGAACTAATATTTAAAAAAATTAATTATTGTCTATTTAGTTTTAAGATAGTTGTTGATTTTGAATTTTTAGAGGGAAGGGATACTTTTTGGGAATAATTAATGTGTTTTCGGGTATTATAATTACGTTTTTCGAGATGTATTTTTTATCGCTCGCGTGCATGTTAACTCGCATTTGCTTTTAATGTTTTTTATTGATATAGCGATTAATTAATGTGCTTTCGGGTGGTTATGATTACGTTTTTCGAGCGGTATTTGTTATCGCCCTCGTTTATTTTAACTAAAATTTACTTTTTATATTTTTTATTGATATAGGGATTAATTATTGTGCTTTCGGGTGGTTATGATTAAGTTTTTTGAGCTGTATTTTTTATCGCTCATGGGTATTTCAACTCGCATTTACTTTTAATGTTTTTTATAGATATATAGGTTATAAATTGTATTTGCGGGTCTTGTAATTACGTATTTTGAGCTGTATTTTTTATCGCTCATGGGTATTTCAACTCGCATTTACTTTTTATGTTTTTTATTGATATAGGCATTAATTATTGTGCTTTCGGGTGGTTATGAATACGTTTTTTGAGCTCTATCTTTTATCGCTCATGCGTATTTCAACTCGCATTTACTTTTAATGTTTTTTATAGACATATAGGTTATTAATTGTATTTGCGGGTCTTGTAATTACGTTTTTTGAGCTGTATTTACTGTCGCTTGTTCGCATTCATACTTGCATTTACTTCTAATCTTTTTATTGTTATAGGGGATCTATACTTGTGTTTTTGGGTGGTTATGAAAAAACTTTTTTTGGACTGCTTATTTTGAGCTGTATTTTTTATCGCTCATGGGTTTTTCAACTCGCATTTACTTTTTATGTTTTTTATTGATATAGGCATTAATTATTGTGCTTTCAGGTGGTTATGAATACGTTTTTTGAGCTCTATCTTTTATCGCTCATGCGTATTTCAACTCGCATTTACTTTTAATGTTTTTTATAGACATATAGGTTATTAATTGTATTTGCGGGTCTTGTAATTACGTTTTTTGAGCTGTATTTACTGTCGCTTGTTCGCATTCATACTTGCATTTACTTCTAATCTTTTTATTGTTATAGGGGATCTATACTTGTGTTTTTGGGTGGTTATGAAAAAACTTTTTTTGGACTGCTTATTTTGAGCTGTATTTTTTATCGCTCATGGGTTTTTCAACTCGCATTTACTTTTTATGTTTTTTATTGATACAGGGATTAATTATTGTGCTTTCGGGTGGTTATGAATCCGTTTTTCGAGCTGTATTTTTTATCGCTCATAGGTATTTCAACTCGCATTTACTTTTTATGTTTTTTATTAATATAGGGATTAATTATTGTGCTTTCGGGTGGTTATGAATACGTTTTTTGAGCTGTATTTTTTATCGCTCATGGGTATTTCTACTCGTATTTACTTTTTCTGTTTTTTATTGATATAGGGATTAATTATTGTGCTTTCGGGTGGTTGTGATCAAGTTTTTGATGGATATTGGGATTGATTATTTTGCTTTTAGTTCTCATTATAACGTTGTTGGAATATACATCATTTAGCTTTTTTTTTATTCTTTTTTTTTATTTAATATTTTTATTATTATTTTTTTATAAGAGGATTAGTTATAGTTCCTTTTATAGCGTCCTGAGTAAGTTTTTTCAACTAAATATTTTATAATGGACCCACTTTCTCACTTGTTCTTACAATTATCTGATAATTTAATTGAGGAATCGTTTATTCTATTTTCGGGTGTTCTTATAACATTATTTGAACCTTATTTGTTAACGCTTTTACTCATTTTAAGTTACTGTTCCTATTTCATAAATATTTGATAGAGAGATCGTTTATAGTGTTTTGGGGAATACTAATAGAGTTTATGACATTTTTTTATAGCTAGTGCACATTTTACCTTAAATAAAAGTGATCTAGAACAATGCGCAATCGCGATGTAACACCCAGTTAAATAAAGTAATCAGAGCGTGCAAAAACACAACAAATAATTTTTACTTCAAATTATAACATAATATCTACGGTATGTAGAAATTTCCAAGCGCATAAAAGATTAATGTTCAAAACACGTAATCAGAATCCCCTAAAACAAAAACAAAGAAAGACCACTCTATCAAAATATAAAATGATATTAGCTCTAAGTTGAAACAAGCGCGAGCTATAGAATAAGCAGTCCAAAAAAAGTTTTTTCATAACCACCCAAAAACACAAGTATAGATCCCCTATAACAATAAAAAGATAAGAAGTAAATGCAAGTTGGAATGCGAACAAGCGACAGTAAATACAGCTCAAAAAACGTAATTACAACACCCGGAAAGACAATTACTAACCTATATATCAATAAAAATCATTAGAAGTAAATGCGAGTTGAAATACGCATGAGCGATAAAAGATAGAGCTCAAAAAACGTATTCATAACCACCCGAAAGCACAATAATTAATGCCTATATCAATAAAAAACATAAAAAGTAAATGCGAGTTGAAATACCCATGAGCGATAAAAAATACAGCTCAAAAAACTTAATCATAACCACCCGAAAGCACAATAATTAATCCCTATATCAATAAAAAATATAAAAAGTAAATTTTAGTTAAAATAAACGAGGGCGATAAAAAATACCGCTCGAAAAACGTAATCATAACCACCCGAAAGCACATTAATTAATCCCTATATCAATAAAAAACATTAAAAGCAAATGCGAGTTAACATGCACGCGAGCGATAAAAAATACATCTCGAAAAACGTAATTATAATACCCGAAAACACATTAATTATTCCCAAAAAGTATCCCTTCCCTCTAAAAATTCAAAATCAACAACTATCTTAAAACTAAATAGACAATAATTAATTTTTTTAAATATTAGTTCGTAAAAAACAGAACTTGTTATCAAATATCTAAAAAACAGAAAAAAATAGCGATAGGATATGCCAAAATTATTAAAAAAGTCATAATTTTAATTAAACTAATTATTTTTCAATAAATAAATAAATAAAACGGAATATTTAAGGCTAGAAGTGAAAAAAAAGGTGACATTTGACTTGGAAAAGGTAACATTTGAAATGGAAAAGGTGACATTTGACTTGGAAAAGGTGACATTTGAAATGGAAAAGGTGACATTTGAAATGGAAAGGGTTACATTTGACTTGGAAAAGGTTACATTTGACTTGGAGAAAGTTACATTTGACTTGGAAAAGGTTACAATTGACTTGGAAATGCTATATAAAACTGTTATTCTTTCGACGGTGAAACGTGGCCGCTTGCTTTGAAAGACGGACAACTGCTAAAGGTTTTAGAAAATAAGGTTGTTTGTTTGTTTATTTATTTAACGTCACTTTATGCTACTATGGCTAATCGGACGATGCTACAGTGGGAGTCCTAAATTTTGCCTATCCAGGTTTTATTAGGATAGGGATCTTTAACGAGTACCTGACATCGCACAGGCTCGGGACCACCTTTTAACGTCCCATCCGAAGGACGGCGTAACTAAGGATTTTTTACTCCCATTAAAAAATCCTAGGACCACCTGCGGGTTTGAACCCGTGACCTTTAGCATGGGAGGCTGTTACGCTAGCCACCCAGCTACAAGTGATCCCCAGAAAATAAGGTACTAAAATATTTGGTCCGAAGAGAGATGAGACTACTGGAGAGTATGGAAAATAAATTTAAAAAATTACTATTTCTTTTGATTTATTCGAGTATAATAATCGAAACTATTATTTTAAGCATATTTAGGACTTGTATTAGTTGTATGTCTATATTTATAAAAAAAAGTACCACTCAATTTTCTGGTATCTAAAAAATTACTATGGTTGTGAGGCTAAACTTTTCCCTGGAGGTTCGTCTTACCGCCTAGATGTGTAATAAGGCAGGATTTGAAAATCTTCGCCCAAAAAGTGGTACAACAACCTAAAGGAAAACTTTTTGAAAATGATGATCAAGTGAAAAGTGCGTTTTCAGATTTTGTTTCACTTCAAAGCTCCGAGTTTTTCAGTTCGGGGATAAAAAAGTTTGTGTCACGTTGGGAAAAATGTGTAGAAAAAAAAAGGTAAATACTTCGAATAAAATTATCTTGTTTTCATATCGTATTTTTAATAAAAATCCTTTATCTTGAAAACTGACATTTCATGTGACACAACCCAATACCTTCATGAGCTTATGAATTTATAACAACATTCTATTAACTTGTACTACTTATCTTATAGCATTTTTTTCTAAAATATTTTGTTCCCAACGGTGTATTATACGTCAATATTACTACTATATTAAAGAAAAATTAATTTCTCTTTAAAAAAAAAAAAAAAAAAAAACCTAATATATACGTTCAGGAAAGAATGTCCTAAATGATTGTGAAAACCGTATAGAAATTCGTCGCTTGTTTAAAAGGAATTCTAGAAAACCAAGAATCAAGACATAATTTTATGTCTATAGACATAAACCCGATGATTGTTTAAAGTATATGTCCCACGTTTTAAATATAAATCTTTATATATATACATATAATTATCTTCTGTATGTTCTGATAAGTCACCATCATCATCGATATAGAATCAATGGAGCTGATCCAAAGCGGAAGGAAAGGGAGCGGCTATTTGATATTGTAATGTTGATGTTAGGACATAATGTCAATAATATACCACCTTACTCAACATTTCGATATACAACAATTACGACATGAAATGTAATATGTCACAAAGAATTAAGAATAAAATCCTATAAATGAAAAGGAGAATAAAAAAAAAAATAACTATAACTGACTCACACAGTCCATATGAGACAGAAATAAAATATCAGAAAACTGATCTTTGATGAAAGGTTTAAAAAATATATATATTTAACTAAAAATTCTTCTTGAATGATAAACTTGAATTAAAAAAAATCATTTTTATTCTCCCATTAATAAATATTGGGCATTATACCAATTTCAAAAATTCATATATCAAAAAAATAATCATCAGAGTAATTTATAAGTTGATATTCTATAAAATATTAATAACTATGTGGTGGATGCTTCACACGCTCACAGATAGCGCAAGCGACGGCAACATAGGCTACTGTCCGAATATAAGAAGACGCTATATTCAATAATATTGTATATTGTTACTAATTAATGCCATTGTATCTATGTAACTGCTTTATAAGAATAAATAAACGCGTCAAGGTAATTTGACCTAGGGACTAGACGCTAGTCTGGTAGCAAAGCTCTCACCATTAATTATTGACATGGATGACTAACATCCCCAAGAGCTGATACAGCTCTTCAGATCACGTAACTTGTATCTCCCTCAGTCAGATTAACTCTTCCTTAGTAACATTATGGGGTCTATCATTTATCAACTTCCTTCATGTACCTTCTCTCCTCCTAGCCTACACTACTGTGGTGCTACTACCACGCAGGGTGAAACCCTTCCTAGCCAGTCCTCTATGCTAATTGGTTGATGCGGGTTCGCCCCCTACCTTGGATAGTAAACCTCGGACCTAGTGCTGCGGTACGTACTACTAACACGGCGAGCACCATCTCCATCTAACTCTCTTCCTTGCATGAATACGCAATTGTCGAGGCCTTCTGATACCCTTTCTTACCCATTTTAACAACCATACAACTATTTTGTTATATTTCGGGTAAAATAATGAATAATCCAAGTTACATAAATTCATCAAAAAAATGGATGTATTTGGATTTATATACAATCCAGTTCTTATGGAGAAAATTTAGGCCATATTGCAATATAAAAGATACCTTAGGAAAACAAAAATGCTTTATAAAAATAAAAATGTAAATGTATATTTAATAAAGCTTAAGGAATCAACAACTAAATAAATAAAAATTAAATACGCAACCTTATTATTTAGGTGAATATTGAGTCGATGATTTCCAAAAGTAAATTTAAGGCAATAGATATTTTGACATATTTGTATTCTAATCGTTTAGTTTAATCAAAATTCGCTATCAGATTGCAACTTAAGAACACTAAGTCCTTTTAAGACTACATTCAACAATACAATTATACTCAAAAGGTAATAATTAGTTCGTTCCAAATCATTATAAAAAATTGTATTCCATACGTTAAAATAATGTTATTAATATAATCAAAAAACCGATGATAAGAAAAGAATCAAATAAACTGGTTTAAAAATAGATTTTTAAGTTTCATGTAATTTATTAAAATGGGTGTAGTACATTTTGGAAATCTAAGTCTCAATTCAGATAGACCCATGGGTATACCGAATTTATGTAATAATTGTTCACAAACTAAATTCTTTAATTATTATTCCACAACACATCCATTTATACTAAACAATTATTAATCACCAAAGTTAATAGAGAGACTTAAAATATGTAATTTTATTTATTATTTCATCACAAATTTAAAATAAGCGGCAATAGTTTCAAACCATTCCAAGCACACAAGAATGCTCAGTTTAATATTAATTTAAGCATACGATGTAAGGTTAGATTAAAACTGATACAAAAATGCAACGAAACAAATAAATTTTCAGTATAACACGGTTTACATTTTTGTTTTCCTACACTACACCGAGATAGTAATACGAATCTCCGCGCTATCTGTAGCCAAAAGCTGACACCCGTTGACAGATAACAGATTGTGTAGGCCGTGAAATGGATTTCCCATTCCATGAAATCTCGTGGAAAAAAGAAACATTTCCAGTTTTTTCCAGTCAGAAAAAAAAACAGTTTAATCTAAATCTCAATATGTTCTGAAAAATGTTATATTCAATCTAACGTTGATTGATTAAAAAAAAAAAAAATATATATATATATATATATATATATATATATATATATATATATATATATATATGTGTGTGTGTGTGTGTGTGTGTGTGTGTGTGTGTATATACAAATTATTTAATATAGTATTAAATCATCATTAGTTTAAAGTAATATATTTATGAATCAAACACACTAAAAGAAATTTCATAAGTTTTTTGGTTTCTGAGAAACTAGGGGATTAACTTTTGAAAACTTACTGAAAAAATTTTTTTTTAATTCTTGTGTTTATTAAATATAAATCCATCAAAAAATAAAATATTTAATTATTTACAAAGCGATTATGAGATTCGTCTTTGTTTTCAAACATAGAGGTTAATGTAAATGTAGAAATAAAACATTTTTTCAGCTGTTTTTATTTGACAGGTGAAGGAAAAGGATTAAATTTATGAAATAGGATCAGTTGATTTTTAATAATTGATTTTCGAATATTTGGATACTTAAATGCTAGAAGCAAGTTCTATAAAGTTCAAACCAATTGAATTGAGATCAATTTTTACGCTAAAGTCTGAATAAACAATTCGATCCGTTTCAAATCGGTAACTTGCATCTCTTCTGTTTGCACAATTGTTAGATAATACGAATAATTACCACATATTGTCAATAGATATATTAGTCTAATTTATGAATTCAATTATTTTTAATTATATTAAAACTTTTAAATAGATTAAAAGCCGAAATATTAATAAGAATCAGAAACTTTCAACCCTATTATTAGAAGAGAAACCTATTGCGCAAGCTCAGCAGAACAAACATGGAATCAGCTGTTTCTAATGGATTCACAACAAAGCCATATTCATTCAAGATACGGGTTTAGTTCAATATGGTCATATTTAAAAAATAAAATAAAATTCATTTCTCGTTTAAGATTTAAAGTAACGTCTTTTTTGAACTAACAGTTCTCTTCAATGCCCAGACTTTATTTTCTATTTTTTGCACATTATCACAAATATTCCCCCCCACCACTACTACCGACATAGTTTTCCCACTTCTCCACCGCATCTTCAAAAATAGTTTAGGCGCAGGTGGGAGGTGGGAAGAGTAGCATAAACGGGTCTAAACGATTATAGCACATATAAATATTTATATAAATATATTTAAAGTTAAAAAATTATATACTCACAAGTATTCCTTATAGCCTAGTACAGGTACCAGAGTGGCAACATCTTCTATCCTCCTGAGGGGTCGTTCGTTTTTCTGGCTGCCTTCTTCTCGACCGCCCTCCCTGTTCTAAGTGAACACAGATCAGATGACACCGATGGTAATTTATAATTAACAAAAATATTTTTGAAAAAGTAATGTATATTTATATATTATTTACTTTTATAAAAGGGACTTTGAAAGTGAGTTTTGGAGAGCGAAAAGAGACACAGAATAGGAGCAATACAGTCTGGAGGGGTGAGGTTTGGAGTTATATTTAAAACTTGGCAAGGGAGGTTCTACAGGCGAGTAGGGGCGTTTTCCAAGGGAGCCCCCAGGTCGCGACACCTTACGTGTATTGATCTATCTGTATCTGTTGTAGGGTGGATACGCCACAGTGAAACAAATATTTATACCGTCATAATATCAACTGAAATAGTCAAATTAAACATCAAAAATATGAACAATTATAAGTAGTTTGTTCAAATATTTACTAACTTTTAAAAACGGAATTTGAGTCATAGTAAACAGACTGAGGAAGACATGTTGAATTTGAATATTAAACAGCATTCCAAGGCTTATGAGAATGAGGCAATCCAATCATATTATGATGTGTTTCAATCAGTTAAAATTTAAAGTGCTCACTATAATTATTAAAGGTATCTAATTTAATTATTATTCTATATGTAATTTTTAAAATTATATATGGATTGTATTTATATTATTGATGGGCAGCTACACCCATTTTACAAGAATATGAACAGAAAAAAGGGGAATAACATAAAAAAAATTAATATCAATTAAGTGAGTACTAACAAACAGAAATATAGAATAATACAATTTTAACATTTACATAGAAAAATTAATCTAGACTATAATTCAGAAACATTAGCTACAATAATGGATAACTGTTTTAATAAGTTGAATAAATTAACATTAAAGAAATCAATGAGACGACATATTTTATTTCGCTGTTGGTGAAATCTATTAATAGGAGAATGATAAAGATATTAGTAGTTGTAACAGCAGTATAAAAAAGTAGGCTGGATCGGGTAGTCATTTTCAGTACATGGGAGTATATTTGTTCTAATAAATCACTGCAATTAATTAAGCCTGCAATAATTTTTATATAAGAATAGGAGGTAAAATTTATGTTGCCTTGATTCTAGTGTTGTCATATTTGATCTAAGCATTAGATCATGTATTGAATCTAGTCAACAGAATAACAGAGTGTCAAATATAAATAATATATCCGTATATTAATTATTATTTGAGGGGTAATAAGTGAATAAAAAATTAGCAATGTACACCTAAAATATTAATATTTAGCAAAATATAGCTAATAATACCTCAATCAAAAGAAAAGTTCTTGATTAAACAAAGACACTCCATGAAAACCTTCAATTTTGAAGTAACCATGGAAAAAATGTCACTTCTTAAAATCTACTTATATATGAATAGACTAAGGTTCAGAGTAAATATGCTTGTCCATGTAAGTCGCTATAAATAAAATCTAAAATTCTTATTTCAAGCATCATTCAGAGTCTGAACGATACTTGAAATATATCTGTGGAGTTATAGCAGGTGTTGATAAGTCTTCTTTTCTTGTTTTCTTCAGCTAAATAACTTTTTTAATTGAGTATAATATTGTTGAAATATTTCTTTAAAATTTAGATTTTTGCTATTGCGTGTTAAAGATATACATAGATCTGCCGTAATTTCCCAGATATGTTTTTAATTTAATAGATGAGCTAAAAATGAATTATTGACACTAATTATATAAATTATTAGGAGATATTGCTGATGAAATTAATAACATATAAAGTATCAGTATAGGATTAATGTATCTATGTAAAAAGGCCATCAAATCAGATCAAAAACCAGTTTTGAGGACAAAGTGAGAATGAAATTAATAATTAATGAATCAATGGATACATGTCCTCAACCAAAATATGTTAAATTATTTTACTAAGATCTAAATAGATTGAATTTATCTTCAAGTGTACATAGACCAAAAATAAGTGACTTTTACTACAATCTTACAAGTTGAATAAATGTTAGTCACTTATTAAACATACCGTGCATCAAATTATATATACCCTGAATATGTTCCGATGGATACATAAAACATGTACTTCAAATGAATATTTAGAATTTAATGTTAATTCTATAAAAAATATTTTGGCGAAGAGATAACAGGTTTTTTATTAAAAAGAAAAAAAAATTAAGATGGATACCATCGTAAATAAATTAAATTTAAATGTCACATCAACTATTCAGGAGAAAGTTTTAATAACTAAAAAGAAAATGCAAATATTCTCAAAATAACACAAGAAACATTGATCAAACATTTTCAGTAAAAATTAAGAACACAAGTAAGCTTAAACGTGAATTCTTGTAAACCACATCTATAAATAAAATAACATTATTGACAAGAAACTATAACGAATTAACATATTTTCAAGAAAGATGTACTGAAAAATTCTATTAATAACCCATATGATTCAAGTTATGGTTCAATTCAGGGTTCAATGGCACCAACCAAATTATAGTCCTCAATTATCTTGCAATAATATTCAAATGTGTTATAATTTAACTGAGATTTCACTGTTACAAAAATTCAATTAAAAAAATTAATTGGTGATTTATATATGGAGACTGTCCAACAATAGAGGGAACTAGAGTTTCTGAAGTAAATAATAGACAGCTTTCTCAATAAAAATATCGACTGTGTTGCCTCAGAAAGACCAATCTGCTTTCTGGTTTGGAGCCAATCTGTTTTTGTTTGTATCTTGACAAAACAGCCAACCAGCAGGATTTAATATTCAAATTAAACAGTCAAAGCTATGCAACATTACATACAAAATTCAGTAACATCATTATCAATCATCATAAGGAATAAATTTAATGAAATAATGAGAAATATTTACAGAATTAGAGAAAAATATGGTGAAGTTCAGGGTTTGCCAATAGTCATTATTTTTAAGTGCAAATTGAATGTTGCACAAAAAAATGTGAAATTTTTGAATGATACATGGTAATTGTAATATTCAAATACAATTTTTAAAAATTGTAAAATATTGTTTTGTTTTTTTTACATGAATTCAGCACTAAACATAATTCTAATTACAGTTATTGCAGTCCTAGAGGCTTACATGCATGCAGTTTTAGTTGTTAATTTAATGACATGTCAATTTGAAGCTAAGAAAATATAACAACTCAAATATAATTTTTAATGTTGAGTACAAAACTTACGAGTGTTGATCATTTAGCTCCTAACATTTCCTAGGCCAAACATTTAAAATACTGAACTAGTGAGATGATATTATCAGGTCTTGCTCTGAAATGTTTATGATCTTGTCATTAAGTCTTCGATGGGGATATATATCATTACAAAAATAAGAAATAAAAAAATCACAAACATTCCTTTTCCTTTTTTTTTATTAAAGAAATTCTTTTATGTTGGCCACTAAATAAATAAATAAATTCTTTATTATCCTGGGACATGTCCCATTAGAATAAAAAATACAGAATTTACAAAAGGTGCATTGGAGTCTTAAAGTAAATTAAATACATGTTAACAAGTTAATAATTACTTATATAAAATAGACATATTCAAATGAAAAGAAAACAAAAACAACGACAAAATAAAAACGTATTTACAATTCTATCGAGCCTGGATATTCATTAAGTGATTAAATATACAGGATTTGAAGGTTGAAAGAGAGTTGGAGTGACGGATGGAAGGAGGGATAGAATTCCATAGGATTGAGGATCAAATGAGAAAGGATCTGTCGAAATGTGCAGTTCGGTGGGCCGTACTGTATAAATCTGAAGGCCTGGAGCGTGTACAACGAGATGGACAGAGGATTTGAATTGTAGGAGGTCAAAAATGTATGATGGGCGGATAACTTGGTAAAGGAATGATGCGAGGAAATACTTGCGACAAATGGAAGGGTAAAGCCACTTCAACTCATATAATTGGGATACGGAGGTGTACCTGGGGATCCTGAAGATGAATCGGACTAAGCAATTTATTAAGAGTTTTATTTTAACCTTGAGATCCCCAAAAACACCATCGTGTACCGTACAGCAATCGTCGAAATGGGAAAATATTAGAGAGGTAACAAGGAGTTTTCGGGTTTCAAGCGGGAATAAGTGTTGTTGAACTAGAATATAAAATGCGAGGAATAATGTAACTGGAATTACTTTTTTAGTTTCAAGTGCTGCAGTCATCTTTGTCAAAGCCTATCATTAAAAAACAACAATATTTTACAATTTTTAAAACTTGATTACTCAAAAACAGTTAAATATTAAAATGTTATGTATTCTGGAATCATTTATTAATGGAACTTTATATTATCATAGTAGCAATTCAAAATACATTCCCAGAGAAAAACATTCAAATGAATGATAACATATTAGTTAAAATTATCATTATACAAAGTCATTTTTTACTTGTTATGCATGAGAACAGTTAAATATTTATGCAAAATTATAAATCAGTGCTTTTTTTCTTTTAATTATGATTTGAAGTCTTCCTATAAATCGATACATACCATAAAAACAAACTCTTACAAGTTATTTGTGCAGTACTTAAGGGGTATACAATAACAGTACTGTTTTTTAATATTTATTAAACAGTATTTGAAGTTTAATACAAGCCACTAGAATACAGATTAAAAAATATGATTAAAATCCAAAAAAGATGACTTTAAACAAAATTGTATGTTTAAAATTTTAACTGACTAAGTTAAATCTTTTATTAAAATCCAAATCATTGTTAAAAAAAACAAAAAAAAACTTGGATTTAAAATTCCTTATTAATTAAAAACATTTTAATAAAAGGGAGGAGGAATATATCATAAGCTAAATTGTTTTATCAGAACAAAATATGGCAAATACTATAAAAAAAATACATTTAAAAAAAAAGATCACAATCAACCTTCATCAGCACAAACATAAAGAAACTTATTTCAAAAAGGATTGTATACAAAAAGCTAAGTAATGTAAAATTTACCTCAGAGACAAAACAAATTCTGAAACCTTCTGTTGTCTACAGTAATCTAACACTGCTTGATGCAACTGCAGTGGGGCAAGAATGTTTGCACATACCTTTGCAATTATTTACAGCAAGCTTACAGAAATATTTTTTGTTGATAAATGTTTAGTTTATAAATATTTCTTAAAACATACACTAGCTTGTTTTTCAAAGTTTGATTAGGCTTTAGTGTTTTGGTTTTTTCATGATAATTATTATGGTATAAATTAAAATTGTCTATCCTATTTACTGTAAAAATAACTCGATTATAAACCACACATCTGAAAGCTTACTATAAATAGAAATGTTCATAAAAGAAAAATATTAGATGAGATGTTAATCCAGTAGAGAATATTTTTAAAAACTAGATACCATTCCATACAACCAACATGTTTCTCACCTCAAAGCTGCCGTCAGGTTGAGAAAAGCAGTTATAATGGTTGAACCAAGTGGCAATGCAATCAGTAAATAAATGTTTGAAAAGATGACTGTTGAGGATTAGATCAAATGAGTCAAGTAAATGATTCATCTTACAAAAGGCTAAAATATTACTAATAAGTAAATTTCCTCGAAAATTATCATTTTACTGAATAAAAAAAATTACATCAGTACATTTAAATTATTAAAGATAATAGTTCAGTAGAAACATTCTGTTCTAAACTTTAATATTACCTAAAATAAAGAGACCAGTCTTTTGAAGCAGTAAACATGTAGAGAAAAAGTGTTTAACTATACATTAATACATTCTAAATTTAAAAATGAATAGTTTCATTAAATTAAGTGATTTACATAAAAAAACACAAATAAAAAATTGTTTGTTCAAGCCGGTTAACTGGGCTGGGGAGCAAGAAGCATTCATAATAAACATTAAATTTAACATGTCAATTTGATTTATATATATAAAATATACCGAATAAATATTGAAATTCTTTTGCAAATATTATATCTGATTAGATTAAACATTTATACCACAAGTTTTTTTCTATTGAACGTTTTTATGGATCTTTCATTACAGGAGAATAATAATTTTTAATGTTTTAGAAACATCATAATCATCCAATTCAATAATAAATTATTAAAAATTGAATAACTTATAATCCTAAATCTATAAATTTTATTATCTAACTCACGTGGTTTTATCAAATTTGAAATCCAACCTGATGATGTTTGGGAAAACCACTGTAAAACTTAGACTTTTTAATTAAATAATTTAACTTTAATGTATAAAATAGACTAAGTAAAGAACCGAGTCATAAATGTTGACTTTTGAAGTTTCTTTCAAGAGAAAATCAAATAGACTTCTTTGTTCTATATTTGTCAAAATTTCATTTTAGAAATATAAGTTAAACTAATTGAATGGAAAAAAAGTAGAATTATATAAATTATTAGGTGGAGTCTTATCTTTAATCTGCAATTTTCTGCTTATTTTCTTATCTTAATTAAATCTTATTTTCTGCAATAAAAAATATCTTTCCTTGACTATAAATGATCCAGTTTATCTTTGTTTTACTTAAATCCTGCTGTACACTATAAGAATAACTAATTTTATTGAAATAGATAATGTTGTTATGTGATAATATTTAGAATAGTGTAATTTATGTTAAAACACGAAACAAAAGAATTAGTCTTCATTATTTCTACATGTCTTATTTTTTATATTTTTCTCTCAAAATGTTATGACAGATATTTCACAATATAATTAATAATTAGCTTCATATAATATGAAACTTAATGTTTTGGGATTTGCTTAGTTATGAATTATATTTTGGAAAGGGTCCAAATAAGGTATCATCTATTTAGATTAAATAAAATATATTAAAAGAGTGAAAAAGTAGGTGATTTTTTGTATTGGGTGGAATGTATCTTAAAATGAATTGATTTAAAAATATAACTATAATAACACCATGTTACTTGTTACTCCAAATATATGTTGAGAATTAGGCTGGCATGTTCTTCTTTAGTTTTTTCATTTCCATGAAAATGTATGTTTCTTGGGTTATGTCATCTGAATAAACTTAAACAATATTTAACTCACATTTCATCACATGCAGAAGTACTTGTAATGACCTCTAGTGGGGAACTGATCAACTACACTCCCAAAGCAAGTGCAATTAGTTATTGGTACTTCTGGAAAATAATTTATTATCTTATCAACCTTCGAATTTTCTATATTGTTTTATCATATTACTTTTTACAGACGTTTTTTAAGCCGATATAGTTAACTCTTCAAATTTCAAATTAAATGTGCCTTTAAATAATATTATGGAGCACATTCTTAAATTTTTTCCGAAAAATTTACTCTAAAATTTAGATTTCTGACAATTAAAAATCGATTATTAGTATTTATAGTTTTTAAATATAACCAAAAACATATGAAGAAGGTCGATTAGATAATTTACATACATAATAATTGTGCATATAATCGATAGATGAATTTGCGTAATATGGCAACACTGATAGAGAAAATACTGTATGTTTACTAAAAACGAGTTAATATATTGTTCTTTTGTTAAGCATTGTATGTAACCTTAATCTTCTTCTTTTATATAGAATTTGTTACATTCTTGAGGGATGAAACAATGAATATAATTGTAATGTTCTCTCGTGCATGAAAATTCCGTTTCCCATTTGAATGGAAAAAGTTATCTCTACACAAAAAATCTGGTGCGGGCAACACACGACTTTTACTTACCTCTGTTTTTAAAATCGATTAAAGAATTTCCAAATACAATTAGAGATAAAAATGAGTGAAATCATTAAAGAATTAATTAAATTGAATTAATAAAGAAACACGTGTTTTATTAAAAACTCTATTGTATTATTAAATAAAATAATCTGTGTTTTATCGGTTTTTTATCACTATTTATTCAATTTTACAAGCTTTTGTATAAGATAATATATTTTATATAGTCTTTCTCTTTCATACGTTATATTGTACGTCTATATTACTGTTCTTAAGTTCAAAAACAAAATTGGCGCGCTGGGCTTCACTGACAAGCCGCCAGGCTGCAGCACCGTCAACATGAATTTTCATTTTCGGGAACCCAAAAAACAGTTAGTTTTATCGGATTTTCATCACTCTCCATTACCCTTTACAATTCCGTGAATCATATAATATTTTTTATAAAATCTTTAGCTATCCAACGGTATATTATACATCTATATTACTATTGTTGTGTTCAAAAACATAAAAAATGCATGAACAAATAATTGTTCATTTTTCTCCTTTAGTTGTTTATCGAATTCGCTCAACGTGCATATTTAGCTGTTAATTATCAATGGTAACAAGATAATATAGTTATTTTTATATAATCTACAAAATTAAAAGTACTTTAGAGAAAGAAAAATTAAAATATCTGCATTTAAGTCCCATCAGACAATTTCAATCAGAATAAAACCTACATGATATTAAAGCCCATTAAATTTTACATCAATATAGCGAGTTTAATCAAAATCTCTTGGGCCGTTTTTGAGAAAATTGTAAAATGGTGCTAAATGCATAGGATAAAGTAGGACTTCCGGTTAGCCAATTTTAGTGAAAAAGTTGCTGTAACATCTCGGGCATATAGTAGTCTTAAATATGAAATTTCAGTTCCCTACGACTTACCGTTTTGTCGCTAGACTTAACCACACACACACACACACTGCACACACAGGACTTCGTTATTTGGACTCAGGAGACCCTAAGACGTGTATTCGAAAACTGGAAGTCGAAAATTTTCACGATCGCAATACTTTCCCTTACTATATATAGTAAGTGAAAGTAAAATCGCTGAAGCCTCCAAAAATTTCTGGCCTATATCTTTGACAAATATTTTTTCAAAAATAACATGCAACAATTAGCATGACTACTCAGAAAACAATAACTTACATAAGATAGTAAGATTCTGTAGAATGTCGTTAATCCACTTATCTCTTCTTTGTTTGTCCATTCTGTGCTGATGATCTTACCTAGTTATTGCTTGATAAATGAAATAATTATGAACACATTCAAGATAGATTTTGAGTTGTCTTTTTTTTTTTACCAAGACTAATGAACTAAACCTGTACTATTTAGATTACATTTTGGAGTTAGACTTGAACCCAAAGGTAAACTGGAATAATACAAGCAACAGAAGGAATACCTTTATTGGAATTTTATGAGGTACATCAAGAGAAGTACTTCATATATCATTTAAAGCATAATTTCAATTGTTTAAAAGTAATGGAATATGGCAGCAAATTATCAATTACAGATACTGGATCAGACCTCCAAAAACTTACCCAAATATTAATAATATTATGTCATCCTGATTCAAGTCCAAAGAAGCTTAACTGGAGTTTTCAATCCCTATGTTGGGCCTAGAATTATAAACAAGAGTAAAACAATTGTGGTCTAGTTGTGAGCTCAAAACAATAATTAAACAAGTCCCTTTCGAGATATTCTGCAATAAATCTTGCAAAACTATGCAGTTACTCATAGTTGGAAATTTATATTTAAAAAATAACTATGTTAATAAGATCATAATTTCTACAGCAATTGATGTAATGATAAGTCCTCACAAAGAAAAAAAGTTAAGCATGAGTCTCCTTTCTCCAAACTCCAATTTTAAGGCGAGCTTATAATATTGTTTGATGCACATTTTTAAGCAATTTTTCTCCTTACTTAGGTAATTTTGTGTAAGCAACAAAAATGTAGATAATACTTTTATCCTCATTCTAGTTTATTTTTTTGTCCTTTAAATGGCTACCAAACCAAAAGTAATAGTTAAAAATTCTGTAAATCTACCATTTCAAATTCTTGAACAGCAAGGTCTGGACGGTTTGGAATGGATTGACCAATATATGAATGTCTCCAGTTCTTGGACGGGCTTTAAAACACAAATTACATTTGTAACCAGAGCAGGAGAGAAACGATTTGGAACACAACCTACAATTATTTTTCTTTTTTACCACATGATATGGTTCTATAATAAACATCCCTGTTTATGTGCAGCTCCTACTAGGAGTAGATAAGGAGAACTTTTCTCCTGAAATCCTTAAGTTTATTATTATATAAACAGTTTCCAAGATGTATACAGAAGAAATATGAAAATTTCTTTGAACATATGAGTCAATTATAACATTAAATTAGGCAATTAATGATGAAAAACTCCTTATGCAGAAACTGTAATTGAAGATTTTAAAATATTTATTCATCTGATGAATTGAAGACCATAATTAGTTTCTTGGCAACTATTACCATTATTGGAGAAATTTTGTTCTGGAGAAATACAGTGGTTTCTTAAAATTTATTCATTAGACAAAAGTAATTTTATTGTATACACAACTAAGTCTTTATAAACGAAATATAAAAATCAAACCTAATTAAAGTATTAAAAATGTTACGAATACTTCTTGTCTAACTGTAATATGAATAATGGAAGAAACAAGTTATTTTATTATAATTACTGTAATAACTAAGGAGATAGCTGGAGAAATAATACAACCACTTAATTTTTTGAAAAAGAATATGGTTTTTAAATTTAATAAAAAAGAAAAAACAAAAAAAATCTTGGTATTACTTATATTAAATGGTCTCAAATGATACAAAGAAGATCAATATCATGATTAAATTATATAAATATTTAATTAAAGGAATTATGGAAAAATTCCTATCAGATTCAGTAACCATTTGATTCCATTATAAAATAATTGATTTTAAATACATATTAGTTTAAAAGATAGGTAAAAATATAACACAAGAGGTAGTTATTTTTATGCTATTTAAAAAATATTTACAAACATTGGATTGATTTTTGTTTAAAGAATATAGTAATATAATATATAAAAATATCTATCTATCTGGCCAATATATACATTTTATTATATACACCTATTTTATCTTAACGATCATCATGGGTAGAAGCATCAGGCCGAATTCCTTCAGGACAACAACAGGCAATTATATAGTCAAATTCGTCACACAGTCGATTCAGTGCTAAAGGGCATTTAGTATCTAATGCACACAGATATGGAATCCTTTCTAAAATAAAGAAATAAAGTATTAAGTAGTGCTATTGCTTAATCTAATGCAATGAAGCTTGTTTATCACTAACAAGCTTGCAAAATTTCAAACCAATAACTTTTAGGACTAAAATATACTTTTTATTGTTATGAAATGGAATATATTACAAATATTTCAATTTTCTACCTTAAATACGTACATTAGCTATTTATTTCTGTTGCAGCAGCAGTCTATCATATAACGATAGTCTGTGCAAAGTGGTTCTCTATAAATAGGACATTGCAAGTTTCCAGGACACGGCACTGTAATTGTATCTAAAACAATATAACGAAATTTTAAGGGTGTATTTTTTTTAACATTAATGTGCTGATTATAACACTCAAATGCTCAATCAATGAAGAGGATTTTATTATTCAGAAACTGCGATTTAAAATTTTTCTTTTCACTTTGACATGTTTTTTATTCATTCTCTGTCAATAATCTTGGATAAATGTAATCGATATTTATATATACTAGAATATTGCTGTTTATAATATAGCTGTTATTTAATTTGTTTTTTACAAGTTAGGTGCAGCTTACCAAGAGGACACTGACTGATTTCAATATTGTGATCTCCCGAAAACTAACCATTTAAATACAAATAATTTCATTCATTCATATTTTACAAATTTAATTTAAAAAATATCTGTAATTGCGAGCTCTTTTAAAATGAGCTATTAAAAACCACGCAAAGACTACTAAGGAGATAGCCAGGTTTCTTAGAGATAATACAATAAATTTGATTTAAATCAATTAAACCTAAGAACATGTTTAAACCATGAGGACTGAAATTATTAAATTAAAAATAAAATGATCGGCAAAATTCAGTTTTATATATACAGAAACATGTAAAATAAGGTTTGGTATTTTTTTTATTATTGAGATACATTTAAATTTTTTTTTTTAGTTTATATACTTACCAAATGGAGAAGCACAGCCACAACAGTAACCATGTACAACTGCTGGGTTATTCCTGCATGGGTAGTTAGGACAACTTCTTGGAGGGCCACAATTTGGTTGCCCCCCTAGCAGAAAAAAGTTTAACCAAGGCCTAACTGAAACAATTATAATCTTGTATGATTCATCAAACTTTTATTGCTTGATATTGATATTTTGTTATTTATTGGTTAATGGTTTGTTCTCCAGGGACTGAATGTTATGAACTTTTATATTATAATATCTTATTTTATCTTTTATAACTATAATTTCTGAAATTAAATACATTTAAAACTCAAAATGGAAAACAAAAATCTTGGTATTACTTCTTCTTTTGTAAGATTTCAAAGTGCTCAGCTAAAACAATTTGCAATCTTAAAGTTAAAACAATTGGAATTTAGTGAATGCTACCCACAACTAAAACGTAATAAAAATGCCAGTCCTCCCAATCGCAGCAAATTAGTAACCAATCAACATTTGGCTATTTCAGGCATAATAAATTATTGAGAAAGTATCATATTGGTCTTCTCCTCATCAATTAGAAAAAAAAATACATGATTGTCACCAAAGGTTTCTTTGCTCTGGAAATCTCAACTTTCATGTTATAGCTTTTAAAAATTACCAATTATTTCCTTATCTATTACATTTTCAGACTACCCATCTTTTAAAAAAATGTCTAAATTAAATTTAAGTCAGTGATAAAAAAGTAACTTAAGTCAAATTTGTTAGTAGGCAGTCTTTGGAAGCTATTTTGGTATGATGCAGGCTCTACTCCTCTGAGTTGTGGACTATCACATCAAAGCATAGGAGCCAGATGCTACCAATGGAGCTGAGGTACCTAAGGAAAGTTGAAGGGAAGACCAGGAGAGATAGGATCCGGAATACGACAATCAGTTCAAATCTTGAGGTACAGCTGCTGAAAATGAATCCGGGAAGGACTCCTAAGATGAAGTATGAGACAAAAGTAGAAGAAACAAGGCCACAAGGAAGACCTTGGAAGAAGGTGTAAAGGAGGCATTTAGGAAGCGTGGACTAGATTGGAAGAGGAGAAGAGAACTAGGGTGATGATGATGAAGCAGCCTCTGATTTTGCTTGGAACATTGTTTTTCTTATTTTTTTATTTCCAGTTATAAGTAACCCAGTGATATTTAATTTATAGAGATGTAGGAAAAGAGATAACAGCCCTGGGTTTTGGAAAAAATCTAAATTCCTAAAAAAAGTTGGGTTATATGTATGAAATGTTAGTATTTTTACAATTGCCGAATTTTCAAAAATTCCTTCGTCTTAAGTCAATTTAAGAAACAGGTTAGCGTTAAACAAAAATGGATTATTAAAGAAACGAGAAAATATTTTTCCCTCTGAAAAAGATACTCTGGTAAAGCATGAGTGATTTATTAAGTTTGTTCCCTCCTACCAGAATTGCCGGTTGCGCATTCGCTAACGCCTGCGCAGTACGCCTTCCAGGCCCTAATGTATGCCCATTAGGCGAAGCAGATTGGAAGGAGCACATATAATATAAACTTTTTAAAAAAAACCTTTACCTCTAAAACCCTTGAAGGGTCTTGGGCTCAGTACATATTGAGATTCGTACTGTTTCTCGGCCAACAGCCGTGCATTGAGATGATTAGACCTTGATCACGCTCAGCAGCTAGGTTTTTCCCCAATTTGGGTACCCACTTTATGGACGCTGGGTCTGTCCCAGGAGGGTCTCCATACCCTAGGGTCCCAGCTGAATTAACAGAATAAATAATATTCTGTCATAGCCGGTATTCGAACTTAGGAATAGGAGATCAGTAGATTAGGCTACTAAATACATTATAAACTTAACTTTTTTGTAAAAATATTAGGTATGTTTCCTCCAAGGTTAAAGGTAAGCAACGATGGAGCATACTTATAATTTCTATAGCTATATTATTGAATTTTTAAATTTATGTCAAGTAGTGAGGTGAATTAGGTAATGTGCCCAGCTGATACATTCGTGAACATTTAGTTCAGTATTTAACTGAGTTTTTTATCTTATATGTTTTATCTTATATAAGTCAATCATAACCCAGAGAAAATCAATGCATATTTAAAATAATTTCTACTTACACAAAGAAAGTAAATCGATAGTATCAGTGCTATTGTCTGAATCATCAAAGTCGAAAAAGATAGCCTTAGAGGATGGTACAGTTACTGTAAGGAAGAGTAACATATATAAAGTAGTCATCCAGCGAGCGCACATACTGAACAAGATATATTCCACGCTCTTGTCGCAAAGGCATATTAATAAGAACCAAAGCAAGGTCTTGGACGTCACAGGACCTTTAATTATGCAAAGAGGAAACTAGGAAGAAACTTGAAAAAGAAGAGTAAGCAGAACGTGATCCACAACAAAGGATTCCTTGTAGATCCCTGGCAAGCGACCTTTGAGGCACGCATAAAACACTCTTAAAATGCTGTAGTGTTTTACTTAAAATACATTTAAACTTTGGATTTAGACTAAACAAAAATTAACGAGCAAACATTTAAGATTTCAAAAGGAGCTTTATGATAAAAGATTATCATGCAGACCTCGTGTTATCATTGATTTTACGTTTCAAAAATGACATAAATAACATTTAAAAAAAAATATATTATGTTTAGTTTTGTTTCGAGGAGGAGCCCTATTTTTTTATATAAAAGTGATATTAAAAAGTTGATCTGTAAAAGGAACTTGTTCGCAAGTTTCCATTGATTTCTGGTTGTGCTGTACTGGTGATTGTCGTCACCAAAAACGTTTAGAACTTTGTTTATAGTTTTTATCTAAAACGTTTAAGAAAATCGTTCCTGAAAAGTCACATTCCTCTGTTAATTAAATGATTATGATTTGTGTTGAAAATATCTATACATTTCAATATATATGAAAAAGTCAGGAAGCTCAAAGCTAAATACAAGCTCGAAGAGCTACCATTTTTCCATTTTAAAAAAGTGTGAATATTTTAGCGCTATCTTCATAACGTTAAATCTATGAAATCAGATTAACTCTATATTTGAACATAATGTTAGTTAAGATAGTACATCTGACATACCCATCTTACTTAAGTGGATTTTCTAAAAAAAAAAAAGAAGCAGGGAATAGGTAAAACACAGGTGAACACAAATAATAACGGTACTGTACCTCTTGTAGAGTATAAGAAGTGTGTAATATCTGAAAGAAAAAATAATTTATTACGTGACTGGTTTGATAGAACAGAAATGAGAGCCTTCAGGATTTACATGTTCGGACCTTTGACCGAGTGTATCTTGTTGGTGTGTTGCGCTTGTTGGTTTGTACTTGACATATTAATGTTTCTCTAGTTTGTTTATTCATTAATGTCATTTTATGCTACTTTGGCTAATCGGAAGATGCTACAGTGGAGTCCTAAATTTCCCGTATCTAGATTTCATTAGGATGGGGATATTTAACGAGTACCTAACGTCGCACGGCACTGGACTACCATTTTACGTTCCCCTGAAGGACGGAATAACCAAGGATTTCTTATCCCTTTTAAAAAAAACCCTGCCAGGTTGGATCTAGCGATCTTTTTCATAGAAGGATGTTACGCAGGTCACTACACCAAAGGTGAACGCGAAGTTTTTCTTGGTATATATATATATATATATATATATATATATATATATATATATATATATATATATATATAGTGTGTGTGTGTTTTTTTTCACTGATCTCATTCCTTGTCGAATTTTTTACGTGTTCTAGTAAACAATTGGTAATAGTAAAATAAAGTAATATCTACTTGATGTATTAGTTGGCCTAGTTCAACTACACTTTACACTAATAAAATTGTTTGTTTATTTATTTAACGTCCCTTTATACTGCTGTGGCTAATCGGACGATGCTACGGTGGGAGCCCTAAAAGTTCCTATCAGTTAATTGGATAGGATCATTAAAAAATCCTAGGGCCACTGCGGGTTTGAACTCGGTACCTTTGGCATAGGAGGCTGTTATGCTAGCCACCCTGCTACAGACACTAATAAAATTAATTTTAAAAATAAACAATTTTTTTTTAGAATTGCCATTAAACACTTAATGGTCTTAAGAATGATTCAAAATATGCGTCGTTCAGTAACGCATACACTATTTATCTCTTAAAGGAGGAGCCGAAGGTCGGAGTGGATATTAATATTTAGCTGAGGGCGCTGCTTGTGTTTATTCAATGAGAAAATTACTGGCTATTGCTTCGGTTCATAAACGGTCATATTGAGA
Organism: Piezodorus guildinii; assembly: GCA_023052935.1. Classification (NCBI taxonomy): domain Eukaryota; kingdom Metazoa; phylum Arthropoda; class Insecta; order Hemiptera; family Pentatomidae; genus Piezodorus; species Piezodorus guildinii. The sequence continues at coordinate 37,645,875 of CM041294.1, forward strand.
GCAAGAAACGAAATGGTTTACATTCAAAAGGTTTATTACTTAACAGACTCCTTGTTATAACAAACCCAGCTAACTAGTCTCTCTAAGAACGCTTTATTGTATAGCTAGTATTTACCACTATTTATTCTTTCACCGGCTCCCGTAACATTGCCGAGTAAATAATGTTTTGTCACTAATGTTTTGGTAGTCGGGGCAAGTTTTTCGATCTTACACTAGCGCACTGTTTTTTCTCCAAACAAAAGAATGTTGTTTTTTTTGGAAATTACCTGTTTTGAAAAGTAAAAACTTACCTTTTCCTCTAAATATCATCAATATTCGTTATGATCGGTTGTTGAGGATGATATTAGAGGCTGAAGAGTGGTACTGAGAGTCTCTGAAGCGTACTAATAAATGTATTATATATATATATATATATATATATATATATATATATATATATATATATATATATAATTATAATATATATTATTATATATAATATAATAATTATATATAATAATTATAATAATAATAATAAATTATATATAATATAAATATATATATATATATATATATATATATATATATATATATATATATATATATATATATTATATATATATATATATATATTATATATATTATATTTATATAATAACATTTGTAATATAGATATATGTAGTGGACTGACTCCTGTTATGCAAAAGTAATTAATAAGGTGTTATTTATGTTTAAAAAAAACTCTGTTTGAACGATTTAGAGTTTTATTACTTTGGGATTTTTAGTTCATCGTAATGAAAAGTGAAATTAGCGAGAAAATGGGCTTGTTTTTTAATTTTAATTCATTATTATATTTAATCATCGGCTAATATGAGAGACATTAATTTGTCAATAAATCAAAATTGGTTCAGCTTATTTTTTCGTTATTTAAGAGTGAAGCATACATTGTAGAAAATTTAATTTTCCCATGTAAAGAAAACTTGATAATAGAAGGCTGTTATGCCGGCCACTGCACCATTAATATATTTATACAATAAGGGGTTAAGGATGTAACATCGAGGTGGCTGGCATAACAGCTTTCTATGGTCGCAAACAAACCGAAGGTCGCAGGTTCTAAACCGGAAGATTATTTTAAGGGAGTAAAAAATGCTAGATTATTTCGCCCTTCGAAGGAACTTTTAAAAAAATTATGTATTTGTTTTATAACATCACATAATATCCAAGGGCCATCTATCACGTTTGAACCCGCGAACTTGGGCGTAGAAGGCTGTTGTTCTAGCTTTTGCGCCACAAATGTCCCATAATTGATTTAATAAGGGATAAAGGATTTAATCACATGCCCAAGGTGGCGTTTTAAAACCCGGCAGATGAGTCTAGGATTTTTTTGAGGAAGTTGTTTTTGAAAAACAATTCTTTATTGAGTAGTACTACAATCTGTCCAATTTAGGACATTTTTAATAGTGATAAATTACAACATTCATACTACATTCACACGATATATACAAAACAATACATTTTTGAGGAAGTAAAAATCGTTGGTTGTGCCGTCCTTCGGAGGGGACGTAAAATGGGCCTGTGCAATGTCAAGAAATCGTTAAAGATCCTTATCCTTATTAAGCCTGGATAGGCGAAATTTAGAACTCCCGCTGTAGCTCCGTGGGATTAGCCAGAGTGAAATAAAATGACGTTAAATGAATAAACAACATGGTTTCATAAACATATTTAGTTCTTTAACGGACAGCAAAATCTCATTAAATTAGCTGTGTAAAACGGGCACAAGGATTTATGATATGATTGAAAAAATTATGAATTTGATTGAAACATTATGAATATGACTGAAAAAATTATGAATTTGATTGAAAAAAATGTATATAACCAAATGTTATGCCAACGATTGCCATTGATACAATGGCCCTCTGAAGCATAATAAATAAATCAGATTCTATGCTAAATTAATATTTTTAACCATGCAAGGTGTGCTTAACATCGTCAAGCTCTATGCAATGAGTGAATCGTTCATTCATTCAAAATCCTGAAAAGAGCGGTTTTCCTCATAGTCTAGTGTAAATAAGCCGATGATATTTAGTTATTTAATAAACTGCAAAGGAAGTATAAACAGGTCTAAAATGAAAAAATGGGCTTAAGTAATCATTTATGTGCTAAAACCTGTTATCGAGTCAAATACTTTGTATTAGCTGTATCATGTGCTTTTCATGCGGTAATAAATTGTTAGATGAATATAATTATAGAGCTGTATAAAGTTTCAATTTTATAGAAAATATGATAAATACTAATATTTTAGGAAGTTTACTATTGTTTAATTTTAAAATGGTAAAATTAAAACATTAAATAAACCACCAGAATATCTTTTCAATCAACAACTGTTTATTTTTATTTTCCTATGTTGATTTGTTGTCCTAAAAAATGATTTACATTGTACTTATTATTCATTCTATTGTTCGTTCATAAAATAAGAAAAATGCATAAATTATTAGGTTTGAATAATAAAACTCTTATTCAATATGTATAGCTGTGTGTGTATATATTGGTTTTTACAATTTACAATTTACTGTATTTATTGGATGTATATTTTTTCTATAACATTAATAAATGTAAAGAATATAGTTGAAAATAAAAATATTTGATGTCTAAAAATAGACGTTCTTTTTATCCCAGTGCTTTTCAGCGTCCTACTGCGCATGCGTCTGTATGGATCTCTTTCTAGACCGAATACATATGACAACAACGTTGATCCTATAATTCCCCAACCCTAAATTTTTGTAAGTGTTAGATTAATGAAACACAATTTGGGAACAACTATTCTTAATATTTTACTTATTCATGTAGATTGTAGATATTAGCTTAATATCTTAACGACTTAAAATTTATATCCTGAGTGCAGAATATCTCCAAAATGTTCCTTCTTGCAAAGTATATTATAATTTAGATTTTTAAGATTTAATAGATATAAATTAAAAGGTATTAAATATATTTTAATTCTTTATCTTCTGAAATTATAACATTGTTTGGATAAACAATTTTGAAACCATTGAACCTAGTTATTCTAGAGCTTTTGTTAAAAATCTTGTAGAAATTTTAGATATTGCGGTATGAATATCTAACATAAATAGTCAAAAATATGATAAAGTTATTGACCGATTAATTATTTCTAAAAAAAAATAGTATAGGTTTCCTAACAAACTACAGTTTCCGTCTTTGAGCATCCGCCTCTTTAGCTCAGTGGTAGAGCACTGGTCTCGTAAACCAGGGGTCGTGAGTTCAAACCTCACAGGAGGCACGTTATTTTTTATTTTCGATTCTTAATATAGTTCAATTATTCACGTTTTATTGTGACAATCTAAAATAGCATTTTTAAATAAATTTTTTAAATACTTTTTTTAAATAAATTTTTTTTTTTATTGTTGGGCAAAATTAATAATTTTCATGTCAATAATTATATATTTATATAATACTCCAATGTTTAAACCTTATATAAATATCTTCAAAATATTTATTTTACATATTATTGTTTATAATATTGTTTGGATTCTATAATTCAAGTTTTGATAATGTCTTATTAAATTATACATCAATTTTATATATAGCTGTCAGAATGTTTTTAATTTTCTATTAATGCAATTCTGCTACTTCTTATAATTATTTTTAATTTATCTATTTAAAATTTGTATATAAAATATAAATATAACAAATATAAATATAAAAAATAGTATAATATACAATAATATCAAATGTGTAGCTTCTGATACTGTAAACTGATAAGTTTGATTACAAATGAAAATTAAACCTTCTTTTCCTGAGCACTTACAGTGTTGGATCCATGCATTCAAATAAATAACATATTTTACTATAAATAATTTTAAAGAGGATATTTCCTTCTGAATTTAGGTTTAGGATTAAATTTACATAATGTATAGTATACATATAGTATTATGATTCAAAATTAGTAACCTATTTTTAATTTACAAAACAAAAACATAACAGTTTTTTGGAACTGACTGCCGTATTCATATTATAAGTTTTACAAATTATTTTTGAAGATATAACTGTCTTAATTTATATCATGTATACGTGATTCTCAAAATATTTTGGAGTGTTGACCATTACTACTTTTCTTGATTTTACGACTCCTTTATATTACTGGCTATACAATATATTAATTCTGATTCTATTTTTTCCTAATAAACCATACATTTTCATCATATTCAACTAAAAACAAGACAAATGCAACTTTTTAGGTATAGTTCTTTCACTTTATTATGAAAAGTACCAAGGTTTGCAAAAACTGTGTCGTTCATAGTTCCCCTAAAGTTTTCACCCTCGCAAATGGTTGGAGTCATTGGGTTATGAAGTTTATGTTCGATAGAGTTCAGATTTCTTAACATTACTAAAAATTTGAGAACCATGATTGTTTAATGTTCACTTTTTCTTGAAGTAATTGGAGTAAATTGATCGTCAATATTCCCCTGAACAGAGCTTCTGAATCATACATATTTTATTGGTTTTTGCCTGGATTAGTATTATTATTAATTTTTTATTTTTAACTTGTTTATTCAGAGATAATACAATCTGCCACCTCCTGGGGCAATAAGTATTACAGCTAGAAGAAATCTTTCATCCCAAATGTACAAAATAAACAATTGCAAGAAGAATTAAATAAAGAAAAAATAAAAATAAAATAATAAATGAATAAATAAATAAAGTTAATAAAATAAAATAATAATAACAACATTGGCCACATTCATACCTATATATAATATTTACACACTGCTCCTGGGATCTCCAGATCAAACTCCAAGACCCACTGGTGGGCTTCGAGGAATAATGCCAGGAAATCCCAGTGCCTCTCAGTCAGCCGCGTCACTAGTCTTGAGAGCCTGTAGAGGCTGAGTAAGGGCGCTAGAGCCATATACACCCAGAGCATGAGTGGGCATGAGGCACCATTGTCGGCACTCCAAAGGCATATTTACAAGAGATCTTTGGGCCACTGCTGCTTCAACCTAGAAGGAGGGTTATAGGGATGATTGGAACTAGATAGGGATTGTATTATTAAAATTAAAGTTATTTTTATTCAGCAATGTTTAATGAATCCAACTTTTGAAGTAAAAGATAAAAGTATTTTTTATTTTTCATACATATTTATTTATTACAAAACAAAAAAATTTGACATAAAATTTAATTTGCCATCTGCATTTCCTTTGCAATAAGCAAATTTGTGGACTGCTGAAGCAGCGGCTCATCACAGCAGAGTTCGTTATGTGATCAGCATATCTCTTTGCCACCGCCTGCGTAGTCGTCGGGGTGGGCTGTAAGGATTCGTAGAGCATTTTAATGTTTCTGTAAGAGGGTTGGTGTTGTATGATATACATACATAAATCAAATTATTTTTGACTATTGTTACAGGCTATATACCTTTGTTTATGTTTTTAAAACTTAAAATATTTAAAGAAGTAACCTATAACAGCTTATCATATTATATTGTATTAGCTATCAATATTTGTTTTTGCTGTTTTCAATGTTATAAAACTTCCGAGTATTACTTAATAATTTATAGACCTGTAATGCAATAATATTAATATGTGTATTTTATGAATACATCATTAAATGGTTGAAAATAAAGTGTAATTATCTGTGAAAAGAAACTATGATCTTTTAAAAACAGTGCAAACAGAATTCATTGAAGTGTTATCAAGAATATATAAAATTAACTATTTATTTTATTATTAATTCATTTCTAATTTCCTTAAATAATTGATTGTGAGGTTCTGTGTATTAAAATATATATATTTTTTTATAATATTTTCTTTCAATAATATTGCAGTCATAGATGATATGTGCTATATGTTTTTAGTTTAGTTTTAGATTTTTGTAATTGTCAATAGTGAAAATCCCTACTAGTGTTTACATAAAAAGATTTTACTGTTTATATTCAATAATAAATTGTTTGGTTTTGTGTTATCCCTTGTATCAAATTAATTGGATAACTTTATGTAATACTCTAGATTTTGAATCATGACAGGTTCTTATTTCAATGATTATAGATGTGGTTTGTTTACTTTAAATAAGTAAATAATTTATGTAGATATTTTGTGGAGATTTAATTAAATGTCTCATATTAATTGTGTGTATTTATAAGTTTATATTTCACAAGTTTTAAGGTTTGGTATGAAAAGGCATTTAAAAAAATCTCTTTCCATTGCATATTAACCCTTTAGCATCTGTAGACTACTATAGTAGTGCCCTGCATACATACACAATCTCAATAGTGCATGTATAATCTGAATAAAGTGTTGCTGTGCATTATATTGTGTACAAAATATTATTATTATTATTCAGAACACTAGTAAATAAGGTTAAAAATTCATTGTAACAGAAATGAAAATGCAAATAAAATCAATAATCTTTTTTTTCTTTAGGCTACAAACGCTAAAGGGTTAATATTTTTAACCTTTATATATTTTATTTGTAAGTCATTTATAATTTATCGGGTAGGAATTTCTTTAGTTGCATTATTTTGTTCTATAAACTATTTATAACTTCTTATGTTATTTATTTCAAAACATGAGTCCAAATAAACATGAAAAAGAAAGATATGAAGCAAAAATTAATGGAAAAGATAAATAAATAATGCAAGTAGTGTGAAATAAAAAAAAAAAAATCAAAGAAATCTGTGATATTATATAAAATATAAATCTTTAAAACCTAATTTGATATGAAAGTAGGTGATTTTGACAATCAACTACCTCTTAGGCGAAGTGATTTATTGTATAAATTACCCACCCTTGGACCAAAATATGTATGATTATAATAAAATTGATGATATATTTTAAAATTTTGTTAAAATATAACTATTTGTAAAGGCAATGAAAATTAATGTTGTTTTTTTTTTTCGAAAAAGTATTATTCACCTAGAAATCACATGAATCTGATATACTAAATGTTGTATTTCATATATAATGGAATGCAGATAATATTTAATTCACCACCTGTTACTGACAAGTCATACATGTCTTAAAATGTAACGAAGTTGCTGTAAGATATGACTACTGCACCATTTTTTAAAATATTCAGAATCAAAGAGGTTCTGAGGAAAAAAAAAAATCCACTTTCTCTAAAATTATTTTTTCAATATTTCTTGTTGTCTGTTTGTGGAATTGTAATTATTTTAAATGATTCTCATTGGTAATTTAATCCTTTAAAATATCCATTACCAGTTATTTTGCTCTAAACTGCATTTAAAAAATACTGACATTAAATTAGTTTTTGAAAATGTTTTTGGAGTATCGTTATTTTAGAAACATATTGTTTGAAGGTGGTGAGAAAGTAGCAACAAATTTATCACAGCTAGTCTTTCATTTTATAATTGATATGATTATATACTAAAATGAAAAATAACAAGCGAAATTCAATTAAATGAAATCCAAAGTGGTTTAAATTAACTATTTCTGCTACCATTAATTTATTTATAAATTTTGTAAATAATTACCAATGTGAGACCATTTAAAACCCCTATGTAATATTACATTTTATTTTTAAGGCAGGTCCTTGAATTATTCTGTATCATACAACCATTCATTATATCATTCTATACTGGTTTAAATTACAGTTTTTATATGTCTAAAACTATATATTTCTAACTGCTTGTTCAAAAAAATTATACGGATCAGTTTCAATTTTTAAATTGTTAGTTTTTGATTTGTACACACTGCATTGTTTGTTCACAGTAAACTGAACCTTTGAATGAATGCTGACTATCTTGGTAGGAGTGGGCAGTGTATGTGTCAGAGAGAGGCTTTTCTTTATTTCTTAATAATTTTTGTTTGGGTTCATATTTTTATTATTTTTATCTCTAAATTGTTAAAAATATCTAAACATGAATGATTTGTTATAATGAAGGCAAAACAAATTTCAAAAATACAAACAATCAAATAAAAAAAGAGAGATATTTAGTATATTTCGGTTAATAATATTTAATAATAATAATATTATAATAATAGAGATAGATATTTAAAATTGAACTTTATAATAATTATTCTTACTTTCACTTTCCTACACATGAAATATTTAGTAAGGCAAAGTAATGTAATCGGGAAAATTTTTTAATTTTAGTTTTCATAAGAAATACACGTTTTAAGGTCCTCTGAGTCAAATTGACCAAGTCCTGCATAAAGATATCGGTGTGTTTGTGTGTGTTTATGTGGTAAGCCTCACTTGAAAATGGTAAGCTGTATAAAACTGAAATTTGATGTTTTAGAAGTGTATATGCTGAGATGTTGAGGAAGCGGCGTGGTCTAGTGGATAGAACACTAGTCCACTGTTCGGCCATGAAACATAAGAATCTCTATTGGCACTGAACCCGAGACCCTTCATAGGTTTTAGGGGTATAGATTATTGTTTATATGCTGAGATGTTATATAAATTATTTTAACAAAACCGGTGTACTAGAAGGGCCTTTTTTATACCACGAATGAAGCACTTTTTTACTTTCACTTACCTATATATGAAATATATAGTAAGGGAAATTATTGCGATCATGAAAATTTTCGAATTCCAGTTTTCAACGGAAATACTAAAATAGGGTCCCCTGAGTACAAATAACCAAGTCCCGCAAAAAGGTCTGTGTGTGGTAACTCTAGTGTAAAAAGGATAAGTCGTACGGAATTGAAATATCATATTTAAGACTACTGAACAACCGAGATGTTAGAGCAACTTTTTCACTAAAATCGGCTGACCGGAAGTCCTACTTTATCCCATGCATTTAGCACCTTTTTAGGATTTTCTAAAAAATGGCTCTAACGATTTTGATTGAACTGGCTATATTGGTGTCAAATTTAATGGGCTTTAATATCATGTAGGTTTAATTCTGATTGAAATAGTCTGATGGGGCTTAAATGCAGATATTTTAAATTTTCTTCCTCTAAAGTACCTTTAATTTTGTAGATTCATTAAAAATCACCATTTCATCTTGTTAGCATTGATAAAAAAAGGAATTTTGTTTTTGAACATAAGAACAGTAATATAGACATAAAATATACCGTTTGAAAGAGAATGACTTTAGAAAATATATTATCTTATACACAAGCTTGTAAAACTGAATAAAGAGTGATAAAAAGCCGATAAATATGATTATTTTAGATAATAATATAATAGAGTTTTTAATAAAACACATGTTTCTATATTAATTCAATTTAATGAATTTTTTAGTGGTTTCACTCATTTTTATCTCTAACTATATTTGGAAATTCTTTAATCGATTTTAAAAACAGAGGTAAGTAAAAGTCGTGTTTTGCCCGCACCAGATTTTTTATATTTTTTTCAAATACACGATTTTGATTAAACTCCCTGCGTAGATGTAAAATTTAATGAACTTTAATATCATGTAAATTTGATTCTGATTAAAATGGTCCCAAATTAAATCCCAATATTTTAAATTATCTTCTCCTAAAGTACCATTAATTTGGTAGATTCATTAAAAATCACCATTTCATCTTGTTATTATTGATAAAAAAACGAATAAATTTATATGTTGAACTTTGACAACCAACTAAAGGGGAAAATAGGAAAAATATTTAGGTAAATTTTTTTTTTTTTTTTTTCCAAACATAAGAATAGTAATATAGATGTGTAATATACTTTTGGAAAGTTAAAATTTCATCAAATTTGTTATCTTATATGCAAAGTTGCATAAGGTAATGGAGAGTGATGAAAAGCATATAAAACTAAGTGATTGTAGGTAATAATTTCTTTTGTTAGACTATTTTATCCATTTCCCATGTTTCCATCAAAAGCAATTTAATTCTTTAAATGGAAGAAGTTAGTTGAGGGTGCAGTCAAATGAACACACAATTGAATATCAACATAATTTAAATAAAATTATCTTAAATTAAATTAACAATATAATTATATACTGTTAATAATAAATTAACAATATAAGTTAAAATTTAGATTAAATTAAGTTGATACTTAATTCCGTGTTCATTTGACTGCACCCTCAACTAACTTCTCCCAAATATTCACACAGTCAACCATTTTTACTTCACGGTAATTCTTTAAATTTTTATTTAACTCAAATTTCATTTAAAAGTTTTTAAATTGATTTCAAAAGCAGAGGGAAGTGAAAGTCATGTGTTTTGTGCACCAGATTTTTTATTATTATAACATTATAATAATAAAACATTTATTTTAGATTTATTAATTATGGAGTAGTTTCGTATTACCAGTTTTTCATTTTTCACACAAACAGAAAATTGCTTTCAGTAAACGGGTCAGTTAAATAATAAGTAAAATAACCAGCATATACATATATAAATAGATTTAACAAGTTTCATAGAATATTTTATTTTTTATATAATATTTTATTTTCAAAATGGAAGAAACACATCTCAGGTTTCAATCATATCAAATATTAAGGAAAAAGATCTATGTAAGTCTATTAGGATTTTTCCAGTTACATAAGCTGGTGTATAACCATATAGTCTAACAGAGCTTTCATTCTGAAACAATTTTGGGTATGATATTGTTTCATTCTGGATTTGTTATTTGAACATGTGAATCATATTAATAAAGGGTGTAGCAAGGATTTTCATCAGTGCAGAAGAGCAAACAGGTTAAAAATCCTCGTGTGGTCTGTGGGAAATGAAAATATAGTTTCCTTTTTTCAATCACTGTCGAAATACATATAAATTAAAAAATGAAGTACCACTTGGAACTTAAAAGACTATAGTCGCACCTTTTATCTTAATACCTTATTTTACTTTTTATCTTTTATTTCTATTATTTTATTTGTTATATGAATCTTTAGAGGAGAGGCTTTATATATAGTATTTTACGAATAACTCTTTTATGATTAACTGATATATATTGACAAATAATTTTAGAAACAAAACTAATTTTTCAACTTCCAATTTACTTATCCATGTGGATGTACATATTTTCTAAATTTTAAATTATAAATAAATAATGTATAAATAGTATTAAACAATTTAATTTCAATGACTATCTACTTTTAGTTTTGATTTTTTTAGACTGCTCTTGAGCCATTAGATTGTCTGTCTACAATGTGTACTTGCATGGCTGTTAGAAGATGGTACTTAGAGAAGTGTTCAACAAATAGGACCTGAAAGTCATGAGTGCTAGCTTGGTATGGATGTTGGATGAACACTTATATTAATTATCAACATTGTGCGGTCCTCTATTGTCTTCAAATGATCTAAGGTACTTTTTAAAACTATTTTGCTGTAGAATTTTATGTTTTCAAATATTTGAGCCATTTTTCTACATTATTTTCATCATCATGTAGGATATCTTTTAGGGTACTTTAACAACATATGTTTGTAAAACGTCACAATATTCACAGGTGGGTGCATCCAGCTTTCTGAGAAGGTATGCATGGGTAAATTGGTAGTATCCTATACGGAGACATAATTCCTCTTTTCTGGAAATCCTAGTGCTGGTGGTACATTTTTTGGAATCTTGTTTTGTATCAAACAGTTTGGATTAATTTGTTCTCCAGACTGCTTCTTGATTTTTAAGAGAATTATCTAAAATTGGCTGATCCAATCTTCTGTTGTGATTTCCCTTAATCCGATAGTTTCAGATATGTCAACTCGTCTGGCCAAGTTGGTAGCTCTGTCTGCTTCTTTGTTTGCTTAAAATTCCATAAAGGGCTGGAATCCAGGTGAAGACTACCTTATATAACTTTCAGGTAATATTGTCTATAATGTGTAATTACAAAATGATTTTTGGAACATTATTAAATAACTATTATTCTAATGATATCTGTGGAATAATTGTGTATTGTACCACACTCGCTTACTATTTTCAAATTTTATACCATCTTGTGTTTCTTCAACTATATAGTCTTCCTTCATATGGGAGATTCCAAAAAACATTAATTATCATGTCACTGCATAATTTGAAGGTTACTTTGTCTGCATAATTTTTCTTCCTCCCTCTTAATCTTACTTGTCTGTTCAATCAATAAATAAATGGAGTTTCAACTTTTTTTCAAATTTAACTTTCAAATTTTATTTGAGTACATTAAATGAATTCATTCATGTTCAGAGTATTATAAAGTTAAACATTTTTCAGAAAATTATACATTAATGTAAAAACTCATAACTTTTTATAAACAGTGTTGTTTTATTGATTATAATAATTTTAATAGCCGTCTAGTAATTAGAAGGAATGCCTAGAGATTTGTTTAAAAAAAATAAATAATAACAGTCCTATGGTAATTTAATAGATTTTTTATTTTTTGAGATTAAATAATTTTAAAATAAGTTCAAAGCTTTTAAATTGAATTTTCTTCAATAATGTGAGAGTGTAATATTTGTTTTTGGGAAAATAGCACCAAAATGAAGATTTTTTTTTTCTTGAATAATGATTCATACAGCCATATCTCATTTTGTTCTTCTTAAGTGATAATACTAAAACTTTCATGAATCTAAACTCATAAACTTTCTCCATGTATCCAGTCTTCAGTCCTGAAGAAAAGTCTAATGTTGAAGATGTTTGTCAGTCTCCTGCTGTGACCATAGCTGCTTTTTTTCCTTTCTTTTCCTTATGATCTTTCAGTTTATGTGAATAACTCACTACATTTAAGTAACTCTTGAACCACAAATGTGCCGTATATTTGGAAGGGTATTTCATTGTCTCATATTGGCTTATTGGTCTTTCTTCTAGAGCATCTTCTGCTCAAAGAAATTAAAATATGGAGCACTTTGTTTTGCTCTGTGTCATTCTGGGGCATTAGTGCTGAACCGACAATATGTTTTACAACACTGTTTCTTTTCTTTTTTTTGTTAGGTTTTTATTTTTTAAATTTCCAAGATTTGAGTGGGATTGATCAAAATATTTTAATAGATAAATGAGCATGAAAATGCTTTAAAGTATATTTTAACTATCCTTATCCCAAAGTCAGTAGTAAAGATGATTTACAAATTTATTTTTTTACCTTTTTGGTTGCCACTACGCTATATGGGTGTGAATCTTGGACGGTGAAGAAATCCCAGCAAAAAATTATTATCCCTGGAGATGGATTTTTGAGAAGTTGTGCTGTGTCTCGGTTAGAAAAAATCCCAATAACCAAATAAGAAAGAGTGGGCCGAGCTCACCATTCTCGAAGAAATTAGTAGAAGGCTGATGTGGTATGGGCACGTTATGAGAATGGATGAAGCACGTTGGCCTCTTCGATTGATTGATTACTGCCCACCCAAGAGGAGAAAACGTGAAGACCTCGGAAAAGATGGTTAGAAGAGGTAATGGAGGATATGGCAGCCAAAGGTCTGACTGAGGACGACTGAATGATCTAGATTATTGGAGAGACGGAGTTGCTTGAGGACCGGGATGTGACATCATTGCAGAACCCGGAGTAAAAAAAAAAAAAAAATTTATTCAATCTGGCTCAGGAGAATAGACATTCTCTAACTATTACTCTAATTTCATTTCTCTCATTCTGTTACTAGAATGTTGCTATCTAACTATGGGTGTATCAGTAGTTCAACTGGTCACTTGATTATTTCGCACCGACCAGCTTCCTCTATTGGGAGCAGCATTGCCTATTGGGTGAGTCTGATTGCCAGAGACAGTCAAAGATGAGACTTTAAATGGAATAAGAACTAAAATGCTAAGTATTTATAAATTAAGCTCTTTTTTCTTGATTTTTTTTTTTGAGATAAGTTTAAGGGTGGGTTGTAGTTGATTAATCTTCAATACATTTAAAAATGCAAGTCATGATACAATATAATATACAAATAATTTAAATTACGATAAAACTAAGATTTTTTTAATTTAAAAAAAAACACCTTTAAGTTAATAAAATATAAATTCACCTCTGCTTCCAGCACTTGGTTTTTAAAAATTGATTTAAAAAACAAACAATTTTGTGGTTATTCATCGTGAATGTGTAAGTTTTTTGTTTTAGTTTTAACTTTTAAATGTGAGCCCATGACTTCCTGCCCTATAGCATTCCTTTGAACCTTTTACTAGACTGAAACAAGAAACTGCTCGACATTTTCGGTTACTTACTTATATTTTCTAGACAAAGGTTCTGATCGTAACTGCAAAAGGCTTATCTCATGACTGTCATAAGGCAATTACGGAGAAGAGCTGTGGGGCTCTACTAAACCATAAAGTTCTTCTCGTATATAATCCTTACAATCCAAAATCTGTTCATTATTAACAAGTAAACTGACCCATAAAGACCTTAATGTTCCATATGTTGCTGATTTGGCCCGAAATAGGTACCATTCCTTCCATGATAAACTCCAAACCCCCATGACCCACTAATTTCAATCTTTGCTTCCTCTCAATTCCTAATAGCCCTCCAGGCGTCTACAAAGATGTCTCCGAGATCTCATAGTTTAGAATATTTTGGGAGTGCTGCCAAGGGGTAATTTCTCAACATGTGTATAGTTTTATACTCATATTTACTTTTTGTATTCAATAATATAGTTGTAAATTACATTAAATATTTTTTTTTTTTTAACAAACTATTAAACAAGGAAATCGGGTGATTTTTCAAAAGTGTTTTGAAACAGAAAAAGTAAACTTTTTAACTATACTTTTGCTCAAAATAGCATTAAAACATGTTTTAGAGAGGTTGGTAAAAATCATATTAATTATTATAGTATTTTTTATTATTTCCAAATAATTATGTCTAAAGGTAGGAATTATTCCTTCGTGTCAGTCAGTAAGAGAAACAATTAAATAGTTTTAAGTATTTATTGTCTGCCAACGTTTCGACATCCTATTGGGGTCATCATCAGGACGAATTATAGGCTGGATCTGAATTCTGGTTGTCAGCTCCCTCTTACAATTCGCCCTGATGATGACCCACAATGGGGGGTCGAAACGTTGGCAGATAATATATAGTTAAAACTATTTAATTATGTATAAAAAAATTGATAATTTTTTTAAATGAATCATATTTTTATTATAATATTTTCAATAATGAACCTTTTTAATCGTACCAAAAAAAAAAAAAAAAAGGCTTTTTTCGTAAGTACTCAAACGATCTTTACAAAATTTAGCACAAAAATAACAGTGCATCCAACAATGATCCTAAAACTTGGACATTGATATCCGCCGATTAGTTTCAAAATGGCGGTCGATTAAAAATGTTTTAATTGAATAATTTTTTGAAGATAGAGAAAAAATATTGTATAGCTTTAGAATCAGATTAATTATGAAATAAAACAATAGAAGTTTTTTCCATATCTACGCCCATAACTCAGTTATTTTTGAAGCAACAGAAAAAGATGTTTACAGTATTTGAATCAGGATAACGCTATGAACAACAAATAATAATAATAATAAAATAAAAAAAAGAAAATTTTTTTTAATTCTTTAATACCATTGAATTTATGAATAGTTGAAATCGCTTTAGAAATGTGGAAGATATGGCGTTTTAAACTCAGCAGTGGTGGGTGATAAGCTCTTTAATCGATTGCCATAATTTTTTTGTAGTAAGTGATAGTATTGAATTAAATATTCATGCTAAAAAAAAAAAAAAAAAAAAAAAAATTCAATACAAGTAAGAATGAAAACCTATGATGGCATAACACGTATACCTGTCAGTGGATAATAAATGTTACTAGGAAAAGCGTTTTAGTCGTGAAACGTTTCTAATAGCAGAAGATCCGAACTTGAAGCGATCTGATAATAGAATGAAACATATTTTATAACAAATTTAGTATATTAATAAATATGTTAAGAATGGGTTGCCAAAAAAAATCCTGGACAGGCTATTTTTAATGATTTAAAAAAAAATTAAATTAAATGCTGCAACATCATGATAATAAGAAAACTTCAACCCTGTAATTTGGTATTTGGGATTTGTGTAAAAAATGTTCCTGCAATTTTATATGAGACAAACTTTCTTATATTCAATGTCCGATTACGTGCTGCTACAATGTTGGGTCCTTTATTATTACACGCTATACCCAACTCGGATCTCTCTGTCACGCGTTTCCACTCGCGTTAAAATTGAATCTTTAAAATTCGGCAACCCAGATAAGGACAAAGTTTTTTGCAGGCAACCCTGTATCAATTTGTTTGCAATAAAACAACGCTTATATTGAAATAATTTTTGTTCTATTATCAAGCCGGTGCAGATAACTGATATAGACATACCCGCTATTACCTTACAACCGGTAGTTTGTCCAGGAAAAGATTAGGAGACCCAACGGCTGCACAGTCTATACCTTTGGTACTTTAAGTCAGGGTAAAAGTTTTCTTATTATCATGATGTTGCAACATTTAATTAAAAATAGTCTGTCCAGGATTTTTTTAGGCAACCCATTCTTAACATGTTTTCTAATATACTAAATTTGTTATAAAATATGTTTCATTCTATTATCAGCTCGGTGCAGACCGTTTCAAGTTCGGATCTTAGACTATAATTCAAAGTTACTTTATTTAAGCTCTCAAAAAATTGATTTGTGTCACCGCTGTTTTCCGTGAAAATTGTTCCATTTCATGTAGACTCACAATGGTAATTGTTTCTAATAGAAAAACGCTTAAAATTCGACACAATTAAAATTTTTATTTTGGTTGTAGTTAAAACTACTAATCAAGATCTAAGAAACGTTATATTTTTTTTTTATTTCAATAAGCGTATAATATAAATAAGTAGACAGAAACAAAAATAATGGATTGGATTAAATTCATTACCATAAAAAATTAATCATGAAACTTGTTATCATCTAGAGAAAAAAGGAGAAATATTTTCGCTCGTTGGGTGGTATGATATATTGTTTTGTAAAATTTTAGAAAAAAATGTTTGTAAAAGTTAAGTTGTACTAGTGAATGGAAAGTGAAACAAATCTATAAATTTATTACCGTTATCTAAAACCTATAAAACATTGTTATTAATAATTGTCAATTTTCGATCACTTAATGAAATGTAATTAATTAATGCAAATTAAACGGAATTTCAACGATAAATAAACATAAACGTTTAATTGTTGTGACGCCTGCTCAACTCACACAATCACCCTGAAGAAGGCCTATAATTTAGGCCGAAACGTCTGCACAAATAAATTAAGTTTATACTTAATTGTGTGTTATATTGACTGCACCCTGAACCAACTTCTCTCATATAAACGTTTAAAATGTATTCCTTATAGTTGTGGTGAATTAATAAATGTTAATAGTGTACAACAGTCAATGAAAGTTATGATGAAATCGTCCTTATTTTTAAAATAACAATTGTTTGAATTTTAATGTCTATAAACTATGGTTAATCAATTTTTAGGAATTTGTGTTTTTATCATTGCTGTGATCATAAGCTTAACTGATTACGTTTTCTAGGGGGGAGGAGCAGGTGGTACCTACAAATATTGATTGTCATACACGCAAAATATTTATATTAATAATTGGCAATTAAAAAACAATTAGATAGTCTTAATTCGAAAGACCTTGGTGGCCGAGGGAATCAAAACGCAACCTCTGTGTCATATGGCTCCGTTTCGAATCCGGTCTGTGTGTGTTACCCAATTTGTTTCATGCTGTCCCCACATCTCGACCGTTCTGTTTAGAATAGGTTGGTCATATCAAACCACCATAAGACTAAACCGTTATGTTAGCCATTATTGGATTTGGAAAGGACGTAAAACTCCTAAATAAATCCTACATAATATACGATTCCAATAAATCCAAAATTAAATAATAATTTTCATCAAAGTTTAATCAATATGGAAAGAAATCATTATGAATGGAAAGAATCAATAATTATTCCAATTCACAAAAAAGGACCGAGGACGGATTGTAACAACTATCGTGGGATCTCTCTTCTCCCAGTATGCTATAAAATATTGTCATCAATACTAACTAGCCGATTCACGGAATACGCCGAGGAAATTATCGGAGACTACCAAGGTGGTTTTAGACGGAATCGCTGGACTATTGATCAAATATTTTCCGTACGTCAAATATTAGAGAGAAAATTGGAATACAGCGGTGTAATCCATCAACTTTGTATCAATTTTAAAAAGGCTTATGATTCAATAGACCGTCAGAAGCTATATAACATCATGATTGAACAGGGAATATCTGGTTTGAAACAGGGTGACTACCTTTCACCTGTTTTGTTTAATATAGCTTTAGAATATGTCATAGAAAAGGTGATGTGTGCCGAGAAAGGCTTAAATATGGGTGAAAAGATTTCGGTTTTGGGGTATGCCGATGATTTGGTACTGCTAGGTGAAGACACGGAAACCATACAACTAAATACAAGTGCGTTAATAAAAACCGGTAAAGAAATAGGACTCGAATTGAATACCGACAAGACGAAATATATGATTAGTAGCAGAAACGGTGGCGATCTTGGTGATATAGATGTATCAGGGCATACTTTTGAACTCGTAGAGAAATTCAAGTATTTAGGTTCAATGATAACAAGAAAAAATGAAATCCAGGAAGAAGTAAAGTCCCGGTTAAAGGTGGAAAATGCGTGTTATTATTCAGTCACTAAGTTACTTAGTTCGCGGCTTCTATCAAAAAACCTACAGGTTAGAATTTATAAAACTATTATTCTTCCGACGGTCCTTTACGGATGTGAAACGTGGCCGCTTACTTTGAGGGATGAAGAACGGCTTAAGGTTTTCGAAAATAAGGGACTGCGTAAAATATTTGGTCCGAAGAGAGATGAGGGCACTGGGGAGTTTAGAAGGTTGCACAACGCGGAATTGCGGAACTTGTATCCTGTGAATATAATTGAGTTAATAGCGTCGCGGAGACTCAAATGGGTGAGTAAAATTGTTGGGCTCGGTGAGGAACGGATTCCGAGAAAGTTAGTATTCGCTGATCCGACTGGTAGGCGTCCAAAAGGTAGGCCGAAGCGGCGATGTGAGGATTGCGTTGAAGCTGATCTCTTGGGCTTGACCGGCGAACATTGGACGAGTCGAAGTTTGGTGGTATCGGATCGAACCTTCGGGTTTGGTAAGCCTATTATTATTATTATTATCAAAGTTTAATCCCAATTATTATTATTTTAGGACACTGGAATAGAAAAATAACTACTAATTTTTTTATTGTTTTTTTCACACCTCCATATTAATTTTAAACATATTTCCTTGGATGGTGGGGAGATAGTTAGTAAAGCTGGTACATATATATATTTGTGATGTTTACTTTCACTTACCTTTATATAAAATATATAATAAGGAAAAGTATTGCGATCGTGAAAATTTTCGAATTCGAGTTTGCAGCGGACATACTCGTTTTAGGGTCCCGTAAGTCCAAATGACCTAGTCCCGCAAAAAGGTTTGTGTGTGTGTTTGAAGTATAAAACGAAAAGTCGTATGAAAATGAAATTTCATATTTAAGACAACTATACGACCCAGCAATTGTTTCAGCAATGTTTTCCCCAATATCAGATAACCAGAAGAGCCCCTTAATTCCATGCATTTTGTACATTTTTACGACTTTCTCAAAAACGGCTCGAGGTTTCATTCTGAATAAAATATTCTGACAGGGCTTAAATGCTGATATTTTTAATTCTCTTCTTCTATATTACCTTTATTTTTTTAGATTCTTTAAGAATAACCATTATCATCTTTTTAGCATCAATAAAAAACGGATAAGTATATAAGTTGAACGTATTTGATAAACAACTAAAGGAGAAAAGAGCATAAATATTTTTTTATGTTTTTGAATATAAAAACATTAACACTGATGTATAATTTACCGTTGGAAAGCTAATGATTTTAGACACAATATTATCTTAGGTACAAAATTGTAAAATTATACGGAGAGTGACGAAAGCTCATAAAACTATCTGGTTGATTATAATGTAATATATTATTTAATAAAACACACGTTTTTATTGAAAATCAATGTAATTAATTTTTTAACAATTTATTTTAATCTCTAAATGTATTTAAAACTTAAGAGCTAAGTAAAAGTCGTGTGTTGCGCGCACCAGATTTTTACGAAGAAGGCTGATTGTTAAGCATTCACCATTCTATATTTATTAACTTTCACAATGAAGCTTCGCGAATCTCTTTTTGTTCGAGATGCTCTGCTAAATCTCACCAGGTTTAGAGCAAAAACCTCTCGACCGTTGAATACCACAGCTGCCCACTTCATCGAATCCCTCTTGAGAGCTACTCCTCGAGGAGTGAAAGTGGAAGACATGGAGTACTCCCCCGGGACATGGACCAATCAGGATGAGCATTCAAGTAGCCCGATCCATCAAGCAATGGACAGTGCCATCTGTTTACGCGCCAAGTGGTGATTTGTCACGAGTACCCTCGGGACTATCCCTGTTCCTCTGGCAGCCCTCCATCACCGGCTATCATTAATAATATTTCTACAAGACTTCTTCTTTTTTGAGTTGTGGAGTATCCAGCAGTGCCTTGATTCTGATGCCACTCAGGCAAGTGTCCGGGTTTTTGGAAGGTGTAACCCCCACTGTCAAGGATACGAAATATCTTTGAGCCTATAGAAGACTTATGGGATGTGTGGACAGGTGACAACTGAGAAGTGCTTGGAAATAATCCTGGAATCTCAAAGGCAAAAAATCTTTTGAATTTTATTACAAGGAAGAACGAATTCACAAATAAACTTTACAATAGTGAGAGAAGAAATGCATTCTTGTCAAATTTTGAAGTTCCATCAACCCTCCATCATCGAGCCACGTTTACAGTGACTTAGAGTCAAAATAATGAAAATCTGGATTTTATATGTTTAATTTTGCAATGACAGCAAAAAGTTTTATTCAATAATATTACAAGATGTCCCACTTTGGACATTGATAATTGTGATGAGATACAACATTCATACAATATTTACACAGCAATAAAATTATAAAATATATATGCAAATCGGAATCAATAAAATATATACCAAGTCTAAAAATCTATAAATCACTCATACATGCAGCACATTGAGCGGGGAATTTAACCAGTGCTAGAACTCAAATTAACATATTTACAAGAGGTCTCGAGGCCTCTGCCTTTTTAACCTACTAGGTGAATGATTAAGGGTGTGTTGAGCTGGCTGATGAATAAGGTTCTGATGGAATTTGGAGAATTTTGATGGAATAAGACCTAGAATAAATGGAATATTTAGGTCGTGGTGTAAGTTATTATATGTTTAATAATATTTTAAATAGTACCATAACTCATATAGTGGATATTAATGTTGACCGTTGAGAGCTTACAGCTTTATTACTTTCTCTTAGTTATATAAAAATTATCGGAAAGCGTTCTTGCGATCGTGAAAATTATCTAATTCCAGTTTTCAGAGGATATACACGTTTTAGGGTCCCCTGAGTCCAAATAACCAAGTCACGCGAAAAGGTCTGTGTGTCAAGTCGAGCACGAAAACGGAAAGTCGTACTAAACTGAAATTTCATCCTTAATATAAGCCCCAGATGTTACAGAAACTTTCTCATCAAAATCGGCTGACCGGAAGTGCCATTTTATACTATGAATTTGGCACCATCTTAGGATTTTTTTCAAAAACGGCTCAAACGATTTTGATTAAACTTGTTATATTTTAAAGGGTCTTAATATTATGCAAGTTTCATTCGGATTGAAATAGTCTGACAGTGCTTTAATGCCGAGATTTTTAATTTTCTTTTACTAAAGTACCTATAATTTTGTACATTTGAAAAAAAAATTAACCATATTATCTTGTTATCATTGATGAAACACCGGTAAATATATAAGTTAGATAGAAGGTAGTAAGATGGTAACTTTTAATACATTATTAAACGTAAAATACTACAGCGACATCTTCATTGTGACAACTGTTGTGTATTTTAACTTACTACTGTTCCTGGAATATACAAAAATAGGTTAATAACCAAAAATAAAAAAATAAAATAATATTTTGTTTAAAAGGGTATTAATATCATATAAATCATGTTTTAGGATATCAATCAAATTCGCTTAGCTTGCATGTTTAGGTGCCATTTATTAATGTTAAGAAAACGATGTACCTAATTTTTTAAAATCTACTAAATTAAAGGTACTTTATAGGAAAAAAAATTGAAATATCGGCATTTAAGCCAACAAAATGCATGGTACAAAGTGGATCTTCTGGTAAGCTTATTTTTGATGAAAAAGTTGCTTGTAACATATCGGTCGTATGCTCATCTCAAATGTGAAATTTCAGTTTCGTAAGACTTTTCGTTTTGGTGCTAGACTTACTTCACACACAGTCCTTTTTGCGGGACTTATTTGGACTCAATGGGCCCTAAAACGTGTACTTCCGTTGAAAACTGGAATTCGAAAATTTTCAAGATCGCAATACTTTCCCTTACTATATATTTCATACATAGGTAAGTGAAAGTAATATTTTATTTAATGTTATTATAATTGCCCTTCTTTACTACATTATCTTTAATTGTTCTTTCTCATTTACTTAAATGTTGTCATACATTTAATTATTACTGAATATGAATTTTCACTTCTCTGCATAGCTTGGGAGATTTGGAATCTTCATTTTTGATTCACAGCCAGTGTGAGTTGTTGAAAATTTTCATCAACGTTTTCTGATCATATATTCATTTTCATCTTTCCATTGAAAGCAGGCAGAAGACCGATGCTTTCCATAAATCAGACAATATTAATAATTCTCAATGAAGTAATTAAAAGAAAACCATTAAATTAAATTTTAAAATAGACGTGGCACAATAAGGGCTCAAGCTGTTGCAAGAATTTTCTTGTAAAATTACCGAAATGAAAATCGCTAATGGATCACTAAACTGATGGAAAATCCAAACCTAAATTCTTGAAAAATAAAACAATAGACATTTTCAAGAGTAGGATTTCTGATGGAGGAGGAACATTTGTTAAAAATCGTCGTGTTAACAATCCGTTTTCCCAACATGTGTAATATTTAAAGTTGTACATTATGACTATTTCTTGTCTCAAAATCCATCTTTTTTATTGTTAAAGTGAAGCCTTAAATGACCAGACAATTATCATTTATATTATAATTTTTTTGTTTTTATTAGGGGAATACTCGTCCCAGAATAAAATTATTTTTTATTCATTCATTATTTAAAACTAAATATTTGATAAAAACTGCGTTTTTATTTACTTGCATATAGTGAGGATTGGAGAAAACAAAAAAATTTAAGAATTCTGAATTGCTTGTAAATCATTTTTCTTTTGATTTTAATATGTAAAGAAACTATGAACTAACGTGTAAGAATTTGAATGGATGAATGTGGGTCCAACTTGCTTATTCTGGGTTGCCAGATACCTTCAAGTTTAGAGGTTGGTTAACCGTGATATAGATGCTAGCATAAAAGTCTATGCCCAAGTTCGCAAATAAAAATCCGGCCCTAGGATTTTTAAAATAATTATAAATTCCATGATTGAGCCGTCCGTCGGAGGGGACTTATAATGGTGTCTCTGGGTTTGTGCAATATCAAATACTCGTTAAAGATCCCTATCCCAATTAAACGTGGATAGGCTAAATTTTGGACTCCCTCCATAGCACCATTGGATTAGCTATAGTAGCATAAAGTGACGTTAAATGAATTTATAAACAAACTTCCAGCTTCATCTCTGTGACGTATGGTATGCGATAAGTCACTTCGTAGTATTTTACTATCAGAAATTAAATCCAAAATGCTAATCAATCTATAATAAGCTATGCATCTATCACTTAACCATTGAAGCATAAAAGCATATCGGGTTTAGGACGCCATAACCCAATCCTCACTCTTTATGAATTCAACGTGAAAATTTTAATTCAGGAATGAGTTAAGGGCAATAAATCTGAAATTAGCGAAAGATTCCACCAGGTGCTGTGCCTAGAATATGGACTTCTAGTCTTTTAAGACACCTTTAAAACTGGAAGTACAAAAGACATGGACATTTTTCAAGAACTGTTCTTAAGAACTTAGTAAGTATACTTCCTAAGTACTGTAAAATACTATTTAATAACTAAATAGTGTATATACAATACATAATAGGTTTTTTCTCTCACTTAGTTATCTATACATGAAATATATAATAAGAGGAAGTATTCAGATCGTGAAATTTGTTTACTTAGAAAAGTCTTTATAGCTATACATAATAAAATACACTAAATATACGTAATGCTGTACCAAAGTAGACCAGTTTCTTAAGCAATCACATAATAACATAAACATTTGATATAGACAAATTAATAAATTAAAGAAAAAATAAATATATAAAATTCCACAATTTGAAAAAAAAAAAAAAAAAAAAACTACATCAAATGTATCTTACAGTAATAGGTATATGTTTAGTTCGTTTGTGTACATACCGCTTTGTACTATTTTTGGGATAGTTTCCAATCTTTCAAATAACTAAACAATTTTCGTTAATTAAAAATTTTGAAAAAAAATTGTTCACTAAACTAGTTTATGTAATCTTTAATAATAGGTACTCTCAATTCTGAATGCACGGTTTTGATTCTTTTATCGTATGGATTTTTTTCCACAGATTCTTATACATTTATTTTGGAGTGTTTGTATTTGTATTTGTACATGCGTAAGTGAGAATTAGTCGTAAACAAGCCTTATATAACATTAATTTATCTGTGAGATTTAATTTAGAATGTCTGTAAAAATATGGATATATAGTACACAGAGCTCTGTTGGGTTTGTTACCCACATAATTTGTGTGCTGTGTAAAAGTCAGTCTTATATCCATGACTAGTCCCAGAGATTCAGGAGACCCTGAATCCAAATGACCAAGTACCGTAAGAAGGTCTGTGTGGTAAGTCTACAACTTAGTAACTTTAACTAGCTTAGCAACTTTTTCGTCCAAATCGGTGAACAAGAAGAGGCACTGTATACAATGCTAATCGACTGTAACGATTTTTATTAAACTAGCTATATCGATGTATAATTTAATGTGCTTTAATATCATGGAGGTTTCTTTCTGAACGAAATAGACTGACTGGGCTTAAATCACGAATTTTAATTTAATAATTTCTTCCTCTAAAGTACCGTAATCATCTTATTACTATCAATAAAAAAAACGGGTAAATATTATAGAAGTTGAACAAATTTGATAACCAACTAAAGGAAAAAAAGCAAAAATAATTTTTCGCGCATATAATAATAGTAATTTAGATGTCTAATATACCAGTGGAAAGATTAAGATTTGAGAAAAAATGTTACATTCAACGTTGTGATAGGTTTGGAAAACGGATGAATAGGGCATAAACGTTTGTGATAATTGTACATATAATATCTAATGTAAAACATGTGATTTCTACGAAACTAAATATAATTCTTTTAACGTTTTTCACATCTAACTTTATATAATAGTTCTTAAATCGATTTCGAACAACCGAGGTGAGTGTAAGTCGTGTGTTGCCCGCACCAGATACTTTTTTTCCATGAAAATGTTTAAATTATATTCCGAAAATATATTACTCCACTTTGATGATTTTAAATTATTTAGTGTGACGGTCCGGAAAAATGTATAGATGTATACTATAACTTTAAAAAAATGCTCACGCGTTTAAACAAGTACTTCAGTTTAATAGCTCTAATTAACCAATTTAGCCTTCTGTCCACGGACGTTATCATTTAGGGTTGTGTAATAAACCGTTTTAATTACTGTAATTGAGGTGGAGACAAATCACCTCTCGACCTAATACTGACAGGAAGGTTAACTTATACAGAATTAATTTGTCAACTGCTCGAGTAAATACGAGGCTACCGGCGGTTAGTCGATGATTGATGAAAATCACCACCCAACATCTGTGAACTAACTAAACTGGCATTATACAAACGGTCCGGGTCCCATTACCGCTAGAGCGTGGAGAATAATCTTTTTTTCGCTTTGATTGGAGTGACCTAGGTATGAAACTTCCGCGTTGTCCTGTATGAGGCAACGGCCGAAGGGGGCGGGGCAGGACTAGGACCGGCCCATGGGCGTGGCTTTTAGGGGCGTGACCTGGAGCGGCCAATGAGATGGCAGGGCGGTGCCGCTGCCCCCACCACTCCACCTCCTAGTCGCCCCCTCCCCTCCCTCGGCCGTCACCCCTGGGCGGTCAGTTGAGTACAGAGGCTCGTCCCGGTTAGTGTTCTGTAGTGTGAGTCCATCCGATCGCCGGCAAAGTGGACACCGTACACATGGCAGTTTCCACCCTCAACATGGCACCCTACTTCACTGGCTATCCGTTTCAAGGTACTCATCAACATAATATTTATTTTAATGTTTAGGTAAAAAAAAACAAAGATATTTTGAATTTACAACGGGTACATGAATCACGGGTTTCTTGTCTTTTTACGCATGTGCCTGTATCGTTATGTTTTTTTACTATTAATAGGTATTACTTTCCACTTATTATATGTTATTATAATTCTCTCCCTTAAAAATTAAACTGATCCTAAAATATCAATCAAATTTTGAAAAAAATTTAGATACATTCTTGATTGCTTTCACTTATTGCAAATTCAAAGAAATTTCTAACATATAATCATATATAAAATAATTTGTAATAATTTATAAAATATTTGAAAATATCATTAGTTAAAATCTTAATTATACTTATGTTTTTCATGCTATTTCGTATTTTTGAATTTTCCTTAGAATATATTATTTAATCTTTTAAATTTTTTATGTTCTAACTAAGACCTGTATTTTAAATTTTCTTTATTATGTTAAGTGTAAAAAGTGAGCCTCACTAAACCAAATAAAATAAAAAGAAAGAAAAAATGTATTAAAAAACATTAGACTTTTTCGCTACAATTTAAATGTATAAAATGTTTATATTACCGACTTATGTTTATTTTCAATGATTACTCTAACATGGTCTGAAACCAAAAATATTCTTTCAATTTACTAGGATTTGTAAATTTCATTTTTGTATTCCAGTTTGTTATTTGGAATTTTCTGATTTTTTGTTTAATACATACAGGTATAGGTATTTTTATAAACATCAATGTTATCTCACTGGGCGAAATTTTGTTATTGTTAATTCATGTGATACTACAATTTAACAGTTTAATACTGAAATAGTTATTCACTAAGAGCTACTTTAGAATTTATTGTTTATTGTGCACGCTATTATATTATATAAATATTAATATAATTTGATACAAATATTAATAACATAGTAAATTTATTTCAATATTGTTCTAATTTTTTTAGAAGGAACCTCTCTACTTTGTTTATCTTGTGTACTTGATATTTATAAATCTCAAATGCAATTTGATTTTTAAACTAAATATAGAAATAATCATTTAAAACTATCAATATTAGGATTTAAAAAAATTAAATTAGTTATTATACGTTTATTTTCTGCTCTGTCCTTACATGCCTATGATTTATTGGTATCCGGTCTTATAATTTATGTATGTTTATTTTGTATTTAATTTTATATGATCAATTATAATTGGATAATTATAACATTATTCTTGTTTCTATGTAAGCTCAAGTGATTTGAAGATACATTTTTTTATTATCTTTCGCTATTAAGCTATCTTTATCAAAATTTTTAACAGAAATAATATAAAATAAAAGTTGGCCCCAGACTCAATTACTTGAACCTTAATTTAAAAAAGCATGACTTTGTATTGTTTTCACTACAGATATTGAATATTTTTTATTGAATTAAACTTGTCGCTACATGATTCTGTTTATAATATGGTATTTATTTATGAGTTCATTATAATTTTTTTATTATAAAAATACCTAATGAGTAAAGGTCATAATATACCCGGTATTACAGGGGTTTGGTTACCTTTTGTATCATGTGATGTGGTCAACACCTCACACAAACACTTGTTATTTCTCTTCGATTCATTTCGCTCATAGGATTACCTATCTCATAAACATCTGGCATGTTGAAATTTATTGGAGCATGCTCAATCATAGTTTAAATGTATAATAAACTTAGAATGATGTCAATGTTGGTAGGAAATGTGGAACGTCAGAATAAATAATTACCAGTTGACGTTATAGGTACAACAGTTTGAAAGTATAAGCTCAATTTACATTGTGTTTCATTTTAGTAGGGTATAATAATTTTTATTTTACCATAAAACATCAATAGACAGTTTATTATAGTTAATTTTAAAATAAAAAAAGGTTTTCTAAATTTTAAATATATTTATTTATAAATTTTAAAAAATTGTACCCCTCCTCTAGAGTTTTATTTACTATTTTGATTAATCACATTTTTTGACCAGGGCTTTTTTTTTTTTTTTTTTAAATAGTTCAATGCGCAATTAAAAAAAAAATTATACAATGAGGGAAACAATGGTGAATTACAATAATGATACATAAATTTTAATTTAACTATTAAAAAAATTATTTTCTCTCCATAACTCTACATTTATAGTCTCAAAGGTATGTGTTTAATTCAAAATAATAGATTTATATTTTAAAATCAAGTCCCACCCGATGGACTTATGTTATTCAATCTCTTGTTTAACATTAACTTCACCTAATTCATACAAAATATATTTTTTGAAATGTACTGAATACTTAAATAGATTTTACGAAAATAAAATAAAGAGATTAGTTTTGTGAAGTACATGAAACTATAAGTACATTTTTTTTTTAACAAGTTTTACTAAAATACTATGTAGGTACTTATTATTTCAAGGGGAAAAAAAATCATTTTTGCCTTTGAATTTCGTGAAAATTTCTGAAACTTGTACAAAACATAATGTAAAGGAAAAGACAATAACTGTAATCTAATATTCTGTTTTTGTTTTTTAAACTAGGGGTATACATTTGCAGATAAAACCCAAAATAAAAATTCAGAATGTCTTATACTGAAACCTAGGAATGTATCAAAATTATAAATCTCTGTTTGTTTCTTTTTCAAGATAAATTTGAGGAATCACTCAAAAAACGGTAGCGAAAAACCGAAAAGAAACCCTTTCCAAACATTTAAGAAATTTATTTTGCCTTGTCAAGGAGACTTATCCTTTTAAATTCTTTAGCCTTTTGGACAACAACATTTAGTTCGTTTAATTATTTATTTTAGTTATTAACATTATTATTATTTTTTGGTATACAAATAATATATTTACTTTATTCTTTAATTTGTTAATATTATATCAAATTATTTGATACCTTATGATATACAAGTTAAGCCTAAGAACCAAGTGACCTATCGTTTTACACCAATTACTACGTTTTTTATATTCCTTCGCATTGTCGAAAAATCTTAACTGAAGAGGTTTGGATTTTACAAATGGAAAATTCAAATACAACCAATTTAGTTTTAAAATCATCTTACTTACTTCTGCAACCATAATTTAAAACGTAAGTTCTCTCAGTTTTACTGATTTTCAGATATATCACTTTGCCGTTAAAGGATGACTACACAATATGCATTCTTATTCTTTAATTTGAGACGAAATTAACTCTTTAATCAACTTTATTATTAACGCATCGTCGATTAACCGTACCATGTTATTTAGATTAACATTTTATAATTAACAATTACCCTCGCTACACAAAAAATCCACAATGATTGCAGACTTGAAAGTTTTATCTCAAAACTAAAGAAGAAGTTTTTTTATCAAAAAACTCAAGATTCTCTAAACCCACTGGTAAAATAGGTAGTTAATAACAATAAATGCTCCCTTAAGTATTACATACATAAAAGGATAAAACACTGATTTAAGTTAATAACAATCTGCTTAACCTTCTTTATCATGATAAGATGTTATTAATAAATCATGCCAAAAAATTGTACGCATATATGTAATTTTCCTGATTTTCATTTACGATCTTATTATTTTTGGATTACTATTTCCTGATTTCTGACTCCCTATGGATTATCCATCACCTGTATGGCAATTAAATGGTGAATTTATTTATATTTCGATTGTATAATGTGCGCACCAGAAGTCTAAATTTCAAATATAGTTGTAGAGAAAAATAAATATAAAATAAAATAATGTAAATAATTAAAGAGGAAAAAATTATAAATATTAGAAATTTGTACTAGAATAAAAAAAAAAAAATAATAATTTAAAAAAAAAAATTGATAATGTATCTGAAATATGACCAAGGGATTGATACAGTATGCTGTGTTATTTAAGCAACCTGATGTAGTTGGGCAGCATTGCCAAATAAATAAAAGCATTTCTCTCTCTTGTTTTGTTTTTAGTAGGTTTTTGTAAATTTGTCCTACTATTTTTACTAAATTCAATATATCATATATTAATTTTGAGGATGTATAGTCGACTGTAGAAACTGTTATAGGTGGAATAATCAGGAGTCAGTCATTTTTTGAAAATTTTTAATTTTGCCAACGTTTCGGCTCAAACTTGTGAGGGCATCATCAGTGCATTACTGAGCCATGTCCAAGCATAAACTCAGAGTGAAAAATTAAAAATTTCCAAAAAATGACTGATTCCTGGTTATTCCACCTATAATAAATCATATATTAATGTTATAAATACATTCAACTTCATGTTCAGTTGTTTGGAAAAAAAATCTTAAATTGTCTATTTTAGGGATTATCGAAATCATTTTTTAAAAAATTAACAAAGGATTGTATATTGTAAATATAACCTTTCTTCTCTTCATACAAAAACCGCCCACAAAAATGATTTTTTAATAGATTTAAAATATTTAAATACCTTTAATACTTTATTATAGATTTAAACACCTACATTAGTTTCATTAGATTCATCTTCGGGGTCCCTAGGCGCTCCAGCGTTTCTGACGGGTATGCCGAGTTGAAGTGGCTCAATCCTGTTTCCCGGCGAAAGTATTTCTTGGGAGTTTTTCTATTCCGTACTTTCAATACCAAAAATCCATCCTACATTCTTGACCTACTCATCCCTTGTTCATCGGTACATTCGTTTAATACAAGATCCCAGTCCAGTAACCTATATATTCCTTTTCATCAAACATCATCCTTTAAAAAATCATTTAGTTTGCGTGCCACATCGTTCTGGAATTCCATACCTACCTCTATACGCAAAGCACCTTCTTTAACCTCATTTAAAAGCAAACTGTTCCTTCATCTCCTCAACCATCCATCTACAGATTGATTGTAAACAAAACGCTAGAATAGTGGTCATGTCACATTCTAAAATGAGGACCACAACAAATATGTAAACAATGTTTTAGATATATATTCACCTTTCTCTTTCTTTCTTCTGTTTTTCTCAGTGACCTTATTATACCATAAGAAGCACAATAGTAATATATCTTTAGATACACATTAATGATTATATAATTATAAACATATATGCATACTAAGTAATCGTAGTTATTTATTTAATTTTATTTATTCTTATTTTTAAATAATATTATATCTTAAGTTTGTATCTCTTTTATGTTTTTGTTTCTTTGCCAGACACAAGCCAAAGTTTTGTACTTTTCTGTTATTCTTAGGGGACTGAAGGTCCCAGAATAAAATTTACTTTCTTTCTTTTCTTTTACATTCGAAGAAAAAAAAAAAAAAAAAAAAAAAAAAAAAAACAGTTTTCTGGCGCTTCTATCTTTCTTAAAACTGTTTATTCATTTGTACTAATGACTGAACAAGATCCTACTAAAGCACTTTAGAGTGGAGAAATGTAATTCCCATTTCTCTCTTAGACAAAAGGGTCGTTTCCTCTAGGGTAATAGAGGGCAGCACCGGAGGGATCCACCCATTCTCATGTAAATCCTTCATAATCAGAGCTCATTGTGTCCCCTGGTCCTTAATGGTCTCCAACCACCTTTGCTCAACCCCGCCTCCCTCCCATTAAGTAGCCTGCCTACTCATCGATTTCCACACCAATATCGATCGCGATCCTTCCTCTCAGACCATCGAATCGTCAGCTGTTTGGAGATGATGTTGCCGTATTTAATCTAAGAGACCGAACGTGACCTATCGGTTGGACGAGCTATAAAGGAGGCAGCGGAATGGCAAGCCTTAACAAGCGGAACACATAGCTTCGCAGCTCTTTGCAGATGTAACCTTTTAAAAATATCTTATCTATACTTCTTCTCTTCTATTATCAACCTTTAGGTTAATCAGAGAAATGACTTGTAACTTTAAGAAACAACGACATTATTTTTTAGGCTTTTGGGTACTCAATATGGCGGTAGAGGAGTGTTGGAATTCAGTTCCCTTTGCAACGCACGGGGACAGTCATGTTTTGTTGCAATTATTCGTTTTTGTTTACAAATCATGACACGTCAAGAATGGTACCGCATATTTCTTACAATGATAGAAACAAATAGGGTAGGGATATAATTACAAATTGCATTAAATACGAAATGGAATTTCTGAAAATTTAATTCGGTAAATCATAAAATTTCACTGAGTTTTTATATTGTTTTTGTATACTCAACAATACTCACTTGTTATTTATAATTACATCATAAATATATGATAAAAATAAACTTGGATAGCTGATTAGTATTTGCGAAGATGTAGCGTTTTAAACTTTGTAGATATGTTTTATATATTTTTATTCGAATATTTCTTTAGAAATCGGTCCCCTTATATATTTTATATGATATGATAGCCACCATAGGTGATAATTCCAGAAGCTCACTTGAAAGACAATGAAGATAAATAAGATTTCAGAAGAGCTTAGAACCGGCTTGCAAAATATTTCGCATCAAATTCTTTGACCGATTTGGTTTTTAGTTTTTTTCTGTCTAGCCCCAAAACAGCTTTAATGATTTTCAGAAAACAGAATAGTAAATGAAACTTTTCTTATCAGTGTGTAAGCTATACAAAATAAATAAAAGGATAAAAAATAAATAAATATTTTAGAAAAAAAGGAACTATATGTAATTTTATCAAGCTCTATTTTATTAAATACGTTCCTAAACTTCGATATAATATTTGGAAAGGTTATTATATATAATGTCATAAGACTCCTTAAATCTAAATGAGATAAATTATTAACTAAATACAAAAATCAGGAACCAAATTCTAGACTGTCCCCCTTTCTCTCTTGATTGTGTGTTTACTTATTTAACGTCACTTTATGCTGCTATGGCTAATCGGATGATGCTACAGTGGGAGTCCTAAATTTTGCCTATCCAGGTTTTATTAGGATAGGAATCTTTAACGAGTACCTGACATCGCACAGGCTCGGACCCACCTTTTAACGTCCCCTCCGAAGGACGGCATAACTAAGAATTTTTTACTCCCATTAAAAAATCCTAGGACCACCAGCGGGTTTGAACCCGTGACCTTTGGCATAGGAGGCTGTTATGCTAGCCACCCAGCTACAAGTAATCCCTTTCCCTGTTGAGCTTCATTTACATGGTTAGTAAAATTATATATTTTCCTGTTAACGTATATGTTAACTGACAGTTTGGGGTTTTAAATGATTGGTTCATATGAAAAAAAAAATAATAATATAAAATAAATAAAAGAAACAGCACATTTATATTTCCCCTTTTTCTATGGTAACTATGGTCCACATGAACTTCTTATCGGATGAACCAAATTAACTATACTTGGAATATTCTGATGCAATGACCTCAGCCCCTCAAATCATAGTAGACTCAACCATTTGCCAATGGAGGCAATTTTTTATGTGAACAGCATAACATTTCACTATTGCTAAACAGAGTTATCACAACTCACTCCAACAGTGATTCTCAGTCAAATAGCAATTGTTTAAGTGATATTATTTTTCTGTTTAAAATCGAAAAATATTCCATATGAACTTTTATTTGCTCCCAAGTTGCAGAACCTTAAAGCTCCTCGTTTTTATCCGTTACGCCATGCGTGTACCTTAGAATACACTATATCCTCTATAGGTAACATTTAAATATGGGTTAGAATTGTGAATAGTACCTAGCCACCGGTAGGTAGAGCCGTAGTGTACTAATTATGACTACAGATTGACCCATATTCCCTCTTCCAATCTACTCCGGAGTTCCCAATCTTCCCTCCCGACTCACAACCTGTAATCACGCTCAATTCCACCTTCTCGCCTAAATCAATTTTTTAATTCCCTTTTCTCGTCAGTCCGTCATCGGCGCTGAAATTAGAAAGAAAGGAAGAAAAAAGTGCTTCTCCCACAATCTGTATCTACCTCTTCTCGAGTTATAAAGGGTAATGTACGGAGCGTTATGAGGTATACCTTCGTTATTGTGATCCTTTTGTTCGTATTTTAGGAAAGATTTTTTTAGCTGAGTATAGTTAGGCAGAATAAATTAAGGTTTCTAATAGTTTTTTTTTCTGACCTACGTTTCTTTTAAATGTATATTTATCATTACATATCAGAAGAAGCATGAATTTCTTCCATTATATCTTTATTCGTATAATCAACTATATAATTCGTCAAATTCTTCGACGTTTCGTGGCTTTGTCCCCATTATCAAGACTAAAATTGTTTAAAACAGTTCGATTCTAGTTACAATTAACAAATATTTTCTATATTACCTTACTACCGCATGTCCTTCTAAAAGTCGACTATTGTGGCAGTAAGCTACAAAAAATGTATAGTAATTAATAATGGACATAAAAGGTAAATTTATAGTTAGTTATATAATATGAAATTTCATCTAATTTATGACTTTATAATAATTAATATGTATATAGTATACAGAAAATATTTGTTAATTGTAAGTAAAATCAAACTGTTTAAAACAATTTTAGTCTTGATAATGGGGACAAAGCCACGAAACGTCGAAGTATTTCACTAGTTATGTAGTTGTTATACGAATAAAGATATGATGGAAGAAATTCATGCTTAATCTAATATGTAAAAATAAGAAGAACTTTCTCAAGTTGAACTAATCATAGAAAATATATTAATTACATTTTTAATGCAATTCACGATGTCCGATTCTCACAGAACCTTCTCTTTCAAAAAATGTATTTGTCATTCGTGAAACATATTTTTGGTACATCAAATATCGCGACAGGGTATTTAACGTCACTTTATGCTACTGTGGCTAATTTTATAGGCGACATATACAATAAGTATAAATTTTACCTGATCTAAACATAAAGGTGTCCCGTCACAGGGGATCCCATCTTTTTTTATTATTATCCCAGGAATTTCTTAAATTTTATATGAAAAAACCACTAGAGTGGTAAGGGTTAAAAACACTGGAAGGCGGTTGTGATATCTGGTGAGGATTTCCTGTTTCTGTCTAGAAATTGGACTTTTTGGTTGTCGAAAGTCATGTTTTCAATTATTATTATAGGCAATAACTATTTTTTTTTATTGCAATGAAAGCAACAAAAATAATATAAACATATAACAAAGAACCCCTTTCGGAAGCCATTTTGAAAAGGGGCGAATTAATGTCATCCTCCCATTGACGCCTGTGTCAGATAATAGTCCCCTAAGTCAGGGTTTGTAAATGGGGGTATTAGGCCGTCGGGGGATTTATTTAGGGGAGCATAGAATGTCGAA
The DNA here is from genome assembly GCA_023052935.1 of Piezodorus guildinii. Lineage (NCBI taxonomy): Eukaryota > Metazoa > Arthropoda > Insecta > Hemiptera > Pentatomidae > Piezodorus > Piezodorus guildinii. The sequence continues at coordinate 37,681,177 of CM041294.1, forward strand.
GTGGGGGGCACACTCTTTTCTCGTCGCTATAATGTTTTCCTAAAATTAATTATCACTAATAATAAATATACCACAATATTCCATTTTAATTTAGGATAAAATAGGACAACTAACAAACTATTACGTTAATTTTAAATAGTGTATGTGTGCAATATTTATTTATATAAAGATCTATTTATGGTAAAAAAACTCTATAACAAATATGGGTCAATCCATTTTAAATCGTCCAAATTTAATTAATTGTACTGCTAAACATTTTTGATTTAATAATGTTTTTATCGATTATTCTTTATCTTTTTCTGATTTGAAACCTTGGGTAAAAAAATTTCTGATTAGTTTATAATAGTTTTATAATTTTTCACTCAGTCGTTTTAGAGATAATAATAATAAAAATAATTTTATTCTGGAATTATATACTTTAAGAATAACAATTTTGTACAGTAAGTATACACTGTAATATAAATGTCTGACCGAGAGACCAATAAAATTAATTTTTATTCACAAATTATAATTTTTAATCAAAATATAAATATATGTTTCTTTAAATATCGTGAAAGTTGGATTTTGATCATTTTTAGAAATTCGTATAAAAAATTATTGAAATTTTTAGAGGAAGTAGATATATAACTAAGCTATGTAAGAAAAAATAATAAAGCTCTTTTCTTTCATAAACATTTAACTCGCTAAAAGTCTCGTTTTTGCTACTGCTGAAGAATTTTTTAAACTACTTTCTCAACCATTTAGGTAATGTATCATAAGGAAAAAAAATTAAAGAACACAGGAATTAAAGAGGTTTTCCCAACACATGTATTCAGCCGCAAAACTTATTTCAATTTTCTGCTAAACTAAAAGTATTAGTCAGAAATAGATCCAAGGGTTTCAGATGCGGAAAAGACAGAGAATAACTGATAAAATATTTTGAAAATAAAAAATTTGGGAGACATGATCTTGACGATCAATAAATATATAATTATAAAAAAATATTTACAATTTCAAAATAATTATATCTATTCTTATATGACTGTTAGAAAATGTTTAAGGATGATTTCTGAGATTGGACGTGGTATGTTTATCAATATACTAAAATAATAAACATATTTTTGTCCACAATTTAACGCTCTGACAAAATGCATCGTTCAATTCTATTAGATTTAAAAAAAGAAAAAAGAAGTGACATGCCTTTGCTTACCTACAAATAATTATTATATACCATTTATATAGAACTTTAAAAATAATTTATTATTAAAAGTCCGTTGGTTCGAATCGGTGATATCTGTACGTATCAGGCAGCGATACCATTTTCATTATCAATTATTTATTTTATGCTCTATGTAAAATTGGTATGATGTATGGTATATTAATTTTTTTTTAAACCTATTTATTGATATTAACAACTTTTTTATATACATCAAGTAAATGTGATGGACATAGTAAACTGACATGAAATACATGTAGAGGCGCTACCGATTGGCAGCACTCTAGAAATATTCTAAAATAGAAGGTCTCGGAGCCATTTGTTTTTTCAGACGCCTCGGAGGATTATAGGAATCGAAGAGGATGTAGGATAGAAACTAGTGGATTAGAGTGGAAATGGAGTTTTTCATAGAATGATTGATTCTGGTTCGGGCTAATTCTGTAACATATGGAACATTAAGGTCTTTATGGATGAGCTTATTCGTGACAAAGTAAGGAGCGTTAAGGAATTTTTTAAATAATAAAATTAAAATTCTTAAAGCGAAGTACAATTTTTCTTTTATATGAAAAATTAAACAACCGTCATCTGATATCTTGATAAAAATAATTTTCTGAGAAAATAATTTCGTCCTGGAATAATAGGAACGTTTTCTCCAGGCGAGAACTAATAATTTAATTGAGCGACCTTCGGTTTCTCCCTCATCGTTCCATTACTGGAACCAGTCTAGTCTCCTGGAGTTCTTTACTTTTCTTCAATTCCAGTCTAACTCGGCCGAATATCTTAACATGAGAATCAGTAATATCGAATAATTGATATGTGAAATTTAAATGTAATTTATTGAATGTTTATTATTCTTATGTTAACTGAATAAAAACTTGGCTAAATATTTTTTTAAAAAAATCTAATCCGCCTTAATTTACTTTTTTTAAATATATTTACTTTTACTTACACACGAAATCCACTTACGTCGGTTGTTAAAATCAATTTTAGAAATTTTAAATAAAGTTAGAGTTAAAAAAAGCTTGAAAAATTACATTCAGTTTCTTTGGAAACACATGTTTTAGATTAAATAATATAACAGTATAAAATTTTTATGTACACCAATAACCTAAGTTTATGCTATTCGTCACTTTACAGTAGGGGTACTCACTACTTTTGCTATAGCATGCTATTTGTGTTATTTTGCTAAACCCGTCGAGTTTCTACAGTTATTTCCTGTATAAAATTGATGGGTTTAGCACAATAGCACAAATAGCATGCTATAGCAAACGTAGTGAGTACCCCTATTATATCATGTAAGATAACATTTTACTTTCACTTACCTATATATGAAATGTTACAGCAACTTTTTCATCAAAATCTTCGAACCAGAGAAGCCACTTTATACCATGCATTTTGCACCTTTTTACGATTTTCTCAAAAACTTTTCTAACGATTTTGATAAAACACGCTATGTCGGTGTAAAATTTAATGGGCTTTAATATCAGGTAGGTTCCATTCTGACAGTACTTAAATGGCGATATTTCAATATATATTGTTAATTTTGTACGTTCAAAAAGATTAATCATATCATCTTAATGACATTGATAAAGGAAGGCTGAAAATACGTTGGAGAAATTTGGTGACCGTCTAAAGTATAAAAGAGCAAACTATTGTTTTGTGCAATTTTCGGTTTTTTGATTTTAAGAGCAGTAATATGGACGTATAATATACCGTTGGAAAAAACATTATCTGATACACAAAATGACGAATAGGGAATAAACTTATTACTGATTAACAATTTAATATAGTTATATTATTTAATCTAAATCATGTATTTTCAAGGAAAAGTAATACACGTTTTATTAAAATCAACTTAAAATATCTTTCAAATTTAAGTATATTAAAAGAAGATGGTCTCGAGACCTTCTAGTTTAGATTCATAGTGGAGTGATGCCAATGGGAATTTTCTCTTCATGTATATTACCTGACAGCTAATTTACTTGATGTATTAACTAATACAGTTGTAAATCTCAATAAATGAAAAAAAAGTATATTAAATGGTTATTAAATAGATTTTAACTTTCGAGGTAAGTAAAAGTCCTGTGTTGCCCGCACCAGTTTTTTTTTCTAAAATTTTAAACTTTCCAACGATATATTATACATATGTACCTATAACTGTTATTATGTTAAAAAAATTACATTTAAAACATATTTTCGCTCTTTTCTCCTATCGTTGGTTATAAAATTCGTTCAAGCTATATATTTAGTCGTTTTTTAAATTTTCACGAACGCAATACTTCCCCATACTATGTATTTTATAATGTATGTAAGTGAAAGTAAAAAACGATGATTAAATAAATAATTAAATCCAGATCATTTTTAAGTTAAAAACATTATTGTGGTATTTACTTTATAATATTTTGTTCATATTACTGGAATTCCTATTTCACAGAAGTGTTTCGATAATCACTTTAATATAGTGACATGGTGAAGAAACACGTAATACGCTGTTGGACTTACACTTTGGACCGAACTTTCCCGAGAATAATGTATGTGCATATATTTTAGACAACTATAATTAAAATACAGTAGAGATAATATCTGTCCTTTATAAGTGTTCATTTTTATTCTGTCACAACTTACGTGGGCTGTACCGTTCTGTATAATGTTCTCGCTTGACTCCCTTTAGCTAATTGTCCAGGCATATGGTACTTTTACCAGAGAGGTTTTCGGGAAGTTCTGAAAATTTCACATTTATTTTTTTCTGTTTCCCGTGAATGTAGAAAAAATAAAAAAGTTATTTCGGTGAGAAAACATTTCGAATCTACTTCATTCATAACCTCCTACTTCTCTTCTCCAAAAATCTAGTGCGGGGTACACACGACTTTTACTTACCTCGACTTTTGTAATAAATTAAAAAACTTTAAAATTTGAAAAATATTTGAAGTTGAATTTAATAAAACGTTTATTCACTTTCGTTGGAAACATATGATTTAGATAATATAATATGACTATTTAAATAGTAAATCAGTAATAAATGTATTGCCTATTCGTCACTTTATATTACCTTTTACAACTCTGTGTATCAGATAATATTTTTTCTAAAATCTCTCTCTTTCCAACAGGTATATTATTCGTCAATATTACTGTTTTTATTATTAAAAAAAAATTACATAAATAAATAGTTTTGCTCTTTTATCCTTTCGGTGGTTATCAAAGTCGTCCAACTTTTATATTTAGCCGTTCTTCAGCAATGTCATCAAGATGATATGGTCAATCTTATTTAATGTACAAAATTAAAGGTAGTTTAGAGGAAGAAAATAAAAAATATCGGCATTTAACAGTTGTCACAGTATTTTAATCAGAATGAAATCTACATGGTATAAAAGCCAGTTAACTTTTACATCTATATAGGGAGTTTAATCAAAATCGTTTTGGCCGTTTTTGAGAAAATCGTAAAAAGATGCAAAATTCATGGTAAAATGTGGCTCTTCTGGTAAGCCGATTTTGATAGAAAAGTTGCTGTAACAAAACGTGTATTTCCGTCAAAACCTTTAAATTTTCACGATCGTAATACTTTCCTATATATTTCCTATATATGTAAGTGAAAGTAAATAGTTGTTTATTTACTCTTTTTTAATTTATTATAAAATTAATAGTGGAACGAATTTAATGAATCATAAGATTTTATGAATCTTTCATGCTAAAATTTGAGTTACAAAAGTTGAGAATCATGATTCAGGACACTTGCAAAACTTTCCAACCATATTGCTTTCTAGTTCACATTTGAATAGACCCCGTTTGAAAAAAGCAGGTACTACTACTAAACAAGGCCACGGATAAAATAATATATTAGATTTTATAGAAATATAAGAAATTTACGCTTTTTTTTTAAAAACATTATATTGCTGCTGCTAAACTTGTTTTTATAAACTTATCTGAGAGTGGAAGATTTACTGTACTGGATTGGTGTACATATTGAATTAAAATTGGGCATCACATTCAGGATTAGATGCACTGTAAATAAGAATAGTAACAAAACAGAAGCAAAAAAAAGGCTGAATACATTTTATTTTTATTGCAATTTACAACTGTAAATGCATTAGAGTAAAGTTCACCTTACATAAGTTACCATAATAGAACTTACCTTACATCTGACTGAAGAGAAAGGAAGTATTGAAAGAGGAGGGATTTAAACGATGATAGGGAAGGAGTATGACGGATGTTTGAAGGGAGAGTATTCTATAAAGAAGTGGAACGGGCTAAAAAGGAGGTCATATTTTTTACATGTTATTTCAATAAGAACTTCAGATTCTTGTTAATATTTGTAATCAGTTATATGTCACCTATTTTGATCTCTTGCATGTTGCCATCTTTCATCCATTTTTTTTTTGGAATTTGGTCATCATCAACAGTTGAAGGACGACCCGAGGGCTTTGCGTCTTCCAAGTCAAAATTTCCGGTTCTGAACCGAGCAAACCACTTACGGACGGTGCTTTCTCTCCTAAGGCATCATCGCTATGTATTTTTTTTTAACCGTCTGTGCAGCAGATCTTCCCTTTTGGAAATAAAAAATCAGTGAATTCCGGGCATCCTTCCTCTACCGAGTTATCCAACCCTGGTTTCCGTTTTTTTTTTTTTTTTTTTTTCTTCACCCCTACCTCGCCTTTGAAGGCTATACGGGGGTTTCTCAGACCAGGAGTGAGGACGGGGTATAAATGCCGAGATAAAAGTCCTCCCGGTACTGAGACTCGAACTCGTAATATTATGGTTTCCAATTTTTGGTTCTCTGTGGTTGCTAGGCAACGCGCGTCAACGTAACGCGCGCTAACCTACTCGGCTACCCCGCCCCCACCCTGGTGTCCGTTTTACATTTCGGATCTCCTTAAATTCAAATCCTCAGTTCGTTCCCGTAACTCCCGCTCGCGGCCTTCTGATCTCTATATAACGTCCATCGATCCACAGCCTTCGAGAGATCATCCGCATCCCTATGGAACTCCATTACTTCCAATATCCGAGACTTCCAAACTCTTTCAACATTTAAATCCCGTCTATTCAGCCATTTCCTATCAATTGAATTCCCAAATAATCCCAATTAGATGCTAGTTTCAGGAAAAATCGACAAAAAAAGCAGACTTATACGTTATTTATTAATTCAATTTTTCAATTTCATGGGTACATCCTAGAGCGAATATTATTTGAAACAACTATCTTTTCAAAGGTGTAAGCATAAATTATATATTATTTTGCAAACATTCTGAACAATTGTAATTTCATTCTTCATTTTTTTTTCAACTGTATATTTTTACTCTTTTTGTTCTTTTCTTAACTGGTGCATAAAATCACCTTAACTAATACTTTTTTAGAATATGTAAACATTATTAACCATGAAAAAATGATTTTATAAACACAGAGAGACTTAAGCCTTTGAATCAGAAACTAACTTAAAAAGTTAAGTGATTTTCATCAACTTCATTTTTGTTTTTGAATAACTGTTGTTAACTGCCTTCGAGTGGTGTATCTACAAAAAATATATAATTGAATAAGATGGTTTAATTGGAAGATTGAAGAATATGAGGTGGAAGCATTAGGGTTAATATTGACACAATACAAAGCAGCAATTAACCATTATGAGGATAAGCACTGACAGCTCATTGTATGTAAAGTAGTTCTGGAGGTTCCTTCATGACTTGGAGGACTGCGGTCGTGTATGGGAGTGTTGTCTGCCGGAACACCTCCCGGAGAGTATGCGGAAATTCGGATATATTATACTGTATAATGCATCAGTTCAACATTGACAAATTACCTCATTTCTCAAAGAAACCAGAACCAGGAACTCGTTTTGCCATACTCTTGGACCATCATTCCTTAATGATGTCCAGGGCGTTACTAATGAACCAAATATTCGGATTAACTCAAGTTACAAAGAACTTTTTAAAAAGTAATGTAATGACTTAAAAAAATACGTTACATGCAGGTTAATTTATTATTATGCTAGACTTTTTTTTAAATAGGGTAATTTTCACATAGGCAGTCCGTTTTTTTTTTGTATTTCTCTTTATTGAATTATTCGCGTAACTTTCATCGCCAAATAAAAACCTTTAACAGTTCAATTAATAAAAAAACGACAAACAATTTTTGAATTTTTTTATTTTAAAAAAGATCATTTAAAATGTAAAAAATCAATTAATCAAGATATATTCATAGCATCCTTTGAAAAGTCCTTCATCATCCGTGCTACCATACTTAAGAACTCTTTACCTATCTCCCTCCGAAAAGTGTCATCCCTAACCACATTTAAACCCCAATTATTTAACCACCTCCTCAAAAATCAATCTTCCGCACACATGTGATAAATCTAGACTTTGAAAATGCTTAACTGAACTCATTATAATTAATATATATATGATAATTATATATCAAATGAAGCCAGACAATTGGACTTCTGTTTACTGTACATTATCCTTAGACCAAATGTCCCAGAATAAATATTATTTAAAAAAACAAAACAAAAAAAAATTCAGAATTATTACCTTGTAGTTCTAATGACTCCCCTTAGCTTTATATTTTGCTTGCTTGTTATATTTTAATTTTAAAAAATAATAATGGTGATGTTGATTTTCAAAAGGCACTCAAAGACATTTTTTATGAAATTGATTTTTTAACATATATTTGTATTCATCATCTATTTTTTTCTAAATCTTCTATTTGATTTATCTAATGAACACTCAAGCCCTTCAAATATGAGATTTTTAAATGCAATTGATTGAAGGTACACATTTAGTCTCGTTCCAAAATATACTAAAACATTTCATTTCATAACTTTAATATAGTAAAATAACAATTCTAGATTTTAATGCTAAAAAAAACAAATTATTGAAGCAACTTAAATAGTATTGTAATTAGAGATTTTCGCGCTTCTTGTAAAATTTCCCAGAATGGATATTGTACCTTTTGGAAAACAACGTTTTGATGAACTAATTCAATATTTTTTAAATACAATTAAAATAATTATCTATATGTTGGAAGGCAGTTTGATTAAAATATTTTTGTTATTATATGTTTGGAAAGCTGATAACTAAAATGGTGCTCACCCAAAAGAGCAGAAACCCCAAGACCGTATGCTAAGGGTATCTTGAATTATTAAGGGATATATGTCCCTCCAGAGAAATACACTTTATTCAACAAGTGGTGCTGCCCAACTTAATTTGGTTGCTAATTATACTGCTTACTTTGTTTTTTCCTTATGGACAATTTTTTATATAAATATATTAACATCTTAAAAATCCTTACATGCAATACACATAGAAATAGATTAATACAATATGATTTATCTTTTAATATTTTTTTCATTTATATATATATATATATATATATTATATATATATATATAGTAACAAAAAAAATTATATATTAATAATGATCATAATAATTATCACATGACATCCTACGGCAACCATATGAAACTCCGCTTCAATATTAAAATCTTCAGCATATACAATAACAATAATAAAATAATAATAATACCACAATAGAAAGTTAAAAGATTAAAGCATAAATAAATAATAATAATAATTTTTATATGGTGGGAATGCATTTTAGATTCATCCCATAACCTAACCTCAGGATCTTGGGATATTTTGTTTCCACTTTTCTGCTATGCCTTTGAATCAAATCAGCAGAAATTCGGCATGTTGTTAGGTTGTTTTCTTGACCCAATTACAGAATTTGGGATGGATTTCAGTGAAGATTTCGGCCTCTTATTATAAGTAGGTTTTACGTGATTTTTCAAGTTTTCTGCTTCCTAAGTTCAAGCGCTCCTCTGTAATTTCAGTTATAGGGTTGAATATTCGTATTGAACTACGTTGTGATTTTTGAAGGTCTCAATTTTTTCTGCTTATCTGAGAAAATATATTTAAAAGAAATTATGACTTGGATGTAAATTCTACTTTCATGTTTTTTTTTCTGCTAACTGTCTTTATAATCATGCTAAAAAAACACACATGTATTTATATAGACTTCAGAAATTTTTATAGAACATGTATACAAGCAAAAAAAAAATAAATAAATAAATAAATAAAAACTACGAAACCGATTAAGAAACATATATTTTTCATTAGGATATTACAGTTCATTTCCAGCGACGAAGTGAAGACGATCTGTACATTTGTCCTCAACGCGGCGTTTCTAAGCAAAACGAACTCCACAAAGCTAATCCCGAGAGAGGGAAAAAAAATAATTTCACCCGACCAATGAAATTTATCGTAACATATTTCATCCCGGCGGTGAGACGAGACCGAACCTCTGAGGCCGGTACCAAAAGAAGCGCCCGCCACCCAGAGAGGTGTATACATATATATATAGTGTCTGTCTGCGCTCCGGTTCCACCATATCTCCAAGAGGACTACGGTAGCAGCAAACTCGGCTTTTTTACGACGATTTTATTTAAAGTCTGGCGTTTTAATTTAAATTTTTATCTGAGGTCGGGGAGGAAGTTATTAGAGCCATCAATTAGGTACGCTAGTGCTCTATGTCGCTAAGCTACAAGAGGAGCCTCAATTTACGGCAAAAATATTCATTACTAAATTACGATTTTCTCATTTTGATTTTTTTTCTTTATTCCGTTTCTGGTTTTGATCTGATATTTTGATTACGTATTGCATGTATAATTTTTAAATTGGATACCAGAAAACATTTTTTTTTTTTTTTTTTAAATAATTCTTGGGGTAAGAAATATATACCATATTTCTTTGAAAACAGGCCTACAGCGTGTACAAACCGACAACACTTTCAAAATAATTTAAGTGAAATTACTGTTAAATTAAAGAAAAACATCAATGCACTATTACAAAATCTATTTCTTGAATATAATAAAAACTAACTTGTTTCAATTATGTATTAGTACTACGTCATAACATATTTTATATATATTTGTCATAAAGTGCTCAAATAGTAATTGATTATTAGACGTTTCATAGTTCATTTAAAATTATAATGTTTACTTATTTGATTGTATAAATTTAGTAGTATTATTCACTTCATTACATTTGTTTATTTGTTGATTGATTTAAAGTCGCTTTGTTCTGATATGGCCAATCGGACGATGCTACAGTGAGTGTAAGTTTTGCCAATCCAGCTTTAATGGACCTTCCATTTGTATCAAGAAAATACAGACATTTAAGAATAAGCTTCATAGTTGTTTCACAGAGATAACCTTAGTTTCTCTCCCAAGTAAACTAGAAACATATGTTTTAATTAGTAATGAAATATGTTTTGTGCTTAATTAAAATCTATATTATTATAATCAATTTAATTTTCAAATGTCATGTCACCAATCGATAACGTTCTCAGAAATTGATATCGTTATCCTATATCTAATAGATAGGTATACACAGAGCGCATGCGCCAGTCTAGAGCATGTTGGTGACGTTGCCATGTTTACGAAATCAAAGCTTTTACCCCTGCAAAAAATCGCATAAGGCGCAGATAGAAGCTTTCTCTTAATAAAACACGCAGCAAATAATAGCGCCGTAGAAATATGCCGATTTGTTGAAGAATTATAAGTATTATATTTCTTATTTTTAATTTAATTTCTAAACAGAACTTTATATTGATAAATATATCAACTTGTGGTTGGGACTTTAGTTTGCCCTTGTAAGGCACTTTGTTAAGTTTTATTTTGCATACAGAGATCATATAAGTCAGCTATTTATTAAGATGGGGAAAAGTTCAAAGTTATTGGAATCATTAAACCGAAAAATTAAAAAAAAAATTACAAATCTATATCCTTATTTTCCTTCTCTCATTTAGTCATTGATTTTACACCAGTAAACACCAAAGTCCGGAACCGACTTCCGTTCAAAAGCCTTCCTCATATAAATCAATGTAGGGATAACGGACTTTTTTTTTAACCTCTCAGGCCAGGAGAAGCAATAAATTAATCGGACGCAGGAGAATTTATTCCCACTGGGGATTTATATATATATATATTTTATAAGATATAAGGTGGCTGCGGTGTAAATCATATCGAGTGTATACCGCTGGAATCCGTCAGGAGGAAGAAGTTGAAGTAATCTTCTGAAGCATGGCTCCCTGGTCATCGTTTAATTGAAAGAGGTGGGGGCTTAGTTTGATTTATCGTCGCCAGGGGACGTCTCTAATTGCGAGTATGATCCATCACGGCGAGTGCGAGCATCCAAGGCAGCTGCGAAGTCTAAGAAAAATAATTCTACTACTAACCAAAAGGTGTGAAATGTTTTTAAATAGTTGAAAAATTATTACACAATGGTTTATTATTTCTGAATAATTATGTTATGGTATTAGCATTAATATAACTATATAGGAAAAAGATTATCTTAAGGATGAAGAACCTGCAACACTGTCAACTTACCGTATGCTCAAGGGAAATGGCCCGTCACCATTGGCAAGTTCTAAACGCTATATCTGTGTTATTTCTTAACCTATTTCAATGATTCTTTTTTTGTTTTGTAGGACATTTTAGTCTTAATAACGAACAATATTATTATTACATGAAGCCGACTACGTGTTTTCAAATGTGAGACCTCAAATTTTGAGGTTTATTTATTAATGTTTATTACACATACAACTTGTTTGAATGAATAAATGTATTGTTAAATTTCTTTAATTAAAATGATCCATTTCATTCAACTCATTTTATTTTCTTATTTTTTTCTCCCCACGTTTCGGCTTTTTGCCATTTTCAAGGGTTCTATAAACACCATTTATTTTAAAACTAAAAGATAAACAACATTACTTTTTACATTCTTATAAGGCGATTTACATACATTTTAATATTCCATCATTATGCACTTATATAAATATATATTTTGTCACAATTTAAAAAAATAAAAATAAAACTATTATAGGCTGACCAGCCCTGTAATGGTTGCTATCACCCACTGGATTAATGAAATGTATTCCCTCACTCTTAACACTTGATATTAAAAGCAATATTTTATAACAATAAAAGGTTTATTTATATTTAGTCTTACTTGTCGATTACATTGAAAATAATAAACCAAAAGTTGGTATGATGCGTGAAATACCTAACTTTCTCTTGACATTTTAAAATAACAAACCAATGAACTTATAATTATTGTTTTAAATATTCCTGGTAGTTTCACGTCTTCTCTTACAAAAGGAAAATCGGATTTACGAGAGGACAGTTTTGAATTAGTTCTTTATGCCTCTTTTTAAGGGTTGGGAAAAAAAACTGAAACCACTCGATACTAGAAGTCAATACTGAAATTAGACTGCTTATTGATACCGTGGTAACTGACATCAACATGAATGATGCTCAAAAAAAACAAAAAAAACCTGTACCACTACAACCCATGTCTTGGGCTCAGTACATATAGAGATTCGTCCTGTTTCTAGGCCAACGGCAGTGCAATGAGGTGATTAGGCCTTAATCACGCTCAGCCGCCAGATTTTCCCCAATTAATTTGGGTACCCACTTTATAGAGGCTGGGTCTGCCCCAGGAGGGTCTCCATACCCTAGGGTCGCCCCCCGACTGAATTAACAGAATAAATAATATTTCTGCCACAGCCGGGATTCGAACCCAGGACCCGGAGCACAGCAGACTAGTGCTCTATCCACTAGACCACGCCGCTCCCTTCGAATGATGCTCAAAACTTTTTTAAAATTATTTATTGATATTTACAACTGTATTGAACCATACATCTAGAAAATATGCTAGACATGAATAAGACATGCAGAAAAGCTACCCAAGCGGCAACACTAAAAATATTCTAAAATAGAAGGTCTCGAGGCCATCTTCTTTTCAGACGCCTCAGAGGATTATCAGGAATTGAAGTGAGAGAAAGGATTGAAACTAGAGGATTAGAGTGGGATAGGAGTTTGTCATGAAAGAGATGATATCTGTTTCGGGCCAAATATTCTATAATCCTAAAATTTGGAACTCCGATTAATCATCAAATGTCTTCCACATTCGATTCATACCACCCGGAATCCCTCGAAAAATCCTAAAATCTCATTGTTTTGTCACAAATAGAATTATTTCATAAAACCTCAATATTTGTTGGAATTTGTCTTGCAATAGACATATCTCCTGCCTACACAAAGCCTCTAGTTCCTTATCCACTATTGGTATGCAGCCCCGAACTATCCCCTCTAGTGTACGCCCATGACTCTCTGTGACATTTAAAAAAAGAATGGCTATAAGGGTTTAAGAGGGCTAATGAAGAAGGGGTCGTATGAGAATATAAGTGCTTTAAGTCTTATTTTATCTTAGGTTTTTATAACAATTGTATCAAATTTCAACAATTACATATATATTTTTTTTAAATTTATTTATTGTAATTTACAACTGTACTAAAGAATACAATAAGTAAATATGTAGAATGAATATAAACAGTCATTAAAATGTCTTGAGAAAGAACCACCCAGTGGTAGCAGTTCACTAACTATTTTAATACAGTAGGTCCCGAGGCCACCTTCTTTTCAGTCGCCTTGGAGGGTTATCAGGGATATCTGAGGAAGATAAATTACGGACGAGTGGGTTTGTATGGGCAGGGAGTTTAAAATGGAAAGAGGAGTATCTATCACGGGCTATGTCTGCAACAAATGGGATGTTTAGGTCATTATGGAGGAGTTGATTTGTGACAAAATAAGGAGCATTCAGGATTTTGGATTGTAAGGACTGGATGCGGGAGGAATTAGATGGTTTCGTAGAGCCCCAAAGCTCGATTCCATATGTCCAAATAGGTCTGATAATTGTGACGTAGATGAGTCTTTTGTAATATAATGGAAGTTTTGAACGTTTGTCTAGTAAGTGTTGTAGTAATCGATATCTTCGAGCAGTTTCTTGTCGTTTCAGTCTTGTGTGAATTAAAAAGAAAAAACATCAAATAAATCTTAGTATTTAATTACGCCTGTGGAGAAACGGATAAATTAGAGGGAGCGGCTTAAGATTGTATACCCGAACAACTGCGCAATATGTGCCTCTGGAAAGCGAGCCCTTTGCAAAACATTAAAGTACAATTATGTGTACTAGATAATTATTAGTGTGTCAAGCTATCGATTTTTCATATGTATATATATACCGTATGGCTACCGGTAGAGCAAAGGCGGCATTGTACAAAGACAGAGATGCTAAATATCCTATTAGCGTTGAGTTGGATTTGAGGCCGGGAGACTGACAGTCCGTCCATAGCGGCACTTTGATCTCCTCAGGATGAATCGCTCCTGCGCGGCTACCGATCTTCAGATCACCTTCTAGTCATATTCAGATTTATTTTTTTACGTTATATATTATTGGTTTGAAAATTATCTTTTTACTACTAATTATCATAAGTAATTTATTTGCTTTAATTGATTATTTGGATTTAACTTTAAGTTGATAATTAATGATAGCGAAAAAAAAAAAAAAAAATGCTGCTACAGTAAGTATTACTTGATGGTTATTAATGGAATGATATCAAGGCTGAAATATATAAGAGCACATTAATTCATAATAAAAAAAAAAAAATCTGATTAAGAGCCTTAAAGCTGGTCTATTAATTAGTCTTTTTTTAGGCTGTTTTCCCTTTACTCTACTTTATTAAATGCTAAAAGCAGTCTCTGATTTACATCGGGACAGAATAGGCATTTTTCTAAGGCGCCAGTTTTTTGGTAACGGAAAAATAAATAATTGAATATCGTTAAAAAATATACTTATGTTTTATTATAATTGTTAAAATTTATTTATAACTCATAAAGCTGTAAAAACTTTAAGAACCATTTATCTATAAAGATAAATGATAAATTGTAGATGTAATTAGTTAACCGTTGAGAATTACTGGAAGGAATTAGTCCGGGTGGCGGTCATTAAATGAAACAACTAAATAGTTTCAACTATTTTATTGTTTACCAACGTTTCGACCCCCTTTGTGGGTCATCATCAGGGCGCATGGTGGAATGATTCTCCCACCATGCGCCCTGATGATGACCCACAAAGGGGGTTGAAACGTTGGCAAACAATAAAATAGTTGAAACTATTTAGTTGTTTCATTTAATGACCGCCACCCGGACTAATTCCTTCCAATAAATGATAAATGTATTTATTTTTTAAAACTTAAAGTTCATACATTAATACTTTAGTACATGAATAAATCATAATTTTCGATATAAATTAACGTGTATAAAGTAGTAATCTATCAAGACAAGTTCTTGCAGTAACTTTTGGCCTGCCCATGTCCCCAAGTAAATTCTTGCAGGAAGCTAAAGTGAAGTATTAATATTTCGTTCTGTATTTTCATAAATTATATGTTTATTTTTTACACTTTTAATTGTTTAAACGTAATATCTATAATAAATTTTGAATACCCGAAACTTTAACGATTACACAGGTTAGTTTGCCAAGAATATGTAACCATAATTTACACGTTTTATTTGGCTTGAAACATGCCATAGTTTGGTAAAGGTAAAAAAAATTACACCTGTGGGTAAGAAGGGAAGAGCTGCTACTAAAGTTTTCGTAATATTATTTGGTAATATAATATTTTGTCGTTGTGCTGATTTTAGCAACTATCATTATGATTTTGGTTCTCATCTCAGATTTTTGAATTTCCGTCCTATTGGAAGTGGTTGTTTTTTTCCCAACGACGTTGTATCCTCCAAATTAGGTGTAATATCCAAGATTAACTGCAACAAACATTTCTTTTTTATATGAATCTACCATATGGTTTTTGCTAAATTATTTTTGATTTAATCAATATCATATCCAGCATCAATCAGGAAATCCATTTAAAAATAAAGGAAAGTACGAATATCGATCTTAGAAACCAATTTTAAAAACCTTTCCTAGATCATTAGACACAATTAATATACCATAACCCAGCTGTACTGGGTTTTATAAAGCACCAAATCAATTCGTGAATTGGTCCATTAAAAATAATGACAGTAATTATGGAGAAGTTAATGTTATTTCATATCCCTGTAATATCATTAATTAATATGAGTGGAATCATGTTATATTAATCTCTTTTTTTCAGTTACGTATTGTAAAGATAATTTTTGAAGTTAAGTTTCTCCGTTTCCATACATGGGCTCGCCTTAGTGGGATAGTGACTTCTACTTGCACTGTAATATGTCTGTGTTTTGATTCGAATAAAGAAGTTTAAAAAAAAAAAATAATAATAAAATAAAATAAAAAAATAAATAAAAAAGTGCTGAATGTTGTAATTTTAAGAGATCGAAATGGAAGAAGTGTTTAAATGATTAAGTATCTCAAAATTTGTTGTTAGGTAAGGTCTGGTTTTAAACTTAGAACACGACCAGATGTACACTTATGTACCTACCTGTGACGTTACTGTACATTTTTGCCATTGTCATTCAGAAAATTAAACATAATATCGATTTTATATAAAAACACTTTTACGATTTTTATCCAACTCTTAGTTATTAGTTACGTTAAATGAATAACTACAAATGGTAAAATAATTGGATGATCGACTGTATGTGTTGAGTTTAAATTTTTTTTTTTTGTTTTTGATATTAAAAAAAAAAAGGGATAAGGTTAAGTGATTGTGTTGAATTATATTTTTGTCATGATAGTATTTATTTAATAGAGATTTAGTATTTCCGTGCGCTCTGAAAATTTAAAATATAACTATAAATAAATTTTAATATTGTAGATTTGGACTTACTCTTTTTTATTTGGACGATAACGTTTTTAATTTTGATATTATCACTCAATTATTATTTTTAGTATGATTATTATTTTAATTTAGAGAGCGGGATGGCTTAGTAGGTCTGTGTGTGTGTGCTACTAAGCTCCGGGGCCCTAGTTAGTGTCCTAATGTAGCAGGATAAATTTTATACTGTTAAATCTCCCAGGGGCTCACTCAGCATGGTAGGCACCCAAAAATTTAGGAAACATACTGGCGGTCTATCTTGCTCACCTTTGCACTTACCCTCCATGGTTTGTTATAATGCTTTTATGGAATTTTTCAGGAGGAATATTTAAATATAAAAAAACTGTTATGCTCCAGAAGTGTTGGCAACGCATTATATGAATAGAGTCGGCAGTTCTAAACCGCACTTTATCGGTTGAACGGGTGAGATAATTGCATTTATCGGAATTCGATTTATCGACTGGAAGAAACCCGTCAGTATAGCCTGCAAGGCGAGGTAGGGGTGAACAAAAAAAAAATGTTTGTAGTGATACTTTTCATTTTTTTATTTTTTTCTCATATACAAACATAACATGGAAAAAATAGCTTGTTAAGAATATACCATTATTTTACGACATAGTACCAGTATTCCACGCTAAATTATCATTTTCATGACGATTACAGATAAATTATTTCAGCAAAATATCGATTTTCTTGAAATAAGACCGAAGGCAGATGGCGTAGCAAAGAGAGAGCATCACATAACTAAGAGCTCGGGAGAGCAGGTGAGGGCATTAGGGGCGAGATATATCGATAGCGAGCCGTGATTGGATTACACGGGCGAGCCGCCAACGGTAGCCGGGTCGGAGATTACACGGCGGGCGGTGATACATCCAGTGGGCGGCGCGTGGCCTTCCCATTGGTCGGCCCTAGGCCACGCCCACCGGTGACAGCAGCCCCGCCCACTCCTGTCTCTTATCACTCTTAATTTACTGCTCTCTCTATCTCACTAAATAAGGAACGACCGAGCTCTATATTCTTTTTTTAGAATTGTACAATAAATACAGACGTCTTTAAACCCTCATAACAATTAAGATTGAAATATTTTATTGTTTCAAATTAGAGTTTTATGGATTCGTGATATATTAGTTGGCTGGAGGATTTAACGGACCATAAGCCTATTTTTATTTTTTCCCCCTTTGACTGAGTTTTCCATTTAGACCATTTTAGTAAATTATTATTAAATATTTATATATTAGTAAATAATATTCCTGATGCCTATTTATAGTTTAAGAAGTGAGTTATACTTATCATTTCGTAAGGTTTTCTCGATATTTAAAAAAGCCAGAAATTTTTCGTTTGACTGGAAATTCCAGAATTATGTGCATCATAATTTCTGTTTGCTTGCAGTTGTAAAATTTAGAGGAGGCATGAACTCCTATGCGCTGTAGGCGTACATTTCACACCCCACGAAAAGTCCAAGTAATAAGTCCATTACCTAGTATTAGCATCATTAGAATTTTTTAAAAATGCCTATTTAACCAGTTTGCTGGTGATGGAATAGGTTGCGGATTATGTGGTTTACAGGAATGTAATTTTCAATTTTTTACTGGAGTAGAACCCTTCTAGTAAGACGTTACCTCTTCCTTCTCGATCCAAGTACATCCAAAGCAGCCCAGTGTGTATCAATAGAGTTATTAGAATATTTTGTACAAAACCGTAGAAGTCTAAAAAATATATTAAATAAATACACACACACACACACACACAGACACACACACACAATATATATATATATATATATATATATATAACAATGGAATTTTTCATAATCGCCATATAATTTGTAGGCGACAGTAAAAATAAGACTGATTGATCGTCATATTAGGGGTCTCCTGTGGCGTAGTGGTTAGTACGAAAGCCTTCTATGTCCAAGGTAACGGGTTAAAACCCGGAAAACTGTCCTAGAGTTTTTAGAGGAATAAAAAATTCATGCTCATGCCTTCCTTCGGATAGGGCGTAAAATGGTGCGCCCGATGCTATGCGATGTACTCGTGAAAGATCTCTACCCTGATTAAACCTATTACGTCAAATTTAGGACTCCCACTGTAGCCTTGTCCGATTAGCCACAATACTATAAAGTGATGTGTTTTTTTTTTTTCTTTTTATTTACAACTGTATTAAACAACACAATGAGTAAATAAGTGGAATAAAGAAAAGTCATGAAAATGTTTTGAGAAAGAACTACCCAGTGGTAGCACTTCACTAACTATTTTAAGGCAGTAGGTCCCAACTTCTTTTCAATCGCCTCGGAGGGTTATCAGGTATATCTAAGGAAGATAAATTACGGACAAGTGGATTTGTATGGGCAGGGAGCTTAGAATGGAAATAGGTGTAACTATCACGGGCTACGTCTGCAACAAATGGCATGTTTAGGTCATTATAGAGCAATGGATTTGTGACAAAACAAGGGGCATTCAGGATTTCGCGAAGGATTTTTGATTGTAAGCGATTGGATGCGGGAGGAATTAGATGGTTTAGTAGAGCCCCAAAGCTCGATTTCATATGTCCAAATAGGTCTGATAATAGTGATGTAAATGAGTCTTTTGTAATGTACTGGAAGTTTTGAAGTTTGTCCAGTAAGTGTTGTAGTAATCGATATCTTCGAGCAGTTTCTTGTCGTTTCAGTCTTGTGTGTTGTTGTAACATTTTAATGCCATTTTTTAGGAAGAATATTTACCTATTATAAAAACAACTTTTTTCTACATAATAGTCGTCAACGAATTCTAAACCGCACTTATCTGTTGAACGGGTGAGATATTGTATTTATCGGAATTCGATTTATCGACTGGAAGAGTGTAAATCGATTAGGTGAGGTGGAGGGACTGATGGATATAATTAGAACGGTTAATGAGAGGAGCTGTAGTCGTGAAGATGGGGCTCTGAGATAGGGCGGGGAACCTGAGGCCCGAGGGCACATCCTATCTCTAAGGGGATCTCAGCCGCCTGTCCGCTTCCATCATCTCATTAGGTCTTCGGCCTCTTCTTCTTGCAGGGTCGGGGTACGTCCAAGAGCGGTAGCTGGGGTCATCTCTCGGAGACTTCAATGCCGTCAGTCGGTATGCTGCTTCATAGAAAAAAAAATGTTTGTTAACGTAAACCGAAAGTATTCTTCAATCTACTATGTGAGATTTTGAACATCTACCAAACCTAATCCGTTGTTATCAATTATTTTATTTATTTTTTTATCAAAAAATTTCCCCTTATATTAAGCAAAAGCATGGTTATATTTAGATTAATTTTTTGTATTATGTTAGGTATTTAATGAATATATAAAAAAACAAATCTTTGACTTTATAAACATGTGCGTACTGCACAAAGATCTGGAACACTCAACTTTTTTTTTTTACCATTAAACTAACAGCATACCATTAAACTTTTTTTCTAGAGATCTTGCTCAAAAACGGTTCTAGATTAAAATTTGATTATACTTTTTTTATTTTATTTTGCATCAGCAATCCAATTAGGGATATAACATTAGAAATGGGTAAATTATTATTTTTATTTAGTTTCTTTGCCCTCACCCTAAACGGTCTATTGACTGATTATCATATTCTACGGTAGAAGTTGATTTTTTTTTAAAATAATTGAACACTTATATTATACTATTTTCATTGTCTTGTAAGATTTCTTCTCGAGCTCTTGCCAATTTCATTTTTAACAATATATGTTTGACTGTTTGTAAAACTTAGTCACAATGTTCACAAGTGGATGCATCCAGTTTAAACGATTTAGATTAAAACAATTAAATTCTTTAAAAAATTGCAAAAACTCACATTTTGTTTTTTTAATTGTCGCTAGTGTCAAAACAGTAAATAATATGTACCAAAGTACACAATATGTACAGTTTACTTTAGTAAGAAATTAAAGACAAAGAGCTAATTATAATTCGTGTTTTTGGTGTTTAGTAGACATCTGAAATTAGAGTAAAACCAGTGGTCGTTTTTGTGAGGTGTGGATAATGGAAGCCAATTAAAATGCTAAATTATATGTAATAAACATATTATGGTATAATGTAATTAAACTATATGTAATTAGATGTAATTTATTAAGACTGTAATATTAATTCTTGTTCTCCTCGTTAAAACTAGCCATTGTTAGTTATCGTAAATAGCTAAAACGTTCCTTCTTATGAAAGGTCTGAACTGTTGCATTATTTGTTTTTGCCATCGTTAAATTTTTTTATTGTATAATAAAAAAGATTAAAAAAAAAAAATCTTGCGTCTTATGTGAAAATTTAGTAACTTTAACTTTGAAATCGTTTATAATATCTTTGTATCTGCCTATATGTATAATATATCTATAGTGTACTATATCACATTTTTGTACGATTTATGACAGAAAAAAAATTATATGTATTCAAACTGCTAAACATTTGCCAATAAGCATATCCATACAATGCTATTTGCTAATCTTCACTTAAGGACATTTTTACGATTTTTTTTTCTCTCACAAGAACGTGTTAATGGTGCGGTTTTCGAAAGACATTCGAAGATAAGTTTTGGGTTTTAAATTACCTCTTGTTGTTTTATCGCTTTCTTAAATGGCACTTAAAACATTTTTTTTTTTTTCAGAAGGCTGTTTAGTCTTTAGCGATTTGTTATATTTTATTTTTATGTACAGTGCAGAAAATATATTACCTTTATTTTACACTCAATATTTATTTCTTTGAGTCAAAACATAAATCTTAAATTCCTTAAAAATGTCAATTTTTTTTTCTCGTTTTATATTATCCGTTTAATAAAAAAATCCGTTTTCTAAGAGATTTTTTACTAAACCACAAAATAGTTGTGTGTTGATATGTATCGAAGAATCGGTAAGCAATCCCTGATATAATCTGAAGCCGGTGGGTTTCTAATGAACTTATCGGTTACGTGATACTGCTACATCGTGTAACCGACGGGAACAGCTGTTATTTGTAACCGTGACTAAAGGAACACGGGTTGTGAGGTCCAACACACGCCTGCATTACACGACTTCGGCACTCTAACCAAATATTTAATATGTATGTGGGTCTTTTAGGAAAATATTTTTTAACAGCACTCTTCAAAATGGGAATCATAGGTTCTTTTCAATAAGTATATATTTACGATTTTTTTTTTTTTTTTGTTGCCGAGAAACTATTAAATGCATTTTGGATGCGTGTACCAGCAATAAATAAAATGTATTATAGCTATTCTAAAGATTACTAAGTATAAACAAAAAAATATAACAAAAGATAAAATAAACTGTAACTATAGCCTAAATCTGAAAACAAAGTTGTTAAGATAAATAAACAATATAAAAGAGTTTCTAGGTATATTTTACAAAAGAACAAACTTTTTATTTTAGTTAGAACTTATATCTGGTATTTATAAAACATTTATATTTAATGTTATTACTTTTATTTAATCATTTTTTTTCTAAGGCTGACCAGCTGTTAGGGATGTGAGATGTTATTTGAAAATTAGAGCTTTCCATTAAAAGAGGGAAGAAGTTTGGTGAATATTATAAGGAAGAGATTTCCAATCGGTAGTAAAGCGGGTTTTTTTTTTTCTTTTTCTTTTTGCTCATCACATAAATTATATACATATTTCCATCAAGGCTCAGCCAGCTCAGCCATCATAGAGACGAGAATTGTGGCATATAGTCTTTCAGATTCCATATTAATCATTCGGTCATTCGATAAATCATCGAAGTCCGATCATCCGATTATGACAATCATTCGATTATGCCCACCTCTACTTCGGCCTACCTTTGGGACGCCTACCAGTCGGATCAGCAAATACCAACTTTCTCGGAATCCGTTCTTCACCGAGCCCAACAACTTTACTCGCACATTTGAGTCTCCGCGATAGTATCAACTAAATTATATTCACAGGATACAAGCTACGCAATTCCGCGTTGTGCAACCTTCTAAACTCCCCAGTGGCCTCATCTCTCTTCGGATCAAATTTTTTACGCAGTACCTTATTTTCGAAAACCTTAAGCCGTTGTTCATCCTTCAAAGTAAGAGGTCACGTTTCATATCCATAAAGAACCGTCGGAAAATAATAGTTTTATGAATTCTAACCTTTAAGTTTTTAGACAAAAGTAGCGAGCTAAGCTAATTTAGCAACTGAATATTAATACGCATTTCCCACCTTTAACCGGGACTTCATTTCTTCCTGGATTTCATTTTTTCTTGTTATCATTGAACCTAAAGGGTTCTGTAACAAAGCAATATTAGAGATAATTTTCTGTTTAGCTTAATGATTATATATATATATCTTCTTTTTTTTTTTTTTATGTAAACTTATTATTTTATTAACAATGGTGTATTTCCTTATTTAATTAAGTTTCTTTACGAGAATATCATGAGAGGTCTATGCTGTTCTACAAAAATTTGAGTATAAGTCCATTATCAAGCATAAAATTTCAGTAACAGTTCAGTTATTTATGTGTGTACGAGTAGACTGCGGACGTAATATACGTACTGACAGTTTGGAAGTTAAAGGATGTACTTTCCAGGATAGTGCTTGAACTTTAGATAGATCTAATATATACTTATCTATGATCTGCTCTCTTCGACCATAATTTTTGATCATAGGCTTAAAAAAGTAGTAATTTATTAGATAAAACATCACTTTTTGCATACGATTGTGAAGGTAGGGAAGATGTAAGATGTGGCCTCCCCATTGAGAGGAACGGTACCTCCACCCCAGAGACCTCCCGGCCGGCACAGAAGGATTCACGTCACGACTCCACTAATTCGGGTCCATTCTTCTCCTCCTCCCCTCAGGACATCAAAGGTACCGCTGAGGACTCCCCACGTACAGTGCCCATTCGTTTCGCAGGCACCTCCCTCTGTCTGCCTGTCCACGGAACCAATCATGTGACAGTTTGCCGATTCTTCGTCCCTATTTGCTCTTCTTGTCGGTGGCAGTTTGGAATCCACAAAGACTAGGGAGATGTTTTATGGAGGTCTCGGTGTGGCCGTTGAGTTGAGGAGATGAATGTTGCAATGTTTTTGAAAAGTAGGCCGAGAAATATGGCCTCTTATTTGTCTTTTGTCGGCTCCTTACAAATTTCACTTTGTGTCTCTATTTTTACATTTATTAGTAATAATTTTTAGGGAGTGTTGTGGTTTAGTGAATAGAGCACTAGTCTACTGTTCTCCGGCTTCTGCGTTAGAACCTCGGCTGAGTCAAAATTCTAGCCGTTGAGCGACGCTGGTGTAAGGAGACACTCATGGGGCACATCCGTTCTCTTTAAGGTGGGTATCCAAAACTGAGGAAATACCTGGCGGCTGAGCTTGATCTAGGTCTAATCACATCCTTGCACAGCCGTTGGCCTAGAAACAGTACGGATTTCTATATGTACTGAACTGTACTGAAATTGCATAATCTAAGTTATAAATGGAAGTACCATTTCACTGGTCATCGCAGTATCTCAAAAATGGCTATTGTTGTGGAGCTGAAATTTTCCTAGAGGTTCGTCTTACCGTCTAGATGTGCAATAAGGCTGAGTTCGAAGAAATTCGTCTTCCGAGTAGTTGAAAAAAAAATTCTAAAACCTTTTACATTGGTTTTCGAATTAGTAAAACTCTACACATTTCCTGAAAAAATTATAAGTACTCATTTGAACGATAATAAAATTTCTAACATTCAAGCAAATGTATTTTAATCTGACTAGTGTTTATAACTAGCACATTGGGTTCCACAACCATGTTTCGTGTGCAGGTTTTCTTGAAAACTCGTTCCATTACCCAAAATGTTTCGCTAATATAACACAGTAGAATATATTTCTAAAACCTAAAAACCACTTTTAACTTTTATTTAGATATTTAAGCTTTTCTCACTAATGGGATAAATGTTTCAAAGCTAAAACTTATTGAGTAATTATGGGCGTGCTTACATCTACTGTTGTGCTACTGTAATTTTCATAGAATAAAATCAAGGGCTGCCTCTAAATGGGAACTTTCATATTCGTTGTATTCATAAATCTTTGAAGGAATAACAGATTTTTCGATATCGCATTTATATGATCTGTTACTCATAACAAAATAGCAAATATGTGTATGTAAGTGCAACACTAAATAAACTATTCAGAGTTATAGGTTATTGTTAGTTTTTAATATAGGAATATGATAGTTTAGTCGGAAAGGTATTAGATTTTCAGTATATATGTTGTAGATCATTCATTAATTCAGTTCCATTAATCATAGATCTTCTCTGTTTTCGAAATATCAACTTAGAACTAACCCAACTTCTATCAAGTGTTTTGCCTTAATCGCGAAAGGAGATAATACTAGTGTTTGGACGGAGATTCTTACCAAAACAACCCCTTGTACCTATAAGGGTCAAACAACAGAATTTTCTCTCTAACATTACTCGTAACAAATTTCTTATTCCATTCAGAATTAGACAGCTGTTCCTTCCTTGGATCCTCCAACTTCATACAGTCTTCATACAGCTTGTTCCTTTTCTCTGGCTACAAGTTCAAAATCTTCGAATATGATTGTCACTTGGCAGGTAACAAAGGGATATTAGATGAAAAAAGCTTTAAAATGCCTCATAAAATCTATAAATAAAAATGGTTTTGTATGCAGAGAAAAATATCTTATTGTACATAACTTTTAGAATTCATTTTTTTGATATTTGTATTAGGTACTACTTTTAGCAATCCATATCCGACTTTGCTCTTTAACCTTAAAGTAAAGTAATAATATCTATAATAGGTTATTTGTTTGGAGCTGTTACCAATTTGTTTATGTTTTACTAAGCGAGTAAACATGTTTATGTGGTTTTTAGTTTAGTTGTTGTTACATAGTCTATTAGCTTTGGTTTGCGCAGTGCTTGTGCAACTTCTGCGATGCACCTTTGTACGGATGAACACTTGAAATGAGATTATTAAAATCATTAAATGTTATTATTACGGCGATCTCACTACTTATGGTACTTTACTATGAGCAAATGATTTAAAATGTTAAGATAAACAATAAAATATAATCAATTCGATCCGCTCTATTGGTCTCTGACAAAGGAGTGACGTAAGTGTATAAAATGGCCTTTACGAGGTGCACTTTCTGTAACGAGTTCTTTGAAGTTTCTTCATCTCATGGGTTGTCTATTATTGAAAGGGATATTGTTTTCCTTCTAAAGAATCTATATCACAAAATGTCGATTGAAGTGAGTATTTCAAAGGCTGGTCCATACATGTCTGTGCAGGGTGTATCAGATACACAAATGTTTGACCAATTACGAACAAATAATCCGACAAAATGCTGAACCGATTTCATAATCACTTTGGTAGATAGATGTTACTTTTTTTTTTTTTAATTTTGTAAGGTAACAATAATCTCTCTCTCTCTCTCTCTCTCTCTCTCTCTCTCTCTATATATATATATATATATATATATATATATATATATATATATATATATATATATATATATATATATACATATATATATCATCATCATCATCATCATCATAATCATTCCCTCTTCTACCGCTGTTCGGTGTGAGGGTCCTGCTTATAGAGTCTGGTCCAGCTGTCTCTCTCCTCCACCAACTCTGCTCTCCTGTCCCAATTTATTCCTCGTTTCCTGCATGCTTTCTTTACACTATCCTCCCAGGAGATGCGCGCCCTTCCTCTGGGTCTTTTTCCTTCCGTGCGGGTCTCGTAGGTCTTCCTGGCATTTCTGTCTGGGTCCATCCTAAGAAGATCTCCAAACCACCTCAGTTTTTGCTCCTCCAGTATGGTCTCTGCCGGTTTGACATCGAGATTATCCCGTATGGCTATCTCTTCTTGTTTTTCTCTCTATTTTTCGTAGATACCTCATTTCCATCGCTTGTATCTGACTCCTGTGTTTTGTGGTGAGGGTCCACGATTCTGATATATATATATATATATATATATATATATATATATATATATATATATATATATATATATATATATATACACATATAAATGAATCGTCTTTACCCTTGGTCGTAGCATCTCGCGTGAATGGCTTGACCGATTTCCTTAATTCTTTTTTGGTTGTGTTTATGTCAGTCAGGAGAAGGGTCATATGAAAGAAAAAAAATATAAAATTCACTTTGGTAGATAAGTTTTTAATTTTTTTTTTACATATTCTAAATCAATAATAATCTCTCTCTCTCTCTCTCTCTCTCTCTCTCTCTCTCTCTCTCTCTCTATCAATGAATCGCCTTTTCTCTTGGTCATCGCTTGACCGATTTCGCTAAGTTATAGTTAAGGAACTTGAGCGTCCAGGAAACTTAAAAACCTAAACAAATACTTTTACGTCAAATGAAACGATTTTCTGTTTTAATGAAATAAATAAAATAAAAAAAAGTTGGCGATCAATTTGGTGACTTTTGCGATTTAATTTAAGTAGAATTCTCGTTAATGATCATACTTGATATAAGAAAAAAAACACTTTAAATCAACTGTAAAATTGCGCTTTTTAACTTTGAAATTTCATGTAGAAACTCACAGGCTTTCAAACGACTTGCCGGATTTTCCTATTTATCTGAGTATTATCTATAATTTAAATCGTTTCCAATTTTAAGTTATGTCATTGAATGAATTCTACCATCAGCTCGTAGACTTTGTATCTATATTCAAATAAAACGAGATTGTATTTTACGAAGAAAACACTAAAACCAAGATCTCGACTTACGGGCACGTGTCGCCCGTGAAGGAGTAATCGAAAACAGCTCATCAAGATGAACCAATCTCGATGGTACACGATCACGAAGGCATCTCTAAATCACCAATCATTCATAGTTCAACCTATTCCGTAAATTCACAGGCAAAAAAAGAAAATGAAAACTTATTCATTTAAATGCAGATTAAAATATTAACGATCGTTTGGTCGAAAATAAATTGACAATGAGACCTTGATTTTAACAGTTTTTTGTTTTGTTTGTCGTACATTTTTGGTTTATATTACATTCTATAAATAAACTTGAAGGACGTCAAGAAATTAGGAATAATTCTTAAGTCAGTAGTACGCCGTAGTTGTATTTTCTTTCATGGTGGATATTTGTAATAAATTTCAAGTCTCACAGTTTGAATATCATACGACATTTGAATAAATTTTAAAAGTTTAAAATTAGTTTCCATAGAAAATCAATTTAGTTTCCTTCGATATACCTGTTACTAGTAACAACTTCTTATGACGTTTGTGTCTATCCATTACTGTGTTTATTTTTTCTTAAATCTTTAGATTTTTAACAGTACGATAGAACGTGCAGTATTTATATTGTTACTCTTATTACTGGAAGTTTTATTTTTAACTTGTGTATATATTTCTTTATATCCATTCATAGCTCATTTTTAAACATTTTTTATGACAATACATTACAAGAGAGATAGTTAATTGTTTTAAATAAACAATATTTAACGTGTTGAGGAGAAGTTAATTGGGGGAGCAGTCATAAATAAATTTTGTATTGGCTTCATCCCGAATTGACTTCTCAATATCTACATGCAGTCAACCATTCTTACAGCATTAATAATTAACATAGTTTAAAGGAATAAATTTTGAATTTTTGTCAATTAATGCCTGTAAGATTATTCAAAAAAGAATAAGAACTTCATGCGAGTTTGGTGACGACAGATGTTGAAATATTAAATTTTAGAGCCTGGTCCAGTGGATCGAGAACTACTGTTCTATGGGTCCTTTGCAATTTAAGTCTTGGGAAGACCTTTGGGTGTAGAGATTTTCCTGGAGCACTACTTGCCTGTATAAAGTGGGTACCCAAAATTTGGGATAGCCCTGACGGCTTAACATATCGAACTAATCCCCTCTTTCAGCCCTAGGCTATGAAACAAATGAATCTCCTTATTTACTGTACCCAAGTAAAGACACGGTGAGAAAACAGGTAGGTAAAATATTATGATAGCTCATGAGCTCGATGAGAGTTCACGAAAGTAGAGGGAGAGAGGAAAGGCATAATTTTTTTTTCTCTCTAAATTCGGATAATAACATCAAATATTACTTTTTGATAAATCCTATAATATCATTAAATATTATTTTTTAATGTATAATGAAGTTATATCAAAACAAACAAGTGTAATATACACATCATGAAAACATGTTTTTTAATATAGAAGCTCCATTTTAAGAAATTAAAAATTATTTATAGTAAAATTGAAAACAAATAAATGATGAAGTTTTATAGAAAATTCTCCAATTGAATGTTTATTATAATTCGTTGAAAGTATGTGAGAGTGTATGATAATTCTCTCTCACAAAATCCGCGATATTTTACCTACCTGTTTTCTCACCGTGTTGGGGGTCCTTAACCTTCTAGTTTAGAATAGTTTTTGGTTTCTGAATGCTGCCAATGGGTAGTATCTCTGCAAGCGTAGCATGTCATTATTTAGTGTTCTCCTCAAATTTAAATGTATTCAATAATACAGTTGTATATCTCAATTAACATAAATGGAGTCCTAAATTTTGGATATCCAGCACAGGCTCGGGACCACCTTTTAACGTCCCCTCCAAAGGACGGTATATCTAAGGATTTTTTACTCCCATTAAAAAATCCTAGGACCCCCTGCGGGTTTGAACCCGTGACCTTTGGCATAGGAGAGTGTTATGCTAGCCTTAACTAATTTAAATTTAACTTAACTAATATTAAATTTATGACTCCCACTGTAGCATCGTCCGATTAGCAATAGTAGCATAAAATGGCGTTAAATAAATAAACAAACAAACCATTCAATAAATATATTTTATACTTTTTTTTTTTTTTTTGAATGTATATATACATGATTTCTACTTAATGATATGTTTATTTATTACTATATTGTGACAGACTGTCTACAACTGATGAATGGACTAACGGGTGTTGCAGGTCAGGGCCGAGTGAACCAGCTGGGCGGTGTCTTCATCAACGGGCGCCCGCTGCCGAACCACATCAGGCTCAAGATCGTGGAGATGGCCGCCTCCGGGATCAGGCCCTGCGTCATCTCCAGGCAGCTGAGGGTGAGCCACGGCTGCGTCTCCAAGATCCTCAACAGGTACCAGGAGACCGGGAGCATCAGGCCGGGAGTCATCGGAGGCAGCAAGCCCAGGGTGGCCACCCCGGACGTAGAGCGGAGGATAGAGCAGTACAAGAGGGAGTCCCCGGGCATCTTCTCCTGGGAGATCAGAGATCGCCTCATAAAGGTCTCTCAATAAGTCTATACTACACGGTCATTCGCAATCCTTCATTTAGCATGTTAAATCGTCAAAGAAAATATTTCAAATTACTGGTGATAAGTGCAGTTATAGTCTATTATAAAGTCATATAATCTAGCTCTGATAAAGTATCTGAAGTTTGATTAATGTTAAGTTAGCCTATATTTCAGAAATAATGTTTTAAACGGTGGCCAAGAGATCTCTTACCATAAATTGGACATTGGAGTTCTACCAATGGGTAGTTTCTTCACTGGACAATCATGTGTCTTACTCTCATATATATCCCGTTTACTTGTATTTTCTTTGAATAAATAAAAAAAAAATAAAAAAATGTGTAAAATGAATGTGTGGCTTATTTAAAAGTTAGTAAGAGAGCACACACAAGCAATGCTATCTAAAATCCGATACTTCTGGATACTTTATGATCCTCAATATATCACCTGAATAATTTAACATGTTAAATGAAAATTGTGATTTCCTTTTATATGTATCTTTTTTTTTTCTTTTTTTTTTTTCTTTTTGCCGTCTTATCCTTTGCACTGCAGCCTAAACCAGGCTTATTGTGCCCCGCTCATTCTCCTGTTAAGGCAGGCCTATTGCCTTGGTGAATCTGACCAAACTGTAGCGATTGATCTGTTCACACAACTTAGGATCTAAAATACGGTCATTGCCAAAATTGCTAAACCGTATACTTGCAATCTCTGGGCTACTACATATCACATGATAGGCAGTTTCATCTTCCTTCTTGCAGAATCTGCGAGTCGATGATGCCTCCAACCCCATATTGTTGAGGTGCTTATTAAGCTGACAGTGTCCTGTATACAGTCCTGGCACCCTCCTCAGTGTCATTCCTTCTTTGCAGGGTCCCTCCGAAAACATCTTAGAACCTTTTATATAACTTATTAAACAAAAAAAAAAAAAAAACAACAAAAAAAAATGGTTAAATGTGATATACCGGGATATTATATCTGTTACATTTGAAATAATCCCAAACAATCTTTTAACATTACCTGAATATAAAACCGTGGATAGAATACTTTTTTGGCGAATACTTTTTGTGTTGTAGCCATTTTAAGCCAACTTCGCCCCTGAATACATGTTAGGAAGATCCCTAAAAAATAAATAAATAAAAAACGAACCTTTTAACCAGTTAAAAGTGTACAAAGGGAAAGAAATTCATCTTTGATTATTTTTTTTCTTAAATAGCTCAATCATAGTCTTACATTCTATAAAACTTTCTTAGTTATAAAATTCTCTACGCAAGCGCGAAGCTGACTTTAAATTTCTGCCTGCAACACTAAAAGTACAAGCCAAAAATAGTTTATCCACGGTTTTATATTCAGGAAGGATATAGAATAACTAATAAAAAAAAAATCATAAAAATTAATAACGATGAGCTGCAAAATTAAAGTAAATTGGATGATTTCAAATTGACCCACATATAAAATGTACTCGGTATATATCGTCAAAGAAAAAAGTCGAAGGTCCTTTAGTTTTTTCACTTACTGTTGACGTGAAATATTGGGTTTGTTTTAATATTCTTAAATTAAAAGAAGATGACAAAACACATATAAATAATTCCATTTTAGTGGTATTTGAGGTAGTTTTTTTGGGAACTTTGGAGTATATTGGAGTAGAGGAAAGAGGAAGTAAGTGCTGGTAGTTATTTGGTATATGTTTTATTAAACATTTAAAATAGCTATATTTGAACCAAGACTGCCTTTCGTCATCCGCGCATCTTTTCCTAACGAACCGATTTTGTTTGTTGACAATTGATCTGTGAAATGTTTGCATTTTTAAATATTGGATGTGGGAAGAATCCGAGGCGATTTAATATGGCCATCGGTGTTTATTATGGGTGGTTTTTATTGGTATAACCCTGATTTAATGGATTAGTAAAGGAGAGAAGAGGTAACAATATTGGTCTGCCAGCAGGAAGGGGTCTGCGACAAGAACACCGCGCCTTCGGTGAGCTCCATCTCCCGCCTCCTCAGGGGCGGCAGGAGGGACGACTCGGACCTCAGGAAGAACCACTCCATCGACGGCATCTTAGGTGAGTACCTCATTCATTATAATCATAATAGTAATAATATTGGGTTGTTTCACATGAAATGTCCGTTTTTATAGTTTCTGAAATACATAAAGGATTTTGCAGGTCTCTGTTGTTTTCTTCC
The DNA here is from genome assembly GCA_023052935.1 of Piezodorus guildinii. Classification (NCBI taxonomy): domain Eukaryota; kingdom Metazoa; phylum Arthropoda; class Insecta; order Hemiptera; family Pentatomidae; genus Piezodorus; species Piezodorus guildinii. Next base: position 37,713,386 of record CM041294.1, read on the forward strand.
GAATGTTTACATATTTAAAGTAAACAGTTAGGTACTAATCCTCTACCTTTGTATTATAAACATTAGCTTCCCAATCAATTACCCACTTTTTAGTATACCTCCAAATATGAACAAGGAAACACGCGATTTTCGAGTAATATTTTTGTACGAGTTTAAACTCGGCCATTCAGCAGCTGAGGCCGCTATAAATATTTGCAAGGCGTTTGGGGAAGGGAGTGTTAATGAACGGATCATTCGTCGTTGGTTTGCTAAGTTTTCAGCTGGAGATACCGACTTGGAAAACTTGCCCTGAGGAAGACCTCCGTCCGTAATAGAGAACGATGTCCTCAAACATACAGTAGAAGGAAACCCCTACCAAACAGCTAAAGGACTCTCAGCACAACTAAATACAAGTGCATCTACCGTTTCCAGACATTTAAACTCAGAGTTTTTCAGTTCGGGGATAAAAAAAGTTGGTGGCACTTTGGGAAAAATGTGTAGAAAAAGAAGGTAATTAATTACTTCGAATAAAATTATCTTGTTTTCATATCGTATTTTTAATAAAAATTCTTTACCTTGAAAACGGACATTTCATGTGACAACCCAATACCATCTCTAAAATACTCCAGAGATTCGAACTGATGGCGACAATCTTTACACTCTTACAACGGCCTTACAGCAACGATGTGGTTTGCCCTCTAATATGTTAATTCTTTTTTCATACGTAAAGTAGGAATCAGATGGAAAAAAAAAAAAAAAACTAGAAATTTAAGCTCCCCTTCTGACTTCTAAAAAATTTGGAAAGCCATATATCTTTTAACTACTAAAATTATAGCTTTTTTTTTTTTTTTCAAGTAACTGAATTGGGGTTAAGAAAAAAACAAAAACAAAAAAACATTTTATTTTAGAAGAGGAAAATAAAAAAGAAGCTATTCAGAACTAATAACCACTAATTGTTTGCTTGTATGTAACCTTTGTACTACGAATAATATTTTTTTACATTGTTTGCGAAGATACAACAACCCATACTTTCAAAATTCATTTTATACATAGTTTCAGACTTAATTTACTTTCTATAAATCATATCAGTAGGAAAAAAAAGGTAGAAATTAAAAATTAACTTAACAATATATATATATATATTTTTTTTTTGTGATCTATACCGAAGGAATAAATGAATTGAAATTTAAATCAATCTTAATTTATAATAATTAATAAAGATAGATAAAATATACCACTGTTAGAAGTGAAATGTGGTTATGACAATCGTTTAATTTTGAATTATAGTGCTTCACAGAAAACAATAAACTGATATTTTACGAATAATATTTTTTACGTTATCAGCAAAGATGCAATTCAAAATTTTATATTTAGTTTACTTCCTTTAAACAAAAGGAAAATAATCAGCGAATCATATCAGTAGAGAAAAAAAATTAGAAATTTTTTTTTAGAAGAGGAATTTTCTGACTGCTCAAAAATTCGGAAAGCTATGTTCAAACTACTAAAATTATGCCAAAAAATTCTACTCAAAGGGTTTATAAAAATTAGAACCATTATCTATTATGTTATGAAATGGAGGAAAAAAAAAAAAAATCAAAAACAGAAACCAATTTGAAGGAATATCCTTGAAAAATATAATTCCTGAAGGATCGTATCCTTGGAATTGTCAACTCCTTTCTCGAAGATAGGAAAAGTGGGATGGCAAGATAAAGACTGCTTAGAAGAAGGCCAGTGAAGAGGCAATATATAAAATAAAGGTGAAAAGAAAACAGTGTATTGTTCCCTCTTTAAGAGAGATAGGGCACAAGTACTCTCAGCTCTTATCTACTCCCAATACTACGTCAACTAGCACAACCTACTTACAATATACATATGTGAGTAGCAAAAATAAGTCGAAAAAGTGAAAATTATATGTTAATTAAATAGCCTTATTATTATTGTCTGTTCTCGGAGTTGTTGACTTAAAAAAATTAACATCGGTATAAAAACAAAAGTACAAAGCAAGTTTTAAAATGTCGGCGCGCACATATCCAACGGGATCCGTTGCTGACATATTGCGAAATCGATTTAATAAGGATATAATCGATTTCATAATAATTTGAAAATAATTAGGCGGGGCAAGACCTTTCGAAAGTGTAACGTGATCTGAAAGCCCGAGTTCCCACCACTATATCGTTTGTGGAGTGGTCAAATATCCTTATCTTTAACATGGTCCTTCTTAATCCATGTTTTTACTTTCCACGTTGAATTCGTTTCTTATTATCCATTAGTAATATTTACCACGGAAATAAATAAAATAATGGCATTAGTACTTTGGTTAGCAAGAAGAGCGAAAGAGTCTTTTCTGTCCTTTTCTTGACCCTCAGAACACGAAGTTTCAAATTATTATTATGTTTTCGTTATTAGGTCTAAAGACCAAAATCAACTGGTAAATTTACTTTTTCTGGCAATGTTTTTATTTTTCGGTCCATCTTCGCTTTTATCTGTGTTTATAAGATTTTGTTTGTAAATATTCTTCTTCTGTATCTATTTAAAAAAAAAAATTCTTATAAACACAGAAAAAGACAGAAAATGAAGATAGTCCGAAAAATGAATATGGTAAATATTACTAAAGAAAATATTCTTCTTTTGTATCTATTTGGGAATCGGCGTGGTCTAGTGGATAGAGTACTAGTCTACTGTTCTCCGGGTCCTGGGTACGAATCCCGGCTGTGGCAAAATATTACTTATTCTGATATTTCAGCCGAGGGCCGACCTTAGGGTATAGAGACCCTCCTGGTCACACCTAGTCTCTATAAATTGGGTACCCAAAATGGGGAAAAAAACTCGCGGCTGAACGTGATCTCAGCCGAATCACCTCATTGCACTGTCGTTGGCCTAGAACAGTACGAATCGGTATATGTACCCAAGACCCTTCGTTGGTTGTAGAGTTAAAAGTTTTTATATATTTATTTTTATAGTTTGTGTTGTTCTTAGGTTTCAGTCAATGAATAAACAATTTTATCTATGCGACGTTTCGAGAATTTATTGTTCTCATAATCATGCCTTAACAGTGGAAAAAAAACAAAAAAACAGAACATTAATATTATTATACAATAATTAATATATGATGTTATTGTTAGAGATATAAAAAAGAGTACATTGAACAATGAATATTAATACAGTAGGTACATAGATATTTTAAATTAGGACACAAAATAGTGTCTTTATTAGACATGTTAAGCCTACAAGCTTTGAAAGAACACTGAAAAAATAAAAAAGGAATCGTTCAAGTATGGAAGATTTTCCAGGAATTTGTGATGACGTCAGGTGTCTGGGGTATTCTCCCTCCTATTGTTGAGTTGTTTTCGTTTTTTTTTTTTTTTTCGTATTATTATTAAGACGTTTATTTTATTTTTTTAAATTTTAATATGTGTTTATCAAATTTGAGTAACATGCATTTAGGTTTTGGACATCAGATTTTTTATTTATGGCGCGATTTTTATATTTCTCTATGGTAATCATTTCTTTAAAATTTCGTTTAAAGCTGTTTTTTTCATAATGAATAATTTTCGGTGAGTGAAATTTAAATGAATGTCCCGTTTTTCTGAAATGAGTAGTGAGGGCAGTTTGGTCAGGTTTATTTGGGTCTTTTTTAATTGAAGTGCAGCTATATTTGTGTTGGTATACTCTCCTTTTTAAATATTGTTCCGATGTTCCAAAATAAGACTTTCCGCGTTTGTCTTCACAAGGTATTTCGTATACTACATTTGATTTTTACATTTATTTTTATATCTATTTAAAATTTTAAATGACTTTTTTCATGTTTTATGTGTACTTAAATATAGCGTATCGAGAAAATAAATATTTTATTTATTTCTTTGAAGAATGTGAAATGTATTATATATATTCTTCTTCTACAAAAGTGTCAAATATTTTTATTTATTGATGCTTTTAGGGGCTCTTGATTATTCTATATTTCTATCAAATGGGCTATCATTCGTATCCATATTTTTTTCTTTTCTTCCCTTCTATTAAGGATGAGGTGTTGTGTATCGTTTCCTGTGCCTTATTGTTATTATTAATATTAATGGATAAAAAACACTCCAACCGATAAATGAGAGTTGTTCCCTTAGCCAGATGGCATCCCAGGTGATATTCAGCAGAATAGGAAAGATCCCCGTATTTTTTTAAAAACTGGTTAATTTATTCACTTAATATTATTAATGGGGTGTCGATTTGAAAGAGGAAAAAAAACCTCTCACGGATGCCAGGTGGCAAGCAAAGTGGCATTGGTTACGGCAAAGTGACCACCCTAGGAGCCGAGAGAAATGTCACATCCTTTCGCCAGACCATATATTACCTGCCCTTTCTCATTTCTCTTTTACCCGTTCTTCCTCCTCTTTGTGCCCAAAATGCCGCATTATTCTTCAAATTTCTGTTCCAATTATTTGTGCATTCTTACAGATCGTTTTGTATTTAACACGAAAATAAATATCAACTCTTAAGAAACTACATCCTCTAAGAAAAATAGTTTAAAAAAATTCTATTGATAAAACATTCAAATTCTGAATATTAATATCATAGGAAGAATTAATCACAGATCAGTCTAATAGGAAATTTTTTAAGCTGTCGACGTTTCGGCCCTAATATGTGAGACATGAGGGCCGTGAGCAACATAAAAAGGAAGCTAAACTCAATAATTATTTATTAACAGGACTTATGCTTATTTTTTCCTACTATAATGTTAACATTCGACCATACACCTACAAGAATATAATTATCCTCAGAAAAATCCAAATACAACAAAATCAAATCGAACGTTGTAGAATAGCATACATCCAAAATTTAATTTCGAAAAAGGACCAAATAATACAAGCCCAAAGATTTGACTTATTTTTAACGTATTCCGATCGAATTCCATTCTGATTCCATATGAACAAGTCCCACTAAATATACAATTTGAATGAATTTGATAACCAACTAAAAGGAAAAAAGAGCAAACGTATTTTTTAGGTAATTTTTTTTTTTTCCGGACGTCACAATAGTAATAATAGATGTATGATATACCGTTGGAAAGATGATGATTTCAGAAAAATGTTATCTGATGCACAAAGTCGTAGAAGGTAAAGTAGAGTGAGGAATTGGACATAAACTCAAGTGATTATTGTACACAACAATTTTAAATTGTTATATTATTTAAAATAAAAAATATGTTTCCAACTGAACTTAATATAATTCTTTAAACTTTTTTTTTTAAGTCTATATTTATGGAATAGTTCTTTGATTGATCTTAACAATCGTGGGAAGTGAAAGTCGTATGTTGACAGCACCAGATTTTTTTAAAGCTTCGGTGTTTTAATTTTGGCACGGTAAACCTACGAAGTTCGTATTCGTATATATATTCGTTATATATATATTCGTATATATATGTGTATATATATATATATATATATATATATATATATATATATATATAGCTCTTTGAAGAGAGCGGTGAGCGTGGACCACCTGCGAGCCGAGAGCTAAGAGCCGTAGCTAATGATGACGGATCGCTTGAGGCCACGCCCACTGTCACCACCCTCCCGCCTGTATAGCATATATATATATATAATTTAATTTTTTTAATCGAAATCAATTTTACAGTTTCTGATTATACCCATTTTAAGATTTTTTTTAAAAGCAAAGAAAAAACTAAATCTTAAGATAAATAATTAAATAAGAGAGGATTAAACGGTGACTGTTTTCTATTACGACAGTACCTTCACCAAAGTCTGTAATTCTCAAAGAATTCTAAGGGTAGTTGACAAAAGACGCATTTTTAAGTTGAATTTAAGTTATGGTCGCCTTTATAAAAATTAAGTATTGTATTATTAGAAACACAAAACTAAAAATAAATTTAGATCAGGAATCGATGTAAATATTTTAATCACGTGATGGTTAGAATTAACCATATCGAAAGGAATTCAACAACGTAGTCAAATATCGCAAGTTCATAGTTTGTACGATGCCATTAATAGCGTAAAAATTCCTGATAGTTGACTCCAAATCATACGAGTCGCTAACTGCTCAATAAACAAAAAGAAGATGATAGGGAGACAGGTGCGAGGCGAAGGACCATTGAGTAGACAGCGCGGCCTTGAGTGACCCAGTGGCGGCTGCTAAATCAAAGGCCTCTCTGCTCACTTGATTAGTTTTATTATAGTCCTTCCTTCCGGCGGCTTTTTGGTCCTCCGAGCCGGATCTATGTCCATTTCTTTTCCTTGTCAGGCGTTCATTTTTTTTTATTTGTGTATGTTTTATTATTTTTTTTTATCTTCGTTTCTCGCAGGATTTCCGGCTTAATCGCGTTCATCTTACAGTTCATTAATCAGGTTTATTAAAAAAAATAAACCATCAGAATGAGGCAGATTTACGATTATTTTTCCGTTTGCAAAGAGTATACAGCTTACTAATAATTGGTTTTGAAATTGTCTTTACTGCAATTCCATCCTATAAAATTACGATATGATTTGATGTTTGTATTTTAATATATTGAAACCATAAATATTTAAGGATAGTGAAACAAGACTAACTTTAGTTTGCTATTTAGAACGTCTCGACATAGTAATTTTTTTATTTATAGTAATTTAGAGCTGTATTATACAAACAATAAGTAAATATGTAGGGTAAATAAAAGTCGGGAAAATGTCTTAAGAAAGAACTACTTAGTGGTAGCTCTTCAACACAATACATTCAAATATAAACATGTTCATCGATTATTATTAATTTTGATTAATAAAATATAGTGGTTAGCATAACAACCTTTTATTATGCGTAGGTTCAAACCTGGCAAGTAACCTTAGTTGGCGTCCTTGGTTTTGGAGTCCTACTTGATAATATCTTTATAAGCAAAATGTAGGACTCCCACTATAGTATCGTCTGATTAGCTACAGCAGTATATAAGTGACGTTAAAAGAAAAAAACAAACAATATTTTACAACCAGATCTTTTTTTTTTTTATTTATTGAGATATATTACAATTTGTTTCTATATGAACATTAGTAATAATGATATAAGATCCTATTCACACAATATAGACAGTATACAATGATAAAGTCAAATTAAATAAAATATAATATATATACAGAATAAAAAACAAACAACAACCTATAATTGAGATAAATACAAATAAATGAAATAAGAGCTACAGAAAAATGATATATATAGAATTAAATAGTAATAAATATATAAACATAACCAACCAAAACATCAACCTATAATTGAGATAACTAAAAAGTTGGCAAATAAATAAACATCATACAAACAAACATAACTATATACAATATATACAACTGCTACAGGGACCCTAGATTGGGCTTTTCCCTCCACTTGTGGTGGAAAAAGCGGAATCCAAGAGATCCTAGCGCCTCGCTCTCAGCCGCTTCACTGGTGTGACTCAGTGGAGGCCGAACTAGGGCGCAATAGCCACAAACATACATTACAGCCAGATCTGTCGCCCAACTCGTGGCATTTAGTGGATGATCATATGGTATTAGCTAACATCTTTTGTATTTTTTAACAAGCGCTTTGATTAATGAAGCAGAATTTTTTTTCGTTTGAAATAAAATATTATAAAATTTAATTAGTACAATGTTACTAAATCTACACACAATTCTTTATCCGTCTTATTACTTTTGAAACCTAAAATCACGTGACTTCGGAAATGTTTTTGATGTTCTTAGTATGTCTTCTGTTAGTTCATTCATCTAGATCTTTATCGAGAAGCTTATTTTTACATTTATTTATTTTATCTTAATCTACATTGAAAAATATTTACATATTTCACTTGTCCATAACCAGAGTTTTTAACTATCCTCAGAACGACAGTGACACTGGCACAAAGTGTATACATAACAAAGTCCATTGTCAGAGAAGTTACAGCACTCAATGGTTATGTTGTATTTGTGTGGTTTTGTAATATGTCATTAGTCAGTCGGATTGTTAGTGTTGACTGGGCGGCCTACGTAGTGAAGATAAGGTTGAGAATAAGTCACTGTCACCCTGCATTCCTCACCAATGGCTGGGTATCCGTCTTCTTCATCTTCCTCGTTGGCTCGTCGTAGGAAAAAGAAGAAACATATGCGTATACATACAGTTATTTACATAGTCATACATACAGCCATGTGTAAACTTAATAGATATATACACAAATATATGATAGGTTATTAAAATTGAACTTTTTAAAGTCATGCAGTACGCGCAGCTATAAAAGGAACATGTTTCTTTTAAAATAAATCTAAATAATTCATCTCGATACAAATATTTTTAAAAATTATTTTTGTTTTGATACAAATTATAATTTTCGAGAGAAGTTCATTGGATCCACACAAGACTGAAAAGACAAAAAACCGATTACTACAACACTTACTAGAAAAACATTCAAAACTTCCAGTATATTACAAAAGACTCATTTATATCACTATTATCAGACCTATTTGGACATGTGGAATCGAGCTTTGGGGCTCTACTAAACTATCTAATCCAATCCTTACAGTCCAAAATCCTTCGCAAAATCCTGAATGCCCCTTATTTTGTCACAAATCAACTCCTAGATAATGAACTAAACATCCTATTTGCTGCAGACCTAGCCCGTGATAGATACACTTCTTTTCATTCTAAGATCCCTGCCCACACAAATCCACTTGTCCGTAGTATATCTTCCTCAGATAGTCCTGATAACCCTCCGAGGCGATTGAAAAGAAGGTGGCCTTGGGACCTACTGCCTCAAAATAGTTACTGAAGTGCTACCACTGGGTAGTTCTTTCTCAATACATTTTCACGACATTTCTTCACTCTGATTTACTCATTGTGTTATATAATACAATAAATAAATAAAAAAATTTTATCGGCGAAGTTTATATGCTAGTTAACTAGTAAATGCCAGTATACGCATTGTATGTAAAAATCGTTCAACAGTAAAATAGTAATATTATTGTGTTAAAAATATATTTTGTGAACATTAAAGTAAGTCTGGGTATTATTCGTCTTGCATTCCTTCTAGCTATGATTGCTTTGGATGTTTGTAATTTTCAAAGGACTTCAGAGTCTCCAAAAAATTGAATTTTGATCGTTTTTTTAATAAAGAAAAGCTTGTTTTTTTTTATAATGCAACGCTAAACCTGCACTTTTTTTTTTTTTTTTTTTTTTTTTTTTTCCATGAATGGATGGCATTGGCATACACCATACAGCCATTTTATATATTATGTATTATTAGTGAAAACTATTACAATCACCAAATTGAAACTACCAATTAAAATTACCAATTACTGAACTATTACAATTATCAAATTCTTTTGTTAATCGATTGTAAATATTTATTTATACTGGAAATTTTTTTATTGTTCGTAAATTTTAATAAATTTTCATAACTAATATTCTGATTATTATTTATTTCAAAAATCATCTTTTCCCTTTGAGTTTTGTATGCCGGGCACACCAATAATATGTGTTTTAGGGTCTCCCTATCACCACATTTGTCACATTGCGGAGATTCTGATACGCCTATTTTATGAAGGTAAGTGTTGCAGATCCCGTGATTTGTCCTTAATCTAATATATGTTTTTACCACGTTTTTGCTAAAATTTGTTTCCGCGAACCAAGGTTTTCGAATAATTTTGGGAAATATGGTTTTGTAAAATTGTCCAGTGGGGTTTTCCTGATATAACTGTTGCCAAATTTTGAATGTATTTAATTTAATGGTTTTGTAAAAATCTTTGAATGGTATCCGAAAGTCAACTTGTTGCCCAGCTGTGGTGGCAGATTTAGCCAGTCCATCTACTACCTCGTTACCTGGGATTCCCGCGTGACCCTTAATCCATCGAAATACTAAAACTTTTTTATTTTTGACCGCTATGTAGTGGTTTTTCATGATCTCCATTTGTAAGCTACTGATGTTTTTGTTAATACTATTAGTCAGTGACAATAATGCACTCTTACAATCCGTCAAAATAACAAAATTACGATCCGCGGATTTATTAATGTATCTGACGGCTTCCAATATGGCATACATTTCAGCAGTATGAGAAGAACAACCAGTAGGTAATTTATACTGTGCATTATGGTTGTATTTAGGAATATGAATCGCACTACCTGAATTATTATTAATATTTGAGCCATCGGTATATATATGAATATGAAGCGGCCATTTGTCTGCAAGCAATGCTTTAGTAGTAGAGGCAATCATTGAATGAGGCAATGGGTTACCGACTTCTATTTCTATATTGAATTTTTGTAATAGCATCTCGTATTTTAATTGATATTGAGGTAGCATTTTATTTGAATATATATCACGTAATGAATTTTGATATTTTATAAAACTATTGAAAACTAATGGTGTATATTTCTTTTTCTCCCAATAAGCTTTACTTAAGATAAGAACGCATAGGTTAACTATTTTACTGTAGCAATTCTGATTGTTAGCGTATGTTTTAAAAAAGATTCTGTCGGTTAGTAGCTGTCTTCTTAGTTTTAGGGGTGGTTCGCTGGCTTCGTTTAATAAGGCATCGATAGGGGTGGAATTAAGAGCTCCCAAACAAATTCTTATGCACCTATTATGAATCATATCCAACTTACGCAAATGTGTATTAGGGGCCTCACCGTATAATGTGACTCCGTAATCGAATATGGATTTTATTGTGCTCCTATAGAATAACAAAGATATGCTTGGATCTGCTCCCCATTTACTGTTATTGCTAATCATTTTTAATATGCTCATTTTTTTTTCCGACCGTTTTATGATTTCATAAATGTGTTGATTCCAATTTAGTTTTCGGTTGAAATAAACGCCTAAGAATCTCACGACATTGACGCTTGTGAAAAAAGTTCCAGCTAATTCAACTCGCTCATCAAGTGGAAATGTGCGTTCTCTAGTGAACGGGCATATAACTGATTTAGAAGCTGAAATCGTCATTCCTGTCTCTAACTCCCATCTCCTTAAACCTCTTACTGTCTCGTTCATTAACTCGACACATTTATTAATATCTTGATTTGAGGTATATAGGCAAATATCATCGGCAAATTGTAAGATTGAAACTTTCTCAGGTAAGTATTTTTTTAAATCAGTAGAAAATATTGCAAATAATAAACTACTAAGAATACCTCCTTGAGGTAAACCTATCTGTGCCACCCTACTCATGATTATTGAATTTGATATTTTTAATGATATCTTTCTATCGCTGATCAGATTGATAATATTGTCAATATATTTTATGGGGAAACCCATGTCTGTCATTTTGTAATTGAGTATGTGTAACGGAACAGTGTCGTATGCCTTTGCTATGTCTAAAAATAAAGCGACTGTTTTTTTCCCTGATGTGAAAGCTGTATGTATGTCAGTATGTAATTCTAGAAGGCAATCCATCGTTGATTTACCTTTACGGAAACCGAACTGGTAATCAGGCAATTTATCTTGTGATTCTAACCACCACTCCATTCGTTCCTTTACCATTCTTTCAAACGTTTTTAGTACACACGAACTTAACGAAATCGGTCTATATGAGGAAGCGTTATTGGGATCCTTATCTGGTTTCAATATTGGTACAACACAGAACTCCTTCCATGAGTCAGGTATTACATTTGATTGCCAAACATCATTTAAGATTTTTAATAAGCTCATTTTAATTTTCTTCGGAAGTCTGTTTAACATGATGTAATGTATATTGTCAAGTCCTGGTGCTGTATTAGGTTTCTTCTTTAAAGAGTTATTGAGCTCTTCTAGAGTAAACTCTTTCATTAGTTGAAAATTTTCTTCAGACGTTTCTTCTCTACTGTCAGTGATTAAACTATTTTTAAAAATGACATATGGGGGCGCCAGTGTGTCCATAAATTCTTCACACCATTCATCCTTTGTGACTGGTAAGCGGTTACTTGTTTTGCGATTGCTGAGTACAGCTAGTTTATGCCAAATATCCTTAATCGGGGTAGATTTATTGATACTTCCACAGAATAGTCGCCAGGAATTTCTCTGTTTATCTCTTGTGAGTTTTTTGAATTCCGCATCCGCCTTTTTGTATGTCAAAAATGTTGAAGAATTTGGGGTTTTTATATATGTTTTGTAGGCATTTTTTCTATTTTGTAGTGAAAGACTACATTCATTATCCCACCAACCTCTGCTAAATTTTCTCCTGTAAATTTGTTTGTAAGTTGGTATTGACTTCGTGCCAGCTTTATTCAAAAATTGTATGAACTGTTCATATGTAGGGTTATCGGATAGAAGGTGGAAATTATCTGAGGTAAACGTTTCGTATTCCTCCCAATTAGCAGCCTTTATTTGCCACTTTCTGGTCGATTTACTCATATTGGTATCTTTAAATTGCATATTGTGAATCTCCATTACGATCGGTAAATGATTAGAACCTAAGGGATCATCGTGAACTTTCCATTGTATATTGTTTACGATATTGGGTGAGCAGAGAGTGATATCCAAGGCAATATTATTAGTCTGACTCACATTATTTACGTATGTAGCGGATCCATCATTCAATAGTACTAAGCTGGAGTTTTCTATTGCAGAAACTAATTCTTTTCCCATTTTATCACAGAAATTACAGCCCCACTGGTAATGGTGAGCATTGGCATCTCCTGCCAGAATTAATGGAAAGTCAAAACTTGTAATAAATTTTTCCCAATGATATTTAATTACTAAATTTTTAGGAGGGTTATAATACGAAACTATGTTAATTTTAAAATTTTTATTGAGTACGACTTTCGCGGCAATCACATCCATACCGTCTATTTTATGAAAGTTTCTAACCTGTATAAAGTTGTATTTATTCCTAATCAAAATGGCTACTCCCCCCCAGCCATCATCTCTATCTTTCCTTATGATATTGTATCCCGGGAAATTCACATATGTGTTATGCTTGAACCAAGTTTCTGATATTAGGGCAATATCAATATTGTTTGTAAATAAAAAATATTCTAAACTATTTTTATTTGCTATTGCTGATCTAGCGTTCCATTGTAATAATTTATAGGATTTAATCATAAAAATGGTGGGCTAAATTAGATACTGATGTATTATTTTTTGAAAAATTATTAAAAATAGTTTAGATGAAATATTTTTATCTGAATCAATGATTTATTAACAAGCTATCTCCTCTCTCTTTTATTATGTTCCTAATCTCTTCTTCAGAAATTATTAAATTTTTGTTTGACAAAATTGAACTTACAATTGAATATATAGCTTCTGAAATTTGATTTATTTTATCCGGTTTAACCTGAGGTGTTCCAGTAGTTTTAGGTTTTGGGAAATTTGTATTAGAAGGTAAAGGGTTTGATGGGTATAAAGGCATTTTATAGCTATTATTAATCTCCCTCCTTGCTTGTTCGGTAGGGTCAACGCTTGGATGTTTCTCCGGACTTGAAACTCTTACTCGTTTGTTTACACTAATTTTACTTATTACTGAAGAGTTATTTTTTGTTATATAATTGTTTGTTATTAGTTTGATCTAATGCTGGGAACGATTCAGGTGTCTGTCTTAATACGGCCCAACTGTATGATTTGCCTTCTAGGAAATGTTTTGCTTCCATATAGGTTAGATTTTGGGTGGCCATTAATTCTTTTATATTTTTTTGTTTTTTAAATTCTGGACATATATCTTTAGCTAGAGAAGAATGATTTTGATGGCAGTGAATACATTTCAACAATGTACCGGGAGGGCACTCTTCTTTCGCATGTTTTTCACCGCAATCCGAACACCTGGGTGTCGTATTTTTACATTGAGTGGTCACGTGACCATAACGAAAGCATGCTTGACATTGTACTACTGATTGAATGTACTTTTGTACCTCGCATCTCACGTGATGGATGCTTACATAATTAGGGAGAAACTGTCCTCTAAAATTAATTAGAACCGTACCCGTCGGTTTAAGTTCATATTCTTTTGTATCTCGGTTTAAAACCTTCCTTTTGAACCTTCTGACTGAGATAATTTTTAGAGATTCAGAATATAAAGTTTTAATATTAGTTAATATGTCTTCCTCGGATAAATTAGTATCTATTCCTCTAATTACTCCTTTTCTTTCCAGCATAAATTGTGGAATATACACTACAAAATGTTTAGACTTTAAAATTTCCGAATTGACTAGTGCGTTCGCGTGTGAACCTAAGCGAGTTTCAACTTTTATTCTATTGCGACCCGACCTGGTGATAGACAGAATGTTATTGTAAATTACTGGACAAGAATCATTTAATAGTTTTCCAACAGACATTGGATGTATTCGACTAATTCCAACCCCTTCCATCGACTTACTCTCAACAAAAACAAAATATGGGCCCATGTCTCTCTCCTCATATAAGCGTGGTAGAGAGTTTTGTGTTCTATCTGTCGAGGCTTTACTAATTTCCTGCTCATTGTTGCTTGCATTATTTTTGTGTTCTGCAGGCATCATTTCTATTTCCGTACTTAAGTTTATTGTTTCATTATTATTCAAACTACTTAACTTATCAGGCGGGATAACCTCCCTCCCATCACTTGTGCCAGACATAGTGAGTTAGTTCAGTGCAGAATTATGCACAGTTTACAAAAATAATGATAAAGAAATCTAAAAAATAACTAAAAAATATGTTTGCAAAGAAAATAATATTTATAAGGAAACTAATTAAAAGAAAAAAAAAAAAAAAAATATCAAAAGGTTATCTGTTAAACAGCGCGAAGGTCTCTCTGCCACCGCCTCCGCCGAAGTCCAAACAGGAGCCTTGTTCTTGGTAACTATTTGGGACACTATATACACCGAATAACTTCGAATTACCGAGTAAAATAAATACTTAAAAATTGCGAAAAATTTTCACACTTTTAAGACAATGTTGGTAACAGCTGTGAACCTGCACTTTAAGATTTAGCAAGAATAAAGCACTTAAGACCTTAGTAGTTGTGTGTTCATAAGCAACATAACAACCCTTATAGTAAAAAAAAAACTAATGATAATATACTATTCGCGACTATATAGTTACGTAACTTTTTTATGGATTTTATTTACAATAATTGAAGTATCATAAAATTTCATAGAATTTATGAAAGGTAAAAGTCATCGAATACTTTTGAACTGTGTTAAGACGTTTGCAGAAATATAAATCTTGTGCACAGCTAAATAAAAAAACAAAACAATTCAAATATTTTAGATGGGAAGTTTTTACAACATTGGTCCATATTTTGGTAAGGAAATATATGATATGGACATGGCGGGTATTTTTTAGTTGGGTGTTTATTAGCAGCGTAACATAACTTCCAATCGTAGTAGTAGAGAAAAAAATATATTAAGTATAGTTAACTATTCGCGACTATATAGTTACTTAACGTTTTCATGGATTTTATATACAGTAATAGAAATATAGTAAAATTTCATATGATTCATGAAAAGTAAAAGTCATCGAAATCGCAAAGAAATGGACTCTTGAACTGTGTACAGACGTACTTCCTTTAATCCTTACAAATATAAATTGTCTCTACAGACATAATATAATATAAAACACAATTATTTTTCTTCGATCGGGGGAAGATTAGAGGCAATAGTCTTTTGATCTAAAATATGAGCCATACACTCGTGATTTCAAAGGTTTTAAAAACCTTTGAATAACTGCGTCAATAACAGTAACACTGTTAGTTGTCGAAACATTTTGATCGATATTCTTTCGAGCTTGAGTCCGTCATTTAAAAAATCTAGGACTGGTGAACTGAAGTTTACATTAAAATAACCACTAAAAAAATCAGAGATCACCTGTAGCATAGTAGCTAGCATAACAGCCTTCTAAGCCAAAGGTTCAAACCCGCAGGTGGTTCTAGGATTAAAAAATCCTTAGAGGGGACGTAAAAAGGTGGTCCCGAGCCTATGCGATGTCAGGTACTCGTTAAAGATCCCTTATACTAATTAAACCTGGATAGGCAAAATTTAGGACTCCAACTGTAGCATCGTCCGATTAGCCCCAGAGCATAAAGGATAAATAAATTTAAAAAAAATAAAATAATAAAACATTATAATTTTTTTTTTGTTTCTATTTTTGCAATTATGTGATTATATTATATTATACAGTAGTTTCGCTATCAAGTTGAAAAATGTTTTAATTTATGAACATAACGGGCATATCCATATAATGATAATACTCTTAATCCTGTAGAAGATATTATCGACAGACTAAAGCTAATCCTTCACAGAATCCTAAGACTGACAGAAGAGGAGAAGAATCATGGTTGGCTATTTGTAAGAAGGAAGAGAACACATCAGTCAGCTGTAGAGAGGCTTGTCTTATTAAAGAGTTAATGGCTCTTATACTTCAACCTCATGGGCCGGTTTCAATTACCTAACACCTCCTTTGTCAATGTCCTTTTTATCTTTTTATGGCCGTTTATAATCTCTTACGACCTCTTTCTTTTCTTTTTCTTCCCCTCTCCCGACCGCCTCGGAGGGAATCAGCTGGGTCTCAGTGCGTGCGTGTTACCTTCATGTCGTTGGGGGTAGGTTGATACATTGACAAATATATCATCGTTCCAAAATAGTTTATTATTTCTAAATAATTATATTGCGGTATATCAATTTATAAATACATATGTGTAGTCAATTATATATCAATAAGTTAATCAAAGAGCCTAAGAAAGACGAACCTGCAATACTGTCAATTTATATTTAAGGAAAATAACCTCTATTTCTTAACCAATTTCAATGGTTATTTTGTCTTGTTGAGAATTTTATAATCTATCAGTTAGCACCAACGAAGAGCGACTTTGACTTGTGGACAGACGGATATTTTAATATTAGTTATTCTGTTTCTACGTATCTTGAAATGGTAAGACATCAAATTTTTAGGGAGTATTTTTGTTTTCTTAGTCGATTACGAAGGTCCATTTTTGAAAATAAAGAACCAAAAAAATTAAAACCTTACGTATTTTCCGCTAATTACCGATAAATGATTTTCAAAAATAGTAAGGAATCTTTATTTAGAAACTGACGTTTCGACCAACAATGCCGGTATATTTACATACATATAATTATCGCTGTAATAGATAAGACCATATTCCATTCTCCAAGAGCTTATATTTTGAATATTTTTTTTTTTCAATCTGAATATATTAAAAAATATATTTCAAAACAGTGTCGATGTTTTATTAATTTCATTTCAAAAACTTATTTTCCTATTATGCCATTTATATTTTCTAAATGCAAAAAAATATTTTAAAATTAAAGTAATGTATCAATAAAATATTCAAACTCCATAAAAAAGACATATTTCAAGCAATATTACTATATTGTACAATAATATTACTTAATAAAAGTAATGTGTAATTATTATAAAATTTATATTATTATTGAAGTCCTGCCACTGGGTAGTTCTTTCTCAAGGCATTTTCATGACTTTTCTTCATATAGCATATTTAGTCATTGTGTTTTTTTAATACAGTTGTAATTTACAATAAATTACATACAATAAATTTCTCAGGAAATTGCACTTCGAGGCCCAGGGTCCACACGGCCTGTCGCGCCACTGGAAGAAGAAGAATTTACTATAAATACAATTTTTAAAAAATTCTAATTTCTATGCACTAAAAATATTCCAAATTTTAGCTGTCGTAATTTAAGAAAATATATCCCAAAGACTTTTTTTTTTTTTTTTAAATCTTTGCTAATTTTTTTTGTATAAGTTCTTTTTAAATTATAATTTTTTTGGCGCCCTAACTATTGAAACGAAGACGCCTTAACACGAATAAAGCCCTCCTGGGAGACCATATCATTTTCGAATTAATCTCTCAGAGCGAATAACAACCGACATCAAAAGATGATCCGTTTCTTCGCTTGTCCCCTAATGACCCGTAGGGTAGGCCTCACACCGAGCCGGGTGTCAGTTTTTCATTGAGTCATCAGAAGATGATTTTCACCGAATGAAAAAGGAAGACGCAAGGACCATTACGGCACAGGTCTCACACGGTGGAAATTAAATCTTTGTCATGATCACCTCATTGCCGGCCATTACTGTAATAAAAAGTCTCCCCTCTCTGTGGTGGGTCCCTAATCCTATACAGAAGGAATGAATGGCTTATTTTGTTAAAAATTATTTATTTATTGGTTTATTTATAGTATTAGCAATAACTGTTTGATGTTCCTCCTCTTTTACGAATAGTGTCTCTGTAACAATTATTTTTTATTAAAAAACTAGCTGTTGTCCGCGTCAATTTCGTTGTTAATATGATCGGGATTAAGAAGTTTTTAAAAGAATGTATTTTAAAGTGCTTCTGCGTAAATGATATTTTTGGTTTTATTTTCCTGTGGCAGAAGAACATACTGATTTTCCCCGCAACCCGATCTTGACAACGCGACATATAGTTGGCCGTGTGAAAAGCAGGCTTGACGTAAATCGTCCTACGTGTTTAAATGTTTGCCTCTGTGATTTATTAATTGTGGCAAAAGATAACAACGGGAAATTGAATTATTATTTGAATTAAAAAGTAAATCATTTGGAATCATTGGGGATGTAATTTTCTCCGTTTTTTCCACTGACTCTTCGTTCTTATTGGTCGCAGCGTGATGTTATATAGCCTATAGCCTTCCTCGATAAGTGGACTATCCAACACAAAAAGACATTTTAAATATTTTTCACTTCAAACCATTAGTTCCTGAGATTAGCGCGTTAAAACAAACAAACTCTTCAGCTTTATAATATTAGTATAAAAAGAATAAAAATCATTGTTATTTCATAAAAACTCAAGATTGTTCACTTTGGCTTAAAATTTTTTTTACAACCACTAAATCAATGTAAAGTCATATGGTCTTCATTGCTTATTGGGTCTGATTCTATACAAAATATCATACCGGAGAGAAGTTAATACATAATTTTTAAAAAAATCTATATCAAACTAACTTTAATTTTGTTTATTTGAAATAATTAACCATCTCTTAGGCTTTGTTTTTACTACAAGCTATATAGCATACTATTATACAGATCGATAACGATTTTCATTTTAGTTAACATCTAATAGAACTATTGAATTTCACTCAATAATTATTTCAGTTGATTGTTTGATAAACTCATGATATCATAGTTATTATTAGTAAACAAATTAAATATATAAACCATGAACACATTTAAAATTAACTGAAATAGCAATATTCTTTACAGTTCGAAATTGTAATATAAATGTATGAAATACAGCTGAAAAGCAAAATATATTTCCTTTAACCCTAATAGAATGACGTGGTTCGTCAATAGTATGGCAGTTATGTTTATGGAAATCTCTTTTCATTCCTTTTTTTTAAATGTTTTTAAACATTTAAATATATGCATTACTTTTGGATTATTATATTTGATATTTGCATGACCATTATGTCTTTATGAGAATATAAAATGAACCGTCCAACAACGACCTTACTTTTTACTAAACACCTCCTTGATTATAAATTTTAAACGGCTATTAGGATAATAAGTTTAATAATTCGATATAATTATAGCAATTATTGGTTCTGTTAATGTCTAATTGACTATTTAACAAACTATGCCAACACCTGCCTTTAACAGGGCACGGTGTTGAACTATGGAGAAATGCCGGAGGATGCTATGGTAATAATCTAAGTGGCTGTGCCCGGTAATTTTGTACCATTTGAGTTCCAAACAAAGGAATGTGAACCAATAGGGTCTATCTTTGACCTTTTGCACTCTTCTCCTTTCTCCATTTTATTTAACGATTATAAATATTGTATTATTTTTATATTGTCTTTACTTGTTACATTTTATTTTTTGGCACATTTTTATCTCTAAAGGATTAGGGGGATTAAGGATTAATTAATAACTACCATTTTATTTGTTTCATATTAAATTTACTAATATTTCGAGGTTTGCCACGGTATTAAGTGCTTCCTTTGTTATTACTCTTATTTCTGGAAAGAAATCTATTCCATCTAGAAAAAAAAAAATTCTTCTGGGAGATCATCGAATCCCTTTTATAGTTTATATGCATTCACTTTGCTATCTCACTATTTCAGTAATACAAATAATAAAATAAGACCAACCATAGTAGGATAAGAAGGCTGTAGTATTAACTCCATCACTTTATTTAAACTGAACAACGTTTCGGCTGATAC
Source organism: Piezodorus guildinii (assembly GCA_023052935.1). NCBI lineage: Eukaryota > Metazoa > Arthropoda > Insecta > Hemiptera > Pentatomidae > Piezodorus > Piezodorus guildinii. Next base: position 37,733,450 of record CM041294.1, read on the forward strand.
GCCATCTTCAGGTGCCAATAGTTTCTATCTTTTTTGTACTGTGGTGGTTTTATCTAATAAAAAATAAAACTACATGCTAGCCCAAAACGTTTTACCTTTTTAATAAAGCGGTGTAGTTGGCAAAAAAAACGTTTTATTCGCTAATAAATTCGACCATCTTAACATTCATGTTAAACCGTTTAGAATAAAAATAAAATAAAATGGAATATATTTTAATTTCGGCGATTTACCCGAGTAGAACTATTGCAGTGATAATATTTAAGTGTCATTTAATTTTACCATGTTATAAAGAGTTAGATTAAAAGTGCAACAGCAGTTCACGAGAAAATCTTTGTATGTGCAAAATTGAAGATTTAAGAGGCACTATCGTCAAGTCGACACGACCATACAGAATATTTCGCGAAACTTGGTTATGTGGGATATGAGGACCTTGAAGCCTGAGAGGAACAAGACTGATAGAGATTAAAATGTACATATGTAATTGCAAATTTTTAAGATTTGTCCTCAGTACTCGGAAGATGGTCTCATGTGACTCATTTTTACGGCGAGTTAAAGTGGCTCCGCAATCCGCAGACAATATTTCCTAGATCATACCTTTACCAAATCATTAACTCTAAACACCCTCCATACATCCACAGTCTCCTACAATTTAAATCCTCAGTCCACTCACTTGAAACAAGATCAGGCCATTCCGACCTTTATTTTCTTACCCATACGACCAAAACTTATGATCGTTCCTTCCTCTAATTTCTGGAATTCTCTACCTACTCATATTCGCCATGCTGCTTCCCTCTCCTCATTCAAATCTCAACTTTTCCAATACCTTTTACTATCCCAAAAAGACGCTTAGAAACTGTAACATTTATATTTCTGACATCACACTTTGAATGAAGAATAATTTTTGTTCATTGTCTATATTTAAATGATGTTATCTATTAATTTATTTTTAATTCCGTTCAACAAAATACTTTCTAAGAATTGTTTTTATTTTTATTTTATCATTGTATTTATTTTTTTGGATATATGGGTGTATATGCGTTTATGATATGCAGACATATATTAACCCGTAATTGTAATTAGTTATTAATTATGTTCCTTCTGTCTGTTGGCCAGACATGTATATTTCCATGTACTGTACAAACCTGTTATTCTTAGGGGACCTAGTCTATTTTCTATTTCTATGTATTGTTATGTATCGATATAAGTAACATAATGTATTTTGGCAGCATTGCTTGTAAAATATTTCTCCCTATCCAAAACAAAGTTCTTTATGCTTTACGAAATATTGAAGACGATTGATTAATATAATAGCTGCAGCCAAGGAAAATTTTAAAAAGAACTAGGGATCTCCGTTATGGGTGCCGAACACCATCTAATTTATAGGAAGCTAGATTATGGTGTAAACTACATTAATGACAAAAACAATATAGAATTAATAAGAATAGTTTTTAATACAAGAGCCGAAATGATATCCCTAAATTATAAACCATGGATGAGGGAAATAGTTTACACATGCTCAATTTGTAACAGTAAGGAGGACGAAAATATAATTCATTTTTTAGGTAAATGTACGGCATTTAATCATTTTAGGAAAAAGTATTTTGGAGAAAGTATTTTGACTGAAAACAAAATAATAGACATTTTAAATGGAATTAATTGGAACTCACTGTATAAATTTATGAAATGTGCTGTTAACTACAGAAGCTTTTTAATAGAGGAATTCAATTACAATATTTAAATAAACAGAGAATATGTTGTCACAGATAAAGTGTAATTATATTTAGTTTATTCTATTTGGGAAACAAAGATTATCCCTCTATCTTTTTACAATAATGTGTAATGTTTATTTATTTTTTGTTTGTTATTGTAGGCTTATTCTTTTGTTTATTAATAATGTATATAAATAAACCAACTTCCTGGCAGACGGAAATCCATGCCAGTATTTTGTGTTCTCTAGACAAATGTAAAATTTATTAATAAAACACATTTATCTATCTATCTATCTATTGAAGACGACCATTAACGGGTTTTCCCCTCACAATCGGAATTCACATCACCCCTCCCCTTCCTCCGTACGGTATAATTAAAGTCAACCTAAATGAGCCCAAATTATTCATACCTATATGCAAATTTGGAAGGAGAGGACCGGTACCTCTCCCTAACAGCAGAGGCGGGCTATTGAGACTGGTTCACACCATTTTTAAATAGATTTTGACGTCTGTTAAAAGATGCAAAACGTGTTTGGGAAAACAAATGGTTCCTGTTTGTGCCTCACAGGGCGCGCCACTCAACAAGACGAATGGCCAATCCTCTGAGGGATTTGAATAATTGCTACCCGGGACGTCAGTTTGAAATATCCTTCCAGCTATCGTTATTGATTGGTCAGTCGCTCTCTTTCGAGAGAAACCTCTGGTGGTTGTAGTATCAATTGGTAGCCCCTTGGAAGTTGTGTTTAGGTCATCCGAACCGACCATGCATACTTGTCAGTATTGATGTCGGAGATAAACGACAGTATGGACATCATATAAATAGATTACTATTTACATACCTCCTACAGAAGGTTAACTTGTGTTCAAGCTGTTAAAATAAAACGAAAGAATATCCTTACACGAACAATAAACGACAAGAAACAAGTCGTAGATATCGATTTTTTTTTTTTTTTTTTAAATTTTATTTTACATTATCCGCCAACAGGCCAAGGCCCAATTGCAGGCGGTAAATCATGCAAAAAAAAAAAAAAAAATCACATCTATATTAGTTAAAATAATAATAATAATTGAAATTCAAACTAATTGGTAATGGACTACATACTAGCTTAATTTATATAATGAAACAAAAAAAAAATAATAATAATAATCTCCAAACTTACTACCTATTACAAAAAACTAATTTATATTACCATCATTAAGCCTATTTGACCTTTTGGGATTAAACTATTGTTATCCATCAAACCATCGAATTCCTCTCGTATCCAATCCTGGCATTCCGAAATCCCCCGAAAGATCATAAATTACTTATTCATCAATAAAATAATCGCTAAATATCTCAATATTTCATCAGTAGCAGACATAAGCTGAAATAGATTTACCACCTTTAATTCCAAATCACCAATCCACCCAAACTCACTTGTCCGCAACCTTTGTTCTCCATATATTCCTGATGATCCTCGAGTAAAGGCGGCTGAAAAGACGATGGCATCGTGAACTATTGATTTAAATAAACATTAAAAGTACAACCACTGGGTACTTTCTTCACGCATCTATAATAGCCCATAATTATTGTTTTCCTTTACTTATTGTAATTTTTTTGTATAATACAGTTGTAAATTGAACCGTTGGTGAAGTTGATTTATATTAATATTGGAACTTGGTGCTGTACAAAGACCATCATCGTTTCCACGCAGTATAGGTCTTAGCAAACATCGCTATTTACTGTTTTAGGCTTCCATTATTAATTGTTTTTATTATACAATAGTACTAAATTTATTGATCTAATAGCCATTAAAATAAATGAGAAACTGATAAACTACTCATTGCTTGGTATCAATTATAGTTCGTGTGTAAAAAAAAAAAAAAAAAAAACTATTTTAAAAAATTGAATATTCTCTATCCATGGAATAGAAGAAGTGCTATTGGTTTTCTATTACAAATGCTCAACTTCAACTGATAGATATAATTTATATTGTTATATTCTTGAATCAAGTTCTGAAATGGTTCATTCTGAACTAATGGTTTATTTTTTATCGCTATTAAAATATTTCATCTCATATCTTTATTAATATATTATTAGTAGACATTAATATATTTTTAGTAATACATAAATATTACACCATAAATTTGTTAATGTCTACCTACATTCAGTTCCTACTAGGTATGCTGTCTACAAGACAGTCTCTATGTGTTGCAACGCACTTACGCGCCGTGCGAACTTCAGTACTCGTCTTAGCTTTGTAATCGTCCTAGGATTCTTTAATTACTGACAATTATTTTTCGTAACTCTTCAATTCCTTTCTCAGGCTTTTTCTTAGAATTTCTACATTCATTAAAATAGATTGCACAATGTACCTGTGCACAATGCATTTCCAATTAATCAACAAAAATAATTAGAAAAAATGGATGCTATCAACGTTTTCATGTGCGATAATTTTCAACTATGCTACATAATGTCAGATAAACGTATAGGATTCGAAGAATGTTCTCATGTTGTTGTCTATACACTATTTCAACTATTATTTACTGTCTTAAGTCCAAATATTGTGTTCTGTTAAATTTAGTCATGTTTTTAATTGACCGAAATATTTTTCTGTCTATCTTTTATAACACGGCTTTAGGACAGCATAGTAACCTTTAAAATGGATATATTAGCATTTTCCAAAGTAAGCAACATTTGTATTGTAATTTATTAAGCGATTTTCTATATTATATTGGTGTTTTCTGGAAATCTTTAATACTACATTTATTGTTATGCTGACAACGAAAGCTACAATTAGAATTATTCGCGAAGTTAATTTACAACTTCTATTACATAAGTTGTGAATAATTATTATATATTATTAGGAAATAGTACGCAATAAAATAAATTATGCATTTTAGCCCACGCTTCGGCCCACGGACCGCAGGGTATTGCGTAATTCTCAGCCAATGAGGTTGCAATATAGATGCAATAATGCACCGTAAAATTGGAGGCTCGTGTATGAATACAAATGGAACGTTTTACCCGACGACACTTATTCCCCTGGCACCGAAGCCACGATCCAATCATTATAAAATCACCGAATGTCTCTGTTTATTGCCTGCTTTTGTCGGTTTGGCCATGTTGTTTTTCCTTGAAATTGAATTTTAGATCGAATCTATTAACGAAATTTTAATTGACTATCTCAAAGTTAATAAAACAACAAATAAAAAGATCATCTAAAAATAAATTTTGAATATTGATTTTATGTTTCTTTCTATAGAATTATTAGTTTTATTTCTTTGCATTATTAAATATTGTTGTTTTGGTATTCTTATTTAATATAATTTATTACTGTATTTTGGTTACGTTTAAAGATTTTATTGTTCTCATATCCACGATCTACAGTCATAAACATGTCTTTTAAAAATTATTTTTATTACTTCTCATCATTGATATTAAAAATAAATGATTAATATTATAAATTCTTCTATTTTAATTCTGAAGCTGATTACAATACAAATTGGGATTTATTAAAAAAATAAACGGAAAAAACAGCCAAATAGTCTTAAAAATTAATCATTGAATCAACTATAAGCATAAACATATTATTCATTCGGATCATCATTAAAAATATAGGACTGCCTATAAATTTTTAAAAGACTTTTTTAAAGAAATACAATGAGTTTTTTTAGACTCTGACAAAATGATTTTTTTTTTTTTTTTGTTACCGGTAGTTTCATCAGTTAAAGAGATAAAGAAATATATGATTTATCGTAAGGGGGTGGCGTAACTAAGGATAGAAGGCGGAATTTCTTTTGTATTCGTCTTAACCTTTTTTCCTTCAGAAAAAATAATCATCTTTGCCTTAATCACAATCTATCACAATTTTATCTAATAATTTTCATAATTTTTTTTTTTCACAATCTGTAATTTATTTATTCAAAAATAATTCTATATGCCACACTCTGCATATAGTATTTCAGCTATAAGAAATCATTCATGCCATATGAACAGAGTAAAAAAAAAAAAAAATTAATAATAACATTGGCCAAATTCATACCTATATACCATATTTTTATTTTGCCCCTGGAAACTCCGAATCAAATCCCGAGACCTATTAGTGGGTGTAGAGGAATAATGCCAGGAGATCCCAGCGTCTCTGTTACAGTCGTGCCACTAGTCTTGAGAGCTAGTGAAAAATGAATGAGGGTTGTACAGCCACATACTTTCAGGGGTAGAGGAGCTGGCCATTGCTTAGTTATTCGAGATATCTGGGCCACTGCCTGACGTAGAATATCCATAAGTAATTTTATAGTCTTTGGACATCTAGTTAGATCCTCATCAATCAAGTAACCTTCATCTTTTTGATTTGCAGGAGCTAGCTCAGGAGAAGAAAGCGACACAGAGTCCGAACCGGGTATACCGCTGAAGAGGAAGCAACGAAGATCGCGGACCACATTCACCGGCGACCAGCTGGAAGAGCTGGAGCGTGCCTTCCAGAGGACGCAGTACCCGGACGTCTACACCAGGGAAGAACTCGCACAGAAGTAAGCCCTCTAATTTTTATATTGTTACTTTTGGAGATATGAGTTACATTTTTGCAGTTGTGGTAATTTGAATGTTATCTTGCAGGACTAAGCTGACCGAGGCTAGAGTACAGGTTTGGTTCAGCAACAGAAGGGCCAGGCTGAGGAAGCAGCTCAACAGCCAGCAACTATCCGCCTTCAACTCCATGTCCTTGCAGAGCGCCTACCATCACCACCCTGCGGCCCAGTACCATCCTGATCCTGCCGCCCCCACCAACTTCTCGGCGCAAGGTCAGTCTTAATATTTCAAATCTTGATTTAATTTATTATATTCAAAACTATTATGAGAAGAAACAGAATTAAACTAAACAAATACGTTTGAAATAACAAACCATTCCAATTTCAAATTCAGAAATACTTCATGCTTCGGATGTGTTACTACAGTAAGGATCTGTTCTAACAAATCCATTAAGGCCGTTAAAAACATAATGTTTCTTAAACCGGTAAAATACATCAGGTTTTATCTTTAGGTTTTGTAGTTTTCGAAGTTTATTAGGACTCATATTTCCTAACAAATATGACATATTGGGCTGATGCGAAATTAATGCAGGTTTCCTCTATTGCAATATCTTAATTCCAATTGTGTAAACAAAGCTAATCCTAATATTGATCATTATTATACCAAAACAAACCTTATCTAATCCCTCTCTTTCACCATGAATTTGTTTAGTAAAATCGTTTTGTTCAGTGTGTTCAAAGGTCTTGAATCGAAAATGTCAAAGTGCGATTTTCGTCAAATTTATTTTTACGAATTTAAATTAGGGCGCAGCGCTGCGCAAACGGCTCGTAATATTAATGGAGTGTGGGGTCAGGGGGCTATTAATGAGTGCACGGTGCAGCGTTGGTTCCAGAAGTTTCGCAGAGGAGATTTCGACCTCGAAGACAAGGAAGGTCGGGGCCGTCATCTTGCTCTGGACAACGACCAGCTGAGGTCAAAAGTGGAAGAAGACCCAACCAAAACCATACGAGAAATGGCGGCGGAACTCGGTGTGAACCAATCCACAGTTGTACGCCACTTGGAAGCAATTGGTAAGGTAAAAAAGTTGGCCAAGTGGGTGCCACACCAATTAAACGACCACCAAAAAAATCGCCGCTTTGAAATCTGCTCCATGAGTTGGGCTACGAAGTTCTCCAACATCCGCCTTATTCACCTGACCTCTCTCCTACAGACTTCCACTTTTTCAGGCATCTGGACAACTTTTTGAGGGAGAAAAATTTTCAAAACCAGGACGACATTGAAAATTCTTTTCGTGATTTCATTGAGTCCAGGGATTCGGATTTTTTTTCTGGTGGAATAAGAAAGCTTGTTGAACGTTGGCAAAAGTGCATTGATTCAGATGGAAATTATTTTGATTAAATATATATGGTTAAAGTAAAGATATGACGTATTTACAATACCTACTAAAAACCTGCATTAATTTTGCATCAACCCAATATTATAAAGATTCAGTTACTTTCCTCTAAAATATTGCTTTTTAATTCTTTAATGTCATTGTATAAGTAGTCGAAACTTAGTAATCGAAGTAATTTTTAAATGTGGTAAGAGGATTCTTTAGTAAATTTACCCATCAATATAAAATCAGTATATTATTATATAGTTAGGGGTGTCTTTTGCTCGAGTGGGGGTATCACTTTATCAATTGCTACCAGTTGTAATAATTATTCATTTTATTTCTAATAAACCCTTGTATGGCTCACTCAGCCGGTCTGAAAATAAAGAAATATACAAATAGAAAGTATATTATATCATAAAAGAGTTTTCCCAATTTAAGAAAATTTATTATTATTTGAAATAAGCCTGAATTTGATTTAGAAACTATTATATTTTCCAATATCATTAAGACATTTTATTATGCAATTCATTGGAAGTAAAAAATCCTTAGTTATGCCGTCCTTCGGAGGGGACGATCGGGACGAAGGTGGTCCTGAGCCTGTGCGATGTCAGGTACTCGTTAAAGATTCCTATCATAATAAAACCTGGATAGGCAAAATTTAGGACTCCCACTGTAGCATCGTCCGATAAGCCGTAGTAGCATAAAGTGACGTTAAATAAAAATAAACTATGCAATTCATTTTGTCTGAATATCAGTGAAAAATTACTGCGTCTATTTGCCTCAAAAATAAAATCTTTTTCGCCAGGTAAATGCTTATCAAACATTCTAACAAGAAGGTAAGTTTTTTTCCCGTCAAATTGCAAGATTATTACGCCGGAACAAAAATTGTAAGCCCCCCCCTTTTTTTTTTTATAATATAATGCCTCTATCGTCAGTAGTTTGTCCTTTTTTCAATTTCGGTTCCTTACTGTTTCTTTGCCTCTCCTGGTTTGTTTCTCGTTGTGTTTTAAATAATGTTGTTGATAGTTCTGGCGACGGAATGAGAAATTTTTACTTAATCATATTGAGGCTTTTACAGCTTTATAATTTAGTTAATAGACCATACCAGAGATATGAGATCAAATTTTTTAATTTTAATTAGAATCACAGTCTATACATAGAATATTTTGACAGACCTGATACCTCTAAAATGGGGTTGATGTTATTCATAGATGATGAAAAGAATTGTGCTTATACTTTTATGTGCATTAAAATAGCCAAGATCCGAAAAGACGTGGAGGATCCTCCGGAAGACACTAAGGTCGGAAAGTGGGTCGCGGAGGAATGGCGGATGTTGACAGTCCCCCTCCCCTAAGCCGAGTACAGTTACCCTCCACTTCCTGTCTCAGCTGCACCCTCTCCCCCTTCCACCACTCTTACAAAATGGCGGTCGGTCCCCACTCGCCTGGGGTATCCTCAGGATTAAGAAGGATCTCTTCATCGTGACAATAAAAAAGTAAAAGAAAAAAAACAAAAAAACTTTTAAAGCCCTGTGTGGTCCTAGGCCGCCCATTCAAGTTCTTAGTGTGATATGGAACCTTTCAGGTGCCAGAAGACGACTCCCTATAAACGAATCCCAAGAAGCATCTGCTTAGAGCAGAAAATGAAACAAAAATATATATTTATATTTTTAAATATTTAGATTCTCATACGACAGTCCTTTCTTAAATCTACTAAAAAAAACTTAGTTTCTAGGTATTCTAACATAGTATTCATTATTTTATGTGGCTAATATTAATGCTTCTGGACTTCTATATAACGACTATTTATTTTATTTTAACAAGACTGGACATTTTTTCCCATGAACAGCTCTGATGACGACTTTCAATCTGGGTCGAAACGTTGGCATAACAATAAATAGGTAAAGCTATTTCATCGTTTTCTGTGGACATTAAGAACTATTTCTATTTTAGATGGCTACACTCTTTATCCGAATACCTCATTTTATTTTTATTTATATTTTATTTATCCCTACTCTACGCCAATGTATATATATATATATATATATATATATATATATATATATATATATATATATATATATATATTATATAAATAAAATATTCCCTTGCATACGTATTTTTATTTTTGTAAAATTATATCCATAACGCAAATTTCTTTGTTTCTTCAGTTACAAGTTCCATTTAGAATTCTTAAATGAGCGCCTTCTTTATTAATTATCAGGAATGCATTAATAAACAGGGATATGGTATCTAAAGATGGCTTATTAGACTTTTACTTTCAGAATAATTGTTGAAGCATGTCATCTTTAATAAATTTACCTCTATATGTTTTTTTCTGTTAACGGTTCTAAACAGAAATAAAACTACACCTGTGTTGTGACAGAAGTAATTTGGATGAAAGATTCAAGAAGTCCTCCAATGGACTAACCTGTCAAATAATAATTTAGATGCTTGTCCGTTCATCACTAGAGATTACAAATATTAGATAACATCTCACACCTCAACGAATTAAAAAATATAGTGTTGCCTCAGTGACTTTTGCATTCTTCTAATAATGCCATAGGGGTAGTTTTTGTAATTGTATTTCATCATTTTACAGTTTTTTGGACCATTAAGTTGCTTGAACCATCGTGATAAGCTTCTTTACATCACCGTGTAACTTTTTTATTTTTTTATAGTAATTTTCAACTGTATTTAAGAACACAATAAGTAAATATGCAGAATGAAAATAAAAAGTCATGAAACTAACTACCCAGTGGTAGCACTTCACGAACTATTTTAAGGCAGTAGGTCCCGAGGCCTCCTTCTTTTCAATCGCCTTGGAGGGCTATCGGGGATATCTAAGGAAGATAAATTACTGACAAGTGGGTTTGTATGGGTAGGGAGTTTAGAATGATAATAGGAGTATCTATCACGGGCTATGGGATGTTTAGGTCATTATAGAGGAGTTGATATGTAACAAAATGAGGGGCATTCAGGATTTTGCGAAGGATTTTGGATTGTAAGGATTAGATTAGATAGTTTAGTAGAGCCCCAAAGCTCGATTCCATATATCCTAATAGGTCTGATAATAGTGATGTAAATGAATCTTTTGTAATATACTGGAAGTTTTGAGCGTTTGTCTAGTAAGTGTTGTAGTAATCGATATCTTCGAGCAGTTTCATTTTGTTTCAGTCTTGTGTGAGGATAACGTGTAACTTATTCTTTAATATTACGTCTTATCTTCCTTGAAATAGTCTGGCAGGACTTAAATAATTTTCTATTTAATTTTAATTCTCAAAATTTCTATTTAAGTCAAATTTGGTCTCATTAGTATATCAAAACTGAGACAGTGCATACGGAGATACGAAGGAGGTACTCATTGTATGGATGGGAATTTTTAGTTTATTTTTATTATGGAAAGAATAAAACCATTTACCAAATGATTACTAATATATTAATACATACCTTTACTAATATATTAATAATACGAACAAAAAAAAAATTCTATAGTATAAGTATAGATGTACGTTTAGGAAAAGAGACAAGGTTAACCGCATAAAGAATAGATAGCCTAAAAACGTCACAACAGAGTAAATAAATACTTGTTTGAAGCATTATATTTTCTTATGGAGAAAAATCTGAAATGACTGGTTTATATTGAACAAATATTTAGGCGGTATTAAAAAGAAAGGACTTATTAACTCTTGTAAGGACTTTTACTGACTTGTTTTTAATATTCATTTTACCTTTCATTAATTTTAATTTTTAAGAGAAGAGTAATATTAAAACAATTTTACTGATATTTATCCAAGAAAGTGATATAGATCTATTCCAGTTTAGTACTATCAGTTTAAATTTACTTATTGTGGGTAACGAACTCGTTTTAGTATGGAGTTTTCAAATATATCTTTTAAGTGCAATTTATTACAATAACTTTTATAAACATTTATGTCAGGTTAGTGGTTACATGTTCTGCTTTAATCAAAGGTTGAAAACGTACGTTTGCGTAACCGAAATAAGAATATTAGTTTCGATATAAGTTAATCTTTTTTTATTGGTATAAATATATTTTTTGCAAAACAATATGTTAATAAAAAATTCGAAGAATATGTATCCATTTTTCGGTTGAGTTATACTCAGAAAACTTATCACCACGAAATGCTCTTTAAAAAAAAAACTTTTACTTCAAGGGCAACCGACACGAATTACTGACGGAATTAAATGAAAATTGTGTCCTGTTTTTAAAACAATTTGTGATAAATTCGACATAACAAACCACTTCAATTATGGCCCATATTTTTTTTAAATGGTTTATTCAAGTTATTATTCTCTTATTTATAAAATTGTTAGATATTTATTTAACAAAAAAAAAAAAAAAAAATTCATGTACATATATTCATAGTACTTGGGTGGATAACAAAGAGATTCGTACGATTTTTTGCTATTTTACGATCAGTGAAACTATTGACAAATATAGGCCGGAAGGGACCAAAGAGGCCGCCAGAGTCGATATGCTGAAGACATCCTCTCTTGAGAACCGAAAACGAAATAGAAAAAAAAAAACGGGTTATTAAAGTCTTTACAGCTCCTTTTATACATGCCGTCTGTCACTGCAGTCCTGCCCTCGTTTTATTTTAGATTTTTTTTTTTGTCCTTTGTATAAAAAGTGGTGGGTATCGGTCACAGCCGGCGTTCAAAGGGGGTCGTCGGGATTTTTAGGACCTGTGACTAAATCGGCGGAGGGTGTGTGAGCTGGCGGCTGTAGCTAGGTCACCATTGTAACAACTTGGCAACTCAACGATTATACCATTCATGTTTGCGTATTTTTTCCTTCTATATATTTACTACTAGCGAGTTGGTCTTGCTTCTCACCAGTGCAATTTAAAAGTGGTGTCATTTATAACGTATTGTGTGTAACGGTGTGAGAATGGTTGACTGTATACAGATATTGAGAAGTTAATTCGGAGTGCAGTTATCAAAAAAATTATATAAGGAGAAACTTAATTTAATTTGCCAACTATTCGGCCTAAATTTTAGGCCATATTCTGGGCGATTGAAGGAAGTAATTTTCAGATGACTTATGTTATTTTACCTGATAATCCGAATTATATATAATATTACACAGCTTTGTCAGCGGGATTTGAACCACTTCTTTCTATTCTAGTCTCACCCGCTTAACTCTTTACTTGACTTCACGTCCCTGTTCCTATTTTCTCGGCTCCATATTATTCTCGCGCTCATTAAAATCGCTTTTTACATAAGTCATCTCAGTCAATTTTATTACTTTCACTTACTATATATAGTAAGGGGAAGTATTGCGATCGTGAAAATTTTCGAATTCCAGTTTTCAACGGAAATACACGTTTTAGGGTCCCCTGAGTCCAAATAGCCAAGTCCCGCAAAAAGGTCTGTGTGTGTTGTGTGGTAACTCCCGGGAGGAAACGGTAAGTCCTATGAAACTGAAGTTTCATATTTAAGACAAATATGCGCCCGAGACGTGACAAAACTTTTTTCATCAAAATGAGCTTACCAGAAGAGGCACTTTATACCATGCATTTTGCACCTTTTTTCGATTTTCTCAAAAACGGTTCCGACGATTTTGATTAAACTCGCTATATCGATGTAAAATTTAATGGGCTTTAATATCATGTAGGTTTCATTCTGATTAAAATGGTCTGACAGGGCTTAAATGCCGATATTATTTTCTTCCCCTAAAGTACATTTAATTTTGTAGAATCAATAAAAATAACTATATTATCTTGTTAACGCTGATGAAAAACAGGTAAATATATAAATTGAATAAATTCGATAACCAACTAAAGGAGAAAATAGATTTTTTAATGAAACACATGTTTCTATATAAATTCAATTTAATCAATTCTTTAATAATTTCACGTATTTTTATCTGTAGCTGTAGTTGAAAATTCTTTCATTGATTTTAAAAATGGAGGTAAATGAAAGTCGTGTGTTGCCCGCACCAGATTTTTTTATTTCATTACAGTTGTTAAACTTATAAGTTGGAAAAATTATTAATAAATTACACCACAATATATTTCTAGGTGTCCGGTCGTACCTAAACTCTATAACTATACCTCTACTCATACAAATTGTTAGGGAATAGCATAATACTTTATTTGTATCTTCAATCGCTTGGGACTCCCATCTACTACATTGGGAGTCCTACATTTTACCTTTCTAGGTTTAATTAGGATAGGTATTTAGTACCTGATATGGTAGTCGAATATTCTGACATGCTCAGTACCCCCATTTTACGCCACCTCCGAAGCCATATCCAAAGATTTTTTCCTTCCTTTAAAAATCCTTGGGCCATCTTCAGGGTTTGAGCCCCTGTCATTGAGCATAGAAGGCTGCTATGCTAGCCACTACACCAGAGGTGATTTCTTACCGAAGCTTTTATCATCCCTAAACCTAACATAAGTAAAGTTAATACAAAATTGGAAGTTTCGTACAGCCCTTTTTTTAAATCATAAATTAATTATAATATTATTCTGTAGTATTTAAATTAGAATTTTGGGGCTTATCATTTATTTAAAAGAAAAAAACCTTTATTTTTTTAATAAGCTTAATATCGACAACCTCTCAAGGAACTATATTTTTAAATGCAAAATTATTACAGTTTGGTTTATATTCATGATTGTATTAATTTTTTTTTTTTTTCACATAACCCTTTTTGTTCGCTCTTCTTAAAACCTTAGTTTTTGAATTTTCTCTTTTTTCTGCATTCTAAGGATGTCAGATATCTCTATAATACCTGTAATATATAATTATCTTCTATGAATCTATAATGAGGTGATGGGGCTCACCTTTTGGTTTAAGTAGAACCTTAACCTAATCCTAAAAGCTAAATCTCAATATTCTGCCATCGTTGAGGTAATCCAGAAGGTGTTAGCTTACTATATATCGGATTCTTAATAAGTTTGACCGTTTCAAAAAACTTTTTATTCCTCTCAGTAACGAATTCGGAAAGTTTGTCAATTTTTAATTCCTCGTGAATTCTTGAGGTTTTGGATCTTTGTAATGACGTTCCTTTCATAATTTTCCGCAGTACGCCATTTTGGAACGATTTTAAACGTTTTTTGGTCGACTTAGCAGTATTCGGAAAGAGTGGAGCACCATATAACAGAGTTGGACGTATAATGGCCTTATATATTGATATCTTCAGTCGAAGAGACATACTTGAAGAATTAATTAAGTGATTAAGCTGCCTTAATTTTTGCCTCACTGTCTTAATTTTTTTTACCAAAGTGGACCGAAAGCTTTAAATGTCTATCAAAGGTGACTCCGAGATATCTTATATGTTTGGATAGTTTAATTTCGCAGTTGTTAATTTTAAATTTTGACGGTAATTTTTTCTTTCCCTTTTGAAATGAGTACACTATTCCTTTCATTAATGTATTAATTAAAAAAAAAAAAAAAAAGTATCCAAGTTTTATGACTGAGTTAATGGGTAGTGATAAATTTAAAATAGGAAACGTAAAAAAATAAGCACTTATCTTGAAAAATTCCATTTTTTCGTTTCGTGGCATCCTTTTACAAATGAACTGTACGACGATGTTACGTCTTGGGTTGATATTAAGTTTATTTGGTTCCGTCACGTGAGATATGCTGCCTCATGTTATGACATCCAGTTCTGGTTCCGGAAGATATCTCTAGGACACACTGCGAATCGTCCCCCCCTCCTCTGGAGGACAGACACGGTGTGTGGATATGGATCATTACAGGACTATAGATAGGATGGATGGATGGATGCTATCATTGAGGACTTGACCTGTCCGCGGTGTAATTACCTGAGGAACGGTCGCTAGTAATGTTAGAGCGGCGAGTCTTTATTATAAGGCTCTCTAAGCTGGAGGCGGCTTCGATTGAGTCATCCTAGGCTGGGGAGTGGGAAGTGCCAAGTGGGAGGGAGGACGTCCGTATGTATATTATACCGTGTATAGTCACAATATTAACCTTCGTATCAACAACATTAATATATCATAAAGAAAAACAAATTAACTTTAACAATAATAATATGACATCTAATAATATAGCCCTATCAAGACAACTTTTCGCTATTTTGAGGTGTAATATTATAATAGAATAGAATAGAAGAAACTTTATTCTGGGACAATGTCCCTTAAGAATAACATTAATGAACAAAATAAAAAAACATTATATTTGGCCAAAAACAATATATAACAGAAAAAATAAAATAAAAGGCCATAGTTACATCTCTACGAACATATTCGAAAAATAAATAAATAAGAATTAACATAAAATATAACTTTTACATCTTATTAAAGTAGATACACAAATCATCTCTCATAAATTGGCATAATAAAAATCAGCTTACATCGGACTGGAGAGAATGGATGGATGTATTGGAAGAGGAGGGATTTAAACGATGATTGGGAAGGAGCATGTCGGATGTTTGGCGGAAGAGTATTCTATAAGGCAGTGGAACGGGCTAAAAGGGAGCAATTATATTTTTTGGACCTATAGAAGGGAGTGTAGAGGTCGGACAGACGGGATCTTGTTTCCTGGTGATGGGTTGAGGATTTAAATACCAGAAGGCTATAAACTTAAAATGGGTGGTGGGAGTTAATGATTTGATAGAGAAATGATCCAAGGAAATATTTTCTTCGAAAGGTGGAGGATAACCACTTTAACTCGTCGTAGAGGTGGGATACATGCGACCGTCTCCAAGTACCGAACACAAATCTTAAAAAACAATTCATTATCCTTCTTAATCAATTATCAATATCAATAGTATTTATAGCGGGAGCAGTGTGGTTTACTGTTCTCCAGGACCTAGATTCCTCGAATCTCGAATATGACAGAATATTATTTATTCTGTAAATTCACCCGAAGGGAGGCGGAGAGGGAGGGGAACGACTCTAATGTATTGAGACCCTCATGGGGCAGACCCAGCCTCTTTAAAGTTGGTACCTAAATCGGGGGAAAAAACTGGCAGCTGAGCTGGATCAAGGCCGAATCACCCACTGCACGGCCGTTGGCCTATAAAAAGTAAGCAAAAGTGGGTTGAAGAGGTACAGGTTTTTTTTTCTTTCTAATTATTATAATACCTTAACATCCCATTTGTTGCAGACCTAGCACGTGATAGATCGTCCTCTTTTCATTCTAAACTCCCTGCCCATACAAATCCACTTGTCCGTAATTTATCTTCCTTAGATATCCCAGATAACCCTCCAAGACGACTGAAAAGAAGGTGGCCTCGGGACCTACTGAGTTAAAATAGTTAGTGAAGTGTTACCACTGAGTAGTTCTTTCTCAAGACATTTTCATGACATTTTTTTTTTCATTCCTCATATTTACTTATTGTTTTCTTTAATACAGTTGTAAATTACTATAATAAATAAAATAAAAAAAATATATTATAATATGTCAAACAGTATCTAATAATAATAATATGCTTACGATTCCGATACCACCAAGCTTTGCCTACACGGTTCTATCCAGTTACTACTATCTAAGCCAGTGGTTCCCAACTTCATACAATCAGTACAATGGAAAGGACCACTAAAATACGAAAATTCTTTTCGAAAGTTACTTAGTTCATATTTAATTTCAACCCAAAGCATACTAAAAAACATCTTCTTCCATAACGTTAAAAACGATACCAGATATAAATTAAAATACAAACATAGTAGATATAATTAGTTGACCGTTGAGAATTACGAGAAGACGAGAATTAAGTAGTTTCAACCATTTATTTTATGCCAACGTTTCGACCCGGGTCATCATCAGGGCCAAAAATATACAAAACAGATACATTTTCAATAAGATTAAATATACTATTTTAAAAACTATTGAGAGGATGTCAATATTAAAACATAAAAAGGAACTAGATGTGTAAAGAAATCGATTAATTAGATTATAATGACGACTGGTACAATAATGAGAGGGCTAAGGTATATTATGAGAGGGCTTCTTAAGTCATTATCTGCTCTGTATAGTCCTCGCATTATTATACCTTAGTAATTGTAATTTAATTAATCGGTATCTTTACACATCTAGTTCCTTTCATGTTATAATATTGACATCCTCTAGCTCAATATTTTTTAAAATAGTGCATTTAACCTTATTGTAAATGTAACTCTTTTGTATCCGTTTAGCCCTGATGATGGCCCAGAATGGGGATTGAAACGTTGGCAAAAAATAAATGGTTGAAACTACTTAATTCTTTCATTTACTGACCGCCACCCGGACTAATTCCTTCTAGTAAAATATAAACAAGTAAATTGGTTAAAAGACTATTATATTTTCTTAAATTATATATCGTAGTATAGTACCTATTCCAAATCATTGTATTAATTTTAAGGAGCATCCGATTAACAGAAACGTTTTGTTGTTCAAATAATCGATTCACGATTAATTTACCACAGTTGAAATAAATTAAAAACCAAGATGATATATGCTTGACTAAGGCTTTAAAAACTGACCACAATCCGCAAAACATTATTACAGTGAATTACTAAAATTTATGATATGAACAATATGAATAGTTGCTTATTTACTATTATTTATCGAGCGCAATTTAATGGGTTTGAGCAATGCGTTAGTTATTTTTGTTACAAGCCAAGACTTTTAAGGATTTTTTTATTAAGGGAAGTTATTACAATTTTCCAATAGCATCTCGTGAACATCGTCTGCGGACCTCCAGGGGAACTGGGAACCACTGGTCTAAGCCTAAACTCCGAGATCCGACTTGACACAATCCTTCAGCTTACTTCTTGGACGCCAAAAATGATAGAATATATTGAATAACTTTTGGTTAGTGGCCCATCCATGATTTTACAAGGGAAGAAACATGCAAATATAATAAAATCAAACAGAAGTTTACCTCTGGCGTACTGAACTATAATAACTAAAACATGAATACTAACCGCGCCTATAATAATGCAATAATTCTTAAATTACTTGAAGTCAATTATAATATAAAGATAGATTGAATTTCCTTATTGTAGTTTTCCAATGGTACGTATAGTTGTACACCTTGAAGGGGATTCCTTGATGTTTAACATTTAGCGGTGCCAGAAACTCCTTAGAGGGTTTTATGCCTCGTTTTACGAAGCCATTACCATTTAAAGGCCAGTTGTTAAAATGTATTGTTCTCGTCTCTTTATCCACCTTTATGCTTTCCTTTACATCATCTGCTACGGCTCACCTTTTATAACCTATATAACAATTTATTAACTCAGTTTTAATTACATTTATAACAACAAAAAAAAAATAGGAAATATCGTGACTTAGTCAAAGGTAACATCATGTTTATTAATAAATATTAATTTTCGAACCATTTCTAAGCTTGCAGTTGCTCTGAAATGTTTCTCTTCTTGAACAAATATACTAACAACTGATGAACTGTACTTACAGACATGCATCAACTAACATCGATCTCGCAGAGAATCGGGTATACCATTTTACGTCACCTCCAAATGCCAACATAACCAAAGATATCTAACTACTTTTAAAAAATCCTGGGTCCATCTCCTGGGATTGGATTCTGGATCATGGGGATAAAGGGCTGTTATACTTACCAATACACCACAGATAACTCAGTCCTTAGTTATACCGTACTTCGGAGGGGTTCCGAGCCTCTTGAAAGATCCCTATCCTAATTAAACCTGGAATAAGCGAAATTTACTTCACTATAGCATCCTCCGATTAGCCACAATAGTTTAAAGGGATGTTAAATGAACAAACAAACATACCACAGATGGTATGGTAACCACCCATAGTATTGTTTCTAATGGAAATATTATTACTATTATTTCAGAAGTTCACACTTCCTCAGCTTTCGCTGGGAATATTCACCTACCCGGACTCAAAGAGTCAAGTGTTAGGCTCTAATTATGATATATCTAAAAATTTTCGAATTTTTGGAAGAATCCCAAAATTACAACTTGTTTGACCGCTGCTAGAGTTTTCATGGGTAGATCTAGTCATTGGAAGGATTCTTGCGTAATGATATATTATTATTATTATGAAGCTACTTTTTCTGTTTCAATTATATTTATTAAAAAAAAAAAATAGTTTTTCTTGAGATTTATTTTTTTCTTACCTCTGAATTATGAAACAACGTTAGTGTAAAACATATCTCGTTTAAAAACTATCCAATTATTATTAACTTATGTATCGTACCTTGTTGATTTCTTATTACTATAATCCATAATCTTTTTTCCAATTAATTATTCTTAAATGCACAGTTTATTTGGCATAATTAATATTCATAGTCAGCTTATCATCATAAATATTTCGTATATTTATAAAACATCCGTGTATGAACAATGTACATTGTTTCGACAGGATTCTTAAGATCGCTGACGATCTCCATACTTTTTCCAAAAATAATACTATACTATTTTGAAACGTAAATAAATGCTGTTGTTTAGTCAACTCTAGGTGTTTTTTAATATAGCCATTTTTTTTTTGTTTGTTTATGTATTTAACGTCATGTGGCTGATCCGACGATGATACAGAGGGTGACCTAATTTTTCCTCATCCAGGTTTAATTAGTATAGTGATGTTTAAAGAGTACATGACATCGCACATGCTCGAGACCACCTTTCTACGTCCCCTCCAAAGGACTTCATAACTAAGCATTGTTACTCCCCTTATTAAATTTGTTTTTTATTATTATTGTTGATGTACTGACAATATGTTTCTTGATGTTGCAGGACAGGCTAGTGGGCTGGATGGGCCAGCAGGCCAGCAGCGGTACTACAGCTCTGGCAGCGCGGCCCCCGGCTACACCCCCGAGGGCTACACCTCGGCCCAGTGTGCACAGGCCTGGAGGCCACAGGTCAAGACTGCTGACCCCTGGCCGGACACCTATAGGTGAGTCCATAATACATATATTATGTAGTAATTAACAAACATGAGTATTGATATTCAGAGAGCGCTATGGTCTAGGGGATAGAGCACTAGTCTACTGTTCTTCCTGTGCCAGGTATGAATCCCGACTGGGCCAGAATTATTTATTTAGTTATTTCAGCCAAGGGGCGACCCTGGGGTGCGAAGACCTTCTGGGTGCACTCCCAGCCTCTATAAAGTCGGTACCCAATTTTCGTATTTGTGCAATAAGGTAATTTACTCAAAGTCAGTCCTTTTTTTAATATTCCATTTTATTTAGGTATTCGCTTATTTTGCGCCATATTCATCTTATAATTTTGTTAGTCGTTCAAATAATTATTGCCCAAGATTTAGCTCACTTTTCATAATTTAATTCCAAATGGCCAGGACACTATCACGTCCGTGGTCTATAAACATTTCTACATACGTTATATTTTTTCTAACATAATTAACTTTAAACGTATTATATGTACCGATCAACATTTATTATTATTAAGTGAAACACTTAGAAGTTTAGTGCTCTAGGAAGTCAGTTTTGCCCTCTAGTCATCAGTTGGAATAATTATAGTTTAGAGCTGATAGGAGAATTCCAGCTGACTCTCACTACTTCAACCATTCCAAAAAGTATTTCATACTCACGGGTGGTCTATGTCCTATCATCATCTATCATTTGAGCGATTGGAATAGAAATCACATCGATGAATCTTTAACAATATCTTCCAGTCTCGATAATCTTTATGCTTCTTATTATTTACCAGTGATGTAGGTTCTTTTATCTGTTTTATATCTGCAATGCACTTATCTACACCCTAAAAGTTTTTAATTCCCCCGGTGAATGTTGCCAGTTCTATATTTTTTATAATTTTCCTGAGATATGAAAAATATTGCTAACCTTTGGTTGTGTGAAAGGTACGCTTCGCGGATAACCTTCTCCGGCGGTTTTCGAACATTCACCGTCTTTAAGTTACCTGTGACTTAATGGATGTTCTACAGATGTGGATTTTTAGTTTTAGTCTCTTGTGCTTTCCTGTTACCTGCTTTCTAATTTCTTCCTGTTCGATTGAAATATAAAATAAGTTTTCAGTAACTAAATTTTCTCTTTATTATTATCAAGAATTAAAGTATCCAGATTTCATATAAGAGATTAATTTGAAGAACGAAGAGAAAATTGAAAGTCATAGTGACTGCCGACTTTTTTAATTCTGGATTTGCGCTGGAATTTTGTTGGAAAGAAGAGGTCGTTCGTTAAAGTAGATTACGTTGAGAATGCATGTTTTTTTATTATTGTTTCATTTAATTGTAAAACATCATCACCCTGTAGAAATATATCATCTTGAAGTATCTCATCGTAATCTGAATGTGACTGTATGTGGTACACACAACACATTTTTTTTTTTTTTTTTTTATGGACCTGCCCTTCGTATCAAGGGAATTCAGACATTTAGGAATATGCTTAATAGTTGTTTCACAGAGATAACCACAGTTTCTCTCCCAAGTAAACAAAAAACTTACGTTTTAATTACTAATGTAATATAAATTGTGCTTAATTGAAATCTGTATTATTAAAAGGAGTTTAATTTTAAATGTCATATTTCTATGCTTGTTTGATCAAGATATTCTTTTCGATTTCACTTTACTACGATTCAAATATTGGTAGTAAGATCATCATGATTTTGCTTCGTATTTTTAAATATTTTCGAATTACAAATGTCGATATTTTGGTGTCAAGAGAATTAAGATATTTATTATATTAACTTTACATAGAGTATTAAGAGCGCATGCGCCAGTCTAGAGCATGTTGGTAACGTTCCCATGTTTACGAAATCAAAGCTTTTAACCTTACAAAAAATCACATAACGCGTCTAAAGAAGTTTTCACTACAAAAATATATTTTAATCGACAGACGTAATTAATTCGAACATTTAATATAAAATAATGGCGATATACTCCGTTGGGTCTCCTACCGCCTGTACATGATCTCTGTGTTTCAACATATCAAATGCCGTTTTATAAACAGTTTATTGATTATTTATGCACCTAAGCTGTTTATACTCAATGAATGGGTATAAACAGTTTATACTTAATGAATGGTTGTAAGAAGTTCATACCTTTACCTCGCTGACAACACACAATTGATGAGGCAGACCCGCACTGCACCGTGACACAAATACCTGTACCGACTTTCATATCTCATTGTTGGTTATTGTAAGATATAATCCCATTAGACCCAGCGCCAATCGGTTTATATATTAGCAACTTAAGGCTAAGTCTATGCGATTCTCTCCTTCTATCCCTTTAAGGATTTTAAAATAACAAGCTTTATTTATTGGTACTTGGTATTTTAAATGTGGAAAAATAAAATTAAGCGATTAATGACAGTGAATTACAAAATGTCTACTTAGGAAAACACCGTTTCGTGCGTGTCCCTTCAAATTATTTCCGCATTGCCGCCGTAATGCAATCGTGTTGTCGTGAGACACAACAAGACGAATAAACGCACAAATCACGTGCTAATAAGTCTTTTTTCAGAAGTGGTAAACAGGCCGAGACGTATACATGAATAAAAAAAATTTAAGAATACCAAGAAGGACGAAGTATTTATCTTAAAAGTGATTGTCTGAGATACCCATCGCTTTTAGGACTCTTTGTCAAGCTGGCCCCTTCTCGTGACGTCATTCTGTCATGACGTAGGATTCGATATTGATCCCAATTAATCCTTGATTTTAAAAATAATTTGGCTGATTTACCCGTCTTCCAAGACTAAATGGAATATTGTATACTGGACGAACTTTGAGGAACTCTAAATAAATTATTTTGCCACAGTCCTCAGTAGTTTGATTTAAATTTCTCAAGTTTTTCCCAGATCAGTTTTCTCCAACTGCTAGAAAGTTTTAAAAAAATCACATTTCAAGACTTATTAACTTTTCAAATTATTAGTGATGGCGAATTATCATCCTACCTTCTCATATTTACATTCCTGTAAGTCTGCCCTTTTTAATCTTAAGTTCTTTTCTTTTATGATGCCAGTGCTGACAAAATACTTTATTTGGTATTTCCGAAA
The DNA here is from genome assembly GCA_023052935.1 of Piezodorus guildinii. Lineage (NCBI taxonomy): Eukaryota > Metazoa > Arthropoda > Insecta > Hemiptera > Pentatomidae > Piezodorus > Piezodorus guildinii. The sequence continues at coordinate 37,756,968 of CM041294.1, forward strand.
ACAACCTAGTTTTTTTTCTCTGATTGATTCAAGATTGGGCACCTTAATTTCTTTATTCTTTCTCTTTTATCTCTAATGAATGAAGATGAACTTGCTACTATCTGATTACATTATCCGAAACTGCTTTCCAGTTTCCAAAGTTGCGACCATATAACGGTAATATTTAATACTAGGGAATAGCGAGCGGATAAACTCCTTCCACGTTCTTGATGTGTGTGAATATATCGCCCAGAGTGATAGATATTAGATTACATTTCTCGGTCTCCGTTTCGGCTCTCAGGAGCCTTACGCCGGTTTGCCGCCATTAATATCGCGGTGGCATTGGCCGGTGTAATCAGCGCCACACCGTAAATCACGGCCCGCTCGCCACTAACCTTTTCCTCCAGAAATAGCACGCTCTCCCGTCCAGCACGCTTTCTCTGCACCCTTTGCCTCTAATGTTGATGATGATGTAGTCCATTGTGTACAGAATGTGCGAGTAATCGGAGTGTGAGAAAACAGACTTTCTTCCATGCACATCGCGACCTGCATGGCAGGCGATGTTATGGTTAGATTCACGGTTCGAGAGTGTAATACATCTCTTAAAAAACCAAACTTGTGGACTCAGGTCAATGGTGTCGTAATGATTTTAAAATTAGAGAATAAAAATTAAGCGGATATTTCGGTTAAATCAGCATTGATTTTCGCAAAAGGCCGTGGAGGCACTTGGCCGGGCGGTGTGTTTATCTAAGTTTCTACATCACGATTCTTGATATGTTATCATCACTCCCTATGCCTATTTTTGCGAGTGGTCAATAGTTGGCTGGTATATGGCTCACATACCCGAAGAGGAGGTTGTTAGTGAATACCTACCTAAATAATTATATGCTTGATAAAGACATCCCGGTGCTGGGATTCGAACTCACAACCTTTGACATGGTACTAGTGCGCTAGCCACACAGTCACATCCTAAAATAATAATTTAGATCCATAATTAAATAGATCAGTAGATCGGTTTATTTAGCTGTTATTCCACCTTACAGTACAAATACCATATCAGAGTCTGGCTTGAGCCTCTGGTGAGTCAACATCTTTTAATACCTACTCTGTGCTTGTGCTCTTACTATCTATAATACTTAGTCGTATTGCATCTGTGAGTATTATTTTCTTTAAATATTGAAGTGCATAAAAACCACTTTGGCGATTAAATAAATAGATTTATATTCTTTAAAGAATATTTTAAGGAGGACTAAATAGTTAATAGTCACGGAGTATTAACTCGCCTGTTGTTTACTTGGGCGTGAGTATTAAAGTTGTACAGTCGCAGCCATCCCCACCATATTTTCTCCCACTACTACTCACTGACAGTGCTACCACCCCACTCATTATGGCAGTGTGTCCCATATGCAAAATAAATATATCCCGAGAGGACAAGACTACGCTCGCGTGCTTTGCATGTAAAATTATTTGCCACATCAAATGTACAAATATTCTAGAGGCAGAGCTCGCGCAAGCAAAAAAGAAATGGATATGCGGTACCTGCGAGTTGTCAGGAAAGACCCAGGTGACAAAAACATGCACTGTCACAGCTAGCAAAAATATGGAGGAAAATATTTCCGCCATATTGGGCGAACTGAGTAAATTAAATGGGGATATTAAAGAAATAAAAGATAATATGAATAAACAGACTGACATTACCTTCGAAAATAACGAAAGACTAAAAATGATGGAAGAAAGATCAAAAAAACAGGACGAACTGATAGAAAAATTATTAAATGAAAATAATTGTTTGAAAAATCAAATAAAAACCATGGAGGTTCGATTAAACCAGGCGGAGCAAGCTCAGCTCTCCCACTCCATAGAAATCAGAGGGATCCCCGTAAAATCTGGGAGTCCCCCAAGGGAGTCGTTTGCTCTATCGGAGCCGCTCTAGGCGTACGAATCTCGCCCGAGGACCTGGATAAGGTGGAGAGGAAAAGGACGAGAGGAGAAGATCCCCGACCACCGTCGATTGTCGCGCGCTTTGTTCGCCAGACAGTTCGGGACGAGGTGATTCGCCTTCGAAAAGTCAAAAGGGACTTCACCACTAGGCACCTTGGCTGGGACAACGACGACCGGATATATATCGCGGAGGAGATGTCTGCTTCGAATCGGCACCTATACTGGTTGGCGAGGCAGAAGAAGGCCGCTGCCAGGATAAAATACGTGTGGTTTTCCGGAGGACGTGTGCGTTGTAGACGAGATGATGGTCAGCTAGCTATCATCATTAATAAAGCAGAGGACTTGGACATTTTTCAATGAAATGAACTTACCGTTCCCATAAATGCAATAAATTTTGTTTTCTTTCTTTCTAAAAATAATATTTTTTTCTTTTTTATCCTTAAAAATAAGCTGTTTTTTCTTTTTCATATTAAGAAAAATTCTATTTTTTCAGAGGCCTTTTTTTTTATTAACAAGACAATTTTATTTTTTAATTTCTCTGTTAGTAAATATTTTATTTATTTCTAAATTCATTCTTATTATTCTATTCACAATTCTTGAATATTTCGAAATAAATTTTTATTATTGTACCTTTGCTTCCCGAACATTAAATAGTACAACCCTTCTTCCCATAAATGTCTAATATCCTATTATCCTGTCACGTTAACTCCCAATCCCTTCCGGCGCACTTTGACGAGTTTCTCGACTATTTCCTTAGCAATTTCTACCATATTATTGCCGTTTCTGAAACCTGGTTGAAACCTTTTATCCCTACTTCCTCTGTATCCATTCCCAACTATACCCTCATTCGTCATGATCGGAAGGACAGAACAGGCGGAGGCGTCTGTGTTTTCGTTCATGATAGTTTGAGAGTCAAAACCCTCCTAGAATCCCCTTCTCCCGATACTCCTCATATCGAATACTTATTCCTGGAAATTTCTCAAGACACCTTCACTCTCCTATTCGTCATCATATATCGTCCTCCTCAGATCCGATATGATTCCACCCTTGAATCCTCCCTGTTTACCTATATTCCAATGTACAACCATATTATAATAACCGGTGATTTCAATACCAATCTTCTCTCCGATTCACCAGACAAAACATACCTGACAAACCTCCTTCACTCCTTAGATCTTTTTATAGTCCCTTTTCAACCCACCCATCACACTCATTTCTCCAGCACATGGCTTGATCTCTTCATCATTGACTCCTCCCATAAATTAGCCTCCTCATCTCAGTTCCCTCTACCTTTTCTCTCGCACCATGATCTCATCAATATCTCCTATAATATTCCAATTCCACAAATAATTCCTAAAAAAGCTACTTGGCGCGATCTGGACTCTTTAACAACAGAAAAGATAAATCCATATCTTGATTCACTATCCCGATCCTTAGAACCTATCTATTCCGTTTCATCCATTGATGATATGGTGGAGTGCCTATCCTCTAATCTCTCTACTTTCCTTGACCACCATGCTCCCCTCAAGACATCCACATTCAAGCGCCTCCCAGCACCGTGGATTAATCAAGAGATAAGAGAGTTAATGAGACAAAGAGATGCTGCCAGAAGAAGATTTAGACGCACCAGAATTTCCAATGATTACTCCACTTTTAAGTCCCTTCGAAACCTCACCCAATCTTCCATACGCCGTGCAAAAGCAAAGTTTTTCCATGATTCCCTTTCACAAGCTCCTGATTCCAAATCCAAATGGAAAATCCTGAAAAAACTATCCGTGATAAATTCAAAATCCAATTCTATCTATCCCGTAACTCCTGACGAATTGAACCAGCATTTTGCCAACCCTCTTCTTATTCCTTCCCCGACCCATTTCTGCTTCTCCCAACGCGCCTTTGATTCAGAAAATTTCTATTTCCAGAATATTTCACCCGATGACCTACTTTACTCTATCCTTAAATCCAAAACAAATGATTACGGTCCTGATCAAATTCCTGTCAAAATTATAAAATTGTGCCTCCCAGCCATCTTTCCTGCTCTCTTGCATATCTACAACTTCTCCCTTCAACGTTCCATTTTTCCTACTGCCTGGAAGAAAGTTATAGTCCGTCCCTTGAATAAAGTTCCTATCCCTTCCTCAGCATCGGACTTCAGACCTATATCGATCCTATCCAACCTCTCAAAGCCACTTGAAAGAATAGTCCACTCCCAATTCTATAACTTCCTTGAACAAAAATCTCTACTTGTTCCCTTCCAGTCTGGCTTTAGATCCCATTATTCCACTCAATCAGCTCTCCTAAAAATTACCCAAGACCTTCAATCCTCCATAGACAAACAAAAAATATCAATCCTGGTCCTCTTTGACTTCTCAAAAGCCTTTGATATGGTAAACCATAAAATCCTTCTCTCCAAACTCCGAAACCTATCAATATCCGATAGTGCCATAAACTGGTTTCTTTCCTTTCTATCCGCTCGAACTCAAACTGTGATAATCCCAAATAAACCTCCTTCCTCACCTATTCTGCTAACACATGGAGTTCCTCAGGGATCTGCTCTCTCTCCAATCCTATTCTCCATCTATGTTAATGGCCTACCCAATGCCATACTTCACTCTAAATACCACCTATATGCCGATGATCTCCAAATTTACCTCTCCTTCCATCCTTCCGAAATGCCTGAGATGGTCCAAAAATTACAAGAAGACATTGACAGTATCAATTTATGGGCCATCAAGAATGGACTAAAACTTAATGTTGATAAAACGAAAGCTATCCTCATCGGTTCCAAACATCTGCTCAACTCCCTCTCCTGCCACCCCTTACTCTACCTTAATCATAGACCTATCATCTTCCAAACGTCCGTTAGAAACCTTGGCTTATTCCTCGACCAAAACCTATCCTGGAATAATCACATTTCGCAAATTTCTAGAAAATCCATAGCCATTCTTAAACAGTTCCTCAAATTACGTGATTTAATACCCCTTAAAACCCGCCAGCTCCTAGTTTCCTCTCTCATCTTCCCCCACTTCGATTATGGCTGCCTGGTGTTTGGCGGACTGTCCGAGATGCTTGAGATGAGACTGAAGAGATTGATGAACTGTTTTATTAGATTCATCTTCGGAATCCCTCGGCGCTCTCATGTCTCAGCCTGGTATGCCGAGTTGAAGTGGCTTTACCCTAAATTCCGACGGCAATACTTCCTAGGAACTTACCTCTACCAATCCTTCAGAACCAAAAAACCCCTCTATATTTACAATTTGTTTACCCCACTCTCCTCTGTCCACTCCATCAACACAAGATCCCAACCCTTGAACCTGCTCATTCCATCCCACAGAACTGCTTCCTTTAAGAGATCTTTCGTCATACGTGCATCCTCATTTTGGAATTCCTTGCCCATGTCGATTCGTACATGCTAGTCCTTAACTTCCTTCAAACATCACCTATTTATCCATCTCCTCGAACATCAATCTGCCGTGCCTTTATAAACTTAGCTATCTGGCCTCTTTATTTTTATCTCAATTTTCTTTATTTTATTTTTTTGGTTTTGTTTTAATATATTTTATTATTTGGATTTATTTACGGTTCTAATATGACTTTGTGCTTGTATATATTTGTGTATATGTGTGTGTGTGTGTGCTTGTATATATCTATATATATGCAGATCCATATATATCATAATATGTAATCCATAAACTGCTGTATATAATCTGATAAATTGTACATAGCCAGAAGTAAAATCTTATATTGTACATTTATATTATTCTTAGGGGACTAGCTGTCCCAGAATAAAATTTCTTTTCATTTCATTTCATTTCAATGTATTAGCTGAATAAATCTAAGGTGGGTTTGAATTTGATTTGGGGCCAGTTTATGGAAAACAAAGACATAGTTCTGTCAAAAAAGTTGGAGATATTTAATTCCATTAGTAGGGCAGTTATGTGCTATGGAGCACAAGTCTGGGGTGGGGTTAGTCATGATGCCGTGGAAAAACTACAAAGATTTTTTCTTAAAAAACTATTTAAATTGCCAAAATATACTCCCACTCATTTTCTTCATTTTGAAACAACAATAGATCCAATATTTATATTCACCCTAAAGATGCATTTCGATTATATTATTAAAATTTTGAATTTACCACCACATAGATATCCAAAGATATTAGCATCACATATAATTAAGAAAAAAATAGCATGGTTCAAAAACATACTTTATCTGAAAGAATCGCATGGATTAAATTTTAACTTAAATCTATTTAACTGTGATGATATTAAGTTATGGAAAAATAGTCTAACAGCATTAAGAGTTCAAATGCAAAAAGATATTTATACTCAAAATATTATTAAAGTTAAAAATTCTAGAACTTCTCCCTTTTATCCACATTTAACCACAGTAAATTATATTACTGACAAATATTCACTGCAGGTGATTAGATGGGTAATTAAAATAAGAGCTGATGTATTAAACCTGAATTACAAACATTTCATGAAAACAAATAATAAATGTAGTTTGTGCAATACAAATGAAACAGAAGATCTTTTTCACTTTTTGGCTGCCTGTCCGATTCTTACTGAGTTCAGAAAAAAATATTTTAATTCTAAAAATTTAACGTGGGATCAAGTTTTAGAGTTGATAAATGGAAAAGATTGGCTGGCGTTAGTTAATTTCTCCAGATCGGCTTTTTCTTATAGAATGTTACTAACGAGAGAATTTAACTATTAGTGAATTTGTTAAATTAAATTTAACTAATTGTATATTTGACTATTTGTGAATTAATTTTAGTAAATAAATAGCATGGGAAGTGTTTGTTTCTTATTTTGTTATTGATTTTTTATATTGATAGATTAAGGATTAATTTTGTTAATAAACACAGACTCCACGGACGGTCAACAGACCATGTAGTGTTTCTGATTTTTATTATTGTATTTCGTAATTTGTAATTTGTTTATTTTATTTTTATTTGCTTATTGGCTATTTGATGTACTTAATTTTGAAAAATAAAAACAGACTTTTCTATCTATCTATCTATCACCATATCAATGTATTAATATTGGAAATGAGAAAAAAAAAACTAAAACTTTAAAGAGACTCTTAAGAAAACAATTTCTATCTCTTAGGTAGTGGATAAGAATTTACATTACATTATCATTAATATCATATCACATAAGTTGTGGATGATGTTAGAAACATATATTTTAAATTTAAAGTAATAATGTGTGATATGAATAAATAATTCCTCCGTTCAGCTTGGTTTTGAACTGCAAGCGATCGCACAAATAGCTTTGTTTAGATTTCATGTCTACTAGTTTTTTTTGTTTTTTTTATCTATATTAATCTAATAACTTAGTTGTTTGTCATATCAATATCAATAATTATAGTTTATGATATTTTTAATTTTCATCAGTTGTTTCGGTTGACTGTTCTTTAGTTCTTAATAGCTCTGCACACGTATTTTCCAAATAAGGATGTTTGTTTTCCTTATTTTGATGACGTAAAGTTTTTTTTTTCCTTATGGCGTTTAGTCGGGCTAGAATATTCATGAAATGAAACTTTTCGACAGCTCGTTCATATTTCTCTGCACACGCCGTATTTTTTGTAAATAATTATTTCCTCGAGACACTAGCTCTTTAAAACGGACAGAAAATAAGAAGAAAAAAAAATCAATCGTATTATTTTTTCTCCTACTGAATCGTTGAGCTAAAAGCGATAATGCCGGTCTATGTAGAGCCTTTAGCTTAGAATGTTTTGCTTCAAATCGAACGGCTCTTTAAGAGAACAATAGCGTCTCATTAAGATAATTACCTAAGACTGAGTGAGTCGTTACTGATCGCTCCGAACCGTTCTGCCCTTCCAGCGAGGTATCTGTCTAACTCATCCACCTGCTCATAATATCTCATATATACATTTTCATATACTAGTTCTAATTATTTAAAGTAATTAGAATAGCATAAATATTAATGTAAAACAATTTATAAAAAAGAGAAAATAATGATTCGGTTTACATTTCTGAGAGGAACTTCCTCACATCCGGTTATAATTCTTTACAATAATTTGAAAAGAATGATTAATTAAAAACATAGCTTGAAATTGTATAATTCAGTGTATGATAAATAAATGTAAATGATTTTTATATTTAATTATTTCACGATTTTTAATATCATTTTTATTTTATTTTTTATATAAATGATAATAAATTTTGGTTGGAGTTTAAGTGTCATATGTCTCACCAGTAGTTTAAATTAAAAACTTTACTTATTCCAACAGCACTTGTTCAAATTAATAAACTGTTTACTTTTCTCCAAAATATTCTATTTAATTGAAAAAGTATCATTATGAAGGTAATTAGTAAGTTAAGAATGAGTCATTACCGAGCGCTTTAAACTAGCGCTCTGTTAAACTATAATAGTTCCTACAGCATTATCCTCGGAACTCGAGATCACCATCAGCCATTCCGTTTCGAATACTTCATTTATTTTGGACTAAATAAACAAAATATTAATATTTGAATATGATCAACCATTGTGTATAAATAAACATCAGTGGTTCCGTAGTGTAGTCAGCAGTCTGCTACAAATCACTGCTTTTGCAATAAATTAGGATATTCGGCAATTATTGAAAATTATAAGCTAAAAGGACGGGTGTAACTTGGCATAAGATAATAGACAAAAATTGATTTTGTTATGAGTTCTTAAAAAATATCTATCTTGTTTTAGTTTTTAATTTAGGCGCTACCTTCTCCTGCGTTAGGAAGTGAACATGAGACGTCTTCGTGGAAGACAGAATCCACCTTTAGCCGCTTTCATTACTTAACATATATATTATATATATATATATATATATATATATATATATATATATATATGTTCATGAATAGTAGGATTTAGGGGGTACTTGCCGTTGAAGTAACTGAATGAAAGGGCCCACGAAAAAACATTTGGTTGGGAACATAATTGGGATGTACATGTTGGTTTTTTTAATTTTTGAATACAAATTATCCTGAAGAAAGGGATATATCAATCATTATATAATCGATACTAATTCGTTTATCTCAGAAACATTTCAAATTATTGTTTAACAACACAGACGTAAGTTAGCTGACAAGCTTTGATATTTCCTGATGTGTATTCTCCACGGCAATAGGACCTTTAGGTACGCACCAAAGAGTGCGTTACATAACCAAAGTAGACAATTAGAGAGGGACAAACAGTGTTTACTCAGAAGACTAATTTTTGTGTTTTCGCAACCGGCGGGTGAGAATTCAGGACGGGAGGGGGCTGCGTGTTTTTGTAAAAGCTGTTTACGACACAACGGAATATATTTTGCATAACTTCTATATTCATCGCTTTGATAGTTTCTGTCGCCTAGTTATAGACTACGCAATGTCATGTCGGCATTTAAAATCACATGTATATATTCCATCCGACTTTGTTAAGTATAAGTGACTTTTCTAAATTCTTTATGAGCCTTAAACATGATGCAGTAAATTGATATGGAAATATACTAAAAAATATAGTTTTTAGATTAAGTGGACAAAGTCTGAAAAAAATAAAAAATAAACACTGGAAATTATTCCAGAATGGTTCATTATTTCCAAATAATTATATTAGGGTATATCTTATAACTAATTATATATATTAGCTTATAAATAACTATATTAGGGTATAGTTAATATAGCGGTTTATAGGCAATTAACGAATATGAAAAGCGATAAATAATTCAAAGAAAAATAGCCTATCACCACTGCTAATATCAAAACGGTATATAGTCCAGGAGCTAGAGCATGGTTGACTGCCTCATCGAACATTCATCTAGAAATATTTTTAAAAATTTGCTTGTGCATTACTCATTACAAAAATACATTTCTTGCGGTTCTAAAACTCATACTAAGCAGCTAATAATATGATTAAGCGATCAATTACATATGATTTTATATCTCATTGAACATTTGATTAGTTTTTTTTTTACTAATCTTTTATGTCTCAAATAGGACGAAAGTACATTTCTTGCGAATTAGAAACCCTTACCAATGACCGTCAGAAGAGCAAACGTCCAGCGAAACCGCGTGGAGGCTGATGTCCCACACGTGAAGATGCGGCCCTTGGCGTGACAATTTCAGGCCAATCGACTTAAAATAAGACTAGATTGAGTTAATAATAATTATATTGTACAATTTAGTTGTGAGATTATACGATTTATTAATTTACTTGCTACGTGCAAATTCTTGTTATGATGAACTCCTAATCCCAAAGTGACAAAATCTTAATTGGTGAATCTGAAACTATTTGACATTTAAAATTAATAACACCACATTTAAATTGGTTTTTGGTTTGGCTAGTTTTCTAAATATACTCGTAATTTTACTTTCACTTACCTATATATGAATAGTACTTACCTATATAGTAAGGGAAAATATTGCGATCGTGAAAATTTTCGAATTCCAGTTTTCAACGCAAATACGCGTTTTAGAGTCCCATGAGTCCATATGACCAAAGTCCCTCAAAAAGGTCTGTGTGTGTGGTAACTTCCGGGCGGGAACGAAAAGTTCTATGAAACCAAAATTTCATATTTAAGACAATTATACGACCGAGATGTTACAGCAACTTTTTTATCAAAATCAGCTAACCGGAAGATCTACTTTGTACTATGCATTTTGCACTTTTTTACGATTTACTCAATAACAGCTCTGACGATTTTGATCAAATTCAATATATCGATGTAAAATTTAATGGGCTTTAATATCATGTAGGTTTCATTCTGATTGAAATAGTCTGAAAGGGCTTAAATGCCCATATTTAAAATTTTCTTCCTCAAAACTACATTTAATTTTATAGATTAAAAAAAAAAATGGAGCATCATATTATTTGCATTGATAAATAACGTGTAAATATGTAATTTGAACAAATTTGATACTTTACTTAACAACTAAAGGAGAAAACTGAAAAAATATTTTTTAATGCAATGTGGAATATACCTTTGGAAAGCAAAAGATTTTAGAAAAATATATTATCTAATACACAATCTTGTAAAGTTAATAAAGAGTGATGAAAAGTCGATAAAACTAACTAATTATTTTAGATTATAATATAATTGATTTTTTAATAAAACACATGCTCCTATAGAAATACAATTTAATTAATTCTTTAATAGTTTCACTAATTGTTATCTTGTAACTGTATTTGAAAATTCTTTAATCAAATTTTAATACGGAGGTAAGTGAAAGTCGTGTGTTGCCTGCACCAGATTTTTAAATTTAAGCTTATTTAATAGTACTTAAATTGATTTTAACAGCCGAGGTAAGTGAAATCGTGTGTTGCCCGCTGCAGATTTTTATTATTATAAATAATAGTTTAGTTAAAATAATGCTAAAACTGAAACTATTTCTCCCTCGAAACTTTCATTTCGAAATTTCAGCTACCATATATATATCCTTTTTTTCCATATTAATTTGTTTTCCTTTGTCTGTTTCAGCTTCTTCACCGGGTGCAGCGGAGGCCAGAGCTACCCTACGGCCAGCGCGGGCCACTCCCCTGCAGAGGCCAAGTCAGGCTACCCCTACCTCGGCACCTTGGGGGCTGTCGAAGCAGGTCTCTGTGGTAGGGCGCACTGATCCTCAACCATCATCTCCTATATTGTAAATTTATTTAATTATAAAATTGTAAAAATATATATAAATGCAATCATTTAGTGCAATGTGATGCACTCTTTAGGAAAATAATTAGTAGTCTTAATAGCACAGCTTATGCAAAAAGAAATCATTCAAAATAAAAATATCCGAATGTTTAAATTTGTGGCCTTATGTATAGTCCATTAGAAATATTTGGTGAAATAAAATTTAGCATTATATTTGAAAACATGTCTGAGATGAGCGCGCTACACGATTGTTCCAGTTCTGACAGTACTATTGCGATAGTAGCAAGTAGCAGGAGAGAGAATGATATGAATATTTTTGATAAATACATGTAGTAATAATATCAAATAGATCTTTTAAAACACTCGCTTTGGAAATAAATAAAAAGACAAAGAGTTTCGATAGAAACATATATATTAAAATAAATGATATAACAATAGTAATGACTTAATTTTATGCACTTTTCGTTCTGCAACTTCATTTTATGTTCGGTAAAAGTTTTCTTTTTAATAAAAATTTAAAAACTTAATGGTAAAGTTATATCAAATTAAACAGTTGTTCGTATATATTCATTATGAAAAGAGGTTTTTTGAATCTTAAAAAATGTATATTAAAAATACAGTTATTATAATTATTTTTTGTTATAAGTAAGTTGATAGTCGAGCAGCTTAACAATAGGGAGTTGTCATATTATATTTTCGTGTAGCACGCTTTTAAAAATAAAAACATGTTTTTTGACCAATCTTTATGTTTACCTGAATCATTAAGCTTTAGATATCATCTCATCTGATTTCACGTATTTCGAAAAGAGGAAAAAAATAAATTAAAAAATGAAATTTTTAAATATAGATCTTAAAGTTTTTTTTTTATTGAAAAGCCTTTTAAATGAAATGTCTGAAATATCTTAAACTACACATTTTTTTCCAAAGGTGTTAACCAATACAATATGAATTCTTTAATTGGTGGTTTTTAATTAAATTTTAAGATCTTATAATCTATACTTAATTAAATAAATTGTATGATATTTTTAAATATCTAAACATTTAAATATCTTGATGGTACAATTTTATATTTACTTTATGTTTGAAATTGTACATTTTGGTTTGAATGTACATAAGAAAAAAAACAGAAATTTTAAATTTGTGGTTTTGTTATTAAACTTTCTATTTTGTCATTGTATGTGTTATAAGCTATAAATTCATCATTTATATAGAGCATTAGAAATAAACTAAATATTCAGCAAATGTGATGAATTTACGTAACTAGAACGTCCATTGTTAATATAACATAAAATTAGATGAATATAAAAGTATCTGATATAACTATTTTATTTACACCGAAAAAGTAGTGATAATAACAACAATAAAAAAAAATATATATTTTAGTAAAGCAAATACCTACTCCAGAAAAATGTGTTCTGTAATATATAATATTTATAAGTCGTATAATATTCATACGTTATTATCTTAAAACTATATTTATATTCATTAATACATAAGTTGTACTTATAAAAGGCCTTTAAACATATCGATATTTCAAGTGTAATATTATGAATTAAACATAAAGATTCTATGTAATGTATGTTTATTATATTTATCAAGTATTAAAAAAAAACAAAAAAAAACTAAAATTGATAGTGCCTTTTCGACGAGCTTTTTGGATATTCTTTGAATGTGAAAAATTAATATTATTTAACTAAATTTTATGCAGCACATATTTTCATAAAAATGATTGACTAATTTCGAAAGCTTTAATGCAGATTAGGTGTGTTATTTATATTATTAAATTTAAATTATTGATTGTGCTTTTAAAGTATTTTTCTTTCATTAGGGCATTGTAAAGTTGTAGATAGTTTTGAGTGCACATATTACGATTTGAGTCAATTTAAATTTATTTTTGTTCCTTTGGGTTAGTATGTAGAAATAAATATATATATATATATATATATATATATATATATATATATATATATATATATATATTAATTGTGTATAATGTATACGTTATTGTAATCATATAAGCCTTTCGTCCGAAATTATTTATATTGTAAATATAATAAATTAGTTATTAAATATATGCATGTTGTTATTGATAACGCTGAATTGATTTATGTAAATATATATAGAATTATCATATAAATAAAAATATTTTATTGTATAAAAAATTATTTTATAGTAATAAAGTATTGAAATAAATTTTTGTATCTATTTTTTTCGATTTTCCTCTTATATCCATTTCCTTTACTTCCCCGCTGTATTTTAGTAAATTTATTTTTTCATAGCATACCATTTGGTTTTGTTGTTATAATGCATATATAATAAAATCTTATATAGTTTTAAAATAAAAAAAACAAAAAAACAAAGATATTGAGTATCAAACTATATCTTAATTTTATATGAACAATATATTTCTATACATGAAACGAAAAAGTATTTGAAATTTTACTTGATAAATGGAAAAATAGAAAGGAAAATACAATAGCATTTAAATGTAGATTTTTTTTAAGCGTTGTTAATTTTGAATCATACTAAGTTAATTATTATGTCACCTCTCTATGATGTTATAGATAGAATATTTGAGTTAGAAGTTGGTTCAAATCTCAAACCTTCTAAGAATACAATCCTCTAAAAACTAAGACCTACCTTGTTGACATCCCAAACACTATTAGCTTTGTCTGAGTTTTGTTATGATTTCTACCAAAGTCAGCCTTGCAAGAAGAAACCTCTGACAGCAACGCTAAGATCTTCTTGGAACCCTCCCACAAAGCTTAAAAGACCAGATATTTTCTCCCCCGAAGCCCGCACTTCCTGTTGGTTTGTTAATCTTCTGGAGAAAAAACGCATTTGATCTGTAATATGTTCACTAATTTTAAAAACAAAAACGACATTGCCATATAATTACGTGTGCTGCTTTGAAAAGTAACGAACGACAAGCCTAATTAAACTAAAATAGTAAATTATAAATTTAAAATATTCTCTCTCTCTCTCTCTCTCTCTCTCTCTCTCTCTATATATATATATATATATATATATATATATATATATATATATAATAGTTTGTTATGTTTACTGGGACACTTACTTCTTAATCAATCCTCTTCCAAATGAAAATGTTTATTGACCTAGTAGCATTTCATTGCTAAGAAATGATTTAGTCTTTTTATGATAATCCTATAATTTTGTTTTATGATTTTTTAACTCGTAACTCGCCGGGATTGGCTCAGATGGCCAAAAACATCAATCAAGTTTTACACCCTTGAAAACGAAGATGGACAATACTTTGAGGACTTCGGTGGAAGAAAAGCCAGGGACAACTGATGAGAACTCGCAGGGGAACTTAACATTATCAAATAGACCGTCGATGGCCACCTCAGTTTGAGTTTAAAATAATGATCATTAGTATAATGATAAGTTCGTATGAACCATAGTCCTGATTCTCAACAGTTAGGGAGTAAAATCAAATTTTGAGTAGTTTGCCGTTAACAATGGTTTTCATAAACATTTCTACTTGGTATGCACACTCACATAAACAAGTGGTACCAAATTGAAGATTTATTTTTTTTATTAAAACATATTTATTGATATTTTCAACTGTATTATTATATACAACAAGTAAATGTGATGGACATAGTAAACTGACATGAAATACGTGTAGAGACGCTACCCATTAGCAGCCTTCTAAAAATATTCTAAACTAGAAGGTCTCGGAGCCATCTTCTTTTCAGACGCCTCGGAGGATTATCAGGAATCGAAGAGAGTGATAGGATAAAAACTAGTGGATTAGAGTGGAAATGGAGTTTTTCGTGAAATGATTGAAACCTGGTTCGAGCTAATTCAGAAACAGCATATGAGACATTAAGGTCTTTATGGATGAGCTTATTCGTAACGAAATAAGGAGCGTTAAGGATTTTGGATTGTAAGGATTGGATATGAGAAGAATTCGATTGTTAACTAGAGCCCCATAGCTCTACTCCGTAAGTAAATATCGGCCTTATGATGGTCATATAAATTTGTAATTAAGTGGAAGGTTGGAACGTTTGTCCAGTAAGTGTTGAAGTGGTCAAAAATATTGGGAAGTTTCAGTCTTGCATGGAGATTCCAAGTTAGACGTTTGTCAAGGTGGAGTCCTAGGTATCGATTGTGTCCAACATTGAGTGGAGTGTTACTAAAGGATACTGTAGGGCAGGCAGTATTTGGTTTACGACGAAGAGTAAAGGTTTTTTGGTGGGATTTGTTAGAAATAATATTAATCCTCCAATTCTGGCACCATACTTCAAGATCTCGGATGTGGGATGGAAGAGTGCGAGAGGCAGTAACTGGATCATTATCTACTGATAGCACACACGTGTCATCAGCATAGGTAGAAAGGAAAGTTTTAGGATGGATTGGGGTATTAGCTGTATAGACTGTATAATTAAAGAAGAGAAATTTTATTCTGTTCAATGGAGACCACGGAAAACAGCAAAAAAATTTATTTTTCTTCCTAATCGTTGGTATGGGTAGTATACACTTTTTTTGTTTCTCTTGAGATTTAGTATCGGCTCCAAATATATGGCTCGATATTTATGAAACACATATTTAACACCAATTTTCTTTTTGGTCCTTTATTTTTTAATGCTTGCCTCCTCGCATCCTTGATAGTACTATGTTTTTGAACGGCTAATTTTCTAAGGCAGCGGCACCTTAAAAAAAAACTGGATTAATTGATATCTTTAATCAATATATAGACTATATTTAATGAAACCATTGGATTTATTTTCCGAAGGCACCGTGTTTACCGATCCTAGTCGGTGGCATGCAGGGTAAGATTAAATTAGACAAATTTCAATAAATGACATTATTACTTAAATGAACTCAAACATATACAATCTATTTACACAATGCCTGAGAATACTGAGGGACATTACAGTTAACCTTGCCGTACAATATTACAAACATTTAAAACACTTTTCGGCTGTCGAAGGTGGAATCAGTCTTAAGCGCTCCTTCTAGGCTTCATCCTCCAGCTGCTCTCTGACCCCCGACGGACCTCTCCTCGATCTCTGATTCTTCTCTTCTCGTGGATAGAGCTTGATAATTATCTTGCTGGACTTCAACTCACGTGGCTGGAATTAGACTGACCCTCTCTGATTCTAAAATCTCACCCTCATCGCCTCACCCCCTCTTCTTTCCAAAAGTACTCTTTTTTTTGGAAATTGCCGATCTGCTATCGGACAAAGGAAGGCGGGGCTCATAGGAAGTGCCCTAGGGTATAGGAAGTTTCCCGGGGAAGCCCTATGGAGGTAAACGCCTTTTGAATTTTTGCCTACAAGAGCGGGTTAGCGCGCATCGCCTAGCCTCAGAGGACCAAAAAATTTGATTTTTACCAAATAATTGGTGCTGTCGGGGGCTTTTATTTCAGCATTTATCCCTCGTCCTCATCCCCTGGCCCGAGACAACCCGTAAGCCTTCAAAGACGAGGTAGGGGAGAACAAAAAAAAAGGCTTATTAATATTTACTTAATTAATATAATAATTATCAAATGATGAATCTACACCCCTCAGTATCCTCAATTCATAACAATAGGTCAATGAAGATGGGTTTGTTTTACACCATTTTAAAGCTAATTAAATGAAGAAGTTTTTCTGATATCAAAAAAATCTAACTATAAAAGAGTAATGATAGGTTCTTGAAATGCCTGAATATTAAGAAATATGAAAATTTAGTTTTCTGCATGACGTTGTGCTACACTTACTTTTTAATTTTGGGTGTTTGACTTGCGTATCTTGTGGGAAATTTTCTTTTCTTTAATTTGGCACCACTTTTTTTTCTGTGCGTGCAGATCAAGTAGATATATTTAGCAAAATAATCAAAATTGTAAAATTGCTTAACCGTTGGAGAATCGGACTATGGGTCATATGTACTTCTTTGGTCCACTTTAAAGTGTAATATTTTTTCTGGCTATGTCACGAGACATTTATGAGACTCTGTATAAAGATAGTGAAATATCAGTTGTTGGACTAATGGCGAATGACGAATCACCATGACGAACCATAGTGCATTTTAAACTGTTCTACTTATAAGAATTATTTATTTAAATATTTAAAATAAGTATTTATTACTATGAACTTTAGATATAATGAAGATAAATTTATAGATACTCCTATTCTGTTGCTCTGCTGCGTCAGTTGAAATTACTTTTAGTAATAAACTATTTAATATATTTTCATAAACATCAGAATCGTAATTAAGCAGCAATAAAAGACGTACTATGCGCCGCTTATTGACAGATGTCATTACTTATTTATCCAATCATATCTCCTTTCACCGGCGCGAGTTGAACCCAGGACCTTCGGCTCCCTTGTGGATAGCTCTATCATCAGGAAGCCATTGAGTCCAAGTTACGTGAGCGATACTTCAACAAGCATTGAGGAAGTAAGAAGATCTCTCGATAATTAATCTACTCTAGATTGCGAAACGGTATCGGAAATTAACCTGAAATATGCGCCCAATTCATTTTTCGATTTTATCGGCCTCAGTTAAAGAGAGATACTTCCATAAAACCATTCGAGTAAAGTTGGACATCTTGGTCACAGCGTATAAATTTAGATGGCTAAATCATATATGAGTCATTCCTATAATATATAAAGTGGCCCTTCCGGTCAGCACATTTTATTGAAAAAGTTGCTGTAATATCTCGGGCATATAGTTGTATTAAATATGAAATTTCGGGTTTCGTACGACTTTTCCACACACATTTACCACACACACACAGACATACACACACACACACACACACACACACACACACACAACACACACTCACACACACACACACACACACACACACAACATACACTCACACACACAGACCTTTTTGCGGGACTTGATTATTTGGACTGAGGGGACCCTAAAACGTGTATTGAAAACAGGAATTCGAAAAATTTCACGATCGCAATACTTTCCCTTACAATATATTTCAGGTAGGTAGGATAGGGATGGTGTTTTAAGGCGATAAATGACGAGATTATTACGCCCATAGAATTCATGATTGATCATATAAGCTTGTATAATTCCTTTACAGTGAAGAATTTTTTAATTACTTCATACTTACTTCTAAGTTAATTTATTGATGATGGGCTATTTTATTTTATTTATTACTTATATAAATATATAGGTAAGTCTAAGTAAAAAATGCTTAGAGTATCAATGTGATTCATCGCAAGTAAAAAAGTTTTCAATGTAATTGAATTCTGTATAACATTCATTCTATAAACTTTTCGCTGAAATCATTACTTCACCATGTGTTTGCTGTGGGGAGTAGACAGAAAGTGAAAAGTTTGTGAAATCGCCAAATCCTACATTTTCGCCTTCTCGTTGCTCGAATACCCTTCGGTGTTTTAATAAAAATCTTTTTATCCCGATTTTTTTTAATATTTTGTTATCTACATTTTTATAAATAAACTCCAAAATTGAAAAATGCATTGGGAATGAGCTATAGGATAAAAACTGAAAAAACATCGAATTTTTCACCGTTTTTTTCAAGATGGTGGGCGAAGCAAAAGGGTGGGGATGACGAAAACATTGGTTAAACACTCACTACCTAATGGTCCTAAACAAAATAAAAAAATAAAATGACGCTATTTTTTTAGGGGGACCTTTTTTTATTAACTGCATATAAATGTTTAAGGATACGCGCTACTCAAATCGGAGAAGAGTGGAGATTCAACGGAACACTTTCGCCCGACCAGTCTTCTCTCGCACATGAGTAAGATCTTAGAAAGGCTGGTTCACCACCACCTGATGAAGCACTATACGGAGGAGAACATCATCCCACCAGAACAGACAGGATTCCAACGAGGGGTAGCCTGTGAACACCATCTGGCGAAGTTGCAGGCCCACACCATGGAGCGGATGAGGAGGAACAACGATGCCACAGCACTTATCTCCTTGGACAGCACACAGGCCTTTGACTGTGTGTCGCACACTCTATTACACCGCCGTCTGGTGGAGTTCAAGTTCCCCGTCTCCCTATGCCGATTGATTCGAAGCTATCTTAGTCGAAGATCTTTCGTTGTAAGGGTCGGCGGGAGCCTGTTGAATCCACGCAATACCATCTGCGGCGTACCTCAAGGGTCTCTGCTGGAGCCACTGCTGTTTGTCGTTTTCACGGCACCGGTGGTCTCAGTAAAGCATCCGGTTGCAGCCTATGGGACGACATCGCCATTTACGCCACCAGCATGAGCGCCACCAAGGCACATGACCAGGCTCAGAAAGCAGCTAATGTTTGGGGAATTAAGGAAGATCGGAATCAGGGTCAACCCAGCCAAAACGGACGCCATCATCTTGTCCTTCCAGAAGGGGAAGAAGAAGTTACCCATCGAGTTTGAGATAGACAGTGTAAAACTTCCTCTCTCCAACTCAATGCTTTACCTAGGTGTGACCTTGGACCGAAACTTGACATTCTCCAGCCATGTACGGGAAAGAATCAAGCTGGCCCGCAGGAAGTCCCATAGACTCTACCACCTAATCATCTCGCCGCAGCTCTCACTGCGACTCAAGTTGCAAATCTACAAGGCCGTTATCAGACCGACTCTACTCCATGGTGCGCCCCTGCTCCGCCACCTCTACCAGTCCACGCTCAAAAGGCTGCAGGGTTATCAGAACTCCGTCCTAAGGAGGATAGCCAGAGGAACCACACTCCAGCGGGCGTGAAATGCCACCATCCACGAGGAACTCCATCTTCCCTCGGTGCCAGAGTTCATCAGCAGGAGGCACGTCAAGTTCTTTGACGGGTTGAAGGCTTGCGAACCCTCTCTTCCTCAGGGACGTAGTTCCACCACCTGCGCCTGGAAGGTGGCAAGACTCTCTCCCCCTGGTCGACGTGGTCGCCCTGGGAAGGGGTCTGGACTCTGCAGTCTAACCCGCATACATTAAACCACCAATGGTTCCTCCCCATTTTACTTCAACAAAGGCATAAAGCCACCCCACTCCTCAAGCGCATACCGCGCCTAGTGCGAAAGGAACCTTAGAATGCCAACGGGCAATACGAGGCCTGAGCCATGGACTGTATATACCATTGCTGCTGTATATACATAGAATGTATGTGTATTTGTTTTGTTAATAAAGTTGGAGGATAAGAAAAAAAAAAAATTAAGGAATACGCCTAAATGAGTTTAAGTAAACATCTCTTTGCTTTTATTTAGTGTTTTCAGTTACTTATTGTATTAAAATAAACATGGTGTGAAATAAAAATCCCTGTGAATGATATGCCTCTATTAAACCATCTAAACGACTTTATGTTAAACCCTCAATGCTACTTTTACATAATACGCAGTAATTAAGGCGACTGTAATAGGCTCCAATCCACTCCTCAAAACCTTTTGTCTATCCAATTTTCAAATGACCTCAGGTGATGCAAATCTCAATGAAAATCAGCTGAGAGAAACGATTATTTATCATATTTTATTTTGTATTTAAAGATTTATGAATTTTATTTCATGCATGTTCATAAACATTATACATTTATTTTGCACTGTATTTATGAACATATTTTTATTCTTGTCTAATTTGTTTTTCTAAATTATTATAAGAAGTTACCTATGAATTTATAACTATTATTCATTTTCTTTGTCATTTCTGTTGTTGTTTACTCCGAGACACTGAAGCTCTAATTTAATTTGTCTGTAATATAATTCTAAAGGAACTTGTTCCAGAATAAATAAAGAATTTATTATTTTATTACTAATTTAAAAAAAGAGATTCTACTGTTTCAAGGCCAACAGTTGTGCAAGGAAGTCATTACGGCGAGGTTACCCTCAGCAGCTAGGTTTTTTATCTAATTTGGGTACAAAAAGTGTTTAGAGTATGACTTTGCCTCAACCTGTTGAAATAACAAAATTGATAGTAATCGGCGAGCCCATATCACAACCATAATTAAGCCATTTATAGTTTTCATTGATAGCACGTTGCAGATTTGGCACAAAATAATTACCTTTTCTTTAATTATAGACTTTAAATCTTTCAAATGAACTTGTTTTTAACCTTGCTTTCCAATCGATTGACTCTAATCCTTTAAAGCGTATTAAAAAAAAATTGATCTGGATACAGAACTGTCATTAGTATCTTCAAATCGATGCTACGTCATATTAATTGAACAGTACATTCACTCATCATATTTCTATTATTACTCATGTAATTTTAAATGATTAATATCTATACTACCTGTAACCTCTGGCTTTGCTTGCGTCTGACTTATATTCACTTATT
This sequence comes from Piezodorus guildinii, assembly GCA_023052935.1. NCBI lineage: Eukaryota > Metazoa > Arthropoda > Insecta > Hemiptera > Pentatomidae > Piezodorus > Piezodorus guildinii. The sequence continues at coordinate 37,778,757 of CM041294.1, forward strand.
ATATATAATAATATATATATTATATATATATACACACTATATATACGTTTACGATAAGAATAACTATAATACATATAATGGTCAATTATATAATACCAGATTTTAATGTTATTATTGGTTATTGGTTTGGCGCTACAATACGTTCACGCGTCCAGGCCTCCTCAACCAACAACCTCCAGAAGTTTCTGTCCTGTGCTGTAGCCATCCAGTTGTGGACTCCTAAACTCCTCACATCTGCGGCCACACAGTCAGTCCATCGAAGGCGGGGGCGGCCAACTGTCCTCTGGCCATGGACTATCTCCGTCAATAATCTTTTAGGAATTTCATGTTCCTCCATCCTGGCCACAAGACCAGCCCATCTTAGGCGGTGTCGCTTGATGACGCTAACAACTTTAGGCTCTCCAAAGAGGTTGTAAACCTCTTCATTTTTCCTTCACCTCCGCTCTCCACCAACGAACATCGGTCCAAAAATCTTGAGTATCTTTCGCTCAAATGCGGCAAACCTCTGATACATTTCCTTTGCCATGGTCCATGTCTCCGCTCCATACGTAAGAACTGGGCGAATCAATGTTTTGTACAGAGGGACTTTTGATGAGTGATTTTAATGTTAATCAGTGAAACATACCAGTTACTAAATACGTTAGCTCTTAAACTTTATCATTGGATATAGTTTCAACTTCTTTGCAACATAAATGTGAATTAATATCATTTTTAAGTAAAGCTTTCTACCAGAAAAAAAAAACGAGTTATTTTGGTTTCAGAAATATTTTTTTCTATGAAAAAAATCGGGAGTTAATGCGTTAATTTCACACAATCCGCTCTCCTCGAAATCGCTAGAGACATAGACACACATGGACGAAAAGAAACTGACAGTACTAATACTTCTGGACTTCTCAAAAGTTTTTGACTCACTTGACCACTCTATCCTTTTTTCCAAGCTACAGTTTTTATCCTTTTCAACAGCTTTATTCATTGGTTTAAATCATTTCTCTCTAATAGGATACAAGCTGTCACCATTCCTAATCATCCTCTTTCTTCCTTCCTTGCCCTTTTGGCAGGTGTGGCCCAGGGTTCAAGCATATCTCCTCTCCTTTTTAATTCCTATATCAATGACCTTCCCAATTCCATCCATCACTACTCCCATCACTTGTACGCTGATGATTTTCAGATCTACTTATCCTTCTCTCCCTTCGAGTCTCTAGTAGCATTTGCCAATATTCAAGAAGACCTGTATAGAATCTGTTCCTGGGCAACCCTGAATAAACCAAGGCTAACTGCTATGAAAACTCAGGTGATTGTTATAGGTTCCAATTCCCTTCTTAGATCCCATACTACATTTCCGCGTCTAACCCTAAATGATCAGCCAATCACCTTCACTTCCTCTGTCAAAAACCTAGGTATTACCATTGACCAAACCCTCTCCTGGAAACCCCATACTGCCCAAATCTCCCGAAGATCAATAAGTACCCTCAAATTGTTCCATCGCTCCCGTCATCTTGTTCCACTATCGGCCGGTAAGCTGACTACTGCTGCGAGGAATATGGTGGCCTCTCGACTATGCTCGCGGACAGGTTATAGCGAATTATGAGCATATTTTTAAGATTTGTCCTTGGCACTCCGATGAGGTCTCATGTGACCCCCATTTACACAGTGGCTCCTTCCCTCAAACCGCTGACAATATTTCCTAGGATCATTTGTTTACCATCAACTCCCAGAGCTACTTCCTTATATTCACAGACTTCTGCAATTTAAATTGTCAGTCCACTTCCTTCAAACAAGATCGCGCCGTTCTGACCTTTATATTCCTGCTCACAGAACAACAAATTTTGATCATTCCTTTCTTGCCCGCTCCACTACTCTCTGGAATTCCCTACCTACTCATATCCGCCACGCTTCTTCCCTACCATCATTTAAGTCCCAGCTGTTTGAATACCTATTGTCATCTCAAACAGACGCTCAAGACGCTGAACAAGCCTGATATTTCAAATCAAATATCTATTCAAAAAGAAATTGTTTTATTAAATGTATATATTTTTTTATGGATCAATTATTATGAATCAGTTTCAATGTTTAGTTTTGTTCAACACATTAATCTAGTAGAAGTTAATTATTTATTTTACTCTTTTATTTATTTTACTTTTTTATTTATTTACTTTTTTATTTATTTTACTTTTTTGTTTTATTGTATCCTTTCTTTTCTTCTTAAAGCATTGTGAATAAGAATTAATTTGGTCTTTTGTGCCCAGACGTATTGTATATCTTAATTGTACATATCGTATTGTTCTTAAGGGACCTAGTTCCAGAATAAAAATTATTTTTCTATTCTATTCTATAGTTTTCATATTGACAACAACTCTGAACTTGTTCTTCTGGATTAAAAATCAGAAAAAAAAAAAAAAGCATAACTTATTTTTAGTCATTTCTTTTTCATCTTCATTTTTAGATCAATTTTAACGCAAATAATCTACCTCAATGTAGAACTATTTTATGGTAAATGGATCTGTTTGTTGCGGAGACTAATGCTTTTGCACTCAAGTAGACACGAAAGGCTAGCACAAGACACCACGCAGAAGACACTGAGTGGCATCTGTTCCACCAAGGAGATGATCCCTGTTTCGCCAACTACTGTCAGCTCTTGGAGAACTAACAGGATGAGGGAGGCACAATGGTCAGCATCCCCCTGTTTAGCCCACATCATCCTCCTCCTTCTGCGAACTGCTGTTTGTTGCAGTGGAGCAATGATCTCTTTACCTGGGCACGACAGCTACCTGGCGCGTGCCCTCCTTGACACTTATCCTTCAGACCACCAAGAAATATCCGGCTAAATGTCTTGGAAGAGAAAAGACGTCTTCAACAAAACAGCAAACAATGTACAGTTAAGTATCTCCCCGAATACAGATAGAAGCTGCTATAGTACAGTTATAATTTTACATTTTTCATTAAAAAGATTTTTTATTTATAGAAGTTTTGACAGTAAAATGAGATTTGCTAACTGCTTATGCTATACTATAAAATAGATTAAAAACAAAACAAATAAATATCAGTATATCAGGTCTCTTGACCTGCACCTCAATAATCTTCTGGGATGATTATATGGGTTTGTGGCCGTGGATATGTTCTGAATCAGCGGGTTTGAATTTAGGGACAGTCTGTCGTGAAATTTATAGTAGCTATTAAGTCATAAATCTTTAAGAATTAAATACCATAATATTTGGTTTGGACATTTTAATAATAATGAGAAAACCTCAATCCTAATTCTAATAATCTTTATCACATATATATCTATAATGGATATCGTCACATGTGCTTGGAGGTATAAAAGTCCTCCCCCGCTAATCGGCTCCCTCACATACGAAACCAGCCCTACAATTCTCTATTCCTCGGACACTCTAGTGCTGGCGCTTTCGGTGAATTTCCTTCTCCTCGTGCCAAGAAATCCGTTTATTCTGCTAGATCTGGACGGACATTACCTCTCTCCGGTGGATCCGTTGATGGCAAACCATAAAGACGCAATGTACTTTTTTCTTGTGAAGTTCCGCTTATTTATTTTTTCGCATTTGATCGACCTGTCTCCACTCTCTTTTACCGCCTCCTATTTCTATCCAATAGTGGAGATTTCCTTCTTTAGCCGAACTTTTTCGAAGTTCCATTTTCTGGTGTATACGTAAAATATTTACGCTTGTAAAATATGAAATTTAAGTTTTATGCAACTAATGATTTTCAAGGGCGGGGGAGAAGGTAAAAGCCCCCTAGCACCGTGACTCGAACTCGTAATTATTTTGGTATCTCTCTGTGGTTGCGAGACAACGCTCGTTCAAAGCGACGCGCGCTAACCCACTCAGCCACCCTGTCCCCAAAAGTAACGCTCTTTTTGCAGGACATGGTCATTTGGAATCAGAGAACCCTACAACGTTTATTTCCGGTGAAAACTAGAATTAAAAAATGTTCACGATCCCTTTCTTTCCCTTACTATATATTTCATATATAGGTAAGTGAAAGTAATATACGTAAATACTTTTACTTGGTCAAAGTAAAAATTGTTGCGTTTAAGAAAATTTATTAAGCATTGAGAAAAAAATATTAATCAATTCTGTTTATTATTTTTAATTAAATTATTACAAGGATCGGGCATTTAAGATCGATAGTGTTCTAAAAATACTTAACTGAGGTCAAAGGGGTCACTCGCGAACCTCATTATCTATTCAATTTATCGATTCTAACACTTTATTCGATTAATCGCAAAGGTCCGATCTTGTGACGTGACAGGGCCGGCAACGGGACGGGTACCGGTACCGCTCTCTGTAGAACACGTGACCTAGCGCAATAAAAAGTGGTTTAATCACCGGATCGCGGCCGTATATATATATCGATATTAAATCGAGTTTGCTAATCGGCTGGCGGGGTAATCAACGGCAGATTTTATTATGATTGGCTGCTCATGAGTATGACGTCATAAAGATCACGCTCGCTTGTTCCAAAGTGGTTTGTTGTCTCAATCACCAAAAGAACGACTCCTTCCAGTTAGTTTTTATGTTATTTGTAACGTCTAATTTATCAGTTATCGTATGTAGCAAATTGTGATATCATTAAAACGTCGTACTTAATTAAAACAATCATAATTTAGGCTTTAAAGACCTCGAATTTTTCGGAGGAAAGCAAATGTTAATTAAATGTTGCTACAATAATTATACTAAAATAGCTGTTATAGTTAAAAACTTAAGTGCTTGCAACACACGACAATAACATACCTTCGTTATTAAATAATTAAAATGTAATAGTTGAACGATAAAAAGAGTATAGTAATATATAATTATTACATTAAGTTTTAAAAGAAACACGTGTTTTGTTAATTTGTTTTCTTCATTCGCACCTTTCAGAAGCTATCGGACAAATAAGCAAATGTGCTTTACAAATGGTGAGATCAGAAATGGTAGCTATGGAGAAGGATAGTGCTCTGCAACATCCCTTTCTAGGCTTTAATTTAGCAATTAAAGGAGGTCTCTCATCCAGCTTCTCTTTAGCCTTCTTATTAGCATTTCAACTATTGACATAGGCTTTTTGGGGGGAATTTTTTTTCCATTTAGGGAAACGAAATTAACACGATTAGTTTTGACACATCATATAGTAGAAAAACAGTAACATCCTTGAAACATTCCAAAACCATTTAGGGAAATAGGAAAAATAAGAAAACAAGAATAATAAATACAAATTAAAACTTTAGACCTAGAATTTTTTTAATAAGGGAGATGGTTGGGGGTGCGATCATAAAAACACTAACAAGTAGTACTCATTTATAATTGTGTGCCAACGTTGCGGCCTACATTGTGGGCCTTCATCAGGGCTAAGAGAAACAAGATAACCACCAATGTAATTAGTTAGATACAATAATATGATGACAGTAATACAATATGGAAACAAACGTAAAATAAATGTAAAATGATAATAAAATGACAGTAATAAAGTATAGAAGCAAACATTAAATAAGACGATAATATTGCAACTAGACCTATAATACCATATTAAAAGAGACCATATAAAGCCATAGCTTCCTCATCTAATATTCTCATCAGTCAACAAACTCCATCATTAGAATTTTCTAAATCTTTATGGTGGTGTTTATGTTATTTTTTTCATGTTGGTTCTAAAAATGTTTTGTAAACCATAACCGCTAGTACCGAGTAGGCTGGAGACGGAAGCGGTCAGGTATGAAGTGCTACTGACACCTGACAGGGGGAGCTGCCACTTAGTACTCTGGATTGACCCGTTTGTTTGACGTGTCTGGAGTATTTTGCAGCTTTCCTGGAACGGCTCCAGCCAAATGGAAAACCAACTCATAACGGTAAGCTTCACTGCTTAATGCATCTCGAAATAATTGAAAAAGAGCAATGCTTATATCTAAAACAGTTTTAAAAAAATAATAGGTGTATTTTATTTAGACCCAGAAGAAAATTTTGTTTACTTAGAGTTTGTTAGTTGACTTAATGTCCCTTTATGCTATTGTGGCTAATAAGACGATGCTACAGTGGGAGTCATAAATTTTGCCTATTCGGGTTTAATTAGGATAGGGATCTTTAACGAGTTCTTTTCATCGCACAGGCTCGGGACTACCTTTTTACGTCCCATTCGGAGGACGGCATAATTAAAGATTTTTTACTCCCATTAAAAAATCCTAGGATCACCTGGGGGTATGAACCCGTGACCTTGGCATAGAAGGCTGTTATGCTAGCCACCCTGCTACAGGTGAACCCTTTTCTTAGGGTTAAAAGTAACCTATTTCAATTAATGCATATAGATCAATTTATGTTTATAATAGTCTATTTATATTTATACTTCTGGTACCAGCTAATTTTAGTCTGAGAGACGGCTGTTAGGTTTCGACGCAACACTGATTTGCACTCTAGAATAATCTATTCACTAATATTATTATCAAGACCAAGAAAAAACTGTATTCAATTTTTCAAAAACTATTTCTTCTTAAATACAATTTTTTTAAATCTATAGAAACTTGTTACAAATGTGAGTCAGCCCATTAAATAACCAAATAGTATATCATAGTTATTGGGTTTTTTTTTTTTTTCAATTATTAGATTATTTGCGTTGTTCGGATTTTTTTAAACATTAACTCTTCCTATAAGTTTATCAGTACATCAATATTTTAAAATTTTATTTCGCAAAAAAGTTATTAAAGAAACCTATGATAAAAAAAATGAAAAAATATATATAAATCTAAATAGAGCCATATTTTAAAACCATAATATAACTTTTGTTTATTATCTTTATCAAAGGACCTTTGCTACCGATTAAGAAAAGATCTGGTGCAGACAAGACACGACTTTCAAATACCTCGATTGTTGAAAATAATAAAAAAAATAATTCAATAAAGTTAGAGTAGATTTTTTTCAAAGAATTTTATTCAGTTTCGTTGGAAACATATCTTTTCGATTAATGGCATAATGATATCAAATTGTTATGTCCAATAATCTCATAGGTTTAGGCATAATTCTTCAATTTGCATCACCTTCCATAACTTAGTACATAAGATGAATGTTTTAGCCTTCAAACGATATAATATACAACTATATTACTAATCTAAATGTTGGGAAAAAAAAAATAATAAGATTACTTTTCTCCTTTAGTTGCTTATAAAATTCTTTAATCTTGTATATTTAGCCGTTTTTAATCAAAACTAATAAAACGATATGGTTACTTTTTTGGAATATAAAAATTTAAAGATACTTTAAGAATAGATGTTTATTTATTTGCCAACTTTTTATTTATCTCAATAATAGGTTTTTGTTTCGATTTGTTTTGTTTTTTATTTGTTATTATTATTTTATTGTATATATATGAATTTATTTATGTTCTATTTTATGTAATTTGACCATTATTATTATTTTCTGTATATATAGTATGAATGTGGTCTCTTATCAATATTATTATTGTTCATTTTGTAACAAATTGTAATATATCTCAATAAAAATAATATAATTTTGCATTTTACTTTAAGAACAAAATTTTAAAAAACAGCATTTAAGCCCTGTCATACTATTTCAATCAGAATGAAACCTAAGCCATAATAAAGCCCATTCAATTTTACATAAATATACAACGAATTTAATCAAAATCGTTAAAGCCGTTTCTGAAAAAATCATAAAAATATGCAAAATACAAGGGATAAAGTGGCTCTTTTAGTTGGCCGATTTCGAAGAATGAGTTGCTGTAACATCTGAGACATTTACGCTTCTAAAATATAAAATTTCAGTTTTATACAGCTTAATGTTTTTGATCTAGACTTACCACACATACATACACACCTTTTTCTGGGACTTTTTTTTCACCCATACCTCGCCTTTGAAGGCTATACGGCCCCCCGGTACCGAGAAGCGAACTCATTATTTGGCTTAACGATTTGGTCACCTATAGTTGCTAGGCAACGCGCGCTAACCAGTTCAACCACCCCCTACTTTTTTGCGATACTTGAACATTTGGACTCGTGTATCGTGTAACATTCTAAAACGTGTATTTCCGGTGAAAACTTAATATGAAAAAAAAAAAAAAAAACAGTATCACTACAACCCATGAAGGGTCTTGGGCTCAATGCATATATAGAGAGAGAGATTGGTACTGTTTCTAGGCCAACGGCAGTGCAATGAGTTGATTAGGTCTTGATCACGCTAAGCAACCAGGTTTTCCCCCGTATTGTTTTGGGTATCCACTTTATAGAGGCTGGGTCTGCCACAAGAGGGTACCCATACCCTAGGGTCACCTCTCTCCCCATTGTATAATAATTTTGTTGATTCTTTTTTGTTTCATGTCATATGTCTTTCAACATATTTACTTGATGTATTATCAAGAACAGTTGTAAATTTCTTCTCAATGTTTTGCTTTTTCCACTGCTCTCTGTTCTTCGCTAGGTTCCTGGAAATCTTTTCCTCTTCTTCGATATTTGTAAGAGGATAATCTTGAGCTTCCCCGAGGTCTTCTGCCATTCGGAACGTAGTTCTTTGTCTTCAATGGGTCCTATGTTTCTCTATTCTAATCACATTGCCAAACTATTTTAGTTGGTGGATTTACCGAACTTCCTTCGATGAAGAGACCCCTAGTTACGAACACGATCTCTTATAGACTTACCCGCTGGTCTTTATTTTTCTGTTAATATCCAACTTTCAGCGCACTAAAGAAGTATTGGTAGGTACACTGATTTAAATATATGGCCCTTGACGTCCTGCATTACCGATCAGTTTTCTACAAAAGTGTTACAAATTATTAGTAGACTGAATTTATCTTGCTTGTTCTGTTGGAGATTTCTTTACCTTCCTAGGAACGGTTATAGAAAGATCTGTAAAAGTGGACTTGGAAATAACCAACAGTTGTAAATTTCAATAAATAATAATGATGATAATAAATTTGATAGTTTTGATTATGCAAAGCTGTTTTAAGAAAGTTACACGGCGGATGGCGGACAAACGGATTTTTTTTTACTCGTTATTCGGGTTCAAAGCACCTTTAATCCCCGCTCCTCTCCCCCGATTACAAATGTCCATTATTGGAAATAATAAAACAAAAAATTTATATCTTTGTCATGATATATTTTAAAGAACAACTATACATTTCTCACCTGAATGAATAACTGTTTTATTATGTTTTTAAAACTTCTTTATTTAAATCAAAATACAGACATTTTACAGTGCAAGTAGAAGTCACTATCCCACTAAGGCGAGCCCGTGTGTGGGAAAGGAGTTCACCTGCGGCAATTCAATAAAAGTACAATAACAAACAGTAACAGTACACAGTATGATACAATACAATATTTAAATAATATAACACAATTTTTATAAAGAAACGGTAACACACTACACAGCAAAAAACAAAATAATACTTAAGGAATATAAAAATGCAATTATAAAGAAACAGTAACTCAATACACACTATGAAGCAGTAATTGACTAAGCTAAAAAGCTATAAGGAATACATATCCATACATTCAAGATACAAACAAAATTAAAGCATGCAAATACAGAATTGAATTATATAATAACCAATTATAAAGAAACATAACATAGTAGACAGTAAGAAACAGAAATTGACAAAACCAAAAAGCAATAAAGAATACATATACTTATATACAGGATAAATATTAGACCGAGTAACGCAGGCTGGCATTGATGACATGTCTGTAGCTTTCATATCTACAATACGTTTTGTCTATCTCAATCTTTTATTTGCAGTGCGTTATCGATGGATCAGGCAGCTCAACACCTGAGGCCAATCATTACATATCAATAGATATTATTAGTATATTTTTTATTTTATATGGAAGTTGCCGAAGTGACTACGGGAAGATAGCGAAGAGGAGATACCGCGGGAACACTATCAGGGGCAGGCGATCTATACCCGGCTCGGCTCCTCTTCGGGATAATATCGCTTCTCAGGGGCTGTCCTCTAAATATAGACATAAATCTCTCCTAGGCGGCACGATGAAAGGGCCTTTAGGTGGGATATCCACAACATCTTGTCGATCGCCCAGATCATCCTATCTACACCTAACTCCGACGTTGGGGGTGCAACGATGCTGTACTTCCTATAGAAACCAAAATAATACTTTAAGAAAAATTATTATGTTGACAGTTCTCCTGAAATAGTCAGTGAAATGTGGGTTTATAAGTTTTACTTTCACTTACCTGTATATGAAATATATAGTAAGGGAAAGTATTTTCGAATTCCAGTTTTCAACGGAAATACGCGTTTTAGGGTCCCCTGAGTCAAAATAATCAAGTCCCGCAAAAAGGTCTGTGTCTATGAAACTGAAATTTCATATTTAATAAAACTATTCGCTCGAGACGTTACAAAACGTTTTTCATCAAAATCAGCTCAACAGAAGAGCCATTTTATACCATGCATTTTACACCTTCTTACGATTTTCCAACGATTTTGATTAAACTCGCTATATCGATGTAAATTTTTATTTTATTTTTTTATGGTGACAGGCCTTGCAGGCCCAGGGCATCGCAGTGTAATCTCTGGGATTATAATTTGGTATATATATTTTTAATTTATTTAATTTAATTGAATTATTTATTAATTAGGACAAATGGATTTTTTTTCGTTATTTGGATTCTACCCATCTCGAAACGTAAGCTGTCAAATTTTGAACAGGGGTAATTATTTTATTTTTTGTTCGTTTACAAAGGTTTATTAATGAAAAAAAAAATAAATAAAATAAACCAAAATAAACACTAACAAGCAAATCCTCTTTATCTGATCATCATATTTTTTTGGAGAATGTGCACTTATTTTTTGCTTACGTTCCTTTTGGTACTTTTTATTGTTCCTAGTTCAGTTTATTTTACAGTTCCTATTATTTTTAATTTTAATAAGGTTAAGGCTCTAGCTCAAAAAATTGATAATAAAGTTAAAATAATTAATGAATAAAGTATAGTAGGATCTTCCTGATAATTTAAATTTATTATTAACCCACAAGAGTCTCTTATACAATAATAAATTAAACGCAATTTATAACATTATATATTATGTTTCTTCATGCAACCGTGATTGATTTCCAACATTTTGTCAATTACCTAAGTTTATGCAATGCAAAGTTTATGCATCATTTTGTTTTTACCTCAAGTCAACTTTTAGCACACTAACAAGTAATTAAGCGAATTTAAAACTTTAATTTTATTAAAATTTTTATTTAATTTAAATCAACTTCAATTTAACGTAGTTAATTTCAGAAATGAAAATAAATATTAAAGTTCAAACCGCATATTAATTCCTCGGCCTCAAATTACTGTACAGAAGCCACTCAGACATCATGACTGTAACCGCTTCAAGTGCAATCGACCCTACGTGCCTTCATAACACAAGGATCCTATTTGACTATTCATTAAGAGATTCGAACCACCGCGTTGCAGCACGCAGATTTCTTATCTAGATAACCATCCTCCACAGGGGTCTGTTACAAATTTTAAGGCTGTAATTTTGTTGAAGATGATGTCTGAAGGATATGAAGAAAGATAGTCCTCAAATGGGCATTTCGACGAAGATGGGAATGCCAAGGTTCTCGTGGATTTCGATGGTTTGCCTTTTTACTTCGTTTGCATCTCCTTTCACCAGGTGGCAGGTGTCCCGAGTTTCAGGTTTTCAGAAGGAAAAGGATTTCTTTCATTAATAAAAAAAATCATTTATCCAAGGAAATAGTGAGACTGACTGAGAAAACAGGGTGCTATAGAAATCCTGACGTTTCGGCTCATATTTTAGACTTTCATCAGAGGAAATGATTCTTTTGATTGTTCCAAGGACTATATTAATAATAGGCCTACCGAAGCCGAAGGTTTGATGGCGATACCACTAATATACTATCTACACAGATTCCTCCAATAATCACCGTTCAAGCCCAAGCCCCCGGACATCAGACTTAGCACAATCATCCCATCAACGCTTCGGCCTAACCTTCGGACGCCAATCGGGCAGTTCAGGGAATATCAGCTTTTTCGGAATTAGTTCTTCACTGAGCCCAACAACTTTACACCCCTATATGAATCGCCGCGATCCTAACAACTCAATTATACTCACAGTGTACAAGCTCCGCGATTCCGGGTTGGACAACTTTCTAAATTCCCCAGTGGCCTTATTCCTCTTTGGACCAAATATTTTACGCAGTACCTTATTTTCGAAAAAGGACTAGAGAACGAAAATATACGAACTACAAAAAGCATATATCATAATGCTATAAAAAAATTAGATGACTCAATCAGTGTATTTTGATTATAAGAAGGTAATTGAGGCATGTGCTTAAATTTTGGTTTGGGTTAAACCTAATTAATTCACCCAAAATAAGGGTAAACTGGTGGCTGAGCGTGATCTTAGCCAAATCATCTTGTACATCCTCAGGCCCAAGAAACGGCAAAATCCTTATTATTTACTCAATTCAAACTCTTTATCTCACAAACATCATTTTTAATGAAACTTCACGTTTCCCTTTGGCTGTTGATGCACAAATGCAAATTGATATAACGTCGATTGCATAGTTTCTTCCCCCATTATTTGGTAACTTCTGTTTATAGCGCTGAATTCGTCAAGTGAGAAGCTCATGATTGAGTAGATAGTTCATTTGTCGCTGGAGACGTCCCTCATCGCCTATAATATAGTTATTTTACGTTATTTTGTTTATATTTAAACTGACCCTGTTCTTCTGGATCCAAAATAAGGAACCTAACGATGTGATTGGAAAAAAATTTGGGACTGTAGCCACTGTTCATGAAATACAATCCCGATCGGTTAATAATGGTAGTGAAGCCTCAGTGGTAAGCCGGATGACATATCGACCTAGTATAGGATGGATGGGAACTACAATACATCTCAGCATGAAGACAATAAGAAGCTGTAAATGTCAGGGTTTATTGCCTATTATAGAGAAGGCTTCCTGGGATCTAGGTGCCCCTCTCCCTTTACGATCTTATCTGTTCCGGTTAATGTCTTTGTTAGTTGATGCACTGCTCCGTACTCACAGCAACGAGTCACGGAATCAATGAATTCCATCTTTGAATCCCAACAAAGAATTGTATACAGGACTCCATATCAAGTCAGCACTTCCATTTTGAAAATGTTTGTTCTAAATTATTGGGTTGTCTCCTTTATATAGCACACTGTTTGCGTTTACTGGATTATTCATTTGTATGAATATCAATCCTCTTTCAAACGATAATGTTTTTTTACCTCAGTAGATTTTCGCTGCTTAGGAATAATTCAGTCTTTACTAAGATTTCAACAATTGATACGGTAACAAACTGGACCTGAAGGGACAAGACGGTAAGTAACATCAATCAAGTATAGGGAATAGCACGTCGAAAAGTATTGGGCAAGAGCAGCATTAAAGATTGCACTCATCAACAGAACATCACACTTCCTCATATAACATTACCGATTACTAACGTCTTTATATCGTTAATTACTGAGTTAAGTATATTTACTTATTCTCCTTCTGAGAAATATCTTTCTTTGTTGTTTAATTACATTGATGGAATCACTTGTAGCTGGGTGGTTAGCATAACAGCCTCCTATGCCAAAGGTCACGGGTTCAAGCCCGCAGGTGGTCCTAGGAATTTTTAATGGGAGTAAAAAATCCTTAGTTATGCCGTCCTTCGGAGGGGACGTTAAGAGGTGGTCCCGAAAGTGTGCGATGTCAGGTACTCGTTAAAGATCCCTATCCTAATAAAACCTGGATAGGCAAAATTTAGGACTCCTACTGTAGCATCGTCCGATTAGCCATAGTAGCATAAAGTGACGTTAAATAAATAAACAACCACAATTACATTGATTATCTATTGTTCATAAATAAAGTAAATATTCAAAGGACAATTTATCTATTTATGGTACTATAATAAGAAAGTATGTAATTATGAACTTGTATTTACTATTTGTGTGAATTAACAAAATTTATCTATATTATTAACTACGTGTAAACAATATTTAACTGTAGACGCTAATAAATAAATAATTTTTGAGCTTTTATTTTACTTAAAAAAATCTACTGTTAAGTTAGATCAGGCACGGTTTTTCCTCTCATATTTAGCTAATTCGCGGAATGCTAATTCCAACTATTTGCTGGGTCAAATACCATTATTCTATTAAAATGATAGTTTCTGAAATTTTTTAAACTAAATTTAAGTTGCTCAGTTACTCTGACAAAAAATTGAATGGACAAAGGGCATTAGAACACGCGTTTTTTTGCAGTTTATTAATTTTGTAGATTGGAATTTATGTTCCCAGGGAATAATTGGCCAGCTCGTTAGCAGAAATGTTGTAAATTTTTCTCTTTATTCTTCAACAAAAATCCTGCATTATTTTCCGGTACTCAGTAATTAATTTTTTTTTTTTTTAAACATATTTATTGATATTTACGACTGTATTAAATAAAAATACATCTAGTAAATGTGATGGTAATATACAAAACTGTCATGAAAAACATGTAGAGACACTACCCAGTGGCAGCAGTCTAAAAATATTCTAAACTAGAAGGTCCCAGGGCCATTTCCTTTTCAGGCGCCTCGGAGGATTATCCGGAATTGAAGAGGAAGAAAAGATTGAAAATAGTGGGTTAGAGTGAGAATGGAGTTTGTCATGAAAGGATTGATACCTGGTCCGGGCCAAATCAGTAACATAGGGAACATTAAAGTCTTTATGGATAAGTTTATTCGTGACAAAGTAAGGAGCGTTGAGGATTTTCCGAAGGATTTTGGATTGTAAGGATTGGGTGCGGAAAGAATTTGATGGTTTAGTAGAGCCCCAAAGTTCTACTCCGTAAGTTCAGATTGGTCTTATAATAATCATGTAGAGATGAGCCTTTTGTAGTTCAGAGGAAGGTTTGATCGTTTGTTTAGTAAGTGTTGAAGTAGCCTAAAGCGGCGAGAGTAATTAATTAATTAGGATATTTTTAAAAACTGTTCATGCGAGACAGTTTCCCTTTTAGACTAATAGTTTTAGTCTTAATAGACAGCATTTTGCACTATTCCTCAGTACTAGCACTTACATTGGGCATTTTGCTTTATACGGTAAAGACTAATCAGTTTTTATTTTCCTCTTAAATAACTGAAACAGTTGGAAGGTAAAACCATGATCTCCTTAAAATCGCAATAACTCATTCGATCAATGAAAGCTCGAGGTAGATTTTAATGCACGATTTTTTCCCCGCTAACCGCAGCTAGAGGCTACTACATTGGTTCGATGAAAGGAGTCGACCTCAACTGATAAATAAACATTAGCGGAGCCCGACCGCGGGGAGTTATGATTTACGATAGCTTAGGCCCTTCATCACCGCGGCTATAAATGGCCGAATTTACATTTGCCGGAGCGGGGCAGTGAGAAATAACCGAAAATATGCCGGCGGTGCAACTATTCGAGGTTGACACTAATAGCCCCGATCGGAGGAGCAGGTAAAGAGGAAAAGGTAAATAAAAAAGGCGAGCCGAAAAAGGTAGAGCAGACAGCTGGTCTCCACTCCCGGCTCTTAGGCTCTATAATTACCTTTGATCTCGCCACCTCCCTCAGTCTCATTTGTCTAATTCATTTCTGTCATCTTCCTCTTTTTCGCTTCTTACTGCCCATTTTTCCTCTTTTTTTTTTTTTTTTTAAGTTCTGACGTTTTGGCATATGGTTCTCCTCGCTCTTACTGAATCTACGGAACGAGAGGCATTTATCTATTCCTTGCCTAGAAAATGCGACATGATGACTAGTTATGAGGAAACAGCTGCTGAATTGGAATGTATATTAATATATGGATGTATCTATACATTCCTTTAACTAATAAATAAAAGTGTCACTAAAATTAATCCCTTGTTTTTTTTTTGGTCACAATTTCTTTTACTCATTTATTTACTCCTATGAAAGAGTGCATTTTGTGATTTTCATTAGTTATTTTCAATAATGAACATTTATAATCGCACAAAAGAAAAAAAAAAAAAAACCCACCGCTTCAAAATATAAGTTCTCATGTAGAATCCTAATGCCCGGATTCCGGAGGATTATGGGACCAGCCAAGAACAAAGTGAAGACCAGTACAGACTAAGAAGCAACAAAGAAATTTACCGGATCAATGAGCCAATAGATGAAATAATTAGAAAGTGAAGATTAAAATATTTCGGGCACGTTTGGAGGATGGAAGGAAACAGGATGGTCAAGAAATCAGTCCACAAACTGTTTGAAATGAAAACGGCTATAACCTGGATTAAGGAAATAAAACAAGATCTCGAACGAGCTGGAATCAGCACTGAAGAAATAACGAACAGAAAAATATTTGAAGAAAAAGTCAAGAAGGGTTATTTCCAAGTCGAACACAAGAAGGTAGGAACGGGAACTAAGTGGACGGAAGAACGAAAACAGCGGTTTTCTGAGCAGATGAAGGCTTCTTGGGAAAGGAGAAGAACAAACCAGAAGTTGAAATGTGCTTCAAATTAATCTACCATCGTGATCTCCAAATGGTCCAATTGAATAATAATAATAATAATAAAAAGGAAAAATTTAAATCTTGCCTATATACACGCTTGTAACTGTTATTTTCGAAGATTCAGACAATTTTTATTATTGTTTTATAATCAAAATGAAGCGAATAATTATATATAGAAAAAAAAAATAATTGAAAATTTACACATAAATACGGCTATAACTCAGTCATTTTTGAAGATGAAGAAAAATATGTGTAGAGTTTTAAAATAAAAAATACCAAAAATTAGATTTCTTACAAAATGAAAAAATATTTATTGAAATCGGTTCAGAACTAGTAGATGTGTAGGGTTTTGAAATTAGCAGTGATGACATACCATTTTCTATGGATTAGTTATTGCTTTTTATATTAGTAAATTGCCCATAAATAGTTATACCATGATATAGTTATTTGGAATTAACAAACCATTGTGTAAAAATTAGCAGCGTTTTAGTATAATAAATAAGTTTTCCTGTTTGTAGTGTTAGCTCAATGATCGCCTCCCCAATCAATTCTCCGACCACTATCAATTTCCTATAGTTGAGCTAACTAAGCGTGACGAATGAAATGGGATCTTGTTTGGTTAGAGTTGGTTAATGAAGCGGAAGGTGTAGGTAGCCGAGGTACCGGCCGGCTACAACACTATTATCTCTTTGTCTTCACTAACTACACTACAATTAATATACCCAACAGCTTAGCCTGTCTTAATTACCTTAAGGCTACACATATATCGCCCGCTCTCCAGCCAAAGTCCCTAACGAGGAGAGATGTTTAATGAATTTTTTTTTTTTTTTCTATTATCTACAAGCTAAAACATCAGACACTCTGGGTTCGTCCTCATGGATTTAGGGGCGGAAAAACAAAATTAAAACAAACTGAGACTGCTTTATTATTGTCAAAATTCTGTAGAATGATGTTTGCCTGATTTTCCTACTTTTTTTTTTAATAGTTTGTTAAACGAAAAATACACAATTAAAATGAGCAACTGCTTTTAGGGAGAAAAAAAAAATAAAAAAAATGAAGCATTATTATTTCTCCATGATTGGTAAAAACAATACATCATAGAAAAGTCTATCCCTAATCTAATGCTTTTCCCAGTCAGAGAGAATGAGTTGCGAAAGGGTGGGTAATTGCGAAAGATAAAAAAAATTATTTACCTGTTTTTATTTATTTGTAATCATCTATGCCCATTTAGACATTGGTGCATTGGTAACTTTTTACTTCCACTTACCTATATATGAAATATATAGTATGGGGAAGTATTGCGATCGTGAACATTTTCGAATTCCAGTTTTCGACGGAAATACACGTTTTAGGGTCCCCTGAGTCCAAAAACCAAGTCCCGCAAAAAGGTCTGTGTGTGTGTCTGTGCCTGGTAACTCTAGCGCAAAAACGAAAAGTCGTACGGAACTGAAATTTCATATTTAAGACTACTATACGCTCGAGATGTTACAGCAACTTTTTCACTAAAATCGGATGACCGGAAGTTCTACTTTATCCTATGAATTTAGCACCTTTTTACGATTTTTTAAAAAACGGCTCTCACGATTTTGATTAAACTCGCTATATCGATGTAAAATTTAATGGGCTTTAATATCATGTAGGTTTCATTATGATTGAAATAGTCTGATGGGGCTTAAATGTAGATATTTTAAATTGTCTTCCTCTAAAGTACCTTTAATTTTGTAGATTCTATAAAAATAACTATATTATCTTGTTACCATTGATAATTAACAGCTAAATATGCCCGTTGAGCGAATTTGATTAACAACTAAAGGAGAGAACTCTATAAAATTTATAATTAAATTGATATACTAACCGAAAATATCACCTTCAAAAACCTAGTTAATGATAAATAAATTTATGATAGGGACATATTAAAAAATTAAATACAAACACTAACAATCATTACCAAATATCTATTCACTTCCTTTACTCTCGGTTGTTCTGGAAGAGAGATTTTGCTCCTAACTTTGGAATTAGGAATTTTGCTGAAAAATACTACCCGAAGATCTTTCTTTACTCGATTAGGCAAAAGCAAGTTTTCTAGCTGTGACGTTGGTTATAAAACACTTGAGAAACTAAACGGTGTAATATGACTTAAAGATAAACAATAATACAAGAGGCAGATAGGTTATAGGAAGGACCGAATGAATGAGTCACCTGGTGAGAGGGACAGGTAACAACTACAAGCTGCAGCTACCTGTCGGGGGCGGTGAGATCAAAACCACGTTCATATCTACGCTCTGAGTCATATCAATGGATTCCACTAACCTTATGCTCCCTCAGTCCAGAATATGCTTTGTATATATAAGATATTAAGTGTGATTGAAGTACAGACAAGTGGTTTGACCATCTTGGAAAGATCAAGCCTGCACTAATGTTGAAGGTGTTGTCTTTCGAATTTTAGCTTGTAAATAGCAGACATTGTTATTTTCACTTACCATTAAATAAAACATATCGTAAGGAAAGTATTGTAAAAATTTTGGAATTCGAGTTATCACCCAAAATACAAAATTAGGGGCTTTTGAGTCCAATGGTCTGTGTGCGTGATCAGCCTACTTCAAAAACGAAAAGTTGTATTTTCATATTCAGTGCTGAAGTCATATTTTAGAAGCGTGTACGCCTGAGATGTTACAGCGGTAAGTTTTTTAGTCCCAACGCAGAAGAGATACAGAGATACAACTAATACATTTATTACTTTATTTTATTTAAAGATAATTTTTGTATATCGCTACAACTCGTTTTAGAAAATAATCTGAATCAATTCCCAAAGTGTAAGCTTCTTGTTTAAACAAATAACTTTGTTTTCTGTTTTAAAATTTTTTTTTTTTTTTTTCACTTATCATTTTATTTACACCTGTAAAAAAATATTACAATAAGCAAATGTGCTAAAATCTAGGGAAACATGGCGTGGGCAGGCATGAGGGAGACAGCACCCAGTGGTGCATCCTCCTGACATTAAGCACAACTATATTTTCAGGTCAGGAGGTCCCTCATCCAACTCCTTTTCAGCCTACGCCGAGTTATGGATGGTAAGTCAGTTGTAGCCATGTTTTGTACAAGTTTGTTTATGTGTCCATTTAGTTTGTCATGAAATCGTTTGTAAGTCGATCGAATGTGGTTTGTTATAGTAGGAATACGTAAGTCAGTATGAAGGGTATCGTTTGAAACATATGGTGGTGAGTTCGTTGCCAGTCTTAAAAATTGCGATTGAAATGTTTGTATTTTTCGTATGTGTGTCTTTTTAGCAGGTCCGTATATTTGGCAAGCGTAAGTCCATATTGGTTTTAATAAATAAGTGTATACGTTAAGTTTCTGTCTGATGGGTAATTTAGAATGTCTATGAAGTATCGAATACAATAGTCTCAGTCGAAAATTTAGAGTTTTACGTTTAGTCTTAACGTGTGGGCCCCATGTCAACCTTTTGTCAAAAATAAGTCCTAAGTACGTTACTGTGTTTGATTGTGGTATCTGGTGATTGTCTACGTAAACTGGAGGGCAGGTTCTATGTCTAAGTGTAAATGTAACATGTAGTGATTTGTCGTGGTTAATCTTTAATTTCCATTTCCTACACCAGTTTTGTACATTGTCTAAGTGATGTTGTAAAGTCATACTGGCCTGTGTAGGGTCTGTGTTTTTAGTAATAATTGCAGTGTCGTCGGCATATGTCGCAGTTAGGATGTTTTCGTTTGTCGGTAAGTCATATGTGTATATTAAGTACAGAAGAGGGGCCAGGATAGAACCTTGGGGAACTCCTGCAGAGACTGGCTTGACTGATGAGGTCTCAGAACCCTGTCGGACAGAAAAGAAGCGGTCATAGAGAAATGATTGTAAAACTAGATAGTAAGTGCTTGGAAGTATGGGTTTTAGTTTAAAAAGAAGACCCTGGTGCCACACCCTATCAAAAGCTTGAGTAACATCTAAAAATGCCCCAGAAGCGTATTGTTTTAGTTCAAGTGCAGTGGAAATAAAGTCCGTTACTCTGTGTAGCTGTTGTGTTGTGGAGTGAAAAGAGCGAAATCCGAATTGATGGTCTGGTAATATGTTGTGGTCAGTCAGTATGTTAATAATGCGTCCGTACAATAATTTTTCAAATATTTTTGAGCATACTGGAAGAAGGCTAATTGGTCTGTGAATCAGGTCTGTGGTTTGTCTTTGTTAGGTTTATGTATCATTGAAATCGTAGAATATTTCCATTGAATGGGGAATTTGGTCGTCCTGAGTATAGCATTGTATAATGTAGTGAGAAATACTAAAGCTTTTCTGGGGATTTTTTGAAGCACCTCAGCAGTGATAAGGTCGTAACCAGGAGTCTTTCTTTTCGGCATTTTCATAATCTGTCTAGATACCTCGGAAGGAGTAAAGGATTTCGGTGGAAGAGACATGGGAAGAGGAGAGTCCAAGAATTTCTGTACATAATTTTCGTGTTGTATGTCTGTTAAGTCTGTGTGAGGTTGAAAAACACTTGAAAGATAGTCAACGAAGATTTCAGATTTGTCTTTATCCGACACGGCCCAAGAACCATCATCGTTTCTCAATGGGGCAGAAACTTCACGTTGTTTCAGAATTCGTTTGGTATGTCGCCAAAGGCTGCTGTCGTCGGTTGTCAGGTTTTCCAGATATTTGTCAAAGTTAGTTTGTTTAAATTTTCGTATTTCAGTTTTAAGTTCATTGTTAAGTTTGTTATAGATTCGTCTGTCTGAAGGAAGTCTGTTAGTTTGCCATTGTTTGCGTGATCGTCTCTTGGCTCGGATTAGGTCCCTCATATATTGAGGGTAGGATGGCGAAGTTATTCCTGGTCTTCTCCTTATTTGTTGTGAGGACCATGCAGCTTCTTGAACGGTCGAAGTGAAGAGTTCAACTGCATCTTCTAGGTCTTTTTCAGTTTTTAGTTCTTTAGGGACAGTGAGCTGGGCATTAATATGCTTATTGAATAGATCCCAATCTACGATTCCGTAGGTAAGCGACGGTCTTCTTTCCGCAAAGAATTTCTCCACCCCCAACATCAGGTTCACCGGTAAATGATCTGAGCCAAGGTCTGTTTCAGTTGTAACTGTAATCGGTAGAGTCGTTAAATCTTTGGCTACAAATATGTCAAGTACGTCAGGTTTTTTGTGACAAGAATTTGGTAAGTAAGTCGGTTTGTCAGGAGAAAATACGTTCAATGATAAGTGGTCAATAGCAGATTTGAGTTTTCTGCCCCTTGGTGTGCACAAACGAGAACCCCAGGTTTTGTGTTTTGCATTAAAGTCCCCCCCTGCCAGGAATGTTCTACCAAACGAGTTAAATAAATCAATAAACATTTGATCGGTAATGGTATATTTGGGGGGACAGTAAATAGAAGCTAGTGTTATGTTTTTGTATTTAGTCTGTAACTGTATTCCTGTTATTTGTATCTGAGCCGTTGAGTCTACGTGTATAGGGTAATGTTTTAGTGTCGATTTTATTAATATAGCTGTCCCTCCGTGAGCAGTATTGTCGGGGTGGTCTGTTCTGTATAAATTATAGTTAGGTATAGAAAGTTTGTTGCGTGATGTGAGATGAGTTTCTGTCAAAAGTACAATGTCGATACGTTTTTTATGAAGATAAATTTCCAATTCAGTCTTATGTCGAAGTAGTCCGTTAGTATTCCAAAGGAGGATTGACAGGGAGCCAACAGTTAGAGTACTAATGTCCATATGTTGCTGCTAATGCTTGTGTTAAGTGCGATAATTGGCTAATTAGGCTGTAAAGGGGCTGAATGAGGGCATTTAAATTATTTAGTATGTTGGATTGTAAATAAGGCTCAGAGCCAGCTGGTGGTACCAACTGACTACTGTCTTCCCTCATACCTGGTCTTAGATGCGGCTGAGGCTGAGCTTCCACGTTGGGCCGAGGGCAGTTTGGGCGCTCCATTCTGGGATTAACACCGACAGGTTCCAGGGGCTGATGTTGTTGAAGGCCGTTCGGCAGGGCTGGAAAATGTTCTAGATCCGGAGGAGGTTGGACAGCCACCGGTGTAGGGCGGTAACTCTGGGTCCTCTGAGTTCGCAGGTTCTTGAGGGCCTGGCATCCTCTGTAATTGGCGGGGTGTGCCCCTCCGCAGTTAGCGCATTTGGCCGGCGTCTCCCTAGTTTTGACGCATGCAGCGCTTTCATGGGCCTCTCCGCATCGTACGCAGCGTGGTTGGTTATTACAGTACGATTTTGTGTGGGCAAATCCCTGGCATCTGAAGCACTGAGGTATTTCTCTCTTTTTTCGAATTTCTTCTACTTTTATCCTCGTATAATAAACGTAGTTCAATTCAAATATTTTCTCATTGAATGTATTTTTGGAAATGTCGACAAAAAACATTTGAAGTGGTTGTTTGGTTCTGGCTGAGATAGCATTCGTAACGTTCACAGCTTCATAGCCCTTGGCTTTCAGTTCTTCACTTATTATTGATGTTGGTGTGGATGGGTGAAGTCCTTTAATAACTACTCTTGGGTTTTTATCTTCCGACAGTTGATACGTGTGATAGTCGGCGTTTACTTTTTTTAAGCAGCGAACAGCTGTTCTGTAGGAGTCTGGGGTGGCTGGGTATACTATTAAATTTCTGGCTGTTGATTTGATACTAAAGTAACTAGAACCTATTTCTTTTTTCAAAAACGCAATCAATGCCTCGATATTCTGTATTCCTTTTAGGAATATGGGTGGTGGCTTAACTTTGTTATTTTCTATTGGGTTTGATTGTTTCTCGGATTCTCCTGCAGTCATATTTAAAAGAGGGTCAAATCTATTCCTGGTTTCTATGTTATTTGATTTTTTTTATGTATAGCCTGGGATCCGCTGACGATGATGGTCTTTTTCGCCCTGTAATCACCTCCCACTCGTTATTTTCTTCTGACATAGTTGAAGAGCCTGCCTCTTGTAGGTCCATATTTGTTATATTTTCAGACGCCATTGCTCCCTTTGCGTCTATTTAGTTACCGGATCGCACGAAACACAATGTTTTGAGCAATATTTACAGAGACACACAATGCTTTTAATAGTTTTAAACTTATTAAATTAAATAAACTAATGGTTAAAAAAACTAACCTTACACACTTCACATGTTTTTTCACTTTGTTAGTTGTTACTTAAATATAAATCCTTTAACTTACTATACCTTCTAAACTAGATTAATATCTTGTCCTTTTGAGCTAATAATCACTCTTCAAAACAGTTTATAAAAATGAATAAATCACATTTCCACTAGACACAATGAGAGCACATGCTTATAACTACACGGTCACCCGTTTTAAAAATATGTTTTATGTTTATTGCTCCCGTTTCCATGGGAACCTTCACAAAACATGGATACCAATGTAAGTCCATTTTAATATAATATATGTTTTAATTTAAAATATTTAATACTACTGGTCTGAAGTAAATGATTTTGTTATGGATTTATAGAAAATTTAATTATCTTATAAATGAGTAGTTATAAAGTTTTCAGAAAATTTGTAGCTTTTGAGTTATTCGAAAACTAATTTTTTAGAAATATATTTTTTTTAAATTTAACCATTTAGAGCACGAACATTCTCAAACGAAGCCTTATTGCACACCTGTAAGACGAATACCCTTATTGCACACCTCTAAGACGAATACCCTTAAAAAATTAATCTTTACAGTCATTTTTGAGGTACTGCGACAACTATAAAAGCGAGTGAAATGATACTTTCATTTATAAATATAGATAACCGTATATAGTAATACGTTTTAAGTATAATGGATCCGGTTGATCGCGAGACAAGAAATGGAGGAGCGACCGCCTCCAGAGAAGATTCCAGAAGCGGCGACCGTGTGTTCCCCGGCGGTGGGAGCCTCCCACGAAGTTTCCCGTTTTATAAAATCGTTAGGCACCTTAATGCCGCCCTAATGTCAGGATCATCCGGGGATGTAATGCGCCGCGACGAATACCCTCCGCGGAGTACGGTACTATCTTCTCTGTATTCTCGATTAGTAAGTACACGGCTACGGATAGCTACCGGGGAGATGGAACCGGAGATTCTACCGCGTATCTACGTCCTCACCGTATCCGATGCATCACGAACGAGGAGTATATTAGCACAGTAATGTCCATGCAATTTATTATTCGCTGTATAGTTTCCATCTGAGACATCCTAGGAACGCGGTTGTGACAGAATAGTCCTAAAAATCTAAGTACTCTAGTAACATTTAAAGCAAATCTACTATTTACCACGCGAATGGAATAATTAAAAAATATTGAAGAGACAAATCAACTAAAAATATAATGCATATTATAAATGATGAACAGGATAATCCTACCCTCGACGGTTTCTGCTAAAAACTGCTTCCCTTGTCTTTCCTTGTGATAACACGAACGCTAAAAAGTGATTTAAAAGTCGCGTAAAGGATAACTATATATATTTCGGATCAGTTTTAGCGAAGATAATGCATTTAAATATCTATTCTAAGTGACCTTTATAGAAGTGCATGCATATATGAAGATTCGCACACATGATACTTCCACTTACTTATACATAAAACATGTAGTAAGGGTAAAAATACGCCTTTCAGGGTCTCCTGAGTCCAAATAACCATGTCGCGATAAAATGTGTTTATATGTGTGAGTCTGTGTGAAAAGAAAATCTGGTGCGGGCAACACACGACTTTCACTTACCTCCATTTTTAAAATCAATGAAAGAATTTTCAAAAAGAGTTAGAGATAAAAATACGTGAAACTATTAAGGAATTAATTAAATTGAATTTATATAGAAACATGTGTTTTATTAAAAAATCTATTATATTATTATCTAAGATAATCAGTTAGTTTTATCTTCTTCTCATCACTCTCTATTAACTTCTAAAAGCTTGTGTATGAGATAATATTTTTTCTAAAATCTTTACCTTTCCAGCGGTATATCATACATGTATATTACTGTTTTCATGTTCAAAAACGAAAAATTGCATTAAAAAATATTTTTTCTGTTTTCTCCATTAGTTGGGTATCGAATTTATTCAATTTATATATTTACCTGTTTTTCATCAGCGTTAACAAGATAATATAGTTATTTTTATTGAATCTACAAAATTAAAGGTAGTTTAGGGGAAGAAAATTTAAAATATCGGTATTTAAGCCCTGTCAAACCATTTTAATCAGAATAAAACCTACATGATATTAAAGCCCATTAAATTTGACATCGATATTGCGAGTTTAATCAAAATCGTCGGAACCGTTTTCGAAAAAATTGAAGGAAGGTGCAAAATGCATAGTATCGTATAAAGTACCTCTTCTGGTAAACTCATTTTGATGAAAACGATTTTATAACATTTCAGGCGTATGTTTGTCTTAAATATGAAATTTCAGTTTCATAGAACTTACCGTTTCCGCCCGGGAGTTACCACACACACACAGACCTTTTTGCGGGACTTGGTTATTTGGACCCAGGGGACCCTAAAACGTGTATTTCCGTTGAAAACTGGAATTCGAAAATTTTCACGATCGCAATACTTCCCCTTACTATATATAGTAAGTGAAAGTAAAATTGACTTTTATGAATCCATCGTGAATATGTGGAAAAGTTGCTGTTGGAACAAACAAAGCTGTTGGAACAAAACATATGTTTTTTAACATTTAGTTTTATTTACTCATTAATAGATTGTAGGTTACCATTAGCTCTTGTTTTCTTATCGTGGATCAAATTTGGAAACTTGGCGGTATTGCGGGTATGTAGTAGCCTTATCCTTCCAAATATTGCTGATTCTATATTAATGGTAGTCAGGACCCCCCACAGCTGTCCAACCCCTCCCCAACGTGCTACCCTTTTCACCTCCCCTCAATATGGCCTATAGATCTGTCACTCTGTCCCAATGAACTCTTTCTTATACAAACAATATTCGATTTATCGTCTCCTATCCTAATGCCCGTGTCCCTTTCCCCTCTGCGATGTATGCTATTAACTTCTGCAGTGGATGTTATGACTAACCCAAAGAATTGTTTGAAGGTTAATTGAGATTCCGATGCTCAATTCTCTTTATTGTTTATTTAATTAACGTCACTTTATGCTACTATGGCTAATCGGACGATGCTACAGTGGGAATCCTAAATTTTTAGGTTTTATTAGGATAGGGATCTTTAACGAGTACCTGTCATCGCACAGGCTCGGGAGCACCTTTTAACGTCCCCTCCGAAGGACGGCATAACTAAGGATTTTTTACTCCCATTAAAATATCTTAGGACCACCTGCGGGTTTGAACCCGTGACCTTCTCAATTCCCTTTAATTCTATGAATAAAATCATCCCTCATTGCGTCAATATTCCGTATGTTCATTGTCGCCGATAGCTCATTCACAAATTAACGCGCAACAATACCCGTTTTCGGGTATTTCGAATACACCATTTCGTTTATTTGACCCCTATTAAACTTAAATATTGCTATTCGGCACTCCTTTTGGGTTAACGCATTAATATTTTATTAATTAACGACTATAATAGCTCTCAAATGTATTGGAACATTAGTAGAAATGAATAACTATATTTAAAATAGTAGGTTTCTATTATCTTCCAAAAAAAGTTTTCATTTTTAAATTATGAGAGGCCAAAGAATATATGAGGTGGGGTGATTGTTGTTCCCTGTGCATTATAATTTTAATTAATTTTTATTAAAATTAAGAATAGTTTGAATGAATAATTGTATTATTAATAATAATAATAATAATAGGCTTACCGAACCCGAAGGTTCGATGCCGATACCACCAAACTTCGCCTGCATAGACTCGTCCAATGTTCACCGGTCAAGCCCAAGCCCCAGAGATCAGCCTTAATGCAATCCTCCCATCGACGCTTCGGCCTACCTTTCGGACGCCTACCAGTCGGTTCAGCGAATACCAACCTTCTCGGAATCCGTTCCTCACTAAGCCCAACAACTTTACGCGCCCATTTGAGTCTCCGCGATGCTATCAACTCAATTATATTCACAGGGTACAAACTTCGCAATTCCGCGTTATGCAACCTTCTAAACTCCCCAGTGGCCTCATCTCTCTTTGGACCAAATATTTTACGCAATACCTTATTTTCGAAAACCTTAAGCCGCTGTTCATCCTTTAAAGTAAGCGGCCACGTTTCACATCCGTAAAGAACCGTTGGAAGAATAATAGTTTTATAAATTCTAATCTTTAAGTTTTTAGATAGAAGCCGCGAACTAAGTAACTTAGCAACTGAATAATAACACGCATTTCCCACCTTTAACCGGGACTTTATTTCTTCCTGTATTTCATTTTTTCTAGTTATAATTGAACCTAAATACTTGAATTTCTCTACGTGTTCCAAAGTATGACCTGATACATCAATATCACCAAGATCGACACCGTTTCTGCTACTGATCATATACTTCGTCTTATCGGTATTTAATTCGAGTCCTATTTCTTTACCGGTTTTTATTAACACACTTGTATTTAGTTGTATGGTTTCCGTGTCTTCACCTAGCAGTACCAGATCATCGGCATACCCCAAAACCGGAATCTTGTCACCCATATTTAAGCCTTTCTCGGTACACATCACCTTTTCTATGACATATTCTAAAGCTATATTAAATAACACAGGTGAAAGGGAGTCACCCTGTTTCAAACCCGATCGCACCTCAAATCTCTCGGAGTAATTATGACCGATTCTAACTTTATGGAATGTTTCCGACAAACACATCTCTACTAGGTTTACTAACTTTCTAGGTATTCCCTGTTCAATCATGATGTTATATAGCTTCTGACGGTCTATTGAATCATAAGCCTTTTTAAAATCGATATAAAGTTGATGGACTACACCGTTATATTCCATTTTTTTCTCTAATATTTGACGTAAGGAAAATATTTGGTCAATAGTCGAGCGATTCCGCCTAAAACCACATTGGTAATCTCCGATAATTTCCTCAGCGTATTCCGTTATTCGACTAGTTAGAATTGACGAGAATATTTTATAGCATACTGGGAGAAGAGAGATCCCACGATAGTTGTTACAATCCGACCTCGGTCCTTTTTTGTGAATCGGAATAAGTATTGATTCTTTCCATTCTTCGGGCATTTTTTCAGTTTCCCAGATCTTTTTAACTAAAAAATGTATTTTGGAAACGCCCGCTTCTCCACACGCCTTGATTAATTCACTCGTGATATTATCATTTCCTGCGGCCTTATAACGTTTTAATTTTCCTATCGCCATTTCGACTTACTCTTTACTCGGTGCGTCTATCCATGGTTCAGCGCTCTGATATTCAGAGAGAGGAGATTGATTATTATTTTCCGTATTTAAGATGCCGTCAAAGTGTTGTTTAAATTTATTTAATATCTCAGAAGGATCCGCAATTATATTCTTATTTGCATCTTTAACCGCATTCAATAGAGGTTCAAATCTTTTACGCGATTTGTTTATACCTTTGTACATCTCTCTTACGTTATTTTCGTAATTGTATTATTAGGTTCCTTTAATTAAAATGATCCATTTCATTCAACTTATTTTATTTTCTTATTTTTTCTCCCTACGTTTCGGCTCTTTGCCATTCTCAAGGGATCTACAAAAAATATTTATTTTACAATTAAAAGGTACACAACATTATTTTTTACATTCTTATAAATCAATTTACATACCTCTTTATACTCCTTTATGCACTCTATAAATATATATAAATATATATTTTGTCATAATTCAGTAAAATAAAATTAAAACTATTACAAGCTGACCAGCCCTGTCCTGGTTGTTATCATCTACTGGATTAAAGAAATGTATTCCCTCACTCTTAACTATTGATATCAAAACTAATATACACACATATATTGTTTTATTACCTCCTCCTCAGTCAAGTCTACATTTATTTTCACAGCCAAAAACTTTTTCTTTTAAAATTCTTTAATAAATTATTACTATACATAAACATATACATACACACAAACACACACACACACACACACACACACACACACACACACACACACACACACACACACACACACACACACACCTACACACCCACACACACATACATATACATATATATATATATACATAAACACATGAACAAATATATTAATACCATTTAAAAATAAGATAATTTACTTAACCATAATATTCCAAATATTATTCTATTATATTGTTATTTAAACTTTATTCAAGAAATTTAATTTATTCAAATTATATTACTTATTAATTTTGCTCAAAATCTCAGCATAATGGTCATTTAAATTCTTTGTGTCTGTAGTACAACATGTGATAAATAAAAAACATCAATTTGACTTTGAAAATACTATGGTAGTACATAAAGAAAGCAATGATTTTAGAAGAAAAATTTTAGAGGCAATATATATATCAGAACACATTAACTACAGTATAAATTACAAAACAGACACAAAGAATTTAAATGACCATTATGCTGAGATTTTGAGCAAAATTAATAAGTAATATAATTTGAATAAATTAAATTTCTTGAATAAAGTTTAAATAACAATATAATAGAATAATATTTGGAATTTTATGGTTAAGTAAATTATCTTATTTTTAATTGGATATTAATATATTTGTTTATGTGTTTATGTATATATATATATATATATATATATGTATATGTATGTGTGTGTATGGGTGTGTGGGTGTGTAGGTGTGTGTGTGTGTGTGTGTGTGTGTGTATGTATATGTTTATGTATAGTAATAATTTATTAAAGAATTTTAAAAGAAAAAGTTTTTGGCTGTGAAAATAAATGTAGACTTCACTGAGGAGGAGGTAATAAAACAATATATGTGTGTATATTAGTTTTGATATCAATAGTTAAGAGTGAGGGAATACATTTCTTTAATCCAGTAGATGATAACAACCAGGACAGGGCTGGTCAGCTTGTAATAGTTTTAATTTTATTTTACTGAATTATGACAAAATATATATTTATATATTGTATAGAGTGCATAAAGGAGTATAAAGAGGTATGTAAATTGATTTATAAGAATGTAAAAAATAATGTTGTGTATCTTTTAATTTTAAAATAAATGTTTTTTGTAGATCCCTTGAGAATGGCAAAGAGCCGAAACGTAGGGAGAAAAAATAAGAAAATAAAATAAGTTGAATGAAATGGATCATTTTAATTAAAGGAACCTAATAATACAATTATTCATTCAAACTATTCTTAATTTTAATAAAAATTAATTAAAATTATAATGCACAGGGAACAACAATCACCCCACCTCATATATTCTTTGGCCTCTCATAATTTAAAAATGACATATAGAAATATATTTCTAATAAAAGTATTTTTATTTACTATTATTTTATTTTTTTTGGTTTTACTTTAGTAGTCAAAGTTGAAATATAGCATATCTGAAAATGGACAGATCGGAAATGTTAAGAGTAGAGAATGAATACTTCCCCTTGGACATCGAAGAGACCGTAACGAAGATATTAAAGACTTGGGATGAGTGTTCGGAAGGCCACCTGGCGGATATACTAAGTATTAGGTATACATTAGAAATATGACACGCTACATAGGTTATATTCTTAAGGATAATATTAGGTTGAGCATTAGTGTATCTTCGTAGCCGAGTTTAAATATAACCCCTCTCCTTTTACCCCTTGTAATTCTGAACTCAACTACATGCATATGAACCTTCGTAATTTCGTGCCTCACTCATTTAACAAATTACATAATCCTTAATATATAACCTCAAATTCTATTTGTAGATTCTTTTAAAAAAACAAAACAAGAGATCCATATTTTTCACTCAACAGCCATTTTATTTCTTTTATCTCTCCAACATTTCAGCCTTTTGCCATTTTCAAGGATCCTACTAACATCATTTTATTTAATTAAAAGATAATCAACATTTTATATTCATACTGTTATAAAATTGTTTTACATACCTTTAATCTGTCCTACCTTTATTGCATATATATATATATATATATATATATATATATATATATATATATATATAGTCATATAAAAAAATACTATAATAATTTAATTGTTATTTGATATATTTTTGAACATTATTACATTCTGAGTAATGATAGGGAAAAATAATGTCTTTAAAGACAATTGTTAAAAGTCGGAGGAATATATTATCTTAATCCAGTAGATAATAACAAGCTGGTTTCAGCCTATTGTATATTTTTTATAATATGACTATATACCTACACACACATATATATATATATATATATATATATTGGGTTGATGCAAAATTAATGCAGGTTTTTAGTAGGTATTGTAAATACGCCATATCTTTACTTTAACCATATATATTTAATCAAAATAATTTCCATCTGAATCAATGCACTTTTGCCAACGTTCAACAAGCTTTCTTATTCCACCAGAAAAAAAATCCGAATCCCTGGACTCAATGAAATCACGAAAAGAATTTTCAATGTCGTCCTGGTTTTGAAAATTTTTCTCCCTCAAAAAGTTGTCCAGATGCCTGAAAAAGTGGAAGTCTGTAGGAGAGAGGTCAGGTGAATAAGGCGGATGTTGGAGAACTTCGTAGCCCAACTCGTGCAGTCGTCGAAGCGTTGGTTGTGCAACGTGTGGTCTGGCGTTATCGTGGAGCAGGATCGGCCCCTTCCGATTCATCAATGCTGGGCAAAGACGTTGCAATTTTTGATTCATGCTGTCAATTTCTTGACAGTACTTGTCAGCAGTTATAGTCTCACCTCGATTGAGAAAGCTGTAGTGAATAACACCAGCATTATACCACCAAACTGTGACCATAACCTTTTTTGGGTGCAGGTTGGGCTAAGTTGGGAAAGGTTTTGGTTGTTCATCTTTGCCCAGCCATTGGCTAGAACGCCTTCTGTTGTCGTATAAGATCCATTTTCCATCGCACGTCACAATGCGATCGAGAAATGGATCATTTTTATTGCGTGTCACAAGCATGGAGCAGATTTCAAAGCGGCGATTTTTTGGTGGTCGTTTAATTGGTGTGGCACCCACTTGGCCAACTTTTTTACCTTACCAATTGCTTCCAAGTGGCGTACAACTGTGGATTGGTTCACACCGAGTTCCGCCGCCATTTCTCGTGTGGTTTTGGTTGGGTCTTCTTCCACTTTTGACCTCAGCTGGTCGTTGTCCAGAGCAAGATGACGGCCCCGACCTTCCTTGTCTTCGAGGTCGAAATCTCCTCTGCGAAACTTCTGAAACCAACGCTGCACCGTGCACTCATTAATAGCCCCCTGACCCCACACTTCATTAATATTACGAGCCGTTTGCGCAGCGCTGCGCCCTAATTTAAATTCGTAAAAATAAATTTGACGAAAATCGCACTTTGACATTTTCGATTCAAGACCTTTGAACACACTGAACAAAACGATTTTATTAAACAAATTCATGGTGAAAGAGGGGGTATTAGATAAGGTTTGTTTTAATAATGATCAATGTTAGGATTAGCTTTGTTTACACAATTGGAATTAAGATATTGCAATAGAGGAAACCTGCATTAATTTCGCATCAGCCCGATATATATATATGCATGTAATAAAGACAGGGTATATTAAAGGTTGTAAAATATTGTATAACAGTGTGAAAATAAAATGTAGATTATCTTTTAATTAAAAAATCATGTTAGTAGAATCCTTGAAAATGGCAAAAGGCTGAAACGTCGGAAATAAAAAGGATGTTGAGTGAATAATATGGATCACTTGAACCTAAAAATAAAATTATTCACTCAAATAAATACATATATAATAAAAACTAATATATATTTATCATATTTTCTGCATGTTATATTCCCATTTGAATCGGTGATGGTGCCTCTATGGAAGTATAATATGTATCCTCTTTTGAGATATTCCGCTATTGCTAAACTTGGTAGTGAACTATTTTTAAAAACTAATATTAAAAAAATTACAATGCTCCCAAGAATGAAATTTCTATGATTAGTGCAATGCAATAGGAATGTACAAATAAAAACAAAATAAGCGTGAGACTCCTTTATAATCTTCTGCTTTATAGCGTACTGTTTTTCAAATAAACATTTTAATGAATTTTTTAAACAATTTTTTCCCTACTTAGGTAATTTGTTGTAAGGACAAAAAACGTAGATACACTTTTATCATCACATTCTGCTATTTTTTTCGTTCGGAAATGTGCAAAATTACCGGAGTGTAATCAGTTTTAGTTTCATAATTTTCACCCAGCCCATGATAAGTTATATCCCTTTCAATTTGGCGAAACTGGATTTTCGTCATGTTTGAAAATTTATATAAAAAAAGGGGTATATTCTCAAGATAAAAGATTTGCAGCAAGTAGATTAATGACTAAGTTCTAAAAGAAAAAAATAATCAAAGCCAGTTCTCTTTTTGTTTATAACCTTTTAACTCAACTTTTAATTAATTTTCTGGAATTTTTTAAACCTTTTATTTTTCACTATTTAGGAAATGGTGTGAGGAAAAAGAAAGAACTCAATGAATAATGCATAATGAAAGTATATTTTAAAATAAACATATATATATATATATATATATATATATATATATATATATATATATATATATATGTATGATTCATATATAAATTTGTTTAATTAAATTCCTCCTAAGTTATGACTAATAGTATCTAATTTTCCAACACGTTCAGTTCTGACTCCATCATAGAAGGGATGGAAAAAGAAACAGGCGTGGATATAAAGGGCTACTTCAAGCAGAGGAGGAGGAGAAACAAGGAGAGGATGATGAGGGTAAGGGGAACTTCATTTGGAAAACTAATTTGTTATTTATTGTGACCGTTGAGAAATTAGACGAGGAAGATGTTTGGGGGTGCGGTCATTAGAGAGAAACACACATTACAACTTTGTGATATTTTAATTATGTACCGATGTCTCGGCCTTCATTGTGGACCTTCATCAGGGCTAAAGGAAACAAGATAACAACCAATGTAATTATAGACTTAATAATACGTGGGGTATATAATAATACGGTGACAGTAATATAATATGGGAACAAACATAAAATTAAATATAAAATGATAATAAGATGACAGTTATAAAGTATGGAAGTAAACAAAATTAAGATGATAATATTTCAATAAGAATATGTAAGGAGGAACCAAGAAAATGATTAAATGTTTAAAGAACAATACATGAACAATTAAAATTTTAAATATGAACAATTTTGAAGTGATATTTGACGGTAATATGTATATATATATATATATATATATATATATATATATATATATATATATATATATATATATAAAAAAACAATAGTAAAGAACATAGGTAGTATAGAGAATGAACATAGTCATTAGAAACGATAAACAATATGAATGAAAAAAAAATGTAATTATTGAAGTAATGTAATATTAAACTAACAATTATATGTCAGGATATACAACGGAAAAATATATGAATAGGAAAAGAGGGATTTAGGGATTTTTCCCGTTGTATATTCTGACATATAATTGTTAGTTTAATATTACATTACTTTAATAATTACATTTTTTTTTTCATTCATATTATTTATCGTTTCTAATGACTATGTTCTTTCTATATACTGTGTATGTTCTTCACTATGTTTTTTTATATATTACCGTCAAATATCACTTCAAAATTGTTCATATTTAAAATTTTAATTGTTCATATATTGTTCTTTAAACATTTAATAATTTTCTTGGTTCCTCTTTACATATTCTTATTGAAATATTATCATCTTAATTTTGTTTACGTCCATACTTTATAACTGTCATCCATACTTTATAACTATCATCTTAATTTGGTTTGCTTCCATACTTTATAACTGTCATCTTATTATCATTTTACATTTAATTTTATGTTTGTTCCCATAATATATTAATGTCACCATATTATTATTATATACCTCACGTATTATTAAGTCTATAGTTACATTGGTTGTTATCTTGTTTCTTTTAGCCCTGATAAAGGCCCACAATGTAGACCGAAACGTCGGCACATAATTAAAATATCACCAAGTTTTAATGTGTGTTTCTCTTTAATGACCGCACCCCCGACCATCTGCCTCATCTAATTTATAAGCTATACTGTAGAGAGACGTCATAAGTCTTTAATAAATTAGTCTAAAACAGCTATGTGATTTAAATAATTAAGATTAGTTGTTTTAAATAACAAAAACAATTATTTGTATATCAGAAGGATGCACTACTGGTTGCTGGTTCCTCCATTGCTACCCCTTCACCTCAGAATTTTGCATATTGCCTACTGTGATATTGGTATAGGAGTAAATAATTTTTTTGTTTTGTAAAAAAACTATATACTTCATATCTTGTACTTCACTTCATTTAAATCCTACAGAACGTTATTAGACGTTAGAAAACATTATTTGTGCCCATCGTAGCTAAGGACTTCATTAACAATTAGTAAGGATAGAAAGTTCAAATTAAATATATAATTTATTCATATTTAACATTAAAAACTCAATTTATCATTTAAGTAATTATTAAATCAATTTTGTTTTTATGTTTTCATATAATTGATACTTTGAATACTTAAAGGATATTTATTGATCTATATCAATATATTCAGCTAATTAAAATTTTCTTTCAGATTTCAGATATGCCTACCAGCTACCAATCATCTAAATAAGTTTAATTTTGGTTATTTTCGGAAAAAAGTAAAAAAAAAAAAAAAAAAAAAAAATCGTGAAAGAAACTTGTTATTAGATTATATAAGAAAGCCAAGACTTGTTATAATTTTTTTTTTATTATCATTTTTTTAAAAATTATAAATATTCATTTAGTAATACATACATGCTAACTTAAGTTTTGTTAATCGCTCCACTAAGGTACGAATTTAAAAATAATATTTAACATATTTTAATATAATCACACTACAAATGATTTTTTTTAAGACAAAAATAGCATGTATTGTTTGAAAGTTAAGTATTTTTTTAATATTTTTTAAAATTTATAATCTACTGTTCTCCGGGTCCTGGGGTCGGATCCCGGCTATGACAGAATATTATTTATTCTGTTAATTCAGCCGAGGGGCGACCCTAGGGTATGGAGACCCTTACGGGGCAGGCCCATTCTCTTTAAAGTGGGAATCTAAATAGGGAGAAAACATGGTGGCTTAGCGTGATGAAGGTCTAATCACCTCATTGCACTGCAAATGCACGGCCGAATCTCTATATGTACTGAGCCCAGTAATTTAAAAAAAAAAAAATTATTTGTTATTATAAACACACACTCAGTGTAAAAATGTTAGACTCACTGCTAATATTGTTATCCCTGCCCTCCCAAATCATCCGTAACAGTATTAAAATAATCTAAGACTCACCTGAAGTTGATCAGCAGTTCATTTATACTAATATAAATAAATATGCTTGTTCATCTATACTAATATTATAAAGCTGAAGAGTTTGTTTGTTTGTTTGAACGAGCTAATCTCAGAAACTACTGGTTCGAATTGAAAAATATTGGGGTGGATAGTCCATTTATCGAGGAAGGCTATAGGCTATATTACACCACACTGCGGCCAATAGGAGAAAAGAATGACTGGATAATCTGGAAAAAACGGGGGAAATTACTCAACCTCGCGTCCCAATGATTCCAAATGATTTACCTTTTAATTTTAAAATAATTCAATTTCCCGTTAATTTATCTGTTAATATTAGCTGAAAAGTTTTTTTGTTGAGAACGGGCTAATCTCAGAAACTACTGGTTCGAATCGAAAAAGTCTTTTTGTGTTGGATAGTCCATTTATCATGGAATGTTTTAAACTACATAACATCACACTGCAAATCTGAAGAATCACTGGAAAATGTGGAAAAAACAGGGAATATTAACTTGGCATCCCAATGATTCCATCTACAAGGTCGGGTTGCGGATAAAATCAGTATGTTCTTCTGCCAGAAAACTAAAAATATTATTTACGCAGAAATGCTTTAAAATGTATTATTTTAAAAAACGTCTTAATAGCGATTAAAATAACAGAAATTGACGCAGATGAAGTCGCGGGCAACAGCTAGTATAAATATATACAAAAATTTGGAAAGTGGATTTTCGTCTGTTATGCATGAGCATTCGGTTCCGGGTAATGCTTTCAAATTTACCTCTTGTTTTTAAATAAAAATATGTTGCCTCTATTCAAGGGGCAGTTCGTCAACTTCGGCACACAGGTTATTAGTTGGGCTTGTTCCTATTGGATCCTATCTAATAGTCTTAATATTGTAGGTGAGACAGAGGAATAGGCGATGCAACCAATGTCTAGTAAGGATCTGATGTATGCTCTAAAAAACAGAAGTATCATTGTCCTATCAGCTCCCCATTTAGAACATTAAGCAAATTTAGAGCCTTCAAACATTTATTAAAAAGATATTTAATGTGAGGAATCTAGGTTAGCTTGTGGTCAAATATCATCCCCAAAAATTTGAAGGATGTGACGTTTGTTATTACTCGGTTATTTAATTTTATTTTTGGCACTTCATTTTTCTGCTAAATAATATTACTTTTGTTTTATCAGCTGAAATTACAAAAACTGTCTTTCTTTGTCAAATCTCCAAACCACTCATTATAGATTGCAAATGGTCAGTTAGAATAGATAGAGTTAGAAGTAAAGTATATTAAGATGCCATCTACGAATAACAGTGCTTTAGCTGGTTTAGAGATCAGTCTGTAATTCCGTCAGTGACCATTTTAAAAAGAGTTGGACTTAATACGCATCCTTGCGATACTCCATTGATTTGGCATATTTATTGATTTTCCCCTATCTCACAAAGAATGTAACCATAAAGACAGTTATTGTTAAATGTAGAACATATGGAATATATAGCATTTCCAAGTCAATTGTAACCTTTTCCAAGTCAAATGTAACGTTTTCCAAGTCAAATGTAACCCTTTCCATTTCAAATGTCACCTTTTCCATTTCAAATGTCACCTTTTCCAAGTCAAATGTCACCTTTTCCATTTCAAATGTTACCTTTTCCAAGTCAAATGTCACCTTTTTCTTCACTTCTAGCCTTAAATATTCCGTTTTATTTATTTATTTATTGAAAAATAATTAGTTTAATTAAAATTATGACTTTTTTAATAATTTTGGCATATCCTATCGCTATTTTTTTCTGTTTATTAGATATTTGATATCAAGTTCTGTTTTTTACGAACTAATATTTAAAAAAATTAATTATTGTCTATTTAGTTTTAAGATAGTTGTTGATTTTGAATTTTTAGAGGGAAGGGATACTTTTTGGGAATAATTAATGTGTTTTCGGGTATTATAATTACGTTTTTCGAGATGTATTTTTTATCGCTCGCGTGCATATTAACTCGCATTTACTTTTAATGTTTTTTATTGATATAGGGATTAATTAATGTGCTTTCGGGTGGTTATGATTACGTTTTTTCGAGCGTTATTTTTTATCGCCCTCGTTTATTTTAACTAAAATTTACTTTTAATGTTTTTTATTGATATAGGGATTAATTAATGTGCTTTCGGGTGGTTATGATTACCTTTTTTGAGCTCTATCTTTTATAGCTCATGGGTATTTCAACTCGCATTTACTTTTTATGTTTTTTATTGATATAGGGATGAATTATCGTGCATTCGGGTGGTTATGATTACGTTTTTTGAGCTCTGTCTTTTATCGCTCATGCGTAATGCAACTTGCATTTTCTGTTAATGTTTTTTATTGATATAGGGATTAATTATTGTGATTTCGGGTGGTTATGATTACGTTTTTCGAGCCGTATTTTTTATCGCTCATGCGTATTTCAACTCGCATTTAGTTTTAATGTTTTTTATTGATATAGGGATGAATTATTGTGCATTCGGGTGATTATGATTACGTTTTTCGAGCTCTATCTTTTATCGCTCTAAGTTTTTCAACTCGCATTTACTTTTAATATTGTTTATTGATATATAGGTTATTAATTGTCTTTGCGGGTCTTGTAATTACGATTTTTGAGCTGTATTTATTGTCGCTTGTTCGCATTTCAACTTGCATTTACTTCTAATCTTTTTATTGTTATAGGGGATCTATACTTGTGTTTTTGGGTGGTTATGAAAAAACTTTTTTTGGACTGATTATTCTATAGCTCGCGCTCGTTTCAACTTAGAGCTAATATCATTTTATATTTTGATAGAGTGGTCTTTCTTTGTTTTTGTTTTAGGGGATTCTGATTACGTGTTTTGAACATTATTCTTTTATGCGCTTGGAAATTTTTACATACCGTAGATATTATGTTATAATTTGAAGTAAAAATTATTTGCTGTGTTTTTGCACGTTCTGATTACTTTTTTTACCTGGGGGTTACATCGCGATTGCGCATTGTTCTAGATCACTTTTTATTTAAGGTAAAATGTGCACTAGCTATAAAAAAATGTCATAAACTCTATTAGTATTCCCCAAAACACTATAAACGATCCCTCTATCAAATATTTATGAAATAGGAACAGTAACTTAAAATGAGTAAAAGCGATAACAAATAAGGTTCAAATAATGTTATAAGAACACCCGAAAATAGAATAAACGATTCCTCAATTAAATTATCAGATAATTGTAAGAACAAGTGAGAAAGTGGGTCCATTATAAAATATTTAGTTGAAAAAAACTTACTCAGGACGCTATAAAAGGAACTATAACTAATCCTTTTATAAAAAAATAATGATAAAAAAAAATAAATAAAAATAAAAAAAAGCTAAATGATGTATATTCCAACAATGTTATAATGAGAACTAAAAAACAAAATAATCAATCCCAATATCCATCAAAAACTTAATCATAACGACCCGAAAGCACAATAATTAAACCCTATATCAATAAAAAACATAAAAAGTAAATGCGAGTTCAAATACCCATGAGCGATAAAAAATACCGCTCGAAAAACGTAATCATAACCACCCGAAAGCACATTAATTAATCCCTATATCAATAAAAAACATTAAAAGTAAATGCGAGTTAATATGCATGAGCGATAAAAGATAGAGCTCAAAAAACTTAATCATAACCACCCGAATGCACAATAATTAATCCCTATATCAATAAAAAACATAAAAAGTAAATTTTAGTTAAAATAAATGAGGGCGATAAAAAATACCGCTCGAAAAACGTAATCATAATCATCCGAAAGCACATTAATTAATCCCTATATCAATAAAAAACATTAAAAGTAAATGCGAGTTAATATGCATGAGCGATAAAAGAAAAAGCTCAAAAAACTTAATCATAACCACCCGAAAGCACAATAATTAATCCCTATATCAATAAAAAACAAAAAGTAAATTTTAGTTAAAATAAACGAGGGCGATAAAAAATACCGCTCGAAAAACGTAATCATGACCACCCGAAAGCACATTAATTAATCCCTATATCAATAAAAAACATTAAAAGCAAATGCGAGTTAATATGCACGCGAGCGATAAAAAATACATCTCGAAAAACGTAATTATAATACCCGAAAACACATTAATTATTCCCAAAAAGTATCCCTCCCCTCTAAAAATTCAAAATCAACAACTATCTTAAAACTAAATAGACAATAATTAATTTTTTAAAATATTAGTTCGTAAAAAACAGAACTTGATATCAAATATCTAATAAACAGAAAAAAATAGCGATAGGATATGCCAAAATTATTAAAAAAGTCATAATTTTAATTAAACTAATTATTTTTCAATAAATAAATAAATAAAACGGAATATTTAAGGCTAGAAGTGAAGAAAAAGGTGACATTTGACTTGGAAAAGGTAACATTTGAAATGGAAAAGGTGACATTTGACTTGGAAAAGGTGACATTTGAAATGGAAAAGGTGACATTTGAAATGGAAAGGGTTACATTTGACTTGGAAAAGGTTACATTAGACTTGGAAAAGGTTACAATTGACTTGGAAATGCTATACTTACATTCTTGTCCCTATTTAACGTATCAACGTTTAAAGTAACGTAAGTAAGTTTCTTTTCAAAAAAA
Organism: Piezodorus guildinii; assembly: GCA_023052935.1. NCBI lineage: Eukaryota > Metazoa > Arthropoda > Insecta > Hemiptera > Pentatomidae > Piezodorus > Piezodorus guildinii. The sequence continues at coordinate 37,820,110 of CM041294.1, forward strand.
TAAGATGTATTTTATTATACAGTTGTAAATACCAATATTTATATTTAAAAAAAAAAAAGAGAAAAAACTGCCCCACTAAATTTCAAATTGAAAATTCACACTTAAAAATATCTAGAAACATTGTCTACTTGGATATGAAACTTAATAGACATTTAAAATTCAACAATCACATCATTACAAAACTATCAAAAGTAAGAAAAAAAATCTACAAATTTAACCACTTCTCACAAACTCCGAATCTAAGTTTCAAATTGAAACTTCTAAATTATAAAATTGTGATCAGACCTTCTCTATTATACGGAGCACCGTTACTTAATCCATTGCTCAGAAAATTCAAAAAAGAAACTATAGCAATTCCAAAATGGCGTTCTATAGAAAATTCCTAGAAGAACTACCTTTGAAAAAGAAAAGGCAGAGAGACTTCATTCACTGTTTGATATTCCCAAAGTGACAGAATCTCTTGAGGAAAGAAGAAATAACTTTTGTAATTCCTTAGAAGTGCTTTTAAACCCAGTTTTTAGTAGGCTTAAGGTTCCACCAGCCCCTCAGAGGTGGCAACACAGTCTAAGGTAGATTAAGATTAGCTTAAGACAAGAAGTGTCAAGATTGAAGTGATCCCTACCACCAAGAGGAATAGCAAATCAATGATAGCACTTCAAAAACATTATCTATTAACAGAAATATCCTTAAAATGTATCTGGATACAGTAAAAGGAAATTATTCAGAAACTATTTAGGCAAAACATGCAACTAAATTAGGGTTATGAAAAAAAAAAGTAACCACATTTAAAATCGATTATTGTTATTAAAAAGATCTAGTTTGTTTGTTTATTTATTTAACGTTACTTATGCTACTTTGGCTAATGGCTGATTGGCTAATCAGACGATGCTACAGTGGGAGTCCTAAATTTTTCCAATCCACATTTACTTAGGTTAGGGAAAGATTAGACTTATTTATCTTTAAGGAGTACCTAACATCACACAGGCTCGTTACCATTATTTTACTTCCCCTCCGAAGTACGGGATAGGAAATCATTTTTTATATCCTTTAAAAAATCATAGCGCCATAGCCACTACACCACAGGTGACCCACTAAACTTGTATACCCACTACGATATCATCAGTAATGATGTATTCATGTTAAATATCATATAGTAACGTAAACAAGAAAAATGTGATGATCCTGGAAGGCCCCCAGAAGAGAGGGGTACCCCCTGAGAGCCAGGCGGCGGAATACAAAGCCTTTAGCCTTTGCTGATCGTAAAGACGAAGCTCCCTCCCCCCCCCCTGGATATTAGCCAATGTCACGGCTTGATATAGTTGGCCCCCTCCCCCCTGTCTTCTAGTCCTATCTCCCTCCGGGCTATTGTGTCACCGTTTAATGACCGATAAAAACCTTTATGTTGTATTATATTGTAGTAATTATGGAATGAAAAATAATATTACTTAATCCGGAACTAATTGAACTTATTAATGGCATTGGCGAAATGTACTGATATGATCATTGAAAGGATATTGTTAAGACATTTCAAAAACTAACATTCTGAAATACAAGTAAATATTCCAAAAATAATGTGCAGTGTATTAGGGCAACCCGTAATAAAAATGGATATTTATAAACTATGAAGTTTTTTTATTTATCGAAATTTACAACTGTATTATTAAATACATTGAGTACATTAGCTGATAATACACATAGATAATATACATGAAAAGACATGAATAGAAGATGCCCATTGGCAGCACTCCACTAGGTAATCTAAGCTAAGAAGAGCTCGAGCCATTTTCTTTTCAGACGCCTCGGATGATTCTCAGGAATGGAAGAGGAAGCAAGGAAACTAGTGTGTTATAGTGGGAGTGGAGTTGGTCATGGAAGGATTGATACCTCGTACGTGCCAAATTAGCAACATATGGGACATTAAGGTCTTTATGGATGAGTTTGTTGGGGACAAAGTAAGGAGTATTAAAGATTTTCGATGGATTTTGGATTGTATGGATTGAATACGGGAAGAATTTGATGGTTTAGTAGAGACCCAAAGCTCAACTCCGTACGTCCAGATAGGCCTTATGATGGCGATATGGATAAGCCTTTTTTAGTTAAGTGGAAGATTAGAGCGTCTGTCCAGTAAGTGTTGAAGTAAGCGAAAGCGGCGGGCAGTTTGTTGTCGTTTCAGTCTTGTGTGTGGATTCTATATTAGACGTTTGCCAAGTAGAAGTCTTAGGTAGCGGATCTGTTCAACTGGAACAAGCGGAATATTATTAGAGAACACTGTTGGGCAGGATGTCATAGGTTTACGATGAAGGGTAAAGGTAATTTGGTGGGATTTGTTCGAATTGATCTTGACTCGAATTCGGACACCATACCTCAAGGTTCCAGACGTGAGATTGAAGAGTGCGAGAGGCAACAGTAGGATCGTTATTAACTAATAACACACAAAAACTAAGAAGTTAATGTATAAATATTCTTACATGTTGAAATGAAATGTCCAGAAATACAAATAGTATCGTAATACAGAGGTATAAAATAACGTCGGGAAAGCTCCTGAAATGTTATTACCTGGACACACTAAATGCGGGCTGAAGGATTCCAGGGAAAACATTTAGAGATCAAAATAAATTGTTAAAGAATTAATTACATTTAGTTTCAATGGAAACATGTGTTTTATTAAATTTTCTATTATATCAACGACAATCGTTAGTTTCATCGGCTTTTCATCCCTTTCCATTAACTTTTGCAATTCTTTATATAATATGATATTTTTTCAAAACTCATTAGCTATCATACGATATTATACATCTATATTACTGTTTTTATTTATATTTATAAACACAAAAATTGCATGAAGAAATATTTTGGCTCTTTTTCTCCTTTCGTTGGATATCAAATTCACTCAACTTACAAATTTACCCGTTTTTGATCCATGCTAACTAGGTAATACGGTTAATTTATTTAAATCTACAAAATTGAAGGTACTTTACAGGAAGATATTTAAAAATATTAAAGCCTGTCAGACTATTTCAATCAAAACGAAACCTACATGATTTTAAAGCCCATTTAATTTTATATCGATATAGCGAGTTTAATCAAAATCGTTAGAACGGTTTTTGAGAAAATCGTAAAAAGATGCAAAGTGCATGGTATAAACTATATCTTTCGGTAAGCCGATTTTGAAGAAAAAGTTACTAAGATAACATCTCGGGTTAAATATAGGAAGTTAGTTGATCAACTATTCCAATACCCTAACCTAACTGAACGCGAGCAACTATTTCGGAGAACATAATAAGGTGCGTCATGAATACACCCAGAGACAGACTTAAAACCAAGCAATGGGGAAGTTTGGACTGTCTGAAGGACAATGGACAAAATACTGAGCCTGGACCAAGCCTGTATGGCGAGGACGGGAAAAATGATACTTACCAGGTCTAGGAGGAACTCATCGGCACTTCTAGTCAGTGCCTAGGCAAGGGGCACTTCCCGAGCCTGTGGAAGCCACCAACTGGCGACTCCCAGGTTAAGCCTGTAATATACATAAATACAGTGCACTCCAGGTGCAGCCTGGAGTGCACTGTATTTATGTATCTCTGTTCATTTTCAAAACTTTGGCTCTTGAACACGGATTCGTAATAAGATGACGGTCGGACAAACAGACGGCCAGCAACCCAAGCAATTCTATATCGATATGAGGAAAGGTGAAAGTCTAGATCGTAATAATCATTGTAAATAACAAATGCAGTTTGCTACCCACAGAAACTTATAGCTGCGTAATCCCTAACCGAACTGGACCACTGATAAGTTGAAAAAAACAAACAATGAGTCTTAAAATTAGTGAAATTGGAAGCTATCACAAATCCTATGTGTAATACGCCACTGCTGCCTCTACGTCAGAAAAAAAAAAACTTTCAATATCGTTGGCAGCGACGAAAATGTTTATATAAATATATATAAATATGTAGTTATTGTTGTGGTCAGTATTATATATATATATATATATATATATATATATATATATATATATATATAATATACATATGTATATTACTAAATAGAAACTACAAGAAAATCCCGATAAACCTTGATGAAAATCAGTTCAGTTAATTTGAAATGGATCTGATATCGTAAATGTTGTAGGATTTGATTTAAATATATAAAAAACAGATTATATGTTAATCCGCATCACTGTGACTGAGTGGTTTTGTTCATCTACATGAGAATGACCTAACAGGTTTACGATCTATGAAATCGAAGCAATGTTCTTACGCGCCTTGAGAACTGCAAGTACAATGAGCTAAGGTCAGAGGGCTCTCACGGCTGCCATGTCGATTTATTATTCCACCGGCAGGCGCAGTTTTTTATATCGATACATATATCGATAGGCTAACCTCAATGGTCGAGAGAGGCACGTACGGACTAATCCGCGAAGAACAGCTCCACACCTCAATCACACGGCTGTTAGGCGGTGTCCGGTCTGCTCCCCTCCACCACTACTGGAAACCTCTCCTTGCATAACTGATCTTAATTCGATTAGGGCTTTAATCGCCTCTTAGCGGGCCAACTACGGTAATAAAACATAGCGAATAATAAGTCGCTGCTGAATGAAAGGAAAATCCGAAGCTATCCTCATCGGATGCTAAACCTCTCAGTGGGCATATTTAGGATCGGATGAGGATAGCTACGCAACGAGGAGGTGTGGTCAGATATGGAAAATACGATATGAAAACAAGATAATTTTATTCGAAGTATTTACCTTCTTTCTCTACACATTTTTCCCAACGTGACACCTACTTTTTTATCCCCGAATTGAAAAACTCTGAGCTTTGAAGTGAAACGAAATCTGAAAACGCAATTTTCACTTGATCATCATTTTCAAAACGTTTTCCTTTGACGCAGTTGTCTAAATTCCTGAACAGGTGGTAATCTGTTGGAGACAAGTCGGGAGAATATGGTGGGTGCGGAAGAACTTCGTAGCCCAGTTCTTTCAATTTTTGCACGGTATGTTTTGAAACATGGGTTCTTGCTGCCGCTCAGTGAGATCATGACGTACCAATGTATCGAGCTTTTTTACTTTCCCAATATACTTTAAATGTCTGGAAACGGTAGATGCACTTGCATTTAGTTGTGCTGAGAGTCCTTTAACTGTTTGGTAGGGGTTTCCTTCTACTGTATGTTTGAGGACATCCTTGTCTATTACGGACGAAGATATTCCTCGGGGCAAGTTTTCCATGTCGGTATCCCCAGCTGAAAACTTAGCAAACCAACGGCAAATGGTCCGTTCATTCATCCCTTCCCCAAACGCCTTGCAAATATTTCTAGCGGCCTCAGCTGCTAAATGGCCGAGTTTAAACTCGTACAAAAATATTACTCGAAAATCGCGTGTTTCAATGTTCATATTCGGAGGTATACTAAAAGTGGGTAATTGATTGGGAAGCTAATGTTTATAATACAAAGGTAGGGATTAGTAACTGTTTACTTTAAATATGTAAACATTCGGAAGAAAACAACAGAGACCTGCGAAATCCTTTATGTGTTTTAGAAACTATAAAAACGGACATTTCATGTGATACAACCCAATAGTCTAAAATTGAACGTTTGTTAAGTAGCCTGGACAACAGTCCAAATCGATCGTTCAGCTGTTTTCTTTAAGTCTAATGTGGGTCCTCCATGTCAGTCTTTCTTCTAAGTAGAGTCCAAAATATCGTACTTCTTCTAAATTAGTAATAGTTATATCATATAAATACACTAGAAATTTACTATTTTTCAGCGTGAAGACAATGAAGACACTCTTTCTTGACATTTCATGTGAAACAACCCAATAGATTCATAAAAATGAAACAACTGATGTTGTTATCATTATTAAAAAATATATTCAACCATAAGTTGAACGAATTTAATATCGAATTAAAAGAGAAAAGACCAACAATATATATTAAGAAAGTTTTGTTTCTTTGAACATAAGAGCAGTAATATGTATTCATAATATATAGTTAAAAAGCCAACGATTTTAGATGGAATCGTGGAATCAAGTACACATAGTTGTAAAAGGTGATGGAGAGTGTTGAAAAGCGGATAAAACTAACTGATTTAAGTAAATGATAAATAATGTAATTAATTCTTTAACCTTTTTTCATCCCAAACCGTAAAATATTCTAAAATATGTAGTTTTAAAATATTTAAATTAACTTCAACGACGGAGGTTAGTCTTATTTTTTTCAAGGAGAATTTAAGGAGTTGTGACCTAGGAATGAAGGAGCCCCATGGAATGGATTTAAATCTTCTTTCTCAGGTTAAAATAGGTCGTTAAAATGTTGGGTAATTCGTCCAGTTAGCCTTAAATAGAAAATAAGTTATGAATAATATCAAATAAATTGCTTCGTTAAAAGATGTAAAGGCATGACAAGGTTACTCCTCAAGCTGGCCACATTCATCATCATCATCATCATATTCTGCTATGAGGATGCGTCAGTACTAAAAGAATTTCTAAATAAATTATGTTTTAAAAATGTCATGAAGAATTATTTGATTTTTTGTTTTTGTTTTTGTGGTTATTCAGTTGCTAAGTTACTTTTAGATTTTATAAAACTATTATTCTTCAGACGGCCGCTTAAAGATGAACAACGGCTTAAGGTTTTCGAAAATAAGGTACAGCGTAAAATATTTGGTCCGAGAAATGAGACCACTGGGGAGTTTAGAAGGTTGCACATCGTGGAACTGCGGAACTTGTACCTTGTGAATATATTTGAGTTGATAGCAAATAGGCGAGTAAAGTTTTCGGGCTCGGTGAGGAGCGGATTCCGAGAAAGTTGGTATTCGCTGATCCGACTGTTAGGCGTCCGAAAGGTACGCCGAAGCGTCGATGGGAGGGTTGCCTTAAGGCTGATCACGGAGGCTTGGGCTTGAACGGTGTACATTGGACGAGTAGGCGGAATTTGGTAGTATTGGCATCGAACCTTCGGATTCGGCAAGCCTATTATTATTTTTATTTATTTATTTTTTTTTTTGTGGTTGTTTTAGCGAAAAACAACCAACAAAATATAGAATAATCTCTATAACCAAAGAGGTTAGGAATGAGGAGGGAGTGGACATATTGATTATTTTCATAAAAATTACATTACATTAATATACAACTATGAAAAAAATTAGTCGACGTCCGTTGAATTAATGTAATTATCTTAATACTTTAAAACCATTTTCATTTTCTTTTACTACTAAAAGTATAAATAAAGTAAAAGAAAAGCCTATATTAGAAAATAAAAAAAGGGCAGCATGATGACGGGTAGCCTTGGGCTCGCTTCGAAAACAACAATTATTGTAATCGAAATATTTAATTCACTGGAATAAAATAAATAAACAAAAAATTAATCAAGAGAAGTAATAACAGATACGTTTGATTTTAATATCTTCATGTAATATTGACAACAGAGTTTGCATGTAATTTCTCATTCATGCTCCATATTCCAATTTATATAATAGCCTATCGACTTGACTCTCATGGCCCGTAAAATTTTATATTCCTGAATCAAATTAGAGCCATTTAGTTAAAGCGTTGCCTGATTACAGGCATCAAGGTAGGTTATTTATTAGTTGTATATAATTAGCCAATTTTATCCGCTTACTTTTGTTCATTGTAAAGATACATTAAAACGTTTAATCTTTATTATAATTATAACCCGAGTGAGATGGGAGTAAGTACGCACTTACCAAGAATCAAAAGTCACTTTGGCTTTAAAATTTTTATTTTTTAAACTTTTCTAAAGAATATTTCTGATGCAATTTTACCTCAAAGACAACATTTAAATCACATTCATTTCGATATAGATTTATGATTAAATTGAGAAGCCCCTATTTGATGGACGAGGTACGTATCTGGAAGATTCATTTATTAACAGGAGTTTTCTAGCCAATGCAAAGTAGTTAAGTATCAGAGTATAATGAGGTAAGTTATGATGCTTAGCTTAAAGTTAAAGCTATATTCAGATTTACATTTTAAAATCTCCCATGAGTCTTGGGAGTGGAATATACAATAGTTGCATGAACGAAATTAATATGTTTTATTTAAATAGTAAATTTAAATTTAAAGTCACTTTATCAGCCATTGAAGAATGGTGTCGAAACTGGAGAATTAAAATAAATCCTAGCAAATCCCATCAAATTACCTTCACTCGACGTCCTAAACCAATGACTTCCTGCCTCGACGTATCCTTTAACAATATCTTACTTACTCCTGTTGAACATATTCGTTACTTAGGACTCCACCTCGACAAATGCCTAACATGGAATCCTCACACTAGACTGAAACGACAGGAAACTACTCGTAGATAAAGATTACTACAACACTTACTCGACAAACGCTCAAAACTTCCTACTTACTACAAAAACTCATTTATATAAGAATTATCAGGCCTATTTGGACCTATGGCATTGAGCTATGGGGGTCTACTAAACCATCGAATTCCTCAAACATCCAATCCTTGCAGTCCAAAATCCTTCGAAAAATCCTCAATGCCGCTTACTTTGTTACCAATAAAATCGTCCATAAAGATCTAAATACCCCATTTGTTGAAGACTTGGCCCGTTACAGATATACCCCTTTTCATTCCAAACTCCCTGCCCACTCAAACCCGCTTATCCGTGACCTCTCCTCCATATCTATTCCCGACAACCCACCGAGGCGCCTTAAAAGAAGATGGCCAAGAGACCTCCTACCATAAATTGGACATTGGAGTGCTACCAATGGGTAGTTTCTTCACAGGACTACCATGTGTTGTAATCATATATCAAGCCTATTTACCTGTTGTATTGATTTAATACAGTTATGAATTTCTTTAAATAAATTAAAAAAAAAAAATAAAAAAAAAAAAAACGTCACTTTATGCTACCATGGCTAATCGGAGGATGCTACAGTGGGAGTCCTAAATTTTGCCTATCCAGGTTTTTTTAGAATAGGGGTCTTTAACGAGTACTTGATATCACACAGACTCCGGACCACCTTGTTTTATTTTGAACATAGCAACAGTAATATACACGTATAATATACCGTTGGAAAGCTAAAGATTTTAGAAAAAATATTATCTCATACACAAGCTTTTAAAAGTTAACAGAGAGTGATAAAAAACCCGATAAAACTAAGTGACGCTTTTAGATAATAATATAATCGATTTTTTAATAAAACACATGTTTCTATAGAAATTCCATTTAACTAATTCTTTAATGGTTTCACTCATTTTGATCTCTTACTGTATTTGAAAATTCTCTCATCTATTTTAAAAACGGAGGTAAGTGAAAGTCGTGTGTTGCCCGCAACAGATTTTTTAAATATTAAAATAAAATATGTGGAAGATATAATTTAAAGTTCATGTTTACTGATCATTCAGATGTCTCTATTTTATAAGTCTTCACAGCAGTAAAAATCAATTATAATCTCATATTTAGAAGGAAATCTGACACTAATTCCGTACACAACTAAATACATGTATAGCGTGGTAATGTCGCATTATAGCGTACAGAATCATATCATCGCCGTATCCTCTCCCCTTTGTCATGGGGGAGGAAGGTAGAGGAGATATATAATATCATATCCTGGCTAATGATACAGGCCGTCAACGGTACAAAAAGATGACCAAACGTTTATTTGTTGTAAAATGCCTGTGTGTACATATATAATCAAAGCATTGAAAAAAACGGGTCCTAGGACACAAATCTCCTTAGAAGAGTCCGAGCAACAAATGAAACTTTATACGTACATATTATATAATTTATATTACTTTTTCCTTTTAGCGATATGGTAACCATATGGGACGCGGGGCACTAAAGTGATTTTTATTGTGGCCGGGGCAGTTCGAAGCGGAGATTTATCGGCGGCTATAACTCCGGATTAGGGGAGGGAAAAAATTTAGGAAGGCCTGGCGGGGGTCTTTCATCTCCCGGCAGGTTCCATCTTCGGCTCTTAATATTCATAATCGATCTTATAGTCACCTCCTATTTGTGTATTGTCATATCTGATATCGATTAATTGCCAAATTGTTTTAAATATCGATATCCTCATAGATAACATTCGGAAAAGATTCCTTTCATTAATTAAGTTATTCATTTATATGATTTTGATGCGAAAAAATGCATTATAACTCTTTCTGTATTTGATGGATTCAGTTTATTAATAAAAAGTAGACATATTTGGAAATTAATGGAATGCTATAATTAATTGTGAAATGTGTGTAGTGAAGATGATAAAATGTTTAGGATAATGACGATTTTATATTTAATGATTTTTGTGTTCACATATTAACACGTAGTATGTTGTTAATGTATGTGTCATATACAAATATACCTGAAGGAGAGGAAAGGCCTCGAAACGTTTTGATAAAACAAAATAATATTATTATTATTATTGATACTATAAAAATATTTTGTAAAGAAGGGAATTTCATATATTTAAAATAAATATATAAATGACGATATTTTGGAACCTGTTGACAAGCCTCTAAATGATACTATGTTTAATGGAAGTCATTGGGTTTTCCAGCAGGATTCCTCTCCAGCTCGTAAGGCTAGGTCAACTCAGCAGAGGTTGCAAAAGAACTAGGGGTGGGCATAATCGAATGACGATTATCGGATTAATCGGTTTGGATCATTCGAACTGAATCGTGTAACGTTAATCGAGAGATTACAAGGAGCCCGGATAATCGAACGCCCTTTTTTTCTTTTTTTTTTTTGCTCATCACATAAATTATATGCAGATTTGCACCTAGACTCCCATCATAGAGACGGGAATTTTGGCATAGTGATCTCAGAAAGCATATTAATCATGCGATCATTCGATTATTTAAATCATCGAAGTCCGATTATCCGATTATGACGATCATTCGATTATGCCCACCCCTAAAAAGAACATTCCTCAATTCATCTCTAGATTGGATTGGCCCACAGAAAACCCTGATCTTAACACAGCAAATTACCGGCTTTGGTCCGACTGGAGAGGATGGCATGCCACAAAACACACCATAACTTGGAAAACCTCAAACAACCTCTGGTCTGAGCAGTTGAGCGCTTACCTCAAAGTGCTGCGTGCTGCTATTTGAATGACTATCCATGGAGATTAAATGTCTGTGTCAAGGCAAAAGGGGTCATTTTGAATAATTTATTTTTTGTTTTAGTCTCTCTAGATATAAATCTTATTTTCTAATAACGTTTTGAAAAAGTTGATTTTTCTGTTGAAATCTGTACATTTTCTTGTAACAATGTTTATGGCAGGACTAGGTACACTAATAACTCAGCTATTTTTGATAATAGAAGTGCAGTATTAGAAGCAGGACCTTCGAATAATTATTTTAAAAAAACATTTAAACTTTTACATACATATAAAGATGAAAAAAGCACAGAGTTTTTGAATCAGGATACCGTAAATAACTATACAAAAAGAAAAAAAAAGAAGATCCAAAAATATTTGTAATTTTATCTATGTATACATCAATAAATTGGTAATTTCTGAGAATTAGGACTCCGCGATGTACATTTTATCTAAACATACGCCCATAATTCAGCTACGAAATAATGATGATTCAGATGGTAGAGAAAAACAGTACAGATTTTTGGTTTATTATTTTCAATAATCAAAAGCAAAAACATTTAAACTTTTACCTACTTATGAAGATGAAAAAAGTACAAACTTTTAGTATCAGTATACCGCTTTGTAATCGAAAAAAAAAAAAAAAAAAAAAAAAAACCTCGCAAAATTTGAGAGCTTACGTTTCAAGATGCGTTGGATCCGAATAACGAATATGAAAAAATCCATTTGTCCGCCGTATTCCTCCAAAACTACTGGCCCAATATTTTGAAATTCGCCACAAAAATACTAGTCCATGCAACGATGATCCTAACATCAAGACGTTGATATCAGCTCGTTAGTTTTAAAATGGCGGCCGATTAAAACTGATTTAATTCAATAACTCAGTTAATTTTGAAGTAGAGAAACAATTTATCAATGTTTTTTAACCAAAAAACAGCAAATAATTATATAAAAGTGAAGAGAAAAGAAAAAACAATGAAATTTTACTCATAAACGCGCTCATAACTAAGTTATTTTTGACGATAGAGAAATGTATGTATCAAGTTGTAGAATCAGTAAAGCGCGATGAACAAAAAATAAAAATTCATATGTATATTCAAGTAAAAAATTATAATAGATGTAATTACACCAAAATTCGGTTATTATTGAAGATAGAGAAAGATCGAAAAGATTTTCGAGATCAACACAACGCGAACAAAGAGCAAAACAGGAGCCAATAAATAACTATATAAAAAAAAATGTTAATTACATACACAGGTATATAATATGATAAATTTTAATAACATGATATAAATATTAGAAAATCACTAGCCATTGTATAATAATCCGTAACGTTTTTTCTAATGTCTGATTTCCAAGGAAAAAATAATGGCTTTTAGCGTTCTTGGTAAAATAAAACACACTATATATTGTATTATTATAACTACAAGTGCGCTATATTATTTTCCTGATGAATCGCGAATTTATAAAGAGCGATCGGTAATGGTTTCCTTATTAAAGGGAGTTGAAGATTAATGGCCGCTATTGTTGGTCATGTGGCTATAAACCGAGCTTACAATGGCGATAACCATTTCTTCACTCCACGGTAGTCTTCTTCTCTCGCTTTGATGTCCCTTTTGTGCTTTTGCATAACTATTTTCTAAAATCACTCCTACTCATAACAAATTCAATTTTCATAAAAGAAATCAAGTTAGTTCACGAGAAAAAAAGAAAGAAAATATATGTACAGGTTGTTTCGTAATTGCACTGCACTATTTTAGGAATATGTTCACTAACACAGAATAAACAAAAAAGTTCATATTAACATATATCTCCAACTCACTTATTAAACAGATATCAAAGGTTAAACTTTCATTATTTATTTACTACATTAAGATTGACAGTACGAAGTTTAACATGCTTAATACCAAATAACCAAATAATTAAGCAACACTAGAATTATAAGAATAAAAAAGTCACGTTAAAAAACTACCCAATGGTAGTAGCACTTCAATGTTCCATTAATTTAGGATATCCCGAGGCCATCGTACTTTCAGGCGTCTCTGAGGATTTTTTTGGGTGGATTGGTGTTTCGAAATTAACACGTTCACAGGTGGGTTGCTTTTGACTGTTCCGCGGGCAGGGTGACCCACTGGTGGGTCACGCTTGTCTGTTCGTGGGGCTGGTGAATCACAGGTAAGTCACTTGTTTTTAGAAAATAAATTTATTTTATTTTTTATCAACATTATATCTTATAGGAGTTAACAAGCATAAAGGTTTATTTATTAAATATTTTATAACTTTCAACATCCCCCATAAAGAACTCTTATCGGTTAATTTCACTTGATTACTCTACTTTAAGAATTTATTTAGCCGTGCGTGATTTCTTTTCATATTTTTATTCCCAAAATATGGTATATGAGTATAATATATAATAATAACAACATAAGAATCATTCTAATTATAAATAGTAACATAAGAATCTTTTTCTTTATATATTTCCATAATTACTCCTTCAAGTTATATGTGTATGTCAAAACTGTTACTATCTCCCATTTAGAGCGTTGGAAGCCTGGAACTGCTGTGATCTGACATTAAAAACGGTGGAACCTGCTACAGTGTCGCCCCGCCCCATGAAGGTAAGCAGCTAACACAATCCCGCCCCACGCGGAAAAACGTAGATATACGCCCCGGCGTGAACGTGTTAAAGGAGGTATATCTATTTCGGGCAAAGTATGCAACTAGTAGGATATTTAGATCTTTATGGATGGTTTTATTCGTGATAAAGTAAGGATTTTTAGGATTATTTAGGATTTTTCGATGAATTTAGGATTGCAAGGTTTGTATGCTGGAGGAATTTGATGGTTTGGGGAAACGCTCTGGCCCAATCCCATAATGTCCTATATGACTTGATGATGATAATATAAATTAGATTTTTGGAGTGTATTTGTATTACTTAGTTTTTTTTGTAGTAGTAGTATACACACATATTACGTTTCTTGGACAACTTACTACGTTGACTTAGGACTCCTACGTTCCATCCTTAGACGTTCCCTTCTAGGTTGAGATTTCCCATGATCGCGGAGCTAACGGAGGCGAAGATCGCTTCCCACGGCGTGGACACACCTGGGCGATATCTGGCTTTCGGATCTGCAGGATTAGACGGAGGCCTGAGAGGCTAATACAGGGTTAGGGAGCCACCGTGAGGTGCTGTTAACCTCCGCGGATCTTTAGGGCTGGCTACAATTATATAGCCAACCCACTACTGTCAGGCCTAATAGCGGATCGATACGTCGGTAGAAGGCGATTAAATCCATGATTACCAGCTCATTGAGCGCCATTAGTGCTAATTCCCGGCTTCGGGAGGGGGGAGAAAGTATAGATAACGGTCATCTCGGGGAGTAATTAATAGTAGCGTTTTAAAAAAATGAAATAAAATAATTTGGCAGCCTTCCTGTACGGTAGTGGTCGTCCAAGGGGAGATAGCATCTTAAGATCTCTATTCACAGTGACCGACCTCTTTCATTAACCTTCATTTGAAAAAAAAAAAAAATTTCTGCGAAAGCCTCAAGAAATACCAATAATTATAATGTAAGTCACATACGCACGCTCAATATTTAGCTATATGTGTAAATGAAACCATAAAAAATCACAAACGCTCCAGAATAGAATTATAAGAAAATTATCCATAGAATAATAGAATCAAAACCGTGCCAGTCAGAATTGAGAGTACCTCTTATTAAACATTACATAAACAATCTTAGTAAACATTTTTTTTCCAAGTGTTTGACTAACAAAATTTTCTTACAAGAAATATTAGACACTCTAATATGCACTCCTTAACTTCCTTTTATTATACCTACATTTATTTTTCTTCACAATTTATTACATACTTTTTAACGTTTCGGGCTTCTTTCCCCATTATCAAGACTTTTTTTAAAATTATTAATTATTAACACATTATTTTCCATTTATAGCTTACTGCTATTCGTCCACTTACATGTTTATTGGCTGTCTATAAATTATCTTGCCGACTCCATTTTTCGAGATGATTCTACAATTATAGAATACAAATTATAATACTAATACCTCAAGAAAAAAGAAATATTATATAGACATCGAATTGGACAATGATAATTTGTCTATTTTCTCAGATATTTAGTTGGATATCAAATATCGCTCGAAATTTTTGATTTCCTTGATTTTTATAGCATTTATTCTCTATTCTTTTGTCAATATAAAACCACAAATACAAATTTTTTCGGGCCAATACTTTTAGTATTGCAACCCTTTTAAGTCAGCTCACATCAAAAACATGTGATGAGAAAATCTTTTTAATTCCTATAATTTTTTAGATATCAAATCAAAACAAAAATTAACAATAAGATAAGCACATGTTTGTATTTTTTTTCCACAACTCATTACCTGAATAGTGAACATTTTTTTTTTTTTAATTCTGGAAAATGAATAAAAAACGAGTTTTTTAACGAGATAAAAGTATATAAAGAAAAGAGACTCACCTTTAATTATTTTTTCTTATATAGCTTAGTTATAGTCCTACTTCCTGTAAAAATTTCGATCTTGAGAACATAGTCTTTTTTTGTATATGATTTTTCAAAATTGGCAAAATTTAATTTTTCACGATGTTTACAAGGGATATCTCAAAAGGGACTGAGTGAAAAATTATGAAACTAATACAGATTACACATCTATACGATTTGTTTAGGTGATATAAATTTGGTCTTTGAGACTAAGCTGATTCCGGAGTTATAAAATTCTCCTAACTGTTAAAATAACGTTTTCCTTAAAAATATTAACTCTTTAATATTCAAAATATTTAAGAACCGAACAAAAAATAGAATGATGATGAGAGTATTTTATATAATTTGATCCTTACAACATATTACCTAAGTAGCCAAGAAAATGATTTAAAAAAATCACGAAAAATTACCAAGGATCAAGCCAGAGGGGTTACTCAAATATCGAGAACCAGTTTCAAAATTATACATATGATCCCGTATCAAGCAAACTTCTGAGACTCTGTTCATGTAACGCCACTTCATGCCACTGCGGCTAATCGGACGATGTTACAATGGTAGTCAAAAATTTGCCTATCTAATTTTCACTAGTAAAGGGATCGTTAAGGGAGCAGGTTCGGGACCACCATTTTACGCCCCCACCGCAGTGATAACAGATGAGATAACCAAGGATTTTTACTCCCATTAAAAAAACCTAGGCATTATGTTAGCAACAAGACAGGTGACCTCAGATCTTGGAGGTGCCTTCTAAATATATTTAAATATTAGACTTTTGTTACATTCTAAAATAATTGGTGAAATTAAAAAAAAAAAATGGATTGAAAATTTCTTTTTAGTTTCTTTCTTCTTGGGGGGAAGAAGTTTCTGATGGAACAATCTATGCATTTTTAAAATATTTTTATTTGGTTTTTATCAAACATTATTGAGTTTGATTTTTTCTCATTTTTTTTATTATTTCATCTCATTCATTTTATTTATTTAATAATATTTTCAGTTTCTCCTACTCAATTTATTTTATTTCTTTTTTTATTTTTTATTCTTATGGTTATTATATATTTATTGATTTTGTTTTCTTGAGTAAGTTTTTTTTAATATTTTTCCTACCATCATTACTACGTTCAAATACATGTTTCATTAGTGTTATAAAAAAAATTATAAATGTTGATTTTAAGGATCACCGAAATCATATATAAATATAATTAACAAATTATTGTATATTGTAAATAATATATATATATAAAAAATTTTTACTTATACTCTCTTACTATATATATATATATATATATATATATATAATATATATATATATATATATATATATATTTTATTTTTTTTATAACTATGCAGTCTTAGCCCCCAAAAACAACCTCGTCTCATAATCTACCTAGGTCAAATATTCTTCCATCATTTAGAAACTTTTGACAGGTTCGCAACTAATGCAGTACTCCTTTCCACAGGTTAATCGCCGCCTAAGATCAATTAGAAACCCTTGCCCCTCCCGCCCCGGACGAAGAAGGGATTTTTTCCGACTCATCGAGATGTCGCTGGAAGAACGAGGCGGGAAATCGATCCTGAGCGGTATAATTGAAAGGGATCAAGGCGGCGGTGGTGCAATCTGTGAGCCGGACGTAAAGTAGGATCACGGGATAATATAAAGCCGTACTTTATTATTTTAAGTCCTTTCTGTCTCAGGATACCCCTTCTACATCGGACGTTTATGTCCCGGCATAAACCACGACATGATGGCATCTGATTACACTGTTGGGGTAATACCTTGCCTTGGTGTGCACTCGGGACCTGCCCTCCCGAGCACCGATATCCAGCCAAGTCGGGTCGCCTCGTTAGCTCGTCTGACTTACAACATGTCTCGACGGGGAACAAACAAAACGAAAAATATTAAAAAGGATTTCGTCAGCAACGTTGTAGGTTGAGTCCGTGTCACTATTAAAGAAGAACCTCAGTATGGTTATGTTTTGTCCCAAATTTTCAATATTCTACAATATACAAATACTCCATAAAGTAAAAAATTGCTGAATTATAGAATTCAAATTACTTATAGCTATAGACATGTCCTCAATGCCAACCTGCGTCACTCATTCTGATATTTATCCTGAATACAAGTGTATATATTCTTTATTGCTTTTTGGTTTTGTCAATTACTGTTTCTTACTGTGTACTGCGTTATGTTTATTTATAATTGTTTATTATGTAATTCAATTTTGTATTTACTTGCCTTAATTTTATATTTTGTATATATGAATTTGTATTCTTCATTGCTTTTGGTTTAGTCAATTACTGTTTAATATAATTGTTTTTTGTATTAATTAGGTATTATATCATTCAATTTTGTATTTGCATGCCTTAATTTTATATCTTGTATGTATGTATATGTATTCCTTATATCTTTTTGGCTTAGTCAACTACTGCTTCATACCGTGTACTGTGTACTGTTTAATTGTATTTTTATATTCTTTAAGTATTATACTGTTTCTTTCTGTGTAGTGTGTTACTGTTTCTTTATAAAAAATTGTGTTATATTTTGTAATATTATTTAAGTATTGTATTATTTTTTAAATGTTTAGGTATCGGCATCGAACCTTCGGGTTCGGTAGGCCTATTATTATTATTGTCTTTTACTGTGTTACTGTTTGTTATTGTACTTTTATTGAATTACCGTAGGTGAACCTTACCACGGGCTCGCCTTAGTGGGATAGTGACTTCTACTTGCACAGTAAAATGTCTGTATTTTGATTTAAATAAAGAAGTTATAAAAAAATAAAAAATAAAATAAAAAATAAGCACGCTAAAAAAACAAATCCCCATTTAAAAAAATTGAAAGTAGAATAGAATGGAAAAATAAACTTCGTTCCGGGACAAGGTCTCCTAAGAATAACATGTATTAAAAAAAACAATATTTAAAACTGGCCAATGACTAGTAAAACTGAAAATAATAATAATTATAATTAGTTTATTTGATTATTGGTATCAATTAAGCTTAATTAATTAAATGAGCTTTTCTCTACGGAAAGGTCCAGCAATAAAAACTGTCAACAATGCAGTACCTTCAAAAACCTACGATACGTCGGACAATATTTGGATAAAAAAAACACGTAAAAAATACATGCGAAAGCGACAAGTACTTACAACAAGACGTTACAAACAGCTTTCACATCTATTCGATTACAGATCATTACTAAATTTACGAAACAAGCGACTTATTTACACCACACTACTCAGACCTATCTGGACGTACGGAGCTTTGGGGTTCAGCAAAACAAGTACACACAAATTTCTACGCAAAATTATTTCTCAGTACGGTATGTTTCGAATCACACGATACACAATGACAGAAACATCCCAACAGTAAATTCTTACGTTCACGACGAATATAACAAGTTTCACTCATCGAGACATAACCACCCAAATCAACTCGTTTCTTCACTTTTTTCTTCACTCTTACCATGCCAACCCCGAAAAATACTAAGAATTAGTTATCACAACTAAAGAAAATCATTTGCAGGACCCTGATCAGGAAAATCATTCAATCATGCATTTTGCACCCATGGTATAAAGTGACTCTTCTGGTTAGCTGATTTAAATGAAAAAGTTTCTATAACATCTCGGGCATATAGTTGTCTTAAATATGAAATTTCAGTTTAATAGGTATTTTCCTTTTCGCCCGGGAGTTACGACACACGGACACACAGACCTCTTGCGGGATTTGGCCATTTGGACTCAAGGACCCTAAAACGTGCATTTCCGCTGAAAACTGGAATTCGAAAATTATAGGTAAGGGAAAGTAAAAATGGGGTCCAGAAATTTACTATGGAAGTGGATGAAATTATTTATTTCTTGTTGTTTTTAATTCAGTTCAATTAGTTAAAATTCCTTATATATAAGTAACTAAGTTTGTAACATTTTATTTAAAAATTCTTCTTTTGATAACAAAAATATTCTATTAACGTCAATATAGTCTTATTTTTTAGATCACTGAAAGAACAGACAATAAAATTCACAAGCATTCAAATATTCTTCTGTTTTTATTAAACGGGTTGGGGAGTTAAAAATCATCTTTGTGCCTAATCATTGGATGAAAAAAAAAATGAATGGTTTAAGCATTAATTTACTGAAATATCTTCTCTCTAGGGCACGGTCGAGATGCATAGAAACTACATTTCATTTTATTACAGAAACTTCCTAGGAACTGACATTTCATACGTTCCAACTCAATATATCAGAGATAATTGGATTTCATGGAGTTATCATCAGACCAATAATGGCATAGGAAGTAAGAATTCATCCTTACTATATTTTTCTCAATATAGCATATTTTCATCATGTTGGTTTCATTCCGATTGAAATAGTCTGACAGGGCTTAAATGTCGATATTTCAAAATTTCTTCTTTTAAAATACCTTTAATTTTGTAGATTAAAAAAAATTGAAAATATCGTCTGATTAGCATTGCTAAAAAAATAGGTAAATATACAAGTTGGACGAATTCGATATCCAACTGAACAACAAAACTGCAAAAAATATTTTTTTTAAAGCAATTTTTTGTTTTTGAACTTAAGAACAGTAATATAGAGGCACGAGTATAATATACTGTTGGAACGATATTCTCAAAAACGGCTCTAACGATTTTGATTAAACTCAACATATCAATGTGAAATTTCATGGGGTTTCATATGATGTAGGTTTCATTCTGATTGAAATAGTCTGCCAGGGCTCAAATGCCGATATTGCAAAGAGCACAAGAATAGTAATATAAATTTATAATATACCGTAGAAAACTATAGTTTTTTGACTAAACGTTTATAATTTACAAAGTTGTGGAAAGTAATGTAAAGTAACGAATACGAAATAAACTTTAAAAAATCTGGTGCGCTCAACACACGACTTTCACTTACCTTCGTTATTTATGTCTATTTAAGAATTTTTAAACAAATTTAGAAACGAAAATATATTGTTAAAGAATTATTGACATTGTATTTTTAAAGAAAATGGTATTTTATTAAATAATCTATTATATTACTATCTAAAATAATCAGCTAGTTTATCGGCTTTTCATCACTATCCATTAACTTTCACAAGATTGTGTATGAGATAATATTTTTTCTAAAATCTTTAGCTTCCCAACAGTGTATTATACATGTATATTACTGTTCTTAAGTTAAACAACAAAAAAGTACATTAAAAAAATAATTTTTCAGTTATCTCCTTTAGTTTGAAACCGAATTCGTTCAAGTTATATGTTTACATGTTTTTTCAGCAATGCTAATCAGATAAAATTGCTAATTTCATAAAAACTTATTTGAATGTTAGATGTATAGAAGTATATTTTCGCTGAGTTAGTGTTGGGGAAGTAGCCCGAAGAGGGAGACCACAAGGTGCTGCGTGGTGCTGCATACATTATGTCCGTACCGAGAGGCGCTGGCTGCAGTTATCTCCTAAGTTGCATAAGTGCAGTTATATGCAAGATTATATTCTCAAAGTAGTAAATCAATGAGCATTCGCAAGTTTCTTCGAAGAACAATCACATCTTACTATCCTCCAAGCACTCATACATGATTGATATTCAAAATCTATGTTTGAGACTCGATTTTAAACTATAGTAGTTTACCCACACAAAAATAAGCTTTAGATTAGAATTTTAAAGACGATTTCTTGCTTAGAGAGTGCAGTCTGATAACTGATTCTGCTTTACAAGTCAGTTTTTCTCCTAGTGCTACTCTACGGACCAGAAAGCTGGACACTCTACGACCGCCATGCCAGCAAGGTTGTATCTGCGGAAAAGAGATTCCTACTGAAAATATTAGGAAAAACAAGGCGCGACCGCATAAGGGATGAGATGAGCTAGGAGTTAGATCCGTCCAAGAGCTGCTTGAAGAAAGATCAAGTGGTTTGGGCATGCTAACAGAATGGGAGGTGGCCGTAAGGCCAGATGGCTTCTAGGGGCGAGCCGGGAGGAAGGCGACCTCGAGGCAGGACAAGGTCATGTGTGCTGACTTCGTTGAGAGAAGAAGCACCATGCCGGAAATGAGAAGGCTTGCGCAGGACAGGTACTGTTGGACAAGATGGTCGGAGGCGGCTGCTTCACGGTTAGCAGCACACAGGAGCTACAGAGAGAAGAAGAGGAAGAGAGTGCAGTCAAGATGTATATAAATGGGTAAAAATAAACAATACATTTAACATTTGTCTTAATTTTTGAAATTTAAAACTGTATTACATAACACGAATAGTAAATATGCTAAAAGGCAATAGACGTGAAGCAGGCTTGTATAGAAACTAGCTATTGGAAGCACTCCACAAACAATACATTTAAAATTATTATCACAGCTCATACCGACACAGCGAGTTTAAACAAAATCGTTAGTGCTGTTACTGAGAAAATCGTTAACAGGTGCAAAATGCATGGTATTAAGGGGTCTACTAATTCGCCGATATAGTTGAAAAATTTGCTGTAACGTTCCAGGTCAAAAGCTCCAAAGATATGATATTTCAGTTTTATACAACGTATATTTTTCAGATATACTGACCACATACACACCTTTTTGCGGGACTTGGTAATTTGCACTCAAAGGACCCTGAAACGTGTATTTTCGGTGAAAACTAGAATTTTAATATTTTCACGATCACAATATTTTTCCTTACTATGTATTTCATTATACAAGCATGTGAAAGTAATAAACTAATAAATATTGGGTTGTGTCACATGAAATGTCCGTTTTCAAGGTAAGGATTTTTATTAAAAATACGATATGAAAACAAGATAATTTTATTCGAAATATTTATCTTCTTTTTCTACACATTTTGCCAACGTGACACCAACTTTTTTATCACCGAACTGAAAAACTCTGAGCTTTAAAGTGAAACAAAATCTGAAAACGCACTTTTCATTTGGTCATCATTTTCAAAACGTTTTTCTTTGAGGAAGTTGTCTAAATTCCTGAACAGGTGGTTATCTGTTGGAGACAAGTCGAGAGAATATGGTGGGTGAAACATGCCGCTCAGGGTGATCATGTGGTACCCATGTATCGAGCTTTTGTACTTTTAAAATACACTTTAAATGTCTGAAAACGGTAGATGCACTTGCATTTAGTTGTGCTGAGAGTCCTTTAACTGTTTGGTAGGGGTTTCCTTCTACTGTTTGAGAACATCGTTGTCTATTACGGACGGAGGTCTTCCTCGGGCAAGTTTTCCAAGTCGGTATCCCCAGCTGAAAACTTAGAAACCAACGGCGAATGGTCCGTTCATTAACACTCCCTTCCCCAAACGCCTTGCAAATATTTATAGCGGCCTCAGGCGCTGAATGGTCGAGTTTAAACTCGTACACAAATATTACTCGAAAATCGCGTGTTTCCATGTTCATATTTGGAGGTATACTAAAAAGTGGGTAGTTGATTGGGAAGCTAATGTTTATAATACAAAGGTAGAGGATCAGTAACTGTTTACTTTAAATATGTAAACATTCGGAAGAAAACAACAGAGAAATGCTAAATCCTTTATGTATTTCAGAAACTATAAAAACGGACATTTCATGTGAAACAACCCAATAATAAGTTCTAAGACTATTGTAAGTCTTGTAGAGGAACTTGATTGCGCGGGTAGATCTGAGGGTATGGTATCCAGGCTTTAAATGCCTGAGCCTTGTTCAATATAAGTTGAGTATTTTAGTATAGTGACCCTCAAGATTATGCTATACCACGCTAGTGTAATACCCGCGGCTGCCTCATAATAAGGATCACCTCCGGTCTATATAAGGCTCCACTCCAGCCATATCCTACGAAGCGGTCTTCCGTATTTCAAACCAAAATTCAATTAACCAAAGTATCTTCTGCCTACGCAAAGGCATATATTAAACGGGGACTGAATGTCCATCGAACTTCCATAGATTTTCGTAAAAAAAAATAAACCCGTTTTATTGTCAACCATGCTAAATTGATATTAAATCATATGAGAATCACTAATGGTGCTTCACCAAGTCTCGATTGGGATTTGCGTAAGCTTTGTGATGTCCCAACGACTGCTTGTTTTGTTATTTGGTTGAAACACATTAAATGTCCGTTTTTTAAAAATCTCAATCTTTACAGAGGATTATGTGTTGTCTGTTGATTCCTATCGAATGATTTATAATCTGTAATAAAAACTTGTTAATCCTCTCTTTGCAAATTATATTTGTTTTTCCCCAAGTGAGAATAGAGATTTTTGAATAATTTTAATCAAGTCCATAGAAACACGCGATTACAAAACGATTTAACGACTACGAACTAGGTTTTTTCGCTGCCCTAGCAGCAAGGATTATTAATAATGCGTTTGTTGAAGTAAGTTATAATGTAAGTATATTTCCAAAACCTTCTTTAGGCGATACGACATTAGAAAATCTTCAGAATGAAAACTGTCATAGAACTTTGGAGCAAAGGCACAAGTCATTTGAGAGCTTCCAGGCATTTAAAATTGATCGAAAAGCCAAAAAAAGTTCGATTCCTGGATTCCACACGAGCTAAAAGAACGTTGTAAGCAGTGGATAGGTCAACAGCCATTCGTAGCTTTGCTTTCACGTCAAGAAAAAAATAAACATCATGGGGCGTGGAATAATTTGTTACGAAAAGTAAAATAATACAGTCATACAGCTTTAGAGCTAAGGCACAAGTCATATGGGATCTTCCAGGATTTCTGGGTTCCAGACGAGCAAACGAACGTCGACAGACATGTGTTGCTTTGCTTCCTTGTAAAAAAAAACAAACAACATTCTGGGGCGTGGAATAACTTGTTATGAAAAGTGAACGCCGGTCAGGTTAATAGATCAATACCGATCAGCCTCCTTTGTATATGACAAACTGAATCTCCATCCGAATAACTTAATGGTTGGATGAAGTGTAAAAAATATATTGCATTTAAGTTCAATTTTTTTTCCCCCTGATTCCAAAAACGCTCATTTTATGTGTTAAAACCCAATATTTTCTTTGGGATTAGTAATGTGCTTAATTTGACTCTATAATGACACTATGCGGATACATTCAAAGTAGAAGATAAGATTGAAGCAAAATTAAGAAATTTAAAATCTAGACCAATTTACCAACTTTCCTATGCCAACGATCTTCAAACGTTTTAATCGAATGCCGAAAAACCTGAAATCAGCGTATCTAAGGTAGAGCCAATCCATTAACCACCTCAACGCCTTAGTTCATTTGAAATAATATTTGAGATCTAAATCGTATACTGGCCTGGACTATTTTCTAAACAGTTTATTTTATCGTTTTACTCATTACTCGATAAAAAAATTAACATTTTGTAGTCTATTTAAGATATGTACGCAGTATCCAAAACTGAAGACGACGATGCGTGCATTCACTTACCAATATGTTAGGACCCGTTTATACTGCACCTGTTTCAGGGGGGCTGAAGTGATAGGATTAAATTGGATCCGCTACCGCTGTAGTCCCCAAAACGAGTACAGTATAAACGCGCCGTTAGTATCAGTTGGAAAGAGGGGCGAAAGAGCATTTGCTCGCAGTTGTTTTCTGTCAATTTGTGTAATTCCGTTGAGGGCAAATAAAGTAAATATAAACGGAGAAAACATAAATAAAACTTATTAATTAAAAGAGAATAAAATATACTGTTTATTAATTTTTATTACAATTAAAAGATCCCTTGAAAATGGCAAAAAGCCGAAACGTAGGGAGAAGGAAAAAGAAGTAAAAAAATCTGGTGCGGGCAACACACGACTTTCACTTACTTCCATTTATAAAATCAATGAAAGAATTTCAATTACACTTAGAGATAAAACGATACGTGAAACTATTAAACAATTAATTAAATTGAATTTATATAGAAAAGTGTGTTTTATTAAAAAAAATATTATATTATTATCTAAACCAATCAGTTAGTTTTATCTTCTTTTCATCACTCCCTATTAACTCTTAAAAGCTTGAGTATACGATAATTTTTTTTTCTAAAATCTTTAGCTTTCCAACGGTATATCATACATGTATATTATGTTCAAAAACAAAACATTGCATTAAAAAAAATATTTTTTCTGTTTTCTCCTTTAATTGGGTATCGAATTTATTCAATTTATATATTTACCTGTTTTTCATCAGTGGTAACAAGATAATATAGTTATTTTTATAGAATCGACAAAATTAAAGGTACTTTAAAGGCAGAAAATTTAAATTATCGGCATTTAAGCCCTGTCAGACCATTTTTATCCGGATAAAACCTAAATGATATTAAAGCCTATTAAATTTGTCATCAATTTAGCGATTTTAATCAAAATCGTCGGAACCGTTTTCGAGAAAATTGAAAAAAGGTGCAAAATGCATGGTATAAAGTTGCTCTTCTACTAAGCTCATTTTGATGAAAAAGGTTTTGTAACGTCTCGGGCGTATATTTGTCATAAATATGAAATTTCAGTTTCATAGGTCTTTTCATTTTTGCCCGGGAGTTACCACACACACACACACACATAGACCTTTTTGCGGGACTTGGTTATTTGGACTCAGGAGACCCTAAAATGTGTATTTCCGTTGAAAACTGGAATTCGAAAATTTTAACGATCGCAATACTTTCTACGATGGAGATTTCCTTTTTTTTTTTTATTTATTTATTTTTTTTTTGTATTTCTTTCTTTATTTGCAAATCGGCTGCGAGAGCCATACATGGGTAAACAGATTTCCCTGAATATGTGAATAACTCGAACAGTTCTCGACAACCAACTTAAGCAGTCCACACTCGCGCGCGACTTTATTACCTCTCACTAGCCAGCGGTCACTCATTCGCTGATCCCCACTCAATAAAACAAAAGCATATCGCGCTTGCACTCTAAACTAAAATACAGTAACACACAAAGTAAAATATATCCAACCGTTGTATGAAAAAAAATACAAATATTCCTTTGTACAATTTTAATTCTAAACAGTAATTAATTTTTAAAGATTAGCTGGACGAGGATGTACCGTATAGCATGCTAAGTCTTAAGCGGACATGGAACAAAATATATCATGATTTATTTTTTTGCACTCTTAAAAAAATCTACCTAGAATGGAATCTTCATTCATGCCAAGTTTTACGATTTGCTTGACATAACCGGCAAGAATTTTTCATCAAATGAACTGTATGGAGTACAACTTTGTATTGCATAGAAAACTGGGTTACATTTTTTTTATTTTTATTTATTAGGGAAGTAAAGAAGTTCCTTATTCCATCCAGAGAAAGAGCAGCCATATCGGTCCGCTACGCTGTGAGCGTGTGAACGGGTCTACGTGCTTCGGCAATAGCCAATGCCATCTAGATCACACGCGATCTTCCGGTAGCTTTAACTGCCGCCCCGGGAGTCTTTGCCGCTCACCGCTTCTTCGATCAACAACCTCCACCGGCAGATGGTCATAAAATGGTTATCTCCCACCCTTCCGGGAACAGAATGCCACAACAGCACATTTATGATCAGAAAGGAAATACAATCTAATCTTACTCATGTCCCATCAAATGAAATGTAGTATGGCTATAACATTGGCATTCTTAGACCTTAAACTAGAAATAAACAAAGTATTATGACTATAAACAGTTTTGTTTTTAGTCCTCAAGGGTTTGAGTTAATATGAGGATGATAACCACCCTAACCAAACTTGATCATGGCCCTGAACTCTTTTTTGCTGGCTGTTTTAATATGCATTTTATGTTTTTGTTAAAAAAAAATATATATAAAAATCATTCCATGACCTTTTTTCAATTACCAACATTTTTTTTAGATCACCTTTAACTCGCATTTGTAGGCTATGCAGGGGTTTCTAGAGCCGGAGGAAATTTTAACTGTTCAAATCTAGTCATATGGTTGCTAGATGATGCGCGGAAATACCATTCAGCCACACCGTGTCCCTGAAAATCTATTGTAGCCCCTAAACCACTGTTGTAAATGAAAAACAAACTTAACACTCATCTTTATTTTACGCTATGATAATACATAAGGTTTGCTAGTAAAATTTCCGCAATTCCTATATTCTCTGACATCTTTTTGATATGTCTGTCAAGACAAAAGCATAACATTTTATTTTACTTTTACAATTTATTGGCTATGAATAAATGATTATAATAACTGTGGTCACTGCGTCAATGGCGGTATGTTATAACTTTTTTTCAGAGTTCTAACTCATCCTCAGAACTGAACCCTGAAAGTATAAGTCAATCGTACACTTAATACATTGCACTCTACGATCTTTATACGAGCAACGGTGGATGTATAAGTAATAGGAAGTAAACAGTTGCAAGTGTAAAAACACTGAAATTTATTACATAATGGTTTATTATATAATTACTAGGTCACAATACAAATAAAATTAGTACATAAAATAAAATAACAAAAGTAAAAAAAAAATAAATAAATAAAAAAAAAAAATATATATATATATACTTTTCAAAAGAAGGCAACATTTAAGAGAAACAAACAAAAAATTTACAGAACAACTCTTATGATTAATTCGCCTCACATTTCCATGGTATCAACCTTAAAACATTTTATATTTAGGCAAAAACTATCACTTTTTACTTTCACTTTCTTGAATTAATATATATGATATATATGATATTATATTCATATTTTATTTTATCTTTTATTTAACATTATTAGTTATTTATTTTTTATCATTATTATTAATTTCTTTTATTTATCTTTATTTTTATTATTTGTCAGTGTTACTGTATTATTTATTTGTTTTAGTATTTTGTTCGTTGTTTTCTTTTGTAATTCTTTTTTTTTTTCTGCTATCATTATTTTGGTAAATTGTTTTTCTTTTTCTTTGTTTTTTTTAATGATGTGAGGGTGATAATAACCATCAGCAATTTTTTGCCCTTAAAATAAAAACAACAACAAATGAAAATCAATGATACATCGGTTTCCACTCGCTCAAATGATTTTTTATTTTTTAAAGAACACCTCTCTTATTATTATTTCACGGCGCTACAACCCGGTCACGGGTCTTGGCCTCCTCCAACCGCCTCCTCCAATCATCACGGTCTTGAGCCGATGCCATCCAGCTCCTAACTCCCAGCAACATGCGAAAGTAGGGATTTCTTCAGATTGGTCAATAAGGGAAGAAAGCAATACCTTAGTAAAGTGATGTCTTGTAAGGATAAACATGGAAACTTGTTGACCAACAAGTCTGAAGTTCTTGACGAATGGAGGGATTATTTCAATGATCTTCTCAATCCAAGAGAAGGAGACTCTCATGATGAATTAGACAAACAAGAGACAGATGAAATCAACAGAATACAAGTGGGAGAACAAGGGTTAGACATTGAACCTCCTGATGAAGAAGAGGTTATAGATGCCATCAGCAAACTGAAAAATAACAAAACCCCTGGCATTGACGCACTCCCTGCTGAACTCTTGAAATACGGTGGAAATGAGCTCAACAAAGCATTACAAGATCTTCTCCTTGTGATATGGACAGATGAGGTGATGCCCTCCGATTGGAACAGATCAGTTATCTGCCCTATACATAAAAAGGGTGATAGATTACTTTGCAGCAATTATCGAGGCATCTCACTACTATCCTGTGCCTATAAAATACTATCTAATATTCTTTTTAGACGTCTCTTACCATTTGCTGAGCGCGAACTTGGTCCCTACCAGAGTGGATTCAGGAAAGGAAGATCCACCTCAGACCAGATGTTCTGTGTGCGAACAATTCTTGAAAGAGGCCATGAGTATAAAACCAAAACTCACCATCTTTTCATAGATTTCAAAGCAGCGTATGACAGCATAATACGAGAAGAGCTGTACATTGCCCTCAGAGAATTTAATATACCTGAGAAACTTATACGCTTGATAAAGCTTACCATGAAGGAGGTGAGATGTATGGTAAGAGTAAATGGTGACAGGTCCAAGGAATTTCGTGCAGATAAAGGACTCCGACAAGGGGATGCACTAGCCTGTTTGCTGTTTAATCTAGCACTTGAGAAGGCCGTAAGAGATGCTGGTTTACGCGAAAGAGAAGGGAATATATTTACCCGACTTGTCCAGCTGTTCGCTTACGCAGACGACATCGACATTGTGGGACGCTCTCTACAGTCCGTGACTGATGCCTTTCTGGCTTTGATGGGTCCTGCCAGCAGACTTGGACTGAACGTTAATGAGTCCAAAACAAAATATATGGTAGCAGAAGAAATCCCAATGCTAGGTGAGACAGTCACTATCGGGGTTCATAAGTTTGAGAAGGTCTCAGAGTTCACATACCTGGGATCAGTGGTCACCCAAGATAATAACCCCGATATTGAGATAAGGAGAAGAATAACTGCAGCCAACAAATGCTACTTTGGGTTAGGCAAGCAGCTAACCAAGCGGATACTCTCTAGACAGACCAAGCTCCACCTCTATAAGACATTGGTACGTCCCGTACTGCTCTATGGATCAGAGTGTTGGGCGACTTCAAAGGCGACCGAGAAGGAACTCCTAATTTTTGAAAGAAAAGTTCTCCGCCGTATTTTTGGAGGAGTGAAAGTTGGAGAGGAGTGGAAGCGGCGCACAAATCAGGACCTCTACAATGCTTTTGGAGAAGGTGATGTGGTCCGGGCTATGAAGTTAAGACGCCTAAGATATGCAGGGCATATTGCCAGGATGGAAAATGGAGAAATGCCCAAAATATTGCTCACTCAGCCGATCCATGGGATAAGAAGAAGAGGAAGACCAAGGTTGAGATGGTCGGATGGTGTGGCGGCGGAAAAAAAAAAAAAAAGAACACCTCTCTACT
This sequence comes from Piezodorus guildinii, assembly GCA_023052935.1. Classification (NCBI taxonomy): domain Eukaryota; kingdom Metazoa; phylum Arthropoda; class Insecta; order Hemiptera; family Pentatomidae; genus Piezodorus; species Piezodorus guildinii. The sequence continues at coordinate 37,850,431 of CM041294.1, forward strand.
AATTATTTATATCGTATTATGCACCTGCCCCAGGTGTGATGAGAACCGCTAATGAATTGCCTGAATAACAACATCTTGATATCTTGTGCATCAGTGCTCATGTTTCAAAACCTAATGGTAAAATCTTTCGCTAGTCACATCTGATTTGAACTAAACTCTTTTAATTTATTTTATTGTAATATACTTGTTTATTGGTATATCATATAATTTTGTACATGAGATTATCATTTTGTTATTTTTATCGCCTAATTTTTAATAAATAAAATCCTTATTATCCTGGGACATGTCCCTTTAGAATTAAATATACAAAATTTCCTTTGGAACCTTAGAGTAAATTAAATACATATAAACAAGTTAATAATAACTGATGTAAAATAGACATTTTTAAATGAGGGGAAAACAACAAAAATAAAATAAAATAAAAAGCTTATTTGGAATTATATTGAGCCTGGTTATTCATTAAGTGATTAAATATGCGGGATTTGAAGGTAGAAAGAGAGTTGGAGTAACGGATGGAAGGAGGGATAGAATTCCATAGGATTGAGGATCGAATGAGAAAGGATCTGTCGAAATGTGCAGTTCGGTGGGCCGTACTGTATAAATCCGAAGGCCTGGAGCGTGTACAACGGGGATGGACAGAGGATTTGAACCGTAAAAGGTCAAAAATGAATGATGGACGGCGGGATAGGATAACTTGGTGAAGGAATGACACAAGGAAATACTTGCGACGATTGGAAGGGTAAAGCCACTTCAACTAGCCATAAAATTAGGATACAGAGATGTACCTAAGGACCCCGAAGATAAATCGAACAAAGCAATTAATTAAGCGTTTTATTTTTACCTCGAGATCCCCAGACACACCAACGTATACCGTACAGCAATAGTCGAAGTATTTATGTGACATAATCAAAGTTTGATTATGAATATTATATTCTGTTAATGCTTATATTTCATTTTTTATCATTTTTATTTTTCTTAAAAATTCTAGCAATGTTTATCCTAATTGTTATCTTTATTATTGTAATTTCTTTCTCCTTGTTCTGAAGGTTAGTTATGGCTTCTTATCTGTATTTTAAACATTGTAATGGGCATTGCGGGCATTGCTCTTGTATATAAAAAAATATAATAATAATAAAATAATTAAAAAAAAGCATCTTGATTTGGGTCTAAATGTGTTGTCGCATACACTCTTGAGAGACCGTAGAGCTGGGAGGACGCAAGCCCTAAATCTCGACTCCCCTCCTCCCCAACCTCCCCCGCGAGTAGAAGAGACATTAGATAAGAGGTAGGCATTAGATAGTAACTATTTAGCAGATTACAGAGACTGTATTAGGGACTTGTACGTGAGCCATGTCTCCCCTGTCATTACCGAGCCGCCTTCCACTCTCGGCTCGGGCAGCGGATACTTCCGCAATCGATATAGCCTCGCCTATAATCGACACAGGATCGATATTAAAAACGATTGTAAAGCCGTAATGCCAAGCAAACTGTGTTTATTCAATATATTGTATTAAATAGATAATTATACTATATATAAGCCACTACAGAAAGAGAAAAAAAAAATAATCGAGATAATAAACCAAATTTACTCACTCAGCATAAATTCCTTAAACTTTGGTGAACTTATTCAAAAGAAAAAAAAATCTTGGGTGGGCAACAAATAAATTTCACTTACCTCGGCTTTTAAAATCAATTTAAGAACTTATAAATATACTTAACGCTTATTATTTTGACTTTCACTTACCTAAATATGAAATATATTGTAAGGGAAAGTATTGCGATCATGATAATGTTCGAATTCTAGTTTCCAACGAAAATACACGTTTTAGGGTCCCCTGAGTCCAAATAACCAAGTCTCGAAAAAAGGTCTGTGTGTCTGATTTTTTTTTTTTTTTTTTTTATTTTTTATTAACGATGGTAGGTGGAAATCTTCAAAAGACGCGGATAGACCCGTACCTATCCGTGTGTGGGATTTTTACCCACTAAAACCAACCTCCCTACACCTGTTCATTCCTCTCCACGGGACCGCCGTTAGGCATTACTTCGTGGAGGGAAATAGCTGGGTGCAGCCCCGTTGTCCTCTTCCACCGGTTTCATTTTTCCATATTATTGACTTCTTTTGGCCCTCTCTTCCGCTCTCAACCTCTTAAGACGACTGTGACGAATCTCTTCGCTGTGTCCCAATGGTAGTCCGAGCGCAGCATATGGTTCATTAAATTTTCTGGTATGATGCTTCCCTCGTACACTCTCTCCAATTCACTTCTTTCTTCCGCAAAGCGAGTGCAAGGGAAAAATACATGTTCCGCTGTTTCCTCAAATATCTGAAACGCGGGGCATTCTGCAGTGTTGTCCAGTTTAAATCGGTATAAGACGTGACAATAAGGATGCCACTTTGGCCGATTTAGTGCTGGTATACTTCGTGTGATCATTAAACCGAAGATGTGCGTCGATCATAACTCCTAGGTACTTTAAGGAGGATTGGGAACGAATTTCGTGTCTACCCACCGTGACAGAGATGTATTTGATTTTCTTCCTGCTTGTGACACGGAGAACCTCTGTCTTGTGGTCTGCAAGCTGGAGACCTACCGACAACAGCCAATCCCAAACCGTAGCAATAACCTGATTAGCGTTGAGGGTATGTGTGTGTGTGTAAGTGTTTGGTAACTCCAGCGCGTAAACAAAAAGTCCTATGAAACTGAAATTTCACATTTAAGACATTTGTCTTATATTTATACGATTATATTATATTTATACACCCGAAACGTTACAAAACCTTTTTCATCAAAATGAGCTTACCAGAAGAGCCACTTTTAACTATGATAGCCCTTTTTATGATTTTCTCGAACACGGCTTTAACGATTTTGATTAAACTCACTATATCGATGTAACATCCAACTTCTAACTGTATTTGTAAATTCTCTAATCGATTTTGAAAACGGAATAGAATAGAATAGAGTTTATTATTGACCTGTTACATTTAGGACAAAACTGGTCCTCTCTTACAATGAACAGGAATTGTATATAAATTTATATTTTACCTTGAGTCAGGTCTTTCAGTCAACGGAGGTAAGTGAATGTCGCGTGTTGCCCGCACCAGATTTTTTTTTTAAGGTAATTTCAATATAGTTTATCGACAACAGTTGACCAACATATACGAACACTCTATTCTCGTTTTCACAGTAAACTTAACGGACACGACAATAGACTAATTAAGTCAGTAGCTGAAATGCCAGTCAGAATAGGGCTAAATAGAAGCTGGATGAGGGACCTCATCCGCTAAATATAAGCCTTGGAAGGGGTGCTGTTGGGCTCTTTACTGTCTGATCTTACATTTGTCCAACACACTTGCTGATTGTCCGATAGCTTCTGACAGGTGTGAATAAAGATATGATGAGAAAAAAAAAACATATATATTCAGTTTCGCAGGAAACATATGATTTAGATTAAATAATAGAACAATATTAAAATTTTAAATTTATAAGTAACAAGTTTAATACATAATACATCTATATTACTGTTATAGTATTAAAAAAATTACATTAACAAAACATTTTTGCCCTTTTCTCCTTTAGTCGTTTATCAAATTCATTCGACAGTTATATTTAGCCATATATAGACAGTTTTTTTACAATTTCAAAAAATGATATGTTTAATTCTATATATTTTTTTTTTAATGATCCTTAAGAATAGTAGTATGTAGATATTGAAAAGAAGTTAATAGGGGATACAGTCTTCGAAGGATTTCAATTAAGTAAAACTTAATTTATTTTACGAACAATCATGATTGTTGTGATCTCCCTCTAACAATAGCCCTGAAGATGGCTTTAAATTTAGGGCGAAACGTTAGCACAATAAATTATTAAATTTTGGTAACTGCACCTCCAATTAAGATAAATATTTACTCCTTTAATAAATATTTACTTTCTGGAGTATTAAAAAGGATATCTATAAATATTTAATTTATTATATAAAAAGTTCTATAAATAAAAACTATAGTAGGATATAGAAAAAAACTAATATATATAAACCTCTCAGGCTACCATTTGTCTGAAACAGTAAAGAACTAGCCTGAAGAGCTAGAGGCTCATATCTTTCCCTACACCTCTCTCCCTCTCTCTCGCAAATGCAACTGTGCAATAAATTGACCGTGAAATATTTACCGCGCAGGCAACTTGCAGCGTTTCTGCGTTTTATCAAAGTATCGCAAGGCGTAGCAGTATAGTACGCTGAGGCAGATGTGTTCTCTGGACCACCTTCGCATTCTTGGTGTAATTGGAAGCTGTCTGCCATGGAGTTGCTGGTTTATTTTCAAATATATCTTAACTGCATGATTTTATGATGTAGATTTAAAAAAAAATAATGTATTTTTAATATGCTTATTTCCTCACATATTGGAGTACTAATGTTTATTTTAAACGTTTTACCATTAAATTAAATTACCATACATTCCGCAGTTCCTACCACCTTTATGCTGACGACCTCCAAATCTATTTATCCTTACCTCACTCCGAGTTATCTGTAGCATTTGCCAGTATTCAGGAAGACCTAGATGGAATTAGTGCCTGGGCAAACCTGAATAACTTAAGGCCTAATCCTACAAAAATTCAGGCCATCCGATTCCGAATCGCTCCTCCGATCTATCACCACCCTTCCTCCGCTTTTACTTAATGATCATCCTATTGTTTTTAGTTCATCTGTTAAAAATCTTAGCATCATCATCGACCAAAACCTGTCTTGGAAACCCCAAATTGCCCAAATTTCCCGTCGATCGATTAGTACCTTGAAATTATTCCACCGATCCCGCCACCTCCTACCACAATCTACCCGTAAACCCCTACTTACATCACTCATTTCTACCCCCTTTGACTATGGTAGTGTGGAATATGGCGTCCTCCCGAAGGTACTCGAGGACAGATTGAGAAGGATTATGAATTACTTTTTAAGATTTGTGTTCGGTACCTTTTATTTTATTTATTTTATTTTATTTAACTCCCTGCCCTGCCTGTTAGGCAATACGGGTATTGCAACAGTGGGATGGTAAGCGTGACCGCATAACAACCCACTGCTGCTATTAAAACGGTAACAATATTATCTTCAGATCAGCCACCGTCCTGCTCTGCTCCTCCTCCGTCCGGCGGCCTGTCAGGAACTGGACCTTCCTCTCTCCTCCTCCGGTCCATGTGGGTAGCAGCTCCTCCTCTTTTCCTCGCCTGTCTAGAGGTCCTCGTAGGGCAGGTCTTCGGCAAATATTGAAGTGGGCTGGCCCAATAGCGGTTTTCCACCCGTACACAAACTTTTTGTAGTACGGGTAGTTATGCCTATTGACCAGCCGGGGAAAATCGTTTTCTGTGAGGGCGTAGAGACCTGTATCCCTCGATAATTTAGCCCTTAATGAATCGAAGGCGGTGCAGTCCATGATGACGTGCTCAGCAGTTTCCGGGACGTTGCAGCTAGGGCATAGGGGGTCAATGTCTATTCCATGGTGATTGAGCTTTGAGCGGAACCCCCCATGCCCTGTGAGGAATTGCGAGAGCCAGTAGTCCGGGAGGACCCACTTTGCTTCTAGTCGGGACCGGACAGTGGGGAAGTATTTCCTTAGAGTTGAACCTTTCGGACTGGTCACCCACCTCCGATTCCACTCTTCTATCGTATCCTCCCGGATAATCTCTTTCCATTTACTCGGGCTCTCGCTTATCCTCAGCTGGAGATATTCCGGCAGACTTGCTGAGCCCTCTCTTCTAAATTTATACATCATCATGTCTTCACGCAGGAGAAGGTCGAGAGGTACCCCTCCCGCTATTGTGTTCGGTACCTCGAGGCGGTCGCATGTTTCCCACCTCTACGAGTTAAAGTGGTTATCCCCAACCTTTCGAAGACAATATTTCCTTGGATCATTCCTTTATCAAATCAATAACTCCCACCATCCATTTTATGCCAACAGCCTTCTGGTATTTAAATCCTCAACCCATCACCAGGAAACAAGAACCCGTTTGTCCGACCTCTACACTCCTTATCATAGAACCAGAAAATATGACTGCTCCTTTTTAGCCTGTTCCACTGATTTATGGAATTCCCTCCCTTCAAACATCCGTCATGCTCCTTTCCTGTCATCGTTTATATCCCTCCTCTTTCAATACTTCCATTCTCTGTATTAAGTCCGATGTAAGCTAATTTTTATTATGCCAACTTATGAAAGGGGAATTTTACTTTAATGCTCTTACTTTAATAAGATGTAAAAGTTTTTTTATTTTTTTATTTAAAGAAATTTACAACTGTATTAAATAAATACAAGTAAATAGGCTTTATATATGATTACAACACATGGTAGTCCTGTGAAGAAACTACCCATTGGTTGCACTCCAATGTCTAATTTATGTTAGGAGGTCTCTTGGCCATCTTCTTTTAAGGCGCCTCGGTGGGTTTTCGGGAATAGATATGGATAATTGTTATATAAATGAGTTTTTTCTAGTAAGTAGGAAGTTTTGAGCGTTTGTCGAGTAAGTGTTGTAGTAATCTACGAGCAGTTTCCTGTCAAAAAAAAAAAGTTAAATTCTATGTTTATTCTTATTAATTTATTACTAGAATTTGTAAATAGAGATGGTGCTATGACCCCTTCTTCCTTTTCTTTTTACATTCTTGTGTTATTTAATTGTAGTTATATATTGTTTTTGGCCAGTTATAATTTATTATTTTGTTCATAATTGTTATTCTTAAGGGCATTGTCCCGGAATAAAGTTTCTTTTCTATTCTACATTACTGCCTCAAGTATTCCCCGGCTCACACCAACTACTGTACATTAATCTCCTCGGTCGTCAGCTTGTCATGGAGAAGTCGCTTCAATCCACATCGTCCAGGACGTTATTCCTACACCTAGCTGTAGGTATTACTCCTTCAGGTTTCCCCAGAAATATCTTTTAGATTGTTCTGCCCTCATTCATCCTACGTTGGTGTCCCAGCCACTAAATGCGTTGCAGGCTCGCGAAACTTGCATCTCTTTATGATGCTTAAACACCCTTATTTTTCTTTATGTACAATGCACCATTTTTACGATCTGGGCCGTAGATTCGTTGTAATACTTTATTTCTAATCGGTCTAGTTCGGTGGATACTGGTTTCATTAATGATGAAATCGTCGGAAGGGTCGAAAACTCACACAGTTAGAAGCCATCCTGTCTGAAACTTGATGCCATTCTGTGGAAATTACCTGTCACATAGAAAAAGTACAAAGAACCTTCACAACAATAAAACTCCTGCTCACCATCAGATATCTAAGATTGTTAATTGTTACATCTACTATTGGACACTTAGTATGAATGTGGTCTCTTATCAATATTATTATTGTTCATTTTGTAACAAATTGTAATATATCTCAATAAAAAAAAAAAAAAACTATTGGACACTATGGGAAGACGACTTTAGGACATCGAGGTGTGGGTCTATCGAAAAATTCTGAAAATACCACGGCTCACCACATAACAAATAATAAAATACAGAATGAAAAATGTCAGCCAAAAAAGTTTATTTAAATTATCAAATAAACAATATTAGGGTACTTCGAATAAACTATAAGGAATAAAAGTAAATTTTGTCTCCTGCAGAATATTAAGCAAGGCATAGAATCTTTAATGGTGAAGCACATTAATTCCTAAGGGTTAGCTATCGTAATATAATAAGAGGTTACATTAAAGTTTTAGATATGCAGAAAGTAATTAATGAAATGTAAAGTACTTAATTCACGTATTAAGTACTTTACATTTTCTTCACCTTGTAAGACGCAGCAGAAGGATCTTCACTATTGTCATCTTGAGAGTATTTTAGTAGGACTTCGGTCTTTAAATTGAACCAATATAGTTCTAAACTCATTTTTGTCAGATTTGGACATAATAGTCCTCTTCCCTCTGACCAATTGATAAGGAGTTTGTACTGTTTCACGTCCGGTTTCAAAGTCCAGGACGGTTTCTTCATTCTAATTTCCAAGGAAACCATCTCTTTATTAAGTCATCCAAGAAAGACATTGTTTAAATGATTAACTATTCCGCTGCCTCCGTTAGGTCTTCTTGATGTTTCCATAGGTCTTCTGCAAGTCGTTTGTATGTTTACCCCCTTCCTGGGGTCAGCCCAGTTACCTTATTTATTATATATATATATATATATATATATATATATATATATATATATATATATATATATATTCATAAAGAATAGATATCTGCAAAATTTATAATACATTGCTGGAATACTCCTTTACAATTGTCTAGAATTAATTGGTACACCAATAGTTAAAAAATTATTTGACTTACTGAGTTATAAGCGTAACTGATGAGTTTTGCATCATTTATGCTATACAAATGATTCAAAGTCGGTCGATTTTGTGAGAAATGTTAGGATGAGAAAATAATTCGATATTGCGTATCTAACTGGAGATAATACGAGTTTAAGGTGCCTAGTATGCGAGGTGAGGGTGCTGACAGATTAAACGAGAAATGATGGTGTTACACCTATACAGAGGTCTGACTGAAATATTGTATAATAATGAAAAAAAATAATGAAATAAAAACTATTGTTTGTTTGTTTTTTTAATTTAAAATCACTTTATGCTACTGTTGCAAATCGGACTGCACTACAGTGGGAGTTATAAATTTTGCCTGTCCAGGTTTAATTGGGATAGGGATCTTAAACGAGTACCTGACATCGCACAAGCTTGGTACCACTATTTTACGTACGCTCCAAAGGAAACTTATTATTCGCTAATGCTGGATTGTAAAACCTTACATTAGAGAAGAAAAAAAAAAATAATAACATTGTAGGCATTGTAAGAACTTACACAGTGAACTATGATTGGATTATTAATTCTGAGGTATCTATAGTAAATATAAAAATTTTATTTATTTTTTTCTGTTTTATAATTAATCTCGGTGAACTAATTCCAAAATTCCCTACTATTTTTTCTTCATCTTCGAAAATCACTGAGAGATGGGCAAGATTTAAATTTTTTTGTTCGTCGCTGTCTTCTGATCCTAAAATTCTATACGTATTCTGCTCTATTTTCAAAAACAACTGAGTAATGGGCTTATATAAATATCAATTTGTTTTAATTTCTTTTTCAAGTTTCGCTGCATCCTGATCAGAAAACTCCATAAAAAAATTAAAACATTCTTAAACGGCTTCTATTATAAAACTGATAACGACGTGGAGGTGTTTTTTTTATTCGAGTTCTTGAAATGCAACTCTTATTCGGGGAATATATATATATATATATATAATTTTTTTTGTTGTTGACTATTATAAAATTGAATATTATAAACCAAATATATCACATGTATCATAAAAAAAATAAATAAAAATACCTGTGCTATTACAATTCCTTGTCTTGGGCTACATATAGAGATTCGTACTGTTTCTAGGACTACGTTAGTGTAATGAGGTGCATTAAATTAGGCAAAAAAAAAATGAGGCCGAGTTCACATTGGGATTTTCCCGGTACTCTTAGAGCCCGTGGGACACACCCAGCCGATATAGGAGCTAAAATAATACTCTGTCACAGCCGGGATTCGAACCCAGGACCCGAAGAACTGTAGACTAGTACTCTACCCACTAAACCACACTTTTCCTAATCATATATATATATATATATATATATATATATATATATATATATATATATTTTTTTTTTTTTTTTTTTTTTTTTTTTTTTTTTTTTTTTTCACGAAGAGGCCTTAGAGACCACGCGAATAACACGAATTGAATGCTTCCTCTTTACCTGCCTCCTCCCCTCCCATATACCCCTCATGAGCTCCGCCCGCTTACCCTTCCTCTCCTCAGACCACGCAACACCCTTTCTGGAGCGCTTCTTTCCCGCAAGAACCTTTATTCTCTTGAGCGCCATCCTGTACTTATCCCTGTCAAAACAATCTTGATCTCTTAGCTCCACTTGTTCCATATCATCCTTAACCTTTTTGAAATATCCGGTTAAATGTTTATGACTGTGGATTCGCTGAAAATTTTTATAGTTAAGTCTTTCGGAATTCATCCTCATCATATGGCCATAGAACCTCAGCCTTCCCACCCTAGCGTCAGTTTCTAGATCTGTGGTTTTCTTATATATTTCATCATTTGACCTCAACCTATATCCTTCAGGTGTTCTCCTAGGTCTGTAGATTCTTCTTAGAATTTTTCTTTCTATTTTCAGAAGGATTTCTAGGCTTGGAGGACAAGAAGTTATTGCGTAAAGTATCACTGGCTTGACGACTGTGTTATAATGTTGTATCCTAGCTTTTAGATCCCTATCATGTATATATAATATAAACAATACATAATTTTTATTTCCAAAATAAGTATTTATTACTTTTTTTTAAATGTTATTAAATAAAAAATATGTAAATATAAAAATACCCAGCCTGGAGCTACTGACAACCTTCCCTTCGTTAAGCTCTCGACAAGGGTTGACGTTTACCGCCGGTCCGTCCGAGTTACAAACATCCACCTCCTGCTTCTTCCTGACGTACAAGCTCGCCGAAATGCCCCGCGGCCGGAGTGCGACAGGATACGAGAAGACAAAGGGTCGCGTCGACATATACTTAGCACTTTATTATAGCAGAGGAGAGCGGAGAGGCGAGCTAGGCCCGGGGATGTAATTTATGCCCGAGGAGAGGGGGGGCGGCGAGATCAAAGCGGCCCCCCCACACAGAGGGGTCCTAATTATGAATGACTCCTTCCCACGACTGGTCTTCGGCCCTTACCTGCGACACCGGCTCTCGATTTACGACCTGTCCTTAATACACCTCAGTCGCTCGCCTTTCGTCCTTTGTCGTCCACTGTTTGTTTTCTTCCGAAATATTTCTCAAAATGTAGTCGGATTCACATCATCTCTCTCGCTATAGAATGATACCGCTATTCTTGGTTTCCGCGAACTACTTCTAAACTACACGATGGATTATGATACTTTTTTACTATCATTTAGGGCCTTCTGTCCTCAAGGTTTATAAGTAAAATACATTCTTGTAAAGTTTTTTTATATAAGGGAGAATTAAATTTTTTGTAATTAAATCATCAAAAAACTATTTCCTATTATTGTTAAAAGTTGATATGCAATATAAGAAGTCGTACAAGTTAACAGAAAGTTGTTACCAACCCATAAACTTATGAACATATGTTATTTGTAATGCGATGAGGGAGATTATGGCGGTTTATTGTTGCCACCGTACAAATATTAAAATAATTCCTCAAGCAGCCTTTTTCAATGCAGGATATTTTGACTCTGGTTCAAATTTCCAAAATATCATAATCGATGTCGTCTTTTATTTTAATTGTAGAGCTTAAACTTGCATCTCTATTAATTATAATTCTCCAAATACTTTTTAGGTCATAATTATACTTGAAATGAAAGCTCACCTTAAATTATGTTAATTTAAAATGGATTCGGAAAAACATTTAGAGACGATTTAAAATTCTGTAAATCTATTTTGCATTCCATCAATATTCCTTCTAGCTTTTTCATATAGATTTAGCGAGAGCCAGAAATTATCCTTTAAAGATCCGCATGTGGTTCGCGAGCCACAGGTTGGTTTAGTTAATTTTTTTATATTTTACTTTTTAGTATTTTTTTTTTATATTCCAACCATTTGGTGAAAAAGTAGTGCCTCCCCTGGTTTCCCTATGCCTATGGCCATGCACATATCATCACAGGAAATGTTTTCTTGTTCGAGATATTTAATTCATATATTCAGGATTGTGAACTAACCTGAAACGCCGTGCATGAGGGGATGATTTTCAATATCATCATTCTAAAATTACGTAGAAAGACGAGGGTGGCAATCCCATAGGGTTGGGGGGCGGATCAGGAAGTACTCAGCTGCAGATCTGTGGGAAGGGAAGGTAAGAGTGGGCGGATTGCATTATCAGCACATGCAGTTCCTGCAGTCCTTGAATCGCTAGGGTTCAAACCTAATGATATATATATATTGTTACGGGAATATGAGAAATACTGTCTGTGGAAACAAGGTTAGAGCAATGTCTGGTCGGAATAATACTGTTAATATCAAATAGAGTATAATACAGGGTCCGACAGAGATGTATAATCATGTCGCTACATAAACACCATTTACACCAATGACACACTGCAACCATAAACCATTCGTCGGCAGCATAGCCTCAGAGAGACATGTAATTCCACATAATTCACACTCGGGCAAAAATAATTAGGGTGGATTTGACCTACCACAGCTCGGCCAACACACCAGAATTGCTTGTAAGACCACCGCGTCTTATGAAACAATTCTATCTACTAACTCTGGATTCATGATTTATGATAAAATTCGTCTACATTTTACACAATAAATCCTTATTCCTTACCTGTCTTTTGAGGTATAATAAACATTTGTATTAATGAAAGTTTATACTATTCTTTATATAATATAAAGAGTGAATTCAAGTAAAAAATACGTTAGCATGCTAAATAAATTAAAAAAAAAATATTTATTTTTTTATCTGGATACAATTCAAGTTTAAAAAAAATATGTACTGTAGAATAAACATTTTAAAATATTACAAAAAAACAATAACATTTTTTTTTTTTTTTAAATATTATCATTTTGGTGAAAGTATACATGAATGAATGAATGGAAAAGAAACTTTATTCTGAGATAAGGTCCTTTAAGAATAACTTAAGTGTACAAAAAACAAATCTATCATTATCAAACGAACATTTTAAAAAAAATATCGTTTTTTACTTTCACTTACCTATATATGAAATAAATAGTAAGGGAAAGTAATGCGATCGTGAAAATTTTCGAAATACATGTTTTACGGTCCCCCCAGTCCAAATGACTAAGTCCCGCATTTACAATTTTCTCAAAAACGTCTCTAACGATTTTGATTTAACTCAATATATCGATGTAAAAATTAATATCATGTAGGTATAATTCTGATTGAAATAGTCTGACAGGGGTAAAATGTCGATATTTTAAAATGTTTTCCTCAAAAGTACCACTAATTTTGTAGATTCTATAAAAATAACCATATCATCTGATTGGCATTGCTAAATATACAAGTTGAACGTTTTTGATAAACAACTAAAGGAGAAAAGAGCAAAAACATGTTTTTAATGCAATTTTTTGTTTTTGAAAATAAGAACAGTAATATACCAAACAGTAATGTAAAATATGCCGTTGTGAAGATAAAGATTTTATATACAAGCTTGTAGAAGTTAATAAACAGCGATGAAAATCCTATAAAACAAACTGATAACCGTAGGAACGCAACCTTTGCTTATGAACTGTTTTCTGGAGCTCCTAAATTTTTATATAGATCTCATCCTATATCCTTCCTGTGTTTTTCTAGGACCAAAAATTCTTCTTAAAGTACTTCTCTCTATCTTAAGCAAGTTTTCAATTCTTGTTTTCATGGCATACAAGATGGCTGATCTTACCACAGTACTGCAATGTGTTAATTTTGCTTTTACAAAAATGTCCCTTTTGTTATATAGCATTTCCAAGTCAAATTCAACCTTTTCCAAGTCAAATTCAACCTTTTCCAAGTCAAATTCAACCTTTTCCAAGTCAAATTCAACCTTTTCCAAGTCAAATTCAACCTTTTCCAAGTCAAATTCAACCTTTTCCAAGTCAAATTCAACCTTTTCCATTTCAAATTCGACCTTTTTTTATTTCAATAAAATATAAAAATCAAATTAACATGATTTTATGTTTTTATGGTTATTTTAATTACACATTATGTTTTTAACCCTTGTGGCTTGTTAAATGTTCCCAGGGGCCTTTTTACATATAATTAGTCACGATTATAATAATAAGTATAACCGACACTTTAATTTATAGACATTTTCGATACAATGTCTAGTAGTCGGATTAGCGGGGGTCCGTTTTATTTTAGTTTTATAATCGCGGGCGAAAATATTATCAATAGAGGTTTATTATAACTTTTTCGTATTTATTGGATACAAGGCTCAGTAGATGCGTTCCCAAAGGTTCGCTACCGATTACACTATTAATTTTAATCGCGTTCGCTCAAATATTGCTTTATTATAACTTTTTCGTATTTATTGGATACAAGGCTCAGTAGCTCCGTTCCCAAAGGTTCGTTACCGATTACACTATTAATTTTAATCGCGCTCGCTCAAATATGGCTTTATTATAACTTTTTCGTATTTATTAGATACAAGGCTCAGTAGCTCCGTTCCCAAAGGTTCGTTACCGATTACACAATTAATTTTAATCACGCTCGCTCAAATATGGCTCTATTATAACTTTTTCGTATTTATAGGATAGTAGGCTCAGTCGATGCGTTCACAAAGGTTCGTTACCAATTATACTATTAATTTTAATCGCGCTCGCTCAAATATGGCTTTATTATAACTTTTTCGTATTTATAGGACAGTAGCTCCGTTCCCAAAGGTTCGCTACCGATTACACTATTAATTTTAATCGCGTTCGCTCAAATATTGCTTTATTATAACTTTTTCGTATTTATTGTATACAAGGCACAGTAGCTCCGTTCCCAAAGGTTCGTTACCGATTACACTATTAATTTTAATCGCGCTCGCTCAAATATGGCTCTTGTTTGTTAAATAATATTAATAAATTGGGTATGTGCGTTGGTTATATATTGCATGTGAAATAAATACGCCAGGCTATGTATAAAAGGAAATGTTTAATTGAAATTAATAATACAAAATAAAATAATAAAATGAATGCCCAATTCTAATGTGGTAAAGTAATAGTTCTGATTGTAATTAAATACTATAATTGTTAAATTAGTAGTCCTTCAATGTTATATTAATATTTAAGGTAAGCTTATCTGCTGTCCCCCTGTGGGACTTGTCTTCTTCTCGATTATGAGTCTCTGCTGCCCCCCTGTGGGACTAGATGGTCACCCTGTGTGACTGGATGGAAGTCCTGTAGTACGTACGCACTCACTTACGACTCGACTTCGACTCGACTGCGACTCGACTGGGACTCGACTGCGACTCGACTGGGACTAGACTTCGACTGCGATATTTTAATTCCCGGCACTGTAATTCTCGGTAATGCGCATGCGCGCCCTTCTGGTAACTGCGTAAGTTAATCAGCACTATTACTTCGTATTTTTTAAAAACAAATAAACCTTAAATAAACTAATATAAATTTATATACACAATAATTATCATAGAATCACCAACAGCTCTATTATAACTTTTTCGTATTTATAGGATAGTAGGCTCAGTAGATGCGTTCTCAAAGGTTCGTTACCGATTACACTATTAATTTTAATCGCGCTCGCTCAAATATGGCTCTATTATAACTTTTTCGTATTTATAAGATAGTAGGCTCAGTAGATGCGTTCACAAAGGTTCGTTACCAATTATACTATTAATTTTAATCGCGCTCGCTCAAATATGGCTTTATTATAACTTTTTCGTATTTATTGGATACAAGGCTCAGTAGCTCCGTTCCCAAAGGTTCGCTACCGATTACACTATTAATTTTAATCGCGTTCGCTCAAATATTGCTTTATTATAACTTTTTCGTATTTATTGGATACAAGGCTCAGTAGCTCCGTTCCCAAAGGTTCGTTACCGATTACACTATTAATTTTAATCGCGCTCGCTCAAACATGGCTCTATTATAACTTTTTCGTATTTATTGGATACAAGGCTCAGTAGCTCCGTTCCCAAAGGTTCGTTACCGATTACACTATTAATTTTAATCGCGCTCGCTCAAATATGGCTCTATTATAACTTTTTTGTATTTATAGGATAGTAGGCTCAGTAGATGCGTTCACAAAGGTTCGTTACCGATTACACTATTAATTTTAATCGCGCTCGCTCAAATATGGCTCTATTATAACTTTTTCGTATTTATAGGATAGTAGGCTCAGTAGATGCGTTCACAAAGGTTCGTTACCAATTATACTATTAATTTTAATCGCGCTCGCTCAAATATGGCTTTATTATAACTTTTTCATATTTATTGGATACTAGGTTCAGTAGCTGCGTTACGGGGGGTTCTATCCCGACCATTATATTAATTATTCGTGCGCTCACTCAAATATGGGTTTATTATAACTTTTTTCGGATTTATTGGATACTAGGCTCAGTAGCTGCGTTCCCAAAGGTTCGTTACCGATCACACTATTAATTTTAATTGCGCTCGCTCATATATGGGTTTATTATAACTTTTTCGTAATTATTGGATACTAGGTTCAGTAGATGCGTTACGGGGGGTTCTATCCCGACCATTCGATTAATTATTCGTGCACTCACTCAAATATGGGTTTATTATAACTTTTTCGTATTTATTGGATACTAGGCTCAGTAGCTGCGTTCCCAAAGGCGCGTTATCGATTATACTGCTAATTTTTATCGCGCTCGCTCAAATTTCTGCATTTGTGTTTTGGGGTGTTTTGTTAGTGAATGTGTTAATGTTTTTTTAGTCAGTTGGTCTAATGTATGTTTATTTCGTGCTTTTTGTAACTTTTCATCTATTGGGTTACCGCTAATCCTTTTTATCAGGATAGTAAGTTATCTTTTTGGTTAATATTTTGGAGTTTAATAATCAGCTAAACAAAACCATTTAATACGTCCGTTTTTATTTGATAAACCTCTACTTGAGTTAGCGCAATTAAAATTAATAGTATAATCTGTAACCAGTCCTTGGTTACGCAGCGACTGAGCCTTGTATCCAATAAATATGAAAAAGTTATAATAAACCCATATTTGAGCGAGCGCGATTAAAATTAATAGTGTAATCGGTAACGAACCTTTGGGAACAGAGCTACTGAGCCTTGTATCCAATAAATACGAAAAAGTAATAATAAACCCATATTTGAGCGAGCGCAATTAAAATTAATAGTGCGATCGGTAACGAACCTTTGGGAACGGAGCTATTGAGCCTTGTATCCAATAAATACGAAAAAGTTATAATAAACCCATATTTGAGCGAGCGCGATTAAAATTAATAGTGTAATCGGTAACGAACCTTTGGGAACGGAGCTACTGAGCCTTGTATCCAAT
Organism: Piezodorus guildinii; assembly: GCA_023052935.1. NCBI lineage: Eukaryota > Metazoa > Arthropoda > Insecta > Hemiptera > Pentatomidae > Piezodorus > Piezodorus guildinii. The sequence goes on from CM041294.1 coordinate 37,867,432, forward strand.
AAATACGAAAAAGTAATAATAAACCCATATTTGAGCGAGCGCAATTAAAATTAATAGTGTAATCGGTAACGAACCTTTGGGAACGGAGCTATTGAGCCTTGTATCCAATAAATACGAAAAAGTTATAATAAACCCATATTTGAGCGAGCGCAATTAAAATTAATAGTGCGATCGGTAACGAACCTTTGGGAACGCAGCAACTGAGCCTTGTATCCAATAAATCCGAAAAAGTTATAATAAACCCATATTTGAGCGAGCGCGATTAAAATTGATAGTGTAATCGGTAACGAACCTTTGGGAACGGAGCTACTGAGCCTAGTATCCAATAAATACGAAAAAGTTACAATAACCCATATTTGAGCGAGCGCGATTAAAATTAATATTGTAATCGGTAACGAACCTTTGTGAACGCATCGACTGAGCCTACTATCCTATAAATACGAAAAAGTTATAATAGAGCCATATTTGAGCGAGCGTGATTAAAATTAATTGTGTAATCGGTAACGAACCTTTGGGAACGGAGCTACTGAGCCTTGTGTCTAATAAATACGAAAAAGTTATAATAAAGCCATATTTGAGCGAGCGCGATTAAAATTAATAGTGTAATCGGTAACGAACCTTTGGGAACGGAGCTACTGAGCCTTGTATCCAATAAATACGAAAAAGTTATAATAAAGCAATATTTGAGCGAACGCGATTAAAATTAATAGTGTAATCGGTAGCGAACCTTTGGGAACGCAGCTACTGAGCCTAGTATACAATAAATACGAAAAAGTTATAATAAACCCATATTTGAGCGAGCGCGATTAAAATTAATAGTATATTCGGTAACGAACCTTTGGGAACGCAGCTACTGAGCTAACTATCCAATAAATACGAAAAAGTTAAATTAAACCTCTATTGATAATATTTTCGCCCGCGATTATAAACTAAAATAAAACGAAACCCCGCTAATCCGACTATGTATCGAAAAGGTCTAAAAATTAAAGTATCGGTTATACTTATTATTATAATCGTGACTAATTATATGTAAAGAGGCCCCCGGGATCATTTAACAAGCCACAGGGTTAAAAACATTATGTGTAATTAAAATAACCATAAATACATAAAATCATGTTAATTTGATTTTTATTATTTTATTGAAATCGAAAAAGGTTGAATTTGACTTGGAAAAAGTTAAATTTGACTTGGAAAAGGTTGAATTTGACTTGGAAAAGGTTTAATTTGACTTGGAAAAGGTTGAATTTGACTTGGAAAAGGTTGAATTTGACTTGGAAAAGGTTGAATTTGACTTGGAAAAGGTTGAATTTGACTTGGAAAAGGTTGAATTTGACTTGGAAATGCTATATCTCTAATGCTATATATATCTCCCATAGTGTTCCAGTGTTTGTATTAATGTCTCCATGGCTCTTTTATCTGTCCCGTTCCTGCTAATTGTGTGTTAGCATATAAAATTATGTATAAAATTTCATGATGTAATATTAAATTTAAAAAAAGCAAAAAATGAATTTTGCTGTTAAGAAGTGGAGTTATTTTTCACCTCACTTTGAAGGTGTTTGAAAAAAGATTGGGAAGGAGAATGGCGGTTATTTGATGGGAGAGTAAAAGGTGCCCAGCAACTATAAAAACGGAAGTTTGGATAGAATTAGATTTTTAATCCTGGCATTGATCCCCCACTCTCACCCTCTCGTCCGATGAAACGGTCGTATAGCATATAAAGGCAAGATAGGCTGGACAAACGATAATAATAATAAATCTGTAGAATAACTCCTTCTTGAGGCCATGACCGTCGAGAATGTTAATAACCTCGAATCTCTGGAGCTATTTAGCGAAGCCACGGCATAACCCTCAACCTTAAGTGCTTTGATTGGATTAGTTAAGAACGTTAAACCTCCATCCTATCACAATACATGGTCTAGCAAGCTATGAAAGTGTTTATTATGGTTACAATGATAACAAATCGCGATGCTCCAAATCCAAAGGCACCGCCTCATTGTCCCGATGATGACCCCCGCACATTGTCCCCAGGTAGAGCCGCCCCGGAGGACGTCCCCTATATCAATGGCCCGCAGTGGATGAAAGGCGAGGAGTGGAAGACCACCCGCCGGCCCCTGCCCGCACATCACTCACCTGTGGTCCCGATGACTGATGGTCGCTCTCTCCTCTCTCTCAGGACAATGGCTACGAAATGATGTTTCTGTTGAGTCCTCTTGTTGACATTTGTAACCTGGCGGGTGGCGCTAGGTCCTCGGAGAAACTGGGGATATAAAAGTTTTCTGAACATTAAACATATATTTATCGACCCTGGTGTTGAGGCGACGAAGAGGATCATCATGGACCTGACTTGACTTCAATAAACTGGAAAAACCTGCAGGTTGAGTGAAATCATTGAACCAAATAACCTCCATTAGCCATAGAGGAAAATTATCAGTACGTGGATCAAGAATAATACCAAAAATAGTAGAAAACTATTAATTACACTCTTTAGCGTTGGGAATTAGGGATATTGTCAAATGACATGTCGCCTGATGTTCGAAGCAGATTTAGTCAATCTGGAGCTTCATTTCTAATAATCCCGCTATGACACTTCTATTTTAATTTTAACTTTAAAGTCGAGGATTTTGGATTGTAAGGAAGAATTTGATGGTTCAGTGGAGCCCCAAAGCTCAACTCCGTAAGTCCAGATAGGTCTTATAATGGTCATGTAGATGAGCCTTTTGTAGCTAAAAGGAAGGTTAGGTAGAGAGTCAGTCTAATAAGTGTTGAAGTAACGGAAAGCGGCGAGCAGTTTTCTTGTCGTTTTAGTCAAGTGTGCGGATTCCATGTTAGACGTTCGTCAAGTGGAAGTCCTAGGTAGTGGATCTGTTTAACTGGAAGAAGCGGCGAAAAAAATAAAATAAATTAAATAAAATAATCATTCAAGAAATAGCTGAGGTACAGTGTTTTGAACTTGGTGGTGGTGATTGGCCATTTTCATTGCATATAAATAAATTGAATGTTTTCCTAGTTCCTCTTTCTTCTTTGAATTATTTATTGCTATAGATATAATTTAATTGCCTTCACAGCTATATTAACGTTAAACCATAATATAATTATTTGGAAACAATAAACCAATGTGTAATTATTGTATTTTTTTTAAATGATATTCTCACTCAAAAGTCTCTGGGATTAAAACACTATTTATTCCACTCTTGTTTAAGTGGCACCAAACTTACAGCATGTGAACACCACAATATTGTTATAACTAGTTTGTATTTTGTGAACAATAGCAAATAAATACAACAACAACGGTATTTTGAAGGATGAGTAAGTAGCGCTCCTTGACATAAAAGAGAACACCTCAAAAGACGTGTTCAATGAGCTAGAAACACCTAGCAATAATGGTTTTTGTTCGGATTCAATGCACGTTAAAACGCCGGGATCAGTTTCTAAGCCGAGTCTCGTGCCCACTTTCTTTTCAAGACAGAGTGGATGAGCTAAGCCTGCAGCTGCGGTTTACCAACACGAGGATAAGAAGGATCTCCGTAAGAAGTAGGGGCGTCACAAGAGATATGTAGGTCCGGACAGTGGTCAGTAACCACCCCGGTTGTTCGGTGAGACCTTTCCGCACAATGGAACAATTCGGCACACCCAACAGTCCACGGGGGGTCCCAACTTTAAAATGCCCCTTCCTCAGGAACAATAACTCACAATAACTCGGACCCTCAAGAACAAGCGCTATCTACAAAGGACTTTATACAATTTTTATTGGCTTTCTTCTTGGGTAGCCTCAAGGTCGTTAAAAATAGTACGAGTCCATTTTATTAAATTTTTGCTGATAAAAATTTTTTATTTTCTTTATTTTTTTACCCGTTGTTCTTTATCCTTTCCTCCATATAGAACCATGGATTTAACATTTTACTGGCTAACACTCTATGTTTTGCAACCATTTTAATTTAGCTTCGCGGCTAAAAATCCCTTTGTCTATTAATTTTGCACGTCTCTCTCTCTCTCTCTCTCTCTCTCTCTCTATATATATATATATATATATATATATATATATATATATATATATATATATATATATATATATACACACACACATAATATTTATATTAACTGCTTCACAAAAAAAAGTGGCGCACTTTGATGAATCATTTTTTTTTTTTTTTTTTTGTGGAATTGACATGCATTCCATCAACATTTTTAACAAATTGTATTCTTTTAGGATGATTTAGAGGTAAAATTAAGATCATGAAACAAAAAATAAAGATTTATTTGAAAAAAAAGAGAAAATTAACGAAAACTTATATTAAAAAAAAAAATGTTTTCCTCTGTTTAATTCAACTTTCAATAACGGGTATTGCTTCCTCTTGCTTGAACTACTGCCTGGAGCCTTGTTAGGTTTGTTGCAATAATTACAAACAATAAGGTTTGTTGCAACATCTTGCGAGATTTCCTCTCATGCTTCCACTGAAGAAGTTCTTAGCTCCTGTAAGTTTTAGGAGGGTTAATTCTTCTTATATATATTTATATATATATATATATATATATATATATATATATATATATATTTATATATATATAAATACCATCAAACGTTTGGGAAACATACAAATCAACACTGTTATGGATCAATCTATTCAAAATCGTTCAGCAATTGCTTAATATATATATATATATATATATATATATATATATATATATTAAGCAATTGCTGAACGATTTTGAATAGATTGATCCATAACAGTGTTGATTTGTATGTTTCCCAAACGTTTGATGGTTTGGTGGATCCCCATAACTCAACCCCATATGTCCAAATAGGCCTAATGATGGTAATATAAATTAATTTTTTGTAGTATGTGGAAAGTTTTGATCGTTTGTCCAGTAAGTGTTGTAGTAAGCGGTATCTACGAGCTGTTTCTTATCGTTTCAGTCTAGTGTGAGGATTTCAAGTAAGACGTTTGTCTAGATGGAGTCCTAGGTACGGGATCTGTTCAACTTAGGTGAGTGGAATATTGTTAAAGGAAATAGTGGGACAGGCGGACATAGGTTTTCGACGAAGGGTGAAGGTAATTTGATGGGATTTAGTAGGGTTGTTTTTGATTCTCCACTTTTGACACCATTCTTCAATGGAAGAAATGTGAGACTGGAGAGTTTCGGAAGCAACAAATGGGTCATTATTTACGGATAACACAAGTGTCATCTGCGTAGGTTGTGAGGACAGTACCAGGATGGAGAGGAAACTTAAATCGCGTTATAATTTTATATATAAAGACATAGAGAGTTCATAAGTTTACGGGCATACAACTATTTTATATTAACTTGTACGATTTCTTTTATTGCATATTAACTTTTCTAAACTCTTGCGCTTTCCAACGGTATATTACACGTTTATGTTACTGCTTATATTTCAGAAATATTTTGTTGACGACTTGGTTACAAAAAAATTATTTTTCCCGTTTAAAGAAAAGTAAAATTGCAATCTTTTTGACTTATAAACCTTCAGGAAAGAATGCCATTGATGATAGTGCAAATCGTATCAAAATCCGTTTTGTGGTTTAGAAGGAGTTAGCGGAATCCTAAATCGCGTTGTCATTTTATATATATAGATATGATCAATAGAGATATATCTAATTAGATATAATCAAGAAAATTAACATTCTTCTTTTCTTGGTAACCATTGTTGCAAGTAGACAAACTCTAGATTTTAATTCTAATCAATATTGATTATATTTGCAATTATTTAAAATTAGCACATTCTAAATACAATAAAATATCTTGCAATGAGTCCTCCTTTTATTAATAAGTCAAGAACGCGGGCCGAGAAAGAAATTTTCGTAAATATTAAATAATTATGATATAGATGATGATTAGCGACAGTACATAATTAGGAAATTATCTATTTAATTATTAAAAATGTACTAGTCGTTTTTCTCGATCTTTTAGTGGCGTGAGGAATTATTTTTTAGCATTTTAACATGCTTATCATGTAAGTATTGTAGTCAATGTTTTTTATTAAAATATTTTATCTCTTTTTAAGATGAAATCTATGAAGTCCTTTGACATAAATGAACAAGTATTTTGCTTTAACAAAAAGTTTTCAAAACGTTCATTTTTATCATTTAATAAATGAATATTTGCTAAAGAATAATCAAGCCATTTTTTTTTTTTTTTTTTTTTTTTTTTTGCAATAATATTATTCAATCAGAGAAACATTTATGGAGAAATCAATTGTTCCTTTTAAGCTTGCTAACTATGTGTACATTTACAGTTTGTACGGTTAAAGTTCCATAAGGAAGTGGGGAGATGTGTGTAACATGTAAATAAAAGAACCCTCCCTGGATTGATGTGGCTGTTATTCCCTGGCGATATAAAAGGCATTGTATCGATTAGCCTTAGTGTTAGTAAGGGGGGGGAGTCCCTCCTCTATTGTCACCTCATCAGGGTCGCCATTTTAAAAACTATATCTTTTAAGGGTATACACGCATTTACAGGACAGTATTTCTACATTCAGCTTTATAGTAAAAAAATAAATAAATAAAAAATAATAATAATTTACTGAGTATGATATAATTATAGGTTGTTGAAAATTATTTAAAAAAAGGCGATACTTACTCTTGAATTACTCATCCTTCAAGATAACGTTTGTTGTATTTAGAATAGAACAGAATAGAAAATAATTTTTATCATGGGACTGGGTCCCTTACGAATAACAGGTTTGTTGAAAAATACATGTCTGTCCAATAAAAAAAAAAAAAATAAACATAATTAACTAATGTTTACAATCATGGATTAATATATATACAATACAAAAAAAAAAAAAAGAATAAATAAATAAAAACAATTTTCAGAAAATAATTGTGTTAGACAAAATAAAAAATAGATGAATTGGTAACAGAGTTGAAATATAAAATAAGAAGAAAAAAAAATGAACAGTAACTTTACTCTTGCACTTAGTCTTTTATGAGTAACGTTAGCTTTGGCATAATAAAGGTTCAATATCTGGCAAAGAATAAGCGAAAAATAGACCAATTCGACATAAATAAAAATAATATACTGAAAATTTGATTTACCATTGTTTGCCAAATACAACCTAGTATAACAATATTGAGGTGTTCACATACTGATAGGATTCAAGTTTTTTCCAATCTAAACCAGAGTGGAATAATTATATTTCGTAGCGGTTGAATCGCCGAGCTCTGTGAGTGAGGATATCATAAAAAATGCTAAAAATTATTACACAATGGTTTTAAGAGAAAAAAAGGATATTATATAGCAATTTATATAGTTGTTTCGGCGATTAAATTAATCAAACCAGCAACCCCATCAATTCAGATATAAGGAAACTGAAAAATCAGTACTTCTTAGTTCAAAACGCTATATCTATGCTATTTCCGGATTTCAATGATTCTTCAATATCTCCAAAAATAACTGAATTATGGGTGTATATATATGTATATATATAGGAAAGATTTCAATGCGTATTTATAACTATTTTTTTTTTTTTTTTTTTTTTTTTTTGCCGTGTCTTTATCCTAATCCTGTATACTGTCAATATCTTCAAAAATGATGGAGATATGGGCATGTATAAGGGTAAAAATTCAAATTTTCTTTTTTATAACTCATCGAGGTGTCTTGGTTAGAAAAATCTAGAAACTTCCTATGATTTACTGAATTAGAACATTTTTAATTATCGGCCATTTCTTAACAAGTCGATTGCTATCAACATTGAGGTATTAGGAAGCCCTGGTATTTTTCTGTCAATAATTGTGAATTTAAAAAAAAAAAACAGTCCGGTAGTTTCCGCGAAAAGCCGTGTACGACGGCACGACGGATTTTATTTTATAACAATAAACTAAAACAACATAGCGTATCCATTTTTACAAGAAAAAGAAATAATAAAACCTAATTACTTACAAGAATTGAAGAACTATTCTCGATCAAGACAGTATTCATTATTCTGTAAATGAATTGTTAGTATTTTTATCAGCTCAAAGTTTTCGTCTAATACATAGACATTTCTTTATATATAAGCACATAACTAACTGGTCATGATGGATTTATCAATATTTTGCAAGGTTAGAGTAATGGGTATATTGGAAGATTGTCTCACTCGAGCGAAGAATGCGTAATTTTTACGTTATACGTAAAAATACCTTAAAGGCACATCATTTCGCAATTATTACGACAGAAAATGTTTTGTCTCACCAGCTATATGAGTAATCATAAAAATTTGTTTTCCCTGTTTTTTGAACTTAACAGTAATATACCGTTGACATGCTAGAGATTTTAGAAAAAATATAATCTTATACATTCTATTCCTCGCGCGGATCTCATTACCGCGTATGGGGAGCGTCCCACGGGTGGCGGATGTGGGGATGGTCGGTGGAATTTCCTCGGAAGCTCCTCCCGGCTAAGTCCGATGGACTCGCTGACCAACAATGAGAGCGGCCCCCCAGGCTTGCTGGAGGGTGTGACGTAGGTTCGAACGCCCTACTCACATATTTTAGTTCACAAAATATCACCAAAAGTCATGGATTCCTCTGAGGTAAAACGCTCATTATCCGGAGGTAAACTAGTCCCCCGTTCGGGTCTCCGGGTGGGGACTGCTTCAGGGGAATCATGGCGCAAGATGAAAATTAGAGATCTAACAATAGGGACGTGGAACGTTAGAAGTTTAAATACGGCAGGTGGGTTAAAGTCGGTCGCGAATGAAGTTAAGGGGTACCATTTAGATATCGTTGCATTACAAGAGGTTCGCTGGCCAGGGGAGTGTTCGTTAACAGAAGGAAAGTATACTATTTGGTACGGGGGGAGCGTTAATTATTGTCTAGGTACCGGGTTTCTGATTAGGAATAGATTTCTTTCCGCTTTACGGGACGTACAGTTCTTTAGTGAAAGAATATCGGTTGCTATATTTCAAGGGCGTTGGTTTAAAATCGCGGTTATAAACATTCATTCTCCCACCGAAGACAGTGATGATGAAGTAAAATGCGAATTTTATGATAAACTAGAGTCGGTTTACGATAAGTTACCACGAAATTACATTAAGATAATACTAGGCGACGCGAACGCAAAGGTTGGAAGGGAAGAAGTATATCGTCCTACAATCGGTAAAGAAAGTTTGCACGAATATAGTAATGATAATGGGACCCGACTAATAAACTTTGCCATTTCGAAAAACCTAGTAATCAAAAGTACTACATTTAAACATAAGGATATTCATAAGTATACGTGGACATCGCCGGATGGACAAACACGGAATCAAATCGATCATGTTTTAATACAAAACAGATGGCAAAGTAGCATAATTAACGTGAGATCGTATCGGGGTGCAGAATGCGGTTCTGATCATGAATTAGTAATCGCGAAACTTCGACAAAAACTAAATACAAAAAAGAGAACACCGAACTATATTCGTCCCGAGAATTTTGATTTAGTTAAATTGAACAACCTCGAAATTAGAAAACAATTCGCGATAGAAGTAAAAAATCGGTTCGAAGCTTTGGAATCTTCAGACGAGGAACACAAAGATGTAAACAAACTATGGGAAGGGATCAGGGATAATATTAAAGAGGTCGGTAATTTATGTCTTGGAAAAATTGAAAATAAAAAGAACAAACCTTGGTTCGACAGGGATTGTCAAAATATGTGCGAAAAAAGAAAAACCGCTAAACTGAATTCCTTAAATAATCCAAGCGATAATAATGTGGCTTATTTTCGGTTAGTAAAGAATGAAACTTCAAAACTCTTAAAAAATAAGAAAAGAGAGTATCTTAAAGGCAAAATAATAGAAATAGAAAAACACAGAAACGAAAATGACGTAAGAGAGATGTACAAAGGTATAAACAAATCGCGTAAAAGATTTGAACCTCTATTGAATGCGATTAAAGATGCAAATAACAATATAATTGCGGATCCTTCTGAGATATTAAATAAATTTAAACAACACTTTGACGGCATCTTAAATACGGAAAATAATAATCAATCTCCTCTCTCTGAATATCAGAGCGCTGAACCATGGATAGACGCACCGAGTAAAGAGGAAGTCGAAATGGCGATAGGAAAATTAAAACGTTATAAGGCCGCAGGAAATGATAATATCACGAGTGAATTAATCAAGGCGTGTGGAGAAGCCGTCGTTTCCAAAATACATTTTTTAGTTAAAAAGATCTGGGAAACTGAAAAAATGCCCGAGGAATGGAAAGAATCAATACTTATTCCGATTCACAAAAAAGGACCGAGGTCGGATTGTAACAACTATCGTGGGATCTCTCTTCTCCCAGTATGCTATAAAATATTCTCGTAAATTCTAACTAGTCGAATCACGGAATACGCTGAGGAAATTATCGGAGATTACCAATGTGGTTTTAGGCGGAATCGCTCGACTATTGACCAAATATTTTCCCTACGTCAAATATTAGAGAAAAAAATGGAATACAACGGTGTAGTCCATCAACTTTATATCGATTTTAAAAAGGCTTATGATTCAATAGACCGTCAGAAGCTATATAACATCATGATTGAACAGGGAATACCTAGAAAGTTAGTAAACCTAGTAGAGATGTGTTTGTCGGAAACATTCCATAAAGTTAGAATCGGTCATAATTACTCCGAGAGATTTGAGGTGCGATCGGGTTTAAAACAGGGTGACTCCCTTTCACCTGTGTTATTTAATTTAGCTTTAGAATATGTCATAGAAAAGGTGATGTGTACCGAGAAAGGCTTAAATATGGGTGACAAGATTCCGGTTTTGGGGTATGCCGATGATCTGGTATTGCTAGGTGAAGACACGGAAACCATACAACTAAATACAAGTGTGTTAATAAAAACCGGTAAAGAAATAGGACTCGAATTAAATACCGATAAAACGAAGTATATGATTAGTAGCAGAAACGGTGTCGATCTTGGAGATATTGATGTATCAGGTCATACTTTTGAACACGTAGAGAAATTCAAGTATTTAGGTTCAATTATAACTAGAAAAAATGAAATCCAGGAAGAAATAAAGTCCCGGTTAAAGGTGGGAAATGCGTGTTATTATTCAGTTGCTAAGTTACTTAGTTCGCGGCTTCTATCTAAAAACTTAAAGATTAGAATTTATAAAACTATTATTCTTCCAACGGTTCTTTACGGATGTGAAACGTGGCCGCTTACTTTAAAGGATGAACAGCGGCTTAAGGTTTTCGAAAATAAAGTATTGCGTAAAATATTTGGTCCAAAGAGAGATGAGGCCACTGGGGAGTTTAGAAGGTTGCATAACGCGGAATTGCGGAACTTGCATCCTGTGAATATAATTGAGCTGATTGCATCGCGGAGACTCAAATGGGCGAGTAAAGTTGTTGGGCTCGATGACGAACGGATTCCGAGAAAGTTGGTATTTGCTGATCCGACTGGTAGGCGTCCGAAAGGTAGGCCGAAGCGAAGATGGGAGGATTGCGTTAAGGCTGATCTCGGGAGCTTGGGCTTGAATGGTGAGCATTGGACGAGTCTGTGTAGGCGGAATTTGGTGGTATCGGCATCGAACCTTCGGGTTCGCTAAGCCTATTATTATTATTATTATACATTCTATTGTAAAAGTTAATAGAGAGGGATGAAAAGCCGATAAAACAAACTGATTGTCGTAGATAATAATATAATAGATTATTTAATAAAACATATGTTTCTTTTAAAATCCAATGTAAATAATTCTTTAACAATTTATTTTCGTTTATAAATTTGTTTAAAAACTCTCAAATTGATATAAATAACGAGGGTAAGTGAAAGTCGTGTGTTGCGCGCACCAGGTTTTCAATTCCAGGTATCGAAGACGCTGTATCGAGTACACTGTGAAATGTGCCTTGCTAACAAACGCTTTGAGTTCCCTTACAGCCAATGAATGTCCGGTTTGAGATGACTTTACTAACACTTTGAAGAAATATTTAAGATGATAAATGAGACGTCTCCATTTGGGTTCCCTCTCCCTCCCAGTATTTCCTGAAAGGGATTACCCGATCAAGCGGATCGCATGGCAACATAGTCTCAAGAACAACCCCGCTTACAGCAATAATCAATAAAGCCACTCTCAAAAATCATCCTCCAAAATAGATTTATAAAATTCCTGTGCGATGTCAGGTGCTCGTTAAAGATCCCTATCCTAATAAAACCTGGATAGGCAAAATTTAGGACTCCCACTGTAGCATCGTCGGATTAGCCATAGCAGCATGAAGCGACGTTAAATAAATAAACAAACAAACATAAAATCAATTTAAGAATTTTCAAATACATAGATGAATAAATTTCAATTACATTGAATTTCGATAGGAAAATGTGTTATATTAAATAATCTATTATATTATTATCTGCAACATTCGGTTAGTTTTATCCCCTAAATCTTTATCTTTCCAACGGTAAAGCTTCATTCTGTTCAAAAACCAAAAAAAAAAAAAAAAAAATACAATTAAATAATATTTTACTCTATTTTTCATTTGGTTGGTTATCGAATTCCCTTAACTTGTAAATTTACACGTTTTTCATCAATACTAACAAGATGAAATGGTTAATTTTCTCGAAGCTACAAAATTAAAGGTACTTTAGAGGAAGATAATTCAAAGATTCGGTATTTAAGCCCTGTCAGACTATTTTAATCAGAATGAAACCTATATGACACTAAACCATATTAAATTATACATTAATGGGTCAAGTTAAATCGAAATCATTAGAACCTTTTTTGAGAAAATTGCAAAAAGGTGCAAAATGCATGGTATGAAGTGGCTCTTCTGGCTCACCGATTTTGATGAAACAGTTGGTGTAAAATCCCGGGCGCATAGTTGTTTAATATATAAAAATTTAGTTTCATTCGTATTTTTTTTTTCGTGCTAGATATTTGGACTCAGATATTGGGACCCTAAATTTCCGTTGAAAACTGGAATTTGAAAATTTTCACGATCGTAATACTTTCCCTTACTCTTCATATCATATATAGGTAAGTGAAAGTAAAAGTAAAAATGAACTTTTCAAAATTAGTATGATTTCTTTCAAGTTGTAAAACAACTGTATCGTATACCCTCCGTGGTTAAGGACAGTGGTTAGGGATCGTTAGATGGATCAGACCCAGAGCTCCAGATCCTCCAGCGACCAGCCCCAACAACCCCTACCACCCTCCAACCCTTGACCTCCTTTAAATCGAGGCGACACAATATCGATGAGAGCTATCGACCGGACGGTTACTATTAATACAGAGCAGCCGGGTGCGGGGCAGATGTGCCATTGGTACTCACTACCGTCGCCAATCGCGGCCCGGGGCTTTGTCATCGCAGCCATCCTCTTCCCCCTCCGGTGGTGGTTATCCATTCTGGGTGGTTAGCCATTTTAGGGGCTGTGGATTCCGCTCGGCTTGTCAGGATCTTTAGAATATAGTTGAAATATATCTATCGGCTGTAGTAGCAACGACCGTTCGACATGGCAAGAACAATCAACTCCACAAGATCAAAAACAAACGCAATGGTGGTACTAAGGGTACTTTGCCGAAACTTTCAGAGCTTTGTAATGTTGATCAACAATAATATAAACTTTTCATTTTAATATCCATAGAACTAGATCCTACAAGTATTGGCAATAGGTACATAATTTAATTTTCTTTCGATTATTTAAAAAGGGAGCAGCGTTGTATAGTGGATAGAGCTCTAGGCTTCAGTTCTCCGGATCCCGGATAATAAACTCCGGCTGAGACAGAATTATTTATTCTGTTATTTCAGCGTTGAAGCGTGTCTGAGGTATGGAGACCCTCTTGGGACACACCTCGTCTCTATAAAGCGTGTATCCAAAAAAAATTGGGCTAAAAACCTTGTGGGTGAACGTGATCAAAGCTTAATCATCTCCTTACACGGTCATTGGCCGTGGAATAGTACGAATGTCTATTTGCACTGAGCCCAAGACCCAATGGGTGTAAATACTCAGGTCTGTTCCTCTACGCTTGAGGATCCCTTACTAGTACATTCCATCCTACGTAACTGTGTTCTTCAACATACAGAAGGGTCAAGGAGTGTAAGAATATAATTATCAAAAGAGCAATGATTTTCATTAGAGTAGAGAAAAGGCCCGAATATCTATTTTAAAAAATATATTCATAAACATCAACTTAACATGTAATAACCCACCAATTAGCTAAAGTAAATTTCATCCCTTATTTATAGGGATTATTTCCGTGATTTTTTTATTAAATATTTTTTCATATCTTTATCTTAATTGATTTATTTTAGCGACAAGATTGGAAGGAGCAGTTAAAAGTCCAAGTTTCGCCCGGTGCACTCAACGGCATGTGTGAATTTTTTCTTAAATAAATACATTTTTATGGACTACTATTCCAATTTAATGGGTAGTTTGATTTGAATGAAGTCTTTGTAGTTAAAGAGAGTTCTATTAAATTGTTAAAGATGAAAGGGTTTTTTCTGAGGTAGAAGGGCTTGTAGTAGCTATGTATGACCAAGCTATTGCAAAAATATCAGATAGAAAATGCGTTAAAGCTATACCAGATAAACGTCGACTATGTTCACCATACTGTGAGGTGCTCTAGCTAAAGGCCGGTCCACACGCTCCGTTTTGCACAACGTTTTGTCTGCGCAGTTCAAAACGTTGCAGATAAAACGTTGCGTGTGGACTGGAAAACCGTGCAGTTTTGAATCCATTTGGAAGACGGTACAGTCTTAGTAAAACTGAGCCAGACAGCTCAGATTTCCTTGAACTGCGCAGGCAAGTCGGCGCATGTGGACGGTAGCACCGTTTTCCGATCCGTTTTGCTACTCAGTACTCAGTTTCAATTCATATCTTTGTAACTTCTACCAGTTGCCAAAAATCTTAAAGTTGCTGTTAGCCTTTCATGTGCTGATATTGCTGTTCTCATACAAGTATTTTCTTTGTTGATATGCGGTGTCACCAATTCCAATAAATAAGTATATGTGTCAATGTCCATTCGCAAGTAGTTCCGCCAATCATTAGGTTCATCACGTAATTCACGCAATAATTTGATATGGGAAAAGTGCTGCCTTTTTAGAAGCCACTTCCGCGACCACTTTGAACGCCGGGTACTTCTGAGATGTTCCAATCTTTTTTTTTTAACAATACAAATCGCAAAAATTGACCAGAGTAGTACCTCCTCCATGACGATCTCACACAAAACTGAGCAAAATATACTGATATGTCTGTGCCGTGTGGACGCTCTGCAAATTGCAACGTTTTCATTCCGTCTTAAGTCTGCGCAGACAAAATGTTGTGCAAAACGGAGCGTGTGGACCGGCCTTAACACAGAGTATCACACTGTGGCAAAGATTTTCCATCAGACCTTGACGAGATTTTTTTTATTTTACATCATCCACCAACAGGTCAAGGCCCAATTACAAGCGGTAAATCACACAAAAAATCACATTACACTATATTAATTAAAATAATAATAATTGAAATTGAAACTAATTGGTAATGTACTACATACCAGTTATGTATGTATAGAGATGTAGTTTTCTGGACGAAGAAACGCCATATTATAAACTCTAAACAAGCATCTGCAAAAAGTTCCGCTCAAGCTGCCGAAAATATTATTACGAAACACATTATTCCATTTATTTCATTATTATTGTTATCATACCTATTTATTCATTTTCGACGATATGGTCCAGCAAGTACCTAGGTCTCTTTTACATCTCCATATTCTTCTATTCCGAGATCTTCTAATATTCATTTTCTTCAGCACGTCCTCCACTTCGTCTTCCGACCTAAGTCATGGTCTCCTTGTATCACATCTAAAAGTAGGTCGATAATCGTACATCTGTTTAGGAATACATTTCCTGGACATACGTTCTACAAGTATTATTTAATATATCTGTGGCGGTCGTGAATAAGTGGTTAAGTCAAAATCGTAAAACTTTACATAACACCCAAAATAGAATAATTAACATACAGCTTTCTTTCCACCTGAAATTTCTACCTCCAAGAAATTTCTTTAACCAATTTAACACGACGTGGGAGACGGTCTGGGGGAGCGATACGTGGAGCTACCTCATTTTTGATATAACTCGAGTTATCCAGTTTTTCACGACCACCACAGATATAGAAAACCCAAATTTTTTAATGTTGGAGTTATGTTGACCGTTGAGAAATTAGATGAGGAAGTTGGTTGGGGGTGCAGTCATAAATTAGATACACACATTTAAAATAAGTGCTATTTTAATTATGTGCCGACGTTTCGGCCTACAATGTGGGCCTTCATCAGGGCTAAAAGAAACAAGATAACAACCAATGTAATTATAGAATTAATTATGCGCTAGGTATATAATAATAATATGACAGTAATAAAATATGGGAACATAAATAAAATTAAATGTAAAATGATAATAAGATGTAAGTTATGAAGTATGGAAATAAGGTGACAGTTATAAAGTATGGAAATAAACAAAATTAAGATGATAGTTATAAAGTATGGAAGTAAACATAATTGAGATGATAATATTGTAATGAGAATATATAAAGAGAGACTAAGCAAATGAAAAAATGACAAAGGAAAAATATGTGAACAATTAAAATTTTAAATATTAACAATTTTGAAGTGATCTATGACGGTAATATATTAAAAACATAGTTAAGAGTATAGGTAATATATAAAAAGAACATAGTCATTAAAAAAGAGAAACAGTATGAATAAAAAATAATTTTAAATTTTAAAATAATGTAATATTAAACTAAGAATTATGTGTCAGGATATGTAACAGAGAAAGATATGAGTATGGAAAGAGGGAGAAAGAAATGGGTGATGAAAAGAGATCCTAATCAATAGGAAAAAAGATACATACTTGACTCTGAGACGCTGCCTAAAGGAGTGATGTTTTCCAGTTTAAAAAACGCTCATTGCGTGGAACGGAAAATATGAGAACTAGAATGTCCGTTAGGGCTTTTCCAAGAAGCTAAGTTATGTTTAATGATTCAATTGTTTGTTGAAGAAAAAAACTAAAGGTTTGGCTAATGATTTTTTTTTTTAAATATATATTAATAATATAAAATAGCGGATTGAGATTAAAAAAAAAGAATTAGTGAAAAAAAGAGAGAAAATAGGAAGCGAACAATATATAAGTATGACTATAAAGGGAAAGATGTAAAAAATAGTGACGAGGTAAAGATTAAAAGATATTAAGTAATAACGGATGACGATGATAAATGACGATTAGGTAATAACGAATGTACATCTCATATTACATGTATGTATTATTACATACATGTAATATGGGTATTGTACATGTATATGTATTATATACATATGTATATGTATTACATACATGTAATATGGGTACATACATATAATATAATACATACATACATGTATGTATTATTACATACCCATATTACATGTAGAATGTACATACCATGTTTTATAATGTACATCTGTAAAATTTCATGGTAGCTGACCTTTTAGTACTTACTTCCTCGGTCCGTTTTTATTCATTTTCGTTACCCCAGGAAACTTCTATTCCAATTTTCTTCCCGTAATATTTTTAATCAAGACAAACTTCTTCAGTAATATTGAATATTTACAATTCCTGAGTTTATTGATGATCATTTTATTAAGCCTTGACTAGTTCATAGAATTTAACTCCTCGTTTTCTTAATTACAGGTCTTCAATTTTTCATTTCATTAGTATCAATTATTAATATATATTATCAAAATAATCTTTAATTTCTTACTAAAGAATTGGATCGAATTAACCAATAATTTCCTACTAATTAACTGATAATTGGATCGGAACCCTTTTTGAAGTTGATGAACAGAAGCCGTGAACTACTCCTTTGTAACACCTGAGATATTGACCAATAGGATTGCTATATATAGAATTCCTCGACGGTGATTGGATGGAAGTGGCTGAGGCTGAGTGGCCTGACTATCTTAGCATTCCCTCTGTCATTAAGCCATCTACCCGAGCTCTAATAACAGCTGGGTCCTCTCATGGGAAACCTATACCCTTCTCCGCTAGAGTGAGTGTCAGCCACTCACTGAATTATATGCTTAATTAAGTTGAACCCGCTACCGGCGCTACCAAATTGAACAGGCTGTAGCAATGAGGAAATGCTTACGATTTTTATTTTTATTATAGGTGAAATAATCAGGAATTAGTCATTTTTATCAGTGTTAAAAATGTTGAGCCTAATTGTACATACGAGTATATTGTTTTGTTTTCCCATTGTATAATTTTGCAAAACTTTTTAAAAACACAGATAAGATGTAGTATTTATATTTAGAGGTACCTTCAGGGTTTTTACATGAACCCCTTCCCATCCTACCTATGTTTATGGTTTTCCTCAGTTTATGCTTGGACATGGCTTAGTAATGGTACGTTTATATATATATATATATATATATATATATATATATATATATATATATATATATATATAATATATATATATATATATATATATTTTTTTTTTTTTTTTTTTTTTTTTTTCTATATTAAAGTCTAAAGTTTTGTTTTTATGCTTATCATCATCAGATTGTGTATCATATTATCATTATTTGTATCTTTAATATTTAAGTATGTTGGTATATTTTCTGTTGTATTTCAAATGTTATCATTGTCACTACATTCAAAAGAAAATTTTCATTATCATATTAATATATATCTCTTTTGTTCTGGTGTTTGTAGCCCTGATGATGGCTCACAAGCTTGAGCCGAAACGTTGGCAAAATTAAAAAAATGACTGATTCCTGATTATTCCGCCTATAATAGTTTCTACAGTCGACTATACATCCTCAATATGATTTTTATTTATTTTTTTTTTGACGGAAGATAATTTATTTATCTTTTAACTAATTGTAAAATATATAGGCGCTATCGAATGAATAAAATTTGAGAAAAAATAAAAATTATCTGCAAAGATGAATCTTAATCACTTAGCGCGAATCTTGATCATATAGAACATTTTAGTATTCTAGGGTCAATATTGGAAAATAGTGAGACCATAACGACTAGTTAAATAAAAGAAGCAGGACTAGAAAGGTTATCAGTATAACTCTTAAACTCTTTCCTCTGGAGTATTAATATCCTTCTTAGGGCTAATAAATTAATATAATGCATCTTCGTAAAATGTTTTTGAGACGTAAACCCTTAACAAAATGCAGAAAAGAAGACATCACTGCATATAGATTTTTTGAAACCCAAGGTAACAGTTGGGGTGTCAATGATACACCAGGTCTGAATCCACTAAATCAGAAAAGAATGGAAGCAAAAAGAATAATTTAAAAGTAATTGATGGAAGGAGATTGAGATGTTGTGGCCGATCGAAAGGAATAAATTAAGATTTATAATAGGATGGAAACCTGAAAATAGAAAGAAGGAAAAGTATGCCTATAGAAGTAGAAAAAGTAACGTTGGGTAGGTATTGATGGAAGAAGAATAATGATAAAATGTAAAGAAAAAAAAGGAATGAAGATGTTATAAAAAAATTTACACTGAAAAGTTTTTGTCTTTGAAATTAAGTCGAGCAAAGCAGCAGTGAAGTCATGAATATGACGTCATAGTGAGTAACTGCTAATGCTCTGTGGTATATGATGTCAGTCTTTTATATAATTTTTTAAGAACTGAATTATTAAGCTTTAAAACAAATTTTAGTTTGTTATGATTAAGTCCAGCAGACCCGATATACGAAGTATAACAGAGTCTCCACATGAAGAAAATCTGATCTTTGGTAACAAGAGATTTGTGGACCTTTTTCAAGCTATTAAAACACTGGTAAAACATTTCATTCAGAAGGGTTACTAAGATTCAAAACTGAATCCCAAATAGTAAAAAAAAATTAAATATTTTGGAGAAACGCGGTGAAAAGTTGGGAACTTTCGCACTTTTTTCGAACCCAAAGAACTTGTCTGATAGCAACAGATGCTATTTGAATTTAATAAGGAATCATAAATATAGCGATAATAAACTATTTCACAGTAATCTCCATGCTGAGGAGCGGATGAATCGGACAGCACTCTGTAGAATGGTAGAAGATAGAGCGTACAGCGTGTCCAACCGCCCGTGGCCTCCTGCTTGGAGGGAATCTTGTTACCTACGGTCCAACCGCATTGGTCACACTCAGCCCCTATCGGGGGTCACCTGGTCTTCGATATCTTCTGTGGGTCCAGCACTAACCATAGTACAAGGTTGTTTCCTAAACTAACATACTTAGTGTTTAATATCCTATTCGACCCGGAACATATAAACATCGCCCAAGTCATATTCTTTAAATTACTTCTGAGTCTTGGTTTGGTTTAAGATTAGGTATTTATTTCCAAATAACTATATTAGAGTATAACGGTTTATGTAGCTGTTTACAGGCAATTAATATGAAAAGCAATAAATAATTCAAACGAAAATGGCCTATTCAATGCCTAAATTCAAAACGCCTTCCTTATCTCTGCTATTTCCAAACCGATTCCAATGATTATTTTTTTCGTTTTGTAGGAAATTTAATTCTATATCGGCAAAAATTTATTTATAAATTCGGACAGACCGATTTTTTTCAAATTCGTTATTCGAGTTCTACATATCTTGAAACGTAAGCCCTTAAATTTAGAAGAGGATGGGGTAATTTTTTAGTCGAACATAAAGGTTCATTATTGAAAATAATAAACCAAAAATATCATTAAAAAAATCCATTTGTCCTCCGTGAGAATAAATAAATACTAAAAAGTTTATGTTGTTAGTGCTGCTCATTGAAAATTATATTTCCCACAAAACGAAATAGCTCAGACCATTTCCCTTTGAATTATTAATTGCTTTTCATTATAATTAATTGCCTATAAACAGCTATATTAACAATTATACTCTAATATAGTTATTTGAAAATAATTGCCTAATCTAAAACCCAAACAAGACTACTTATAATTCAAAGGAAAATGGTTTCAGCTATTTCGTTTTGTGATAAATCTAATTCTCTATCAAATAGCAACAAGCAACTTAAACGTTTTGGTATTTATTTATTCGCACGGCGGACAAGCTAATAACTTATTTTTTTTGTTTTGGTTTATTCTTTTCAATAATGAATTTTTGTGATCGACTTAAAAATTACCCCTTCCTCTTCTAAATTTGAGGGCTTACGATTCAAGATATGTAGAACATGAATAACGAATTTGAAAATAATCCGTCAGTCCCAATTAACAAATAAATAATAGATACCACATTTACCGCCATATAAATAAATCTCCTACAAAACAAAAAAATAATCATTGGAATCGGTTCGGAAATAGCAGAGATATGGTGTTTTGAATTTAGGCGGGGTAAATTTACCCCGGGTAATAGGCCATTTTCGTTTGAAATCTTTAATGCTTTCCATATAAGTTAATTGCCTATACAGTTTTTTGGAAATAATATTATTACAAAATGGTCTCTCATGTGCAAATAATTATATTAGACTATAACTCTTTATATAGCTGTTTAAAGGCAGTTAAAGCAGTAATATGGAAAGCAATCAATAATTCATAGGCTAATGGTCTAATTTCAAAACGCTCTATCTCAGCTGTTTCTGGACCGATTTCAATGATTCTTTTTTATATTTATAGAAAATTAAATTCTCTATCATATTTAATTTTAATATTTATTTATTGATTTGAACGATAGGCGAACGAATTTATTAATCGGGTTACTTGTATCTTGAAACGCAAGCCCTCAAATTTTGAGGGTTCTTTTTTGGTCGATTAAAAAGGTTCATTATTGAAAATAATAAAAAACAAAAGCATTTGTACTAGACTTCTTTACTATTATACTACCTTATATACTACCTTTTCTTTTCTTTCGATTTTAATTCAGATTGTTCAAATAAAATTTTCTGATTACAGAACACCTGAAATTTTTTCTCTATCACCAATAATAACAGAGTTATTAGGGAATCACATCTCTTATTAGTTGTGACTTGACCTATAACATTATTTTTTTATTTTCTTTGTTCGCGGTATCTTGACCTCCCAAATCTTTTCGATCTTCAATAATAGCCGAGTTTTTCAAGAATAACATTTCATCTATATTGTTACTTGAAGATATAATATATGAGCATACAATTTTTTTTTTATTATTATTTTTTTTTTTGTTATCGCGCTTTACTGATTCTAAAATTCTATTCATATTTTTCTCTATATTCAAAAATTACTGAGCTATAGATTTTCAACATCAACATCTAGGATTTAAGATCATCGTTAGATGCACTGGTATTTTTCTGCCAACTTTGAAAAAATTTGGTTCAGTAAATTTCAGAGAAAAGGCGTGGACGGTGAAAAACATGACAGATTTAGGTGGACAAAATTCTGAAACTTGTCTATAACTAACCTTTGGGGTCCTAGATTACAGAAAAAAATTATTAAAACTAATTAATTTTTTAACACGATTGGCGAGCGTACGGTGGTCAAACATCAAATTTATTTGCTAAAATCTAAAACTTCCCTACAGTTTACGTTTGAAGTCCCCGAATACGGGAAAAATAATATAATAATCTAATAATAATAATAATAATCTAATTATGGTTCGGAGTTTCTGAAACCAGCTAATAGATGTATTTTATATCATTTAGAAAATTCTTGAAATTATAGATTTTAAAACTTTTGATTCGGAGTGTTGTGTCTGAAAAAAATTATGTATCACCCAAAACGCAAAATTTCTTTGTAATATCTAAAGACTAGAAGGATTGACAAAACTAATCCAACAAACAAATCCTTGGGGTAACTTGAGGGTTATATAGTTTTTTGTTATTGAATAGGGGCATACATTTACAAATTGCTAAATTAACTCTACTGGTGAGATTTCAATGTATATTCAATAACGAGCTTGGAAATATAATGCCTTACCTGTCTCAGCAATGTCCATTATTAAATAACATCAAAAAGACTGCTCTAAATACACCTTGAACACAATAAATGACCATCGAATAAAGATAACCCCACTCCCGGTTATTAGGCACTTGTGCGAACAGGAATGATTTACACATTTACTATTTATTTGTAAACACGATATGGCGGGAAATATTAGTATTAAGGGTTTGCCAACTAATAATAAAAAGGTCAAGCACTGGAAAAATCCAAACTTTAGACTTGACTTTTGTCCACCTAAATTGGTGATTTTGCCGGCGAACAACTGCCTTTTTCTTTCATAGTGGATATAATTAGTTGACCGTTGGGAATTGCTGGAAGGAATTAGTCCGGTTGGCGGTAGTAAATGAAACAATGAATTAGTTTTAACTATTTATTTCCTGTCGACGTTTCTAATACTTTTATTATTATACCATAATCATTGTAATCGATTTCTTTACACTTCTATTTCTTTTTTATGTTTTAAATATTGGCATCCTCTAGCTCAATGGTTTATAAAATATTGTATTTACTGTTATTGTAATTGTATTCCATTTGTATCTTTTAAGTCCTGATGACCCACAATTTGTGGCAGAATCGTTGGCAGGAAATAAATACTTGAAACTACTTAGTTGTTTCATTCACTCCCAGACTGTTTCCTTTTAGTAGCATTTTTTATTTATTCCTTATTCGGGTTTGACGTATCTTGAAACGTAATCCTTCAAATTTTGTGGAGGTATTTTTTTTCTTTTTATTGATTGCAAAGGCACGTTACTGAAAGTAACAAACCAAAAAATGAACGAATGTTTATTTTTATTTTGAAAACCAATCAATTAGTTTTAATATTTTTCTTATGCCTGACGGATATGAAAGTAAGCCACACAGTGGTTTATTTTGAACAGTGACCTAAATTTTATTTTATTTTTTCAGATTAGAGGCAACATATAAATTTAAATATGATCAGTGTGCGGTGTGATTGTGGCTGTGGCGTCCTCGCTTAGCTTCCGCTGGCTCTCACCAGTGATGCGGCTGAGAGGGAGGCGCTGGGATCCTTTGGGCTCTGCTTGTCCTTCCACAAGTGGGGGGACAAGCCCCGTCCGGGGTTCCCGAGCTGATTGTAAATATTGTACATAGGTATGAATGAGACATGTTTTGTTTATTTATTTGTTAAGTTCATTTATTTGTATTTATTTTGTTATTGTATACGTTTATTTATTTTGATTTTATTTTATGTAATTTGACTTTCCTTTTGTTTATATTGTAAATATTGTATGAATGAGATCCTGTAGCACTATTATTATTGTCTATTATGACAAATTGTAATATATACGAATAAAAACAAAATAAAAAATAAAAAATATGTTCAGAAGATGAAAAAAAAAAAAAAAAAAACACTCTGCAAATTATTACACAGTGGTCTATTATTTCCAAATAACAATATAAGGGTATGACTGTTTATATAGCAGTTGATAGGCAATTAAGTAATATGAAAAGCGGTAATTCAAAAAATAATATAATATCACTACTGCTAGTTTCGAAACTATATCTCAGCTTGTTGTTAACCAATTTCAATGATTCTTTTTTTTATTTTGTAGAAATGTATAGACCAAAATTTTTTTATTTTATAATAAAAATAATAACCGATTTTTGGAGTATTTTTTTTTTTCGATTACAAAGGTTCATTATTGAAAATAATAAACCAAGAGTAGTTTGGGATAAATTAATTTCGAAATGCAATAACCAATATTATTTTTAAATTGTACCTAGTATTGCTCATTTATAAGTTGTGAATATCTCAAGAAATATAACCGTTTAAAAAACGGATGTCGAACAAATGCGTCATAGGAGCCCCACCCAACTGACATCAACTAAATGGGATTTAAAACTCTTATGTGCTTTTCTGCTTAAGGGGGTCGTTTTATCCATTTTTTTACAAGTCACAGGACCGATGTATCACAGCTTTCGCACAATGGAAAAGTCAAAAATCTCTATTGACAGAAAGATTCAGAAGGAAAAAAAAGTTTTAAGGTGGGAGATTTGTAGCCGCAGGTAATCTAGGCTCGGAACTCCGGGTGGTCCTATATACAAAGGAGCATCTACGATAAGGGCGTGGTGAATCTGTGACCTAGCACGTGACAATGCGCAGATGCGGGGGTGGCGCATGATTCGACACGCGCGAGAACTTGAATGCGCAGAGGGTGAGAGTCGCAAGGGGCGGCATCTATTCCAACACCGTTCTCATAGCCAGTTCGGCTCATTGAGGAATATCAAAGGGGGCTTTAATATTACTTTCTGGATCGGCATTTGTAGGAATGGTGGGGGGCGAGGCATCCGTAATCGGTTATTTCATCCTGTTCTAACTAAGAATTCCTTATTTATTAGCGTAAGTAGAAAAAAAGAAAAATATATTCCTAATTTGCAAACAAATTTTTAAAAATCAGAGAAGAAATATAGACTTATAAAATTCAGCTCCAAAAACTATATATCCTGATTTCAACCATTCGAGAATATACAAGTAAATTTTATTAAAAATACAATCGATTTTTTACCAACATCCATTCGACAAAGCGAATATCCGAGTCTTCCAAAGAAAAAGTCCATGTGCATAATTTAAGTCGGAGGAAAATAAAAGTAGACGTTTATGAAGGTAGGTATATGCTACATATATTAGAGCAAATTAGTCAACAAAATCTAATCAATTAATGTATCACTTTTTTGTTTAATACAATTTTATGATTTATCCTCAATATCAGATAGGTTTTATTTATTTTTTTTAATTCTATAATTTCCGAATTTTCTAAAATAATATCACCTAAACTACGTTTAATTTCTACTACATTGAATGACTAACCATCTCTGGTTATTATTAGTGATGACAAATGACAAAATAGATTAATAAATAAACATACATCCCTTAGTATGAGGAATTTTTAATATGAATTAAAATTAACTTTCATAAAACCATTTTTTATTATACGAGGCTAGTTTTTTAAGTAAGTACCGTTTTGGAATTTAAAAAAGACGTGCAAAGATATCGCAATAATTTTATTTTTACATGAAAGCCTGTACCTTAATCTACTTTTCTACATAATTTCCATGAATTTTGAGGCACTCCTCAAAAAATTCTGCCGCCTGACTTGTACTGCATCACGAATGTTTTGACTTCGTTATCGTCTTAAAAAGACGTGGCAAGTTGAGAAAGGGTATCGTTTTGCTGCATGACAATGCCCGTCTACAGGTGGTTAATCGGACCAAAGATCTCATCAAATCATTTAAATGGGAAACTCAAGATCATCCTCCATACAGCCCTGATCTGGCGCCCAGCAACTACCATTTATTCCTGCACTTGAAGAAAAACCTGGGCGGTCGGCGTCTTCAAGACGATAAACGGTACTTACTTAAAAAACATGCCTCGTATTTATTTAAGTCTTGATAATGGAGGGGAAAATCCTTAACGTTGGTGGATATATACCAGGATGTTTTAAATAAATGTATAAATATAAACTTTGAAAGAATTTGATAAAGAACCTAAAAGATAAATATTTTTCCAGGTTTAAGATTTATTTTAAAAAATTTAAAATTTAATATAATAACAGTGATAATATGAATGTCGACATTGTTTCAAAATTGTTGACCTTTCATTTTATATGATTTGTTTAATTTTTATTATAAGTCATAGACCGACCTCAATAATAAAATGACAAAAGTATACAAGCCAATGAAAGCGCTTTTAGACTGAACAAAAGGACATATAATCATAAAAATATCTTGAAGAAACATTAAAATAGCTTGTTGGAAATAAAAATAGAAAATATACACTATCATATGCATACATATTCGTATGAAGCCTGTGATACATAGTGACGAATAAGGCATTTATTTTAATACCTGAGGGTGGGGGAATCGGTTCACCTATGGTGCAAAGCCTACATAACAGCTTATCATACCTAATGTAACGGATTCAAACCCAACCGATGGCTCCAGGAATTTTTAAAGGGCGTAAAAAATCCTTGGTTTTGCCATCCTTCGAAGGGGATTTAAAATGAAAGACCCGAGCTTGTGGGATATGAAGTACATGTAATAGATTACTATCCTAATTAAACATGGATATGCGAAATTGAGGACTCAAACTGTAGCATCATTCGAGTACCCACAGAAGTAGAAAGAAGTATAAATGAAAAAAACAAAAAAAAAAACAAACAGAAGAGGACGTAGTTGAAATCCTTTTGCTATACTTTCCTTTCCTTACTTTGGTTATCCATAATTATGGTGTTCAAGGAACTTCCTTGAAAAGGATATAATTCAGCAGTTAAATTTACAATGAATTATAATTGGGAGGCTCCACCATTTTGGAACCTCCATTTTGTTGGAAAGTAAGTGCAAGTCATAGAGAAAAAATGTGCCTCAAGTCAATAAAAGAGTGTTGCTAAGTTAAAAGTGTAAGTGATGGGACAATGACAGTCTATCATATAACAATATGTGAGTAGAAGCAGCAGGAAGACTGAGCAGGGAGGATGCCAGCCAACAACACAAGAAAGAGTTGAAACAATAATGCAAGATATTCAAAATTCAAACTGCCTTATCTGTGTATCATCAAAATGTCATTTTTTTTTTTTTTATTATTATTATTATTTTTTTTTGTGAACCATTTAAATATCAAACATAGTAGGGGTCACCCATAGCGTAGAGGTTAGCATAACAGCTTTCTATGCCAAAGGTCGCGGATTCAAACCTGCGGGTGGCCCTAGGATTTTTTAATGGGAGTAAAAAATCCTTAGTTATGCCGTCCTTCGGAGGGGACGTTAAAAGGCGGTCCCGAGCCTGTGCGATGTCAGGTACTCGTACTAAAGATCCCTATCCTAATAAAACCTGGATAGGCAAAATTTAGGACCCCCATCGTAGCATCGTCCGATTAGCCATAGTAGCATAAAAGTGACGTTATACGAATAAACAACAAATCAAACATAGTTAAATTCAGCTGTTATATATATAAAACCTCCCTTACATACAGTCCACTTATCAGTCATAATCTATCGATGAACCATGGGAAATATCCATGGGAAACAAGTTATAATGAATTGCCGTTATAATGGATCATAAAACATATGGTTTCAAAGTATATTTATCAGCCTAAAAAATAATGGCAGATGGTAATATCCGAGAATTAAACAAGTTAAATTTGGTCTATGTATTTATACAGATCCAATCTGAAATACGCACTGTATTTTGAAACTGATCGATTACCTCTGTACATATATAGAGAGATCGATGCGGACCGGAGAAGAACAATGGCCCTCACGACAGGATGCAGACCGTGCTCCAGATATGGTCGCTGATCGGGACCCCTGTCATTGGAGGGAGGATAACAAACATGGCGGCTGTTCCCACGAGAACGGGGTTGATATCTCCATCGAGGGTTGGCACCCTCCACGCCTCATCCTCCTCCTTCCTTTGTCCTCCTCCAATCCTTCCTCCAGGGTCGTTAGCTGAGGTCATTACAGATCTGGTGTCCTCCATCCACGGCCTCGTTAATCTAACATACCAGCTGTCCTATATCCTCCATCATATATCATGGTCATACATCATATATGTAACTAGTTGGATAGTTGGATAGAATAATGTCATAACTTAAACATTTTTATTGGTCAGAACATTTTGATTATTATATTCAGCTAGCTGTTGCCTGCGACTTCGTCTACATCGATTTCTGTCCTTATGATCGTTATTAAGAAGTTTTTTAAATAATAATAATTTTTAGCTTTATTTTCTTGTGGCAGAAGAACATGCTGATTTTCTCCGCAACCCGATCTTGACAATGCGACATACAGTTGGCCGTGTGAAAAGCAGTGTTGACGTAAATCGATTCCTACGTGTTTAAATGTTAGCTCCTTTGATTTATTAATTTTTACAGCAAAAGATAAATTAACGGGAAATTTAATTAAAAGTAAATAATTTGGAATCATTGGGATGCGAGGTTAATTTCCCCCTTTTTTTATCCATATTTTCCACTGATTATTCACTCCTATTCGTCACAGCGTGATGTTATATATCCTAAAGCCTACTTCGATAAATGCACTATCCAACACAAAAAGAAATTTTCAATAGTATCTATGATTAGCGCGTTCAAACAAACAAACATTTCAGCTTTATAATATTAGTATAAATTATCAACCCATTTAATTGCTCAAATAGAAAATCTCCTTTTTGAGAAATGAAAAATCTCCATTTTCCTCAAAATTAGAGGATTCACGTTGATAGGTAGAATTCAAATATCGAACAAAAATAAACTCGTCCATATTATACCGTCTTCGCCATTTTGTTTTTCGATTTCTCTAAATTGTAATTGAATACATATTAAACTATATATATATATATATATATATATATATTATATATATATATATAATGTATATAATTGTATCATTAACTACAAAAAATAGTTTAAATTAAGAGAACTTTTTTTTTTAAATCTATGCGAAGATATTAATTAATAAAACAATCGAACTATCTAATTTTAGAACCTTATAAAGCTATTTTTAAATTCAAAAAAACATATTGTCCTAGAAATAAGAGGGATTTTTACGTTTTTTTATCAGTGTTATAATTAATGCGTTGCAAAATAAATAATACATATTATAAAAACTATTAGAACGAATATAAATTTAAACATTTATAAGAGCCTATTATATATTTGTTACGGCTATAACTCAACTCTGACGGTGAATATAATTGCTCGTAATATTTCGATAAATAACCGACCTGGATGGTGTATCATCAGATCAAGCTGTGATAAGACCGAACTACCAGGTCCCTTAAACCCGTGACCAATTAGACCAACAATTTCAACAATATTATTTTCTAAATTCCTGGCTTAAAGATACAGAAAGGGATATAACAGTAATTATTTTCTCGAAGCCTGCTGGTCGAAAACACCTGACTCTCTGTGTCTGTGGGGTTTTGGACAATAACTATCCAAAAGTATATATGAAAGAAATGTATTAAAATCTTTAACTTTAAATTGAATATTGTTTATTTCTTTTGATTAACTAAATGTAATAAAAATAAATTATTAAATGTGAACAACCTCTATTTAACTAATTCATTAATAAGCACCAAATCTTTGACTAGGATAAGGACAAAATTTAACGAGTACAATTTATTTGATTGAAGTACATTGTTGCTTTTGTTTATTCATTTATGTCCCTTTATGCGACTATGGCTAATCAAACGATACTGCAGTGGGAGTCCTAGATTTTCCTATCCAAGTTTAATTAGGATAGGAATATTTAACGAGTACCTAAGGGAAGGCACAAGATGGCAACCACCAATTTGTGTCTACCAGAAGGACGGAATACCAAGGATTTTTTAACCTCCTTTAAAAAACCCGTGACCTTTGGCTTAGAAGGCTGGTATACTAACTACTACATGAAAGTTGACTCCACATTAGTGTAGATTTATAGACTACAAAAAAAACATAGAAGTATTACAAAACCGCCTATTCTAATTTATAGACTATTTTGTCGCTCTGGTTTGAAAACTCATTTTAGCTACTCTAATTGTATATTACCTTATAATATGACAATGTGCCGCTTTGACATTATTTAATATTATAATAAAATTTATTAATCTTTCTTTCTGTAAAAATGTCTTATAATAATATAATAATGATTGATAAACTGACATGTTAGTATTGCGTTATTCATATCAATAAATACTGTTTTAACTTTTGGTTTATTATTTTCAATAATGAACCTTTTTAATCGACCAAACAATAAAATAAAATAACCTCCCTCAAAATTTGAGAGATTTTAAGATGCGTAGAATACGAATAAAAAAAATCTGTTTGTAGGAATTAATACATAAATAATAAATACCGTTTACCACATTTACCGATATAGAATTAAATTTCGTACAAAACGAAAAAATAATCATTGGAATCGGTTTAGAAATAGCAATGATATGGCGTTTTGAATTTAGGAGTGTTGATAGGCCATTTTCCTTTGAATTATTTATTGCTTTTCATATTAGTTAATTGCCTATAAACAGCTTATATACTCTAAGATATTGTTTTCAAAATAATATCATCACACAGTGGCTTCTCATGTGCAAATAATTATATTAGGGTATAACTCTTTAAATAGATGTTTAAAGGCGATCAACCAATATGAAAAACAATGAATAATTCAAAGCCAAATGGTTTAATTTCAAAACGTCCTATCTCTACTGTTTCTAGACTGATTTCATTGATTATTTTTTATATGTGTGTATAAAATGATTTGATTCTTTATATTAAATAAAGATAATTAAATTTTCGACATAATGAAAAAAGAATCATTGAAATTGGTTAACAACTAGCTGAGATATAGCGTTTTAAAATCAGCAGTAGTGATGTGATATTATCCTTTGAATTATTGCTTTCCATATACTTAATTGCCCATCAACAGTTGTATACACAGTCATACCCTTATATTGTTATTTGGAAATAATAAACCATTGTGTAATAAGCGTTTTCATTCTTCGATTCCATGATAGTTTTGGCTTGATATGATATTTGATGTGAGGTAAATTATACGGCCCTCCAATTACTAGATACTAACAATTTGTTTCTTTCACTAACAATTTAAATAAAAAGTCAAATAAACAAATGGAGATAAATCGTCTATGCAATAATTGCACACAACTCTCGCTCGTGAGATGAAATCGTCGGAGGTATTATTCACGTTTCCAAGTGTAAAATCGCTATGATTGGTCTGTGTCCATCCTTCGGCGGTTTGGCAATCCTTTCGTACCTTCGGCGTTTCTTCGGAGGATGTTGTAAAAGAGCGAGAGGTTTCGAAAGGAACTCGCGAACCGCGTGGGCCGGGAGGACTGATGGCCGGCGATCTGTCAGGGTAAGCTGGAAGCGAGCAACATTAGCTGGGACCATCCCCTCAACACCACTCCGTCTATTAGCATCAGCTTCGTTAGCTACGAGTAAAAATATCGGTTTGGTCATAGCGCGTCAGGTCTTCAGGCCTGCGTTCTCTGGAATCCGCTGGGAGGGGGATCTCCGGAAATTGAAATCACTTGAGAGGAGGTGTACGAGTCTATAATTCTTCTGAAAGAAAAAAAAAGTTCCATCTATCTCTGGTTACTTGAACACTGAAGAGACTTTAACGCTCCCATACGAGCAAGGAAATATCATGTCCCGGTAAATCAACATAATTAATTAACTTCTAGTATACATATTCTTGCTAGGGCTTGAAATAAAAAAGTTTGGAATTTTCCAGTTCTTCACCTTTTTATTATTATTTGGCAAGACCCTTAATACTAATACTTCCCGCTATACCGTGTTTAGAAATAAATAATAAATGAGTGAATCATTCCTGTTCGCACAAGTGCCTAATAACCGGCAGTGGGATTATCTTTATTCGATGGTCATTTATTGTGTTTAAGGTGTGTTCAGCGCAAAGTCTTTAGCTTTTATTTAACAATGGACGTTAAATAAATACCTGGCTGAGACAGGTAAGACATTATATTACCAAACTCGTTATCGAATATAATTTGCAATCTACCTGTAGATTTAATTTAGCAATTTGTAAATGCATACCCCTATTCCATAACGAAAAACTATATAACCCCCAAGTAACTTGGGCCAACTTACCCCAAGGATTTGTTTCATCAATCTTTCTAGTCTTTAAATGTTGCAAAGCATTTTATTTTTACAATCTATAACTTGAAGAGTACTGTAAAAATTTCGAGAAAAAAAAATCTGAAATCTACTCTTTATTGCCGTTTTAAAAAAATGTTTTCATATATTTTCTTTCTAGAAATCAAATGACTTGATAACCTCAAGGGCTTGTTCACCACGGAACATAAATACAAATTGTTAATTTTGAAAATTTGTCCATGAAAAGGAACTTACTTCGTGCAAATAGACAATTGCATTGGGAAAGAAAGGAAATGTTGGCAAGAAATAGATATCATGTATGTCGAGTTGAAATAAGTAAAATGTGAAGAGTTTGACGACTACATATAAACATGAATTCGGTTGTTTCACATGAAATGTCCGTTTTTATAGTTTCTGAAATACATAAAGGATTTTGCAGGTCTCTGTTGTTTTCTTCCGAATGTTTACATATTTAAAGTAAACAGTTACTAATCCTCTACCTATGTATTATAAACATTAGCTTCCCAATCAATCACCCACTTTTTAGTATACCTCCAAATATGAATATGGAAACACGCGATTTTCGAGTAATATTTTTTTACGAGTTTAAACTCGGCCATTCATCAGCTGAGGCCACTAGAAATATTTGCAAGGCGTTTGGGGAAGAGAGTGTTAATGAACGGACCATTCGCCGTTGGTTTGCTAAGTTTTCAGCTGTGGATACCGACTTGGAAAACTTGCCCCGAGGAAGACCTCCGTCCGTAATAGACAACAATGTCCTCAAACATACAGTAGAAGGAAACCCCTACCAACAGTTAAAGGACTCTCAGCACAACTAAATGCAAGTGCATCTACTGTTTCCAGACATTTAAAGTGTATTGGGAAAGTAAAGTTCAAAATATACCGTGCAAAAATTGAAAGAACTGGGCTAGGAAGTTCTTCCGCAACCACCATATTCTTCCGACTTGTCTCCAACAGATTACCACCTGTTCAGGAATTTAGACAAATTCGTCAAAGGAAAACTTTTCGAAAACGATGATCAAGTGAAATGTGCGTTTTCAGATTTTGTTTCACTTCAAAGCTCAAAGTTTTTCAGTTCGGGGATAAATAAAGTTGTTGTCACGTTGGGAAAAATGTGTAGAAAAAGGATAAAATTATCTTGTTTCCATGTCGTATTTTCAACAAAAATCCTTTACTTTGAAAACGGACATTTTATGTGACACAACCCAATAATAAGTTAAAGCTATAAGGTCATACCTGAAGTGAAGAAATCATAGAAACAATAATAAAATATATTAAAAGCAGAGATGTTCCATTAGTGAAATATAATTAATTTAGCTCATATAAATATATATAATTTAAAATTTGTATATTTTTAATCGATTTATTACGAAAGATATATTTAATGGTCACGATCATTATTAAAGAATTTAAAAAAATTCACGGTGGCGGAAGGGACATTTGGCCCTACAGTGTTTCACTAAGAGCATACAAATCCATCAACGTTTTTGTAGCGCATATACATTCCCTGATGTGTGTATATAAATATATATGGACAATGAATGGATATTACATGACACAATACAGTTTGCTCCTGCAATATAATAAATTTGACAGTTATGCTAATATCGAGGGTAGTATGGAAATTGAACTGGGTTACCCAACAGCTAATCAACAACTGCCCCAAGCTGTCAGCGCTGACGAAGGCAGTACAGCCTGTACTGTACAGGACCGGTACATCCGGTTCTCTTCGTCCTTCAGGGGTACGGTACTGGGAGCAAGGCGAGTAGCTTTGTAGGATCTGGCTGCTGAAAGTGACCTGCAATCAGAAAAGGGAATATATAAATTAGCCAAAGGTAAAAGGCCTATCACAAAACCTAACTTCAAAACGTTAATTAACGTTAAACGTTAACAGCTAACTTCAAAATATATATCTGCTATTAATTAACCGTTTTTAAAGGTTTATTTTTAATTTAATGATCTATCGAATACCACAAAGTATCTTTAAACGTAAGATATTAAGTTTTCTTTTAAAAATAATTGTGGTGTGCAAATTTTAAATATCTTAATTTTAAATATAAAAAGTTGAGTTAAGAGAGGTAAAGGTGGGTAAAATTTATTTATTTGTTCTATTATTTTTCATAATTAATTTGCGGTGTCTTGAATTGAAAACTATAAGAATTTTATTGATAATAATAAACCAAAAATCAGTCAAAAACAATAGCAAAAATTTAAAAAAAATTAAGTAATTTATACAGAAGTATTTAAACACAAGTGCTTATTTCAATATCAACATAATTTCTTAGAATTAATCTCAAACACAACTACAAGTTCTCGGGATTACCTGTAGCATGGTGGTTAGTATAACAGCCTCCTATGCCCAAGGTCCCGGGTTCAAACCCGCAGGTGGCCCTCGGATTTTTTAATAGGAGTAAAATGTTAGGGGCTGAGTGGTTAGCGTGCTAGCCTGCCACGCTGAAGTTGTGAGTTCGAATCCCAGTCCCAGGAGGACTTTTTTCAAGTTGTAAGGTTTTTAGATTTGCTAATTAGATGATATGGTAACTTTTATAGAATCTACAAAATTAAAGGTACTTTAGAGGAAGAAAATTTGAAATATCGCCATTTAAGCCCTTTCAAACTATTTTAATTAGAATGAAACCTACATGATATTAAAGCCTGTCCAATTTTACATAGATATTAAAAATACTTTTGCACCTATCTCTTTCAGTTCATTATCAAATTCATTTAACTTATATAGTTAGCGGTTTTTTAATAAATGCTAACAACATGAAATGGTTAATTTTTTCGAATGTACAAAATTGAAGATAATTTAGAGGAAAAAAAATTTAAACTATCGGCATTTAGGCTCAGTCAGACTTTTAATGAGAATGAAACATACATCACATTAAAGCTTATATCGATATAGCAAGTTTAATTAAAATCGTTAGAGCCGGTTTTGAGAAAATCGTAAATAGGTGCAAAATGCATAATATAAAGTGGCTCTTCTGGTTAGCTGATTTCGGTAAAAAAAGTTGATGTAACATCTCGGGCGTATAGTTGTCTCAAATATGAAATTTCAGTTTCATAGCACTTTTCGTTTAAGCCGTGGACTTACCACACACACAGACCTTTGCGGGACTTGGTCATTTGGACTCAATGACCCCTAAAACGTGTATTTCCGTTGAAAAATGGAATTCGGAAATATACACGATCGCAATACTTTCCCTTACTATATATTTCATATAAAGGTAAAAGTAAAAATAGGCAATAGCACTATCGATAGTTATATAGCTATGAATCCATATTCGTTCGTCCTAGCCCTTATATAAGGATGATTAAACAAGGATTTTATAATTTAACTATTAATCATGACTATGCAAGGCGATGTAATTTATTCAAATTAAAGAAGAAGCAAGCACACCATAGCCGGCTATATCCTAGCTGGCTAATCAATCCATGGAACCCCGCCGCCTAAAGGGGACGTTGATCCCTCGACTCCCATCAATAAGTGCCTAATAAGGTAATCAGGTTAGGGTCCTGGGTCGGGGATGAGCGATGGGAGACGGACAAGACGTCAATGGGAAGATGAGTCCCGGCTGGGGGGAGTAAATTGAAAGGAACCGGTAGCATACCAAAGGAACCGGTAGCATGGCAAACAGACCATCTCTAATCCGGCAGCGGTAATCTCCTGATGAATAGGGCGGCTCTTCTGTCTTCGAATTATCGCTCATTAGTCAGTTGCGGTCTGTGGCTGCTGGGGAGGGTTTGTGGTCAGCATCGGGTCTCTTAGGCTCCTCATCCTGCTTAGATATTAACTCCATGATTAATTAGTCAATACATATCTATATTTATAAAATTAAGTGCTATTTCACTCACTTTTCTAATCATCGCAGTACCTCAATATACTCAATATACAGTACCTCAGTAGAATGTTTTCTTAGATGTTCCCCTTACCTTATAGATGTGCAATAAATATGGGTCTTAGAAAACTCAGTACTTCAAGTGGTTATAAAAATAGAATAGAATAGAAGAAATTTTCATTTGTGAAAGAAAAAATCGTCTACAAATTAACTACACAATATATAATTATAAAAAAAAAAAAATTTGAGTCTAGTACTCCAGAAAAAAAAAAAAAAACAATAAACAAAGGATAAAACAAGTGCTCCATAACAAAACAATAAACAATGATAAAACTAACTGGATAATACAAAACTTTTAACATAATATTCATTACTACGTAATATTAAACTTACAGAGAATTATTTTAAATAGACAAAAGTCATGAAATACTTTATTTATTTAAAAGTTAGTGGAAGGAGTAACTTATTAATGAAGGAGTTATAATTTCCGTATCTCTAAGATTCCTGTAGAAATTCAGTAGACGTCCATGCATCTATCAAGACGGAAAATAAAGTTGAGTTATGTTTTTGAGTTTAATTAACAGTATAGAATGTGACTAATGGCACAAGCTTAACCTCCACTGGCTCCCGATATCATGCGGTTAACAGATAAGCACTGGGATCACTCGAATTTTTCTTTTCCTTTCACTTGCTTTTCAAGTAGTATGACTCGAATTTTCTAATCTAATTGTAAATATTGCAAATAAACATGCTTTTTTGATTTTTAGAAGGCCTAATTTCTGTTTTGGTTATTCTGGTTTCCTAATTTAACTTTTCCCAGCTGCTGATATCCAAAATATAATATATATTATCTCAGTCAATCGGTTCTTTCCCTACCATAACATGCGAAGTGCAATTTTTTGTTCTAACATAAAATCCAAATTCGAGAGGGTGTCGCATGGACAGAAAGAAAAAAAAAGACGTGCATGGAGGTATGAACAGAAAACCAAGATCCTTGATCAGTCCAAGCATGAAATGTTATTGAGATGGATATAACCTAATCTGTTTCACAAAATATAACATCGCAAGACAAGAAAATTTCTAAAAACAAACTTAAGTGGATGTACACCTATGACCTTAGTTATGTCTATAAAAAATATATCCAATCATATATTTAAATTAATATAAAAATAATTATTAATTTATGTCTTTATTTTTTTGTATAATATATTTTATTGTTTTTTACAACTGTATATACAAATACAATAAGTAAAATGGCTGAATTACAATAACAGGCATGAATAGACATGTAAAGAATCTACCCACTGGTAGTACTTCAAAGTTTATTTCATGAGTAGGTCTCGAGGCCACCGTATTTTCAGGCGCCTCGGAGGATTACCGGTAATAGATGTAGATGAGAGGTTACGGACAAGCGGGTTTGAGTGGACAGGTAGTTTGGAATTAAAGGAGGTGTATCTATCGCGGGCCAAGTCTGCAACCAGTGGGATATTTAGGTCTCTATGGATGAGTTTATTAGTTACAAAGTAAGGAGCATTGAGGATTTTTCGTAGGATTTTGGATTGCAAGGATTGGATGCGGAAGGAGTTTGATAGTTTAGTGGACCCCCATAGCTCAATGCCATAGGTCCAAATAGGTCTGATAATCGTGATGTAAATGAGTCTTTTGTATTAAATAGAGAATTTTGAACGTTTGTCTAGTAAGTGATGTAGTAAGTGGCATCTGCAGGCTGTTTCTTGTCAGTCTAGTGTGAGGATTCCAAGTAAGGCACTTGTCTAGATGGAGTCCAAGGTAGCGGATGTGTTCAACGGGGATTAGTAAAAAGTTGCCAAAGGATACAGTAGGACAGGTATTCATAGGCTTGCGGCGAAGGGTAAAGGTAATTTGATGGGATTTATTGGGATTGATTTTAATTCTCCAGTTATGACACCATTCTTCAATGGATTGGATGTGAGACTGTAGGAATTGTGATGCAACCGTTGGGTCACTTTATACGGATAACACACATGTGTCATCAGCCTAAGTAGTGAGAACAGTGCTAGGATGAATAGGAATATCAGTTGTGTAAACGGAATAAAGGATTGGGCCTAAGATGCTACCCTGAGGTACACCTGCGGACTGAAAAAATATGGGTGAGAATGAAAGGTTATGGTTGACTTTGAAAGTTCTATCTGAGAGGTAAGAATGAATAATTAGGAAGTATGTTGGTATGAAACAAATTATTTATATTTAATGACTTGTAGTGAAGTAATATTTTTAATGTAATATTTATTTTTTAGCTGTATTGAGATGTACAGCCTTTTGTCAACATTCATCGATTTTTTTCTATCCTGGCGTTGCCTGCATCGGAACTGGACTTCATACTGTATTAATAAAATATATTTTGCAATGGGTAAGAATTGACCATGTTAAAAAATGATTCAAAAGAATATTCATTGTAAGCTTAAATCAGTTGATAGTTAGTTTTTCTTAATACCGTAAATTTCACCTGACCAATCGGAGACAAATTATTATTTGTAATTACCTTCAAATTTGACAATCAAACCATTTTTAGTAGACCATCAGATGAGCTTCCCCGTTGAATAAAGTTCTGTAAATTCTTAACAAATATAAAACACAATTATGCATATCCGTCAGGAGGGTGTAAGCTCAGTCAGCTGTCAGTTTCTTCAAATCACTTGGAGTGAAAGTGAACAATTTCGAACACCCAGACCAAAACTAGGGCCAAGGAAAACAAGTAGTTGATCCATCGTAATTTTTATTAACGATGTTTAGTAACAGCTATTATATCGAATGGGTGCGAAATGTGAGCTCTGGGAAGTATTAGGTTTAGTTATGTTTCATGTTATTGTATTGGATCGGTGTGAGGGTTCTCCATGCCCTATCGAACTTTAATATACAATAAAATAATCTAGTGTGTGTATCACACAAATTTCGCTGTAGTTTTTACTTGAAAAAAAAATTAATGCTTTTAATCTTCCCAGAAAAAGTGAATGTTTTCAAAGAAATCAATAGACAGCTTCTATTGAATCATCTGTAATTAAAAAAAAAAAATTCTGGAAGTCATAGGGACTGCCGATATAAGTGAAAACTTTCAAATATTGGGTTGTGTCACATGAAATGTCCGTTTTGAAGGTAAAGGATTTTTATTAAAAATACGATATGAAAACAAGATAATGTTATTCGAAGTTTTACCTTCTTTTTCTACACATTTTTCCTAACGTGACACCAACGTTTTTGTCCCCGAACTGAAAAACTCAGGTTTGAAGTGAAACAAAATCTGAAAACGCACGTTTCACTTGATCATCATTTTCAAAAAGTTTTCCTTTGACGAAGTTGTTTTGAAACATGCCGCTCAGTGAGATCATGAGGTACCCATGTATCGAGTATTTTTACTTTCCCAATACACCTTAAATGTCTGGAAACGGTAGATGCACTTGCATTTAGTTGTGCTGAGAGTCCTTAACTATTTGGTAGGGGTTTCCTTCTACTGTATGTTTGAGGACATCCTTGTCTATTACGGACGGAGGTCTTCCTCGGGGCAAGTGTTCCAAGTCGGTATCTCCAGCTGAAAACTTAGCAAACCAACGGCGAATGGTCCGTTCATTGACATTCCCTTCCCCAAGCGCCTTGCAAATATTTCTAGCGGGCTCAGCATCCGCGTTTAAACTCGTACAAAAATAATACTCGAAAATCGCGTGTTTCCATGTTCATATTGTAGGTATACTAAAAAGTAGGTAATTGATTGGGAAGCTAATGTTTATAATACAAAAGTAGAGGATTAGTAACTGTTTACTTTAAATATGTAAACATTTGGAAGAAAACAACAAAGACCTGCAAAATCCTTTATGTATTTCAGAAACTATAAAAACGGACATTTCATGTGAAACAACCCAATATATTCGTCTAATTTCTACATCTATTGGTACTCTATGTCATAATTCTCTCCCTTTTTATATAACTTTTTATTCATAATTTCTAGCTGTCTATTGTGTCTATCTTTTTCTTATTCTGATTTTGTACTGAGATATATTACATTTTGTTTCGAAATGAACAATAGCAATAGTGATATGAGACCACATTCATATTGTGGCGTCTTCTTTAGAAACCATAAATAAACCTTCAATCTTCGATACTCTTGTTAAAGCTATGTATACTGATTTTCTAGGATGTTTGCGATCGTTTTCATAGACAGTAGAATCATAAGTATCCAAGAAACAGAAATGAGTGTAAAATGGTTTAGTTTTGCTGTTATATTTTTATTGTTTTAAGTGTTATGGATGATGTTTGAGGGTTAATGGGCATTTGAGGCGCGTACTAAGATTTCTTGATTTTGTAGTTCGTTTTTGTCCACATGATTTGAAAATTTCATCCAAATTCTTATGATGTAACCATTCTTATCTTTCTCTACATAATAAAATATTTCTACTGTGCCATTCGATAATCTGTAACACATACAGTAGCTCACAGTGAAAAAGATACACCTACTATATTTCTATAAATATGTCAAAAATAACTTATTGCGCTTATTTTTATATGACCTATAAGTGTATATGGAATGAGAATACATTCTTCATT
This sequence comes from Piezodorus guildinii, assembly GCA_023052935.1. Lineage (NCBI taxonomy): Eukaryota > Metazoa > Arthropoda > Insecta > Hemiptera > Pentatomidae > Piezodorus > Piezodorus guildinii. The sequence continues at coordinate 37,908,332 of CM041294.1, forward strand.
ACAGATTAACTTGCCCAGCTCTCTAACATTAGCAATGGATTAAATAAAGCTACATACAAGGATTACAAAGCTTTGACCTATCTCACAGTGAAAATGATACACCACTCATGTTGCCATTGTTTACACCACTAATTGTTTTAAATCCGTTTTAGTCCTATTCAGGCCTCCAGTGTCTTCTGTGCTATCAGTCTCTAAGACAATTTTATTATATTATTTTGTGATTGTTTTTATTTTATTATAATGAGTCGGCACACAACGGTAAGAGAAAGAGAACTCATCATACAAGAGTTCAACACAGGAAAATCTTATCGAGAAATTGGCGAACTTTTTCAGAAAAGCCATGCAACAGTACAACACATTGTAGAAAGATATAAAATGTAAAATAGGCTTTTTAATAAGAAGAGGAAAAGCCCCAAAAAGATACTTTCCGATGCTGACGAAAGGTGGATTCTGAGATAAGTGAAAAAAACAAAACAAGAATGAGTGCACCAAAAATTGCAAGTGAAGTGGAAAATTGGTTAAAGAAGATTGTTAGAGCGGAAACTGTGCGTCGCGTCCTAAGGAAACACAATTTTCATGGTAGAGTTGCTAGGAAAAAGCCGTTCATTAGTAAAAAAAAAAAATCAAAAAGACCGGCTAAAATTTGCAAATGAGCACATTTCCAAAGATTTTGACTTTTGGAAAAAGTCTATTTTTGCTGATGAAAGCAAATTTAACTTTTTTGGGGTCGGATGGACGTGGTTACGTTTGGAGAAAACCTGGAGAAGCATTTTCCAAGCACAATCTCTTACCGACTATGAAACATGGAGGTAGGAGTGTGATGTGGGGATGCATGGCAGCCTTTGGTGTGGGAAATCTGCATTTCATAGAAGGTATAATGGATAAACATTTATATGTGGACATATTAAGGCAAAATTTGAAGGAAAGAGCTGAAAAACTTTGTAAATATTTTTACTTTTTACCAAGGTAATGACCCCAAGCATTCTTCGTTGATAGTGAAAGAATGGTTTACATTTAACTGTCCCAAACTTATAAAGACACCTGTGCAGTCACCAGATTTAAATGTCATTGAACATCTGTGCCCAAAATTGGAGACAGACATTCGAAAACATAATATTACAAGCAAAGAAAATCTAAAAAAGGCACTCTTGGAAGAATGGGAGAAAATTACCCCAGATCTTACCCAAAAACTCGTGGAATTCATCCCAAACCGATTAAGAGAAGTAATCAACAACAAAGGACTTCCAACAAGATATTAAAGTTATATAAAATTACATTTAAAATGAATTTTATTAAAGACTATAATTTTCACTGTGAGATCTGGAATTTCATTTTATGTTCAGGCATTATTAATCATTGTTCAAGAGAGATATTTATTTTTTTCTAGATAAAATGTGTAATATTTTAGGGAGAACATTTAAAAAAAAAAAAAATTATTGTACATAATAAATGAACATTTTGTGAAATTTGCATGGTGTATCATTTTCACTGTGAGGTCTGGAATTTCATTTTATGCTCAGACATTATTAATCATTGTTCAAGAGAGATATTTATTTTTTTTCTAGATAAAATGTGTAATATTTTAGGGAGAACATTTTTTAAAAAATATATTATTGTAAATAATAAATGAACATTTTGTGAAATTTGTATGGTGTATCATTTTCACTGTGAGCTACTGTATGTTATAAGTTATCATAAAAGGTCGATTAAGAACTAATATTAATTCATACGGCAACCCATCAGGATGGTCGGTTCTTATTTTGCGCAACTTTTGCCTAACAACATTTTATTACGCAGCATTATGACAACCAATAAAAACATCTAAAACCAACGATATTAAATGTATTCATTTACCGCAGCGTAACTTCTAAGCCATACTTTAGCTACTATGTCTTGACTCGTTTCATTAGCAATTTTCAGTTAAATTAAATACTGAAATACCTATATTATAAATATCGATATTGTTGTGATGATATTACATCGGAATCGATAACGTTCACGGAGATTGATATCGATATGCTATCTCTACTGAACAGGCACACACAGACCGCCGCGCATGCGCCAGTCTAAAGCATGTTGGTAACGTCACCATGGTTACGAAATCAAAGCTTTTACCCCTGCCAAAAATCGGATAACGCGCCTAAAGAATTTTTCACTTCAAAAATCTGTAAATAACCAAAAACAAAAATGATTTAATAAAATATCTCAAGTTTATGAATCTTTTGTCACTCTCTGATTTTATACTTCGTTCGTCACTTATTAATTTAACTAAAATCATGTCTACTAAAACTGTATATTATACATCTATATTTCTACGCGAGGTTCCGTATTCAAACAGAGTAAAGGAATGACGCTGGATAAAAGATTGAACTGGAAAACACATGAAGGAAGAGGAACTGAACATTAAAAATCTGAAAATGTACTGGCTACTTGATAGGAATTTCCAAATATGGTTTATCGGGCGATGCTACAGTAGGAGTTCTAAATTTAGCCTATCCAAGTGTAGCTAGGGTAGGGGTCTTTAATGAGCACCTGTCATAGCAAAGACTTAAAGAAATGCCATCCTCGGGTACACCTTGCTTCATGGTATACCCGAGGATGATATTCTTTCTCTGGATCATAGTTCAACTAAACTGTGAGAAATATCCCTAATACAAGTTTTATTCATATTAAATTATTATTACTCAATTTTACTATAAATTATGTGAATATAAATGGATGTAGTAACACACCGTTGTAAAGCTAAAGATTTTAGAAAACAATTTATCGGGTGATTTTTTCAAGGTGATTTCTTTTTCCGTATATAAATTAGTAATATATATATATATATATATATATATATATATATATATATATATATATAGATGCATATTGTACTATTGCAAAACTGAAGATTTTAGAAAAAAAATTTATCTTATATACCAAGTTGTGGAAGGTGACGGAGAGTACAGAGCATAAACTTAGGTGATTGTTGTACACAGCAGCTTTGTAACGAAACTGAAAGTAATTCTTAAAATTTTTATTAACTCTTACTTTATATAAAACTTAAATTGGTATAACAACCGAGGTTAGTGGAAGTTGTGTGTTGTGCGCACCAGATTTTTATTTTGCCAACCGCTATTAAATTGATTGGCAGTTTTTGGCATTTAATTCAAAGTTTTGAAACAGAAATTATCCGCGGACGTTAGGCGTGGATGACCCCTGCCACAACGTCAGTCTAAACACTAAACTTTCTGAGAGGAGCGGAACGACCCGACGAAGAGCCGCGGACAAGTACAAATCGCCAAAGGCCTAAAATGATTTTTTACTAAGGAAGAGCCCTGACGACACGTGAAATCCAGCGGCGCAGATCGGCCGTGGAGGACCCCCGTCACGCCGAATTAGAGGATACGCCGCCTCGCCAACATCCCTTCCACACCTCACCTCTTCGCCTCCTACAATGACCGCATCACAACCGTTTTATTGCTTGTCCGAGATGAAAAATGTGTCCTATAATCTGATAGCTGTGACACCTACATTCTTGCATAATTACTCTATGATTCGGTCACTTAAAGGCTTTTCAACGATCTGACAAGACTATTGAAAAGGCCTAACGAATTTTGAAGGTATTTTACCTTCAACTTATGTCCATGAATTGTTACTAATTCCATTCTCAATGAGGATAAAAGGACGTTTAGAAAACCTTCTATTCATTCCTTCCAAAATATATTGTATTATTAAATTATATAAACATCTCTATACAGGAATATTTATTTAATAATTTTCTTTTTGCCTAGTTTATTTAGTTTTTATATTTTTATGGATATGAATTTTTTTTCTAAAGTTTTTCTCCTAATATTAGCTGTATTATTTTTAATTCAATTTTTTGTTTATAATTTGGCTTATCACTTAGTGACTCTAGCGTCTTTCCTTCACAATCTATTTCCTTCTCCATTTCCTTTCCTACATGTCTAATTTCCTAACAGCCTGTCATGTCAACGCCCAGTCCTTACACGCCCACTTTGACGAATTCCTTCATTATTTTAACAACAATTCCTACCACATTGTCGCAGTCTCCGAAACATGGCTAAAGCCCTATATTCCTTCCTCTTCAGTTTCCCTCCCTAATTACTCCTTTATCCGCCATGACCGGATTGGCCAGACTGGCGGAGGTGTCGGACTTTATGTCCACACCAGCCTGAAATCCCGAGTCCTAGATGTCTCTTTCAATTCCGATTCTCCTCAAATCGAATTCCTTTTCGTCGAAATCTCCTACAATACAAACCCTCTCCTCTATGCTGTGGTGTACCGACCCCCTTTAGTACCTTTTGATCCATCCTTTGAATCTGTCCTTTATAACTACGTCCCCCTATATAATAATATCATAATATGCGGTGATTTTAACACCAACCTCCTTTCTGACTCCTATGATAGACATTACCTTGATAACCTCTTCTTCTCTCTTCACCTGTTCATCGTTCCATATGCTCCAACTCATCACACTCACCATTCCGACACCTGGCTTGATCTAAATATCATTGATTCCGCGCAAAACCTTCTTTCAGCTTCTCAAGTGCCTGTTCCCTTCCTATCATCTCACGATCTTATCCAAATTTCATACAATTTTCAAACTTCAACATTCCTTCCCATAACGTCAACTTCTCGAAACCTAGATAATCTCACCCGAGAAAATATTTTACCTGACATAGAATCCATGAACTGGAATAAAATTTATAGCTGTTCGACCATTGACTCAATGGTTGACACTCTCACTTCCAATCTCCTCAGTATCCTAGACAAACATGCTCCACTCAAAACCTGTACCTTCCGTCGCCGTCCTGCTCCTTGGATGAGTCCAGAAATAAAAGACTTACAAAAGAGGCGTGAGGCAGCCCGTAGAAGCTTTAGACGCACAAGACTGACAGAGTACCATGCGTTCAGGGCACTCCGCAATCTGACTCAGACAAAAATTAGACAGGCTAAATCTAACTACTTTCACGAAGCCTTCTCCTCCACTACCGATTCCAAGTCAAAATGGAAACTCCTCCGCAAACTCTCACTCTGCAAATCATCTTCCTCACCAGTCTTTCAAGTCTCACCTGATGAATTAAATTCCTATTTCTCATCCAACTCCTCTGATAATTCTACACCATCTCCTCCCGAGTTTTCAATAATTCCATCATTTAATCCTGATAATTTTTATTTTTCAGATATCTCACCAACAGACCTTATATCCTCTGTTATGAAATCCCATACCAACTCCATAGGATTTGATGGAATACCTGTCAAATTACTAAAATTATGCCTTCCCGACATCCTTCCAGTTCTTCTCTTTATATACAATTTTTCACTTCAAAATTCCGTATTTCCAACTACTTGGAAAAAAGCGATAGTTCATCCTATAAATAAAACCTCTAACCCTATATCCCCTAAAGACTATCGCCCAATTTCCATCCTATCTAACCTTTCAAAACCTTTAGAAAGAATAGTCCAGTCACAACTATCAAACTTCCTCGAAAAGTCCAAACGCCTTGATCCTCTCCAATCCGGTTTTCGACCCGGTTTTTCCACACAATCCGCCCTCCTTAAAATTACTAGTGACATACATACTGCCATAGACGAAAAGAAACTTACAGTACTAATACTTCTGGACTTCTCAAAAGCTTTTGACTCACTTGATCACTCTATCCTTTTTTCCAAACTACAGTCTTTATCCTTTTCCAAAAGCACTATTCATTGGTTCAAATCATTTCTCTCAAATAGAACTCAAGCTGTTACCATTCCTAACCATCCTCTATCTTCCTTCCTTGCCCTTTCGGCAGGTGTGGCCCAGGGTTCAAGCATATCTCCTCTCCTTTTCAATTCCTATATTAATGACCTTCCCAATGCCATCCATCACTGCTCCCACCACTTATACGCTGATGATTTCCAGATCTACCTATCCTTTCCTCCCTCCGAGTCTCTAATAGCATTTGCCAATATTCAGAAAGACCTGGATAGAATCTGTGCCTGGGCAACTTTGAATAAACTAAGTCTAAATGCTACAAAAACTCAGGCGATTGTTATAGGTTCCAATCCCCTCCTCAAATCCCATACTACTTTTCCGAGTCTTACCCTAAATGATCACCCAATTACCTTCACTTCCTCTGTCAAAAACCTAGGTATTACCATCGATCAAACCCTTCCCTGGAAACCCCATATTGCCCAAATCTCCCGAAGAACAATAAGTACCCTCAAATATTTCCATCGCTCCCGTCATCTTCTTCCACTGTCTACCCGTAAGCTCCTTGTATCCTCATTTATTTTCCCCCACTTTGACTATTGCTGTATGGTATATGGTGGCCTCTCGGCGGTGCTCGAGGACAGGCTAAAGCGAATTATGAATATAGTTTTAAGATTTGTCCTTGGTACACCGAAGAGGTCTCATGTGACCCATTTATACAATGAGTTGAAGTGGCTCCTTCCTTCTATCCGAAGACAATATTTCCTAGGATCATATCTTTACCAAATAATCAACTCCCAGCTACCTCCATATATCTACAGACTTCTGCAATTTAAATCGTCAGTCCACTCCCTCCAAACAAGATCCCGCCATTCCGACCTTTATATTCCTACCCATCGAACAACAACTTTTGATCATTCCTTTATTGTCCGCTCCACTACTCTCTGGAATTCCTTACCTACTCATATCCGCCATGCTTCTTCCCTAACATCATTCAAGTCCCAACTATTCAGTACCTTCTGTCATCCCAAACAGACGCTCAATAAGATATTTCAAATAAAAAAGAAAATCTGTTATTTATTGTTTATATTTTTATAAGGATCGATAATGAATCAAGTTCAATGTTTAGTTTTGTTTAATGCACCAGAAGTTATGATTTATTTATTTTACTCTTTTGTTTTATTATATCCTTTCTTTTCTTTATGTATAATTGTGAATAAGAAATAATTATATTCCTTTGGTCTTGTAGCCAGACACATTATATATATATCTTAATTGTACATATGAATTGTTCTTAAGGGACTTTGTCCCAGAATAAATATCTTTTTCTATTTCTATTTCTATTTCTAAACATCAATGAGGCTTTCTTATTGAACCACTGGAGACACTTATGGACATATCTACTTAAAAACCATTTTCAACAACTGTTTATTAATGATTATTAAATAGTTGATCGTATGACTATAATAATGTGGTTCGGGTCAATAAATTATCACAAAAAATAATTATTGTGCAACCAACGTTTCTACCCAAAATAACAGGTCTTCACCAGGCTTAAAAAGCAATACAATGCAATGTAAAGGCTTGTATTGTGATTATAAATAAATAATATTACTGAATATTTAAGGTGTAGACCGAAGCGTGGGTGGGAGGATTGCGTTAATGTAGGCATCGAATCTTTGAATTATCTAAGCCTATTATTATTTAGTATTTTGAGAATTTGAAAAAATTGCAAGGCAACTTGCAAGGAGTTCATTGGCCCAAACCACCAACATTATTCTTCCTAGCACCAAAACATAAATCTTTTTGAGCACGAGTCACTAGGGGCTGACATATAATACAAGTCATCACTACCACCCTGACCTTGCCAAGGAGAAAAAGATAATTTGGAATTACGGCACCTTTGGGGAGTATGGGGACGACACATTGGTGTGTTTCTGGGACAAGAGATGGCAGCACCTCCGGGCACTAGATTTTTTATTCAAGATCTCATTTTTATGATTGTCCGATTTTTCTTTCAAAAGTTTCATTTCTTTCGTTGTGAAGAGTAGATTGGCAGAAAATGGTTTTCATACTTTTTTGATGTTTACTTCTTGAAAATTTGAAATCTAAAATTGTTACTAAACATTAAAAAAAATTGAGTAATGACGAAGAAAAAAATCTTGAATCCAATGCAATTTTTCCGATTTAAAAAGTCCAGCCACCAGTCAGTTCATAAGCATAAATTTCCTGTATATAATAAATATATGGAAAGTTGAACCTATAGCCTAGCAGTAGCTTTTAAACTTACTACAACAGGTTTTAATTTTTAGGAATGACAATATGTATTGATCTCTTGTAAGGTTTTCGAATTTCTCATACTTGTACGTTTTTCGATATCTTAAAACCGCCATGAAAATTTTCTGCTATTCGTTATTAAAACATTTTCAACGCATTTCCTTAAAACCGTTATCATTGTTAATTTTTCAGAACTTTAAATTCCCTACAACCTTCCCACGCAACATATTACTCAATTTCGAACAGCTCTTGAGATACGGGGTCATGGTTGTTTGTAAAACCGAAGCGCCAAACATTAGCTATAAAAATGATTTAGCCTTAATAACTATATTTAGTTAAAGTTAAGAGTATCATACATAGCCAATCTTGTAGATCAATAGTTTCCAACAATAATTTTTCGCGTACCACTTCTTCTAATTAGTACAATGGCAACGACTCCCTAAATTCTAAAAATGTTGACACTAGAACGTACCATTGAGCGAAGCGAAGGTTCTACTGGACCCTGAGAACATGAGACCCAAGCTCTAAGTACCTAATACAATCTGCAAAACATTACAATCACTGAAGTACTCGAAATTTCTTAATACAAAATAGGTACTAATTTCACTGCTTATAAAGAAATCAACCATCAGCTAATAACCCTTTGTATGAACCATATCTTCACAAATATATATTTTTTTCCGGCTTGTCTTGTGCACTACAACCTCTAATTAAGCATATTATGTCCCGTCCATTCTCCTGTTAATATCTGAATCTGACCGAACTATAGGTCATCATTTAAAGGTTAATCATTTCACACAAATTGGGATCAATAATACGGTCGCTGCCAAATGATAAAATCGTATCCTGGCAATATCTTGATAACTACATATCACATGGTGTGCAGTTTCATCTTCCTTCTTGCAGAATCTACAAGTCGGTGAGGCCAATTGTATACAGTCCTGTCACCCTCCTCAGAGTTATCCTGTCCAATGAGAGTAGTGTACAACTTCTCTCTTTGCATGGTCCCTCCAAAAACATCCTAGAGTGATGCTGCTTTCCAGTATTGCCTGGATCTATTGCCAGCAGCCACCTTGATCAAACCTTTAGTACAGCTGAGGCTTATTCCATATATTTTTCATTACAACAATTTTCTAATGAAGTGTCGCGAAACCTCAGGAAACCATTGTTGTTTAGGGGATGTCTTACAGGCTTGATACAAAATACAATATTATTAATTTCTTCCAAAGAATGTCGAGAAACTAATATTCCTAAATGTAATGCACTGTACACTTCTGGCATTTAATTTTTAAATGCTTCGCAAAACCACTCAAACCATGAGTGTAAAATTGTCCCTAATATCTTAAATGACAGATTTTCTATGGCGCTGGTTTCAGCAATTTTAATTAATTTCCGCTATCATAGATTATTTAAATAGCTATATTATATAACATTGTCAATATAAAAACTATTAATTGTTACTTTCACTTACCTAAATAAGAAATATATAGTAAGGGAAAGTATTTCGATTGTGAAAATTTTCGAATTCCAGTTTTCAACGGCATTTTCCAAAATTCCAGCATTTTTTTCATCGAATCAGCTAACCAGAAGAGCCACTTTATACCATACATTTTGGACTTTTTTACGATTTCTTCAAAAACGGCTCAAACGATTTTGATTAACTATATATATCGATGCAAAATTTAATGGGCTTTAACATCATGTAAGTTTCATTCTGATTGAAATAGTCTGACAGAGCTTAAATGCAGGTATTTTACATTTTCTTCCTCTAAAGTACATTTAATTTTGTATATTTCAAAAAATTAGGGACATCATAGATAAATAACGGCTAAATATGAAAGCTGGGCGAATTTGATAAACAACTAAAGGAGAAAAGTGCAAATATATTTTTTTATGCATTTTTTGTGTTTTCGAACACAAGAATAGTAATATAGATGAATAATATACCGTTGGATAGCTAAAGATTTTAGATAAAATATTATCTTATTCACGGACTTTTAAAGGTTAATGTAGAGTGATGAAAAGCCGATAAAACTAACTGATTTTTGTAGATAAAAATATAATAGATTATGTAATAAAACACATTTTTCTATTGAAATTCAATTTAATTCTTTAACAGCTTATTCTTATCTCTACATGTATTTAAAAATTCTTTAATTGATTTTAACAACGGAGGTTAGTGAAAGTCGTGTTTTGGTAATAATAATATTCCACTACTTTTAACTTTTGTTGTAACTGTGGATTGTTATTTTTCTACATCACTCCATATTTCTTATTTCCTCCTTCAAATCACTTATGTAAATTAGTGCTGTTAACGACTGTGCAGTAATATATAGAGAGAGGATGTGGGGTGAGGTCAATTAGGGTTTACGAGCAGCTCGCTTCGCTGTCCCTCTGGCGCCATCTTTCACAGCTATTCCTTCGCAGTTCGGTCTTCAATGCGATGAATCGGTTAGTCTCATATATATTTGTCATCGGCTCCATATATCACATTTATTACAATAATATAATTAATTTATAGTTGCCGACAGAGGACCTTTCGTCAGGCATTATTGTAAATCATAGGTGAAAAATTATTTCAATCAGTAAAGGCTGGACCTTTGTATCATGTGTTAGAACCATCCAGGTCTCTAGATAGTCTGGAAATCTTTTGATAGCTTTTTTGGGGATATTCATAAAAGTAATGCTTGAAATTTTAAATGATGATCGGATTTTTTTATATTCTTTTTTTTTTAACGTGGCGGGTTCTCTCATATTCTTCGGTCCACTCGTTTTAATGCTGATTAAAGAGGAGCATCTTCGTTTGGCGGACTATATAGTAAGACCAAAATTGGGAACCTAGTTTCAATGGCTCGATAAAGTAGTATAAGATGCATTTTGGCAATCCGCGATGAGAAAACAGTATAGTGCCGACTGAACTCTATCTAGATGACTTTTTAGGTGACCTTGTGGCTGGTAGAGGGTAGCTTTACAGAATCGAGATCACAAATTTGAATTTTTTTTAAATGGCTCATTCTTACTCCACTAGTTCTTCGCTCATTGTTTCTTTATTTAATTTGTGTCTGATTAATCTCAAATATCTACATTCTTGGCTTATTGACTAATATCCAGTGGCTATTGCTTTGGAATCGTCTATAAAGTTTACCAACGTCTATTGCTGATTCTTCCGTTATCAGGGTCCAACAAATAGTAACAGTAGATTTGTCATAACAACACCACTTCCTTTAGCTATAAATATTAGAGGAAGAGTTTTATCAAGGTACGGATAGTAGACATAGGATTTCATTTCGTCTTTCCGATGATGTCCGACGATCATTTTAATATGTATTCCCAGTGTAAGGTATTGTTATCAGTATCTATGAATGAGATATTGTTAACAAATTAACCATTAACCCTACCCAAAAGGATCGAATAAGAAAGTTACTAAACTTCACTACAAATAAATTCATCGATGTTTATGACTCCTAGTATAAGTACCGATCGCGCGCTATAGTTTTGCCCGAAATGAATATCAGTATTGACTGTCGGAAAAATAGGAGAGTATATTAGTCCGGTTGGCGGTCAGAGAAAGAAAAAATCTGCTGCGGGCAACACACGACTTTCACTTACCTCCATTTTTAAAATCAATGAAAGAATTTTCATACACAGTTAGAGATAAAAATAGTGAAATTATTAAGGAATTATTCAAATTGAATTTATATAGAAGCATGTGTTTTATTACAAAATCTATTATATTATTATCTTAAATAATCAATAAGTTTTATCTTCTTTTCATCACTCTCCATTAACTTTTAAACGCTTGTGTATGAGATGATATTTTTTCTAAAATCTTCAGCTTTCTAACGGTATATCATACATGTATATTACTGCTCTTATGTTCAAAAACGAAAAATTGCATTAAAAAAATATTTTTTCTGTTTTCTCCTTTAGTTGGGTATCGAATTTATTCAATTTATATATTTACCAGTTTTTCATCAGCGTTGACAAGATAATCTAGTTATTATTATTGAATCTACAAAATTAAAGGTACTTTAGGGGAAGAAAATTTAAAATATCGGCATTTAAGCCCTGTCAGACCATTTTTATCCAAATAAAACCTACATGATCTTAAAGCCTATTAAAGTTTACATCGATATAGCGAGTTTAATCAAAATCGTTGGAACCGTTTTCGAGAAAATCGAAAAAAGGTGCAAAATGCATGGTATAAAGTGCCTCTTCTGGTAAGCTCATTTTGATGAAAAAAGTTTTGTCACGTCTCAGGCGTATAGTTGTCTAAAATATGAAATTTCAGTTTTATAGGACTTACCGTTTCCGCCCGGGAGTTACCACACACACTCAGACACACACACACACACAGACCTTTTTGCGGGACTTGGTTATTTGGACTCAGGGGACCCTAAAACGTGTTTTTCCGTTGAAAACTGGAATTCAAAAATTTTCACGATCGCAATACTTCCCCTTACTATATATAGTAAGTGAAAGTAAAAACAGAGAAGCAGTGAACATTTTTTATTGTTTTACCAAAGTTTCGGCTCGAATGTTATGAAATGAAATAAAAAAAAAATCTGGGACCAAGTCCCCTTAGAACAAAAACAATGAAACTTAAAAAATTCTTATGGTCTAGTTCCTTTTACATAAAATATTTCAACGGTCTGATATTATATAAATCTTTGTATAGTTATATACATGTTGAGCAGTCACTTATACATACACACATTCATACTATAAATACCTAAATTAACAATGGAACGGAAGATTGAGAATCAAATAGGTAATGGAAGAGATAATCTTTGAAAGAAGAGAAAGAGGCAGCGGATTCCAAAATAATTAGAACGAGAAAGGATTTGTGAAAGGATGCAGTTCTATGTGATGGGGTATAAATTTTGATTGATTGGGTTCTAGTGTTCCACGAATGTATGTCAGAGCGAAGGATGAGGAGTTGAGTTATATAGCAAGGTTTTCTATTTTTCGAGGTTTTGAATACGTATACGTTTTGAATCATGAAAATATTGCCGTCGAACATAAGGATAAAGCCACTTTAACTCAGTGTAATAGCCAGAAATATGGTCACGCCTACAGGCTTCAAAAATAAATCTAATAAAGCAATTCATCAGACATTTTAATTTTATTTCTAGTTCATCGGTGTAATACAAACACGTAACCTCCACTCTTCGACGAAAATCCTGTCCATCAGTTTACTTCAATTCCATTCCAATTCCTCCCTCAAATACAGTCCGGTATCTTGGCTTACTACTAGACAAAAGATTGACGTGGAACCCACATACAAGACTCAAAAGAAAAGAACTCAAAAGACGATTCGGACAGTTATACAGACTAATAAACAGAAAATCTCAGCTTACAGTTGAAAACAAATTATTAATTTACAAGACAATACTCAATCCTATCTAAACCTACGGACTTGGACTGTTGAGAACAGCTAAGCGTTCTAGCATCAAACACATTCAATCCTTTCAATCCAAAGTCTTCCGAACAATAATAAACGCTCCTTATTATGTCTCCAACTATACCTTACGCTACGACCTTAATGTTCCATTTATTTCAGACCTGATTCCATCCAAATGTTCCAAAGTCCACCAGAACCTTATTTATAATCCTATCCTCTAGCACAATCTCTATCCAGCTCCACTCATCCATACAACCCACTTAGAAGGTTGAAACGGCAATGGCCCCGAGATGATTTGTAAATACATATGCTGACACTGGTCAGATTCTCCTCTCATGAGCGGTGTGATTGTGGCTATTGCGCCCTCACTCAGCTTCCGCTGGCTCTCACCAGTGATGCGACTGAGAGGGAGACGCTGGGATCCTTCGGGCTCTGCCCCGTCCAGGAATCCCCAGCTGATTGTTAATATTGTAAATAGGTATGAATGGGATATGTTTTGTTTATTTATTTGTTAACTTCATTTATTTTTATTTATTTTGTCTACAAATTTTGTTATTGTACACGTTTATTTATTTATCATATAGTTTCATTTTATGTAATTTGACTTTCCTTTTGTTTATATTGTAAATATTGTACAAATGTGATCCTGTAGCAATATTATTATTGTCCATTCTTACAAATTGCAATATATACGAATAAATAAAAAATAAAAATAAAATAATAAAAAAAAAGTTCATCGGTGTCAAAGTGGTAAGTGCTATGCCATCTTCAATCAATAGGCAATCTATTGAATTAATCAATAGGGTGATTTATTGAAAGATGTCATAATGATTGGAGCTGAGACATTGGCAAAGCAATAAGTAGTTTCCACTACTTCATTGTTTTCCATTTCTCAGACCGCCACACGGACTAAATTTCTTTTAAATTTACCCTAAATGTTTGAAATACAGTGGTAACAACGAATAATATTAGAAATTATAGCAAACAATGTTACAATACCGTTCGCCGAAGGATCTGATGATAGTGAGACTTGTAATTCGTAGCCCGGCCCGACTGTTACACATACGTGCGTAATCTCACTCCGCCCCGTGGTCCAGTTCTCACGAGACCTCCAAGAATCCTCCCTTGGCATCTCCTCCGCCTTCGGATAGTCCTCGCCTCGACTAAGGACCGGATTCGCTAATACAACTGAGATTATATGAGTTTCTCTTCCCATGGGAACTGGATTTCTCTCCAGAGCTCTCGTGTCCTTTGTGTCTCCACCCCGAGAGCAGTTTTATTGTCTTCCCTTTGATGTCTTCCTTTTCTCGCTGAGCTATTGTACCTCTAGTTGTACCGAGCTGTTTCAAAGAGCAGGTGTCGCTCCTAATAAGACGTCTTAAAAGGCCTCGTAAACCTCTTAAAAGTGTAAAATATTGTCAATAAAACTTTTATAAACCGACCATTAAAGAGAGAACTATATAGTATATATATTATGAAGGGTTTTTTAGTAAACCATCTTTATCTTTCAGTTTTTCAAACAAGCGTAAAAAAAATGGAAAAACATTATTGATCAGAATCAATGAATGTATCAACTGTAAATACATGTATATTGGAATGTTTTTGCTAAGGCAGCGGCACCTTCAAAACCTAGCTTGCTTGATATATTTTAATCCATATATACACTATATTCAATGATACCATTGGATTTCCTTTCCAAAGAGATCGTGTACACCAATCCAATAGCATGCAGGGTAAGATTAAAGTAAACAAGATTCAATTAATACATTACTATAATTAATAACTCACACATATTCATTATATTAACACATTGCCTAGAACATTGATTGAGAATACTGAGGGACACTTTCACTACTACCTTTGCCACACAATATTATAAACAAGAGAGATACCTTTAAAACACTTAGTCGCCTGGTGAAGGTGGAATCAGTTCTTGGCTCTAAAACCCGCAGGTTGCCCTAAAAAATAACTAAGGATTTTTCGTATGTAACTAAGGATGCCGTCCTTCGAAGGAGACGTTAAAAGGTGGTCCCGAGCCTGTGCGATGTCAGGTACTCGTTAAAGATCCCTATCCTAATAAAATAAACCTGGATAGGCAATATTTAGGACTCCGACTGTAGCAACGTCCGATTAGCCATAGTAGCATAAAGTGACGTTAAACGAATAAACAAACAGTTCTTGGCTCTCAGATCTCCAGCTGCTCTCTCTGACACCCAGACGGACCTCGCTTCTTCTTCAGGATGGAACTCGACTTCTCGTGGCTAGATTAAGACCCACCTCATCTTAACCCACCTCACCTCGGGCAGGGCTGATCTGGGAAGTGCCCCAAGCTGGGGGTTCTTTGCCCTAGTGTCTAGGAAGTTTCCCGAGATACGTACCTCTGGGGGGCCCCATGGAGGTAAACGCCTTTTGATGTTTTGCCCACAAAGGCTTATTGATATTTACTTTATTAATATATTAATTATTTAATAATAAATTTATAGCCCTCAGCATTCTCAATACATTACAATATACTGGCTTAATTAATTGCTTTGTTCAATTCATCTTCGGTGTCCCTAGGTACACTTCCGTATCCCAATTTTATGGCAAGTTGAAGTGGCTTTACCCTTCCAATCCTCGCAAGTATTTTCTTGCTTCATCCCTTTCCCAAGTTACCCAATCCCGCCGCCCATCATACATTTTTGACCTCTTACAATTCAAATCCTCTGTCCATCCCCGTAGTACACGCTCCAGGCCTTCAGATTTATACAGTACGGCCCACCGAACTGCACATTTCGACAGATACTGTCTCATTCGATCCTTAATCCTATGGAATTCCATTCCTCCTTCCATCCGTCACTCCAATTCTCTTTCTACCTTCAAATCCCGCATATTAATTCGGGGATGAATATTCAGGCTCAATAAAATTGTAAATAAACTTTTTTATTTTTTTTTTTGTTGTTTTTGTTTTCTTTTCATTTAAATATCTCTATTTTATGTAAGTAATTATTAACTTGTTTATATGTATTTAATTTGTTCTGAGACTCCAAAGCACATTTTGTACATTCTGTATATTTTATTCTAAAGAGACAAGTCCCAGAGTAATAAAAAAAGTGATTTAAATATGAAATAACCATCAATAAAACCGCTACTTGGCAATTAAATAAAAAAAAAAAAAAAGGTGCCGTATAATAACCTTATACGTTAGATCATTTACTCTTTCATGAAGGTTTATAAGTAATTTTGCAATTGATTTTTTCTTTAGATAGGAAAACTTAAGTCTGTAATCAAGTCACCAACAATGATTCTTGAATTATGAGTAGTAATACAGAAGTATAATATACCGTTGGAAAGCACAAGATTTTAAAGTTAATATGCAATAAAATTCGTACAAGCTAAAAGAAATTGGACTCCCATGGAAACTAAACTAAACTTTTGATATGTATGTAGATTCATTTAAAATCCAAAGGGCACGAAATAGCCACATCTACGAGGAGCTCCAGCTACTCCAGGTGCCTGAGTACTAGGGGTGGGCATAATCGAATGATCGGACTTCGATTATTTAAATAATCGAATGATTCCATAATCGAATGACCGAATGATTAAGATGCATTCTGAAAGACAACATGGCACAGTTCCCCTCTCTATGATTGTTGAGGTGGCTGAGCCTAGGTCCTAATACCCATTTGATTTATGTAATGAGCAAAAAATAAGGTCATCCCCTTATAATCCCTCGAGATAAAAAATTCAGTCGAATTACCGATTATCCGATAATCGATTATTCGAATGATCAAATAATCGAATTGTTTGATAATCGTCATTAATTATGCCACCTCTACTGAGTACATAGGCTAGAGCACATCTTGATGACTAAAGGCTGTGCCAATCCCTCTTGAGAATATGGCACCACCCACCCAGCCTGGAGTGGCAAGCACTGTCCTTTGTCGACGTTTTCGCCGAGGAAAGGGTCTGGACCTGACTTGAATCCAATGTTTCAAAGCCTAGAAATGTCTGTTGAGCGAAGCCGCGTCGGAACCACCACATGCAGTGGACTTAGATGTGTGGACTTTTCTACAAAGCACGGTTGGAAAATATGACCGATTTAGGTGGACAAATTCTGAAACTGTCCATATTTATTTGGGTCCCATATTACGGAAAAAAATTGAATAAAAGTTATAGAAAAATAATAAAAACTTATTATTTTTGGCACGATTGGCGAGCGCACAGGGGTCAACATCAAATTTATTTGCAAAAGTCTTAAAACTTCACATTTTACGTTTGAGTCACAGAATACAGAAAATATACAAAAAATCTAATATGGTCGGGTTGCTGAACTGCTAATAGATGCATTTTATATCATTCAGGAACGCTTAATTATCGGTTGTAAAACCTTTTATTCGGGATGTTGTGTCTGAAAGAAATTATTTATCTCTCAAACGCAAAATTCTTTGTAATATTAAGACTAGAAGATTTGAACAATACGGGTAACTTGGGTTATTAGTTTTTAGTTATTGAATAGGGCCTACATTGCAAATTGCTAAATTAATTTTACAGTTCGTATGTATATCAATAACGATTTGAAATATATGTCCTTACCTGTCTCAGCAATGTCATGTTACAATACAGCAGTAGATCTTGTGCTAAACCACCTTGAACATAAATGAACATGTATAAGATAATCTGTCAAAAAATAATAAGATAACCACTCCGGTTATTAGGCACTTGTGCGAACAGGAATGATTCACTCATTTACTTTTGTTTGTAACCGGTATTGCGGAAAATATTAGTACTAAGGGCCTTGTCTTTAAAAATTGAAGCACTGGAAAATTCCGACTTTGACTTGACTTTTGTCTACATACGTGTCATTTTGCCACTTCGATGATAAGTATAATAGTGGATAGACTTTATATAATAACGTAATATTTTTTGTTAAATGCCTGCATTGCCGACTGAACATTTTTAAACATAATAACACTAAAATCAAGTTCAAAACTGTGCTATGCAAGGCCCGTCACTATACATAAAAAAGTAACCAATGAACCTTATCATTGCTTAAATTCGACACAATCAGTGAATAAAGATTGTGTAAATGTATACCCAGATTAAAAAAATAACCAATAGATACTATATATTCTTCCATGGTTAACACGTGTAATAATAGAGTTATGATAATGAGATGTGCGAATTTCATTGATCTTATCTATACCTCATAAGCTCAATTGCCGAAACGTTGAATGCAGTTTATTTACCGTTATTGATAGTTGCTTGAAAACATTTACTAATATATTCCGTTTATCGTTCAGTAACGTAGAGCTTACTACAGTTCCCGTAGCCGTGTAGTTGAGGAAGACAAAAATTGGCATGGCCTCGGAGTGAGATGACAGATCAAAGACCGCGGATCTCCGAAGCGAAGGCGGGCGAGCTGTCGCCTTCTTTATTCGTGGCGACCATTATTGGGAAGTGTGAGAAGCGTGTTATCTTTTTATTAAATTAAATGCTGACATATGGAGCTATGTGGAGTATTATGCCCCCTAGATTATAGGTGGGCGGCACCTCTACCTGCCTCCCATATTCGGGCCTCAATATCTCAGCTGGTGTCCATTCATCTCTCTTCCCATTACATCTACTATCATGTTTTAACACATCAAACACACAAACACACACACATTAATATATTATAATAATATATATAATATATATATGCTACACATTCGTAACTCTAATACCCTTCCCAACCTTTAAATCTCGTTAGTCAATTACTCTATCTATTCAATTTCTAAGAATCTTGAAAAATTCAATTATCAAAGTTTATATTTTTCAGTACAGAAGGATAATGTGTATTTTATTTATTTTAATGCCTTTGGTTAATATTAGGTATTGAATATAGTAGTTATTGACGTATTTTACATATATTATAGAATGTTGATAATGTCGTTGTCCTTTTTTTTGCTATTATCGATGTATGTTTCGTTCCAAATTCTTACTCTAGGCCCCCAGTGTCCCCTTATTTCTTACTAGCAATATGTATTATTCTAAAGGGACTTGTCCGAGAATAAATAGATACAATTATTTATTTGTATAACAGATGACCCTTAAGATTTGGTATAAAATCCTATTTGGTCAATATGAACAAGAAATATTGACAACACTTACTTAACCTAAATTTTATAATTTGTATTATTTTTAAAGAACATATTCAGCTTCTTTACATTCACTGTGTCCATATTTTTTTTAAAATGCAGTCTTTTCCTCCGGTGTAAAGTTGCGTTCTTTCTCATATTTTTTGCATCTGAAAACAAGTGCCGCGGGTCTTATGGCTGTCTGCAGATATCACATTTTTCATATTATTTTTTCCTCATTAACACAAGATATTTGTTTGTGCACCCGTGGTTTGTCCTCAGTCTTACGATTTGTACGATATTTGTTCGCGTTAGTTGCTTATGCCGAGCAAACCATGGAACAAGGCTCACAGTTTGTTAAACCGTTAAACAGTTGTTAAAGTCTCTCACTTTTGCTTGTGACTTCCAGTCATACCTTTCTTGCATTCTTTTATTTCTTCTTTCTTAAAGAGTCTTAGGAGATCCATTACGGGTACCATGGCGTTCTCTTCCACTGCTTGTATTGTCCCTGCAGCTCTGTCAGCAGCCTCATTACCGGATAATCCTATGTGGCTTGGAATCCATTGAAATACATAATGGTTGTTGTCGGATTAAATTAAATAGATAAATTATTATTTTATATATATATATATATATATATATATATATATATTTCTCTCGGTCATGATGTCATTCTATCATTCTACATATACAGAATGTAATATACAGATATCACGACATTTTGTTGGATATTACTGGTTGCTAACGTATAAAAACCTGTTGTAAAACAACCTTCATTAGTTTTCTTTTATTATTTCGACAATGAACCTTTGTAAAAATTTGAGGGCGTGCGTTTCAACTTACGTAGAAACCGAATAACGAATAAAAGGGGCAGGAAATTATTACACAATAGTTTACTATTTACTAATGACTATATTAGGGTATAAGTGTTTGTATAGTTGTTTATAGGCAATTAAGTAATATGAAAAGCAATAACGTATTCAAAAGAAAACAGAATATCACCGCTGCTAATTTTAAAACGCTATATTCCTGCTAGTTCTCAACCAATTTCAACTATTCAAAAAAAGAAAAAAAAATACAATAACCCCTCCCCCTCACAATTTGAGAGCTAACGTTTCAAGATGCGTAGAATCCGAATAACGAAAAAAAAAATCCGTTTGTCCGGGGGTCCGCAATAGCTCAATGGGAAATAATTTTAAATTACCTTTACGTAACATATATTTGTGAATCCTTGGCTTTAAATAAGAACCACACAAGCTCTACATAGACTAATTCATCATTATCAGTGATATAATTACTAGTGATCACTGATAGGTGACTGCCATTGCACGATCAAAACGATAAAATTGGTTATTTTGACCATTTGAAAATATTGAGCATAAATGACACATTTAACTTTACATAAGATAATAAAATAAAAAAACCTGTACCACTACAACCCATGAAGGGTCTTGGGCTCAGTACATATAGATGTTCGCACTGTTTCTAGGCCAACGGCAGTGCAATGAGGTGATTAGGCCTTAATCACGCTCAGCCGCCAGGTTTTTTCCCCAATTAATTTGGGTACCCATTTTATAGAGGCTGGGTCTGCCCCAGGAGGGTCTCCATACCCTAGGGTCGCCCCCCGACTGAATTAACAGAATAAAAATATTCTGCCACAGGCGGGATTCGAACCCAGGACCCGGAGCACAGCAGACTAGTGCTAAGATAATAAACAAATTTGATTTATTTGTGAGCATTTGAATTAATATCTATCTTGTATTGCTGGGTGGCTAGCATAACAGCCTTCCATGCCAAAGGTAACGGGTTCAAACCCGCAGGTGGTCCTAGGATTTTTTAATGGGAATGAAAAATTCTTAGTTATGCCGTCCTCCGGAGGGGACGTTAAAAGGTTGGCCCGAACCTGTGCGATATCAGGTACTCATTAACGATCCCTATCCTAATAAAACCTGGATAGGCAAAATTTAGGGCTCCCACTGTAGCATCGTCCGATCAGTCACAGTAGCATAAAGTGATGTTAAATAAATAAACGAACAAACGATCTATCTAGTATTAGTTTTAAATTTGGGTAATTCAATGTTGCGTGAATTGGAGTATACTTTGGAGCCTAGTTCTTTTTTCTTTATTTCCATTTTCCATAATTGGCCATTACTGAGTTTAGGTAGTGGTATTTCAGTGTGGTATAGTGGTGTAGCACTCTAATAATCTATATATATAAATATTTAGAGGGATCTAGCCATTGAAATGGCTGGATTAAGGGTCCGAGACATTTTTTTTTTTTAGGACCATTGGGCTATTCCAACGTATATAATTTATTTACAGCTTCGTCAATGGCAACGATTGGCCTAAAGCATTTAACAGAATAAATGTTTATTTCTTGTCAAGAATAAGGAAAGAGTTATTAGATGAGGTTTTAAAATGACATTAGACTACGAGCTCTTTGGAAAGCAGGTATGAAACCCGTCCAAAAAGTAAAATCTGCCTCCGATGGCTGGGAACGGTCGGGAGAAAGCTCCCTTCTTCAAGACAAAGCGGCTGATGGAGGTGAAAAGATGCGTAGGAATTAGTCAAAGCCAACTCCATGACAGAACGGATTGCTAATTGTGTCTCCGTGCCTCCAGGCGTACTCTCTACTTCGGGGAGCCGTCCTGGCGAGAGGGGTAGGGAGGCCGAAGTGTCGGCTATCTAATGGAGTCGCAACATTCTTATTTAACACGTTAACAAATCAAGATGCTAAATTCAACAATACCAGTGACTTATTGTTAGTCATAATTACTATATAATCTTTCTAAATAGACCATGTGGCGCCTTTGTTGTTTTGAAAAA
Organism: Piezodorus guildinii; assembly: GCA_023052935.1. Classification (NCBI taxonomy): domain Eukaryota; kingdom Metazoa; phylum Arthropoda; class Insecta; order Hemiptera; family Pentatomidae; genus Piezodorus; species Piezodorus guildinii. The sequence goes on from CM041294.1 coordinate 37,930,638, forward strand.
TTTATTTATTTATTTAACGTCACATTATGATACTGTGGCTAATCGGACGATATTACAGTGGGAGTCCTAAATCTTGCCTATCCAGGTAACGAGTACCTGACATCGCACAGGCTCGGGACCACCTTTTAACGTTCCCTCCGAAGGACGGCATAATTAGGACCACCAGCGGGTTTTAACTCGTGACCTTTGGCATAGGAGGCTGTTATGCTAGCCTATGCCCAGCTACAAGTGATTCTAACATAGATGTATACTATACCATTGGAAAGCTTAAAAGTTTAGAAAGGATAATATGCCGATATTTTAATTTTTTTTCCCTCTAAAGTACCTTTAATTATGTATTTTTTATGAAATTTACCATATCATCTGATTAGCATTGCTAAAAAACAGGTAAATATATAAGTTGATCGAATTCGATATCCAACTAAAGGAAATAACTGCAAAAATCTTTTTTTAATGTTTTTTTTTGTTTTTTAACATAAGAAGAGTAATATACCGTTGGAATGCTAAAGATTTAAGACAAAACATTATGTTATTGAATATTATATAAATGAATATTTTTTATAATGAAAAATATTATAAAATGTTATTGAAAGTAATAGTCCGTGAGCCAGCATCGAAAAATGTAATGCTTTTTAGTATGTTTTATGCAAAGTATCAATCGTAGCAAAGCAAAAAATACACGTCTGCCAATTTGAAACGGGTGGATTACAAAGTGGCGGCCATCCGAAAAGGGAATATCACTCTTTTCTACCATAATTATGGTAACTATCATGGAAACTGCTCATCCTATGAGGATAATCATTATAAAGTAAATCATCAAGTATTTAATAACCTTTCATTGGAGTGGTAAAAGGCATTTGTATGTCTAATATTCAGCAATATTTGGGTATTACAAAAAGCAATATTTTTTTGCGAAAAACGAGATATCACTCTCTTCTAACATAATTATTATTATTATAATTCTGACTCATATGACCACGATTTTCCTTTTGACCTCATAATACTAGACGGTAATACGAACCAAACGACGCTAGTCTGCCACACAAAAGTGGCTGGGAAGCCGCGCCAGAAGTGTTTCTGAATTGGATTTTTAGGAACAATTCTGACCCATGTTACCATTTCACTGACATTATGTCGGTGAGTATTAGGTCTACGGATTTCTATTAATACTCAAATTAAAGCTATTTTTATGCCTCGTAAAGTAGTTTATTACCATTATATTTTCTGGAACATCCGTTTCCGTAATATCAACTAAATTAATGACAAAAATAAGAAGTTCTTCGGACATAAGACGTGTTTCACAAATCAGATTAAATTTTAATCATTTTCTATGTATGGTGATTTAATTTTCTTATGTTAATTGTCATAACGATTATCCTCATATGATGAGCGGTTTCCATGATAGTAGCCATAATAATGTTAGCAAAGAGTGATATATCTTTGTCCGATTTTTTTTTTTTTTTTTTTTTTTTTTTTTTTTTTTTTTTTTTTTTTTTTTTTTTTAATGGCTATATATCGTTGAATATTGAACATAAAAATGTTTCTTACCACCCAAATTAAAGCTTATAAAATACTTGATGATGTATCTTACAACAATTATCTCCATGAGTCGCTTCTATGATAATGTTAGAAAAGAGTGATATCTCGTTTTCCGCAAAAATAATGTTTTTGATATACCGCTATATCGTTGAATATTATACATACAAATGTCATTTACTACTCGAATAAAAGCTTATTAAATACTTAATGATTTACTTTATAAAGGTTATTCTCATAGGATGAACCGTTTCCAATGATAGTAACCATAATTATGTTAGAAAAGGATGGAATCCAGCTATTCCCTATTGTATTTTTCACTTACTATATATAGTAAGGGAAAGTATTGCGATCGTGAAAATTTTCGAATTCCAGTTTTCAATAAAAATACACATTTTAGTGTCCCCTGAGTCCAAGTGACTAAGTCCCGCAAAAAGGTCTGTGTGTGATAAATCCCGAGCGAAAACTAAAAGTCCCATGAAACTAATATTTCATATTAAAGACAACTATACGCCCGAGATGCTAAGCAACGTTTTCATCACCAGAAGAGCCACTTTATACCATGCATTTTGCACGTTTTTATGATTTTCTAAAAAACGGCTCTAACGATTTTGATTAAACTTGCTATATCGATGTAAAATTTAATAAGCTTTAATGTGATGTAGGTTTCATTCTCATCAAAAGTCTGACTGAGCTTAAATGCCGATAGTTTAAATTTTTTTTCCTCTAAAGCATCTTCAATTTTGCACATTCGAAAAAATTAACTATTTCATGTTGTTAGCATTGATTAAAAACCGCTAAATCTATAAGTTAAATGAATTTGATAATGAAGTGAAAGAGATAAGTGCAAAAGTATTTTTAATGTAATTTTGTTTTTTAAGAGATAAGAACCGTATTGTATAAGTATAATATACCGTTGGAAAGCTAAACAATTTAGAAAAAATATTATTTCATGCACAAATTTATAAAATGTATTGGAGAGTGGTGAAAAGTGGATAAAATTAACTGATATTTTTAGATAATAATATAATATATTATTTAATAAAATACATGTTTCTGTCGAAAATCAATTTAATTAAGTCTTTAAACTAATTTCATCTCTAACGGTATTTAAAAATTCTTAAATTGATTTTAACAAGGGTGGTAAGTGAAAGTCGTGTGTTGCGCGCACCAGATATTTTTGTAATCCACCCGTTTTGAGTTGGCAGACGTATATTTTTTGCTGTGCATAAAACATACTAAAAAGTTTGGTATAATGAGTTGCATTTTTCGTTGCTGGCTCACGGACTATCAAAAAATGCCTGATTAATCAAAGCAATAATCCTGTATCATTTATGTGGACAAATCTTAATTATTCTTTAAATAATTTAATTATAATTAAAGTTTTATTTTTAATTTTAAAGCATTAAAGGTGTCACTATCTAGGACAGGACAGCAGACCTTCACCCCCTCCACACTCGGAGTCAAGACAAACCCCTCGACTTTCACACAACTCTACTCCTGGCAATCCTTACATCATTGGCAGGATCCCTGATACCGGCGGCCATTTTGTTCAGTAATGGGGAGATTGCGTACAGGATAGGCTAATGGTCCCCGCCTCGATAATCTTTCCATTTTCTTCGGATAATTTTAGCGTAAGACTCGAAGCCGAGCTCTTCAATTAGTGTAATTAGTGGTGGGTAATGGACAATTATTTAGCGGCTACCAACTATCGTATATAACAGGCCGCTCCGCTGTAATCGGATGTCAGGATTAGTAGGGGCTAGAGCCCAACATCAGGCGCGCCTCGACACTATATTCCAGTAATTGAAAGAGAGTTATGGATTCATTCTACAAAGCTAAATGGTATATTACTATGTATTCCACCAAAAACATTCATATGTGCCCACATTCCTGCAAGGGCGTATGCAGGATTTTCGTTAGGAAGAGAGGGGAAGCAATTGGATAGAAAATCGTTAGGTGGGGAGGAGGAGGGGTCCAAGTTGGCTGAAAATGTAAGTTAAGTTTTTCAAACCCCAGTATATTACAAAGGGAGCGGCGTGGTCTAGTGGATAGAGTACTAGTCTGCTGTGCTCCGGGTCCTGGATTCGAATCCCGGCTGTGGCAGAAATATTATTTATTCTGTTAATTCAGTCGGGGGGTGACCCTAGGGTATGGATACCCTCCTGGGGCAGACCCAGCCTCTATAAAGTGGGTACCCAAATTAATTGGGAAAAACCTGGCGGCTGAGCGTGATTAAGGCCTAATCACCTCATTGCACTGCCGTTGGCCCAGAAACAGTACGAATCTCTATATGTACTGAGCCCAAGACCCTTCATGGGTTGTAGTGGTACAGGTTTTTTTTGTTTTTTTTCAGTATATTACAAAGGACTCATTTACATCACTATTATCACTATTTGGACATATGAAATCGAGCTTTGGGGCTCTACTAAACCATCTAATTCCTCCTGCATCCAGTCAATGCAATCCAAAATCCTTCGCAAAATCCTAAATGCAGCTTATTTTGTCACAAATCAATTCCTTCATAATGACCTAAACATCCCATTTGTTGCAGACATAGCCCGTTATAGATACTCCTCTTTTCATTCTAAACTCCCTGCCCACACCTTGTCCGTAATTTATCTTCCATAGATATCCCTGATAACCCTCCTAGGCGATTGAAAAGTAGGTGGCCTCGGGACCTACTGCCTTAAAACAGTTAGTGAAGTGCTATCACTGCGTTATCCTTTCTCAAGGCATTTTCATGACTTTTCTTCATACTGCATATTTACTTATTGTGTTTTTTAATACAGTTGCAAATTACAAGAAATAAAATAAAATAAAAAAATTTTCAAGCACTGTCTAATAGTGCTACAACTAAGTTGAGGTTTTTGAAGCATAAATAACCTTATTGAGGATATATAGTCGACTGTGATAATTATCGTAGGTAGCAAAAATCGGGGGTCGGTTTTTATTTTTAATATTGTAATTTTTCCAACGTTTCGGCTCACAAGATTGAGCCAAAACATTAAAAAAATTTAAAATATTTAAAAAAAAGACTTACTCCGATTATTTCTACCTACGATAAATAACCTTAATTTTATTTAGTTGTCAGGATTATATGTTTTTCTTTAATTAGCTCACTCACTAGACAGAGTGTCTTCTAAATGTGTAGTCATAATGCAGGAACAGATAAGAGATATCAAGCAATGTTGCTGTTCATGAATCTATAAAGAAGCAAACATCTCAAAATTTTTCTTCCAAACTGTGGACAATCGGACTATGGGTCGTGTATTTTTACAATCACTTATAAAATATGTATTAACGGAAAGTATTGCGATCGAGAAAATTTTAGAATTCCAGTTATCAACAGAAATACACGTTTTAGTGTCCCGCAAAAACATCTGTGTGTGTGTTTTTATCAAAATCAGCTAACCAGACGACCCACTTTATAACATGCATTTTGCACCTTTTTACGATTTTCTCAAAAACGGCTCCGATGATTTTGATTAAACTCGCTAAATCGATGTACAATTTAAGAGGTTTTAATATCATGTAGCTTTCATTCTGATTAAAACAGTCTGGCGGGGCTTAAATATTGATATTTTAAAATTTCTTCCTCTAATTGCATTTAATTTTGTAGCTTCGAAAATTAACCATTTTATCTTGTTAGTAAATTTACAAGTTGAGCGAGTTCGATATCCAACAAAAACCCAGCACCTTTTTACGATTTTCTCAAAAACGGCTCTAACGATTTCGATTAAACTCGCTATATCGATGTAAAATTTAATGGGCTTTAATATCATGTAGTTCCATAATGATTGAAATAGTTTGATGGGAATTAAACGCCGATATTTCAATTTTTTCCTCTAAACTACCTCTAATATTCTACATTCTATTAAAAAAAACCATATCATCTTATTACCATTGATTAAAAAACAGGTAAATATATAAATTAAATAATTCGATACCTAACTAAAGAAAAAAAAAAACGAAATAATATTTTCTTAATGCAATTTTTGTTTTGAACATAATAACAGTAATATACATGTGTAACATACTGTTGGAAAGATTTTAGAAAAAATATTATCTAATGGACAAGCTTGTAAAAGTTAAAAAAGAGTGATGAATAGCCGATAACTAAGTGATTATTTTAGATAATAATATTACGATTTTCTCAAAAACGCCTCTAACTTTTGATTTTGATTAAACTCGCTAAAGCGATGTAAAATTTAATATCATGTAGGTTACATTCTGATTGAAATAGTCTGACTGGGCTTAAATGCCGATATTTTAAATTTTCTTTCTCTCTAAAGTGCCTTTAATTTTGTAGATTCTATAAAAATAACCATACCATCTTGTTACCATTAATAAAAACAGGTAAATATATAAGTTGAACGAATTCAATATATAACTAAAGGGGAAAACTGCAAAAATATTTGTTTATGCGATTTTTTTATTTTGACCGTAAGAACAGTAATATACATGTATAATATACTGTTGAAAAGATTTTAGAAAAAATATTATCGAATAGACCAGCTTGTAAAATTTAATAAAGAGTGATGAAAAGCCGATAAAACTAACTGATTATTTTAGATAATAATATAATTGATTTTATAATAAAACACATGTTTCTATAAAAACTCAATTTAATGAATTCCTTAATAGTTTCACTTATTTTCATCTCTAACTGTATTTGAAAAATTCTTTAATTGACTTTTTCGTGTGTTGCCCGCATCAGATTTTTTTTTTTTGAGGTCTATCATCGGTCCCCACAATTAGACTAGACATTTATGAGACACATATTAAGCACAAATTTTCTTTTTGGTATTTTTCTTCTTTTTTTTTAATTCTTGCTTCTTACATCGTTGATTGGCCTATGAAGATAGGTTTTTTTGTACCATTTTAAAGCTAATTAAATGAAGAAGTTTTTCTGACATTCGGAAAAGTTTAAAAGCTAACGATAGGAAAGTAATAGCTCCTTGAAATCTAAGAATATTCATAGAAATATTAACATTTAATTTTCTGCATGGCGTACGACACTTACTTTCTTATTTTGAGGGTTCGACTTCTTAACCAAAGAGTAAATTTTCTCTTCTTTCAGTTTGCACCACTTCTCTTTCTGCTATAGCTTATATAGCATCACGCTGTGACCAATAGGAGCGAAGAATCAGTGGGAAATGTGGAAAAAACGGAGGAAATTGACCCCGCATCCCAATGATTCCAAATGATTTACCTTTAAATTTTAAAATAATATAATTTCCCGTTGAATTATATTTTGTCGTAACAATTAATAAATCACAGGGGATAGGAATCGATTTACGTCAAGAATGCTTTTCACACTGGCAACTACAGTGAGTGTTAAAAGTATTCGGAATTCCTATTTCTTTTCATTTATTAAGTATATTTCACAACTATTAATTTATATAATCCTTTTCAATTCATAAATCTTTAAAAAAGACTTCCATAAAGCAAAATCACGAACCAGATAACCGAAATGTCAATTTTTTTTAAGATTAAACAATTAATTTTGTAAAATTACCAGATCATTCAGTGTCAAAAGTATTCGAAAATCGTTTTGTTGTTTAAATTGGAAATCCTATTGTTTAATGGTTTCAAATGTTCAAATTCTCACTAAATTCCAAATCGGAAACCACTTTATTCCGAATACTTTTGACATTCCTATTTTTATATTTTTCGTAAATTAACGTTGAAACCGTTAAATATAAAATGACTATTGTCGTGATTTTTGGGTTCGTCTTAGGTATACCTTCCTCTTAACATTTTAAAGTGAGTAATAACTCTTTAAAAACAGAAATAATAACTCAAAAACAAGTAAACTACACAATGATAGTGAATTCCGAATACTGTCAAAACTCACTGTATAAGTCGCATTGTCAAGATCGGGTTGCGGAGAAAATCAGTACGTTCTTCTACCACAAGAGAATAAAAATAAAAATATCATTTACGAAGAAGATTTTTAAAATATATTATTTTAAAAACTGTTAAATCCCGATCATAATAACAGAAATTAATAATAACAGCGGACGAAGTCGCTGGCAACAGCTAGTTAATATATAAAAATAATGTGAAACTTCCATATGCCTGTTTAAGAAAACCAAGGGTCACACATAATTGAGATACAGTATTGAAAAATATTCTTTATTTTATAAAGTATAGACATATTTATGGGGTAAATGGGAATAAAATGGAGACATTTATTTCTATATTAATTACTTTCACTTACTATGTATAGTAAGGGAAAGTATTGTGATCGTGAAAATTTTGAAAATCATTTTTAAATTCACTTATCAATTTGGAAGGAATATCAAATTTTGAGTTTTTTGCTATTATTCTAGTTGTTTTTACTTTCACTCACTATATATAGTAAGGGAGTCCAAATAACCATGTCCCGCAAAAAGGACTGTGGGTGTGTGTTTGGTAACTCACGGAAGCGGAAACGGTAAGTCGTATGAAACTGAAATTTCATATTTAAGACAACTATACGCTCGGGACGTGACAAAACTTTTTTCATCAAAATGAGCTTACCAGAAGGTGCCTTTAAACCATGCATTTTGCACCTTTTTTCGATTTTCTCGGTTCCGACAATTTTGATTAAACTCGCTATATCGACGTGAAATTATATGGGCTTTAACATCATGTAGGTTTCATTCTGATTAAAATAGCATGACAGGGCTTAAATGTCGATATTTTAAATTTTCTTCCCCTAAAGTATCTTTAATTTTGTTGATTCTAAAAAAATAACTATATTATCTTGTTACCACTGATGAAAAACAGGTAAATATATAAATTGAATGAATTCGATACCCAACTAAAGGAGAAAACAGAAAAAATATTTTTGTAATGAAATTTTTCGTTTTGGAACATAAGAACAGTAATATACATGTATGATATACCGTTGGAAAGCTAAAGATTTTAGAAAAAATATTATCTCATACACAAGCTTTTAAAAGTAAATAGAGAGTGATGAAAAGAAGATAAAACATAAAACTAACTGATTATTTTAGATAATAATATAATAGATTTTTTAATAAAACACATGTTTCTATAGAAATTTAATTTAATTAATTCTTTAATAGTTTCACGTATTTTTATCTCTAGCTATATTTGAAAATTCTTTCATTGATTTTAAAAATGGAGGTAAGTGAAAGTCGTGTGTTGCCCACACCAGATTTTTTTTTACTGGATTCACCAAGTGACTAATTGAAATGATAATAATAATAAGACTTTATAGACAATAAGATAATTTCTTTGTCTTGAAGAGTGGATTTTTACAAATGGACTGTTAAAGAGGCGTAGAGAGCCGGTGACTGTGAGACCCGGGATTGGTCACGGTGAATTTGACTGTCACTGAAACTAAACGTTCCCCGAAAGTCACTGTTCTCGAATTAGCAACGAGTACTCACCTCAACTGATTGCTTTCACGGCAAGGATCCCCGGTTATTTAAAAATAACCGGTTGTTTCTTCTTCACAGGTGATTGATAGGGTTCAACTGGTTGATTAGTTATTTTCCTGATTTACACCCTTTCAGTAACAGGTTTTTAAATAATTGGTTACTTTGACAAAGGCTGAAAAGGACTGATTGCTCCGATAATTAATTGATGATCTTAGCTACTATAAAAAAAACCCACTTAATTAACCAAGCATTAGTTAGGTTGCTACATGGTTTTAATTACTTCCAGTAAAAGTTCGAGTGGCCTTCAAATCAGAGACAGCTCCTTATAGTATCTAAACAGAAAATCAATTAAGGACAGCTCTATTAAGACTATTATGTGGGAGCGGGGTGGAATAGTACAAGTGGCTCACTTGGTGTCTGTTGGTCTTCAGAAAAATATTTTAATTTACCTAAATGATAAGTATTTGCGAAACCGTGGTTCGTAACTGGAATTTAACGATTTATTTCAATAAAAAAAAATCTGGTGCGCGCAACACACGACTTTCACTTACTTTCGTTGTTAAAATTAATTTAAATTGTTCTTAAGAATTTTTAAACACAGTTAGAGATAAAAATAAATTTATAAAGAATTAAGTACATTGAATTTCAATAGAGACATGTTTTATTATATAATCTCTTAGATTATTATCTTTTACAATCAGTAAGTTTTATCAGCTTTTCATCACTCTTCATTAACTTTAATGATTGTGTGTACAAAATAATATTTTTACTAAAATCTTTAGCTTTCAAACGGTAAATCATACGTCGATATTACTGTGCTTATAATAAAAAATCTAAAAATTGCATAAACAAATATTTTTGCAGTTTTCTCCTTAAGTTGGGTATCGAATCCGTTCAACTTATATATTTAACTGTTTTTTAGTAATACTAATCAGATGATATGGTCAATTTCATAAAATCTACCAAATTATAGGTACTTTAGAGGAAGAAATTTTGAAATATCAGCTCTTAAGCCCTGTTAGACCATTTTAATAAGAATGAAACCTACAATATATATATTTTTTTTTTTTTTTTTTTTTTTTTTTTTTTCTTACCCTCTGGTTTTATTTTCAAACAAAATACAAATACAAATATAATATGTATAGCTGTCAGATTTGTCCTTCTGTTACCCGGAGGTATTCTAAAGAGGATTGCTATATGCGCTGGATGCACTAGTAATCTTTCAAGGGCTTCTTCTAAGCCTTTATTTATCCATTGCAAAAAAAACCTACAATATATTAAAGCCCGTTCAGTTTTACAACAATATAGCGAGTTTAATTCTACGAGTTTACACCCTATAAAGTGTATTTCCGTTGAAAACTGGAATTCAAAAATTTTCACGATCGCAATACTTTCTCTTACTATATATTCCATAGGTAAGTGAAAGTAAAAAGTTATTGGTTATTACGGTGAGCATTAAAATTAATGTTGTTTATTCATTTAACGTCACTTTAGACTAATGTGGCTAATCGGACGATGCTATAGTGGAAGTCCTAAATTTTACTTTTCTAAGTTCAGTTTATTTCAAACGAAAACCTAACATCGTAAGACTCAACATTTTACGTTTCTACTTAAAGACGGCATAACCAAGGATTTTTCACTGCCTTTTAAAAAGAAAACTAGGGCCATCTGATGGTGTGAACCCTCGACCTTAACTGTTATACTAACCAAATGTTCAGTATTTTTATTAAACCAATTTACTTGATTATTTTTGCATTGAATTCTAGAATTAATTTATGGTTTATTATTTTCCATAATAAATCTTTGTAATCGAACAAAAAAAAAAACAAAAAAAAAACTTCCCTTCCCTTCCTAATTTGAGATCTTACTTTTCAAGATACTAGATCTATAATAAGGAATATGAAACATCCGTCCATCGTACAAATTTATGAATTCCAAAACGTTTTTTGGTATTCGTAAAGAAAGTCATAAGTATCGTTAATGCAGTTCGATAGAGAATCAAATTCCCTACAAAGCAAAACAACAAACATCGAACTCGATAAGAAAATAACAGAGATGTAGTGTTTTGAATTTGAATGGGGTGATTGGCCAATTTATTTGGGTTAATTTATCGTTTTACAAATAAGTTAATTGCCTAAACAGCTATATGAATTGTTCCTAAAATAATTATTTGGAAATAATAAACCATTGTGTAATAATTTGCAGCGTTTTTTATTGGGTTTATTACTTTTTTTTACCTAATGGAAAGAGTGTTTTAATATACTTTGGTTTAAATTGAATATGAACGATATAGAATTCTATAAATATGAAAATGGAATATATAAATGTTTGTATATACAGTTAAAACATTCTTTTATGTTAAAAAAAAAAAATGTATGGCTTAAGCAGCCGATCTGAAAAAAAAAAAAAAAAAAAAAAAAAAAAAAAAAAGACCTGTACCACTACAACCTACAATGAAGAGTTTTGGGCTCAGTACGTGTAGAGATTCGTACTGTTTCTAGGCCAACGGCAGTGCAATGAGGTGACCACGCCGCTCCCTTTTGATCTAGAAATAAAGAAATTAATAATAATATATACAATTAGGTTTTTTTTTATTTTGGGAGTTCTTGTCGCTGTAATGGCTGGATAAATGCGTCCGCAAAAATATATTGGTAGGAACCATGGCTCTAGTGAAGAACCGCAAGATGTCAATGGGGAATAATTTTAAATTACTCCTACGTAAGATATTTATGAAGTCTTGGCTTTTAATAAGAATCACACGTTCTAATTCTAAGTGGTATTATTGCTTGTGTTTACTGACAGCTAAACCACAATCCCAACCTAAAATTGGTCATTTATCACCTCTCGATTCAGAAAAAAATGGAACATTTATGATGTATAGCAGATGATATTAGACATTTTTTTGTCACTTTCATTAATTTAATGTCATTTTATGAAACTGTGGCTATCAAACGATATTTAAGAGAAAGTTCTAAATGTTGCCTATCCAGGTTTAATTAGGATGAGGATCGTTAACGAGTACCTGACTTAGCTCAGGATCTGGGCCGCCATGTTACGTTCTCTCTTCAGGACGGCATAACGAAGAGTTTTCACTCCGTCCAAAAAAATTGAACGTCAGTTATTCAATGTTTCACGGATTGAAGTAAACTCCTAGAGCCTGGTTCTTTTTTTGTTCATTTCCATCCCACAACTAGGCTATTTCTAGAATATAGAGTTTCGGTAGAGGTATTTCGCACGCAATGTACGGTGCTAGTGTAGTCCACTGAAAATCTAAATATATTTCGGATTTAGGGTGTCCTTGCCATTGAAATTATTGTGTGAAAGGGTCCACGAAAATTTTTTGTTGTGAACCACTTATCTAGTGGATAGAGCACTGTTTACTGGGGGCCCGAAAATTAGAGAAAAATCTGGTTGCTGAGCGTGTTCCCAACCTAATCACATCATTGCACAGCCGTTGGCCTAGAAATACTACGTATCTCTTTATCTACTGAACCCATGACACTTCATGAGTTGTTGAGGCACAGGTTTTTTTTTTTTTTTTGTTTTTTTTTCTATTAACTCTAGCATGATTAGTTGATCTGAAATATTTTCGGTGTAACGTACATTTTTTGTTTGATTAATTTAACGTCCCTTGATGCTGCTTTGGGAGTCCTCAATTTTGCCTATCCAGGTTTAATTAGGATAGGGATCTTTAACGAGTACCTGACATCGCACAGGCTCGGCACCACCTTTTAACGTCCCCTCCGAAGAACGGCATAACTAAGGATTTTTTACTCCCATTAAAAAATCCTAGGGCCACCTGCGGGTTTGAACCCGGACCTTGAGCATAGGAGGCTGTTATACTAACCACCATGCTACAGCTAACCCCAACGTACATTTTAAATCTATCATAACGGGAGTTCTTATGATAAAAGTTATTACTTGTTTAAAGTTTTTCCATATTAGTAAAAGTTATACAAAACATAGCATTTCTCTAGGTACCTCATTGAAAAAAAAAAGCTAACAATAGGAAATAAGAGCTAGCTGGGAAGGATTGGAGTACCTGAAGATATTCCAAGACCGCTGATTTATTTGTAAACATTCTTGTGGCATTACAGCCTTCGGAAAATACCAAAAATGTCAACAAAATGGCGTTAGGTGATGAAATGGGACTCCGTGACAACTGTTGGACAAAGAGCACGCAGAGGTGGGAATGACTAACCCCAGAGCGGGCCTTCGAGATTACAGGCGGCCGCAACTCCCGATACCAACCGCCTCTTTCAATGGATTACTCTTACGTTCAGCTATTTATGTCTTCTTGTCCTAGCCGCTCCCCGAAGCGTCGAAGGGGAGATTCCACGGCTAGCAGCTTTATGTACATCTCGCGCTAACTGCGAAGCTGAGTATGTTTGTGGAGGTAATGTATGCTAATGACTCTTCAATTCAAAGCTTGATTTCAATTCATTTCAATTTTTTAATAAACCTGTACCTCAACAGTGCCCAAAGGATCTTTGGATCAGTAAATATAAAGATTCGCACTGTGTCTAGGCCAATGGACGAACAATGAGGAAATAAGTCCGAGATAACGAGAGTTTTTTCCTCAATTTTCGGGCACCCACTTTATGTGGGTTGAATCTTTATGGTGTGCCCCAAAAGGGTCACCATACCCCAGGCCACCCTCCGTATTTTTGGGTAGAATCTATTCACTAGACCACGTCGCTCCCAGAAAAAAATAAAATAAAGATTCAGATGATAAATAAACAGATAGACACTTATTACTCGATGTATACTTATTACTCAATTGGCAGATACATATGTATATAAAAATTAGAAGGTATTTTTGACCAAAATAATCACTTTGGTCTTTTTAATATCATTTTACTTAGCTGTACAGGGAATTAATTTACTATTCAAAGTAGGAATAGTTATTGAGGAGATGTTGATTCCTGGTGCAGCCAAATAAACACTTGATTTTACTTAATTAAGTGTTTATTTGATTGCAGCCGGAATCAATTTCTCCCCAATATGTGCACACAGTCAATCATTCTCACTTAATTAGGAATAGCTGTGTATTTTTTTTTTTTATTTACGGTCACTTAACGCAACTGTGGCTAATAGGAGTCCTAAATGTTGTCTATATAGGTTTAATTAGGATATTTAACAAGTAACTGATGTCTCATAGGCCTGGGAATACCATTTTACGCCCCTCCCCCCCAAAAAAAAAAACCTGCAAAATCAAGAATGTTTTACTCCCTTTAAAAATCCTGAGGCCATATATCGAGTTTGAACCCGCAGCCTTGCTCACGGAAGGCTATTATGCTAGCCAATACACCACAGGTGACCACTGGATTAGTTATATTCACTAGTTTCAGTTTTCAAGTTAACTAAGAGCTACAGTTAGGCGAACCAATTACAATCAGTCCAAGGGCGCCCTCATATTTTGGAAGGGGAGGGAGGGAACACTTATTTTAAGGGGAGAATCCGCCTCTGAAAGTAGGGCAATTGTTTAAAAAAACTACAGGAAATGTTCTATAGAGGAAGCGATATCGAAACTTGGACATTTATGCCATAACACTAAAGAATGAACTCGAAAAAACCGATTTGATGAAAAAGTCGCTATGTACTTTATTTAATTTGCTTGTGTCAAGCACGTAATATCAGTTTCGGTCGTTTTCATTTTTGAGCTGCTCCTAACCCACAGAAACACGCTAGATCTTTAAGGATACTTGGTTATATGGAGAATTTATCTTTCTCTTATGTTCAATGATATCGCGATACTTGTTTTCCGCTAACTTCTACTTAACCACGCAACGGATTCTAGGCCTTCTTTTCTGAAAGTTTATAAACACAATACATTGCAGTAATGTTTTTCTTCAGAAGGGATATAAAGTTTCTAGTAATCAAGTCATAACCATATTTTTCTAAGAAGTATAGATGTAGAATATACTGTTGGAAAGAGCAAAAAAGTTACGCTCTGCGTTCAACAATATTTATTTATTTCATATACTGTAACGTATAGTCATCAGTAAATATTGCACATAAATCCATTAAATAATAACTGGCAGTAATGTCAAAACTTTGACAATGTCATATATAGAATCACCCAAAGCTGTTGAATCTGTAAGCCATCGACAAATTTTCACTAGTCTTATACAGGGCCTCATAAATGTCTAGTCATATTGTAAGGTCAGATAGGAATAAAAAAGTTCATATGGCCCATAGTTAGGAGGAATCAAAGTTTCAGAATTGTGCTGTTATTCATTAGAAATTTTCTTTTTTATCATTTGGTAGCACTTATCTTTCTATGCGTTCACGTCAAGAAGATATATTTGTGCTTTTCCTATTAAAAAAATCTGGTGCGGGCGATTCACGACTTTCACTTACCTCCATTTTTAAAATCAAAGAAAGAATTTTCAAATACAGTTAGAGATAAAAATACGTGAAACTATTAAGGAATTAATTAAATTGAATTTATATAGAAACATGTGTTTTATTAAAAAATCTATTATATTATTATCTAAAATAATCAGTTAGTTTTATGTTCATTTCATCACTCTCTATTAACTTTTAAAAGCTTGTGTATGAGATAATATTTTTTCTAAAATCTTTAGCTTTCAACGGTATATCATACATGTATATTACTGCTCTTATGTTCAAAAACGAAAAATTGCATTAAACAAATATTTTTTCTGTTTTCTCCTTTATTTGGGTATCGAATTTATTCAATTTATATATTTACCTGTTTTTCGTCAGTGGTAACAAGATAATATAGTTATTTTTATAGAATCAACAAAATTAAAGATACTTTAGGGGAAGAAAATTTAAAATATCGGCATTTAAGCCCTGTCATGCTATTTTAATCAGAATGAAACCTACATGATGTTAAAGCCCATTTAATTTCACGTCGACATAGCGAGTTTAATCAAAACCGTCGGAACCAAGAAAATCGAAAAAAGGTGCAAAATGCATGGTTTAAAGTTCCTCTTCTGGTAAGCTCATTCTGATGAAAAAAGTTTTGTCACGTCCCGAGCGTATAGTTGTCTTAAATATGAAATTTCAGTTTCATACGACTTACCGTTTCCGCCCGGGAGTTACCAAACACACACCCACAGACCTTTTTGCGGGACATGGTTATTTGGACTCCCTTACTATATATAGTAAGTGAAAGTAAAAATAACTAGAATAATAGGAAAAAACTCAAAATTTGATATTCCTTCCTAATTGATAAGTGAATTTAAAAATTATTTTCAAAATTTTCCTCAAACTGTGTTCCTTAAACGGTTCTGGGAACAAAGGGGTCCGATTCCCAGCAAGAAAAATACATGCCCTGAGCAGTACCGAAATATGTATCGGCTAAGATGAAGCTTCATCTGGATATGCAGATATTTTTTGTAGGACACTGACTGACCGTGGGAGCGGACCCCCCGCCGCCCTGTGTTGACAGCCCCGCCCCCACAGAGCTCCGGCGGCCGGCTTTGATCCGGCGATAGACAATACGACACCGGGGCCGGTCAAAGGCCGCCGCACCGGCTTGAGGTAATTCCAACCTGACTCTGCCTCATTGTGCTCCTGCCAGCTGGTTAGGCGACACCTCTGCAGGTGTCCTCTGGGTGGCGGCGTCTTCTGCTTCGAGCTCATTGTTTGCTCTACTTCGCTCTAATAGCTCCGCCTCTTTGAATAGGCCTCGTCAAATTAGTCATAGGCCATTGTAATCTTTGGCTTTTACTGAGGAGAGATTACACTGCCATAAATATGTTTATGTAGTATCTGGCGACCTATCCAAAGTGCTCGGGGCAGATTTAAACGGATCATGAATTCCATATTTCAACGGTAATATTCGTTTTAGGATCAAAATAACCAAGTCCCGAAAAAGGTCTGTGTGAGTATAGTAAATATTAGTAATTCAATGTTTTGGGATTTGAAGTAAACTTAATTTTGGTGCTACACCATTCTGATTCTATCGCCTTTATTCCTGAAGCTCAGCGTCTGACTTTTTGTTGTCTCCTAATGCGCAATTCTCTGATATTTTACATTTTACCTTCATTTGGAAATTAACATAAGTATCAATATATGTACGTATGTTTGTGTATGTATGTATGTATACACACACACACACACACACAGGCTAGACGTTCGAAGTATTCAAATTATTATCTTATACCGTTTCTGTATAAGATAATAATTTTTCTAAAATGTTTAGCTCTCCACCGCTATACTATACGTCTATATTTCTGCTTTTATGTATATGTTCATAAACATAAACATAAACATATGTATAAAAATTAAGAGGCATGTAATAATTTGCATTAAAATAGTACAAAAGACAGAGGTTAATTTACATAAAAAGCTTTTATAAAATTTTTTGGCGACCAAACATGAACAACAGCTAAAAATAATGTTGTTAGAACTCACAACGAAAGGTCATAAAAAAAACTAATTTAATTACTTTACATTGAAGTTCAATTGACATAAGTTCTAACGACAACCAATTATTAAAGTTTTGAAAAAAAAAACATTAATTGACATTATCAGAATCTGGGAGAGGAATTTCAATTTTTTTTTTTACAATCAATTACCTATACATGAAGTATTGCGATTGTGAAATACACGTTCTAGGGTCCCCTTAGTCCAAATGACCAAGTCCCTCAAGCAGGTCTGTAGGTGTGGTAAGTCTAGCAAGAAAATAAAAAGTCGTACGAAGCTGAAATTTCATATTTAAGACAACTATACGCTCGAGATGTTACAGCAACTTTTTCATCAAAATCAGCTAACCAGAAGGGCCACTTTGTACCATGCATTTTGCACCTTTTTACGATTTTCTCCAAAACGGAGCAACGATTTTAATTAAACTTACTAAATTGATGTAAAATTTAACGAGCCTTAATTCAATGTAGGTTTTATTCTAATTGAAATGGTTTGACATGGCTTAAATGCCGATATTTTAAATTTTCTTCCCATAAAGTACCTTTAATTTTGTAGGTTCGAAAAAAATAACTATATCATTTTGTTAGTATCGATAAAAAACTGTTAAATATGCAAGTTAAACGAATTCGGTACCCAATTGAAAGAGAAAAGAGAAATAATAATTTTTGGATGTGTTGTGATTTTTAATTTTTTGGACATAAAAATAGTAATATAGACGTATAAGTTGGAAAGCTAAAGATTTTAGAAAACATATCTCATACACAAAGTCGTAAAAGGAAACGGGGAGTGATGAAAAGAAAAGAAAACTAACTAATTGTCATAGATAACAATATAATAGACTAGCTTTTGCGCGCGACTTCGTCTGCGTCAATTTCAGTTATTATGATCGCTATTAAGACGTTTTTAAAAGAATATATTTGGTTGTCTGGAAAGTTCGTAGAAACATTTGGACAACAATTAAAATTGGACAGCTTAAAATTTGTTTATTTAATCTACAAAAATGGGGTTGGTCTTCCAAATTGAAGACCCTCTAAACCGCGAAAACCACTTCTGAACCGTGCTGTCATTAATTGAATCGCTGCCATACTCGGAACGAATCTTTCTTGCAGTTTGGGCTACGTTTTTCCCTCTTTTAAAAAAGAACAGCATATTATTTCGAAAATGAACTGAATCGTCACTCATGTTGGATTGCAATAAACTACTCTACTGATCCTTCATAAAGACGAATTCAGTGTGTAAATATAGTTAATTCCATGAGGATTAAAGGCATATAAATAAACATTAGCCTCGTGATTTATTTTAGTGGAAAAAACAGAAGGTAAATTTTATTTTAAAAACCTCTACCAACTTTTCGGACGACCCAATATTTTAAAGTATTTCTGCTTAAATAATATTTTTGGTTTTATTTTCTTGTGGCAGAAGAACATACTGATTTTCTCCGCGACCCGATCTTGACGTAAATCGATTCCTAGATGTTTAAATGCTTGCCCATGTGATTTATTAATTGTTATGGCAAAAGATAAATTAACGGGAAATTGAATTATTTTAAAATTAAAAGGTAAATCATTTGGAATCGTTGGGATTCGAGGGCAATTTTCCCTGTTTTTTTCCCATATTTTCCACTGATTCTTCGGTCCTATTGGTCGCAGCGTGATGTTATATAGCCTATAGCCTTCCTCGATAAATGGACTATCCAACACAATAAGAATTTTTCAATTTGAACCAGTAGTTGAGATTAGCGCGTTCAAACAAACAAACTCTCCAGCTTTATAATATTAGTATAGATTATTTAATAAAACACATGTTTCTATTGAAACAAAGTAATTTGTAAACTCCCAAATTTGTAAATTTGTAAAGTAGTATATTCCCTGTAACGGCCGGCCTTCCTCAAGTATATATATCCCATTTTCCAAGCCACCCGCAAGTAATAAGGTCTCTTTGCGCTGATGATACAGCCTTGTACACATCATCACATCGCATTGACGCCATAGTTAACAGGCTACAGCTAAACTTCAAAAAAATGAATAAATATTGTAGTATTTGGAAATTAAAAATAAACGCCAACAAATCAGAAGCTATGATTTTTACTAAGGGCAGACCGAACATTAACTATCACCTTTTATTAAACTCAATCCACATCCCCTGGTCTAAATCAGTTACATACTTAGGCTTAACATTAGATAAATCGTTAATCTATACCGAACATATTAATAGAAAATCCGAAAAAATCAAATGCATTTACGAAATGTTCCCATATTTCAATAAAAATCTGGTGCGCGTAACACACGACTTTCACTTACCTCCGTTGTTAAAAGTAATTTAAGAATTGTTAAAGTCAATATAAGAATTTTTAAATACATTTGAAGATAGAAATAAATTGTTAAAGAATTAATTAGTTTGAATTTCAACAGAAAATGTTTTTTACTAAGTAATCTATTATATTTTTATCTACAACAATCAGTTAGTTTTATTGGCCTTTCATCACTCTCCATTAATCTTTAAAATTCCGTGAATTAGATAATATTTTTCCTAAAACCTATAGCTCTGCCTGTGTGTGGTAACTGTGAGCGGAAACGAAAAGTCCTATGAAACTGAAATTTCATATTTAAGACAACTATACGCCCGAGATGTTACAAATACTTTTTCATTAAAATCGGTTAACCAGAAGAGCCACTTTATACCATGCATATTGTACCTTTTTATGATTTTCTCAAAAACGGTTCCGACGATTTTGATTGAACTCGCTATATCGATATAAAATTAAATGGGCTTTAATAACATGTAGGTTTTATTCTGATTAAAATAGTCTGATGAGGTGTAAATGTCGATATTTTAAATTTTGTTTCTCTAAAATATCTTTAATTTTGTAGATTCTGTAAAAGTAATCATATTATCTAGTTACCACTGATGATAAACAGGTAAATATATAAATTGAATGAATTCGATACCTGACTAAAGGAGAAAACTGAAAAAATATTTGTTTAAAGCAATTTTTTTTTTAACATCAGAACAGTAAAACACATTTGTAATATACAGTTGAAAAGACAAAAATTTTAGAATTTTTTGTTATCTAATACACAAGCTTTTAAAAGTTAATAAAGAGTCATGAAAAGCCGATAAAATTAACTGATTATATTAGATGATAATATAATTGATTTTTTTTAAATAAGTGTGTTTTAATAACAACTTAATTTAATTAATTCTTTAATAGTTTCACTATTTTTTATCTCTAACTGTATTTGAAAATTCTTTAATCGATTTTTAAACGGAGGTAAGTTAAAGTCGTGTGTTGCCCGCACCAGATTTTTTTTCTATAGATTCTATCTTATCTAAAATGCTAGTTTATCATTTAAATTTTAGGCACCGCAGCAGGTTAATTTTATATACTAAATTTAAGGAAAATAAATAACAAAAATGCCCTACACAAACACATTTATAATTGTACCTCACTACGGAACACTTCTTCATAATAGTTTATCATTTGGAAAATGTAATTTAAGCGTCAAAATAATTTTATATGCCACATTTTCCTCTATTGCCTACTACGCATTCTACTTTACTGAAAGCGTATAAATCAATTAGCGGTTTTGAAATTTTGTCCGTAAAAACTAAAAACAAAACTAAAATTTGGAAAGCGATTTCCATTTCATTATGTTGTGTACATATCGTCCCTCTCATGTCAAACTAAAGAATGTGAAAAGTTCGTTTTTTTTTTTATATTAGCTACTATGCTACTAGCTACTAAACTATCCCTATCAGGAGCACGTTAAACTACTTGAGCAAAAGCCTTTTTTGGAAAAAGGCTGATTTTAGGCTCACCATTATATGTAGGTTTTTTTTAGCTTTCCTGAAAGCATCGATTTTCACATTCGTCAGTTTGGCGTGGTAGGGACGATATAAAGATATTTAAAATAATTTTAATTTTTACGTCATTTGTTGAAACTTCTTAAAAAATCACTAAGTCGTTATATGAAACCCAAAGTTTTCTTAAACATAATCTAATAACGATCGTAAACAAAGCTTAATAGGGTTACCTGTAGCAGGGTGGTTAGCATAACAGCCTCCTATGCCGAAGGTCCCGGGTTCAAACCCGCAGGTAGCCCTAGGATTTTTTAATGGGAGTAAAACATCCTTAGTAATGCTAGTCCCCTAGTCCTTCGGAGGGGACGTTAAAATTTGGTCCTGAGCCTGTGCGATGTCAGGTACTCGTTAAAGATCCCTGTCCTAATAAAACCTGGATAGGCAAAATTTAGGACTCCCACTGTAGCATCGTACTATTAGCCATAGCAGCATAAAGCGACGTTAAATAAATAAACAAAACAACAAAGTTTAATGTAGCAAATATAAATATATACATAAGAATAATTAGTTATAGGGATATTTATTTGAAATTATCGACAAAACCTGTATATTTTTATGACATAAAAGACATTGAAAAAATGCTAAGTAAATCCTTGATGGTGAATTTACTAAGGAACAAAATTACGTTAAAATGGCTGATATATCATAAATAGCTATACAGACTTTTTTCTCGAAAAAGTGCGTTATGAACCACTGTGCGATGTTCTTGAAACATCACTGATCCTTACGATGTACTGTTTCGAACACGCTTCATGTGTTGAATTACTATAGGTTTATTTATATCTTTTTAAATTATGTTATAGTGGAACAGGAAGGAAGGGCTTTAACCACTAAACCACCATGTTTTCTACTTATAAAAAGGCTTTGCTCGCGAAAATTTCATTTTTTTGTTTATGGTAAAAAGTAATGTAGTTGTAGACACATATTACTTCGTTCTCGGCCAATGAGATCTTCTTTCCACTATTTTCATATACAGCGAAAGTTATTATTTATTGCCAGATCCTGATATTATTCGGTCAAATTTACAATAAACATCTTCGAAAAAGTAAACATATCAATAATTACTCAATACATTTCAGCTTTCATTAAAACATAATGATTTTATATCGTCACAAATCTTTTACAATATAAATAGTATTAATCCTAATGTTCTGATGGCGAACTGTTTTTTGATAGCTTCAATTAGTATAATAATGCATTAACTATAGAACCTGTTTCTTTCGTGTCTTGGTTTGTTCTTGGGCAGTTAAATTTGATAAATAAAACAATATGAGTGTCAAAAGTATTCGGAATTCACTTGTTTTCAACTTATTTTTTATGTTTTTAAAGAGTTATATAATGTTAGAGTTACCACTTTATAATGTTAGAAGGAAGGTATACAATAGCTAAAACCAAAAATTACGACAACAATCATTTTATTATTAACGTATTGAACGTTTATTTACGAAAAAATTAGAAATAATGTATGTTAATGGTGTCAAAAGTATTCGGAATTTCGTGGATTCCTAGTTATATTAGTGCAGTGATCATAAATAAACATCCTGTTGGTAAATACTTTTGAATAATTGTAGATTTTAGCCAACTAGGAATTGATCTTACTAATTAATTAATTGTTTAGTGTGAAATATTACCCCACTCCAACACTTATTGTATCTTGAGGCCATTTTCATTTTGAATATAGTACTTCCTGATTTTCCTTTTTAGTAAGACCCAAAAATAGTTAATTAAATTTGAAAGAAATAATGGAAGAGGGATTGCGAAACTTTTTGAAAATTTTTCAGCAACTAAATATGAATAAATAACGTATATATGTCCAGAGTCATGGTCGCGCTTATGTTAATAATTTGATTTATTCCTAATTATTCTTCCACTTTTAATTCTGGCTTTTCATACTTAAAAAATAGACAAACCTATCAACAATTCTGTCCATGAATCTAATGTTATCAAACTTTTTCAAAGAAAAACACACGTAAATATCACTGACCGCTCAAGGTGTTTTACTATGGCATACTAAATTCTTAATTTGGTTTCCTCCAAACCATAATATTTTCAAAAGAACCATGTATTTTAGTATGGGAGTCATCTGTAAACATTTTAACTCACCAACCTTCTCTATTTAAAAAATGTTACAAACATTCAGCCTATTCTCTTATTTCCTTATTGCCTGCTGATAGACGTTTCCCGTACTTCTTATCTATGTTTTCCTTTTCGTAAAATGTTTTTAGAACGCGGCGAACAGTTTAAAAATTTATTGTGTATCCAGAAGTTCTGAAAATTTTATAAATAAGTAAAGGTTTACTCATTTGAGGTATTGTTTTCTTATTTGATGAATAATCAGTTTTAACATTTAATATTTTTTGGACGCTTACTTTTTTGCTTTTATATTTTATTATTATATTATCTACACTTTACATAGCCATCCATATATTCTCATCAATTTTTTTCAACATCTCAACTATTTCTCTTTAGTGTTAACGTGTGAAGGTGTTAAAAATTATTCGAGGGCGTTGTACGATCGTTGCGTTTTTATTTTAGGGCCTTATTTAAAAAAAAAAAATCTTTTAAGGGTTGGATATATATATAACATGAGAGAGGAGAATTGTTTAGAACATAAAATTATGTTGAAGATTGGTGAGTATATTAAAATTTGAAACCATTAAACAACAGGATATTACGATTTCCGAATAATTTTGACACTGAACGATCTTGTAATTTTACATTATTAATCGGATATTTTTAAAAACAATAAACTTTTCGGTTATCTGTTTAGCGATTTTCCTTTATGTGAGTCTCTTTTAAAGATTTGGTAGTGAAAAAAAATTATATAAATTAATAGTTGTGAAATACGTGAACGAAAAGAAATATGAATTCCGAATACTTTTGTCACTCACTGTAGTTGTAAAATTTGGTACTAATTATGAAAAATGTTGATAGAGACTAAAAATATGTACCTGAAATAGCAATGTGTTACTCTGTGTATGATAAATAAAAGATTATTATTTCATGTCAGATATCAGTTTTATTCAAGCTAGGTTACAATAACATACCAGCACCATGCAGTAGCCACTTCAAAATTATCCAATAACATCATTTTATCTTTCAAACATAACCATTTTATATCAACATAACCTAACTGTGAAACGTTTTTTAGTCATCTTGAATTATTCTTAAAAACTAATAAAGATTGAACATATGTCCCTAGGACCCTACACACAAAATATAGATACGACGCACAATATGCTTAAATATATTTGTTATAAATTATTACATATTATCTTTCCTGATACCAGTCATGCTAAGATAACTTCGCTTTAATGCAGTAAGGAATTTCAATTCCTTCATACAAATGAGTACTTATAGTTTTTCAGGAGACGTATAGTTTTTGAGTAATTCGAAAATCAATTTTATTTTACGTTTTAGGAAAATATTTTTTTTAACCACTTAGAGGAGGAATTTTCCCAAATCCAGCCTTATTGGACACCTATACGGTAAAGCGAAGTTCCTGAAAAAATTTCAGCTTCACAACCAAAGCCATTGTTGAGATGCTGCGATAACCAGAAAATCGAATGAAATGGCGCTTACTTTTATAAATATTGAAGATGAAAAATGTACTACTCACAACATATTTCTTTAAAAAGGCTTGGTTATGCAGGAAGCTACTGATTATTGTTTTGTTTTTATTTTCATCGAAATATGAAGCTATTGATTACATAAACCAATAACACAGGATTCAGGGCATCCTTTTTTGGGAGGAGGTTGGAGGGAGTTTGTTTAAGAGGGGAGAAGATGAAGGAATCATTATTATTGTTATTAGTTGACATTGAGGAAGTGTTGTAATAATAATAATAATATTAATAGGCTTACCGAACCCGAAGGTTCGACGCCGATACCACTATATTCCGTCTACACAGACTCGTCCAATGTTCTCCGTTCAAGCCCAAGCCCCAAGATCAGCCTTAACGCAATCCTCCCATCGACGCTTCGGTCTACCTTTCGGACGCCTACCAGTCGGATCAGCAAATACCAACTTTCTCGGAATCCGTTCCTCACCGAACCCAACAATTTTACTCGCCCATTTGAGTCTCCGCGACGCTATCAACTCAATTATATTCACAGGATACATGTTCCGCAATTCCGCGTTGTGCAACCTTCTAAACTCCCCAGTGCCCTCATCTCTCTTTGGACCAAATATTTTACGCAGTACCTTAATTTCGAAAACCTTAAGTTGTTGTCCATCCTTCAAAGTAAGCGGCCACGTTTCACATCCGTAAAGAACCGTTGTAAGAATGATAGTTTAATAAATTCTAACCTTTAAGTTTTTAGATAGAAGCCGTGAGCTAAGTAACTTAGCAACTGAACGCATTTCCCACCTTTAACCGGGACTTTATTTCTTCCTGGATTTCATTTTTTCTTGTTATCATTGAACCTAAATACTTGAATTTCTCTACGTGTTCAAAAGTATGCCCTGATATTTCAATATCACCAAGATCGCCACCGTTTCTGCTACTAATCATATATTTCGTCTATTCGGTATTTAATTCGAGTCCTATTTCTTTACCGGTTTTTATTAACACACTTGTATTTAGTTGTATGGTTTCCGTGTCTTCACCTAGCAGTACCAAATCATCGGCATACCCCAAAGCCGGAATCTTGTCACCCATATTTAAGCCTTTCTCGGCACACATCACCTTTTCTATGACATATTCTAAAGCTATATTAAACAAAACAGGTGAAAGGGAGTCACGATATTTTAAACCCGATCGCACCTCAAATCTCTCGGAGTAATTATGACCGATTCTAACTTTATGGAATGTTTCCGACAAACACATCTCTACTAGGTTTACTAAATTTCTAGGTATTTCCTGTTCAATCATGATGTTATATAGCTTCTGACGGTCTGTTGGAACATAAGTCTTTTTAAAATCGATATAAAGTTGATGGACTACACCGTTGTATTCCAATTTTTTCTCTAATATTTGACATAAGGAAAATATTTGATCAATAGTCGAGCGATTCCGCCTAAAACCACATTGGTAGTCTCCGATAATTTCCTCAGCGTATTCCGTGATTCGGCTAGTTAGTATTGACGAGAATATTTTATAACATACTGGGAGAAGAAGGAGTATTGTAGGAACGAGGAAGTATTGTAGTGTTTTAAATTAACCATTAATTATTTAGTTTTAGTTGGTGGAAATTCGGGCGCATTTCCGCTTCCCTCTTACCCTGGTAAACTCCCCACTTCAAGGAAATAATTAATTTATTCTAAGCAATAAACGAATATATGCAATAATACCATTCACGAATTTAAAATATTTTGACCGGTTGCAATATTTAAAAAATAAATTTTCTGAAGAACATTAATGAAGACGAGGACCACACTCTTGGATGTTTATCGAGGCCATGGCCATTATCCGAAAAACCGGTAGCAGAAGAAGGATCGTAAACCAATGATGAACGGCTTCCGAGATTACTATTATTTTTTTCGGGCCGTATTCGGACCAGCCCCGCACAGACCGCAACAATATTTGAACAGGAGACAAATGACCATCGAAGAAGCAGTGAAAAGATTCAGCGTGGGAAGTGGACCTCCCTCACGTCTTATGTACACTTCCTTCCTTGTTTACACTTCCGGCTAGACCGCAGGACAGGTAGGCGATCCGTCGACACTCCTTTTATGAGGGAATTATTACCGTTGGGCTGTTGGTTCAGCAGAAGATAGTAGACTTTAACGGTGGGTAAAACCACAGGAATGACAACAGACAACGTGTTTGCACTGCATAAATCCATGCTCTATTCATATCAACAGGACCGGAAAGAACATTCAGAAAAGTTGGAGTTAGGATGTTATTGTACTAGTAAAACAAAATCTGGTGCACGTTACAGATTTCACTTATCTGCGTTATTTATATCAATTTAAGAATTTTTTTTAACACATTTCAAACCGGAAATAAACTATTAAAGAATTATTTGCGTTGAATTTTAATAGAAACATGTGTTTTATTAAATAATCTATCATATTATTATCTACGACAATCAGCATATTTTATCGGCTTTTCATAGCTCTCCATAAACATCTACAATATTATGTATTAGATAATTTTTTTAATTGAAAACTTCTTTAGGAGCGTTATACGATTTTTGACAGGGGTAAAAGCTTTGATTTTATAACCATGGTAACGCCACCGACATGCTCTAGACTGGCGCATGCATTCTGTGTATACCTGTTTATTAGAGATGGGATAATGATATTAATTCGTTTATATCAGTTGCAAATAAATGAGTAAAGACTTGTTAGATAAACTAAGTCTTATAACTTACCTCTATAAAGTTAATATAATAAATATCTTAATTCTCTTGACTCTAAAATATTTGTAAATATTATTATATATTACTTTGCATGAAAACATTTAAACATACAAAGCAAAATCATGTTGATCTTACTGTCAATATTTAAATCGTAGTAATGCGAAATCGAAAAGAACATCTTGATCATGTAAGCATAGAAATATGACATTTTAAATCATATTCAATTTAATAATATACATAGATTTCAATTAAGTACAATTTATATTTCATTACTAATTAAAACATATGTTTTTTGTTTAATTGGGAGAGAAACTGAGGTTATCTCTGTGAAAACAACTATAAAGCTTGATAATCAGGTTTGGGACCCATGTGAAGCAGTCACACTTCAGGTCAGTCTGAAAGGTTTTTATTATTCTAAAGTGTTTTGTGAAAATATATTTATTATTTTATGCGATTTGGACTATTTGAGGGCGCGTGTTCCAATTATACATTGGAAGTTGATAAACTCATCAGAAGTTGGGCAACTAAACGCCTTTATAGGTGCTCAGAGCTTTTGGCTCTGTAGCCATGTTAGAAAAAAACAATACGTCTTCAGTTTCCCCTAACGATATGAGACCAATAAACCGAAATGAAAAAGTAATGGAAAATAAGCCAAAAAATAGTAACGGAACACATAACCTTAACCCTATCGAAACAAGTTACGCTAAAGCTACCGCTACCGAAAGATTTTCCAAACATGAAAATGCAATCATCTTACACACCCATCCAGGCATCAAACAAAAAGAATACGTTCTCAAAATTGCATCCCTAATCGATCCTAAATTTATCCGCTATACATCCAGAATCTCAACTCCCGATTTTGTATCCATTTTAGCAACAAAGAAGCTGTCAATAGTATTTTAAAGAACCATAAATCTATAGTCATTGATGATAAAGAAATTAACATAAAGCGCCTAGTGAACCCGGCCAAACGAATAATAATTTCGAATGCATGTCCATCCATACCGCACGAAACTATAGAAAAAGAACTTAAAAGCCTAGGCTTAAAATTAGTATCAGCCATGCATTTTCACAGAGCCGGGTACCAAGACCCAAGATTAGCCCACGTACTAAGTTTTAGACGATAGGTCTATATTCCACCTGAAGACCTAAGCAAGCTCCCATCGTCATTACTAATAAAGCATGACAGTGTTCCTTACCTATTTTTTTTTAGTGAGGACATTGTCACTTGTTTTATTTGTAAGCAACTGGGCCACATTTCTACTGATTGCCCTGGGTGCGAAAATAACGGTGATATCCCTGAGTCTCAAATCAACCAAAAAGAAAATGAACTAATTAATTTTAATAATGAAACTAATAGCGTTAGTAAAAAAGAAAACATCAATAATTTTATATTAGATACGCCAAACGATATTATTCCCAATAGGAATTTCACAGTAGAGCCAACGCCAGCCAGTCGCCATGACAACGCTATCACAGTGAAGAAGCTCCCGGGAACCAGGTTATAACTGAAGGTATTGTTACAGGGAAACAACCTACCGAAACAACAGCTGGAATCGATAGTAATAACTTGATATTGGTACCTACTGTGGTTTCTGGCGTCAAACGGTGTCATTCCACCACTACTCCTTCAGCTGTATCCACAACTGAGTTAAACCTAACGTTGGATCCCCAAGAAGATTCCGAAAATACGATTGATTTGAATGAATTTCCACCCATGGTAGCTACCCAAAGTCTCAGTAAAAAAACAAAGAAATTAAAAAAGTCTGAGAGCAATTCTACGAGTAACTTTGAAGGCGCCCGAAAGGTTATCGAAGAAAATAGCGAAAAATATCCAATATCTTTTGATGAGATGACCAAAATTATTGAACTATCGTCTACCAATAAAAAACGTTATGGCTTTAGTTGGCGAATTTACTAGTAATACAGAAGGCCTTAGGGCCATGCTGACGGATACTAAATCACTAATACATGATCGCCGTACAAAATTAAAAATATCTAAATTGTTAAAAAAACAGTGGGACACAATAGAAAGTGCGATAAACACTGATGAAAGTACTGACAGCTATTCGATGGAGAGACTCTTAAACATCAACTAATTTTATACAATTTTACTTTATGACAATTAATAATAATAAGTCGGTAATTGTGCAGTGGAACTGCAATGGTTTCTACAAACATTATGAATATTTTAGAATACTTTTTTCCGAAGAAAATCCTATTTGTTTTTGTTTACAAGAGACACATTTTTTAGAATCGCAGGCAGTAAATTTAAAAAACTTTAATTTTTATCGAAAAGATAGAACTGATAGTAAGCATGCCTGGGAAGGAGTAGCAATAATGGTAAAAACAGATGTATTTTCAGAACCAATTAACATCAAATCATCTTTAGAAGTTGTAGCCGCTAAAATATACAGACCAGAACCCATTACAATCTGCAATATTTACACACCACCAAATCGAAATTTCACATGCAGCGACCTACAATTAATAGTTGATCAACTTCCAAGACCTATCATCCTGGTTGGAGATTTGAACGGACACAGCACACTGTGGGGCTCCACTCTATCCGACTACCAAAATAGGGGGAAGGAAATAGAAACGTTTATGGACAACAATAACTTCTTAGTATTAGTTAACGATGGCTCCCCGACTCATTTCTGCGCTAATGGCGCTCTTTCCGCTATTGATTTGTCATTTGTAGACGTAAAACTCCTTTACAAAGTTCATTGGCGAGTCAAAGATACCTTGAATGGAAGCGATCACTTCCCGATTACAATAAAGTTCGAGGGTGATGTGAATACAAATTCAAAAGGTATTTCTAGATGGTCTGAGAGAAGAAACCGCCATGAAGAAGTCGCCCTAGCCAGACTACGCTGCGGCCATACCGCCATTACCCATACTTACTTCCTGAAGGGACTCTACCCTCCGACCTCCAGGACTTGCAAGAGTCCGCTAACAGTGGATAAGTAACAGGCTGGACGTTGCTCTTGGTGACAGTGAGGACAGAGTTAAAAGG
Source organism: Piezodorus guildinii (assembly GCA_023052935.1). Taxonomy (NCBI): domain Eukaryota; kingdom Metazoa; phylum Arthropoda; class Insecta; order Hemiptera; family Pentatomidae; genus Piezodorus; species Piezodorus guildinii. Next base: position 37,961,160 of record CM041294.1, read on the forward strand.
TGATTCAAGTTTTTAAAATAATGTGGAGTGTATAATCATATATAGTTTATTAACAATGTCATAGATAAAAAAACAAAACTAATGTTATATTGACCACATAATGTATGTATTGTAATATGCTAATGACCCTTAGTGGGTAGATGCATTTAAACAATAAATAAATAAACTATAAAGCTTATTCCTAAATGTCTGAATTTCCTTGATACAAATGGAAGGTCCATGAAAAAAAAAAATGTGCTATGTGTCCACCAACTCATACAGCCTACAGTCACATTCAGATTACGATGACATACTTCAAGATGATATATCTCTACAGGGGGATGATGTTTTACAGTTAAATGAAACAATAATAATAATAATAATAATAATAAAAAAAAAAGGATTCCCAACATAATCAACTTTAACGAACATACTCTTCTTTACAACAAATTCTAGCACAAATCGAGAATTAAAAAAATGTTTTCACTTCTATCGGCAGTCCCTATGACTGCTTGAATTTTATTTATTATTATTTTTTTTTTATCTTTAGCTTTCCAACGGTATATTATACATGTATATTACTGGTTTCATGTTTTAAAAAACAGGAAAATTGCATAAACAAATATTTTTGCTCTTTCCTCCTTTAGTTGATTATAAAATTCGTTCTACTTGTATATTTAGCTGTGTTTTTTTTTTTGGATAACAAGATGATACGATCAATTTAATAAAATCTAAAAAATTACTTATAAGGAAGACATTTTAAAATATCGGCATTTAAACCATGTCAGACTATTTTAGTCAAAATGAAACCTACATGATACTAAAACCCATCCAATTTCACATCGATATAGCCAGTTTAATCAAAATCGTTACAGGCGTTTTTCAGAAAATCGTAAAAACGTGCAAAATGCATGGTGTAAACTGAATATATCGACTGATTATAACAAAATAAACGTATAAAGAATAAATTAAAAATATCCCTATTTATTTTTTCGCAGTATATTTTATTTTATTTATTTGCTTATATCGCATAAACTGCCCTGGTAACATCTCGGGCGTATAGTTGTCTGAAATATGAAATTTTAGTTTCGTTTTTTACTTACTACACATGAACACACACACAGACCTTTTTGCGGGACTTGGTTATTTGGACTCAGGTGACCCTAAAACATGTATTCTTTTGAAAACTGGAATTAGAACATTTTCACGATCGCAATACTTCCCCTTACTGTATATTTCATATATAGTTAAGTGAAAGTAAAAAATCAGCGACGATACTATTTCAATTCTTTTAAGTTTATTTGAACTTCTTTTTATGTTATTAATTAAGTCAAACGCTTTTATGGATGAATCTTTTATGTTATTTTATTTTATATTGAGGAAGTATGGTCGGCTGTTGAAATTAAAATAGTCAGGAGTCAGTCTCATAGACTGAACAAGCAGCAAACAGTCTGACTCATTATTTCTACTTATTTTATGCTTCTAGAAAAATGACAACTGCATTTGAATGTAAAAGTGAATATTCTGAAATTATGATTCACCCAACATTTAAATATTCACTATTTTCTTTTCTGAATAACAAGTACCATCTGGGCTTCAAAATTAAATAAATCCTTCTTAACACTGTGCAAAAATTAATATTTTGATAAGAATTGTTGTTAATTTATTGGTATGTACTTTGCCTAAAATTTTTATTTTAAACTGCATTAATATTTATTAGTTTGTATTGCCAATAATGTTTAGCCCAACTAGTACTGAATATATCGACTGATTATAACAAAATAAACGTATAAAGAATAAATTAAAAATATCACTATTAATTGTTTTTCGCAGTATATTTTATTTTATTTATTTGCTTATATCGCATAAACTGAATCTTATTATAATTAATATCATCAATCTGGGACTTATTCAGGTACCACTGGTTCTAACCAGTTTTAATAATATCTATTAATGGAAATTATTGTAAAAACGCTGAAAATTATTACACAATGGTTTATTCTTTCCAAATGATCAAATATTCAAGTAATCAAGGCGCTAAGGAAGAAAGAACAGCTAAATTGTTAATTAATATTTAAGAAAAATATGCAATCACTACTGCCAAGTTCAAAACGTAATAATTTGGGCAATACTTACCTTATTTCAAAGATTATTGTTTTGTTTTTGTTTGTTTTGTTTTTTTTGTAGAAAATTGAATTATCAATCGAACAGCGATGAACAATGTAGCAAGGATCCTTAACCTTTTATATCTTACATCATACTGAAATTATTAAACAAAATTCATAGCCACCAGATTAAAGCAATATTTTTAACTACAAAATAATCAAAATAGATGAAAATGAAGTTGAAACTCGAAAATAAATAATTTAAATTGTGTAAACTTAATTTATTACATTCATATTTTAAATTAAATTATTTTTTTATAACCTAAATGTAGTTTTTAATTTTAAAAAATAGGATACTTCGATTTGTGAGATATTTAAGTTTTTTTTATAATTGAATATTTAAATCCAAGTCAAGTTTATGTCACCATAAAGTTTTCATTAAAGCCATCAGAGTGCAGTAAATGTCAAAGTAGGAAACTAGCTCTACCTAGTGGGTGTACAAGGAACTTTTAATAATTTAATTTTGTTTAATATCTTGACACCAGAAACAATCAAAATACTGCTTTTTAATTGTCAGTCAATTATAATTAAGCAATTATATTACAATCGAAACATCAAAACGTAAAAACTTCTCTATTATTGACAGTTAGAGTCAAAATCAATCACAAGTTTTTTTTTTTACAGTATGAACTACAATAAAAAAAAAAGAAATATTGTAAAAACTGTAAAACATGCTACAAAATAGCCAGTCACGTTTTTATTTTTAGAGTATAGTGTTCAGATTACAGATAGAGAAGCCCAAATAAATAAATTAATCTAAACCATTTTCAAAATCATAATATTACATTTTAAAAATTTGTGTAAAAACAATTCGTTTAAAATAAAAATGCCACTGGAAATGGTAATAATTTCCAACATCAAAAAACTTAATATTACTCAAGAAATGCAAAAATATGATATAACCATTTTTATTCATACGAAATAAGCTACTAAAGTAACAAAATAGTTAACCAGATTAAAACAATACAAAAAAAAAAAATATTCTTTTCTTTTTTTAATTTTTCTGGAAGTTTTTCTTAATATTAACACTTAAATGAGCACACCTTAACTTCCCTTTGTCAATTATTTATTTTATTTCACAACCATTCACATCATCTATCAACGTTTCAGGGTTGTTTCCCCATTCTCAAGACTTATTTTTTTAAAAACACTTTCTCATATATAATTGATTACTTCACTCCATAGCTTACTGCTTTTCGTATACATGTAGAACGTTGATAGATGATGTGAATGGTTGTGAAATAAAATAAATAATTGACAAAGGGAAGTTAAGGTGTGCTCATTTAAGTGTTAAAAAAAATATTAGATTTAAAATTATATTTTAAAACTAATCATTACAACACATTTTGATCTCTAGTGACCTCTGTTCTTCCATAAATTTAAACAACTGTAGGATTAATAAGACCTTTCAGCAACACCCAAAGTGGACAAGTAGTGGATAAAGTAGTCAATAAAATGGACAAGTAGCTACCATAATAATAATAATAATAGGCTTAGCGAACCCGAAGGTTCGATGCCGATACCACCAAATTCCGCCTACACAGAATCGTCCAATGCTCACCATTCAAGCCCAAGCTCCCGAGATCAGCCTTAACGCAATCCTCCCATCTCCGCTTCGGCCTACCTTTCGGACGCCTACCAGTCGGTTCAGCGAATACCAACTTTCTCGGAGTCCGTTCCTCACTAAGCCCAACAACTTTACGCGCCCATTTGAGTCTCCGCGATGCTATCAACTCAATTATATTCACAGGGTACAAACTCCGCAACTCCGCGTTGTGCAACCTTCTAAACTCCCCAGTGGCCTCATCTCTCTTCGGACCAAATATTTTACGCAGTACCTTATTCTCGAAAACCTTAAGCCGTTGTTCATCCTTTAAAGTAAGCGGCCACGTTTCACATCCGTAAAGAACCGTTGGAAGAATAATAGTTTTATAAATTCTAATCTTTAAGTTTTTAGATAGAAGCCGCGATCTAAGTAACTTAGCAACTGAATAATAACACGCATTTCCCACCTTTAATCGGTACTTTATTTCTTCCTGGATTTCATTTTTTCTAGTTATAATTGAACCTAAATACTTGAATTTCTCTACGTGTTCAAAAGTATGACCTGATACATCAATATCACCAAGATCGACACCGTTTCTGCTACTAATCATATACTTCGTTTTATCGGTATTTAATTCGAGTCCTATTTCTTTACCGGTTTTTATTAACACACTTGTATTTAGTTGTATGGTTTCCGTGTCTTCACCTAGCAGTACCAGATCATCGGCATACCCCAAAACCGGAATCTTGTCACCCATATTTAAGCCTTTCTCGGTACACATCACCTTTTCTATGACATATTCTAAAGCTATATTAAATAACACAGGTGAAAGGGAGTCACCCTGTTTCAAACCCGATCGCACCTCAAATCTCTCGGAGTAATTATGACCGATTCTAACTTTATGGAATGTTTCCGACAAACACATCTCTACTAGGTTTACTAACTTTCTAGGTATTCCCTGTTCAATCATGATGTTATATAGCTTCTGACGGTCTATTGAATCATAAGCCTTTTTAAAATCGATATAAAGTTGATGGACTACACCGTTGTATTCCAATTTTTTCTCTAATATTTGACGTAAGGAAAATATTTGGTCTATAGTCGAGCGATTCCGCCTAAAACCACATTGGTAATCTCCGATAATTTCCTCAGCGTATTCCGTGATTCGACTAGTTAGAATTGACGAGAATATTTTATAGCATACTGGGAGAAGAGAGATCCCACGATAGTTGTTACAATCCGACCTCGGTCCTTTTTTGTGAATCGGAATAAGTATTGATTCTTTCCATTCTTCTGGAATTTTTTCAGTTTCCCAGATCTTTTTAACTAAAAAATGTATTTTGGAAACGCCCGCTTCTCCACACGCCTTGATTAATTCACTCGTGATATTATCATTTCCTGCGGCCTTATAACGTTTTAATTTTCCTATCGCCATTTCGACTTCCTCTTTACTCGGAGCGTCTATCCATGGTTCAGCGCTCTGATATTCAGAGAGAGGAGATTGATTATTATTTTCCGTATTTAAGATGCCGTCAAAGTGTTGTTTAAATTTATTTAATATCTCAGAAGGATCCGCAATTATATTGTTATTTGCATCTTTAACCGCATTCAATAGAGGTTCAAATCTTTTACGCGATTTGTTTATACCTTTGTACATCTCTCTTACGTTATTTTCGTTTCTGTGTTTTTCTATTTCTATTATTTTGTCTTTAAGATACTCTCTTTTCTTATTTTTTAATAGTTTTGAAGTTTCATTCTTTACTAACCGAAAATAAGCCACATTATTATCGCTTGGATTATTTAAGGAATTCAGTTTAGCGGTTTTTCTTTTTTCGCACATATTTTGACAATCCCTGTCGAACCAAGGTTTGTTCTTTTTATTTTCGATTTTTCCAAGACATAAATTACCGACCTCTTTAATATTATCCCTGATTCCTTCCCATAATTTGTTTACATCTTCGTGTTCCTCGTCTGAAGATTCCAAAGCTTCGAACCGATGTTTTACTTCTATCGCGAATTGTTTTCTAATTTCGAGGTTGTTCAATTTAACTAAATCAAAATTCTCGGGACGAATATAGTTCGGTGTTCTCTTTTTTGTATTTAGTTTTTGTCGAAGTTTCGCGATTACTAATTCATGATCAGAACCGCATTCTGCACCCCGATACGATCTCACGTTAATTATGCTACTTTGCCATCTGTTTTGTATTAAAACATGATCGATTTGATTCCGTGTTTGTCCATCCGGCGATGTCCACGTATACTTATGAATATCCTTATGTTTAAATGTAGTACTTTTGATTACTAGGTTTTTCGAAATGGCAAAGTTTATTAGTCGGGTCCCATTATCATTACTATATTCGTGCAAACTTTCTTTACCGATTGTAGGACGATATACTTCTTCCCTTCCAACCTTTGCGTTCGCGTCGCCTAGTATTATCTTAATGTAATTTCGCGGTAACTTATCGTAAACCGACTCTAGTTTATCATAAAATTCGCATTTTACTTCATCATCACTGTCTTCGGTGGGAGAATGAATGTTTATAAACGCGATTTTAAACCAACGCCCTTGAAATATAGCAACCGATATTCTTTCACTAAAGAACTGTACGTCCCGTAATGCGGAAAGAAATCTATTCCTAATCAGAAACCCGGTACCTAGACAATAATTAACGCTCCCCCCGTACCAAATAGTATACTTTCCTTCTGTTAACGAACCCTCCCCTGGCCAGCGAACCTCTTGTAATGCAACGATATCTAAATGGTACCCCTTAACTTCATTCGCGACCGACTTTAACCCACCTGCCGTATTTAAACTTCTAACGTTCCACGTCCCTATTGTTAGATCTCTAATTTTCATCTTGCGCCATGATTCCCCTGAAGCAGTCCCACCCGGAGACCCGAACGGGGGACTAGTTTACCTCCGGATAATGAGCGTTTTACCTCAGAGGAATCCATGACTTTTGGTGATATTTTGTGAACTAAAATATGTGAGTAGGGCGTTCGAACCTACGTCACACCCTCCAGCAAGCCTGGGGGGCCGCTCTCATTGTTGGTCAGCGAGTCCATCGGACTTAGCCGGGAGGAGCTTCCGAGGAAATTCCACCGACCATCCCCACATCCGCCACCCGTGGGACGCTCCCCATACGCGGTAATGAGATCCGCGCGAGGCAAGTAGCTACCATACATTTACTATATCTGAAATTTCCGAAAATCTGTTTCTATAGATTCCACAAATCTTTACCTTTAAAAACCTGTCAACAACTTGTTTGCTCTCTTATTTTCTCCCACTTTGACTACAGTTGCCTGGTGTATGGGGGGACTTGCTGAAGTATTGGAAATAAAATGTCTAATAAATTGTTTCATAACATTTATTTTGTATATCCCCTGGCATGACTATGTTTCTGGCTATTATACTGACTGGCAAACCTTCCTATATAACTTAACTCCTCACCTTCAAGTCTAACATCTATTTATTGAACACCAGAACCCAGTCGATCTATATTTATCACAACGTACTACGTCTTTTCACAAATTCTTACTCATCCATTCATCCTTTTGAAATTCGCTTCCAATCCCTATCCGTGAAACCAACTCTTTATCTTCCTTCAAGCATTGGCTCTTTCATTACCTTATTGAAAATCAACCTTTCCTGCCAATGTAAAATGCATGCTCCTGGTGTATATAAAGATGTATACATAGTTTTTCATACATAACATAAAAATGTAAACAGAACATAAGAAATTATTCATTCATTCCTTTTTGTTCTTGGTCCCAGAATAAAGAAATTTTTTTCGTTTCATTTACTAGAAGACAAAGACATTTTTTGTTCCATTTTTAAATATTCTGTAAAACTGTGTTGAAATACTTAAAATTTACTTTAAAAGTTACAGACCTGCATGGAGAACGGATTGCAAGAACAAAAAAATATTTACCATGATTATATAAATGAATCAAGAGCGAGAAAGTAACAATCATTTCCTCAGCCTAAATGTAATTTAGTTTTACTTTTACATCTATTCACACTATAAATAAATTTAATTTCAAACCACAGAGTCCAAATAACCAAGTCCCACAAAAACGTCAGTCTGTGTGGTCAGTCTAGCTTGAAAACAGTAAGCTGTATAAAATAGAAATTTCATATTTCAGGAGCGTATAAGCCTGATATATTAATAAGGAATTATTGAATAAACTTATGAAACTATCCTGTATTGCAGTGGCTAGCATAACAGCCTTCTATGCCAATGGTCACGGGTTCAAACCCGGCAGATGGCTCTTAGGTACTTCATTTATATTTTTAAACAAATTAATAGTTTTTTTCAACCCTATTCATAATTTTTTACATCCTTTTTGATCGACGAAATAACTACAGATAGTTTAGTTCCTTGAAAATTCTGAGGCCATCAGCCCTTAATCCTAAATCTACTATGGATCATCTGTGGTGCAGTGTCTAGCACAACAGCAATCTACGATCAAGTTGGCGTGTTCAAATCCCGCAGATGGCCCTAGGATTTTATTAAGAAACTAAAAAGTCCTTTGTTTAATCGTCCTACAAAAAGGATATAAAAAAGTATTGATTTCATTAAAATATAAAATAAATATACAAGGGCCATCTGCCAGGTTTGAACCCGTGAACTTCATTGTAGATAGATAGATTTGTGTAATAATTCCTTATTAATTTGGTTTAAAGTATTTAAAACATGTCCAAGAGCCATCAGCCGGGTTTGAAGCTGTAACCTTTAACATAGAAGGCTGTTATGCTAGCCGCTGCAGAACAGGTGACCGTTGATAGGTTTATATAATAATTCCTTATTAATTTGGCTAAAAATATAAAAGAAATATCAAAGAGCCATCTGTCAGATTTGAACCCATGACCATTGGTATAGAAGGCTGTTATGCTAGCCACTGCAATACAGGTGACATTTGATAGATTTATTTAATGATTCGTTATAAATGTGGTTAAAAATATAAAAGAAATATCCAAGGGCCATCTTTTGGGTTTGAACCCGTAATCTTTGGCATAGAATAACATAAAGTAACGTTAAATGAATAAACAATGGCATGATTTAATAAAAATATTTAATTTTTTATAACAAAACCTCATTAAACTAACTGTATAAAATGGGTACAAGAAAGATTGAAAAAAGTTATGAATTTGACTGAAAAAATTATGAATTCGACTGAAAAAAGCTGTATCGATGTAAAATTTAATAAGCTTTGATGTGGTGTAAGTTTTTTTATTTTAATTGAAATAGACTGACAGGGCATATATGACAATATTTTAAATATATTTTCAAAAACATTAACCATATCATCTTGTTAACATTGTTAAAAAAGGGTAAATATACAATTTGAATGAATATGATAACAAACTAAAGGAGGAAAGAACAAACAGATTTTTTTTTAGCATACATCTACATAATATACTGTTAATATTTTAACAGTATATTATTTATCTGTATTATGTAGATGTATAGTTAATAAATAGAAAAGATTGGCTGGCGTTAGTTAATTACTCCAGATCAGCTTTCTCTTATAGAATGGTGCTAACGAAAGTACTTAACTATTAGTGAATTTGATTTTAATACATAAATAATATCTCAAGTGTTGATATATTGTTTCTTATTTTATTAATTACTTTTATTGATAGATTAAAGGTTAATTTTGTCAATAAACACAGACGTCAATAGACCATGTAGTGTGTCTGATTTTTGTTATTTTATTTTGTAATTTGTAAATTGTTTATGTTTTATGTGTTTAATTTCTATTTTCTCTAATTTTGGAAAATAAACAGACTTTTCTATCTATCTAATATACCGTTAAAGGCTAAAGATTTTAGAAAAAATACTATCTTATAGGCAAAATCGTAAATGGTATGGAGAGTGATGAGAAGCGGATAAAACAAAGTGATTCTGGTAGATAATTATATAATAGATTATTAAATGAAACACACATCACATGTTTCTAATGAAACTCAATATAACCTTTTTCATCTCTATTTTTATTTACAAGTTATTTAATTGACTTTAACAACAGAGGTAAGTGAAAGTCGTGTGTTTCACCTACCAGATTTTTTTAATAACAGTACAGCATAAATGTTTGTTGATTATATTGATAACTAGACCTATTTGGCTTTATTATAGGTAATAATGTTAGTTATAAGAGGAATTCTTAAGTTGGAAATCTCTTAGTGACACAGTAAAAAAGGTTCTACATAGGACATGCAATATATGTGCTTAAAGCATTAATATATGAGGCGAATGGTAGTTGTATCACTCCTGTTCCTCATAACTAGAACCACTATTAACTTAATCCAATGGCATCTCGTACGGTACTTTTTAAACTTCTGTATCTAAGGGCTCAGTTCATTCAGTGGTTTTCCACAATTTAAAAAGAGGGATTAGGTTAAAAATGTTGACAAAAGTATATTGTATATATATGTCTTATTAAACAGCTGTCGATCCTTTCTCTAAAATTATCACAATCTTCTCAGATACTGCTGAACAATGAATGCTAATTGGTTCCTTAATTGAGACCACTTTCACTACACTTACTATTCGAAGGCAAATAATGATTCTTTTATTCATATAGCATTGTTTATACAAATATGAATACTAACAAAGGAAATAAGGATGAAATAATAAGATAAAATGATGGTGGCGGTATGAGATATTTATTAAATAACAGGTATAGTACACATCTGTCTTGATAGTCAAATCACAGTGGCTTAACAAACCATCATTATCTGCTTTTTTTTATTTTACATTTTCTTTCTAAAAAGGAAGTTAGTAATGATTATTAAAAAAAAAAAAATATATTAGTAAACATTTTGTTAAAATTATTCCTTCAACAGTTTAAAAGTCACTTTACGCTCATGAAAAACTTCTAAGTGAGGCCAATAGAAATGATTGCCATAATATTGAATTGTATTTACTCTTTTCCTTTTTAAAAACTAAGCAAAAATCTTACTCTCCCATAAAGTATAACAGGCAGCCAGAGTCAAACATGAATGCATTAAAAAAAAACAACTGAAAACTTCATAACTTTCTAAATAAAAAATTATATAAATTTAAATTAAAGTAAGTAAGTACTGAGTATCACATCTGTATAAATGGAAGAAGTAAATGAACAACTAGAATAACAAAAAAAAAAAAAAAATATATATATAAATAATCAGTTCTGAATTCTTTAGGTACCTTTGTGCTTTTTTTTTGTTCTTTAAATTGCCATAATTTCTCATTTTTATAAAATTTAGGGATCAGGGTCACAAATTCAGGACAAGGGAAAAAAGGTACATTTAATACTCGTGATAAAGTAATATCTCTTATAAAAGAGTTTCACTTACTTGTTCCATATTTAAATGTAACATTATTTACACGCTACAAGAACATACATTATATCACAATAACATAAAAAAAAAAAAAAAGGAAAAAAAGATTTCAATGCTTAACTGTGTTTTTGTTTTGTTATTTTGTGCACGACAAATTTACGCGCGCAAGAGTATTAAGAAGTTAGTGTCACACATGTAAGCTTTTTTTTTTTTTTTAATTGTTCATCATACTTCAATAATAATAATAATAATAAGATATTTATATATAGTTTTTGTACTCTTAATGTTTCTAGTTTCATTCTTTCCATCATCCCTTTTCAAGACATTTTTTTTGTTTTATTTTTTTTTTAAATGATAAATTTTAACCCAAGCTGAACATTCAAACATGAAAAACATGATGAAACTGTTTTTAAAAAAATAAAAAAATAATTTTTAAATCTTGTACATAGGCAAAGAAAACAGAATGACATTTTTCTTTAATAATAGATACTGAACAATTTCTCTTTTTCATTATTTTTTCTTCAACTAAATAAATATTGTATCCTTAGTTAACAGAAATGTTATCTTCTTTTTTTTTTCTTAACGTAAATAAACAATAAATTTTTGGGAAGAAAAAAGTTCCATTTGTAGTTCCTTGACCAGCAATTGAAAGGACTGCTTAGACTATTCTAAAACAATTAAGACAGGTAAAGCTATACAAAACAATCGAACTGTATTTAAAGCTTAAATTGACATTCTCATCAAAATATTAATAAGCAATTCTACTCGAGACATCCTCTCGAACTAAGGTTTTTCATTTTTTGTTTCCCTCCTAAAATATTCATCAGGATTTCCTCTCGGTATAAAAAAATAATATTTTCAAACATTTTACATAAATCAGTCTTTAAGAAATAAAAGAGAGGAATTATGCAGTTTTAACAATCACAAATCTCGACTTGGAAGAATCCATAGTTTTTATCAAAACGAACTAAAATCATAATCTGTCGATAAGAAAAAATTAAAAAAATTAATGAGACTTTTTTTTCTATAGACGTAATAACCTAAAGATATTTTGCTATGTATAATATATACATACCAAAAGCACGATCAAGTGCAAATCACTTTTACATTAGAATCTTAATTAATTATAATGAGATCTTTCTTTACAAATGGAACTTTCGATTTCCTAAGATTTTTTTTCTTCTACATTTATTTTTAAAGTTACACTTAATCAATAACAATGAGAAGCAATGAGTAGCTGGACAAGGAACTCAATTCGAAAACGTACAGGAAGTTTTCAAAACTGAGCAGAGCAGCCTCAAATGGAAAAAAACAAACAAAATAATAATCGGAAGCAAGTTACCTTAATAATAATACATAAGTTAACATATAAAAAAATAATAGGCCCCAACTTTTCGCTAATAGTATAGGAGAAGAGAGGCAGCGATATGACTAGACGCGTTTATTAGATGGCAATGGCACACACGAGGAAGGCATCAAAGGTATCCAGTCTCCTCCTTCTGAAAAGTATACCCTCCAAAAAACATACTGCAGGCGTGCCAGAAAAAAAACCAAAAAAAAACCCACTAAGTATTCCTATCATATAACAAAAAAAATTAAAGACAAAAACAAAATTTATCTCACTCATTTTTTACATGCGTGTCGTCCCCGATTCTAAAAAAAAAAAAAAAAATTATGGGGAATAAAAAAACAAAACAGAAAAAATAACAAATGTCGCTGAACCAATGGCAGGCAATGTTAACTGCATAACAAAACAAATTATCAACTTGACTCGGAGGAGTAGAACGAAGGGGCTCAATCAAAACAAAACTTTTAAGGTAGAGTTTTATGACACAACTTCATCTTCCACCTTCTAGATAATCTGCAAAAGAAAAACAAGAATTAATAATATACGTAATTTAATTTTTTGTTAATGACATAAATTTTTATAGATATTCAAAGGGTATTCCATGAGTTGACTTTCTAACTAATGTTTATTAATATCAAACTTTTAATTATTAGGGCTTCAGAAAAGCGACTTATAAGGAACGACCAAAGCTTAATATCTAACATAGGCTCAAGCTTAGGGGGATAACTTTATATATATATATATATATATATATATATATATATATATATATATATATATATATATATATATGTATATAATAATAAGTTCTGAAAGATATTAGTAATAAACAATAATAATCACAAGGTTATATAAGAATACCAACAGCCCTCCCAAACTACCACCACTCAACACCATCAAAACGTTATTCTTAATATCAGACTAATCATTCTCTAAACAATTCAGTCCATCATAACTAAATGTAAGGGCAGAAGCCTATTATTTTCCTATATTTTTATGAATCTCTTAAATATGCATATTTTAATTGTAACAAATTTATAATTTTAGATCTATTCTTTATTTTTTTGTGAAATATATTAAAAAATCTTAGACTTTCCATTAAACTTATAAATATATAAATAGAATATAAAATATATATTCACATGTAATAATTTAATCTTGACTAATCAATTTTGGTCAGAATAGATTGGTTACCTATTGGGTAGCCTCTCCTCTAGCAAAGCTATTGTTGGATAGGCAACAATGTGAAGCCCAGAGTTAATGAATTCCTAGATTTAGTGTCAGACGGCATTCTTAAGATATTGTTTTCCTCAATCCAGTGAAGTAATTTACAGTGTCCATTGTAAATGATATTACAAGAACAATTGTTTAATTTGACAAAGTGATAGAGAATTTTTAGAGCCTCAACCGCTAAATGATGGAGCATGATGTCAAACATCAGCTCCATTGCAGCTGTACGAGTGATTTTATAGCACCTAACTCATATATTTGTATAGTTGTAAATCTCAATGAATAATAAAACTAAAAAATATATAAATAACACTTACTAATATAGTTATGCTTCTGTTGTCAAGTGCCCTTGTTTTGGTGTGTAAACAGAAGCATTCGGGTCAAGCGTAGATTCTGGAAGGATTCCACGTAACTTAAGCTGGCCACCGACCACTGAAGGTCCTAGGCCGAGCGGACTAAACTCAGATGGTGGCATAACAGCCAGCACCTGGCCATCTTACCCTTCAGTTCTTCTATCTCTCTCTCCTTAGCCCTAATCATATCTGAAAGCAGAACAAGGCAATAATTATATTTATGCGAATATAACAAACTAAAGATTTATAACTGAGTTTATCAAATTATTGAATAATTTCCCTGTATAATAAAGAATGAGATAGTTTGGGTAACGGTCAATAAATGATTATAAAAAAAGTGAAAACTATTTTCCGTAATCATTTAATGACCCCACCCAAACATCACGTGTAGCTGGATGGCTAGCAAAACAGCCTCCAATGCCAAAGGTCACAGGTTCAAACCCGCAGATGGTCCTAGGATTTTTCAATGGGAGTAAAAATTCTTTAGTTATGCCATCCTTCGGAGGAGACGTTAAAAGGTGGTTCAGAGCCTGTGCGATATCAGGTACTCGTTCTATAATCCTAATAAAACCTGGATAGGCAAAATTTAGGACCCCACTGTAGCATCGTCCGATTAGCCATAGTAGCATAAAGTGACGTTAAATAAATAAACAAACAGACCCCACCCAAACCATCACATCCTGTGTTTATCTCTCTCTATATAATATAATGTCACGAGTCTTGGTATCGATGAACTCCTTCTAAACCATACGATATATATAATGACATAAAAATTTCTGCAAGCCTACAAACATATAAACATATCTAATGAACTGATGATGCCAAAGTGATAAACTCTAAATAGGTAAAACACTGCTTTCTTAACCATAAAAGACACTACATTTAAACGCAACCATGCAAAGCAGGAATGGATCACTAGTATAATTATATTTTGTAATATTCATAAATCAGTTTTTTGTTCTGCTTGTGAAATCATGTTTTTAAGAAAAAAGAAGTTTGACGACAGCAATGACTACATAAAAGACACTGGCTCATATATATGTATGATATAGATATTAATAAAAATGAATATGTATACTGACTATTGCTAATTTCAACATGGCGTTTAGCCTCCCCGAGGGCCGAGAAAAGATCCATTTTTATTCTGGTCTCGGCGCTCAATGAGGTTTCCAGGTGCGAGTTCTTGTCCTGGAGTGCGGTCACAGCAGCCATTAGGACTTCAGAACCAGCCTGATTTTCTTTATATTGTAACAAGCTCTGTGGAAAAAAGAAAAAAAAATTAAGTTATTAATAACACACAACATAAACAATAGACACTATAAAATCAGGGATAACAAATTTTTTAAACAAAATGAAATGAAATGTCCTATAAATAAAATCATAATAAGAACATGAATAATATTTAAAATGATGGAGTTTTGTTGACCGTAGAGAAATAGATGAGGAAGATGGTTGGGGGTGCGGTCATAAATTAAAACACACAATTAAAAATAAGCGTTATTTTAATTATGTGCCGACGTTTCGGCCTACAATGTGGGCCTTCATCAGGGCTAAAAGAAACAAGATAACAACCAATGTAATTATAGACTTAATAATGCGTTAGGTATATAATAATAATATGACAGTAATAAATTATGGGAACATAAATAATATTAAATGTGAAATGATAATAAGATGACAATTATAAAGTATGGAAATAAGGTGACAGTTATAAAGTATGGAAATAAACAAAATTAAGATGATAGTTATAAAGTATGGAAGTAAACATAATTGAGATGATAATATTGTAATGAGAATATATAAATAGAGACTAAGTAAATGAAAAAAATTTTTTCATTTACTTAGTCTCTATTTATATATTCTCATTACAATATTATCATCTCAATTATGTTTACTTCCATACTTTATAACTATCATCTTAATTTTGTTTATTTCCATACTTTATAACTGTCACCTTATTTCCATACTTTATAATTGTCATCTTATTATCATTTCACATTTAATATTATTTATGTTCCCATAATTTATTACTGTCATATTATTATTATATACCTAACGCATTATTAAGTCTATAATTACATTGGTTGTTATCTTGTTTCTTTTAGCCCTGATGAAGGCCCACATTGTAGGCCGAAACGTCGGCACATAATTAGAATAATATTTAAGATTTTAAAACTGTTTTCCTCAACATTTGGAGTACTTAGACTTAGGTGAAACTTTAATAATATTAAAACATCATGTAAAATTTGAATATGCTTCGACTTATTAATATTAAAATGAAAGTTAAAAGAGAAAGCTAATCTGCTAGTAAAAGAAAAAAAAGGGTTTTGAAAGATATTGGCTACTAGGTTTTTCCTCCAATTTTGCATATCCACTTTTTAGGGATGGATGAGCCCAAGAGTCTTATCAAGACTCCTACTATGTATTAAGATTCCTTACCACAGGGTCCCTTCTCAGCTGAAGTATCCCGTTTCAAACCCAAATCCCTGAGGATAGTAGTGCCTTATATACTCGAATACCATGCTCTTTTCTTTTGATTAGTGAAATTTTTGAAAGATTAGTGAAAAATAAATAGAAAACAACTTGTGAAATAAGTGGACTGAGCTGGTTTCAAAATCCAAATCATCTCATATAACTAATTATTCAAATGCTATAAGAAATAAATAAACCTTTCCTTGTACATTGTAGTTTGAACACTTGCATAAATGGACTTGGGGAGTGGTGTGGTAGGGGGATGGAGCACTGGACAACTGGATTCCAGGTATATTTGGCGGAATCTCTCTCTATCTTTTTTCTTCTTTAAGATTGTCTTCGGGATTGATGCGGTATGCTGTGTACTGTAGCAACTCAGCGAAGTTGAGCAGCAGATCCAAATTGGAATTTCCTCCTTCTTGGATTTTTATAATGGAGCAGCTTTAACTTCCAATATGTTTATTTAATTAAAACGTTTTCTACAATTGAGACGTTGATTTCCAAAAGGTACTAAAGGACATTTTTTACGAAATTGATTTTTTTACATATTTATATTCTCCTCAGTTAGTTTTATCTAAATCTTAAATTTGATTGTATCTAATGAACACTCAAGTCTTTTAATAACGCGATTTAGAAAAGCTATTAAATACTAAGGTACTAATTACACATTTAGTTTCGTTCTAAATCATACTAAAACATTTCATTTCATAACTTTAATATGATGTTATTAATATAGTAAAAAAAAATTCTATAATTTGATGCGAAAATAATCAAATTAGCTGGTTTAATAATATGATAACGAGAGATTTTGGCGCTTCCCGTAAAATTTCCTAGAATGGATATAGTACCTTTTGGAAATCAACGTCTCAATTATCATCTGTCTTCAGTCCCTAAAATCAAAACTTTTATTTATACTTCATGGTTAATACAGCTATACTAGCTGTGACCCACAGCTTTGCTCGCTAATATTGCATTTCGTATTAATTTATGTGCGTTTATAGTAAGAGTGACTATAATAAATATCAACTATCAGCTACTCTTGGTTATTATTTAAAGCCTGATCTAGACTTCATCCAGTCAAATTTACCATAGCGTAAAAATAATCGTCACAAACTGTAGGCAACCTAAATGTGAATTAATGATATTCGTCAGTGAAACCTTACACCTGAATCACATTTTTTTAGAATTCAGAAATAATGTTCTATTATGTTCTTGAAATTAATATTTTTTTAGCCAATTGAAATAATTTTTAAAAATAAATAACATTTGAATATATTTTCATATGAACCCACACACGAAACAGATATAAAATGCAATATGCTGTCACCTGTATGTAGTGGCCCTTAAGATTTTTTAATGGGAGTAAAAAAACCCTTGGTTAGACTCTCCTTCAAAGGGGATGTAAAATGGTGGTTCCAAGCCTTTGCACATCATGAACTCGTTAAACATCTCCACCCTAATTAAACTTGGATAGGCAAAAATTAGTCATCATACGATTAGCTATAGTAGTACAAAAGTGACGTTAAATTAATAGACAAAAACAGCAATATATTCTAAAGCAACTGCGTCAATTTCTGTTATTATGATCGCTATTAAGAAGTTTTTGAAAGAATATATTTTAAAGCTCTTCTGCATAATGACATTTTTAATTTTATTTTCTTGTGGCAAGAAAACATACTACATACGTGTTTGAATGTTTACCTCTGTTACTTATTAATCGTTACGGCAAAAGATAAATTGACGGGATATTGAATTATTTTAAAATTAAAAGGTGAATCATTTGGTATAATTGGGATGCGAGGTTCATTTTCCCCGTTTTTTCCCAGATTTTCAACTGATTCTTCACTCCTATTAGTCGCATCGTGATGTTATATAGCCTATATATAGCCTTCCTCGATAAATGTACTATCCAACACAAAAAGAATTTTTCAATTTGTACAGTAGTTTCTGAGATTAGCGCGTTCAAACAAACAAACACTTCAGTTTTATAATATTAGTATAGATTGCCATAAATCTATTCTTATCACTTCATATTAAACAGTAAGCCAATATGAAGTACTATGAATTGACTTAAAGCGATACAGCTACATTAACCTTCAAGTATAAATGAAAGTCTTGATAATTGGGACAAGACCCTGAAACATAGACCGAGGATAATTTTAGAAAAAGTTTTAATTAAATAAACATATTGGAAATCAAAGCTACTTATTTATAAAACATAATTATTTACTTTGTTATTTCAGCTGTGGGAAAACCTTAGGGTTTACCCAATAACTGCTAAGTGAGCACCCACAAATTGAGAGGAAACCTTGGCTAAGCATGATTTCAGCCTCATCACACTTAATTGTATGAAAATTTAATTAACATGCGAGTTCACTACAAATGTCCATATTACTACACATTCCCGCCCACATAATATAAAATGGCCTTATGAAGGAACAGTAGAAGATTATTTATTATCATTATGAAATCAAAAGAATCTAGATGATACGCCAATGAGCACTAGAACAAACCAACTTTAAATAATGAATGCATAGGTTTTTTGTATAATTTTTCCTACAATCTTACCATATGTTTGTCATTTAGGCTAATGGACTATAATTACAAAAAATCATTGTTAACATTTTGTCAATATGTGAATGAAGTTTATTTTATTTTATTAAATAACTAGCTGTACCTCACGGCTTTGCACGCGGATATTTAATTTTCTTTTAATTGCTGCGAATTAAGAAAGTTGTTTATAATAACTGTGTTAGGTGAGGTTATACAATATAAATATACCTGAAATACCAGAGAGTTAAACTTTCAACTAAGTCTATGCATGACAAATAAATGATAATTGTTGCTTGTCAGATATTAATTTTATTCAGTTTAATCTACAATAACATACCAGTAGCAAGTAGCCATACCCGTGATTATCTAATACTGACATTTTTGCTTTAAAATATTATCATCTTTACACATAATCTATGCGTAATGCTATTTTTTCCACTCGGGGGTGTACCCTTCCAACTGAATAAGCTTGCATTTGTTTTAGGATTCAGAACTACGTTCTATTATATTTTCAAAACTTAAACGTTTTTCAGCCTATTGATCATTTTAAAAAACCAACTAACAGTAAATTAGATTGAAACCAACACACGAAACAGGCTATGAAACGAAATATACCTAAATGCATTTGTCATAAGTATTTTAGTATCTATGCAATTACTGATCAGATTATGACGATTTTCTTCTAGATAGTTAGAAATTTGATTGAAATGAGTACTTATAGTTTTTGAGGATGTGTATAGTTTTTGAGTTATTCAAAAACCAATTTTGTTTTACGTTTTAGTAAAATATTTATTTAAATCACTTAGAGGACGAATTTTCCCAAACCAGTCTTATTGCACACCAAGACGGGAAGATGTACCTCAGGAGAAATTTCAACTTCACAACCATAGTAGTTTTTTAGAAACTGCGATGACCTGAAAATCAAGTGAAATGGCACTTTCTTTTATAAATATAGATGAAGCTAAAATAGTCAAGAAAAAGATTAGGTAACATAGTGAGTCTTTAGTGCCCTTTTCCCATTAGTTTCTTCAATCTTTCTCTTTCTGTACATTATTATATAATGATAAATATATTATTTTGTTTTAGAAAATCTATTATTTTTTCTTGGTTTATGGTGTTATTTCCTAAGTATGAACCCTAGAATATGCATGAAGAGTATGAATCCTTAATAAATGAATTGTCAAACCTGAAGCTCCCTGTCAATCTGAGCAGCTTTCTCTTCTTTCATTTTCATTTCTCGGCGCAGTGCTTTGAGCTCTGCTTCAAGTTCCCGCCTTTTAATCCTGCAAGATTCGCTGCACGTGGGTGTGGGTGGCGGTGCAGGAGTTGCTGCAACTCGTGCTTTAGCAGCTTTTAGAGCAGACTCTGCCGCTGCTCTTCCTCGTCTTTCTTCGGCCAAACGCTTTTCAAGGTTTGCCTTCTCTGAAGAACGCAACGAGTTCAGGCTTGTGACCCTAAACATATAAAGTAATCAAATAAATCAAAATATGAAATAAACAGATTGGATATAGACATATATTATAATATACTATATTTTTTTTAAATATTCTTTTAAGAAAAAATTAATTCACACAATATTCACTTCATTATTATTCAATTACTCTCAGGGTATGGTATGGTTCTTGACAATCAGGCACATTTTTATAATTTAACTTTTTAATTATAATAATAACTTACAAACATAATACAAACAATATGCAACCAGGCTAACAATGATTCTTCATATCCATACAGCGTTCCTCACCCTTACAAGTCCCCACTCAAAAAACTGACTCACCAGGTATAAAGATACCTGCCAATTTGTACCTGCTAGTGACTTTTTTTCTTAGCATCCAAAACAAACAATCAAATTGGAGCTGTTATTTAAATTTAAATTTTACTTCTTATCTTATTGTTCAGTCTGTCTAACACAATAATCAAATAATAAATAAATAAATACTATAATTATAAAAAATGGGTATAGTACAATATATTTTGTATAAGCTAAATTTTAAGTATATAATCTCTATACATATGAAATGATAACGCAATTCTTGATTTCTGCGAACTCCTAAGAATACCCTCTCAAAATCTGTACGTGGTTTAGGAGTTCACAGAAACCACGCGAAAATTTAAATAAGGTTTTTACTATTATTTAGGGCATTCTTTCTGAAGGAATACAAGTAAAATACATTGAAATTAAGTTTTTCTTTAAATGGAAAATTTTCTGTAATCAAAGCATCCAAAAATTTTTCCTGAAATATGTGTAGTATTATAGACGTATAATAAACTGCTGGAAAGGGAAATATTAAAAAGAAAAGTTAATATACAATAAAATAAGTTGTACAAGTCAACACAATGTGGTTATAAGCCCACGAACTTACCAACACATGTTATTTGATATGTTTTTAATGAAGTTGCTACCACACAGTATCGTACAAGTTATATTCTTCCATACAGTGCACAAGATTTAGAAACAATATTACGCACTAAATAGTAAGTTGATAAAATAAATGGAAACAGAACTAAACTAAATTGGAATTTCAAGGAAAGTAAATTAACCTAATAGAATGGAAACAGTTGTTATTTCTGTTTTTATATACATCTCATAAGCTCGCCAGTGTAAGAAGGTATCATTTTTTTATATAATTTTTCCCATTTGATTCTTTTTAATGTAAGGCATTCCATGAAAGTTAGTATTAAATATTCCTGCAATTAAGTTTCTTATTCTCTTTTCTATATATATATATAAAATCATCTCGGAATTCTTGGTTTCTGTGATAAACTCCCAAATCGGTCAAACAGAGCATTTTTTAACAAAAATGACATTACATTCAAATTGTACCCGAGCAAAGCAGGAGTGACTCACTAGTATAAATTATAATAATATATACATAGGTGAAATTATTTGTTTATTTAATGTCACTTTATGCTACTATGGCTAATTGGACGATGCTACAGTGGAAGTCCTAAATTTAGCCTATCCAGGTTTTATTAAAATAGGGATCTTTAATGAGTACCTGACATCGCACAGGCTCGGGACCACCTTTTAACGTCCCCTCCGAAGGACAGCATAACTAAGGATTTTTTACTCCCATTAAAAAATCCTAGGACCACCTGCAAGACTCGTGACCTTTGGCATAGGAGGCTGTTATGCTGGTAACCCAGCTACAAGTAATCCTTCATAGGTGAAATGTTAAAGAAATTACAAAGAAGATGTAACCACACAAATAAAATACATCCAATAATTAAAAGATTTGATTCTACTCCGACCAACCTCTGTAGTATATTATTTAAATTGGATTAGACTGATTATTGAATGAGGTAGGCTGATGAGGGGAACATAAACCTGAAAAGTCTAAGAAAAAAAAACAAAGAAAAACACTATAGCCTCTTTGATTTTTATATTAACCTAAAGGAAATTTAACAGACTATGTAAGTTAAAGGGTGAACAATGAGAACTAATAATAATTATAAAAATTAAAATATATTAATTCCCCAGTGTTGGATCATCATAGTATTAAATCTTAAGATAAATTTTAATTTAAAAATAGAACTGGCGGAAAGAAACAAAAATAGAGATATAATAAATGACCAAAATACTATTAAAAAACAAATAAAACTTTATATTAACTTGTAAGATTTTTAAATTTTATTATTGGAAAATTTGTTGATGAATTGGTGAAAGAAAATTTATTTTCACTGTTTAAGGAAAAGCTAAAATGCAATGTATTTTACTTTTAAGCCTTTAGGGACTCATCGATAAAGACCTTTTCCATTGTCGCTGATTTGGCCCGTACGAGGTATCATTCCTTCCATGACAAACTCCACTCCCACATTAACCCACTAGTTTCAATCCTTGCTTCCTCTTCCATTCCTGACAATCCTCTGAGGCGTCTGAAAAGAAGATGGCCTCGAGACCTTCTAGTTTAGATTACCTAGTGGAGGTTGCCAATGGGCATATTCTCTTCATGTCTTTTCATGTATATTATCTATATTATGAGCCAATTTACTTGATGTATTTACTAATAAGTTGTAAATTTCAATAAATTAATAAATAAAATAAAAACTTAAAAAAAAAAAAAAACCTTCAGGATGCCCTAAATGATAGTAAAAACCAAGTTTACAATGTATGTATCAGCTCATTAATTTATTTGTTTTCATTAATTTATTTACTGAAATATACTTCTTTTACCATATACTTACAATAAAATATCTAATATTTAATTTATTACAAACTTTGGAAACTTCACAGCATATTTAAAATTTATTATACAGCATAAAAGTATGGTATCTGGAGATATAATTTAATTTTTTTTTTATAATTACAATATCTTTGGAATTAACAGAACATATTACAATAGAATAACGAATAGTCAGCAAAGAACGACTTACTTGGCTTGAAGGTCCTGGTTAGTGTGGTGGAGCGTGGCCAGCTCCGCCCTAACCCTTTGCTCGCTGCTAATAGACGAGTTTAATTGAGATCTGAGATCACATTCGTTCTGCCTACTCGAAGACAGATCGTTTTTCAGTCTCTTTATTTCACATTCGAGTCTGAAAAACCAAGACCCAATTATACTATATTTAAAAACCAAATAAATAATTTTAAAAAATATTCTTTTTTTCAATAGATGGACTGTGCTTAAATATATTTTAAATTAAGTTTAACACACTCAGACATTCCATTCTAATTATCATTAATAAAGCTCGAACTCACCGTAGATACAATAACAGTATAAGTTTAATGAAAAGCTTTGCAATACATATATCATTATTTTCAATATACATATACAAATTTCAAGTAATTAAATATCACATTTAAAAAAATGACAATTAAGCACAACCTTAAGCAATATTCAATCAAAAGGTAGACAAATATATTTATGAGGTGAGAATTTCAAGTTTTCCTTAATTAAATTGTATACATTGTTACAAATGAATATAGCACTTGAAATGCTGACTGGTTATAAGATAATTTAAACTAGTGTGATAATAAATATATTTAAAAAAAAATTATGTTATAAATGAACAGAAAATCACAAAATTATTAATTAATTAAATTATATGTGCAAACTTAATGAGTAAAAAGTTCATATTCACTATTTGCCTAAAGTAAAAATAAATATTTAACTGATTTAACTAACTCAGGCCCGTCAGAACAAAACACGATAATACCACACAAACGTAAACTAATTAAACAGAGATACTATTTCTTTCAATAACAATTCAAAATATACACTTAAAAATCTCCCTCAGCTTCATCAATAATCAAGAATTGAGAAGTTGATTTCCAAAAGTTACTATATATAGGACATTTTTTTTTTACAAAATTGATATTTTGATAAATGTATTATAATTGTTCCGTTCTTGTTAAAATTCTTTATTCAATTTCATCTACAAAACACAATTGTCCTTTAAAAACAGTTGGCATATTAAATATTTGAAAAGTGGAAATTCATTACCATTCCAAGTCATACAAGTATATTTCCTTCCATAACATAAAAATTGAGTTATTAATATACTAAAAAAAAATTATATATTTTAAAAAGGAACAAATAAATTAGTCCAATAATAAAGTGGAGAATTTTGTGCTTTCTGAAAAATTTCCTAAAATGGATAAAATACTTTCTGAAAATTGTCTCTATTCCTCATGTCATAATGCAAATGTCATGTTTTGGATCTGATACAAATTTTACCACACCATTTAATGACTAAGAATGTTCTTGAATAATTGAAAACAAAAATTTTGTTCCTGTGGTAATAATTTAAGTTGTTTTTTTAAAACTTTTTTTGCTATTAGTGACATTTCTTAAAGGAGGTTTTTACCTTTTACCCAGAAAAAAAAAAAAAAGTTTTGGTAATGATAAGTTCATAATAAACAAAAAATCCACAAGCCTACAACCCATGAATGGTCTTCTTGGGTTCAGTACATGTAGAGATTAGTAATGCTTCTAGGAGGCGATTAGGACGAAACTACGCAACTTTAGGGTATCCACTTTATAGAGAATGGTTGTGCCTTGGGATGATCTCCCTACCTAAGGGTCACCCCCACCTAAATTAACACAATAAATAATTATTCTGCCAGCCACAGTCAGGATTCGATCCTGGGACCCTAAGATTTTATTTATTTAAAAAAAACCTAAGAACAGTAATGTAGTGCTCCATCTACTGTATCTAGGTGCTCCTTAAGTTCATAATCAAGGGTTACTTAATTTTTTTGTAAATGGATTTTCTTAATATTCCTTACTTGTGACCAAATTCAAAAAACAACGTCAACATTTGAAGCCTTTGTCTAAAAGTTAATTAAAAAAGTATTGTTAAAGATAATAAAAAAAAATTTAAATAGCTAAGATAGAGTGCTGCCACTGGGTAGCTTCTCTACATGTCTTGTTCATGCCTATTTTCTTTTAGTCTATTTACTAGATGGTGTTATACAATACAGTTGTAAATATCAATAAATCATTTTTTTTTTAAATAGCAAAGAAAAGAAGAAAAATAAAATAATAATTATTACCTGAGACAATATTCCTCCCGCTGCTGCTCGGCAGTAAGCGGTGGGGATTCACTTGCTTTGCTGTGATTTTTACTTTGATTTTTGCGGTTTTCTCTTTGGCTACCGCTCGAGCCTTTCTTTTTATTATTGCTTGGGAATTTCTCTTTTTCTATCTCCAATTCATCGCTTTCTCTAATGGAACAGATAACAAAACAAATATATTTGTATTAAATTAAAGCTTTAAGAGAAGTTGTGAAATATAATAAAACTCTTTATAATAAAGATTAAGAGAGAAAGTGCATGGGTACAAGTAGAGTATCTTAAGCTCAGCCAATTTCTTTCGGAGTTCAAGTAGTTTGTCTTTCACCACAGTGTCTTCAAAATAGTCAGTAAACCAATAAAGAAGAGTTTATCTTTAAGGTCTCAACAATACATAATAATAATGTACAAGGGACCTGGTGATATATTTGTTATCCTCTTCTTCCACTTCTCAACTTTTTTACTATTGTCCGTTACCACTATTAGCAGTCAGAATGAACAATTAGAAGACTGCAACTTTGTTAGAGAAAATTTCTGGGTGAAGGGTAGAACAATCATAGAAGGAATGAAACAAAGTTAAGTGCTAGCCTGTTCTTATATCTCTTGGGCTATAACAACCCTTATGCACCATTTCGTAATGTAACCGATCGAAAAGGGGGTGACTCTCATAATATTTTCATGTTTTTTCTCGTTAGTGTATCCTTTTTAATTGTGTAGATTTTTTTCAAATCATTTGTACATTTCTTTATTGTAACAGATATAAATTTGGAATTAATTCTGTATTACAAATGAGCTTCAGCCTTTACCCCAAAGAAGAAAATTTTGAACGGTATAGCCGGATAAGAATGGAAAATCCGCCTCTTCCTTCCCCCCGACTTTTTTTATTCATACTTAAGGGATCTATTTGATGTCAAATAAAAATAATTCACATAAATTTTTAGCTCTTTAATTGAAATGGTTTTTAATATCTTAAAAAAACAACTCTTTTTTCGATTTTATTATATTTTTAATAGTAAAATAAAAAAATTAATTACTGATTTTTCCTGATTATTAGGAGTCAAAGACAAAAAAAATTATATGATCATGATTCTTAAACAAAGATTAGATTTTTAGCGGAGGAAAGAAAACAAAAAAAATGTTTTTAATCTTTTTGAAAGTTTCAATATACAAAATAAGTTTGTTTAAACGAAAGATTTAATAAAATAAAAGTTTTTAATTTTTTTTTCATATTGTCCCAACACTTTGAAAAATTTGAAAAAAATTCTTGAGTATTTAGGATTTAGATAAGAAGAAAATTTTGAACGGTATAGCCGGATTAAGAATGAAAATCCGCCTCTTCCTTCCCCGACTTTTTTTATTCATACTTAAGGGATCTATTTGATGTCAAATAAAAATAATTCACATAATTTTTAGCTCTTTCATTGAAATGGTTTTTAATATCTTAAAAAACAACTCTTTTTCGATTTTATTATATTTTTAATAGTAAAAAAAAAATATTAATTAATGATTTTTCCTGATTATTAGACGTCAAAGACAAAAAAAATTATATGATCATGATTCTTAAACAAAGATTAGATTTTTAGCGGAGGAAAGAAAACAAAAAAAATGTTTTTAATCTTTTTGAAAGTTTCAATATACAAAATAAGTTTGTTTAAACGAAAGATTTAATAAAATAAAAGTTTTTAATTTTTTTTCATATTGTCCCAACACTTTGAAAAATTTGAAAAAAATTCTTGAGTATTTAGGATTATAAAAGATATTTTCTGACAAAATTTGGTGATTGACACATTTCAAAAAGGTTTTAAAAAAACAAATTTTAATTTTTTTTCTTCCACTAAAAATTGGCTTTTCATTTTAGACTAAATGACTTCTCCTACTAAGAATCAGAGGAAAAACCATCATTAATTAATTTTGAATTTTACTAAAAAAAAAAAAAATAATAACATTGAAAAAAGAGTTTTTTTTTTTTTTTAAATCTCAAAAAACGTTTCAGTTAAAAAGCTAAAAATTACAAGCAATGGAGATGAGATATCTAAGAAGAATGGAGGGGAAGACCAGAAGAGACCGAGTGAGAAACGTAACAATACGGTCAAACCTGGGACTTCGGCCTGCTCTAGATATTATTGAAGAGCACCAACTGAGATGGTTCGGCCATGTTTCCAGAATGGCAGAAAATCGATTAGCAAAGGATGTATATGAGACAAGGGTGGAAGGTCTAAGACCAAGAGGAAGACTGAGGAAGACTTGGGAAGGCGCGATTCAGGAAGCCTTTGACAGAAGGGGTCTGGATTGGAGAAGGAGAAGAAGATTGGTTCAGGAGAGAGATTTATGGATTAAGCTCTATAAAAAGGATGCTCACACCGTTGGCGGTAGAAGAGTAGAAGATTAAATAAATAAATAATCTTAATTAATTCTGAAGGAGAGGGGAGAATTAAGGCTAAATAAAAGAGAAAAAAATGCTTCCTCAGGTGTACAACTGAAGTTCATAATAAATTTGGCCTACAATTTTAAGTAATTTGGTGTTGTCTTTAAGAATAAGTCTTAGTCAATATTAAGTATATTAAGCCTTCTAAATCAGGATCTATGTAAGATTCTTTATCATGGAGTTCTACCCAAGATAAATACATGAATCCTCAAAAATGAATCTCAGAACATATTTATAGCATATCTTATCTTCAAACTGCTCTGTAGCTGTTGAAGTAAGCAAATATCCATTAGTTCAAACAAAACTAACATAATCATTCACACAAAAAACTAATAAGCCTGGAGTTTTTAATTTTTATTTTCAAGTTTTTAATATTTCAAACTTTTCTAATAACCCAGTATAAATAGTTAAGATTAATATTATAGTTACAATTAGTTCTTCCTTCAATTAGTCAAATATAGGCCCATTAAGAGGGTTGATAAAGTAACCTGAACAGAGTAAACATAACAAAGAATCAATTTATTATTTTGAAAAAGTGTTAAACCTCCTTGTATACAACAGAAAGCAAAACTCTGACACCTTTGTATAATCGCCTTGGCAAGTACATAATAAGAGAACATAATTGTATAGCTTACTTTAATTTTTCGGTGTACTCTATCTCCGTATGCGCACTACCGTTTGCATACGGTTCTGCGACAGATTTGTCTACCGACTTCCTCTGCTGCTTGTTGCTTGTACTGCTACAGCTCAAATGATGAATCACGCCATTGCTCGTTTCAGCTAATCGACAGAACAAAAACCTTAAATAAAATGTCTATTGAAAAAAATCATTAACGGTTGGAAGAATTTTTTTTTTAGTAATAAAATTAGAGCAATAAAAATAAAATTTTAAACTGAATAATATTGAAGGGAAGTTGCTTGATGGGACAGTGAATGAAGAGAAAAGCACAGCAATAAACAAACTTATATTATAATGTGCTGACATTTAAGTATAAACTTTAACTGTAAAACTTTAACATTGGCACACATTAAAATTGGTTTTTTAATTGTCATGCTTATCTTTACTGATTTAAATCAAAGAAAATAAACATTATCATTAGGATATATAACAAGAAAACTCAACAAAGATAGAAAGTACATCACTTAAAAATATTTTAGCACATACATTTAAATATTTACTCTATTTATTAAATGTACATGCTCTAATATAATCCTATTGTTCACTGGTTAATTATTTACTATTACTCAAGATACTGAAGCCTTCCTTTTTAATGTACGAGCTTGTAAATTCCTTAATATAGAGCAAGAGATAGTATTGTTATATGTTTACAAATAAAAACCCAAAATAAATTGTTTTTATGGCAGCATACTAAATAATTTTCTGAAATAAAAATTTTTAAATTAGTTTTTCTAGTTCCCATTATTGTTAACCCACTAAAGTTTGACCCGAGAGCAAATATGTAATAAAACTTTTGGACTCAAACCCAATTATTCTTCCTATTTAAAAAAAAAAAAAAAGATTTTAATTAGCCAACATCAGCTGGAGCCTCCATAATAATCAATTATGTCTTCAATTCCCACACGTATTATCATCGAAAAATGCTACCATCAGCCTAGATAAAGCAGCTATTCATTCTTGGTATTCTGATTTATTCCATATAATCACGCATAGAAAAAAAAAAAAAAAAAAAAAATCATACATATAATTATTCAGAAATAACCATTTAAAAAAATGCACTATTATAATAATTTCATGACCAAAAAAAAATATATATATTTTTTTTCAGTAAATAAATTTATTTTATCATTCTTTTAAACATGTTAATTCTTGAAAGTAAACTATTATTAATGATCACTTATCAACGGAGAAAATATAGAAACATTGAAAAAGAAAAGATAAAATGTTCCGGTGGCATAGGCAGCTTTTTAGTTGAGACGCCATTATCAAGATCTTAACAAGTTATTCTAATAAACGTTTATAGAGATCATTGCATAGTTGAAAGTCATTTATCTTAAAGGTAAGTTTAAATAAAATTAAACAAACTATGACTATTTTAATTAAGTTATTAGAATGAAATTCAGTTATTAGAAACAAATTAAAATATTCAATTACAACTATAACTAAGCATAGATCAAACATTGACTCTTTAGCAATTCATACAAACCATATACTTGTTCAGAAATAACCATTAATAAAAAATGCACTATTATAATAATTTCACGACCAAAAAAAAAACATTATTTTTTCAGTAAATAAATTTATTTTACCATTCTTTTAGATATGTTGATAATATAGAAACATTGAAAAAGAAAAAGATAAAATGTTCTGGTGGCATAGGCAACTTTTTAGTTGAGACGCCATTATCAAGATCTTAAGAAGTTATACTAATAAATGTTCATATAGATCATTGCATAGTCGAAAGTCGTTTATTCTTAAAGGTAAGTTCAAATAAAATTAAACAAACTGTGTCTATTTTAATTAAGTTATTAGAATGAAATTCAGTTTTTAGAAACAAATTAAAACTTTCAATTACGACTATAACTAAGCATAGATCAAACATTGACTACATTGACTCTTTATCAATTCTTCACCAAAGTAAAAATAAATAAACACATTTTCTTCATTTTTAATAAATAAACTAAAAACTTTTGATTCTTAAATAAGAATGTTTACTGAAATGAGCAACCTAAGCAAAATAAAGCTTCATTGACATCTTTTAATCAAACATTTAAAAAATATATTAATTGAAAAACACAGAATAATATCGTCGATCTAACAATTTTTTAACTTTTTATCATTTAATTTAAATGGACTTAATTTATCTATTGAAGATATCATCTATTGATAGTAAAATTCCTACCTGCAGCAGCATTCAATCCAGTAACCAGTAGCAAAAGTATAACTTATTAATATCAGTCAAATCATTTTTGGGATAATTTGAAATGAATAAGAATCTTCTATAATTGACTTTTTACAATAATGCTGAAGGACTTAGAAAATCACCAATTTAAAAATACAATACCATTAACTAATATCACAAACTTGTTTTATACTTTAGTGGATATAAATAATTATTATAAATTAGCATTAATTAGCAAAAAGTATGTCCCACAAAAGAAATTCTCAAATCATGTTCTAATCTTCACACAGTTGCATGCTTAAGGTTACTATAAATTCCCTTTAAAACTAAAAGTTGATTCTATTTAACCCTGTCTGATGAATTAAACAGTGAAGAACAATGTAATGCAACACGATATCATTGTATATACAAATAAAAACGCTGCAAATTACTATGCAATGGTTTATTAACGAATTTTTTTTTAATCCTTAATCGGATTCTACGCATATTGAATGTAACATAAGCCCTCAAATTTTGAGGGAAGGTAATTTTTTTTTTGGTCGATTACAAAGGTTCATTATTGAAAATAATAAACCAAAAGTATTTATACTAGACTGTGTTACTATTTCCTTTTCTTCTCTTTCGATTTTCATTCAAATAAAATGTCCTGATTCCAGAATATCTTACATTTTTTCATTATCATCAATAATAACCGAGTTATCAGGGAATCACATCTCTCATAAGTTGTGGGTTGACCATAAAAGATGATTTTTTTTTTTGCTCTTAAAACATTGCGTTGTCTTGATTTCGAAAATGTTTTAAATAACTAGTATTTTTGTGGCAAATTTAAAAAAAAATTTTCCAGTAATGGCACGGACAGCGTATGACAGACAATTTTTTTTTTTTTTTTAATGGATTCTACGCATCTTGAAACGTTAGCCCTCAAATTTTCAGGAAGGGTAATTTTTTTTTGGTTGATTACAGAGGTTTGTTATTGAAAACAAACAGAAATGAATCGCATTTTTCCTTGATCATCGAATCACGCACGAACAGCTTGACCGATTTCTCTAATTCTTTTTTCGTTACATTTATATCAGTAAGGAGAAGGATCTCATGAAAGAAAAAAAAGTGAAAAGTTACTTTGGTAGATAGGTTTTTTTTTTGTTTTTATTTTACTCAGGTAATAATAATCGCTCTATATTTATACACAAAAATGAATCGCCTTTTCCTTTGGTTATGGATCATGCGTGAACGGCTAGACTGATTTCTCTAATTATTTTTTTTGTTATGTTTATATCAGTCAGGAAAAGGTCTTATGAAAGAAAAAAAAAGAGAATAGGTACTTTGTTAGATAGTTTTTTTTTTGTTTTGTTTTTTAATATTCTAAGGTAA
This sequence comes from Piezodorus guildinii, assembly GCA_023052935.1. Taxonomy (NCBI): domain Eukaryota; kingdom Metazoa; phylum Arthropoda; class Insecta; order Hemiptera; family Pentatomidae; genus Piezodorus; species Piezodorus guildinii. Next base: position 37,993,301 of record CM041294.1, read on the forward strand.
TAATAATCGCTCTATCAATACTTATATAAAATGAATCCCTTTTTTCCTTGGTCATTGTATCACATGAGAATTGCTTTACCGATTTTGCTAAGACAGAACATCGCCTGTCAGGTCAGCTAGTTGTATATAATTACAATCATTCAAGTACTGTAAACTCTAAGTGTAAGCTAGCTATAATATTTTTTTTTTAAGTAAATAAGGGTTCCACCCAAGAGAGTAGAAACCTTATATTATTACCTACCTAATTTTCAAATTAATAAAAATATATAGGGTTCCGGAAAAAATAACTGAAAATTTTCGATTCTATTGGTCCCTCCCTAACCAACATCCAGCCGCCTAAACTCAAGGTTGGCTTGATTTGGGATAGATGCAAGAACATTTGAGTTCGATCAAACATAGGGCTTTCAAGTCACCTAATAGCTTATATATTATTGTACTTCCACAATAAGATATAATCATGCAAGCAGAAAATTTAAAACCAATGTAGAATATTACCTTTGATTTTGTCAGGCGGTTGCTGTTGATTTGAAGATTGCACAGACTCAATTGGTAATGCCTGTGCAAGGAGATTCATGTAGAACTGGTTCTCTTTTTTTACTTCCCGTTGTTTTCTCTGCAATATAATAAATACAGTAGTCATAATATTTAACTTACTTCTAAATATAAACTTTCTCATTTTAAATGTGACTCTTTTGATAAAAATGTAACATTTTCCAGTGAAAAAATAAATTAAGAAACATTTTAGGTTAACTGTGTTTTATTTCAAAAATAAATGTTTTAAACACAAATAAACTATATTTTTGAATGTAGGTTTTTTGTATCATTTTTCCTACAACTGCACTATAATTTTAATTTATATCTATTACATATAGGTCGGTCATTTAGGCTACTGAATTAGAAATCCCTCCCCCCCCCAAAAAAAAACCCATAAATTTTTAGATTATAAGGATATCTCATCTGGAATCGTTTGTAAATCTTATATAAATATCTAAAAATAAAGCTTAGTTAATTTTATTATTTATAATATTTTTACTGCATGTTTTTTAAGGATATCTCTAACTTAAATAATAACACTGCCAATATTTTTTTCCTAAACATACTTTATAAGTTATATAATATATGAAGTCTCCATCATGCAATATTTTTCAATTACATTATAGAATTTTGAAAAACTATTAACTTATGTTTTCTTCGTATTTTTTGATCAGGTACTAAGTAGCTCCATATTAAGTAAACAAACAGTTCCACTTTAAGTGTCAAAAACATATAACTTTTATCTGCATATATTTATATTATCTTCTTATAGTAGATATCAAATATCAATTCCTATAATCTAGTTAATTTGTTAGTTAATGAACTTATTAAAGTCCTTTAACGTGAGTAGAAAACAAGAATGTGATTAAAAAATGTTAATATGCAAAATAATTTTAGAATCAACTCCTGGTGATTAACAATCACAGCACTAAGTACAATTTATTGACTGAGAATTGCATAAAAATCCTTGCTTGTATAAAAGAGCCTTTTTACTTGAAAACGGTTAAATTTGAATCAGAAAAAATAGTACACTACCATATTATTTTAAGACTTAATTTTTCTTTAAGATGTCATTGGAAGGCTAGGAATTTTAATAAAAAGAAAATTGTAATTAGCAATTTCTTTAAATTGGCACACTCTCTAATGAAGATCAGAATATATACAAATATATAAGCATACTAGGAAATATGTAAACAAATTAGTTTATTTGTGCTTCACTTTTATAATCCACAAGAATACTTAGTAAACAATAACAACTATGTTTATTAAATATATGGGTTAGCTATGTATTTAAAATTCAGAAAGATCAATAAAACAAAGGTCAAAAACAATTATCATAATAATTAAGAGTTAAGATATATAAAGGGTTAACAAACATACATAACTGTGAAATTATTTTTTACTTTAAATAATATATTATGTCTGAAAATTAAAAGCACCAGAAAAGTTCGCAATATAAAAAAAATTAATACTTTATTAACAATATTACTTTTTTAAATATTTTACTAACCAATTGCAAAATAATATATTTTTTTTTTTTTTTTAACTAATCTGTTCTATTGAGGTCAAAGGCAGACAAACAGTAAAACAAAAAAGATTTAAAAGAGTTAGTTAGCATTATGAACTGAAACTAATTAATAAATAAAATCATACCTGTCGTATCCGAAAGCTGACATAGCTTTTGAATCCGAAACCTAGAGTGACAACAGGATACCCAATGCTGAAAAAAAATTATAAATTATGTACATCACTCATCAACAAAAAGTTAAGTACTGAAATGTAAAAAGAGGGATTTCCTAAATAAATATCAGACAAATACCAGCTATCTCTGAGAGCCTAAGCTGCTGAATTAGTGATCTGCCAATCATAATCAACTGAATGCTTATGAACCATGTCATATTTTTTTTCATATTAAACTTTTTAATTTTTAATTCAAAGAGCCAATTAATGATTAGAAACTCAAAATATTTGTAACTTAAAAGTCGTATTTTAATTTTAAATAACTGTGATGAAAAAAAAAAAATACTAAATAAATAAATATATATATACACAACAACAGACATGATTCATTATATTATGTATCTATGAATTAATTCCGGTTAACCAAAAAATGATGAGACATTCCTAATCTTGTATGGTTATGTATAAATTATATAAGTATTTACATACTATATGTAGTAAGCAGTTTACTATAAATTTAAACCTGAACCTCTACAACCCATAAAGAGTTTGAGGGTCAGTTATATAGAGATTCGTACTGTTTCTAGGCCAACGACTGTGGAATGAGGTAATTAGGCCAAGATCACACTCAGTCATCAGGTTTTTCCCCTATTTTCGGGTATCCACTTGATAGAGACTGGGTATGCCCCAAGAGGATCTCCATATCTTAGGATCGTCCCCTGGCTGATATAACAGAACAAATAATTATTCTGACAGAGCTGGAATTTGATCCCGGGACACAAAGAACAGTGGATTAGAACAGCACTCCCTTTAAAGTTTAAATTATTAGACCGAACTTGAACTAATTTTTTAATGTTATTTAAAAAAAAAAATAAGTGTGTTGACATACCAATGTGCTGCAAAGGGCCTACACAGATCGAGATGGAACGGCATGTGCCTCAAGTCTTTAAGGCGAACCGCTGCCTCCATGTAGGCGAACAGTAACCACAGCATTACTGTAGGAAGACAGATCCCTTTCTCTGAAAAAATGACAATACAAAATTTATAAAAAGAACTGAAATTGAGAAAAATCAAGTACAGTGAACTCATTACAAAACTTTCAGTGCCAATGCTACTTGAAATATATTTTAAAGGGCTTTAACCCGGTAGATGGCCCACGGATTTTTTAAGAAAGTAAAGAATTCTTGTTTATTCCCGAGCCTGTAGCATGTCACATAATCCTTAAAGAATTTTAGCAAACAAGATTAAGTATATAATTGAGATATTGATTTCCAAAAAGTACTAACAGGCAATATTTATAAAATTGATATTTTGACATACTTGTATTCTAATTGTTCTGTTATATTGAAATCTGATATTTGATTTCATTAAATAAAAACTCAAGTCCTTTAAAAACATGATTGACTAATGGAATTATTTTGAAAAAGTAGTTATTGGACATTTGATTTCATCCCAAATCATATTAAATAAATTTCCTATCATATCATAAAAAAAGTGTTATTAAAATAGTAAACAAAAATTCGAGATTTTAATGCAAACAGAATTAAATAAATTGATTTAATAATAAATTAATGAAATTTTTGGGCTTCCTATAAAATGTATTTGAGTAGATATAGAACCTTTTGGGAATCAATGTCTGTCTCAATTTCACTACTCTAAACTTTATAACTTTGGGCTAGACTATTTAAAGACATAGATTCAGATAAAAAAGATACTATTATGGTAATTTGGACACAGGATACATTAAAACATATACATCACAGAACATGTATACAGTTTTGTGGGATCACTTGTAACTGGGTGATTAGCATAACAACCTCCTAAGCCAAAGGTCATGGGTTTTAATCCTGGTCCTAGGATTTTTAAATGGGAGTAACAAATCCTTAGTAGTTATGCCGTCCTTCGGAGACGTTAAAAGGTGGTTCCGAGCCTATGCGATGTCAGGTACTCGTTAAAGATCCCTATCCTAATAAAACCTGGATAGGCAAAATTTAGGACTCCCACTGTAGCATCGTCCAATTAGCCATAGTAGCATAAAGCGACGTTAAATAAATATACAGTTTTGTTGAAAACTAGGATTAAAAATTGTTCATAACTGTAAAAATTTTCTGTATTACATAATAGATATATAAGTCAATAAAATGAAATTATTTTATTTTATTATATTAAAAAATTATGGCAAAACTGGCTAGGAAAATAAATCTAATCATTAACTACTACGAACAGCTATTAACTCTCCTCACATCAATAAGCCATATTTATCCAGTAAGTATAGTATATATATCTCTCTGCAAAAATATAGTGGTGTCTTATCATTGACAGAAATAATCTCTGCTCTTTTGAATAGTAAGATTTAAAGGCTAGAAAATTATTAATTATTTAATAAAAATGATTAAAAATATAGTGTAGTTCATAGTATTTTAAAACTAATTATTTATAAATTTATTTTTCAGAACCAAAATCCATTGGAAAATCTTAAACAGAAATGATTAGTAGTAAAAATCAACCAAAGATAGTAGTAATAAACGGCATTGGAATATCAGTCGCATCCTGTAGCCAACGTGGCCAGTTTCAAGGTAATTTTAAGTTAAAAGGTAAATCCACAGTTTCTGATATATGATGCCTTGATATAAATAATATTGATTGAATAAACTTGATAATTTATAAGATGATAGATCTATAAGCATATACCACTTGAATAAACAGATAAATGAATAAGACCTAACCGATCTAACACTATTTGATGAGTAACATGAAAAATAGACAAAGTTATATCTTTAGACACAAGCTGTTAATGAGCTTCAGATTTATTAGAAAGTGAAGGTTGTAGTGTATTTCTCTGAAATAAAGCGCTTATTGCTCTGGATCAGATAATACGTAACATTATTAATCGTGCAAACTAGGCTTCTGATTTAATGCTATTTTCTCTCAAAATAATGGAATTTCAAATTGGATCAAATATAACTGGAAATTAGGAGGGATGTAACCTAAAATTGGAGTAAAGTACTGTTTTATGGGCAGAAAAATATAATAGAATAGTGCTTCTCAAGAGGTGGTTCAAAGACCTCTAGAGGCTGCCGAGTGGGCTAGAGCGTGACCACGTGTGTTGCCAGCAACCTGATAAAACAAAGTGTGAAGATGAAAAAAAAAAATTACTATTTTGTGTCTCAGTGCCAGCAGCTTTTATCTCTGGCATTAATCCAGAGATAGAGGTTTGAAAGAGAGAAAAAATACAGGTACATGATAGATGCTTAGGAGGATTACCAAGATTTGTTTAAGAAAATATTTTAGCAATGTTACTATAAATTAAGTAAACAACACTTTTCAAGCTGAAGCTCATAATTGCTTTGCACAGACCCAGTTAACATTTTAATTTTATATATCCCATAAGATACTAATGTCTATACAAGATAACTGTCAACAGACAGCCATTCATTTTCCCCAAATTTCAAAAATCATCAATTCAATTAATCCGAAGTTAGCAAATATAACAAACTAAACCAAGTGTAATAGAGTACACTTAATAAAAAAATATGATACATGAATAAATAAATTCTTTATTATTCTGGGACAAGGCCCTTTAGAATAAAATTAACAAATCATATAAATTCAGAGTCTTAGAGTAATATAAACAAGTTAACTAGATCTAATAGAAAATATACATATGTAAATAAGTAGAAAATAAAATGAAATAGAGCCTTATTTACAATTCTGTTATGACTGGTTGGTTAGGAGATGAATTAATAACCGGGAATCAAAGGAGGGAAGAGAGTTGGAGAGACGGATAGAAAGAGGAATAGAATTCCATAAGGTTGATGATCGGATAAGAAACGATCTGTTGAATTGTACAGAATGGTTGTTTGTTTATTATTTAACGTCACTTTATGCTACTATGACTAATTGGACGATGCTACAGTGGGAGTCCTAAACTTTACCTATCCAGGTTTAATTAGAATAGGGATCTTTAACCTGACATCACACAGGCTCGGGACCACTTTTCTACGTCCTCTTAAAATTACGGCATAACTAAGGATTTTTTACTCCCATTAAAAAATCCTAGGGCCACTTGCAGGTTTGAACTCGGACCTTGGGCTTAGGAGGCTGTTATATTAACCACCATGCTACAGGTAACCCCAGAATTTTTTTCTTCCACTCCTCTATTAATGTTTTGTATGCATTAATTTTAAAATTACACATTATTGTTTCATCCATAGTTTGATAAATGGCAAAATACAGCCTTAGAGAAAGAGTGCTGAATTTTTTTTTTTTTTTTTCAAAACAGGTTTCAAAGTCATACTTAATATTAGTTACTCACAAATAAGTTGAATCATAAAATTTAAAAATCTGGTGCGGGCAACACACGACTTTCACTTACCTCCATTTTAAAAATCAATGAAAGAATTTTCAAATACAGTTAGAGATAAAAACACGTGAAATTATTAAGGAATTAATCAAATTAAATTTCTATAGAAACATGTGTTTGATTAAAAAAATCTCTTATATTATTATCTAAATTAATCAGTTAGTTTTATGTTCATTTCATCACTCTCTATTAACTTTTAAAAGCTTGAGTATGAGATGATATTTTTTCTAAAATCTTTAGCTTTCCAACGGTATATCATACATGTATATTACTACTCTTATGTTCAAAAACGAAAAATTGCATTAAAAAAATATATTTTTTCTGTTTTCTCCTTTAGTTGGGTATCGAATTTATTAAATTTATATATTTAACTGTTTTTTTATCAGCGTTAACAAGATAATCTAGTTATTATTATTGAATCTACAAAATTAAAGGTACTTTAGGGGAAGAAAATTTAAAATATCGGCATTTAAGCCCTGCCAGACCATTTTTATCTAAATAAAATCTACATGATATTAAAGCCCATTAAATTTTACATCGATATAGCGAGTTTAATCAAAATCGTCGGAACCGTTTTTCAGAAAATCGAAAAAAGGTGCAAAATGTATGGTATAAAGTGCCTCTTCTGGTAGGCTCATTTTGATGAAAAAAGTTTTGTCACGTCTCGGGCGTATAGTTGTCTTAAATATGAAATTTCAGTTTCATAGGACTTACCGTTTCCGCCCGGGAGTTACCACAGACACACACACACACAGACCTTTTTGCGGGACTTGGTTATTTGAACTCAGGGGACCCTAAAACGTGTATTTCCGTTGAAAACTGGAATTCGAAAATTTTCACGATCGCAATACTTCCCCTTACTATATATAGTAAGTGAAAGTAATAAATTAAATTAAATTTCTATAGAAACATGTGTTTGATTCAAAAATCTATTATATTATTATCTAAAATAATCAGTTAGTTTTATGTTCATTTCATCACTCTCTATTAACTTTTAAAAGCTTGTGTATGAGATGATATTTTTTCTAAAATCTTTAGCTTTCCAACGGTATATCATACATGTATATTACTGCTCTTATGTTCAAAAACAAAAAATTGCATTAAAAAAATATTTTTTCTGTTTTCTCCTATAGTTGGGTATCGAATTTATTCAATTTATATATTTACCAGTTTTTCATCAGCGTTAACAAGATAATCTAGTTATTATTATTGAATCTACAAAATTAAAGGTACTTTAGGGGAAGAAAATTTAAAATATCGGCATTTAAGCCCTGTCAGACCATTTTTATCTAAATAAAACCTACATGATATTAAAGCCCATTAAATTTTACATCGATATAGCGAGTTTAATCAAAATCGTCGGAACCGTTTTTGAGAAAATCGAAAAAAGGAGCAAAATGCATGGTATAAAGTGCCTCTTCTGGTAGGCTCATTTTGATGAAAAAAGTTTTGTCACGTCTCGGGCGTATAGTTGTCTTAAATATGAAATTTCAGTTTCATAGGACGTACCGTTTCCGCCCGGGAGTTACCACAGACACACACACACACAGACCTTTTTGCGGGACTTGGTTATTTGGACTCAGGGGACCCTAAAACGTGTATTTCCGTTGAAAACTGGAATTCGAAAATTTTCACGATCGCAATACTTCCCCTTACTATATATAGTAAGTGAAAGTAAAAAATATCAATAAAACAAGAGCAGTAATGAAGATTATATTGCTAATATAGTTTCAAAATTTTATGGATGATCGCTATTGAAAAAAAAAAAAAAATGAATATTGAAACAACCACTTTTTTTTTGTTCTCCCCTACCTCGCCTTTGAAGGCTGCATGGGGTTTCTCAGGCCAGGGGGTGGGGGTAGGGAATAAATGCTGAGATAAAAGACACAGGACTAAGAACTCAGTAATTATTTGGTTTCAAATGATGGTCCTCTGTGTACGACCACATTTAAAGTTTTAAAAAAACAAATAAATTACCTACATTTAAAAAAAAAAGTACAGGTATTCCACAATACAATGTTTAGTATGTAAATTGTCCCATGAGGCACCATAAAAAAAAACAATATTTGTTCTGTAATGGACACAAAGCAAAGGGTAACTATAAATAAGAACCAAAAATATTTTTTTCTTTATATAAAAGTGTAATTCAAGAAATACTTGTTGTACACCAACAAATAGTGAGTTAACTGGTTAAGCATTGAATCTGTTTTTGAGAAATAATGAGAAATAAGAACTAGGAAAACAAATCAAGATATGAACAGGGAGAAAAAAACACATTGAAAATTATTATACAATAGTTATATATCATAAGTAGGTAGGTAGGTAGGTAAGGTGTTTTAGGGCGATAAATTTCTAGATTATTACGCCCGTATATCATAAGTAGATGGTGTTTCTAATCTTATGAATTTCCTTATTTCTTTTGGTAAAACTGCAATATAAAAATTGTTTAATACATATTTCATCAATAAAGCTAAACAAAGATGAACTGTTTATTATAGGGGCATTCACACGATATTTAAAAATGTGTACAAAATATTCTGTACTAACATGCTGTAACACTCTATACATGTCCATTTGTTATTTATCTCTCTCTCTCTCTCTCTCTCTCTCTCTCTTTATATATATATATATATATATATATATATATATATATATATATATATATATATATATATATATATATATATATATAAACATAAAATATTAAAGCGATTTTGGTTTCCGTAAATTCCTTCTAAACCACAAGACGGATTTTGATACGGTTTTCACCATCATTTAGGGCAGTCTTTCCAGAAGGTTTATAAGTAAAATACATTGCATTTTAGTTTTTATTTTAACGAGAAAGACAACTTTTCTGTAACCAAGTCATCAAAACATTATTCCTAAAATATAAGTAGTAACATAGACGTATATTATACCGTTGGAAAGTGCAAGATTTCAGAAAATTTAATATGCGATAAAAGAAATCGTACTAGTTAATATAAAGTAGATGTAAGCCCATAAACTTATGAAAATATTTTATTGGTAAAGAGGAAGGTTATAGTGAAATGTACAGGATTGTGCAAGTTATATATTTCATACAGGAGTCAAGATTTTAGAAAAAAATATTATGTACCAAATTTTACTTCAGTTGCTAAAATAAAGTAAAAGTTGTTATAAGCTAATACTGGTTATAATTATTTCTAGTTTTAGATCATTCCACAAAAAATAGTAGTTCCACTGTAAACCAAATGGGACTCACATGGAAACCAAATTAACTTTAATACATTAAAATTTATTTAGAATAAGTTCTTAATAAATTTAAAATTGTAATGAAACAAATTAAATAGGAACCGTTAAACATAACAAACAAATACACTAAACCAATTTTTGATTTTTTGACCAATTTATGTTTTTAATGTCTGCCGATGATTAAATATAAGAATTAAAAGACATTTTATATATATATATATATATATATATATATATATATATATATATATATATATATAATTAATATATATAAATATAGTAAACATAATATTTTCTTTCCAAGTGTGCTTTTCATTACAATGAACTCCTAATCCCAAAGTAATAAACTTTTAATTGGTCAAACTGAAGTTTTTTAAACATAAATGACATCAAATTTAAATTGTACCCAAGCGAAGCAAGGTTAAGGTGGTTCGCTAGTTATAAATATGTTATTATATTTAATCATATTTTTTTAAAAAATATTTTCTATTAATGTTAAAATAGTTTGTATTAAGGATGTATGGTCGACTGGTATTATCACAGGTATAAATAATCGGGAGTCTTTCTTCTTCCAGTGGCGGGACAGGTCGTGTAGGCCCTGGGTCTCGTGGTGTAATCTCCTGGAAGATCACACTCACGTTTCTCAATGCATATTGTAGTGTAGGGTCATCACTCCCTATACCTAATTTTGTGAGTGGCCACCATTTGGCTGACAGGTCTCACATACCCGGGGAGAGGCTGTGAGGCTGTGACAGACTAGCATGCTAGCCACGGCTCCGCAATAATCGGGAGTCGTCGTATAAAAATATTTTAATTTTGCCGATATTTCGGCTCAAACATGTGAGCCATCATCAGTTTTACTGTCACTAATTTTTTGCTGTTCTTAATGGGAAAAATTGGCACCTGAAGTTGTACACCATGCATAAGATGGCCTACGCACCGAAATCGTTATTATGAAACGATTAATATATTGGCTGATTACTCAAAAAGTATAAACTTCATGAAATCACTTGACAGGTTATTATATGATACATAGCATCCATGAGCCATGTCAATCAAGCATAATGTCAGCAAAATTAAAATATTTAATATGTTATTATATTGCACCAACGCACAATGTATCTATCCATTTCTATATTCATTATACAATGTGATTCCTTTTACACCAAAAAATTGCTATATTATAGAACAGTTATACCAAATATGAACATACGTCAGGCAAATAAATATTAACAAGATTTTATTAGAGCAAGCTTGTTTGTTTTCACTAAGTGGATTACAGGCAATCACTCTATTCCAACTGCTCTGCTAAAAATATTACAACCGAGAGAATGAAATCCTTAATAGAGTTTTCAAAAAAAATTGCAAGAAGTTGGAGTTTTATCAACCATAAAATCCATCACTCTTTAGCTGAAGTCCAATCACTCCAACCTACCATGAATGTTGAAAACTGACAGATTGGAAAAACTAAATAGTTGTAGACTGAACTATAAATAATAAATAAAATAATCTGTACCTCTATAACCCATTAAGGGTCTTAGGTTCAGTTGATACACAGATTCATATGTTTCTCTGTTTCTAGGCCAACAGCCGTGCAATAACATGATTAGGCCCCAATTTTCGGGTACCTACTTTATAGAGGATGGGTGAGCACAAGAGGGTCTCCATAACCCAGGGTCACACCATCCCTCCCCTCCTCTCCTTCCCCAGCTGAAGTAATAGAATAAATAATTATTTAACCATAGCTGGGGTTCAAATCTGGGAACCAGAGAACAGTAGACTAGTGCTCTATCCACTAGACCAGCCAGACTATTATAATAATATTGCCAATGCAACAGATGATTGGGCCAGAATCACGTTTAGCTGTCAGGGTTTTTTCCCAACTTTATTTTATGAGAGGCCCAGAAGGATTTCCTATTATAAGATTGCTAGACAGCTGAAATAACAGAATAAATAATATACTTATAATTACTAATAAATAATTATCCTTAAAATTGTTTCGGTTCAAACTTGGTTAATAGATAGAGATAGTAAAATATAAGATATTAATTAAAGTAATAAGTTTAAAATATGACAAATATGAATGTTATATTATTTAATATATGTGTGCATATATTACATACTAGCTGTATCCCGGCTTTGCTCGCGATTATTTATTTATTTTTATTTTTTTTGGATCCTATCCTAATTAAACCTGGAAATGCAAAATTTAGGACTCCCACTGTAGTCCGATTAGCTATTGCAGCATGAAGTGACGTTTGGCTATACAATACGACGATGGATAACCAACCAAACCAAGAAAGGGATATATATTTTTAATGGTCGGGTAAGAAGGTGATCCGCAGGTTTCTCGCCAAATATCCTTTTTTTTTTTCGCTACTTTTCGGGTACCACTGAATAAGCTCCATCATTATTCCAGCGAGGTTTCTGACCCATAGAATATTATACCAGTGCCCTTTCATTGGCCCGTCTTCAAACATTATCAAAATTAATGCTACTTTTTTCCACCCGTAGGTGTAGCCTTCAGATGTTGAGATTTCAAGATTATCGATCTATAAATGTGAATAAAGTTATGTTTTTTAAATCATCCAAAGAAAAAAGGAACTTGAAGCTCCAACTCGTTCTATCATACAATATAGCTTTTTGTCATATTTTTCTATAAATATTAAACAATGGCAACTTATTAGGCTAAAGTTAGAATTATGGTTGATGAGGAAAGTAATTTAAAAACAACTTAACCTATTTTTGAAACAATTTCTTTTTAATGAACATTATAGATAAATCTATTGTCATTTTATTTTTTTCGAATAGGCGATTTCAATGTAAATAGTAGAATAATAATTATAGTAAAATTGATACAAATTATGAAAAATGTTGATACAAAGTACGTAGTTGGATGGGGTTGTCCAATATAAAAATAACAATGTTGAATGGGGTTATCCAAAAGAAATACAGGTACACAGCAATGAGTTACTCTGTGTATGATAAATTAGACATTATCCCATCTTCGTCGCCAACTAATATGTATTTTATTATAAATGGAAACTATAATGTGAATGTATATTTTATAAATAATAACGCATAGAAACAATCAACACACACTTATATTTGAATTAATAATCACATATGGGAAGGTTGCCATGTTTAAACAGTGTTGCCACAGTTAAACAAATTTTATTTTACGTTTTAGAAAAATATATTTTTCAACCATTTAGAATAGTAATGAAAACCACTCTATCATTTAAGTTGGACCAAATAACAGATACTTACGAAGTTTGATCAAAGTCGGTTCAGTGATTTCAGAGTTTCATCGCGAACAAACATTGTGACACAGATTTTTATATATATAGATACACACACACACAATCACAATATATAAAAATTGATCTGAAGAAAATATAAATTCATTGGAATACTAATTTCCAGTATACATAAAATGTTTGCAACTTTTAGCTTAATTATGTTTTTGGAGAAGGTTAAAGTTTAAATTGTAAACTGTTTTTGCTATTTCAGAGCAATTATTTTAAGACCCTATTAAATATTTACCTAAGTTTAAACCATCTCATATCCTTAAGAAATGTATAATCGAGAGTATTCATTGTCAGTAGGACTACTTAAATTTCCTTTATTTAGCTCAAACACTCCAGTTGCTTCATTTTTTCATGTTCAATTTTGAGTGATGCAATCCTGACAAGTGTTAAGACTAAATTTAATTTACTGACTTTTAATTTATGTCAAATTAATTCCCTCAGAATTGCTGAGACAGGAACGCATTTGTTTTCCTCACAGCTAAAGTTATAAACATTCTATCAGAAATAGAAGCAGGTTCTTCTATCACATCAGTAAGATTGCAATTGTGAATAAATTTGTTACCTATTACAACTAGATTCTTATATAATCTTAATGAAGAGTTTACACATCTTTTTCTGACATGCCAAATGCTCTTTATATAACATGTGTATAGAGAAAAAATAATATTATCTACATACACAACTTATACTTTATAATAATGGTCATCCATAGAATAAATCCATGAATAAATTTGAAATATATGAGAACAACTTTTTATCTGACACTGACATCAACAGTAGCACTACTGTTATATAAAAACAACATTTCATCAGTATCAACATGATAACATTATATGAATGAAGTATACATAAGTTAAAAAGAAAGTAAAAAAAATTTTATTCACCTGTGTGCCAAACATACTGAACCCATACGTATGTACTGGCTGCGAAAAACAACCACTGGACTGGGATAAAGAAATAACAGATCATATCTGAAGTTAGAGCTATAGATACAAAGAAAACTGAAAATGCCTGAAAAATAACAAACAACACAACATTAAAAGAACATAAGTTTACTTTTCAACTAATAGATATATGTATCATCAAAATACTTTTCATAATGATAAGAAAGAGATGTAAACTAATCTCAATTAGATATATCAACAATAATTAACTAAATACGAAAACTGAGAGCCTCACCAATCCTTGATATTTATAGGAATCGTAGACACTACGAAGTAATAGCCAAAACGGCCATAGGAATTCAAAACGAAACTCAAGAAGAAAGTCTGCGAGAAGAACAAGTGCCCATAACATGAAAAACTTCAAGTACACAATGGTACTGGAAAAGATAAAGAAAAAATTACTAATATAATCTGTACAGTCCATCAAATATACTTAAATAATTATAATAAGAATGGTGAAGTATAAATAAAATAATTGGGATATTTTCAAAAGGAGGTTTTACACTGACTGGAGGTTCCAATAGGTTTTATTTATGCTGTATCAGGAAACATAACTATAAAATAAGTATATACATCCATTAGAACAAAGCAATTTCTTTATTAATTTGAAATTGTACACAATTTTAGGAGTTTAAGGTTATTATTTTTATTTTGATGTGGCATTGAGATGACAGAACTGAGCCCCAATTAGGAGACCCAGCCAGCACAGAGGTTGCTTTAGTTATTTGGGATTTTATTCAATAAGCTTTATCTGTTACAGATGATATTTATTCATTAAATCAACATTTATTCCACAGATGTAAAACACATATGGCGACCCTCCTTACCTCCCATATATACCATCTGTTATTTTGCTTCGTTTTACTGGCCTTCGTAGTTTAGGGCACTCGCCATTCCTTCTCTTCATATTCTTAATATCTTCACAGTTGAAAAAAACAACAGACAACGGTGTAAAGAGAAATATAAACTTGTGTTTACGTTAAATATTTTGCGAAACTATCAACTACTTTTGTTGTCATTTATGAATATCACTGCCCGCAAAATTGAGTGTTTATCGATACAATAATCGAGACTATAACGTTGTCAAATTATTATAATTTAACCCGTGAACTGAGTTATATTTTTATAATTTGAACTTAAGTAACTAAGATAAAAACTAGCCCCTCGTGATTAGGCCAAACCAAAATTTACTTTCATCAACTTTTCTGTACAAATTTCAATTACCACGTTAAATGTTTCAATATTTAAATATATTTTTTTTTTAAAGTATTTTTAGAATAAAATAGAAAGAGTTAATATCCTAATAAAAAGAAAATTAGTTAATCCCTCCTCAATAGCAGAGGCATTGATATGAAGCTTCTCTATGTTATTCTCTTTTTACCGCCATTAGCCGGGCTTAAGCTGTTGCACTTTTATAACACAATTTGTTCGTTGGACTATCCAACGATTAGCACCAATTTCACTTTTAATAAGTTTTAAATTAAGTCTGTAACCATAGATCTGACAGGGAGACCGTGTCATTCAAGGAATATGGGAGATAAAGAAGGTAGTAAAGGTGTAACATTTTTCAACTTTTTTCCAAGTGTAATGTGTGCTCGTTTTCTTTAATCTTCTTGTGAATTGTTGGATACTTTTCATTTAGTGGCTTTTACTTACCAGAGTTTTTCTTCTTGCCTCAATGGAATGAGAATATTATGTTAAATTCGGTGTGTTATATTAAGTAATGTTTGTTTTGCAGAGACATTTGATGATGCGGTTGAAGAAAGGGTTATCAACGAAGAATATAAAATTTGGAAGAAAAACACACCTTTCCTGTATGATCTGGTTATGACACATGCCTTGGAATGGCCATCGCTTACAGCTCAGTGGCTTCCTGATGTAACACGTCCAGAAGGAAAAGATTACTCCATCCACAGGCTTATACTTGGCACACATACTTCTGATGAACAGAATCATCTTCTCATAGCAAGTGTACAACTTCCAAATGAAGATGCTCAATTTGATGCATCTCATTATGACAATGAAAAAGGAGGTATGTTTTCTCTGCAAAGATTTCTTTAACCTCATATGTTTTACTTTGTGTACTGTCATCTGGATTCATATTCTTGTGATATATCCATCATATCTATTATCATGTTTTATATTGATTTATATCTTAATCTATGTTATTTAATATATATGATAGCTATTTCCCTTTTCGTTCATTTCTATATGGTATATTTAAAGATTGGTCTTTTATTAAGTTAAATATATTCAATTCTATTACTACACTTCAGCATATTTTCTGTAGGTTATCAGTAACATGTGTGATGCTGATCATATTTAATTTTATTGGTGCTATCTTGTTGTTTCAATGAATGCAGTTTGATTATTATTCATCATTAGATCTTCTGATACCAATTTTATTCCATTTCATTGTTTCATTTTTACAACCAATTTTTATATCTTTACAGTAACTGATTGAACAAGCAAATGTTAATTTTTTAGAAAAAAAAAACTATCTTTGCTTAACATTATATGGACATTTAAGGTTAGTTTGTTTTAAAATTATAAGTAGCATTGGTTGATATAATGATGTTACACATTTTAATAATATTTTCTATTATTCCATGATAATAATGTATGGCAAGTGAAAGCACTCTTGACAATAATAGCAGGAGAGGAGAAAAGACTTTTCCCTTTTATTATTATCTATAATTATTTCCATTAAAGCCAGATAATAACATCAGTATTATTTTTAATAAATGTTATACCCTAATAAATTCTATCCCCTGCTTTTGTATATATATGCTTAGATGTGTATACCTTAGCATACCTATGTTAAAACTGTTTATTTAATGTGGCCAGAGACAAGTGGGTTAGGTAGCTAGCTTACTAATGATTTAGTATTAATTTTTGTGACTGTCCTGTAAATTCACTATAATTTTGGGTGCTTAAAGTAATATTTAATTTTTCTTCGACAGTTTTTTTCTTCGTTTAACAAAATAATTAGTAAAAACAAACTTCTGATGGATTATTCTGTTATTTAAAAGAGGATAATACATTTTCAAAAATGTTTAGAAATGGCCAATTATTACATCAAATTACGGTATGGTAGTGAAATTTTGTAGATAGTTTTAAATCCTTTTTTCCTTAAAATATTTTACTTTTGATTTCATTGTTAATTAAATAAAGAATATTTTTTTAATGCTTATAATTGGTGTGCCTGTTGATCTATGTTGTACATGCTTATTTTAAATCACTATTAATACAATGGTGGTCATATGTTTTGAATCATTTTTCGAAATTATTATTTGCACACCATTGAATGAGGTTAATTATTAATATAAGCTAACTCCCTTCCTCACTCAAATTGACTTAAGTAAAGTAGTCCTGATTATTTGTTAAGATTAGTTTATTAAATTTATATCGATTTTGTATTTCTATATTTACCAAGAAATGTTAATGTAATCATTATTTAGTGTTAAACATATATTTTTCTTGTAAAGCAGTCAAGGTCTGATTAAATTCCTGTACTTCGGCGTTGTTCACCTTTGTTCTGAAACAGCATATTCCAATATTTTTGTTAACAAGCTCAGGAACATTAGTTTTGTAGGCCATGATATATTTAAAACAAGAAAATCTGTATGTCATTTTTTTTTTCTTATAATTTACATATAAATTTGTTAATATATAGAATGCTTATATTAACTAGAAATGAGGAAATTTACTCCTTAAAATTAGATTTTACAGTGTATTTATTTAACTACTTTGCACAAGCATGTTGCTTCTTCATGTTTTATACATTTATGTGTTTTATTACTTTAATTTGACTCAGTAGATTCTGTTGATTTTATTTCTAGAGCTCATTACTGTCAGGTGAGAGTAATTGGTTTTTTTAATTTATTATTTTTTTGACGTAGCAACAATCAAAAATTTAATTTGTTCTTATACAGTGATGGAAAAAAGTATTTGCACAACAACGTTTTTATGAATAAATTATTTCAAGGAAACAAAAACTTTGATTTTCTTTGCAAAAATGACAAGTACAATCATTCAAAACTAAGAAAACCTTTTGTAAAAAAATGACACTTCATAATGAAATAAAAAAATTAAAACAATAAAATTGCTTGGAAAAAAGTATTTGCACACGTCCACATTTACAAGTTAAAACGCAATTTTAATAGTTTTAATATTTTATAAATAGGTCATTAATTGCTTTGTAGACGTCTGGGCATTGAATGTACCAGGTTTTTAATTAAATCTAGGTTTATTTGTTCCCATTCTTGAACAAGAAGTTGTCTAAGGTGATGTACACTAGTGATGTGTGGTTTTCTTACATTTTGTTCAAGGTGTGTCATAAATCTTCAATTATATTTATATCTAGTGACTGAGGAGGAGCGTGGAGCTGTCTTGAAACTTCAAATATTAACCACTCCTTTGTTCTCCTCGTAGTATGTTTTGGATCGTTGTCCTGCTGGAAATAATACTGATCCTGGATTCCTAATTTTTCGACACTAACTACGGAGTACTTCATTACGATGACGCCATATCGTCCTCTGACCATCTGATTCAAACAAATTATACTTTTTTTGGTCAGAAAAGACGACATTTTCCCAAAAGCTTATGGGTTTCTGAACGTACTACCTAGCAAAACCAAAGTGCTTTTTGCAATTCATTTCACTGATGTATAGCCTCTTTCTCGGAACTCTACCATGGAGCCCTTCCGAATTCAGGGCAAATCTAATTGTTCTGCTAGTAACCTTGACTACAGACGTTGATTGGTTCATGATAGCTAGCTCCCAAGAACTTATCACAGGATTTTTAAGAGCTTCTTTTCTTATTTTCCTCTTTAGGACAGGAGTTTACTTTTTTTGGACACCCTTTATGCTCACTGTTTTCGGTTAAACCATGTTCCTCATACCTTTTTATGACGTATCTCACTTTAGAAAATTTCAACCCTAAGAAATCGGCAATTTGGCGATATGTTTTTTTGCTGATTCTTGATTCTTCAGTAAAACAATTTTTTTGCGAGTCGCGACACACAGTTCACTTATTTTTGGCGTGATAATTGTCTATTTACTGAAGAAAACTGATTGAAAGACTGGAGAATACTGGTAATAAACGATAAGAGATAAATTAGTAAACAAACCTATGGACACAGAAGGATTAATGCAAAATTAAACAGAGTTTGTGAGTCATACTAGACCAAGTGTGCAAATACTTTTTTCCAAGCACTTTTATTGTTTTAATTTTTTTATTTCATCATGAAGTGTTGTAATTTTTTAACAAAAGGTTTTTTTCTCAGAATTTAATTTATGTACTTTTCATTTTTGATAAGGAAAGCGAAGTTTTTTGTTTCTTTTAACTCATTTATTAATAAAAACATGTGCAAATACTTTTTTCCATCATTATACCTTACATAACAAGTTTTTGTTCTTCAGTAGTGTGTCAATTATTTATTATTATATTTTTTTTTTATGTTTTTAAATCTGTAAAACAACATGTGTATTTTATGTCAGTTGTATCTTTAGAATTTGGAGGATTTGGTTCAGTGTCTGGGAAAATAGAGATTGAAATTAAAATAAATCATGAAGGAGAAGTGAACAGGGCGAGGTATATGCCACAGAATCCCTGCGTCATTGCGACTAAAACTCCTTCAAGTGATGTTCTTGTTTTCGATTACACTAAACATCCTTCCAAACCCGATCCCACTGGAGACTGCCATCCTGACCTCAGGTAAAAATGTCGTAATTTTTTTTTTCTTCTATAATTTTTTAAGAAGCTTCATTCAATATTTCATATTTAAATAAGCACTCAATAAGTTCCTTTTCTCAAAAATTTTATTTTTCTTCAATATCTATCTCATTGTTTTTCTACGTTTCAGGAGTTTGTCCCCAATATCGAGACTAAAACAATTTTTATATTTTAAATTAGTAAAATTACATTATTTGATCATTTATCTTGGAAAGTTATTTTTATAAATTTTAATTTAAATTGTCATTATTAATTAAAAACCTATATGATTTCCCTTTTATTATTACTTTCTACACACATTTTATTTCATAGCTTACTGATATTCGTCCTGATTGATGTCTAACTCTAAATAACATTCTCATTCTAAATAACAGAATGAATAATATTCCACCACAGCCGGGTTCGAACTCAGGACCCGGAGCACAGTAGGCTAGCGCTCTACCCACTAGAAAATGTACAAAGTAAACAGAAATAAAATAATTGAGTAAAAATAAGAGTATAATTTAAATAAATAGAGACATATTAGCTTGAAAAAATTTATAGCTATCTAAAAATTAATAGAAACTTTTATTTTTATCTTTAAGATATATTTATACCTTCTTCAAAGTATAATTCATTTCTTCTTTTATATAGGATGACCAAAAGAGCTATTGGCATCTTCAATCATTTAAATTCATTTAACCTTTTCTAAAATACTCTAAGCCCAGTTAAAAGTTGTGAGTTATAAATATTTTTGGGAACTATTTAACTTAAATCAGTGATTCCTAACAAGTGGTCTGCGGACCCTCAACGGTCCGTAAAATAGTATTGGGAAATAATTTTTAATTTAACCTCTACATGTCCTGAGCCCAAAACTGTTCAGGGTTGTTGTGGCACAGTTTTTTTTTTGTTTTTTTTGTGGGGGATGTTATTTTTCAATTAAATTTAAAATCTTTCTCTTGATTGTGTAGTTCTTGTATATTATTTATCTACTAATTCATGTCATTGTTATTTATTATAGTGGAAGTTTAGTTGATGGTTAAATTTTGTATTTATTTTGTTTTGTATTTTTTTTTTTTTTTTTAATATGTACTTAAATATGAGATTTGTTATATTAGATTGCGAGGTCACCAGAAAGAAGGGTACGGACTATCTTGGAACCCTAACCTGAATGGATATCTTCTTTCTGCCTCAGATGATCACACAATCTGTCTTTGGGATATTAATGCGACTCCGAAAGAGAATCGCATTATCGATGCAAAAACTATCTTCACTGGGCACACTGCTGTCGTTGAAGTAATTACATTATTATATTACTTTTTTTACTATTAGTTTAAAAGTAAGATTTACTATAGTAAATGATTTTTATTTCAGGATGTAGCATGGCATCTCCTGCACGAGTCATTGTTTGGTTCAGTAGCTGATGACCAAAAATTAATGATTTGGGATACGAGATCTAACAATACCAGTAAGCCTTCTCATACTGTAGATGCACACACTGCCGAAGTAAACTGCCTGTCTTTCAATCCATATTCAGAATTCATCCTGGCTACTGGTAGTGCCGATAAGGTGACTATTATTTTTATTCCACTTAAGATAAGCATGACATCATACTTTCCCTAGCTATGGTCATGCCCCCACCAAACTAAATGGCAAACTTTGTCAGTGGTCATCATAAATTCTTAGGAAACTAACCTAACTACTCACTGCTGTTCTGGCATTTCAAAATGTTGTCAGTTTCAACTCTTTTATTTTAAGAACATATAATAATGTAGCTGGAAATAAAATATTTTAATAGAAATACATATATATTTTAAGGCTGTATTAAATGGTTAGAAACAGGTAGGTAAAATTTAGCGAGAGAGAGGTCTTGTGAGAGTTCACGGAAACATCAAATATTAGCTTTTGAAAAATCCTATAATATCATTAATTTTGTTTGTGTTTAAATTATTTATTTATATCAAAACAAACAAGTGTAATGTACATATCATGAAACTTATTTTAGTTTATTACTTTCAATAATCAACCTTTGTAATCGAAATGACAAAATATAAAATTTTAAGAATCAGTAAAGCGCAATAAACAGGAAAAATAAAGGAGAAAAAATAATGTTGATCTAGATATTCAAGTCATAAAGTTAAATACTGTTTAGCGATCATTGAGCACTTAATTTAATATTAATTATTTTCTGATGGTAATATCTTACTTAGAGATTTGGTTATTATGGTAAAATGTATTATGGAACAATTTGTCAAATAACTATTTCTGATTTTTTTCAGACTGTTGCACTTTGGGATTTAAGAAATTTGAAACTCAAACTGCACTCATTTGAATCGCACAAAGATGAAATTTTCCAGGTAATTTACTCATTATTATGATTATAATTAAATAACCAATTACACAACTTTTAAATATACTTATCTTTGCTTATATATTTTCTTTTAGTACTACATAATAACTGTTTGTAATTTAGGTTCAATGGTCCCCTCATAATGAAACCATCTTGGCTTCAAGCGGAACAGACAGGAGGCTTCATGTATGGGATCTAAGCAAAATTGGAGAAGAACAGTCTGCTGAGGATGCCGAAGATGGACCCCCTGAGTTACTTGTGAGTTATTAAATTATTTTTTATATTTAAATTATTTAAAAATATGGAACCTTAAGGAATCCTTTGGTTTGCCTTTATGAAGGGCCATCTTTGAATGAATAGTCAACATTAGGGGTGGGCATAACTGAATGATGATTATCAGATCATTCGATTATTTCAATCAATCGAATTAATCGATTATCAAAATAATTGGTCTAGAGAAACGAATGATCATTGGAACTGAATTTAATTTAATATCGATAATTAAGGGATTATGTGGGGTTTGAATAATCGAAGGACGATTATCAGATCATTTCAATCATTCGAATTGATTGATTATCTAAATAATTGGTCTGGAGAAACGAATGATCATTGGAACTGAATTTATTATCGATAATCAAGGGATTATGAGGGGTTGGGATATTCGAATGATTTTTTTTTTTTTTTTTTTTTTTCTCTCTCTCATCCCCTAAATTATATGTATACTTGCACCTAAGCTCAGCCAGCTCAGCAGTCATAGAGAGGGGAATGGTGCCATATTGTCTTTCAGAATGCATATGAATCATTCGATTATTTAAATCATCGAAGCCCGATCATTCGATTATGCCCACCCCTAGTTAACATTCTTTAATTAATGTTTACTCTTTTATTCCTTGGATAGAATTTGTTGTCTTATCTCCATTATTTCCTTCTTCTGCAATTTTCATTCTATAATTTACATAACTAATAACCTCATGTTTATTTATTTTATTGTTACAGTTTATCCACGGAGGCCATACCGCTAAAATATCAGACTTCTCCTGGAATCCTAATGAACCCTGGGTTATCTGTTCCGTATCAGAAGACAACATTATGCAGGTGATTAATTATAATTTATCCATCCTTTTTCAAGCAAGGACCACTAATAACTCCAGAGTTTTTTAGGCCTCATGAAACTAAGGATTCTATCTCTAAAACGTTTTTATCGTTCACAGAACATTATAGTCTAAAAAAACATTTCATACATTTTATGTCCATATGTTTTTTCTTTCTAGCAGCTTGACCTTGGGAATCAGACCATTCAAGCTTGAACTTAAAAATTTGAATTAAATTACAAGAAATGTGCATTCATATTTTGAAGATTAAATATTTAAAACATTTTTAATCAATCTCTTGTTCATTAATTATCATTAAGTATTTTTAGGACTAATCAAAGTTTTAATAGGAGTGAGCCACTGCCATTACTATTTTTTTTTTTTTTTTTTTTTTTTTTTTTTTTTCGTTTTCCTTTTTTTTTAATGGAAGATGGTTAAACTCATCACAACCTTTTTTATTTTTTTTATTATTTTATTTTATTATTATTTTTTTCTGTTTAGCACGACCTTAATAGATAGAAATCCTATATTTCTGAACTCCATACACTGCCTTCTATCTAAATATACCAAAGAATTTATTAGTTGTTATCTACCAGATAACATTATTCACTTAAATGATTCTCTAGGTTAAAGAGACTTGAGATGTGCATTGTTTGTCTTTATGTCTTTATATCCAAAAAGAAGAAATATTTTGCTTTTCACGTGTTGTTAAAATTATTATTTATGTTGTAGGTTTGGCAAATGGCAGAAAATATATACAACGATGAAGAACCCGATACACCAGCATCAGACCTAGATGCACCAGGCGCTGCATCGTAGAATATGTAACTGTAAAATTATTTTTTAAATTGATATCCTGACCTTTTAGCAAATATGGTCCTTTTTCTACTATTTATTATGGAAACCAAACAAAAAACATAGAAATGGTGCATAGCACTTGGGCGATCGATTGCTTGATGTAAGGACTGTTTGTTGTTGATAATATTTGTACAAAAATATTCTGTTTTTCTTTGTATTCCTTTCATTTTTTTTTTCTTTTTTTTTTATTCCATAAAATTGTTATTATTTTGGGCTGTATATATACTTTTTTAATGTTCCTAATGTAACAACTTTTTAAAAGAAATTATTTTAGAATGAACGGTTGGCCCATTTATTTATATTTCTTTTCATGTTTAAAAATTTTCTTGTAGTCTCTCATATTCTTAATAAATGTTGAGGTTAATGAATAATTATAATTTTTATATTTTAAAATCCTCACCTTTCCATGCTCATGAAATCCTAGAGCATAAAATGAGTTCTCTTTAACCTACAAGTAGCAAAGCTATGTCATTTTTCAGTCCACTGAGACGGTTTGCTGGCCAAGGTAAGTAATTCAGTACAAATATTGAGTTATTATCATTTAATGTTGTTGTTTTTTTATTAAAAACCTTTTCATTTCAGATTGTCTTGATGTAAAGTTTATTAGGAACTTTTATTTATTTTCTTCTACACAGACAGTTATAAACATTCAAGAATCTTAGACTGGAAGACCCCTTGAAATTCCACAAAGAAGGTGTTGAATGTAAATAACTTACTTTAGTGAAACTTTTCTTAATTGACACCTCTCTCTTAAAGATTTCTTCCTACTAAAGACACCATTTGCATTCCTTAAATGGTTTTATAATATTTTTAACTTCTCCCTAATGGACATGGTTATATCTCAACTCTGTATTTAACCTCTCTAAAATAAGAAAACCTGGTTCTATCTAGTAAATTTATCGTTATAAGGAAATAAAAATGAAAACTGCCAATTAATCCAAAACAATACTGTATATGTTCTTGCTGCTCTATTTAAAATCCCAAAAGTATCTAAGATCAAACGGACAAAGAACATGACTCATATGCTTGTGTTTTTGAATTAATGACTTAATTATTAATAGTCCCAAGAAAACTATTAAACATGCTTTTGTTTTTGTCAATTTGAGTCTTAATTATGAAAGTTGTTTAGGAAAAAGGTAAGCCAGAAGTATTTAGAGTAGAATTATGGCTATTTCTTATTGAAACACTTACTTCCTCAAAAAAAACTGATTCAATTTAAAAGCTTTACATGAAAAATCTCGAAGATTGAACTCTATTTTATAATTTTTTTGGAATAGCTAAATCTATAAACTTGATTAGTTTTATCGTTAGTACCAAATCACATTTGTTCTTCACACATATGATTGCAAGGAGCTTGACAATATTGTACTGGTCTAAGTTTGAAAAGGAGTTAACAGGGATCTCCTTGGTTAAATAACACATTTCAAGAGTGTCTTACACCAGGCAAAGATTTTTTGTATAATCATTACTAGGGACTTGTCTGAGTTATTAATTTTTGGATATTTGTAAAATTTGAGTGAAATAATACTTTCAAGGCAATATAAAATATTAAGGTTAAAAAAAATATCTCTGCCTTTATATCAAATTAGGACCAGTGTTGACCATTATCTATAAGCAACAGCAAGAGTTCATAGCTTTACCAAAACCTCAATAGAGCTCATATAAAATTATATTATGTACTACTAGTGCAGAATAAAAGTTATTTACAAACATGGCCTTTTAATTTATGCAACATTATTTTAACCACTTTAAGAAATCTCCATTAACAGCCTCTGTCTTTGATAGATAGATTGCAGCATTAATCCACCAGAGGTGTTATTAACTTATTGGAAGTTCATTACATTGATTCCCTAATGAGAGTAGGACTCATGTGTGAGTGTTAATCCTCTTGCTCTAATTTATATTAGTTTTGACCTGAAATGAGTACATGAAACGATTTGATGCCAAGGGATTTAAATCAAAATATATTATTTAAACATTGATTCGATATGACTTATGGGCTAAGGCGCAAAGAAGGAGCAGTGGTATAAAACTGCTTCCCCATCCACAACAAAGTACTATCCATTAAGAAGAAGGAAAAGCTAATTTATTATGTCTTTGGAACTGTATCTGTTATTTCTGAGAATCTATTAGAAATAAATGAAAAAATAACATTGGAAATTCCAAATGATAACCTACCTCACTTTTCTATCAATTTAACTCCTTTGATTACTTGAAATAAGAAACTACATTTATTCGACTTGATTTGTTACGTGATAAAAACTCAAGCCTCAACTCAATCTGTTAGCGATTTATTTAAGTTGAGTATTTTTTGTATTAGTATAATTGAATTTATCGTGCATTCTGAGAAAGTCGACGAATCCAAGAGACTTTAATAACGTGGCTAACTAAATCTGACGGAATCAATAAACAATCAATATTTTTGGACGATTAAACTTCTTACATGTTGAAAGAATATGTATACGTATATACATATCCGTAAATTTCATGTATTGGTTAATGTGGCATATTTAATGATAATGAAGATGATTTTTCCATTGTTTCAACGCTATTTGTTTTAAAATGGGTTTCTATAAACCGTTGTTAGTTATGATTGTTAACTATATCTAATCAAACCCGTTATTTCTCAAAGTATACTTTAGCGTGTTGCTAATAATTCAATAACGTACACAGTTTCACACAAACAACACTTTTTTTAATACAAGTATAACCTCCTAGATCTTTTTTTCCAACCGCCAAAATCCACCATATGTTTCTATCAATTGATAACAATTATCAAAAATACTATATCATTCTGAGGAAGGTAATAGTTGGTTTGCTAAAATAAATTTATAATTAGAACAATAATAGTAAGAAAAATAATGAATAATTAAACTGAAGACAATAATTGAAAATTTGGAGATATTAAATTTATATAAAAATCAATGCTGCATTACATTAGCAAACCAACTTTACTTAACCGCTTCGGCGTCATGTCACACCGCTGCTACATCATCTCCCTCCAATGACTTCGTCGCAGAAGCGCAGAGGAAGCTTCAGGATACGTCCACGACGGGTCCGTTGCTCCGTAGGGGGTTGGTCTTCCTGTTCTTCTAAGTCGGAGTCATTTAACGCTGGTGCATCCGAGGTAGCAGTTGTTGCTTGTGGTTGTGAGTTGCTACTACCAGAGCCTTCATCGTCCTGCAACAGATACGCCGGTTTCAGTCTGTCAATAGTGACTGTTCGTGGTCCTGAAGGCAGCTGCACGGAAAAGGTTTTCTCACTTCTGCTGAGAACTTGGTGTGGACCGGTGTAAGGGGGTGTCAACGGTTTATTTACTTTGTCATCCCTCATAAAAACATGAGTGCAGGTTTGAAGGTCTCGATGCACAAATGTCTTGGCTGTCGAAGACCTGTGTATCGCTGGCCTTAACTGTACCATATGCTCTCTTAGGTTTTGTACAAAACTCTCGGTGCTCGGAGTTTGCCTGGACTGTACTATGAGTTCGCCTGGTAGTCGGAGGGGTTGGCCGTATGTCATCTCGGCTGCACTAGTAGCATTGGTCGTCCAGTGATTCCCATCCAGTTGTGCTGTGAGGGCCGTCTTCAGAGTGCGATGCCAGCGTTCGACACATCCATTCGCCTGGGGATGGTATGAGGTAGTCCTTATACGCTGGAATCCTAGAGCCTTGGATAACTCGAGGAACAGATTGGACTCAAACTGTCGCCCTTGATCTGTGGTGATCCTAGCGGGTACTCCGAAGCGTGTAATCCACGAGAAACACAAAGCTTTAGCGCAGGTGGTAGCGGAGATATCTTCGATAGGTTGTGCTTCCGGCCATCTAGTGTATCTATCGACTATGGTCAAGCAATATCTCATACCATCTGAAGAAGGAAGAGGTCCTATAATATCCATGTGGATATGTTCAAACCGACCTACTAATGGAAACATTCCAGGTGGTGCTATTGTATGGCGTTGCACCTTGGATCGCTGGCAGGCGATGCAGGCTCGAGACCACTTCCCAATATCTATGTTCTGGTTCGGCCAAAAATATCGCTGTTTCACTAGTCTACGTGAACCGCGAATCCCAGGATGACTCAATCCGTGAAGATGACGAAATGCGGAATGACGAGTACTCTCAGGCAGGTACGGTCGTGCTTTCGACGTCGACATTTCGCAGAGGATAGGTCTTGCATGGTTAGGAAACTCAATCCATTTAAGTTTCAGGCTGGGATTCTTGAATAGCTCTTGAATGGTCGTATCGTTAGCCTGAGCTTCCGCGATCGCCTCAATTCCATCAGGGCCATGGATCTCTTCCACCCTGGAAAAAGCATCGGCAACATCGTTTTCAGTTCCTGGAATGTGTCGGATGTCGGTGGTAAACTGACTTATATAGTTTACGTGTCTGATACGAAACGGGGTGGAAGTTTCAGGTTTCTGCTGAAACGCGTATGTGAGCGGTTTATGGTCAGTCCATATTACGAAATGTCGCCCCTCGATGTATGGAAGGAAATGTCTTATGGCCTGGTCGATTGCGAGAAGTTCCCTATCGTATGTTGTGTAGTTGCGTTGCGCCGAGGTGAAGTTCCGGGAGAAAAATCCAAGAGGTTTCCAAGTTCCTTCATCCTTCTGTTGGAGAATTGCGCCCATGGCGATACTAGAGGCATCACAAGCCAACACCAACTCAGAGTTCGGCTTGGGATGAGCAAGTATCGCAGCATTAAGAATAGCTTCTCTGCAACTTTCGAAGGCCTTGATGCTCGTTTCGTTCCATACGATAGGTGTCTTGTCCTTTTTCTTTGCTCCGCACATGTATTTATTCAGAGGACCCTGAAGTTCCGCCGCGTGAGGTATGCATCTCCTGTAGAAATTAACCATCCCAAGAAATCGTCGAAGTTCACTGACGTTCGATGGGCGTGGGTAATTCATGATGGCTTCTACCTTAGCGGGAAGGACAGTTATGCCATGCCGGTTCACTCGATGACCCAGAAATTCGATTTCTTCCTTGGCGAACACGATCTTAGCCAAGTTGATGGTGAGTCCATGCTTCTCTAATCGCCGAAAGACTTCCTCAAGGTGTACCTTGTGCTCTTCTTGGTCTCTAGATCCGAAGCAGATATCGTCGATAAACGGAAATACGAAATCAAGTCCTCGGAGAACTTCATCGAGGAAACGCTGAAACGTCTGAGCAGCGTTCCGAAGTCCAAAGCTCATGCGCAGAAATTCGATGAGTCCGAAAGGGGTGATTACTGCGGTTTTAGCAATGTCTTCGTCGACTACAGGAATTTGGTAATAGGCCCTGTTCAGATCCAACTAACTGAATATATGTTTTCCAAACAGGTTAATATTGCAATCGGCAATATTTGGAACTGCGTAACGGTCAGGGATAGTCTTTTCATTTAAGCGCCGATAGTCTCCACAGGGTCTAATTCCTCCATCTTTCTTCGGAACGATATGCAGTGGACTCGCCCAAGAACTATTTGATGGTCGACAAATGCCTTCCTTCATCATTTCCTCAAATTCGCGTTTCGCAGCAGCATAGCGGTCTGGGGCTAACCTTCGCGCTTTCGCAGTTACCGGAGCGCCGCGAGTTTCGATATGATGGACGATTGAGTGGCTAGGCTTCTTTAAATAATTTGTGGGACGCGTGATGGCACTGTATTTTTGCAGCAGTTCGAAATACCATTCTCCGCTGGGAACGGAGTAAATGGTAGGTTCCGATACATTTGCTGGCATTCCTTTTGAAGTTAGGCCCGTTAATTTATCAACCAATTGACGACCCGCTAGATCGACCATGATCTGGTAATGGTACAGAAAGTCCGCCCCTATTATAGGCTGTCCTACGTCCGCTAAAATAAATCGCCAGGTCAATTTTCGCCTCAGACCTAAATCCAAAGAGACGAGTTGTTCCCCGAAGGTTGGAATCGCGGTCCCGTTGGCTG
This sequence comes from Piezodorus guildinii, assembly GCA_023052935.1. NCBI lineage: Eukaryota > Metazoa > Arthropoda > Insecta > Hemiptera > Pentatomidae > Piezodorus > Piezodorus guildinii. The sequence continues at coordinate 38,023,299 of CM041294.1, forward strand.
CATATAAGACGAAGTCGCTGTATTTTGCCTTATTCTCCTTCTTCGCTGGTAAAACAGATAACGTGGCTCCGGTATCCACCAAATATCGACTTCGAGATTGACGGTCTATTACGAATAGGCGGCGGTGAAAGATCGTAGCAACGGGTTCCGCCCCTGCCGTCGCTACATCTAGTTTTCCAGATGCTTATTCGTCGGAGTAGAGGATTTCCAATCGCAGGGTGATCGACATTTAGTAGCCTTGGCACGGAATTTATTATGATAATAGCAGAGTTGACGACCTTTACTATTACTTCTACTGCGAGGTCCAGTTGAAGAAGTTTCGAGTAAGGTATGTTGTTCTCTCCTCATTTCCAGAGCTGCTATTCGTTTCGTAAGTTCTTCTATGGCTGCTAGTAACTTTCCACTCGGATAAGTAGGTCGGGAGGTTCTCATCTCAGCTACCTCACAAACTGCAGGATCATAAATCTCTGAAATACGGTCGGCTATATGACTAAGTTTCGTGAGATCCCGTTGCTCCGTTGTCGCTAGTGCCACCTGCATGTTATCAGGTAGCCCTCTCAGCCAAATCGACTTGAGTAGGTCATCCGATACCATGCTACCCCCTAATCGCTGCAACTCTCTCAAAAAATGCGATGGTTTCCGATCTCCCAGACGCTGGTTCTCTAATAATTTTCGGATTCGGACATGCTCAGATTCGCCAAGTGCTACTTACAGCATGTAGAAAATCTCGTCGGGGTCACCACTTTAGCGTGTTGCTAATAATTCAATAACGTAGACAGTTTCACACAAACAACACTTTTTTTAATACTTGTATAACCTCCTAGATCTTTTTTTCCAACCGCCAAAATCCACCATATGTTTCTATCAATTGATAACAATTATCAAAAATACTATATCATTCTGAGGAAGGTAATAGTTGGTTTGCTAAAATAAATTTATAATTAGAACAATAATACTAAGAAAAATAATGAATAATTAAACTGAAGACAATAATTGAAAATTTGGAGATATTAAATTTATATAAAAATCAATGCTGCATTACATTAGCAAACCAACTTTACTTAACCGCTTCGGCGTCATGTGACACCGCTGCTACAATACTTTACACAATTTCTGCCTCTGGACCGATACCATCTACTTATAGAAACAAAATGGTGCGACCCGTAGTGTAATTAAAAGGGTAATAAAGCTATTACAACAATCAAAAGCAATATTCAAATTATGTTTTACATAGTAATCCAATTGATTAATAGGATAATATTCTTCTGTATATCGTAATCATCTTCTAATTAAATTTAAGAGATCTCACAACTTGGCTGCCACAATCGAAATTTCGCCTTTGGTTGCAGCCTCTTAGAGGGATAGCCGATCATTATTATTATTTTTTTCATATTCTTATGAAGAAGAAAGTAAAATATCAGGATCAAATAATAAGTAGTTTTACATACAGAAAGACGTTATATGTTTTTGAATAGATGCTGAGGAATGAGAAGATAGGAAAAATTCGTTAGGCTTTTACCGAAACCATAGTTTACATTATTTTTTTGGAATTATTAATGTTAGTTAATTTTTAAAAAGACAAGTGATAAAGATGGGGGTTGGTAGGGGAGCAACCCCTTCCCTCTAAGAGTTTGCGGAACAAATGAAAATAATAAGAATAAAGTATGAAAACTAAGAAAAGGTATTAGGATAAGAGATGTAGTTAGGGTATGTTTTTACCTCCAAGCACGTTCTTAAACTTCTTATAAATCTCCGTAAAGACAATGGTTAGAAAAAATAACTTATATTTTTTATCAACTTACCTCTCCCCCTAAATTTTCAACTGCCTCGCTCCATCCACGAAAATTAGGGGTAAGCCCATGAAGATAAACCAAAAAATCTGGTGCGCGCAAGACACGACTTTCACTTACCTCCGTTGTTAAAATCAATAAAAGAATGTTTAAATACATTGAAAGATACAAAAAAATTGTTAACGAATAATTTTTTTTAAATTTCAATAGAAACATGTGCTTTATTAAATAATCTATTATATTTTTATCAACAACAATCAGTTTTATCAGTGAGATTTATCGGCTTTTCATCACACTCCATTAACCTTTGAAATTCCGTATATTAGATAACATTTTTTCTAAAATCTTTAGCTATCCAACGGTATATTATACATCTATATTACTGTCCTTGTGTTAAAAAACGCAAAAATTGCATAAAAAATATATTTTAGTACTTTTCTCCTTTAGTTGTTTATCAAATTCGCTCAACTTGCATATTTACCCGTTATTTATCAATGCTAATAAGATGATGTTCCCATTTATTTTTTTAATTAATAAAATCAAAGGTACATTTGTAACATCTCGGGCTTATAGTTGTCTTAAATATGAAATTTCAGTTTCATAGCACTTTTAGTTTTCGCCCGGGAGTTACCACAAACACAGACCTTTTTGCGGGACTTGGTCATTTGGACTCAGGAGACCCTAAAACGTGTATTTCCTTTGAAAACAGGAATTCTAAAATTTTCACGATCGCAATACTTTCCCTTACTATATATTTCATACATAAGTAAATGAAAGTAAAAATAATTTAAGATTAGTTAATGAATGTAGCGACATCTATCGACGAAAAGGAAAACCCTGAAGCGGAGGTGGCGCTACCTGTAACGGAGTGCAGACAGTCGGGTTTTAGCTCCAATTTCAATCGGTTCTCAGTAAAACGGTCGTCTTAAAATGCTCTTCGCCCGAGACGTCTGTTTTCTTGCTGTCTTCTTGGTATTTGGAGTTGAATCCAGGCCACAGCAGGGTAAGAATGATATATTAACATTTCTATAATTTATATAAATAATTAATTAAATTAAGCTTTCTGAAATGGTGGATCTTCATTTTTTTTCACTATCTTAGGCTGTGGTAATGAGAGTTAATTCAAGAATGAAAGTGTTTCATAATATTAGGCACCCGACATGTTTATAATATTTCAATATGATTGACCGAAGACACAGCGGGTGTTTACTGTCTTGTACTTGTAAATTAACATGAAAGGTAGATATTATAATTATTATTAAGATAGTTAAGCCATAATAAATATAAATCCTTTAGTAAAAAAAATATCCATTACCATTTTAACTCAACGTCAACAAACTTCGTTAACGGACTGCCAATTTTCAAGCTTGAATAAATTTCGGACTAATAGAAACCTAAGGTTTTCTTTTTCATAAAAATTATTTATGTCATTCTAAATGATACATAAAATTGCCGGATTCTATGTTCGCTTCACCATTTGCAGGGGCTTTCAAAATGACGTTCAAGTATAAATGTGTAATTACAAATTTGGACAATTTATTTGACTTAATTTGACCAATCCCTTTGAGAAACTTTTGATTGCACTGAAAAACAATAAAGAAACCAACAGGATACATAGAATATATCTCCTAATTTCTAAACCAGTTGTCAAATAATCATCCTGAAAATCCGGATTTTAATTCCTGCCTAGACTTTTGAAAGACTTCTGAACTTCGTAATTAAGTCGAATTAAAGTTTGTCGATCTTATTTATTTTCTTTAACTGATTTAATATATCGAAAGATATCTAATGAAGTTTCTTCAGCATATATATCCTAAAAGTATTAAGCGTACAACGTACAAACTGATTCTGTTTTTAATATAGGTATGTGAAAGTAAAAAATGCATGGTTATATTCCAGAAGAAAATTGTTTACATTTTTTGTTTTTTTTTTTGTTTTTTTTTCTATAAAACAAACGTTGTAACTTAAACTTGAGGCTGTATTGACTTGGTTTGTTGTACATCCGAATTAGCGTGGGATAAAAACATAAGAGGAAATTACCCTATTTGTCCTTAGATATTTGATTAAGTCTTCCTCAAGTACACTTTTCTTCCCTAAAAATTATAAAACGTAAAACACTGTTGGATACTTCACAGGTATCACTTAGAAGGGCATGACTAAGATACTAGTGGAAAAAAAATGTTGGGCTTTGATTATTCTGGAAAAAATAAAAAATGCTTCAGTTGCTAGACTGTATGGATATATGATCCGAATGATCCATTGAAGGCTTAGTAAGCTGATTTTTAATAAACCCTCGAATTGTAAAACTGGATAGCTATGTTAAACAGGTAAAAGAAGAAATCGAAAAAATCAACGTTACAGATTAAGATTATTTAGATCGAGAAAAATAGTGTAGACATTTTTACAATTAATATTGTTTTAGAAGAACAGACGAATATAAACATAGGAAAACAAACTGAAAAAAGAAAAACAAATCAATCAAAATGAACGAGGAGTGTCTAAAAGAAAAAAAAATGGTAATTGATTTTTGAGTGGCTCTTGTGAAAGTCTCTTCTTGAAAAAAAACAAAACAACTAAACCTAAGCATCTAAGCGTTATTAAACAATGGGTAGCATTAAGATAAATTATGTGATGAAAATATTACCAAATATATTAATTTAATATAAAATAAATATATTTCAATGATTTTTATTGATATTTTTTGTAGATCGAGTATCATGGTTTTAAAATCTATATTATGTCCTGGACTAAAATTAATTTTAATCTATAAAACGATAAAAAAAGTGCCTGATATAGATAATTTTCGAGGTACATATTATCATATTATAAGTTGTTGTTTTGTAACATAAAATTTTATTGAATAATATTAGAATCTGTCCCGATTTAGACATTGATAATAGTTATGAAATACTACATTCATACACTATTATACATATATACACAGCAATACAATTATAAAATAATAATAAAATATATATACAATACGGAATCAATAAAATGTATACAAAGTCTATAAATCACTCATACCTATTATAAGTATTACATTGTATTACATTTAAAGGACTATTTATTTCCTAAGTTTATTCTTCTCTAATCACATGGAACAATCGCGAGGGAGAAGGTGTGAATTTTTTCAAAATATTAAATAGTTGGCTGTGAATTGAATATCAAAGATGAGATGGAGATGGTTCGGTTTGTGGTAAAAAAATATGAGAAATTAGTCAACAAGGCTAAAAATAACTAGGTAGTTCGTTTTTGATTCTTGCCTGGAAGCCCTGATGAAGACCTGTAACGTGGGTCAAAACGTAGAGTAATGAATAGTTGTTTTATTATTTTCTGATATTTTATTTACCACCTCATTCTTCATGTGAATATTTTCTGTAATGGGGGAAATCTGAAATTCCATCAGCCCTTAAGTCCGCGATTCGAATTTCCAATCTCCCCTAACGATCTTAAGCGTGGAAAGCTGATGTAGTTGAATAATCACCTGTATGATTATTATATTAAAAATTATTAATTAGTAGACGTAGTATATAGTCAAAATTCACGGTAGAGATTTTATGAAATATTTATCTAATTAACTTACAATTGATTTTATTATTAATTTGTTAAGAATTACTAATATTAATTAAAAATGGCTGTCTATTCCTTGCCATTCTTACTAATACAAAGAAACTTGCTTTTAACGACCCATAGTCGGATTAAGATTTTTAATATATAAAAGATAAAATTAATCAATTTTATCATAAACCACAATACCATGAGAATAATTTAGGAATAACACCCACGAAGTTATTAATTTCAAGCTTACTAAATTTTCGGTTATGGGGACATAATTGTTTTTTCTGATTCATACATGGTTAAAAAGCTTCCCTACCTTCGTTAGTGTGGGAAAAAATAAAGAAAGATTTTCAGTGAATTTATAATAAAGAAATTCGTAAAAATCCCACTATTGTTTATTTCTTTAACGTCACTATATGCTAGTACGGATGTAAAACAGTGGTACCGAGGCTGTGCAATGTCAGATACTCGTTATTGAACCCTATCCTTATTAAACCTGGATATGCAAGATTTAGGAGGACCCCCGCTGTAGCATCGTCTGATTAGTCACAGTAGCGTTAAGTGACGTTGAACGAATAAACAAGAATTAAAAAATATATGGCGTAGCAGCAGTTGAATATCACTTTGAAATGTTTAACGAGTCTGTGCAGAGCATGTGTGATTCTTATTACAAGCCAGATCATCACAAACAATTTTTATTAAGATATTTTAAGATAATTCAATAACACCTCGCAGACCCAATGAACATCGTCTATTTGTTAAAAACCACAGAAGTAGAGATATAGTTATTCCAACTCCTCTGTTTCAGTATTTTTATTTGACTTCAATTGGACGTTACCTAGTCGAGATTGGCTTATAGGAATATGTTATATTTATTTTGTTAGTGAATTTTATAAAAATGTGAGGGGAATTCCTAAAGCTATGTAGACCACATTAATAAAATTTACTGATTTAAGTCATTACGATTATTTTTATTTCTAAGAAGCAAAAGAAATCGAGAAAAAATCCGTAATTTTTTGGTTGTAAAAAAACATTACAGGTCAAAAGTTCCCAGTTTTTTCCGATTAGATAAAGTTCAGTTAAAGAACTAATTTCTGTTGTATGGTTGTTTATTATCAAAAACAAGTTTTTTGACTAGACTGAGTTTTAATCCATTGAATTCGTCAAGAAACTTGACTGGTTTATAACAAAATTACATTTGAGACGCCAAATTGGCTTATCTGGAATTGTCAAATAAAAAACCTTCAGTTTATTTTTATTTCGAAGTGAAAAAAATGTTATTGATAATAAAGAGAGAAAAAAACTATCATGTAATTTTTTTTTTTTTTTTTAATTAATAATAATAATAATAATAATAGGCTTAGCGAACCCGAAGGTTCGATGCCGATACCACCAAATGCCGCCTACACAGACTCGTCCAATGCTCACCATTCAAGCCCAAGCTCCCGAGATCAGCCTTAACGCAATCCTCCCATCTCCGCTTCGGCCTGCCTTTCGGACGCCTACCAGTCGGATCAGCAAAAACCAACTTTTCCTAAGCCTTTCTCGGTACACATCACCTTTTCTATAACACATTCTAAGGCTATATTAAACAAAACAGGTGAAAGGGCGTCACCCTGTTTCAAACCCGATCGCACCTCAAATCTCTCGGAGTAATTATGACCGATTCTAACTTTATGAAATGTTTCCGACAAACACATCTCTACTAGGTTTACTAACTTTATAGGTATCCCCTTTTCAATCATGATGTTATATAGCTTCTGACGGTCTATGGAATCATAAGCCTTTTTAAAATCTATATAAAGTTGATGGACTACACCGTTGTATTCCAGCTTCTTCTCTAATATTTGACGTAAGGAAAATATTTGATCAATAGTCGAGCGATTCCGCCTAAAACCACATTGTCAGTAGCCAAGAAAATGGTTTAAAAAAATCACGAAAAATTAGTTTAGTTTTTTATTCATTTTCGAGAATTTTTTTAACAACTTTCTTCACTATTTAGGTAATGAGTTGTGGGAACAAAAATACAAAGCATGTCCTTATCTTATTGTTAATTTTTGTTTTGATTTGATATCTAAAAAATTACAGGAATTGATTTTCCAATCACATGTTTTTGCCAGCAGAGCTGACTTAAAACGGTTGCAATACTAAAAGAATTGGCCCGAAAAAAAATTTATTTGTTGTTTTATATTCGCAAAAGAATAGAGAATAACTGGTAAAAAAATAACGAAAATCAAATATGTAGTGCGGCAAAATTAATGAAAATTGGACGTTTTCAAATGGATTGACCCATAATAATTTAAATCTCTCCATAAATAGCAGAGATGTGCAATTTTGAAATTAGCAGTGGTGATGGGCCTTTGATTAATTTATTGGCTTTCAGAATTGAGACGTATTTTAATTGACGACGGATTTCAAAAAAGTACTAAAGGACATTTGTAAGAAATTTATTTTTTTACATATTTGTATAATAATTTAGTTTTCTCAAATTAGTTTTGTTTTATTTTATCTAATTGACGCTGAATTCCTTTAAAAACGCGATTTATAAATGCAATAATTTTCTAACGGTACTAAATTACACATTTGGTTTCGTTCCAAATCATACTAAAACGTTTCATTTCATAGCTTTAATGTGATGTTATTAATATAGGAAAATATATTAATGCGAAAAGAATCAATATTCCTGACTTATTCTGTAACCTGTATCTGTTTATTTTGTCCTTATCTTATTGTTAATTTTTGTTTTGATTTGATATCTAAAAAATTACAAGAATTAGAAAGATTTTGCCATCACATGTTTTTGCCTGCGGAGCTGACTTAAAACGGTTGCAATACTAAAAGAATTGGCCCGAAAAAAATTTATTTGTGGTTTTATATTCACGAAAGGATAGAGAATAAATGGTCAAAAAATCACGGAAATCAAAAATGTCGAACCGCAAGGTCTGGACGGTTTCGAATGGATCGACCCTTATTCTTTTGTTTTGTAGGAAATTTAATTATCTGTCAAATAGCACTGTACAACTTATGTATTCAAACGGCGGACCATTTTTTTAAATTTGTAATTCGGATCCTGTGTATCTTGAAACGTAAGCACTCAAAATTACTGGGGGATAACTTTATTTGGTCAATTACAAAGGTTCATTATTAAAAATAATAAATCAAAAGCATTTATACCATACTTCTTTACTATTTCCTTTTTTCTCCATCATCAAAATTGTAAGGATCTTTTGTAATAGTACCCTGACGCGGTGTTGTGATGTAATGTAATTTAGCAAGTGCTCACCTTGCCCCGCCAGGTACCACTGGATATCCTTCCCCAACAATCCTCGTGATTATATTCCTGGTAAATTTCTAATTCGAAAATTGTGAATGTGTCAGAGGTTATCCTCGGAGTGCGACCTTTGCCGCGGGTAACCAAGGTCTCTTAAAGCGGTTTTGTCTCTTCCTCACACATCTTCCGAGGCGCTACTTGTACGACCAAGGACATAGTAACAGCTCATGATATAATTATCTTAGTTACATACAAGTCCATAAAAATATATTAATTTCATCTCTCCTTGTTTCTTTGATGGTTAGTAATAGTCCAGGTTAGGCTAAATAATTGTTCAGCCGTGTCGAACACACCAAAATCTTCTTTTTTTTTCCAAATTATTATAACATTACAATCATAATGATATCAATCTAGTTGGTACGGATTTGATGAAGCACAACGGTGTGGGAATATATTTCACTCAGATAAATGCTGGAACTTTGAGTTGTCAACCTAATATAAGCTATTAGGATAATGCATAACCTTATTTGTTATTTTTAAAAAAATGTGGTGCGCTCAACACACGACTTTCACACACCTCTGTTGTTAAAATCAATTTAACAACTTTTAAATAAAGTTAGAGTTGAAAATTGTTTGTGAGAGGGAGACCGGGCTAATGTTATGAAAATATCGAATAGAAAATATTTTTTTATTCTGGGACTGGGTCCTTTAAAAATAACAGGTTTATACAGTTGAAATATACAACATGTCTACAGACAAAGGGAACATAATTAACTAATATTTACTAGCGTGGATAATTATAAATTAAATAATATATATATATATATAATATATATATATATATATATATATACAAGAAAAAAAAGTGAATAAATAAAAACAATTTTCAGAAAATAATTGTGTTAGACAAAATGAAAAAATAATAAATTGATAACACAGTTTAAATATAAAATAACAAGAAAAAAAAATAAAAAAGGAACTTTATTCTAGTACTTAGTCTTGAAGAGTAACGTTAGCTTTAACATAATAAAGGATCAATATCTGGCCAAGAATTAATGAAAAATAGACCAATTCGGCATATATAAAAATAATATATTAAAATGAAATGATTTCTGCTAGTGACAATATTAAAAAAAAAAAACTGTAACGATTAAACCAAAAGAAGTCTCTCTAGATAGTAAAGCTGAAGTATCATAAATAAATACCTGAGAAAAAAATAAAGAATATAGAATACAATATAGCTAAAACTATTTGGGATGCAGAAGGTATTTGAATGTGGAGAGGGAGGGAGCATGACGGATGTTTGATGGGAGGGAATTCCAGAAACTAGTAGAACGAGCCGAAAAAGAGCGTTCATATTTTTTTTGTTCTGTGGGAAGGAATATAAAGATTGGCTAGACTAGATCCCGTCTCTAATGAATGAATTGAGGGTTTCAACTGTATGAGATTGTAGATATAAAGAAGGATTTGGTAGTTGACGGTTGGTAAAGATAGAATCCTCGGAAATATTGCCTACGGGTATAAGAAAAGAGCCATTTTAATTCGGTATAAAGATGGGATACATGAGACCTCCTCGATAGGCCAAAGACAAATCTTAAAAAACAGTTCATAATCAACTTTAATCGTTTTTCTAGCATCATCGAGAGGCCACATCCATAATCAAACTGAGGGAAAATTAGAGAGAATACAAGGAGCTCAGGAGTGGACTGTGGGAGAACGTGGCGGGAACGATGGAATAGCTTAAGAGTGGAATAGCTATTGACCTTCGAGAAAAATATATTACTTTTTTCAAACACTAGTCATAATAGGTTTAAGTTTGAAAATTAAGTACGTTCTTAAAAGTAAAAACCTTTTAAAACTGTTTTTTTTTTTGTCCACTCCCATCTCGCCTAACTTCGGCTATACAAGTTTTTTCTCGTGCCAGAGGGTAGAATAATGTTAGTTTTAAACCCTCTGGCACCGAGACGCCAACTCGAAATTACATCAACGTCTTCAAACTTAATCTGGCAAACGCAGCCTGGCAACGCGCGGTGATTACACGCTAGCTCGCTCCTCCAAAAAACATTCTATAACTATAGCTTTACTTATATCCTAATACCTTATTTTATATTTTTACCTTAAAGGGGCGACCAGTTCTACGTCCTTGAACAAATGTATTAAATTTAGTTGCGAATCTTACACTTAGCAGGATTCTCTATGCGAATAAAATGAAAATATTTTCATGATTCTATTAAATTCACTGCCTGCCGTTTATTCTGTTGCAGATTTTCAACAGATGTGCTACGGTATTAGCTACCGTTGATAAAAGCCATCAAAAGTTCAAACCAGTTCCGACAACACGTTTTGATGAAAAAATGTGGTTTCCCCATATAGGGGACCGTACCATTTATCGTCGTCTCAACTTACCAATGACCGTCCATCCCAGTAGAGGGATTCCCAATATGTAGTAACGAGATATCCGACATGTGTCTTTCACACGAGATTACAATTTGGATATAGATACTTTTGTTAAACTACTAGCTCAATTGTCTAAATTGATTTTTTCAAGATCATTTAGAGAACCAAATTATAATCAGATCATCAGCTGGGCTCCACGGCTGTACTGAATTTTCATTTTAGTAAAAATATATTTAAGAAAAACTTTATGAACACCTAAATATAATCCGAATTGTTTCGAAGGTCATATGAAATAAAACTTTATTGTTTCCTGACTGTTACCATTAGAAGTGGGTTTATTTCTACGTGAGTTTCGATTATCAGACGTTGGACGCATGATCTGCACGGTTGATACCATTATAGCCAAAATAAATGTTGTAACAGACCTTATATTGATCGTTTTACTTTCACTTACCTGTAGATGAAATGTATCGTAAGGGAAAAATGCGATATTGAAATTTTCGAATTCGAGTTTTCATGAAAATACACGTTTTAGAGTCCCCTTCAGTCCAAAGGTCTATGTGTCCACGGTAAGTCAAGCTCGAAAACTATAAGTTGTATAAAGTTATATTTTAGGAGCATATTTGCCTGGGAAGTTCTAGCAACTTTTTTTATAAATATCGGCCAACCAGAAGAGGAACTTTATACCATGCATTTTACATTTTTTTTTTCCTCAAAAAATACAATTTTGATTGAACCCACCATATCGATGAAACATTTAATGGGCTTTAATATTATATGTAGGTTTCATTCTAATTGAAATATTCTGAATTAAAAGCCGATTTTATAAATTTTCTTTCTTTAAGTAGTTTTTATTCCGTAGATTCCAAAAAAAAAAACCATTTCATTTTATTGGTATTGGTTAAAAACAAATAAATATACAAGTTGAACGAATTTGATAAAAAAAAAAAAAAAAAAAAAAAAAAAAAAAAAAAAAAAAAAAAACAAGAGAAGAAAAGCGCAAACATATTTTTCTAGGCCATTTTTTTTTTTTTTTTCAAAACTAAGAATAATATAGTAATATAATAATAATATATAATATATATGTATAATATAGCGTTGGAAAGTTTTTAGAAAAAGTGTTATCCTATTTAAAAAGCTGTAAAAGGTAATATAAAGTGAAAAATATGGTAAAAAATTATACATAACAATCATAAACTTCTGTGATTATTTTATTTTGTTATATTAGGGGTACTCACTACGTTTGCTATAGCATGCTATTTGTGCTATTGTGCTAAACCCATCAATTTTATACAGGAAATAACTGTAGAAACTCGACGAGTTTAGCAAAATAACACAAATAGCATGCTATAGCAAACGTAGTGAGTACCCCTATTATTTAATCTAAAACATATGTTTCCAACGAAACTGAATATGATACTTTCAAATATTTTCAACTCTTTATTTCATATTTCTTAAATTGATTTTGTCAACCGAGGTAAGTGAAAGTCGTGTGTTGTGTGCAGGATTTTTTATGATATGTCCGTTTTCACTGGGAAGGTTATTTATTAAAACAAGTTTATGAAATCAAAACATTTTTGTTCAAAATTTGTACCCTCTTTCTATATAAATTTTTTCCAACGAGTCTACATTTCAATCCAGAACTGAAAAATTCAGGGTTGTGTAAAGAAGTAACGTTTTTTAGGTAAACAAAAAATAAAACTGTACCACTACAACCCATGAAGAATCTTGGGCTCAGTATATATAGAAATTCGTATTGTTTCTTGGCTAAAGGCAGTGAAGTGAGGTGACAGGCCTTGATCACGCTCAGCCGCCAGGTTTTTCCCCCAGTTTTTAGGGTACCCACTTTATAGAGACTGGGTCTGACCCAAGAAGGTCTCCATACGCTAGGGTCGTCCCCCGGCTGAATTAACAGAATAAATAATGTTCTGCCGGAATTCGAACACAGAATCCGGAGAAAAGTAGACTACAGCTCTATCCGCTAGACTACGATGCTCCCATTTGTTTGACTAGGTAAGCATGTAAAAATGCTTACTTTTATGGAACTTGTCCATATTTCTGAACTTATGGACATCTGATGGAGGTAAGTATTAGGGGTGGGCATAATCGAATGATCGGACTTCGATGATTTAATTAATCAAATGATCGAATGATTAATATGCATTCTGAGAGACGATATGCCACAATTCCTGGGCTGAGCTGGGAGAGGCTAGGTGCAAATATGCATATAATTTATCTGATGAGCAAAAAAAAAAAAGGTCGTTAGATTATCCGAGCTCCTTATGATCCCTCGATCATCCTTAAACAATTTCTCCAAGCCGATTAATCCGATAATCGATTAATTATTTCAATTCGAATGATTGAAATAATCGAATGATCCTATAATGGTCATTCGATCATGCCGACCCCTAGTAAGTATAGCAAATAGGGTGGGTGTGGAAGGACTTGGTAACGTAGCTCGTATAGTTTCTTCACTGTGTGTCCTGAAGTATTATCTTGCGTTTTCGTGTAAGCATATTTCCTTCCGATTTACCAATGCAATTAGGTTGTTGTGGATTTTGTTAAGGTCTCTAGAGTACGATGGTTTAAGTGGAAGGATTAAACAATTTAAAACAGATTTAAGACTGTCTTGGGATTGTTTTGCGACAGTCAGATGACTAATACCTTGTGTAATTCAAAATCAGTGTTTTTTTTTTAATTTTTATTTCTCGTCCTTGAGCACACATACGCATACAATAAAATTCCAAGACATATATATGATATTTACTTGAAGCCCCAACATCAATCACTGTTAGGGTGCCCAGTTATTAATGGCCTTCCATTGACACCTTCTAGCGAAATCATTGGCATTATATTGTGATTCGGATGACGAGGATAAATCATACTCCATTAAATGAAATTGGTTTTCTCAACTGGCCATGAGGAGACCCATTGCCAATATCCCACACCTATCTTCTCATAAATCTTGAATTACTGTCTACATATTTTTTTTTTATGATAATAAAAAATATTTTTTTAATGCAATTTTTCGTTTTTGAACATTAGAGCAGTAATATACATGTATGATATACCGTTGGAAAGCAAAATATTTTAGAAAAAATATCATCTCATACACAAGCTTTTAGAAGTTAATAGAGAGTGATGAAGAGAAGATAAAACTAACTGATTATTTTAGATAATAATATAATAGATTTTTTAATAAAACACATATTTCTATATAAATTCAATTTGATTAATTCCTTAATAGTTTCACGTATTTTTATCTCTAACTGTATTTGAAAATTCTTTCATATATTTTAAAAATCGAGGTAAGTGAAAGTCGCGTGTTGCCCGCACCAGATTTTTTAATTATTTATTGCTTTTTGTATTACGTAATTGCCTATCTATAGCTTTATGAACAATTATACCGTTATATTGTAAGTTGGAAATAATAAACCATTGTGTAATAGTTTGCAGCGTTTTTCTTTTCCATTTCTCCTAGTTGGACAGTTATGGCGTTCAGAGTTTCGACCGCAGTGGTATTTAGCGTGGAATGTACATGATACGGGGTTGCCCACTAAAAACCTAAATATTTTCATATTTAATATTTAGGATTACTGTCTCTCCCCCCTCCCTCCTCCTCCCAGTATCCTTTAATAATATCACACGTACTCCTGTAGAACAAATCCGATACCTAGGTCTCCATCTTGATAAGCGCCTTACTTGGAATCCTTCACAAGACTGAAACGACAAAAAACTGCTCGAAGATACCGATTACTACAACACTTACTAGACAAACGTTTAAAACTTCCAGTATATTACAAAAGACTCATTTAAATCTCTACAGAGCTACTTGGACATATGGAATCGAGTTTTGGGCCTCTACTAAACCATCTAATTCCTTCCGTATCCAATCCTTACAGTCCAAAATCCTGAATGCCCCTTATTTTGTCATAAATCAACTCCTCCATAATGACCTAAACATCCCATTTGTTGCAGACAATAGCCCGTAGTAGTTACACCTCTTTTCATTCGAAACTCCCTGCTACACAAACGCACGTATTCGTAATCTATCTTCCTTAGATATTCCTGATAACACTCCGAGGCGATTGAAAAGAAGGTGGCCTACGGTCCTACTGCCTTATAATAGTCAGTGAAGAGTTACAACTAGGTAGTTCTTTCTCAAGACATTTCTTCACTCTGCATGCTTACTCATTGTGTTGTATAATACAGTTGTAAATCACAATAAATAAATTTTTTTTAAAAATATATAGGATTCATATTTTTAGAATTCGGGGGTCCTTGCAATTTAAATAATTGAATGAAGGGGTCCGCGAATTTTTTTCGTTGGGAATCGACAGTTTAAATGAATAATAAGCGCGGATGGTAGCACCGTTAAAAAAATGAATAAAAAACCTTGATAATTCTTTTGTTTTCACTGAAACTGCAGCTAGACTGCTGTGGATCCAACTTCCTATTATATAGTAGTAGTGCCTTGAAATGATTTTAGTTACAATAATCAGTTTTAATGTTATATTATACATTATAATACGTATTTATTGTATGTACTAATAATATATTACATATACTACCACACGGAGAACGTAATATATTTTGAATTATATTTATTAATTAAATAGCTCGATTTGTTTATTTATTTAACGTCACTTTATGCTACTATGGCTAATCGGACGATGCTACAGTGGGAGTCCTAAATTTTGCCTATTCTGGTTTTATTAGGGTAGGGATCTTTAACGAATACCTGACATATCACAGGCTCGGGACCACATTTTAACGTCCCCTCCGAAGGACGGCGTAACTAAGGATTTTTTACTCCCATTAAAAAATCCTAGGACCACCTGCGGGATTGAACCTGTGACCTTTAGCATGGGAGGCTGTTACGCTAGCCACCCAGCTACAAGTGATCCCTAAATAGCTCGATATCAATTTAATAGCTAAGAAAAACAGAACTAAAGAAAAACAACTTTGTCGTTCAAGTTCGCAGGCTTTGAATCCATAAATGATACTTTATCATTAAGTTGCGTGCAGAAATGAGCGGGTAAGGAAGCTTTTAACATGACTGCTCCAGGGTCATGGGATACAACTGTTTGTTTCTCAATTCTCGGGATGAAGGAGAGTTAATATATTTTGTCTGTGAGTTCTAGGGTAAGATTTAAAAAAAAAAATCTGGTGCGGGCAACACTTTCTCTTACGCCGACTGTTAAAATCAATACAAGTACTATTAAATAAACTATAATTTAAAAATCTGGTGCGAGAAACTCACGACTTTCACTTATCTCGATTGTTAAAATCAATTTAAAAACTATTAAATATACTTCAATTTGAAAAATATTTTAAGTTGATTTTAATAAAACGTGCATTAATTTTCGTTAGAAACATATGATTTAGATTAAGTAATATAACTTTTCATCACTCTCTTTTTCTTTTCTTTTTTTTTTTACAATAATATCAATCTTTATTTATATAGCATACATCTGCACAGTTTTTAAAAACATTGATTGGAAATCCAATCACTCCCTATTAACTTTTAAAAGCTTGAGTATAAGATAACATTTTTTTTCTAAAATCTTTAGCTTTCCATCAGTATATTACACATGTATATTACTATTCAAATGTTAAAAAATATAAAAAATTGCATTTAAAAAATATTATTTCATTTTTTTCCTTTAGTTGGATATCGAATTCGTTCAGCTTTTATATTTATCTGTTTTTTATTAATGGTAACAAGATAATATGGTTATTTTTATAGAATATACAAAATTAAAGATAATTTAGAGGTAGAAAATTTAAAATATCGGCTTTTAAGCCGTGTCAAACCATTTTAATCAGAATGAAACCTACACGACGTTTAAGCCTATTAAATTTTACATCGATATAGCGAGTTTAATCAAAATCGTCGGAACCGTTTTCGAGAAAATCGAAAAAAGGTGCAAAATGCATGTTATAAAGTGGCTTTTAGTATACCGATTTTGATGAAAAAGTTGCTTTAAGGTTTCGTGCGTATAGTTGTCTTAAATATGAAATTTCAGTTTCGTATGACTTATGGTTTTTGCGATAGACGTACCTCACACACAGACCTTTTTTCGGGACTTGGTCATTTGGACTCAGCAGACCCTGAAAAGAGTATTTCCGTCGAAAACTGGAATTCGAAAATGTTCGCGTTCGCAATACTTTTCTTTACTATTTATTTCATATATAGGTAAGTGAAAGTAAAAATCTGGTGCGAGCATACACGACTTTCACTTACCTCTATTTTTAAAATCAATGAAAGAATTTTCAAATACAGTTAGAGATAAATATACGTGAAACTATTAAAGAATCAATTAAATCGAATTTACATAGAAACATGTGTTTTATTAAAAAATCTATTATATTATTATCTAAAATAATCAGGTTTTTTTTATCTTCTTTTCATCACTCTCTATTAATTTTTAAAAGCTTGAGTATAAGATAATATTTTTTCTAAAATCTTTAGCTTTCCAACGGTATATCATACATGTATATTACTGCTCTTATGTTCAAAAAATATTTTTTCTGTTTTCTCCTTTAGTTGGGTATCGAATTCATTCAATTTATATATTTACTTGTTTTTCATCAGTGGTAACAAGATAATATAGTTATTTTTATAGAATCAACAAAATTAAAGGTCACTTCATGAAAATTAAAGGTACTTTAGAGAAAGAAAATTTCGGCATTTAAGCACTGTCAGACCAGTTTAATCCGAATGAAACCTAAATTATATTAAAGCCCATTCAATTTTACATCGATATAGCGAGTTTAATTAAAATCGTCGGAACCGTTTTCGAGAAAATCGAAAAAAGGTGCAAAATGCATGGTATAAAGTGGTTCTTCTGGTAAGCTCATTTTGATGAAAAATGTTTTGTCACGCCTCGGGCGTATATTTGTCTTAAATATGAAATTTCAGTTTCATATGACTTACCTTTTCCGCCCGGGAGTTACCACTCACACACACACACAGACATTTTTGCGGGACTTGGTTATTTGGACTCAGGGGACCCTAAAACGTGTATTCCGTTGAAAACTGGAATTCGAAAATTTCCACGATCGCAATACTTCCCCTTACTATATATAGTAAGTGAAAGTAAAATATGAGAACACTGTATTTTTTTTAAGAAATGCATTATTATTGTACGAGAGTGAGTCAGCAAAACCCAGTAATTATTTTCTTGCAGTCCTGTTGTCACATTAAAGATTCTCTTCCCAGAAAATACGCAGTATCTTTTAATATATTCTGTTTAAATGTTTATTTGTCTACTGTATAATTTGATGTACCTCTTATAAAATTATTTTCACTTACCTACGTTTATTTCCTTTTTCTTAGTCGATGATAAATTTACATTCAGCATAAAGTTCATTCCTATAGAAAACAGAGGATTTCAGGGGTCAAATATTTTAATTCAATTTCTATTCTGCATGATTTAAAACGTACAATTTGACTTTTTTTTTTTTCCTTGTCCCTTACAATGGTTCATTATCTTCCTATATATATAATGATAACGGGATTTTGGTTGCCGCTAACTCCTAAACCAAAGGACGGATTTTGATACGGTAATAATATACCGCTGGAAAGCACAAGATTTTAGAAAAGTTAATATGAAATCAAATAAATCGGGAAATTTAATATAAATATGCTATAATCACATAAACTTATGCACAAATGTTATTTGTAATGTTGTGGATTATAGTGTTCCGTGGTGATCGTACAGGTTATATACTTCATACAGTAAACAAGCCAAGATTTTAGAAAAAAATGTTATGTACCAAATCGTACATAAGTAGCTAAAATAAAGGAAATGTAGTAACAAACTAACTAATACTGTTAATAATTATTTCTATATTTAGATAATTTACAAAAAATAGTAGTCCCACTGTAAACTAAGTGGGACTCGCATGGAAAAATAAATTAACTTTAATACATTAAAATATATTTAGAAAAAGTACTTATGGAATTTAAAATTGCAATCAACCGAATAAATTAGGAATCGTTTAACTTAACAAACAAATAACTAAACCAATTTTTGATTTTTTTGACCTATGTTTCTAATTTCTGCCGATGATTAAAAATAAGAATTAATAGACGTCATATAATAAACATAATATTTTGTTGCTAAGTGCACTTTTCGTTACGATGAATTCATAATCCTAAAGTAATAAACTTCTAATTGGTCAAACTTAAATTTTTTAAACATAAATTACTCCACATTTAAATTACACCCGAGCAAGGGCCAGTCGTTAGTTGGAAATAATAAACCAACTTCATTTTGATTCAGGATATTATATTGGGTTGTTTCACATGAAATGTCCGTTTTTATAGTTTCTGAAATACATAAAGGATTTTGCAGGTCTCTGTTGTTTACTTCCGAATGTTTACATATTTAAAGTAAACAGTTACTAATCCTCTACCTTTGTATTATAAACATTAGGTTCACAATCAATTACCCACTTTTTGGTATACCTCCAAATATGAACATGGAAACACGCAATTTTCGAGTAATATTTTTGTACGAGTTTAAACTCGGCCATTCAGCAGCTGAGGCCGCTAGAAATATTTGCAAGGCGTTTGGGGAAGGGAGTGTTAATGAACGGATCATTCGCCGTTGGTTTGCTAAGTATTCAGCTGGGGATACCGACTTGGAAAACTTGCCCCGAGGAAGACCTCCGTCCGAAATAGACAACGATGTCCTCAAACATACAGTAGAAGGAAACCCCTACCAAACTGTGAAAGGACTCTCAGCACAACTAAATGCAAGTGCATCTACCGTTTCCAGGCATTGAAAGTGTATTGGGAAAGTAAAAAAGCTCGATACATGGGTACCTTGGGTATGACCCCATGTTTCAAAAAATACCGTGCAAAAATTGAAAGAACTGGGCTACGAAGTTCTTCCGCACCCACCATATTCTCCCGACTTGTCTCCAACAGATTACCACCTGTTCCAGAATTTAGACAACTTCGTCCAAGGAAAACTTTTTGAAAATGATGATCAAGTGAAAAGTGCATTTTCAGATTTTGTTTCATTTCAAAGCTCAGAGTTTTTCAGTTCGGGGATAAAAAAGTTGGTGTCATGTTGGGAAAAATGTGTAGAAAAAGAAGGTAAATACTTCGAATAAAATTATCTTGTTTTCATATCGTATTTTTAATAAAAACCCTTTACCTTGAAATCGGACATTTCATGTGACACAACCCAATACTTATACGTTGCACTATGAAAAAATGCCTGATCCTTCTGGAACATGCAAAATGGTTGTATTTTTCAGCTCGCCCGATCTAAACCTTGAACCTAGAACTTGATACCATAAAGCTTCCCAAAAAGTGTAGTTTATATTAATTACTAAACTTTTTGCTAATTTAGATACGCGTAAATTATAATTGGATACCAAAAAAAAAAATTTTTTTTTTTTCATACCCTTTGGTTTTATTTTTACACAAAATACAAATACAAATATGATATGTATATGTCACAAATATTTGTCCTTCTATTACCCGAAGGTATTCTAAGGAGGATTGCTATATGCGCTGCATGCACTATTAACATTTCAAGGGCTTCTATGCCTTCATTTATCAATTACAAAATGGGAGGGACCATTCTTCATTGATACCAAAAATCCTTTATATCTTCTATTTAAGGTATTCCAGGAAATATTCTACAAACGAGAATCGCGCTCAGCCGCCAGGTTTTCCCCCAATTATTTTGGGTACCCACTTTATACAGGCTGGGTCTGCCCCAGAAGGGTCTCCTCCATACCATAGGGTCGCCCCCCGACTGAATTAACAGAATAAATAATATTCTGCCATAGCCGGGATTCGAAGCCCGAACCCGGAGCACAGCAGACTAGCGCTCTATCCACTAGACCACGCCGCTCCCTAATTAATTATAAACACAGTTTTAATTTAAAAATATTAAATACAGTAAAGTTAAAAATAGAAAAATTTTGGAATCGATTTACATAACTAAAAATTTAAACAATACAGCATATTAATATACATATATATATATATATATATATATATATATATATATATATATATATATATATATATATATATATGTATGTATCTGCAATTGGTATCAAGGTTGGGAAGTGGGAGTAAAGTTCAATCTTTAGTCTACTCCTTGCCTGATGTCAAATGTTTTAACAGAGTATGGATATATTTGAAAACTGTAATACTGTAATAGTTAATAGCTATTTAAGTTGAAGAAATGACCATTATTAAACATAAATAAGGGTATTTTACATGGAGAGCCCGTAGCTGAAGGGCTAGCGCGCTAGTCTCTCATGCTAAAAGTTGTGAGTTCGAATCCCAGTCCCGGCAGGGCTTTTATAAGGGTGTAATTCAATGGGGATTCACTCACAGCCTCTCCCCCGGATATGTGAGACCTTTCAGCCAAATGGTGGCCACTCACAAAATTAGGCGTAGGGAGTGATGACCCTACACTACGAAATGCATCACGAAACGTGAGTGTATCCCTCAGGAGATTACACCGCGAGGCCCAGGGCCTATACGGCCTGTCGCGCCAATGAAACAAGAAGGAAGAGGTATTTTAGGTGGTTCGTTATGTGGTTATATTTATGGTTTTTGGTATGCGGTTGGTTATGGTTTTTCCAAAAACGCAGCCGGAGAACTGTGGGTCAGATGTCACGCCACTGAAAAAAAATAAATAAAAAAATAAGTTAAATGAATGACCATTATTAAATATAAATAAGGATATTTTAAGGATTTGACAATATTGAAATATATGATTTATGTAAAGTGTGATGTAGAATTATTTAATTATGGTTTTTTAAATGTTAATAAATAATAATAATAAATAAATAAATAAATAATAATAGGCTTAGCGAACCCGAAGGTTCGATGCCGATACCACCAAATTCCGCCTACACAGACTCGTCCAATGCTCACCATTCAAGCCTAAGCTCCCGAGATCAGCCTTAACGCAATCCTCCCATCTCCGCTTCGGCCTACCTTTCGGACGCCTACCAGTCGGATCAGCAAATACCAACTTTCTCGGAATCCGTTCGTCATCGAGCCCAACAACTTTACTCGCCCATTTGAGTCTCCGCGATGCAATCAGCTCAATTATATTCACAGGATGCAAGTTCCGCAATTCCGCGTTATGCAACCTTCTAAACTCCCCAGTGGCCTCATCTCTCTTTGGACCAAATATTTTACGCAATACTTTATTTTCGAAAACCTTAAGCCGCTGTTCATCCTTTAAAGTAAGCGGCCACGTTTCACATCCGTAAAGAACCGTTGGAAGAATAATAGTTTTATAAATTCTAATCTTTAAGTTTTTAGATAGAAGCCGCGAACTAAGTAACTTAGCAACTGAATAATAACACGCATTTCCCACCTTTAACCGGGACTTTATTTCTTCCTGGATTTCATTTTTTCTAGTTATAATTGAACCTAAATACTTGAATTTCTCTACGTGTTTAAAAGTATGACCTGATACATCAATATCTCCAAGATCGACACCGTTTCTGCTACTAATCATATACTTCGTTTTATCGGTATTTAATTCGAGTCCTATTTCTTTACCGGTTTTTATTAACACGCTTGTATTTAGTTGTATGGTTTCCGTGTCTTCACCTAGCAGTACCAGATCATCGGCATACCCCAAAACCGGAATCTTGTCACCCATATTTAAGCCTTTCTCGGTACACATCACCTTTTCTATGACATATTCTAAAGCTATATTAAATAACACAGGTGAAAGAGAGTCACCCTGTTTTAAACCCGATCGCACCTCAAATCTCTCGGAGTAATTATGACCGATTCTAACTTTATGGAATGTTTCCGACAAACACATCTCTACTAGGTTTACTAACTTTCTAGGTATTCCCTGTTCAATCATGATGTTATATAGCTATGATGTTATATAGCTATGATGTTATATAGCTTCTGACGGTCTATTGAATCATAAGCCTTTTTAAAATCGATATAAAGTTGATGGACTACACCGTTGTATTCCAATTTTTTCTCTAATATTTGACGTAGGGAAAATATTTGGTCAATAGTCGAGCGATTCCGCCTAAAACCACATTGGTAATCTCCGATAATTTCCTCAGCGTATTCCGTGATTCGACTAGTTAGAATTGACGAGAATATTTTATAGCATACTGGGAGAAGAGAGATCCCACGATAGTTGTTACAATCCGACCTCGGTCCTTTTTTGTGAATCGGAATAAGTATTGATTCTTTCCATTCCTCGGGCATTTTTTCAGTTTCCCAGATCTTTTTAACTAAAAAATGTATTTTGGAAACGCCCGCTTCTCCACACGCCTTGATTAATTCACTCGTGATATTATCATTTCCTGCGGCCTTATAACGTTTTAATTTTCCTATCGCCATTTCGACTTCCTCTTTACTCGGTGCGTCTATCCATGGTTCAGCGCTCTGATATTCAGAGAGAGGAGATTGATTATTATTTTCCGTATTTAAGATGCCGTCAAAGTGTTGTTTAAATTTATTTGATATCTCAGAAGGATCCGCAATTATATTGTTATTTGCATCTTTAATCGCATTCAATAGAGGTTCAAATCTTTTACGCGATTTGTTTATACCTTTGTACATCTCTCTTACGTCATTTTCGTTTCTGTGTTTTTCTATTTCTATTATTTTGCCTTCAAATCTTCAGGAACAGTATCTTCTTTTTAACATAATTTATTTTTTTATCAATACAACAATTTACGTTTGGAGGCTTATTCAGAATTTTTGGTCAGCAACTAATAACAATTTAATATTAAATTAATTTAATATTTAATTGTTATTAGTTGCTGACCAAAAATTCTGAATAAGCCTCCAAACGTAAATTGTTGTATTGATAAAAAAATAAATTATGTTAAAAAGAAGATACTGTTCCTGAAGATTTTATTTAAACTTCTATTTAAGGTATTCCATGAAGTATTCTACAATGTGTGTTACAGGTTGACGGTTGACTTATTATCGGCTTTCCCTATGCCAGATACAGTTTAGTTCACTAGTTCTGTTATATAGACAATGCAAACGATCAATCTAACTGTGATAATAAATAATTTCATATCGATTTCCCGGTAACTGTCCAACTGGAGGATAATGGAGAAGAGGTTCCTGAACAGAGATTAATGCTTATTATCGGGTGGAGGTCACAACAGAGGAGGCAGCGGGTGTCCTTGCGGCTTCCTGGACACTCCAACTATCTCTGCATTCGGAATACCAACATGGAGCGCCATGTTGCAATCTCCGTCTATCCAATAGCATATCTATTTAGCTAGATTCTCAGAATAAACCGAGAGGAATAAGCTAATGAAAACATCTCAAGAAAGAGAGCAATATTGAGATAGTTTAGTTAAGGTAGAATCCCGCTGAGAAAAAAGTCTTTCAACAGAACTGTTTCAAGAATCAGAAAAAGCAAACTGGAAGGTCGACCATTACTGGTTTCTGTTGCGTCAATGAAACAATTACCTTTGTAGAGATTGAAACCTACCCGAAACTATAATTGAATAATAGTTCCTCTTTCCTTATGGAAAACAATGGAGGGTCATCATAGCATCATTGCAAACAAAACTAGTATGTTTCTACTGCAAATTATCATTTATGAGACGACAGAATCAACCTCAGAAAAAAAAAATGTTCTGCAAGCAATGAACACATCTTGGGTTCAGTTCGTATACAGATCCGTACTGTTTCCAATCCAACGGCCGTGCAAGGATGTGATTACGCCTAGATCACATCCAGATACCAGGGTTTTCTCCCAATTTTTGGGAGCCCACTTCATAGAGGCTAGGTTTGGAGAGAAACTCCATATACCCCAGGGTAGCTCCACTGCTGAAATAACAGAATATATAAGTCTGCCACAGCCGAGGTCCGAAACCGTGACCCGGAGATTAGTAGACTAATTTTCTATCCGCTAGTCCATGTCGATACCTCAGAAACGTCAAATTCAAACAGAGCTAATTGGAATCTTCTATCTCAAAAAATACATTGATATTTCATCGAGGCTATGAAAAACCATCACACTAACTTACAATTTCGATATTCCTGTTATTTCATATTCGATGAAATGAACGAAAGGTGCGCTTTAGGATTTTTAAAAATCAATATTCATAGGTTTAAGGGATCACTTGTAGCTGGGTGGCTAGCATAACAGCCTCCCATGCCAAAGGGCACGGTTTCAAACCCGCAGGTGGTCCTAGGATTGTTTAATGGGAGTAAAAAATCCTTAGTTATGCCGTCCTTCCGAGGAGACTTCAAAAGGCGGTCCCGAGCCTGTGCGATGTCAGGTACTCGTTAAAGATCCCTATCCTAATAAAACTTGGATAGGCAAAATTTAGGACTCCCACTGTAACATCGTCCGATTAGCCATAGTAGCATAAAGTGATGTTAAATAAATAAACAAATATATGAAATATATAGTATGGGAAAGTATTTCGATCGTGAAAATTTTCGAATTCCAGTTTTCGACGGAAATACACTTTTTAGGGTCTGCTGAGTCCAAATGAATATGTCCCGCAAAAAGATCAGTGTGTGTGTCTCCCTTGGACTTTTTTTTTACTTAGACGTAGTGATTTGAGATATAAATCAATTTCAGGATTTAGTTCCTTTCGTAATCATGCTTAAATTTTGCGTTAGAGGAGAAAATAATATAAGCCCCTCCAGAGTAAAATCCTGGCTGTGTGCCTGACTGCGGCGGTTCCTGCCAGCTCTTATAGCCGGGAAAAACCGCCCATTACAGACAGATGTCATTCTACCCCATGACAAAGCCAGGCCTCACACCGCGATCTGGTTTGGGATAATTTAGATGTTATTCTCTGGAAAACCCGTGAAGTACCCTTATAGTCCAGACTTACCCCTTATAGCAATTTAGCTTAGCGCCGTAAGATCACTTGGAGTAACAACTCGCCAAGGAGCAAACTTTAAAAAACGCTGCATATTGTCACACAATGGTTTATTATTTTCAGATAACTATATTAGGGTATAACAGTTTTAAAGCTGTTTGGAGGAATTTATAAATTAACCATAGGAAAATGGCCAATAATCACTGCTAATTTCAAAACGCTTTAATAAAATAAAATAAAATAAACTTTATTTACATTTTTACATATTGACAAAATATTTATAAATGATTACGGATGAGACATCCTTACAATCATCAAATGTTTGGTTCATTTGGTAGTTATAATCTAATTAACTAATCTATAATTAGTGGTAAAATTAAATTGTGATTATATAATGTTGTAGGAAAAATTATACAAAAACCTACTAATAAAAACAGATAACACAGTTGATAATATAAAATTAGAAATTAAAATAAAGTAGCTTAAGTTAGTAACACATGTTTAGTTCTTTTATGAATGTAGCGTTTTAGAGATGCTTTATTATAGTTACCGATTTCCTTTATTAATGGATTTTTGGAGACTGGTGTTTTACTGAAGTAAGAAGCTGTTTGAGTATGGACAAAATGTTTAATTGTTGGAAGCTGTAAGTCCTGGAGCATGGATGATATTTTAGTGTAGCGGGGGTAATTGTTAATTATCCGCATTGATAGATTTTGAATCCTTTCAAGTTTTTGGTAGTTAGTCAAGCAGGTTGAGCTCCAGACTGGCGAGGCGTATGTAATTAACGGGCGAATAACTGATTTGTATATTATTAATTTGTTATGAGAGCTCAAATGGGATTTTCGGTTGAAGTATGGAAACATTTTAAATATTAATTTTTTGGCTTTATCAGTTTTTCTATTGATATGATCTGTGAACGTAAGAGATTTGTCTAATGTTATGCCTAGGTACTGTACGGATTTTGACCAAGGGATGAGAGCTGAATTTATCTTGATTTGGTGGTTTATTTGTGGGCGACGTTTAGTGAAAAGAATTGCTTCAGATTTGGTGGGATTAATTTTCAATTTCCATTTTATGCAATATTTGTGAAATTTTTTAAAATATAGTTGAAGGCGATTCACTATTGTATCTATGCGATATGATGATGTATACAATGCTGTATCATCAGCGTATAATGACCTCGTCACAAATGGATGGGCTGGTAAATCAGAAATGAACAAATTAAATAGGATTGGAGATAGGCAAGAGCCTTGAGGAAGACCCGCTAAGATGGGGAGTGTGTCGGAAGTAGATGTCCCAACTTGAATATAGAACTGTCTATTTGTTAAATAGGAGTGAATGATGTGAATCAGGTATGGTGGGAAGTTGAATGCGATTAATTTGTATATGAGCCCGGAGTGCCAAATGGTATCAAATGCTTTTTCGAGGTCTAGAAGGAGCATGCCGGTATGTTTGCGTTCGTTAAAGGCTTTTGTGATGAAGTCAGTAAGTCGTGCTAATTGGTCAATAGTGCAGTGGTGATTCCTAAAACCAAATTGTTCATCTATTAGGAGGTTCTTTAGTCTAATATGCTTGTTAATTCTTTTGAGAATTAGTTTTTCCAGAATTTTAGAAAGTATATTAAGTAGACTTATAGGTCTGTAGTTCGAAACATTACTATGGTCTTTATTCGGTTTTTTTATTACTATAGTTTTGGAAGTTTTCCAGATGATAGGGAAGTAGCTATATCTCAATGTGCAATTAAATACTTTAGTTAAAAAATAAATCGATTTTCGGCTTAGATTTTTAATAACTAAGGAGGGGATGCTGTCATCACCTGGGGCTTTTTTTGGCTTCAGTTCTTTAATGATATTTGCGACTTCTTTCGGAGAAATGGAAGAGAAATTAACAATAAAAGGTGATTTTAAATAATCGCGGACGGATTTTAGAATTTTACGGTTGTGGTGATTTGAACCAAGGGGAGAGAGGTGATTGAGTGAGTTGACTGGAAATGCTTGACTAATAGCTGAGCTTTTTCCCTGTCCAGATATGCGTAGCCGTCGTTATTTTTTAAAGGTGGAATTTTCGGGGACTGCTTAGTTAAATTTTTGTGAATTTTCCACATGTTATTGTCCCCTGGCTGACAAGATTTCAAAACCGTAGCCCAGTTTTCGTTTTTCCAGTCATGGAGACGTTTTTTAATGTAACTGTTTAGTTTATTATAGACTAATTTGGTTTTTGGAATTTTGTTACGCTGGAAAGATCTTTTTAATCTATTTTTTAAATATATTAATGCTCTGAGTCGATATGGTAAATTATTATGATAATACGGGTGGTAGTATTGTTGTGGAATGGATAAGGACATGGATAATTTTATATGTTCATAAAAATCGATTAGTGTGGTATCGATTTCTTTCGAATTATTTATGGTTGGGTTTATATTGATTCGGGAATCTAGCTCTTTCCTGAACTTTGGCCAGTCAGCGTCTTTGAGCGAAAATTTGAGTATTTTGGAAATTTTTGGTAAAGGAGATTGTATACGAAAAATCACGGGATTGTGGTCCGAATTTAAACATGGTAAAGCGATAAGAGGTGATAAGTTGTAAATATTTTTTGTAAGAGCCAAATCGATGATGCTAGGTTTGTAATTACGTTGAGTCGGTATATGGGTTGGTTCAGACGGACTGTGTAATTGAATATGGTTTTTTACGATAAAATTTAGAATTAATTTACCGTTTTTATTTGTTCTGTTACAGTTCCACTGTGTGTGTTTCGCGTTTAGATCGCCAAAAATGATAACTTGTTTATTTAAATTAAATAGTTTACTAATATCTGGAATATTTATTTTATTTGGTGGGATATATACAGATATTACAGTGGTCGATTTATTGTTAATAATTGTATTGATCGCCACGGCTTCGGTAAACATTAAGTCAGGAACGTGTATAAAATGATGCTGAATATCGGACCGCACTAAAAGCATGACCCCCCTCCAGCTCTACTACGGTCACGTCTGTAAATGACATATCCTGGAAGAGAGAAACGATCAGTTTCAGAAAGACGAGTTTCACAAACAGAGACTAAATGGGGTTGATTATGATTTAAAAATAATTTAAATTCTACATCGTTTCCGCGAATAGTTTGTGCGTTCCACATCATAAGTTTAATTTTACTATTGTCACTAGTCATTAGAATTTTCCGAATGAGTTGTAGCATTTATTGTAATGTATACGAGAAAGTATGTTGTAAAAGAGTACGGGATATAAAGATCGCTGATAATTATTATTGTGAAATTGAAGCTAAGGCTAAAGTTGTTTATACAGCAGCTTATACAATAGGAATTTAGCAAGACACTGTGTATAAACAATTTTACATCGCTAACACTCATAAGAGATTTGAATAAATAAATATTACGAGTATTTTTGCACAATGGAATGACCATTAATCCAACATAGAAAGTAATCCTTCTACGAGAATAAAGATTTTTGACATGCCATCTTCGGCGCTTTTTAGTTGTAATAAAATTTGTTTAAAGTTTGTAATTAATTTACTTACATTAAATAAATTGAATATATTTTTTATCTCTTTAAAACAATCAGACATGGTAGGTTCGTTAGAGTTGCTGTTGGCGGTTTTCGGAGAGAATGTATTTTGAGGCCACGGAGATTTCGGGGTTGGTAGAACTGGAAATTCTTGGTCAGTTTGTTCAAATGTTTTTCGTGGAATCGCTCGAAGTGCTGGTTTTTTTTTTGCTTAACTGTAATTCGAGATTTCTTTGATATTTCGTACATTCCGTGGAATTTGAAAAATGTTCATCGGAGCAATTACAGCATTTGGGTTTGAACCCGTCGATTAATGTGTTTGGGCAGTCCTTTGAAAGATGGTCTTCGGCACATTTCAGACATTTTGGATTTTTAAAGCAATTACGTGCCACGTGGTTAAATTCTTGACATTTGTAACATTGAGTTAAAGTTTTGTTAGATCTGTATTTTTCCCATTTTATTACAATGTTACAACTATAGCGAATGTTATTTAATTTGGCTAGCTGATCTTTATTATCTAAAATTACTATTAGTATCGGAAGCTTTATAGACCCGCTGGCAGATTTTTTCTCCATTTGGTAGATTTTATGAATGGCTAAACCTTGATTTTGTAGGTCAGTCGAAATTTCTTCAATGGGGAACTGAGGAGGCATACCTTTTAAAATAATTTTAGGTTTCGTTTCACTTTTTGGAGTGAACGTGTGAAAGCCGAGATTGATATCTTTTAAGAAATTTTTTACGAGTTCAAAGTCTTCACTGTTATGGACATATATTGTAGTTTTATTCATATTATATTTTATATTTAAGTCTTTCACTTTTGATTTTAAATTGTTAATAGCACCACTGATGTTGTTGTAAGATGAGTTTACTATTATGGGAGGATATTGACTTTTGTTCTGTTTCTGACTTACTATGTTTTTTAAGATTTCGGTATCTTCTTCATCTAAATCGGAAAGTATGTCATAACTATTGGAGGTTTCAATGTTGAACTCACCTCTTTTACGTTTTGTTGACGTGCTGGCTGTCTGTTCGGCCATAGTTCGTGCTTGGCCCCCGACCGGGGCACTCTTGCTTGTATTTGTTTGATTGGAGAACAATTTGAGTAACAAACAACTGATAAACACAAAATAAAAGATTTTTCGAAAGAAAAAAGAATGACTGTAAATAAAATCACTGACTAAAGGAGAGACTGATTAGACCACTGAACTGTACCCTACGGCTGCTAGACGTGGACTGCTGTCAAAACGCTTTATCTTTGCTGTTTCTAAACCGATTATTTCAATAATTTCTTCTTTTTTTTTTTTTGTAGGGAATTTAATTCTTTATCGAATAGCACTAACAAAAGAATTCGTACGACGAACAGACGTATTTCTTTTATTCGCTTGTTTATTTAACGTCACTCTATGCTACTGTAGCTAATCAGACGATGCTACAGTGGGAGTCCTTAATTTCGCCTATCCAGGTTTTATTAGGATAGGAATATCTAATCTTTACCTGTTATTACCTGACATCGCACAGGCTCGAGGCCACCTTTTAACGTCCCCTCCGAAGAACGGCATAACTAAGTAGGGGTGGGCATAATCGAATGACGATTATCAGATCATTCGATTATTTCAATCATTCGAATTAATCGGTCTGGAGAAAGGAATGATCATTCGAAGTGAATCGTTTAACGATTATCGAGGGATTATAAGGCTCGTACGACCTTTTTTTTTTTTTTCTTATCACATAAATTATATGCATATTTCCAGCTAAGCTCAGCCATATTATAGAGACGGGAATTGTGGGATATCGTCTCTCAGAATGCATACTAATCATTCGGTCATTCGATTATGAAATCAAACCCTAGGTCTCCATCTTGACAAGCGCCTTACTTGGAATCCTCACACAAGACTGAAACGACAAAAAACTGCTCTATAAGATACCGATTACTACAAAACTTACTAGACAAACGTTCAAAACTTCCAGTATATTACAAAAGACTCATTTACATCACTATTATCAGACCTATTTGGATATATGTAATCGAGCTTTGGGGCTCTACGAAACCGTCTAATTCCTCCCGCACCCAGTCCTTACAGTCCTAAATCCTTCGAAAAACCCTGAATGTCCCTTATTTTGTCACAAATCAATTCCTCCATAATGACCAAAACATCCCATTTGTTGCAGACATAGCCCGTGATAGATACTCCTCTTTCCATTCTAAACTCCCTTCCCTTACAAACTCACTTGTCCGTAATTTATCTTCGTCAGATATCCCTGATAACCCTCCAAGGCGACTGAAAAGAAGGTGGCCTAGGGACCTACTGTCTTAAAATAGTGAAGTGCGACCAGTGGGTTGTTTTTTCTCAAGACTTTTTCATGACTTTTTATTTTCAATCTACATATTTACTTATTGTGTTTCTTAATAAAGTTGTAAATTACTATAAATAAATTTTAAAAAATATGTTTAAGACTACTATACGCCCGCGAAGTAACACCACCTTTTTCACCAAAATCGCCTAACTGAAAGTTCTATTTTATACCATGCATTTTGCACCTATTTCCAATTTTCACAAAAATAATAAAATAAAAGTTTTATATTTGATTCATTCTTACATATAGCAAGCTGATATCACTACTTCCACTATGAGGATAATCTACCTCGCGAAATTCCAGTTAGTAGCACCTTGACTTCTTCAGAACTTCCGTACCGACAACCTTGTCACGCGTTTCCTTGGGAGTGTCCGCGTTCTTCGGGAGCCACCTGGTCCTGTCATCGAGAACAATGACATTAACAATATGATTTATCTATTTTTAATATTTTTTTAACATTCAATTAATTAAAATGTATTAATCTCACTTCCTGGATTCAATTTTTGTACAAATTAATACAGATGTGTTTTTTGTTTAATGCTGTGGGGAATCGGACGATGCTACAGTCGGAGTCCTGATTTTCGCTTATCTAGGTTTAATTAAATTAGGGATCTTAAATGAGTATCAGACATCACAATGGCTCGAGACCACCTTTTTACGTCCCATCTGAAGGGCGGCACAGCTAAGGATTTTTTACCCTCATTATATCCTTGGGCCACCTGACAGGTTTTAACCCTCGACCTTTGGCATTGAAAGCTAGCCACTAAACCACAGGTGACCCCTCGGATGTGTTCTTAATAATCCATGTCTTATTTATGCTGTTATTTCCTTAAATATATGCATCTGGTTGAAAAATAACATACAAACTATTTCTTCCCAAACTTAACTAAATATCAAAAAGCATCAAGTTTTAACTTATTCTACTTTATGAGACTCCTCTTTTTAATTATTATAATAATTAGTTAATGGTATAGTGGATAGAACGCTAGTCGACTATACTCCGTTTTTCGGGTTTGACCTCCGGATCCGGTAGAAAAATTATTTTTTCTGTTATTTCTGCCGTGGAACGATCCTGGGTTAGGAGGATCCCATCTTGGGGCATACTCAGCCTCTATGAAATGGGTACCCAAAAATTGCGTGATCCCCCTGATCACCAACTTACAAGGCCGTTGGCTAGGATTAAGTACGAATCTCTAGAAGTTCTTAACCTAAGACCTTAGGTTTCAATTATGCTTAAAAGGTAAATTTATTTATTCGTTTTGGTTTATTATTTACAATAATGAACCTTTGTAATCGGCTAAAAAAAAAGAATAAACACCCTTTTCAAAATTTGATGGCTTACGTTTCAAGATGCGTAGAACCCCAATAAAAAAAAAAATCCGTTGCGCCGCCGCTCGCCGTCTGCGGCATATCTCCGAAACTACTGGACCAATTTCTTTTAAAATGTAAATATTTAAAATGGCGGCCGGTTAAAAGTGATTTAATTCAATAACTTAGTTTTTTTAAGATAGAAAAAATGTATCAGTATTTATTAACCCAAAAAAAACGCGAATAATTACATAATAGAGAAAAAAAAAAAAAAAATTAAATCTTTTCCATAAATACGCCCATTACTCAGTTATTTTTGAAGATAGAGAAAAATTTGTATAGAGTTTTAGAATCAGTAAAGTGCGATAAACAAAAAAGGAAAAAAGAAAAAAATTTAAATCTTGCTTATAAATACGCCCATAACTCAGATATTTTTTATATAAAGAAACAATTTATTAGTGTTTTTTAACAAAAACACTGCGAATAATTATACAAAAGAGAATTTTCGCTGTTAGTGCTGTTTCATAGAGAATTAAGTTTCCTACAAAATGAAAAACAAAATTATTGAAATTGGTTGAGAACTAGCAGAGATATAGCGTTTTGAAATTAGCAGTGGTGAGATGCCATTTTCCTTTGAATTATTTATTGCTTTTCATATTACTTAATTACCTATCAACAGCTGTATAAACAGTTATACCCTAATATTTTTATTTGGAAATAATAATAAAAAAAAAAAAAAAAAAAAAAAAAAAAAAAAAAAACCTCTACCACCATGAAGAGTTTTGGGTTCAGCACATGAAGAGCTTCATACTGTTTCTAGGCCAACGGTTGTGCAATGAGGTGATTCGGCCGAGATCACGTTCAGCCGCCAGGTTTTTCCCCATTTTTGGGTATCCAATTTATAGAGGTTGGGTGTGCCCCAGGAGGGTCTCCATACCCCAGGATCGATCCCGGCTGAAATAATAGAATAAATAATATTTCGCCACATCCGGGATTCGAACCCATGACTCGGAGCACAGTAGACTAGCGCTCTACCCACTAGATCACGCCGCTACCTGGAAATAATAAACCATTGTGTAATAATTTGCAGCGTTTTTAAAAATATATTGTGTGAATATTTGTGTATATGTGAATATTAAACTGTTGAAAGAGCTATCCTAAAAGCACGAAGAAACATGTCATCTGATCGAAATTTAAGAAATCATAGTCCCGTCCAATCAAAAGTGATTTGTGGTTGAACATAAAAGAGTGCTAGATGTTTCATGACAATGCTAGTTGGTTTAATGCTAGTTTAGTAACTTAGTGTATGAATTTATTTATTTTCTTCTATAAATTTTGAGTTACTGTATTTAAAATATGAAGAGTGAAATATTATGAATAAAATAAAGAGAGAAGTGATATTAATCAGTTCTTGGGCATGAAACTACCTTGAACGATACTCTTTCAGACATTATCCAAAGCAACGAAGCGTAAAATTTAATTTATAAAAAATACATACTCATGTAACAGCACAACATCCACAGCCTGCTTTATCAAACTGGATATATCTCTGCTTACAAAGTAATAAAATATGGACGCCGATGGAATAAATATGACAACACTGTCCAATATTATACAATCTCGCCGTGCAGTGTATAGGAATAACATAATTACTAGTTTTCCCCGGCCAATTATCTTATGAATAATAGAGAAAAAAGAGCAAATATAAATTACAGTTATTACGATAATGACATTCAGTTCCAATCCAACGGATAATTTTCTATAATTGTGCTAGTGCAATATATCACTTCTAGTTTGAACACCGTTACTACTATAGCTTAAATAAAGTTATCAATATGCACCCTAAAATATAGTTATTACTTGAAGATAAATAATAACACATACAGGTTTTAATAAATTTAAAAAACGCTGTAAATTATTACACAAATGTTTATTATTTCCAAATATTAATATTAGGGTATAATTGTTTATATGGCTGTTGATAGGCAATTAAGTAATATGAAAAGTACTAATTCAAAGTATCATATCGTAACACTACCACTGATTTCAAAACTTCAATATCTGAGCTAGTTGTTAACCAAATTAAATTATTCTTTTTTCGTTTGGTCCAAAACTTTTGCTATTTATTTATGTATTTATTAGGAAAAACGGATTTTTTTTTTATTCGTTATTCGGATTCTACGCGTCTTGAAACATAAGCTCTCAAATTTTGAGGAGGGATTATTTTTATTTTTTTGGTCGATTATAAAGGTTCATTACTGAAAATAATACACCAAGAAATTACCCATTCAGGCAGTCATAGGGACTGCCGATAGAAGTGAAAACTTTTTTTTTTTAAATTCTCAATTTGCGTTGAAATTTTGTTGGAAAGAAGAGTACGTTCTTTAAAGTAGATTATGTTGAGAATGCATGTTTCTTATTATTGTTTTATTTAATTGTAAAACATCAACACCTTGTACAGATATATCATCTTGAAGTATGTCATCGTAATCTGAATGTGACTGCAGACTGTAATGAGTTGGTGGTACACATAGAGTTTTTTTTTTCATGGACCTGCCATTCGTATCAAGGAAATCAAGGAAAGATATTTAGGAATAAGCTTTATAGTTTTTTTTTCACAGAGGTAACCCCAGTTTCTCTCCAAAGTAAACAAAAAACTTAAGCTTTAATTAGTAATGAAATATACATTATGCTCAATTGAAATCTATAATATTAAAATTAATTTAATCTTCAAATATCATATTTCTATGTTTATATTATCAAGATATTCTTTTCAATCTCGCTTTACTACGATTTAAATATTGATAGTAAGATCATCATGATTTTGCTTCGTATGTTTAAATTTTTTCATGTAAAGTAATGTTTTAATAATATTAAGATATTCTTTATATTAACTTTATATACAGTAAGAGGTAAGTTCTAAGACATAGTTTATCTACCATGCCTTTACTCATTTAATTTGGAACTGATTTTAATTCAACTAAATATTGAAATAAAGTATTATAAATATAAATTATAAATATATTTTTGTGCCGATATTACACCAGTATCGATAACGTTCATGGAAATTGATATCGTTATCCTCTCTCTAATGAACAGGTGAACACAGAGCGCATGCGCCAGTCTAGAGCATGTTGGTAACGTTACCATGGTTACGAAAACAAATCTTTTACCCATGCCAAAAATCGCATAACTAGCCGAAAGCAGTTTTCACTTCAACAAGAAAAAAAAAATCCGAAAAGTTTATCTAAAAGTGATATTTGCAACATTTAAAAAAAAAAATTAATTTAAAGACGGTTGGTGAATTTAAATGTTTATAGATGAGTACCATCCTAACGTCCGCGCTACACGGCGAGGTTATAATATGAAACTACATAAAATCGAGTGCTTGAGAGTTTACGAAAGTGGTGGGAGGGAGAAAGACATTTTTTTAAAATAAAATCGGATTATAACACAAAATAATACTTAATAAAAAACGTATCATGTTAATCAAAAATATTTTATTTTGTTTTATAGCAAAACAAACAGTTGCAATATACGCATTATGAAAAAATGCCTTAGGATTTAGAAACACCATTCTAAGAAATTAAACATTATTCTCTGCTCAGATAGAAACATTTAAATTTTTTTTTTTTGTGGAAAACGAGATATCACTCTTTTCTAACATTATAATGGTTACTAACATGGAAACGACAAATTTTATGAGGATAATCGTTATAACAATTAAAATATCAAATGAAATTTCCTTTTATTTGAGTTGTGAAACACGTCTGTATGACTAATAGTTATCCAGATATGGTTCTTACAAAAAAACGAAAAATTTGGTTATTATCATGGAAACGGCTGTTCCTAACAATATATTGGAAATAAACTACTTTACAAGGCATAAAATTAGCTAATAGAAATCCGTAGGTCTAATGCTCACGACATAATGTCAGTGCAATGGTTACATGGGTCGGAATCGGTCACTAAAAATCGAATTTTGAAACGCGTCTGGCGTGGCTTCCTACCCACTCTTGGGTGGCAGCCTATTGTCACTTCATTCCTAATTTTACCTAATATTATAAGGTCAAAACAAAAATCGTGGTCAAATAAGTCAGAATTTCGTCATTTAGGTCCCTTTTTGAATGCCGCCATTTTGTAATCCACCCCCTTTGAGTTGGCAGACGTGTATTCACCATGATAAATGCTTTGCACAAAACATACTGAATATTTTGGTAGAATGATTTGCATCGTTGCTGGCTCACGGACTATTAGTATATTCCGATTATTTTGACACTTAGTTTATGTATAAATATTAATAACGAAAATTCTAGGGAGTAACCTTGTGGTGAAATAGCATAACAGACTTCTCTGCCCAAGATCGAGGGTTCAAACCTTTTATTCTGGAGGCAATATTTAAGGACTACCACCATAGCATCGTCCAATAAACCACTGTACCATGATGTGACGTTAAATGAATAAACAAACAAAAAAAAACTTACATAGGTATGCTATTGGACAGTACGTTCAATTTAGATTGAGTCAATGATACCGCTGAAGTATCTGAAATGAGATAATTGAACTATTAACTTTGAATATATCCATGATTCTTTCAATACATTTTTTTTATTATAAAAAAAAATCCATTTTCTGTTCTTTCCCAGTCCGTGACCAATGCTTCCTCAATCACAAACATTACATTAATCATTACTTCCGACATGGGATTTCCAAGCGTCGTGTGCAACACAGTACGTTCTTCCCAAACACGGCTTACTGTTTTCATGTTTATTTATTTTTTGTTTAAAGTCATTATTGTATCTATCTTGCCGTTCAATAGACCCCCATAAACTTATGAACTCTCTCTCTCTCTCTCTCTCTCTCTCTATATATATATATATATATATATATATATATATATATATATATATATATAATAATAATAATAATAATAATAGGCTTAGCGAACCCGAAGGTTCTATGCCGATACCACCAAATTCTGCCTACACAGACTCGTCCAATGTTCACCAATCAAGCCCAAGCTCCCGACATCTGCCTTAACGCAATCCTCCCATCTACGCTTCGGCCTACCTTTCGGACGCCTACCAGTCGGATCAGCAAATACCAACTTTCTCGGAATCCGCTCGTCATCGAGCCCAACAACTTTACTCGCCCATTTGAGTCTCCGCGATGCAATCAGCTCAATTATATTCACAGGATACAAGTTCCGCAATTCTGCGTTGTTCAACCTTCTAAACTCCCCAGTGGCCTCATCTCTCTTCGGACCAAATATTTTACGCAATACCTTATTTTCGAAGACCTCAAGCCGTTGTTCATCCTTCAGAGTAAGCGGCCACGTTTCACATCCGTAAAGAACCGTTGGAAGAATAATAGTTTTGTAAATTCTAACCTTTAAGTTTTTAGATAGAAGCCGCGAACTAAGTAACTTAGCAACTGAATAATAATACGCATTTCCCACCTTTAACCGGGACTTTATTTCTTCCTGGATTTCATTTTTTCTAGTTATAATTGAACCTAAATACTTGAATTTCTCTACGTGTTCAAAAGTATGCCCTGATACATCAATATCACCAAAATCGCCACCGTTTCTGCTACTAATCATATATTTCGTCTTATCGGTATTTAATTCGAGTCCTATTTCTTTACCGGTTTTTATTAACAAACTTGTATTTAGTTGTATGGTTTCCGTTTCTTCACCTAGCAGTACCAGATCATCGGCATATCCCAAAACCGGAATCTTGTCACCCATATTTAAGCCTTTCTCGGTACACATCACCTTTTCTATGACATATTCTAAAGCTATATTAAATAACACAGGTGAAAGGGAGTCACCCTGTTTCAAACCCGATCGCACCTCAAATCTCTCGGAGTAATTATGACCGATTCTAACTTTATGGAATGTTTCCGACAAACACATCTCTTCTAGGTTTACTAACTTTCTAGGTATTCCTTGTTCAATCATGATGTTATATAGCTTCTGACGGTCTATTGAATCATAAGCCTTTTTAAAATCGATATAAAGTTGATGGACTACACCGTTGTATTCCAATTTTTTCTCTAATATTTGACGCGATTTTGGTTTCCGCTAACTCCTTTTAAACCATAAGATGGATTTTGATACAGTTTTCACCATCGTTTAGAGCATTCTTTCCTTCAAGTTTATAAGTAAAATTCATTGCAATTTAGCTTTTATTTAATAAGATAACGACAAGAACGTTTGTTATTTCTATAGTTTTTGAATACATCCATATCAATCAAGTTTATTTATGAAGGAAAATTAAATTTTCCGTCATCTCTGCTTCACTTTAAAGTAACAAATAAACTTAACGAATTCCACTTTTCCTTACGGTTAACTAAAACTCCTATGGTGACATACTCTAAATCGGTCAGAAAGAGCTTTTTTAAACAAGGCACCTCATTCAAAATGCACCCTTGCGAAGCTGGGGCGTGTCTGCTAGTAATAAATAATATGAGAGAGCTCTCTTATTTTAAATGGGGTTTATGTTCATAATTGTTAAGAATAAATCTGAAGGAAGATTAGATTAAAATAATACTAACTTATACAATTTCTAATTGTCTTCTATAGATGATTTTTTTGTTTTTGTAAATCTATATAATAAAGCAGTGGAATAGTCAACTGGATAGAGCACTGGACTGCTGTTCTTTGGGTTCAAAGCCTGGCTGCAGTAAAAAATTATTTATACTGTTATTTTAGCAGTAGCAACCCAAAGACAGGGATACCATTCTGGGGCACTCCCAGCCTCTATAAAGTGAGTATCCAAAAATTGGAAGGGAATGTTGATATACCATTTTAGGCTATTTTAATTTGAATTATTTATTTCTTTTCATATCGGTTGACTGTCTATAATTAACTTTATGAACAGTAACTGAGAAAAAATCATGTAATTTTTATTTCACTTATAATTAAAACAAATTTATGTAATAGATGCCGTAATTTTTAACAAAGTATAGGATTCCAAGCTATTTTATGTTTTATCATTAATTTTGGATTTTTCATACACATAATAATGTACTTTTTCATTTCGTGTAACTTTCTTCTGATAATTTTCTCTTTAAATTAATATAAAACAACTGTCTTATTTTCAGGTATTATTTCTTTCATTTGCGACTTTATCTTATTTTCATCCTGTTCTTATTAGATTATTACAATTTATATTAGATTCACATATGTATTATACATTGTCTAAGCCATGATGGGTGCCTACAACCTGGGAGGGGGGTATTCTTGGACATTTATTAAATATTTTTATACTACTTTTAGTTTTATTTCTTACTGTTACGTGAACTTACTTCTCCTAAATTAATTACTTCGGTCAACTACTCAATACATAATATAAAATTAAAATAACAGATATTCAATAAGTTTTACCACTACTACACCAACATAGGGTTAGAAAATATGGAATAATTGAATATTCAATTTTTTTTTTTTTTTTTAATGATAAAAAATATTTCCTCATAGATAAAAATATAGGGGACGCATATCCTTTGAAAGAAAATTTAAAAAACAATAGTGTGTGCATTTAAATATCTTAAAGATTATGGTCTATTTAAAGATAACTGATATCAATAATAGCTCTCATTTTTTCATAAAAGGGAGATAATAGAGATTGTTGTGTTCATAGATTTATCTCTGATGTCTTATTAGGAAATTAGTAATGAAAAAAAATTGAAAAGAAAGCTCAGTAGCTTTATTGCAGATTAAGTTCCTAGAAATGTTGGATTCACCCAAACACTTCATTAACTGTAGAAATAAGTAAGCAGAGAAAAAATAAAAAAAAATAATTAAGAAATGATAAACACAGGTTATAAATAATTTATCTCCATTTATTTTATTACTATGTACCTAGTTCTCCCATAAATACTGTTACAAATGTTTTTATAACAATATATAAATAATTTGTATGATAACTAGAATAAATGTTATATCTATTGAATATTAAACTTTGTCTTTGTTTTTTTCCAGATTCTGTAAACTCTATCTCACCGGTAGGTACTGCTTTCTGCATCTGTAGTACTAATACAGGTATTTTTCATTAAATCCACCATATGTTAAATACTAACTGGCCCAATTTATGATTGATCGTAAACAATAGAACTTTGTTTTTTTAATATATTGAATAAAGTTTGATGTATGTGAAATGAACTAAGCCCCTTGTT
Source organism: Piezodorus guildinii (assembly GCA_023052935.1). Taxonomy (NCBI): domain Eukaryota; kingdom Metazoa; phylum Arthropoda; class Insecta; order Hemiptera; family Pentatomidae; genus Piezodorus; species Piezodorus guildinii. Next base: position 38,064,521 of record CM041294.1, read on the forward strand.
CAAACTGATCTAAAAAAATCAGATAGTACTTCATAAAAGATATTTATTCAGAAGAAACATGAATATTTTATCGAAATTAACATATCTCATTAAAAAAGAGATTTTACCTAAAATAAAAACTAAAGATCAATCAAAAGAAAACTACTGATGTAAAATGGTTATGAACATTAAATAAATTTACAATTTCAATAAATGATAAAATTAGAATGGCAATTCTTCCTAAATATTTTAAACGTCTCAATGAAATTAATGCGGATTATATAATGAAGAAGAATAAAAATTGTTCACTAAATCTAAATATTATTTTTTTTGAAGATGGGAAAATAAGTTGCAAAAATTAATGAAATGCAATAGCTAATAAATTAGAAATAAGTACGTATATTGATGGAACAGAAGCCATTGCCTCCTTCAGTGCGAAAGGGAAACTTTAACTTTAACTTTAAACTTTCACTAAATTAACTAATGAAGATCAATAAATTTACAAGTAAAAATATATTTCAATTATAATCAAATTTGAATTTAAACTTTGATAGAAATATTTTGTTACTTTATTGTCCTTTACTCCTTTCTTATGAATTTGATACATAAAAAAATGAAGAATATTTAAAAATATATACAGTGAGTGTCAAAAGTATTCGGAATTCATATTTATTTTCATTTAATAAGTATATTTTACAACTATGAATTTATATAATTCTTTTTCACTCATAAATCTTTAAAAGAGACTCCCATAAAGGAAAGTCACTGACTAGACAACTGAAAAGTCTGTTGTTTTTAAAAATATAAAATCATTTAATAAAATTACAAAATCATTTAGTGTCAAAAGTATTTGGATATCGTAATATCCTGTTGTTTAATGGTTTCAAATGTTCATATTCTCACTAATCTTCAACATAAATTTATGTTGTAAACAATTCTTCTCGCTCATGTAACCTCGTATACCCAACCTTGGAAAGAATGTTTTAAATTAAGGCCCTAAAATAAAAACGCAACAGTCGAACAACGCCATCGAATAATTTTTAAAATAGAAATAGTTTAAATGTTAAAAAAAATTGAAAAGAATATGTGGATGGCTATGTATTGTGTAAATAATATAATAGTAAAATATAAAAGCAAATAATTGACTGTCCAAAAAATATTAAATGTTAAAACTGAAAGACTGATTATTCATCTAATAACAAAACAATAACTCAAATGAGTAATAGTTAGCTTATTTCTGAATTTTTAAGAACTTCTGGATACACAATAATTGTTTCAACTGTTCGCTAGGTTCTAAAAAAATATGATGAAAAGAAAAATATGGTACAAGAAGTATGGAAAACGTCTTTCAGCAGGCAAGGCAATAAGGGAATAGACTGAATGTTTGTAACATTTTTTTAAAGAGAAGAATGATGAATTAAAATGTTTACAGATGACTCCCACACTAAAATACATAGTTCTTATGAGAAAATTATGATTTGGAGAAAACCAAATAAAGAATTTAGTATGTCATTGTAAAACACCTTGAGCGGTCAGTGATAGTTTGTTCTGTTTTTCTTTGAAAAAGTTTAATAACATTGGATTCATGGACAGAATTATTGATAGGTTTGTGTATTTTTTAAGTATGAAAAGCCAGAATTTAAAGTAGAAAAAAAAAGGAATTAATTTTGTAACATACGCGCGACCATGACTCAGGATATATATACATTATCTATTCAGATTTAGTTGTTGCAAAATTTTCAAAAAGTTCTCGAAATCCCTCTTCCATGATTTCTTTCACATTTAATTAACTATTTGTGGGTCCTACTTAAATGGAAAATCAGGAAATATTATAATAAAAATGACCTCAAGGAACAATAAGTGCTTGAGTGGGTAATATTTCACACCAAACAATTAATTAATTAGTTAGATCAATTCCTAGTAGGCTAAAATGTATAATTTTACAAAAACATTTACCAACTGGATGTTTATTTATGATCACAACATTGTTATAATTTGGAAATCATGTAATTCCGAATACTTTTGACACCATTGATATACACTATTTTTAATTTTTTCGTAAATGAGCGTTCAAAACGTTAAAAATAAAATAATTGTTGTCGTAATTTTTGGTTTTAGGTATTGTATACTTTTCTTCTAACATTATAAAGTGGTTAACAACTCCTAAAAACATAAAAAATAAGTTAAAAGCAAGAAAATTACAGAATGGTAGCGAATTCCGAATACTTTCGACACTCACTGTACATAAAGTAGAGTTGAATAATAAATATAAGTATTTTTTATAAATATTATATTTTTGTAATTGTCATATCAGTAAAAATATATTTTTATCTCTTTCATTTAACTTTTTTGTATACAAAAATCATGCACATCCATTACAGTCAATGAAGGTCTTGGTTTCAGTAATTAACAGTATGATGATGAATGGTAATCAATCATAACATGTTAGCTTTAGTCAGTTTGCTTGTACATACCAATATTGAAGAGAGAATTTGTAATATTTAAAATTAAAATCAACTAATTGTTAAACACAAAAATATTGTCTGTTTAAAAAGAAAGCACGGATCCTTACTTATATACTGAACCCAAGACTTCATGGGTAGTAATGGTACATATTTTAACTTGTATTTAATTTTTTTTTTACAAAGAAATAGCGTTATTGTTATTATTAATGGCATAAACAATTGTTTGTAATTTTAATTCTCTATGTTATAGGAAAGCCCAAGGGTGGCTATTGTGGATAGGAATAAATTCGTAATAGAGAAGAAAATAGATTACAAACTACTAGGACAACCTAAATGTAAGTGACTTTACAAAAATAAAAACACACATTTTTAAAGTATAGTTTTATTTTCTTAATAGCTACAAATTTGCAATTAATTTTTTTCAAAAGACAAATATATGAACAATGTTTGACTGTTAACTTGGAAAGTGAAATTGGAAAAAAAAGTATGATGATAATTAGAACCATAATTATTTGTCAGAATATCCAGATGATTTTTTAAAGACTAATATAACAAAAATATTAATGAAGAAGTGATGAAAAATAATTTAAAAGTAAATTGGTCGGTAGTAACTTATGAGGACCACAAAATGTGATTTATCAGACATCAACCAGAAAACTGCATTTTTTATTATAATTCTGCATGCATGAATGCCCCAGGTCTCCATACCCCAAGGTCAGTTGTCGGGCGACTGGGGTTTGGAGACTCTCCTGGGACATACCCTGCCTCTATAAAGATGTTATCAAAAAATAGAAAAGAAAAAAAAACCTGGTGGCTGAGTGTGAACTCGGTGTAATCCCTACATATCACGGCTGTTGGCCTAGAAACAGTACAAGTGTTCTGAGCCTAAGACCGTTCATGGGCTGTAGAGGTACAGGTTTTTCTTTATTTTTTTTATTACATTAGAATAAATTAATTATTGTTATTCAGTTATTATTGCTACAAAGTTATAATTTAAATGTCTAATTTTTAGTATGTGGTTATTCAACCAAGAACATTTCAAGTATAGCCCGTTCTGGAGGAGGAATGGCAAGATTCCGTGATTGGCCATGGATGGCAGTTTTCGTTGATAAGAACCTCGGAATACAATTTTGTGGTGGAGCTTTAATCACACCTACGCATGTTCTAACTGCAGCCCATTGCTTTACTCAGTAAGTTTTATTTTTATCTTTCAGATCAATAATTGCTTTACAGATTTGTTTCTACTTTACAAGTCATTGAATTAGAAACCAAATGTTATGTCTGAAATATATAGGATAGTATAGTAATTTAGGAGAAGATAATGTGAATGGAAATAGCTAATTATTTTGTATTGACAGCCACCATCCCCATCTAGTCTTAAATATGTACAAAGTGGGCCAGATATTTCAGTAATTTTTTTCTTTGATTTTATGAGTATTGTTTTAAAACTTTAATTCCTTTGCATTTATACTATCCAGAAACAATTATGCCAGGAACTAATTTAGTTACTGAATATTTTATATTGTTTTCAATTAAGAGAATCTTAGGTTAAATATTTGGAAGAGAAGTTATTTCATGGCCAACCTATTTGGTAGGGTCATAATGCAAATCTAGTCCTTAGAGTTTTTAAAAAAATGTAAATGAGTCTTTTGTAATATGCTGAAAGTTTTGAACGTTTGTGTAGTAATTGGTATCTTCGGGCAGTTTCTTGTCGTTTTAGTCTTGTGTGAGGATTCCATGTAAGACGTTTGTCAAGATGGAGTCCTAGGTATCTGATTTGTTCAACAGGTATAAGTGGCGTAAGAGTAAAGGATATGGTGGGGCAGGAGGTCATCGGTTTGCGACAAAGTGTAAAGGTAATTTGGTGGGATTTTTTAGGATTATTTTAATCCTCCAGTTCTGACACCATTCCTCAATGGCTTTATTCAAAATGAAATTAAAATTATCTCACATGTATCTATCTATATTCACAAGTATCTATTTTATATTTTTTGAAGTATTCATTATACAATTATACGAGGAGATAACATGATCAGCATCCACATTTAACTGTCAGGTTTATCCTGAAATGCAACGAAGGGCCTTTTTATATTGATTAAAGATAAATATTCTAAAACTAGAATATTAGCATTATTGTTAATTTTCTACCTACAGCTGGACTTGAACCCAGTCCCAAGAGTACTAACAACCTCCCTCCTCTTCCCTCCCCCCATTGGAATGATTTTTTTGTTTTATATTCTTTTAAAGCAACCCTCCTATTTTTAAATCATAATTATGAAGCATTGAAATTTCCAGCTTGTAGCAAATAAAAGTTAAATTAATTAATTTCAGTTAAAAATAAATTTCATATCCATGTTATTAGGTAGGTTTAGGGAGCGGCGTGGTCTAGTGGGTTGAGCGCTAGTCTACTGTGCTCCGGGTCCTGGGTTCGAATCCTGGCTGTGGGGGAATTTTATTTATTCTGGTATTTCAGCCAGGGGATGATCCTGGGGTATGGACACCCTCCTAGGGAACACCCAGCCTCTATCAAGTGGGTATCGTGATCTCGGTATTCCAGGTATTCGGTGATCCAAATCACCTCATTGCACGGCCGTTGGCCTAGATACTGTACGAATCTCTACATGTACTGAGCCCAAAACTCTTCATGGATTGTATTGGTACAGGTTTTTTAGGCTATTAGGTTTATTAATTTTGAGGCTTAAAAATTTATTTCATATTTAGATTATATACTGATGTTACTTTATTTTATTTCAGCAAAGAAGCTAAAGATATGTTCGTACGAGTTGGAGAGTACGACTTAGCAAGAAAAAATGAAACTCTGACGTATGATATCGAAGTACAAGAATTACGATCACATGAAGATTTTGAATCAAGTACTTATGAACATGATATAGCAATTCTAAAACTTGCTGAACCAGTGAAGTATTCTATTTATGCACAACCCATCTGTCTGCCCCTACCATCACAAGATTTCACCAACACAATGGCTATTGTATCAGGTAAAAATTCTATTTAAATAGTTATCCGTATTTTGATCTATTTATTCTTAATTACATCTGAGTTACTAGTAGCATTTGCCAATATTCAGGAAGGCCTGGATAATATAAGTCTAAATGCTATGATAACTCAAGCGATTTTTATAGGTTCTATTTCCCTCATCAGACCTAATACCACTTTATCTAGTCTAATCCTAAATGAATACCCAATCGCCTCCAGTTTCTCAGTCAAAACCCCCAGGCATCACCATCGACCAAACTGTACCCTGCAAACTCCATAATACTCAAATCTCTATAGGAACAATGAGTATTCTTTTTCAATCATTCTTGCCACCTTCTTCCTATATCCAACCGTAAGATCTTTGTATTCTTGCTGAGTAGCATATGGGGGCCTCTTGACAGGGGTTGAGGAAAGACATTTTTTAAAGATTTGTCTCTAAAGTACCAATTTAAAGAGGTCTCATGTTACCCACTTATATAGTGGCCCCTTCCCTACACTTGCAGACAATATTACCAAGGATCATACCTTTATCAAACCACTAACTCGCAGCACACAGTTCACTCACTTGAAAAAAGATTGATCCATTCTGACTTTTACATTCCTACCTATAGAACTAAAAATTTTGATCATTCTTTTTTTGTCCACTCAACTGCCATCTGGAATTCCTCATACTATTTCCAGCTTTTCAAATACCTTCTGTCATCTCAAAGAGAAGCTTAAGAATTTTGATATTTTAATTCAGAAATTAGACTTTGAATGAAAGAAAATATTTATTTATTGCCCGAATTTTAACTTAGTTAATCAATTGATTTTTTTTTTCATTTGGTTCAACCCAATTCTCTTCCAGAAGATTTTTTAGTTTGTTTTCCCTGTCCCCATTGTAAATAACAACTAATGATGTTCCATTGTTCTCTTGGCCAGACATATTTTATATTTCAATTATTTATCTTTAAGGAACCCAGGCCCGGAATATAGTGATTATCTATTTCTTCATTTAAAGGGTATGTTGCCTTGTGAAAGTAGGAATATGTTGGTTGTAGTATATTTCTTTATGTAAATATGTTTGAATTCAACATTCCAATCCTATTTTTTTATTTTTTTATTTTGTTTGGTATAGAATTTAAATTTACTGTAATAATGTATGCATTTTATCTAATTGAATAAACATTGATTATATCTGTCATAAACCATTTTAGGGTGGGGTAGCATTTCATTTGGTGGTCCGATGTCAGATGTGCTGTTAGAAGTTCCAGTTCCTATCTGGGAACAGGGAGAATGCGAAGATCATTTCCAACAAACCATATTCGATACTGTTCAGTGTGCTGCAAGTCCAGAAGGAGGCAAGGACGCTTGTCAGGTAATATTTAGGTTTTTTTTTTATTATTTATTTTATTTTTTTGACTATACATCATGGAACTCATTATCTTTTTGGAACTTTGCATACACTATTCTTTGTTTAAAAGTTGTCATTAATATGTTGCATGATTTTCAAACCAATTAGACATCATTCAAGATAAGGATGATCATAAAATTCAAGAGCTGATTTCAACATTACCATAAACGAATAAATAATGTGTTTCAGGGTGATTCAGGTGGACCTCTGATGAGCCAAAGGGAGGATGGCAGATGGATAACCATAGGTATAGTATCCTGGGGAATAGGATGCGGCGATAAAGACAAACCAGGCATCTACACGAGGGTCAACAAATATCTTGACTGGATTGCAGAGAAAACGCAAGATGTCAAATAATAATCCTATGAAAATGAAAGCTGGATACTGCAATTTTTCAAAAATTGAAACACAGAACACAAATATAAACAGTTCTGTTTCCTGAAGAAATATGTGTAAATTTTAATTTTATATATTTTAAAAGGCTGAATCAATAAACTATGTCTTAATTGCTCAATAAAGCATTAATTTAATAAAAATAAATCCATTGAGTATTAATATCATTAAAGTTTGTTTACAAAATTAAATGTGTTTTTGTCCTAGATATTCAAATTATCAATTAAAAAAAAATAACAATCCTTTGAATACTACATACATTATAAAGAATGATTATTTGGTTAAAATAAAATTGTAACATCATTAATAACAATGACATTTTATAACAAGTGTTTTAAATTAATCAAATTTTAGTAAATGTGAAGAATTAAAATCATGGGCTTGAGACAGTCTTGTGAAGATATTTACCATCAGTAGCACTTTTCAGTTGCCTCCGAGGGCTGTCAGGAATCAATGAGATAGTCAGTATTTTGAGCAGATATTAATTAAATTAAATATAAATTAAGGTAATCCAAAACCTTATCCACCCAATGTGTTCTCCCTCTATTTTCTATCTTCATGAAACCAACATTCGCCAAATAAAGATAAACTAGACAAATCCTCATGCATCTAATCCACCTCCTGTCCCATTACTTTGCAGTCAATTTCCTCTTTCTTATATAGATCTAAATCATTCCAATTTTCCTTCTTTTTAGCAGTTATTATGTTTTTGTATTGTTATGTACTTGTCTCCCTCCTATCTTTCTTCTCTAGTTTTTATTTATTTTTTCATTACGGCAAACTTGTGACCATGCTACTACTGTTTTCTTTTGACCCAGTACTGTCTCATCTGTTCAGCATGTTCCTCTTTCCGCTCTTCAGTCCTCATCTTGCCTTAAGCTTGGGCTTTGTCCGGAAACTTTTGAGTCCTTCAAGTTTTTTTTCTGGTCAGCTGGTATGTAGTCTCCATTTTTCAGATTCGCAATGTTAAAGTTTCCTTCTCTGAGATACTGGATCCTATCTATTCGCCTAGATACTTAAACTTGTCGGCCCGCTTAATTTTGTCTACTAATCTCATGACGATTTCTTTGGGTGTTGACTTGATATTGGTGATGAACTCTGTCTTATCAAATCATATTCTTAAGCCTGCCTTTGCCACTTGTGTATCCAGCTGGTTGATTTGCTCTGTGGCTTTCTCCAGGAAATCTAAAAAAATCGCCAGATCATCTGCAAAGGCCAGACTGTCTACTTTCAGCTTGATCTTTTTGTACCCCAATCTGACCCCATTTTCGATTCCTGTGTTGTCCATTTTCTTGTGCCACTAACGGATCACTTTCTCCAGCACACAGTTGAAAAGCAGGAGGGAGAGCCCATCCCTCAGCTTCACTCCAGTCTTTATCTCAAAGGCGTCTGAAATTTCTCCTTGAAACTTAACTTTGGAGCTTGTGTTGCTCAGGGTCTGCTAAATGATTGATCTTGTTTTTTTGTCATGGCCAAGTTCTTTCAAGATCAAGATTAAAGTGGGGTGATTGATGGGTTGTAGGCCTTCCTAAAATCAACTAAAGTCACCAAGAACTGCTTGTTCCTAACCCTGAGATTTGAAATGACTGATTTTAAGCTCATAATTTTCTCAGCATATGAGCACCCTTTCCTGAATCCTCCTTGGTATTCTCCAACTGTGGATCTAGTTGCTCTTCAACCCGACTTTGAAGTGCCTTAGAGGGGACTTTGTAGGTTAGTGGAAGGAGATATATCCTGCAGTAATTGTTCACATCCGTTCTGATACCTTTCTTATAAAGAGGGTGATTCAAAGCTGAGGTCCAGTATCTTGCCAGTTTCTCACTTTTCCTCTATTTTTTTTTTTTTTAAACTTCTTTATTTAAATCGAAATACAGAGATTTTAAAGCGTAAGTAGAAGTCACTATCCCATTAAGGCAATTCCCGTGTGTGGGAAAGGAAAGGAATTTATATGAAGGAAGTTATTGAATAAATTAGCTTTTATCATTAAACTTTATTAGCTTTTATCACACCCTTCACTTCTTTTGTTGTGATTATATTATTTTTTATTTCCAATATTTTTTTTCTTGTATTTCTTATTACATCTATCCTATACATGTGTAAAAAATATCCTTTATTATTTAAACATTGTTTTGATTCTTTTAGTTAAATATACTGATTGTTTTATCCCAAAAAGCTTCATATATTTTCATAGCAATGGTGGTCTCATCATATTAATGGTTGTTAAAAAATTTGTATTATTGTTATATTTTTATTTTTGTTATACTTATTTGTTGTTTTGTTGGTTGCCTTGTTTTTATTTTATCCATGATAAAAGCCTTAACTTTAAGCCAAATTGTTGGCATAGATTAAAATATGTTTTCTTATTGGCATGCTTCTCTTCATTGACTGCTCCTCAAACCAATTTAAATTTTTTATTTTGAAAAATATCATAATTACAGACAATTGTGTGTATCAGCTTCAAATCCGAACAGCTGTCCTGTTTGTATATTAGGAAATAATATATTGCACGAAATTGCATCTTTTGCTCTTTTTTTGCACATATGACACAAATATACAGTAGAATAAAAATGGATTACACTCTTATAAATTTAAAATCCCACATGCACATATACTTTTTAATATCCCATATACAACATTAATCGTCCAAAAATATAAAAGTTAACAAAGAATTGACAACGGTTTCTAACTAGGAAATGAGTCCCATCACTTCTGTTTATCTATCTATTTTTTCAATCAAAAGATATATTGAATGATAGACGACACAAGTTTTCTTGAGATTTAAAACATAATATTTCAAATTCGAAATCGACCAAACAATGAAGCTTTTTTATATTTTCAGACAAAAATTTGTCTACGTTATTGAAAATCAATTATTCCTTTTTTTTTTTTTTTTTATAAAGTTAAAATCTACTAAACACTTAAAAAATTTTGTCTCCTTTGTATTTCTTGGTACTTGTTGTTGGGTCAATTGAACGTCTAACTAACCAATGCCATGAAGAATATACTAAAAATTATAATTTTACTGTGATTCTTCTTTCTATTGATCAATTTTCTCAAACGAGGAGGTATGAGGTACTTCTCCCCTCTCTCTTCCTCTGCCTCCTCTCTATGGATCTGCTACTGCATATTACTCATTATTTTCATAAAGAGTTTGCAACTATTTATTGGATTTTTGTAAACATTTCTATGGTTAGATGTTATATATTAAGCAAAAGCCATTATTTATGTCTTTTTTGGCGGTAAAATAAACTAAATGTTTCCCTTTTTGGAATTTTACTGCACGATTTTCTACATTTTGAGAGTTTTACTGAATGTTTGCATATTTGTGATTTTTACTGCACAAAAATCCAGTCTTTAATCGTAATTTGATCCTCATGAATGTTTGAATTTAAATGGAGAATATTTTCTGATGCGTTTTAAAAGAAATATTTTTTTTTTTATTTAAAAAAATAATAATCCAATCAATGATTTTTCTATTTTTTTATCTGAGGGCTGTGTTGGTAAAAAAAAAAAAAAAAAAAAAAAAAAAAAATCCACTAATTGTACACTTGATATGCTGTGATGGCATGTCAAGTTTCTAGAACTTTGGAAATTATTTAGGAAAACAGCTTCACCTTTAATTTCTGTTAAAGGTATTTATATATTAAATCATGTCAACTCCATCTGTAAAAACAAAACTCCGGATCCCATTTGCAAACATAGATCTTTACAAAAAAATCTAAACCTTCTACCTTTTACTATAGCCAACAATGTGTCGGGTTCAAATTTCATATTTCTCCACCTTCCAATCTGCTGGCATTAAATTTGCTGTCATCTGCAATCTTTCTAATGATTAATTTATTTTTATTACCTTGACTTTAGGAAGTTTCAATATATATTTTTTATATGAACACTTTTAACTTCCATTAACAATTTTTTTAGTTTAAACATTTAAAAGAAAAAAATTTTAAGATTTGAAATGTCTGCACGGGAGCCTTTCTCGACGTAGAACAGGCCTTTGACCGAGTCTGGCACCCGGGATTGCTTTACAAACTCCGTCTATTCCTCCCTCCTACCTATTTTCTAATTATCCAATCCTACCTCGCTGATAGATCTTTTAAAATAAATCACAATAGTTCCTATTCCTCCCTGTTTTCTCAATCTGCTGGTGTTCCTCAAGGCAGCATCCTAGGACCCGTTCTTTATACAGTCTATACAGCTGATATCCCAACCCATCCAAAAACTTTCCTTTCTATATACGTGTGTGCTATCAGTAGATAATGATCCTGTTACAGCCTCCCACACTCTTCAATCCCACATCCGAGACCTTGAAGTATGGTGCCAGAATTGGAGGATTAAAATTAATTCTAACAAATCCCACCAGATAACATTTACCCTTCGTTGTAGACTCATGACTTCCTGCCCTACAGTATCCTTTAATGACACTCCACTAGCCCCTGTTGAACAGATTCAATATCTAGGACTCGACATTGACAAACGTCTAACTTGGAATCCCCATACAAGACTGAAACAACAAGAAACTGCCCGACGTTTTCGACTACTTCAACACTTACTGGACAAATGTTCCAACCTACCACTTAATTACAAAAGATTTATTTATATGACCATCATAAGACCGATATGGACTTACGGAATAGAGCTATGGGGCTCTACTAAACCATCGAATTCTTCTCGTATCCAATCCTTACAATCCAAAATCCTTTGTAAAATCCTTAACGCTCCTTACTTTGTCACGAATAAGCTCATCCATAAAGACCTTAATGTCCCATATGTTTCTGAATTAGCACAAACCAGGTATCAATCATTCCATGAAAAACTCCATTTCCACTCTAATCCACTAGTTTCCATTCTGTCATCCTCTTCCATTCCTGACAATCCCCCGAGGCGTCTGAAAAGAAGATGGCCTCGAGACCTCCTAGTTTAAAATACTTTTAGAGTGCTGCCAATGGGTAGCATCTCTACATGTATCTCATGTCAGTTTACTATGTCCATCACATTTACTTGTTGTATATAATAATACAGTTGTAAATATCAATAAATATGTTTAAAAAAAAAAAAAAAAAAGATTTGAAATGTAACATTTATTTGTTAATAAGCCTTAGGAACACAGTAGGGTATTGGATACAAATAAGAGACAGTGAACTATTGGGTTGATGCAAAATTAATGCAGGTTTCCTCTATTGCAATATCTTAATTCCAATTGTGTAAACAAAGCTAATCCTAACATTGATCATTATTATACCAAAACAAACCTTATCTAATACCCTCTCTTTCACCATGAATTTGTTTAGTAAAATCGTTTTGTTCAGTGTGTTCAAAGGTCTTGAATCGAAAATGTCAAAGTACGATTTTCGTCAAATTTATTTTTACGAATTTAAATTAGGGCGCAGCGCTGCGCAAACGGCTCGTAATATTAATGAAGTGTGGGGTCAGGGGGCTATTAATGAGTGCACGGTGCAGCGTTGGTTCCAGAAGTTTCGCAGAGGAGATTTCGACCTCGAAGACAAGGAAGGTCGGGCCGTCATCTTGCTCTGGACAACGACCAGCTGAGGTCAAAAGTGGAAAAAGACCCAACCAAAACCACACGAGAAATGGCGGCGGAACTCGGAACTCAAAAATTGCAACGTCTTTGCCCAGCATTGATGAATCGGAAGGGGCCGATCCTGCTCCACGATAACGCCAGACCACACGTTGCACAACCAACGCTTCGACGACTGCACGAGTTGGGCTACGAAGTTCTCCAACATCCGCCTTATTCACCTGACCTCTCTCCTACAGACTTCCACTTTTTCAGGCATCTGGACAACTTTTTGAGGGAGAAAAATTTTCAAAACCAGGACGACATTGAAAATTCTTTTCGTGATTTCATTGAGTCCAGGGATTCGGATTTTTTTTCTGGTGGAATAAGAAAGCTTGTTGAACGTTGGCAAAAGTGCATTGATTCAGATGGAAATTATTTTGATTAAATATATATGGTTAAAGTAAAGATATGGCGTACTTACAATACCTACTAACAACCTGCATTAATTTTGCATCAACCCAATAATACCTACTAATTATAATTGAGTTTTAGCAATTATTGCTATATCCACCATGAAATATAAAAAGTTCAATGATATATAAAAAACAGCGGGCAACACCCAACTTTCGCTTACCTCGACTGTTAAAATCAATTTAAAAACTATTACATATACTTCAATTCGAAATATTCGGAAAATATTTTAATAAAATGTGCATTCATTTTCGTTGGAAACACATGATTTAGATTAAATAATATGACTATATTAAATTGTTAATCAGTAATAAGTTTATTCCCTATCCCTCAGTTTATATTACCTTTTATAACTTTGTGTATCAGATAACATTTTTTCTAAAATCTTTCTCTTTCCAACCTTACTTTTTACTGTTTTTATTATAAAAGAACCAAAAATTACATTAAAGAAAAAAAGTTTGGCCCTTTTATCCTTTAGCTGATCATCAAATTCGTCCAACTTGTATATTTAGCCGTCCTTCATCAATATCATTATGATATGGTTAATTTTTTGGAATGGACAAAATTAAAAGTAGTTTAGAGGAAGAAAATTTAAAATATCACCATTTAAACCCAGTCTGACTATTTCAATCCGAACGAAACCTACATGATATAAAGCCCATTAAATTTTATATCAATATAGCGAGTTTTATCAAAATCGTTAAAAGGTGCAAAATGCAAAATAAAGTGGCTCTTCTTCGTTGGTTAGCCGATTTTAACGAAAAAGTTGCTGTAACATCTCGGGCGTGTAGTTGCCTGGAATATGAAATTTCATTTTCGTGCGACTTCTTGTTTTTGCGCTAGACTCACCACACACACACCCAGACCTTTTTTCGGGACTTAATTCTTTGGACTCAGCGGAAACTAATACGTGTGTTTCCATCGAAAACTCAAATTTGAAAATTTTCACGACCGCAAAACTTTATCTTACTATATATCTCATATATAGGAAAGTTAAAGTAAAAATTAAAATAGACTTTTGAGTGATACATATGGGCCAGACTCAGCAAAACGTACAATCGGGTGCGTCTTTCTTGAAAATTTCAAAAGTTGAATTTTTAGGTCCATCTTTTTGTTTTTTTGTACCTATACATGAGATCTGATCTGATGTAGCACTCAGCAGAGCTTTATTGGGTGTAATTATCAAAATAATAATAATAATAATAACAGGCTTACCGAACCCGAAGGTTCGATGCCGATACCACCAAACTCTGCCACCACAGACTCGTCCAATGTTCACCGTTCAAGCCCAAGTACCCGAGATCAGCCTTAACGCAATCCTCCCATCGATGTTTCGGCCTACCTTTCGGGCGCCTACCGGTCGGATCAGCGAATATCAACTTTCTCGGAATCCGATCCTCAACGAGCCCAACAACTTTACTCGCCCATTTGAGTCTCCGCGATGCTATCAACTCAATTATATTCATAGGGTACAAGCTCCGCAATTCCGCGTTGTGCAACCTTCTAAAGTCCCCAGTGGTCTCATCTCCCTTCGGACCAAATATTTTACGCAGTACCTTATTTTCGAAAACCTTAAGCCGTTGTTCATCCTTCAAAGTAAGCGGCCACGTTTCACATCCGTAAAGAAACAAAAATTACATTAAAAAAAAAGTTTGGCCCTTTTATCCTTTAGCTGATCATCAAATTCGCCCAACTTGTATATTTAGCCGTCCTTCATCAATATCATTATGATATGGTTAATTTTTTGGAATGAACAAAATTAAAGGTAGTTTAGAGGAAGAAACTGTTATATTAATTATCAAAATAATTAATTTAATCAATAATTATTTAAAAATTATTCCAGAAATCAGAATGTGAGATAATGACGATTTAGTGGTGAGCCAATGATGAATCGATGAGCCAATTATTTTTGGAATAATAAGGTTTTCGAACGTCTTAAAGGATTAAGATAGACCTCGCCTCTTTCATCTGTTAATTATTTTTAAAAAATCGCTTTTATGTACGATCAGCACCCGATTGAGTACGATAAAGTGTGAACCAGAATATTTCTTTCTGGAGAATTAAAAATTTAAAAAAAAAACACCCGTTTCATCATTGGCGCATCTTCAGTGGGGTGCGCTAATGACGGATGCTTCAATTACGAATCGAAGGTTTTCCAAAAAGTTTTCTCTCCAAAACAAAGTATCAAAATAAAAAAGTACATCAATCTACTCAGTAAGATGAACCCTATCACGGAAATATTTAAAATTAATCAATTAAAAATAACTAGCAGAGTTAGAGTGGGTGCGACAATGATGGCCTCACTCACTAGCGTACGTCTTCCCTCTTTGCCACCGTGAAAGATACACTAGGCGGTTACAACATCTTGGTCGGCTTGCCGAAGGTGTAACGGATCCTGCGAGTCTTTTTCCGCCTTTTTATGGCTTGAAGGGAGATCACGGCGCTAAAAACCGTTTTGGGTGCGCTAATGTCCAAAATCCCTTGTACATTTTAGTTTTATTTATTTAAAACGGTTATAACCGTTTTCACAACCTGCAATTATGTATTCTGAAACTATAGAGTGTATGTATGAACGCAATGGGGCAATCCAGTTAAATCTTTCCAGTACCTTGACTGGGTACCACGTTGAAGTTGGCAAAGTCTGATTGGGACAGGATGAGCCAATGATGTTTCGGACATTTATTCAAATTTTTCATACAGGAATAATTCATTTTTTGAACTTATGAATGTGCACCAAGTAGAGCAGAAAAATATCTACCAGGAAAAAAAAAGTTGGAAAATAACCAGTTTTAGTAAGAGGAGATTATTTCGAAAGCGTTTGCACGTTTCGTTGAGAATGGCCCATATGTTATTTTGAACACCTGTAATATGTTTCATATGTTAATTTAACTTATCATCGGTAGAAATAATCAGGAGTCAGTTGTGTGAAAAATATTTTAGTTTTGCTGACGTTTTGGTTCAAACATGTGAGTTATCATCAGGAGATCAAAACGTCGGCAAAATTATAATATTTTCACACGACTGACTCCTCATTATTTCTACCTATGAAAATTTCTACAGTCTAACGTACATCCTCAATTTAATTTAATTTATTTTGTTATTTTTATTTTAGTCTTGACAAGACCCTGAAACATAGACTACAGATATTAAAAAAATGTTTTAAGCAAATAAATAATAAAGGAAAGTTGAAAGTGCTCATTTATAAAAAGATATAACGATAGTGGTCTTTAGATCTTTAAAATAAATGTATTGACTAGTGCTAATCTTTTTTTTCCCATTTTATACAATTACCTTCTTTTTTTTTTTTTTTTTCCTGATTCCTACAGTCCAAAATTACTCCCTTCTTCTGTAGAGGGCAGATGACTCCCTTCTTCCACTGTTCTGGAATCTTCTCTTTAATCCATTTGGAGAGGATTAGCGCATGCATTTCTTTTTTGCAAGGATTCGCTGCTCTTCTTTAGAAGCTCTGCAGGTATACCATCTTCTCCTGGGGCTTAATTATTCTTCATTTTTTCTATTACTTCTATAACTACATCAAATCCTGTAAGTTCCATTTCGTCGTCGGAGATAGATTTCTTCTGGTGTGCCCTGTTCGTCTTCTAGTGCTGCTCCTCCTTGGTTCAATTCTTGGCTGTAGTTCAAGCCCAACTATCCAATATATCATTCTTCCCAGAAAAGAGTGATCCATTTTCGCTTCTGCAGGATTTCAATTTTGCCTTAATACCATTCACTCTCCTATAGAAGATCCTTGTTTCATTACAACTCTTAAGCTCTTAAAGTTCTTAAGCTGCTGATTCTTCCAAGCTCTTCTCTTTTGCCTATGTTCTCTCTTTTCTCCTGTTCTTTTATCTCGGTATTCCTCAGATGCTCTTCTTGTTAACTTCATATTAATTATGTTATTATGATCATTTTTGTTTTTATTATATCAGAGCTGTCACCAGTCTTGCTTAAAAAATAAACAATGCTCCCCAATGGACCTTTTTCAGAGAATAATCAGACCCTAACATCATTTAAATTAATAGTTCTATACTTACATCAATTTTCAATCTCATTAGCTGTCTGTATCAACATTGTTGTATTTACTCTCTCTATTTTTAATTCAAAGAATAATGGAATGTTCAATAGTTGGCCCTATGTGTATAATGTAGGATAAGATATTTCGGGTCGTTCTATTTTTTTAATCATTCATTAACTGCAACCCAAACCATCTCCTCCTCTATAAGAAAATAATCAATTTTGAAGCTGTAAAACATTTTATTAATATACATAATACAAGGACTTAACTTCCTTAAAAAGAAATTGCTAAAATGAGTGCACCTTGTTGGCATAAATAGTATTAGATATCACTGCTCTGGATCTGTATTTCTCCAGAATTATTAAGATATCATTCAACAGTTTTAATGATTATTAAAAGTATAAGGGGTAGTGGCCAGCATATTAACCTTATATGCCCAGGGACGCGTCGACTAACCCGACAGATGGCTCCAGGATTTTTTAAAGGAAGAAAATTTTTTAGGTTTGTCATTCTTCTAGAGGATGTAAAATGGTGGTCACAAGCCCGTAAGATACTCTTTTAAATTAAAGATCCCTATCCTAATTAAACCTGAATAAGCAAATTTTACGACTCCCACTGTATTATTGAACGGTCAGCCACAGTAAAATAAATAACGTTAAATGAATAAACAAACAAACAAATTATATTCTTTGAAATTTTATTAACGATTAAATATCGATTTTCTAATTTCATCTAAACAAAATATCGTATCAATAATTCATCGATTTTTAGTTCGATTGTTGTGATTACCTGTGTGATTTAAAGGTGTGAATTTATCTGCGATGCTTTGTTTATTTACATGATTAAATATTCGGCAGTTATAGAAGTATCGTAAGTTATATTTAAAACTACATTCTACCTAACTGATTTGCTGCTGTAGTTACGGAATGAGTATGATGGGTTTTAAAATATCAAAAAATATTGTTTTCAAATTGAAAAAAAAAAAATTAAATTTTAAAGTAACAAAAAAATTCCATGTTAAAATAAGGTAATTAAAGTATGATTAAGATATCTCCTGAAATGTTTTGTAAATACTAAGTCAAATAGAAAATTAAACTAATCAATTAATTTTACTTTAAATAGTACAATATATCGTTTAAAAATTATTTAGTTTTTTTAATATAAAAAAGTATTAAGTTTTAAATAATAAAACCTATTCAAATCCAAAGTTTAAATTTTGAATACAAATATTTTGCTTTTCTTTACCAAGACATTTTTTAATTATATTCTCATGTATTACTTTATCTCATTGACATCTAAAAAAGTGTTGTGGTATTATAGAATGAACCCAATTATTCACATTCCTTTAAGTTTATTTATAATTATTTATGTAACTTTTATTTGAATTAGCAGATTTCTAAGGGTGGCATTATTATTGTTGTCAGCTTTTTCTTAAAATTTAACATTTCCTCTTCTTTTTTTCATTAAATGAAACTTTATTTTGAATTTTTGTATAGATAATTTAAATAACGATGGGCTATTGATATCATCTTGTCAGACTCCTTACAATTGCAAATTAATGATCAAAAGATTATCCCATACAGATTTACTTATTTCTTGATGTTGACTATTAAATTGAATAAAATGGATTTGGACTTGAATCTGAATTCGTTAATGAGCAGTTTCAGTGAAAACTTGTTGCTTACTTTTTTTGTATTACCATTATCTGTGTTTTCTTATTTATTTATTTTTATACACAACGCAGGTCATTCGCAGTACAAGCAAGGAGGGACTAGACCTAAATTAAAATTATGAGTTCATATCAAGTATACAAATATATAGTGTATCAAATGATTTATCAGTTTTGTTATTTGTCTTTGATTTAATCATTTTTAAAGCAGTAATTTAACATCATCTGTTATTCAGTGTGTCACATTTACAATTGAGATTAAATATAGAATAAATATCAACAAAGACCTTATTTTATTTTATACCCTCATAAAAAGGAATGTTGATTTAGAATATAGTTAATTTTAATGTATATTTTGTTCATTGGTATGTACCATTAATAATTTTGCACATAGGATATTTTGATACATGAAAGTTGCATCAAAAGAAGTTTCTGTTTATTTTACCATTCTATTAATATTAATTATGAATCTCCGGAGATTTTTTTTTCTTTTTAGTTTAGAGTAAAACATTCTATTTTATTCTATTCTAATGTGTACATAGTTTTATTTTTAGCCAGCAGTCACTTACCATAACTTATATCAACTTTCTTCTACAAACAAACAAATTTTCAAGAAATTGTTTAGATAGCTACGAAAGGAGAACTAAGGAATCCAGTTTTGTCAAAACCTTAATTTTTAATACTACTGATCCAAGTAAACACACAATTAGTTTTGCAATTATGGAGCTCATTTATTGAAGTTTACAATTTTTATATTGCTAGTAAATATCATCAACATGGTTTTCTATTCTTTCTGGAAAAATTACTCCTTTATTAGCATTGAGAAAAAATATATTTTTGATTAATTCTTATAATTATCTATAAGTAATTATGATACTTTAGTTTTTACTGTTTCAATTTTAATTTTATCGCAAATGAACTGCGATTACACATAAAAAGAATCAAAGTGATATCGATAAGTGGAGTGTACAACTTCCTCTATTGTTCTTTTTATAACTTTAATTATCTCATAAATTATACTTTCTTTTATCAAAACAAACTTTACTTAATTAGCCAGAAAACATAAAATGAATTCTTATTATCTGCTAGTACATTATGTAATCATTCTGTTATGCAATATCAGTCGGATTTGCTATAAATATCATATAAAATGAAATGGTTTCTGATTTACGCAACTCTTAATGCATTTTGAAATACATGCTTTGTATTAAAATCTTAAAGTTGAAATTTAACAGAAATTTGTTTTTTAGATAGACAATTACTACTTAATCAAAATAAACATTAAAGAATGTAAAAAAAATTATAAACGTTTTACAAAGAATCAAAAGTATAAATTTAATGAAAATGATCCCCATCACTGGTTTTTTTTTTTTCTTTTCAGATTATTATTCATTAAACTGTCATTTAAAGAATGTGTTCAAATTTGTAGAATAAATTGACCGAAGTATTTTACAAAATATTGTTTCATTTTTAAAATTCATTAAATATTATAGTGCCAAAGGAGTTTATTTTTTAACACCTAAGATAATTAAAATTATGCTGTTTTTTAATACTTTGGTGGTAAATCAATCAAAACCTGCCTTTCTAAAATGGTAGTTTTTAAAAATATCAATAGGGCTTTATTAAAAATCTAGAATTTAAAGTATTAAACATTTTTCATGATTATTAGATGTCCCATTAAAGGTAAAAATATAAATAATTTAACAAATTTAATAAATAAAAGATCCGTGAGATCATGGTGATTAGGTTTATAAATGCATCCATTCTTGATGCAAAAGGATTTAAGCCTTTTTTTTTTTTTTTTTTTTTTTATAACAACACTCTTACCTCTTGTGAAGATAATAACCTATGCTAAGTATTTCTCCTAGTGTTTGAAACCATTAAATATCTGAATCCTCTCATTATAACATCAACACTTTTACGATCCAACTCTTCAATCACTTTTTCATGGCTTAAAATTCTGCCTCACTAATGCTTAAGGCAAGGAAATCGTTTTGTAATATTACAAAAGATTTCAAGTTCAGTCAATGTTATCACATTATTCCGTAAGGAATATAACATTATTAAGTATATACCTTCAATCTCTGTGGAAAGGACAGTATGTGCGATTTTAAGAAGCATTAACTCTCTCACAATAGTTTTAATTACATCAAACTAAGTAGACTATGGTCTTAAGTAAGTTTGATTTATATGACGTCAAGCATATAAATCAGTTAGTGTTAGGAAAATGAAAATGTTAAAACTTATACAAAATTGTTTTCTTAGGATTACTCTTGGTGCTTTCATTGCAGTCCTATAATAAGCCAACAAGAAGCAGGGATTGCTGCCTTTGGATTTAAAAAGAAATGCACTTTAATTATATTATTTCACAAATGAAGCTTTCTGTCCATTGCACACTCCCAATATAAGATTTAGTACAAACAAACGCTTTCCTCTTGAAAAAAGGGGAACATCATCCATCGTTCCAAGAATGATGTAAATCATTCCCGATTGACTTGGACCTGACAAGCTCTATCGCTGCACAGTTCAATAATTGAAAAACGGAACTGTTGCTACTTCGTACTTCTAGAGTCCTCATAATCAAGACGATAAACAGTTCCCCAATCACAGCACTTAGAGACTTCAAAAGTAACCATCAATTTATTTGTACTGCAGGGTCTAAAATAAGTCAGAAAGATCTAAGTGTTTTACCACTAGCATCACCTCTTCTTGCCAGAAATCTCGACGATATTTAATACCAAATTTCTAGCTATGAATTCTGTTAGTAAAAACTAAAATTGTGAGACATGGCGATTTGCAAGGACTCGAAATCTACTATCATAACATTGCAGAATCCTTTTTCCGAAAACTGGTTGACCCACGTAACTATGGTAGATTTCAAATATCTGGAAATGGCTGGTTGTGTGGTCCATCTTGCCAAACCATAGGAGAGCTGGTTGATAGTGTTGCTGAAAAAGCTGTTACGGAAGTCAAGTTGATCATCAACAACCAAGCAAGTGAAGTGATCTCTCTGATGAAAGAAAAGATATGCCTGGCATGGCAAGTATCGTGATGGCTACGAGAGGAAAAAATTGAGGATTTTTGAGTTATACGTTCGTAGAAAAATGCCGGATATACTGCTGATGCAAAAAGAAGTGGTGCTGGACCAATTAAGAATTGGGCTACGTCTCGTCTCCGCACGGTCATAAAGCTCCGCTAGAGTTTATCATAGGTGGCGTACCACTCACAGTTCTCATAATGTTATGCTTACAACAGCCAATTAGAGCATCATCTCTCTTGAAAATTACCTCGAAAAATCATATTGAATAAAGAAAAAAAAATTTTAACTAAAACCATGCAAGTTATTTTTTTTTTTTTTTTTATCTTAAACAATTTTGTAGTATATCAGAAGGGATGAAAATGTGAAATCGTCAGTATTCGATAAAGTCGTAAATATATTTTGTGTTTCATTGCAAATAGACTCGAACCTAATAAGTAAAAACAATGAAACTACTTTGTTGAAGAGAAACGAATAATTGAAAATTGCTCTAAGCTTTTTCTCGAGCTGTAAAATCAAAAGTGGATCGTGTAGAGCAATTAAACGCATGCTTTCTTACGATATCGATGCGGTATAAAACCAGCTAATAATGAGGAAACTCCCTTCCCAAGTTGACGATACATTTAAAAGTTGTTACAGTCTTCCCTGCAAAAGCATTCTATACCTGATAGGACCACTTTATCGCAAGGGAAAACCTCCTACTCCTATTGTCATGGCAGTGGCAGCAGTCGTATTGTTGCTTCTAATTATTTATAGTAGTTTTACGCACGGTGGAATTGTAGAATAATTATAAATGTTGCCAGCAGAGTTCCTCACTCTTAGCAACATATCATTCTTAAGAAAAATATATTGACATGCTTTAATATATAATATTCAACGTTTGGGGAGTTTAAATTGAACGCGTTTTTTTAAGTTGCTACATTAGGCGTTGATACGCCTTAGTTCTACTAGATTCCAATAAAAAAGTCAGGCCTTTTTATTTTTTTTAAGGACATTTTACGTTGTATTTATTTCTTGCTAGACATAAGAGAAAGCATCCAATTTTTAATCTAGCACTTTGCCACACTATTCATATGCCCGTTGTCTCATCAATACCGAATTCCACAGAGCCGAACTGGCTTCGATCTTTTCAAATTTATGGATTATCAAGATAATTAATAATTCCCTTTTTCTTTTGTTTAAAGGATTTAATGTGTTCTCTTAACCTCTAGTTCCTATTTGATTTGCTAAAAGTTTTTGTTTTAATCACATTTAAATTGACGAAAATGTTCGAGAAGAATGCTTTTCATTAACACGCTCGTTTATTCTTATCAGTTACTTGCCGGTTCGGTATCAGCGAGTTTTCAGATAACGCATTCCAAAATGGCAAAATTATTTAATATTTTTTCTTTAATCGAGTTATTTAATAGTTGTCGTAACCATGTATTTGGGACGCGTCCAAGGTCTGCTTGCGCTTTTGATCTGAAGGTGACCCATCACCTGATATGAAAAACTTGTTTTCGATTCCTTGTTTACCGTGTTTTATTTTATTTATTCTTTTACTTATTTGTTTATTTTGTTCCAGTAAACAGACCGATATCTGCGAGTTTCTTATGCAAATGCTGCGGATAATCAGGTTCTGCCCCACCTTTCCTCCAATAGTCGCTATAAACGGGAGACACACCTCCAAACGGAGTAAAGCTATTGGAAGCTGACATTGGAACCATGGAGGAAGACTTCTCACCAAAGGTAGTCATTTAATTCATTTTTATTTTAGTTTTAGAATTGTTTATTTTTATTCCTGAACAGAATCTTATGTAATATCTGAAATTTAAAATGCCATGATGTCCGATTGTCATGTCTCAATTCTTCATTAACTGCAGTTTTAAAGAATAATTGATTTCATATATTTTCTTTTAAGTACAATTCAAATTTTTTTTTACCTCTGAAGGTTTCAAAAATTTAAGTTGGAATCATTAATTTTCTTATGTAAATGATTGGCAATAATCAAAATTCTAGATGAACCCCATATTTAGTTTTATTAAATTCTCATTTATAATATATCTTTAAGTGAAAGAAACTAGAAAAATATTAATTGTTAAAAAAATCAAATTTGAAATATGTATTTATAAAAAAAAAAAAAAAAAAAAAAAAAATGTATGTAATTTCAGGTATATATTTAATATTTCTTCATCTTGACTGATAAAGTTTTCTACATAATAAGAAATGACAATGTATATGTAGCTTCTTCACAAATGCCTTTACTACAATCCACAATATTGTTTTACCTTGATTTTTGATCCATTTACAAAAACTTAGAGCTCTATTTCATAAAAAAAAAAAAGTAGGCATATAAAAATAATAAAAAACATATTTCTTCAAGTTTATATTGTAATATACCCATTTTTTATAATTTTAGTAGTTATTAATTTATATATTTATTATTGAGTTAAGCAGGCTAACAATAAGATAAAAAGTAAAATTTAAATAACAGCTCTTATTTGGTTGTTTGTTTACAAATATAGAATCCATTTTGGATGCAAGGGTTTTACCAGGTAAAAATGAACTAGGTACAAAGTGGCAGGTATCTTTATACCTGGTCATAGTCAGTTTTTCCACTGAGGACTTGGAGAGTAAGAAGAGGGATCTTGGTTAGCCTGCATATTGTTTGTATTATGTTTGTAAGTTATTATTATAATTAAAAAGTTAAATAATAAAAATGTGCCTGATTGTCGAGAACCCATACCATACCCTGAGAGTAATTGAGTTATAATTAAGTAAATATTGTGTGAAATGATTTTTTCTTAAAAGAATAATTTAAAAAAATAATTATATTATAATATCTAGAAGACATCTTAATTTCAAGAAAATTCGATACAGAGAAAATGCATAGTATGTTTAGTTGTTATTGAATTATCCATATATTCCTGTATCACAATTTTAAAATTATGTTTTTATGATACTGTCCAATCAAGGCATGTTTTTATAATCATACTTTTATTAGTCCTGAATTAAAAAATATATTATTCTTTACTAAATTATATTGATCTTTTATTATTTCTAATAAACGCCAAGCCATTGTTCAAGCTTAAAATGTTATTATTGTTGACAGTATTTATATGGTTTTGGCAATGACTTTATGAGCGAGGATCCCAGAACCCCAGGATCACTTCCGAGAGGCCAGAACAATCCTCAGCGCTGTCCGTACGGATTATATGCAGAACAGCTGTCTGGAACTGCCTTCACTGGTATTCCTTCTATATGTTTATATTTCTTTTTTATATATAAGTAAATCTACCTTTATTCAAGTATATGATGCTATATATTTTTACAGCTCCAAGAGGAGAGAACCAAAAATCATGGTTATATAGAATCAGGCCATCAGTTATTCACGGAATTTTCAAAAAAGTCGATCAGAATAGGATAACTATTAATTGGAATGAAAGACCTCCTAATCCTAATCAGGTAAGTCACCTTGTAAACATAGAAATCAAATTACTGTTCACTGCCCATATTAAAGTAACTTATTTGCTTATTCAGGCGAGGAATGACCATTATGTGTTAAGACATTTTTAAAACAAACTTAGTGATTATAACATAAATATTTTATCTTAGTCGGCGTTTCCTTTTTATATTTGTTTTGAACCTTTAACCTTTTAGATCAACTCTGTTTCTAAAACACTTCTCAATGTTCCAATTCTTTTTCTTTTTTTTCAATAAATATAATTATCAACTGCTGATTCTCCTACTTTCTCAAAACTTAATTCAGAAAATCTTTAATTATTCTAAACTAATGCTATGTTTAGACTGGTTGACTTTTCTAGTTTTGACCGGCTGCTTTTCTATATTATTACTTCTATATATATTATTCTGCTTACTTGATATATTTAATTATTGATTATATTACTGAAACCATTGGAATTCCTTTCCAAAGGTATCTTGTTTACTAATCCAAGAAGGTGGCATGCAGGGTAAGATCAAATTAGACAAGTTTTAATAAATTACTTTATTATTTAAATGAACTTTAACATATACAATTTATTTACATAATACCTGAGAATACTGAGGGGCATTATTATTAACCTTGCCAAACAATATTACAATCATAGAAATACCTTTAAAAGAATTAGTCGGCTGGCAAAAGTCAAATTAGTCTTGCCTTCCATCATCCTCCAGCTGCTCTCAGAATCCCGACGGCCATCTCCTCTTCTTGTAGATGGACCCCAACTCCTCTTGTTGGACTTCCACTCTCGTGGCTGGAATCAGACTCTCTTTTCTTGAGGATAGAACCCGACTACCTCTTCAAATCTTCTTACTTATCCTCGGGGCTGATATGGGAAGTCCAGCCTAGTAGCTGGGGTCTAGAATGTACCAGGTGTACTGCGGGGAGGGAGGGAGGCAGCCCAAGCCCACATACAATCCAAGGGGGTTTGGAAAATGCCTTTTGACTTTTGCCGACAAAGATTATTAATATTTATTTTAATTAATATAATGATTATCCAATCTTTACTCTCCTCAGTATCAATACATTACACTAATAAGTGGGTGCGAAATTATTAATACAAGAGTATGACCTTCTCAGTCTACAATGAATAGTGACCAAAGGTTCTATAGCTTCCTGATTCACAATAAATGTGTGTATTTTAAGAATGAAACAATATTAACAACATTTAAAATACAAAATGCTTGCTTCATCTGTTAAAATTAATATGTTTAATTTATTTTCTTTGATTTTTTAAAAATACTATTAACCATTTCAGATTCGATGGAGACCTTTCCAACTACCTGGCTCAAGCGTTGACTTTGTCGATGGGATACATACAGTATGCGGAGCCGGAGATCCCAGACTAAGGGTTGGGCTCGCGATCCATATCTACCTTGCGAACACATCGATGAAAAACAAGGCCTTTTACAATTCTGATGGAGACTTTCTCATAGGTAAATTACCATTTTTAGAAACATTTACAGTGATGAGTATAAACGAGAACAATACTTATATTTTTAATTATGGAAATAGAAATATATGTTATCAATTTATTCTTATTCAGAAAATTATATAAAATTTAATTCCACTATTATGTTCAATAAACTTCTTTATTTTTTAACACCAATTCCTTTGTAGTACCCCAGCTTGGAACTCTTGACATTAAAACTGAATTTGGACGGTTGGTGGTTGAACCAAATGAAATATGTGTCATCCCTGTATGTAAATATATTATTATTAAATCTTTTTTATTATTTATAATAAACTTGATGCTAAAGTGTTGTATTGCTTATTTACAGCAAGGTATCAAATTTAGTGTTGATTTGAATGGATCTAGCAGAGGTTACATGTTGGAAGTCTTCGGATCACATTTCTCTCTTCCTGAACTTGGGCCGATTGGTAAGATCTTAATTTACCTCTCTATGATTAGACTATAATCTTGTATTTACAAAAAAACAAACAAAATAACTTTAATATGAAGATTTGAAACTTACAAATATGAATAGAATAAGAATATTTATTTGTATACAATGTACACTGAATACAAATATATTTTACATTATGGTTCATTTCGGTAGTCCTTTTTTCATGATGACAGAGGTTAAATCATCATTTGTATTAGCTTAGACTAATACAATTTATTTTTTTTTTTTTTTTTTCTTTGTCGGAAAAGTAACCGAGAGAAAAAAACTCACACATTATAAAATACAACATTAATTCTAAGTACATGTTTGGTTTTTTTTATGAGTGTATCGTTTAAGTTGATTTCATTTTTCAGTGGATTTTCTGAATTTGTGGTTTTGTCAAAATTTTATTGGTTCATGTATTGATAAACTGCTGCAATGTGGGAAGATTTAGTTTGATGGATCTTTTTGAAAGTTAAGTATATCATGGGTAGTTATTGATGATTCACATTTACCAATAACATTTAGATACCATCTCTCATTTTACTGATGAAAAAATGTTTGCCATTGAAAGATTGTGCATAACTCGGGAACAGCTTTTAATTTTAATTAATACAGGCAATTTTTTAATTATATGTTTACTGATATTGGAGAAAGTTAAGGTTTGTATTCAATTCTTCCAATTATATTCTAATTAACTAAGTCAAAAATATCTTTCAGTGTTGTTTTAAATTTCATTGAAAAAAAAAATACATTGGTTTTTAATTTTCAATTATAACATCTTATGTTGCTGAATATGAAGGTATATGTGGAAAACATGCTTAAAATTAGTTAAGGAAGTAGGTCTATATATGTTCAAAAATGAGTATGTTTTGAAAGGATATAGTGTAGCTTGATATTAATTAAGTGATATTTTTATGTGATTAAATTAAATCACAAATGTTGGTTAAATCACACTTAAACTACAAATGTTGGTTTAAATCATATTTTTATTACTTCTGTAACCATAGCCATAGATACTGAAAAAATATTTTTTATCTAGCCTGTTACGTATCATGGAAACTGGAGAAAACTTGTTGTTTTTGATATACAATAACCATTTGCCAAGTGGATGGTTATTGTATTGTGTATGAATCTTCCTAGTATAAACTTGTTTATAATTATTTTAAAATCATATTAAATATGTTTAATGCAATTTTCAGGAGCTAATGGACTTGCATTTCCAAAACATTTTGAATATCCCACCGCTCGATATGAAGAGGTAGAAGAAAAATTCATGATATTTACCAAGTATCAGGGAAGCTTGTTTGCTGCGGAGCAGAACCACAGCCCTTTTGACGTTGTTGCTTGGCAGGGCAACTACGCTCCTTACAAGTATAACCTCGAAAGGTTCATGACAATCAACTCTGTGTCTTATGATCATTGTGTAAGTTAAATTTTTTGAATTTTGTTTCTCAATGTAAAGTATTAACAGAGATTCAAAAGTTTTTACATTTTGATCTTCTTCTTTATAAAACTATACACCTGAGATGTTACCGAAACTTTTTCATCACAATCAGCTAACCAGAAGAGCCACTTTAAACCATGCATTTTACACTGCTATAACGATTTTGATTAAAATTTAATGGGCTTTAATATCACGCAGGTTTCATTCTGATTGAAATAGTCTGACAGGGCTGAAATGCCGGTATTTTAAATTTTCTTCCCCTATTTTAAAATTTAATTTTTTAATTTTGTAGATTCTATAAAAATAACCAAATTATCTTGTTAGCATTGATAAATAACAGCCAAATATGCAGATTGAGCGAACTTGGTAAAGAACTGATGGAAAAAAGTGCAAACATATTTTTTTATGCAATGTTTGTGTTTTTTAACATAAGAATATTAATACAGATGAATAATATACCGTTGGATAGCTAAATATTTTGGGAAAAATATTATCTAATACACGGAATTGGAAAAGTTAATGGAGAGGGATGAAAAGCCGATGAAACAAACTGATTGTTGTTCATAAAAATATAATAGATTATTTAATAAAACACATGTTTATATTTAAATTCAATTTATATTAATTCTTTAACAATTTATGTTTATCTCTAAATATATTTATATATTCTTAAAGTGTTTTTAACAACGGAGGTTAGTAAAAGTCGTGTGTTGCACGCACCAGATTTTTTTATTTTTGTATGTATTTTAAACATTTATACTGGATGTCTCACAAATGTCTAGTGATATTGTGGTAGCAGATACTAGATCTTGAGGAGTACTAAAAAGTTCTTCTAACCGTTGCTGTTACTATGGTCTTCATTGTACTGCAAAAATCTTAAAGTTTGACCTCCTCAGACGATGGGTCTTACGAAGGTTTTTGTTTCTCTTGAACTCTAGTATCGGCTCCCACAATATCACTAGACATTTGTGAGACCCTGTATATTTTTTATTTAGGAAACTAAAGATATATTAAGTAATATTTGATTTATTATATGTCATTCTTACGTATACAAATTAAAATTTAAATATTATAATTCTTATGTCTTTGGCTAATAAAGCAATGTTTACTGTTGTATTTATTTCTGAAAGTCTTGAATTTGTCTGCCCATCTTTTTAGTAGTTTGTCAGTGAAAACTGGAGAAAAATTATTAATATTGTAAACGAATTATTTGTGATTGTTCATTATAATATTTTGTGATTTTCTTTAGCAGGATTTACTTTTTAAATAAATTTTATCTTTTTTTGTAGGACCCTTCGATATTCACTGTTCTCACCTGCCAATCCCAGAAACCTGGTACAGCTTTGGCCGATTTCGTTATATTTCCTCCTCGCTGGTCTGTGGCCGAACATACATTTAGGCCTCCATATTATCACAGTAAGCCATAACAATTTCTTGTTCATCTAAATGGAAAAAAAATATTTGAAGATTTCTATATCATTACTTTTTTTAAATCAGGAAACTGTATGTCTGAATTCATGGGATTGATACACGGAGGTTATGAAGCTAAAGAAGATGGCTTCTTGCCAGGAGGGGCGTCTCTCCACTCTATTATGACCCCTCACGGGCCTGATTCAGTATGTTTTGACAGCGCCTCTTCAGCAGATTTAAAACCTACGAAAATTGCTATTGGCGATATGGTATGTACACATAACTTCTTTTGCCCTCTCAACACCAGGTTTCAGGATTTAAAATATCAATTTTGGATAGTATTAATTAATGTAATTTACACTTTTTCTTTTTGTTCCTTTAAGCTCACCTTAAACAATTTGTTGACAATAAGTAAAAGGTCTGACAATTTATCAACAACAATTATATGTTGGGCATGGAGTTGTAATATTTAGTTATTAATAATGCAATAATTAATAATGTTGAAATTGATGACTTTGGATTATATCTCCATATGATGGATGGTTAGGAATGCAGTGCTAAAGTATGATAAGTTTATTCCTTTTTGATTTGTGCCTCAACAGCATTAAGATGGTATATTATTGAAGTAATACATTTACAGTGTGTTCTAGTTTTTTATTTTACCTCCAACTATAATAATCTAGCAGTTTTTTAAAACTTGAATGAAAACTAAATTTGAGAAAATACTTTAAAATAGCCCAATAAAATTATGAATGTAGGATTGAAAGATCCAATAATTCTACATTAGCACTTAAAATTTTTAGCAATCAAGCAGTTCTTTATTAACACTCAGTGCAAAATATAGAAAAAAAAAATCACTTCATAGAATTTATTTTAATGTTAATAGTGTTATTATTTTATTTTTTCTATCTCTTTTGAGTTAGCTTCCTCTCTCATTTATATTCTTTTATATTATTCTCTATCTACTTAATTTATTGATACTTTTTTTATTATTTTTGGTTCTGTAACCTAAGTTTTTATTAAACTGTGGCAAACAAGTATTGACCATGTAGGATTTGGTGTCAAGTCTTGATGGTCACTTGTATATATAAAAAAAAAAAAAAATTTTTAGCAACCCTTATAAGAATCAACTCCAATTAAAGCCTTCAGTGCGTGTTATTTTACAGATTACCTACCTCTTCTAATTCAAGTGGCAATTTTTAGTTTTTATTAAATGATTTTTATTTTTCAGGCCTTCATGTTTGAAAGTTGTATGGGCCTCTCCTTGACTGAATGGGGTGAAGTAACGTGTAACGCAATAGATGCAGATTACAACAAATGCTGGCAGGATTTAAAAATAATTTTAATATGATGAAATTATAGCATTTTGTATATATTTTTTTATATTTCTTAGATAAAAACTGGTTTCATACATTTGTTGTTAATTATATCCTCAAACCTATCATTTTTTTTTTTGCGGCGGCCTGGGATTTATTTCCTTTTCTGCCCAGTGACAGGTTTCATAGAAGAGTCATTCTCTTGTATTGCTTTTTTATAGCAATATATCAAATTTAGTATTGATTTGAATGGATTTAGCAGAGTTTACATGTTGGAAGTCTTCGGATCACATTTCTCTCTTCCTGAACTTGGGCCAATTGGTAAGATCTTAATTTACCTCTTTATTATTAGACTATAATCTTGTATTTACAAAAAAACCAAACAAAATATCTTCAGTACGAAGGTTTGAATCTTACAAATATGAATAGAATAAGAATATTTATTTGTATACCATGTACACTGAATACAAATATGTTTTACATCATGATTCATTTTGGTAGTCCTTTTTTCATGATTACAGAGTATAAGTCATCATTAACATTAGGTAAGGATAATCCAATCTTTTTAATCAAGTGTTTTTTGGGGGGCTTTTATGTCCTTTCCCTCCTAGTGACAGTTTCAAGGAGGAGTTATCCTATAGGTAACCACCAAATTTAATAAAAAAAATAAAATAAATTTTTTTTATATAATTATCCCAGTTATGGATACATTACACAGTTTCTATATTTCAGTCCTATCAAGACGTAGACAAGTATATAATAAATATTTACAGATACAACCAAAAACTTAATATTAAAACAGTAAAAAAAATAGTAAAGAAGCTATTTAATATCCAACTTTTCGACCTATGTTGCGGATGTTCATCTGGGCTATAAAACAAGAAGATGAACATGAAGACCCGAAAGGTTGGCTATTAAATACTCTAGCAATAAAAAAACACCGGTGCACTTAGGTTTTTGAAAATATCTTTTTGTTAAACCAAAATAAACCTCCCAATTTTTTTTTTAGCGAAGTATTTACTATATGCTTCTAAGAGACATAATAAAAAAGAAAAACTTAATAATAAAAAAGTGAAATATCATAAAAATAAAAATTGACTTGTTTACATTTTTAAACTTCAATTAAACATCCTCCTAGGCATACTTTGGATGAGGATAGCTACCCGTTCCTGGGGTATGGCCTCCCACTCTTCCACTAGCAGTAGTAGGGTAGCTGGAGGGTTTGGCTGCCATTGGACACACCTCTCTAACTGGTCCCATAGCTGTTCTATAGGATTCAAATCTGGGCTTCGAGCTGGCCATGGCATGCAGGAGTAGGAGAGTAGGAATGCCGACCTCATCCAGGTATCCTGTCACTACATTTGCAGTGTGAGGCCGGGTATTATCATGCATTAGGTGAAAATTATTGCCAATGAAAGGCTTAAAAGGTATCACATACTCCTATAGAACATCCGTAATGTATGAAATTGCTATGATGAACGATCTGTTGAACACATGGAGGTCTGTCCTCACTTGCGATTTGATACCTCCCCACACTATAACAGACCCACCTGTGTAACTCACCATTTCAGAGATGTTGCATTGACTGTACCTCTCTCCCCTTCTCCATACTCTCACTCGGCCATCCTGCGTACACAGGTTAAACCTGGACTCGTGGTTAAACATAGTGGAGGACCAATCAGGCTCAGTCCAGTTAGCTTGTACTCGGAAAAATTGAAGGCGAGCATTTCAGAGAGCTGTCATTAACTGAGGACCTGTTGCTGGGACCCTGGAGTGCAAATTCACTTTGACTAGCCTTCTCCATTCTCAGCCTACTAGTGATTTCTACAGCTGTCTGTGTATGGTTCCTTAACATTTGCATCATGATGAAATGGTCATCTGCAGGCTCAGTCGTTCTGAGACACAATTAAGTATAAACTTAATTTACTGGTGTCAACGTTTCGGCCTAAATTATAGATAGGCCTTCTTCAGGGCGATTGATGGAGTGACTGACACAAAAATGTTAATTTTAGATAAGAAATGCTACATAAGAAATAGATGCTAGGACGTGTAATACCTTCGTTAAGATACATTTATTAATAAAAATCTAGGTGCGCCATTTTTTTTTTTATCACTAGTGTAGTTTCTTCACTATTTTTTTTAACATTTTTTTTATACTAAAAATTTAACCCTCAAAACTTAAGATATTCTTTTTCGAAGATACATACAAATATCAAATAAAATGCTACAAATCATTACATAATGGTTATTTATTTTAAAACAGTTAGTAGTACTACTAACTTAGTACATATCAGGAATTAGCATTCACCAAAATGTTTGATCTTTTAAATTAGGATCAGATATATTCAGAAGGAAGTATAAATTATAAGAACTGAAAGTAGGCTAATCAGTTACAATGTCAATCTTTTGAGAGAATTTATGTGAATCATAACTGCTTAGTTTATTTTATATCTCTGCTCTAATTATTATTGGGTTTTTTTTTCAGTTGTATTTGAAAATATTAATCAATATTTTGTGAACTGAATCATTTGTGATTCCTACTCCAATTTCTTTTTTTATTCATTTCCACATTTTTAATACTAATAAAATAATAATTAAATGTTGTAAATTCAGTTTCAAATTCATATTTTAAATGGGAGAAAAATGAGAAATTTTAATTTCAGTTCTGAACATAAATTTTTTTATTTGGATTTTTTATAATATACTATATGAATCGTAGTCGTTTCAATAAAAAATAGTCAATTTCTTAAGTTATTAATTTCGTAATAAATAAAATAAATTCTGTCTGTGATCGCCAGATGTCTGTCACATTCCAGAAAGGAAATTTTATTTTATAACAGGATATTAGGAGTGCTAAGGAGCTCAACTACTAAATCACCTTCTATGTCCTTAGTGCTGGCCTCTTACGATACGATTCAGAACTTTAGTAGTATTAGGACCTGCTGATAGAAAGCAGCACACCAGATAACAGCCTCGGAATTGAGCTCCTTCCAACTCCTTACAGCCTGGTATTCATTACACTCCCTAAACAGAGAATCTGCTTTAAACATGGTTTAGCCGGTTGCACCATGTGACTCGATTATTCTTATATTATTAACCTCGATTATTCTTTTGGTTAAAGCCAAACAACATTCTTATTACTCAACTAATAATTGTACTTCTATTTTTTTAAACTAAAATTGTACTTCTATATTATTAGAATTATTTATATATTTTTAATAAAGTAGATTATCACTGTTTTACCAAACAGGTTCAAGCTCTTAACTGAAATTAAACTTAGCTTTAGACCATTCTTGATGGCCCAAAAATTGATGGTATCAATGTCTTCTAGTAATTTTTGGACCATCTCAGGCAGTTCGGTGGGATGGAAGGAAAGGTAAATTTGGAAGTCATCAGCATACTATGCTATAAAAAGAACTATTAAATTAACCATATACTGCAGTGATTCTGATACAATGGAGGCTAACACAATTGTACCAACCTTTGGCACATCTTGCCTAACAATCACACTTTTTATTATCGATATGGTTTTCAAAGAAGTAGGATGTTATAAAAGATATCTGTGATTCATAAATTACTATTCTTAAGTACATACATCCCTTGTAAAGTTATTGCATAGGAAACAATGAAATGTTAAGCTAGAAAATATTTAAAATGTCGATTAATGATGGCCTTTGCAGGATCAGGCTGTCTCAACTTCGGGTGTAGCACCACAAATTAATTATGATACCAACTATTTAAGGATAATAAAGAAATAGAGTTATTTCAAGAAAGGGATTAATTGAAGATGAAAGATGTTTTTAATAGAGGGAGGAGTAGAAGTGAATTAGCAATTAAATATAAGACATTTAAGCTGTTTGAATCCAATGAGAATATCCTTGTTTTTTTCTGATATTCAACCATAATATCAGAACTTGTCAACTACCATATTGAGCAATAAAAGACCCACACCACTACAAGGTTTGTTTATTTAACGTCACTTTATGCTACTATGGCTAATCAGACAATGCTACAGTGGGAGTCCTAAATTTTGCCTATCCTGGTTTTATTAGGATAGGGATCTTTAATGAGTACCTGACATCACATGTAGGTTTAGGTTTAGTACATAAGAAGGTTCTGTAATGTTTTAACAGGGTGTCTAGCAAATCACCTCAAAGAGATTCCCTGACTTTTCCATACCGTAAGAAGTCTTTTACTTGGCCAAATCTCCGTAAAAATTGACAAAATAAAGAATAATTATAATTAATATGGTATAATAATTCAAAATATATATAATGACTAATTACTTTACGATAAGATTCAACTATATCTACTCAACATCAGCTGAAATTGAAGTTGTTTAAGTTGACTTACCAATGAATTATGATGAACTTGGATACTGCTGTTAGTAACAATCAATATTTACAAATCTGACTACAAATTTATTTACAATCAATATATCTATATAAACTTTAAGAGCTTTTCTTTAATGTTTGAATCTCTGCAGCCAAATCTTGGAGCAATTTTGCTTTTTTTGCCTCCAATTCCTTCATAGGAAGGTTGACTTTTCTCTTCACCACAGCCCTCCTGTCCGTCCGACACAATGGTTTAAAACTCGCTTTGTGATATTTGCAACATCACAATAAGTAGGCATATTGGAACTTTTGTCTGGGTGAAGAAGAAATGATATCTAGGGACCATTTTTCCTGACCAAAGTATAAATTTCCTGACTTTTCTATATGTTTTTAAAATCCCTTACTTTTCTCTGTTGCTAGGACAAAAGTTGCACAAAGAGCTAATTTAGTCAAGACCATACCAGAACACTAAGTTTTCCTCCTAATTTCTGGGTACCCACTTTATAGATCTATAAACCATCAGAAAGCTTTTCTCCCATCCCTACCTCAGGATTGATCTACATCTCATATAGATGAATAAATAATTAACCTTCCACAGTTAAGCAACTACTTAAGACCCAGAGATTTCTAGTGCAGTGCAGTGCACCATACTTGGCAATAGTGTTTTTTTATTTTTTTTATTTAAACTGTTCATAACCATGGAATCATCTTTCAATTGACATGTAATCAAAACAATTAGCAGCAGAAATGATACAAATAGGAATATCAGGAGAAAATTAACTAGAATGCCAATTGAGAAATAAATTACATAATATATTTTATTTTATGTCATATATCATGACCTCTATTACATAAACAGAACATCGACAGGACGTTCCCCGGATAGATATATAAATTCACCTTTGTCACAAAATAAATACAAAAATTTCACTTATATTTTATATCTTCTGCAGTAATAATAATTTACCACAAACTAATTCATTATTTACACACTTATTTATATATATATAAATTCAATTTAACATTAGCGCACTATACACAATAAACACAACAAAATGTTCTATAGGAATGGAATTTTGCTAAAAATAAATTTTATTTTTAACAATAAAAACTTAGGAATTTAGATAAAATATTTAAATATACAAAAACAACTACACGGGATGATTATTTACACATTATAAAACAATTATAATAAAGAACTAAAAAAAATTATAAAAACACAAAATAAAATTAAAAATATCAACATTAAAAATAGTAAAAGTAATTATCTAGAGTATTTAGCAATAATGTACAAATCTGCCACTAAATTATCAGAGGCAGAACAATCTATTGTGTGATTGCACATGTAAAATACAATAATTAAATAATTTAAAACAAATAATTTATAATAAAATCGATAAAAATTAATAAACATTTTATTATTAAAATTCACTCCTTTATGAAACATTTTCGTATTTACATATATTAGTTTTTTTTCTCAATTATGTGTTTTTTTATGGTTTAAATTAGACGAGTATGGAAATTTTCCGATCCATTCATCAAGATGAAAAGTGACATTCCATTGGATTAGAAATTTAGGAATGAGATCACGAACTTTACTTCAAATCATTCAAACAAAAACGATGACCTGTTGTAAATAGCTCCCCGGCGCTATGAGTCGAGATTGTCCTCCCTTTGGCTGGAGAAGTACGACACCAGGCCGCTGAAAACACCTTCCTCGTCGCCCCCAGGTCCGTTGGGGTCGACCTGCTCGTCGTATCCACTACCTACGACGTAGTCTTCCCCTGGGTAGAAGGGACCGCCAGGGTAGAACTGATGGTGGGAGGCGGGCGGCGGGTAGAGGTACCTCTGCTGGTCAGGGAACCTCTGCCTGAAGGGCTGCCTACCCGGCCCCGCCATCGGTGGAGGCCTGTAGTAGCCCCCGCCTCCAAGCATCCCTCGTATCACACTCTCCTCTGGGGTCTCCTTTTATTTGGATCTAGAAGCTTTGCAGAAGGTACAAGTCGGATCGAAGGTGTAGGTTCTTTCTTTTCTTCTTTTTTCTCTTCTTTGATTACGGGAGTAGGAATAGCTGTAGCTGTCGGTGGTGTAGATGGTGGAGGTGTAGGATTTGAGTTAGCAGCACCAGTCACAGGTGCAGAAGGAACTTTAATAATGGAAACTCCAGTTCCTAACTTTATTGGGGATTGTATGATTCCCTTTGGTTCCTCGACTTTTTCGAATGCTAAATTCTTTACTTCTTCAATTTGACTGTCTTCATCTTCTTCTTCCTCCTCTTCTTCTTCTTCCACCTCTTCCTCGACTTCTTCTTCTATTTCCTCTTCCTCAACTTGATCGTCGTCTTCGTCTTCTTCTACATGTTTTTCTGTTTCTGGTTCGTTGTTCCGGTTCAGGTTCTTTTACTTCTTCCTTATTTTGACTTTCAGGTACTGCAACTGAAACAAATGATACAATTAATTATTATAGATTATTATTATTTTTTTTTTTAGTACTATGAAAAAAATGTTTCAACAAAATGAAATTGTTTATTTGTTATTTAACATTACTTAATGCTAAAGCGGCTAATCAGATGATGCTGCAGTGGGATTCCTAAATTTTTCCTATCCAGGTTTAATTAGGATTTTTACGTCCCCTTTTTTCAACAAAATCCATTGTAAATCACAACAAAATAATGTAACAGAATCAGTAGAATCTTGGCTAAAAGAAAACTTCAATAGAATTTGAAATATAGGAACAAAGATGAAAATCAAAAATAATATCCAAGTCTACCAATTAGATAAACCCTTGAAAAATCAAGTTTTAAGAATGAGTGAACTGGAGCTGCAAATAGCTATATCTATAATTCTATTTTTGAGAATTTAATAAAGTTATTATCATATATATTAAATATATAATTCACCACAAAATGCATGTTAGGGATGCAATACTATGTAACTGTGTGCTGCCTACATAAAAGTTAAAAAGTTTTAAGGAGAAGTCTTTAGGCAAGTTTCATTAAAATTAGAGGAAATTAGAAAAAAAGTATAAATACAGTCATATGAAAATTTGCTGTAAGATACCAGACATATATATCTAAGTATGTAACATCAGAACTTTCGTTCTAATCCATCTTGAGTTAGGCTGTTAATATTAACACAAAGAGAAAAACAAACAGACTTGGTCATTTGGAATCAGAGGAACTAAAAACGTCAACTTCCATTGAAAAATTTACAGGACCACATTACTTTCTGTTAATAGGGAAGCATATAAGGAAAAAAAACAAAAACAGGTTGTTACTTGTTGGCCACGATATGTTTTCCAATTTGTAAAAAATAGTCGAGTCCTTAATTTTGCAAAACAGGAATTAGCTATAATTAATTTTTATAGAAGCTTTACATTTTTCAAATAAACATTTTGAACCACACTTCAATGTATAGATTGATATTAACAAGTAGAACATGGCTAATAAAGTATAAAAAAGAGATGAAGTACTAAACTACAAATACTCACGTTTAACAACTTCATTTTCTGGTTTGGTTTCCTCCACTTCTTTTTTCTTTTCAGTTTCTTTAGCCTCAGAGTTAACCTTTTCTTCAGCTTCCTCCTCATCCTCCACTTCTTCATCATCGTCTTCATCCTCTTCCTCCTCCTCTTCTTCGATCTCTTCTACTGGCTCGACTTCCTCAGGTTCATTTTCGTCATCTCCTACATCTTCTTTTTCAGGTACAAATTCATCTTCCTCTTCACTTATCATTTTCCTGCTTCTCGCAATGACCTCCTAAGAATATAACAATCGGATGAGCAACATAGGTGTAGGCTTGATATTAAAAATATCGAGGAACATGTTTTTTACCTCTTCGGTGTCAGATCCAGCAACCTCCATGTAACTCATTTTCTTTCCTCTAGTCCGCCTCAATGGCTCTCCTTCATCCTCCGAAAGACCATACCTAATCTATAATATTTCAAGTATTAAGCAATTTTTAAAAATTCAAATATAATTACAAATAAAGCAATAGCATATAATTAAGAGTACTGAGGTATAACAAACCTTGGGCCTTTTAATTTTGGTTTTCTTAGGTCGGTCTGAGTCTGAGTCGAGAACCATCTTCTTCTTCTTTTTGCTACTTCTTGATGATCTAATCCTACTGTATGTTTTTACTTTCCTGTGAAGTAATAGAAAAAGGTAACAGCAATTGAAATAATACATAACATAAAAGTTTAG
The DNA here is from genome assembly GCA_023052935.1 of Piezodorus guildinii. Lineage (NCBI taxonomy): Eukaryota > Metazoa > Arthropoda > Insecta > Hemiptera > Pentatomidae > Piezodorus > Piezodorus guildinii. Next base: position 38,104,536 of record CM041294.1, read on the forward strand.
AATTACAAGTATTTCCTGAGAAAAATCTCTGATTGTCATACGGAAATTTAAATTGCTAATTTTACTATGTATTAAAAACACTGCAAATTGTTACATATACATTTGAACGTGTGAGTGAGTTTACAAATCTGGGCTCTCTAGTAAACGAAAATAATAACATCTCGGCTGAAATAAGAAGAAGAATAGCATCGGCTAACAGGCGCTATTTCGGACTACGCTGACATTTAGGAAGCAGTTTACTCTTATGAGATACAAAGATGACACTGTATAAGACACTTATAATGCCTGTACTTACCTATAGATCTGAAACATAGACCTTTTCCAAAAGCGATAAGCGAAATTTATACATCTTTGAAAGAAAGATTTTACGACGGACCTATGGCACAATAAGAGAAAATCTAAGGAAACGGACGTTTTTAAAATAATAGTTTGGCAGGCTTCGATGGCAGGCCATGAGGCCAGGATGGACACACGGAAATTCCAAGGAAGCTCCTCGATGAAGAGTTGCATGGAATACAGCGGCACTGAACAGAACCAACTGACGAAAGCTACTTGAGGAGGCCAGGACCCAGTGATGGGTTGTAGAGCCGATTGATAAATGAATGCAAATTATTATACAATAATTTTTTCCTGATAATTATATTAGGGTATTATAGTTTATTGTAATATATAGCTATCTAGGCAATTAATTTATATGTGTAGTGTTCCATTAATCAAAGAGGTGTAGAAAGATGAGCCAAACACACTGTCAATTTATAAAATAAGAAAAAATTGGTAAACATGACTGCTAAGTTCAAAACGCTATATCTCCAATGTTCCTTGATGGATTTCAATGATTCTTCTTTTGTTTTATAGATAATTAAATTTTTGGTATCCCTTAATTCATATAGCGGGCAGACAGATTTTTTTCTTTTTATTCATTATTTTGATTCTATATATCTTGAAATGTGAAACTACCAAGTACGAGGTTTTTTATTTTCCTCTTAGTCGATTATAAAGGTTCATTATTTATAATAATGATAAACCAAAATAATTTATTCTGGACTTTTTAATTATTTCCTTTTCTTTTCTTTCAATCAACTTTGTACCAATTCCAATAAAAAATTAGTATATTCTGTTTGCATTAACAAGTGAGGGGTGTACAGCATCTGTTATCATACAGCATATAGTTATAAATTTTTCAAACTCATCTCATGATTCGAGAACACAAACTTTTTTCCCAATTTTTAAAAATTTGATTGGGGAATCAAATCTCTTAAAAGTTGTAATTTGTTTGACCGTATAACATCTTTTAGGAGGGAGGAGGAAAGGACTTTCTTCATCTTAAAAAATATCTCAGTTATCGGCATATGAGTGTTGGCTATATCTATTATAGAATTTTGGTGTAAAACATTTTTAAGTGGCTGCCATTATGAAACTAATTGGCTGATATCAACCGGGTACTCTGTTATATATTCCTCCCTTCGCCCTCCCTCCAAAAAACCGGCCCATTAGTTTCAGAGAGGAGCCACTGACAGCTTTGAATAAAAAATATTTTTTTATATTTGATATGATTCTTGAAATGCTAAACCTCCACTTTTTAGGAGAGTTTTTTTGTTCAATATGTTTTTATTTTAAGCTAGGATGCCCCTAATAGTTGAACACGCCTTACAAGTGAAATAATTTAATTAAACAAATTTAGGGAATGGTTTCTTAGTTCAAATACAGGGAAATCAGCAAGTGATCCAGAAGTTATATTTTCAGATGAAGAATTCTACGCCAGCAATGGGCAAATACTCAGAGAAAAAAGTACTGAGTACTGTAATCTAAATAAGGCTCACTGCGAAGTACAGTACTTAGTACTTTTGAGTACTTGATTACTTTGGAGTACTGGAGTACTTTTTTAAGAGGTTGCCAGAATAGAATATATTAAGTACGGGTTTCATCCATTTTGAGGTCTATTAATAATTTATTTAGGCCACCTATTTTTTTTCTATATTATCAATTTCAAAACAGATTAATTTAATCTCTTCGGATAAAATCAAACTACTGGTGGAGTCGATTTTAAGACCGCGAGCTTGCGCATTAAGGATTTTTTCTCTGAGAATTTGCCTATAACCGTTCAACATTTCATAGTTCAAATTATGACAGTTAAAATACCAACTAAATAAATCAAATTGGTTATACAGGTAACAAATTAGTTTTAGCATCCCAAGATAATAAATAGTTCTTCTATTATTTACAGCTGTATGAAATGTGTGTGTGGCACAAAAAACGATGAGTTGTATGAAACTGAAACCATATTTTAGAAAGCTATATGCCTAAGATGTTACAGCAATTTTGTCAACAAAACATAAGAGAAACTTCTTCTTCTTCGTTCTTCCCTATATGGCTATGTCAGGAAGTGAGAGTATGAATTTAGCAGTCCTCCTTAGATCCCTCGGACTTCCGAAGAGCTTGGTCCCAAGGGCTGTTGGTTGGGACCATATCTGCCTCCGTATGTCCTCCACCAATTGGCAGCTTTGCAGAACCTGCTCTATGATTTGTTCATTTTGACCACATCAGGCTGAGGCAGACGGGGCTGGATCCTATCTTAATTTTTTCAAAAAGGTGCGACTTCATGTGGTTATGTCCAGTTCTGAGGCGAAATATTATAACCTGTTCACCTCTTGCTAGGTCATAATATTCGTCATGGGGACAGTGATTCGGGTGATTAGCTTCCCACCTCTGGCTTATGGCCCTTTTATTGTTTTGCACTCCTCTAACCTAGATATACTGCTATTTTGGGGGAACGGTGCTCCTTCCATAGCCAGTTGGTCTGCATATTCATTCCCTGCAAGTCCACAGTGCCCTGGAAACCTCTCAAGACCCCTATAGAGCATAGAGTTGTGCTGAGCTTTATAGTTCGTTGAAATGAGTCCCGTGGGGAAGGCTTTGGAGAACGTGTCCATTGGGAAATTCTATATGGATGCCTCCTCCTCCGTTGGCAATAGCGTTTGTAGCACAGCCATCTGTGTATACTCTAGTCCATTCGTTCTTTGGGTAGGCAGCGTTAATGTGTTCTAGAGTGCAGGCTTTTGCTTCCTGAGTACTTATATTACTTTTCTTTGTTATGCCTGGGATCTTAGTGATAACGTTTGGTCTGATCTGTTGTGTCCAAGGCAGAAAATCATCAGCAAGTTTCACGGCTTCTGCTTTTAGATTAGCATGGGACTGCTCATCTATTAGTTGAGTGGTTTTGTGCAGAGGACTTTGGCGCTTTATGCAAGTGTTATTCCTCCTTCCAACTCTCTCTTTTAGGGGATGGTTTGGAATACAACCAGCTTTCACTCTTAAATTTAGGATAATATCTCTTCTGTCTTCCATTCTGGGTAAGCCAGTAACGGGTTTCCATTGCCTTAATTGGTGTAGACTCAAGACCTCCAGTAATAATTCTGAGTCCTTGGTTCTGGACGACTGCAATTTTTTGAAAATTTGAGGGAACTGCCATTCCCCAACTTGTGATAACGTACTCTATTGCAGGTCTTATGTTTCCGGTGTAAAGGGTTTTGAGAGTGAAATGATCAGTCCAGTTTGACCCTGCCAGTTTCCACATTAGTGCTGTGCAGTTCACTGCCTTAACAACACACCTGTCTATTTGACTCTTCCAAGTCAGTCTCTTGTCAAATTTGACTCCTAGGTAGACTGGGAGGTCATCCTTTGTGAGGTTCTGGTTGCCTATTTTAAAATGAAGAGTGTCCGGAATACTTGCATATTGTATATTGTACAGACTGAATATTGTATAATGGGGCTTAATAGTATATAATTTCAGAGCCCATTTTTCTGTCCATGAAAAGAGGGCATCCAGTGCAGTTTGAATCCTATATCTGGCAGCTATTATTGACGTGGATTTACACTAGATTGCTATATCATCTGTGTAAACTGATAGTTTTATATTCTTGGGCATTTCTTCTTTCTTCATTCATTAATATAAATGAGAAAGAGAGTTGGTGAGAGAGCAATGCCTTGCGGAACCCCATTCTTTGTTGGGTAGATTCTACTTTTTGTACCTCTAGTATAACCCTTGCTTTCCTTTGTTGTAAATAGGCTTTTAGCCAGATCAAAGCTTTTCCTGTTATACCCATATTTGCAACCTTTGAGAGCAGACCTTGTCGAATGCCATTTCCATGCCCACCCATACAGCAAGAATGTGCTCTTGCTCTTGAACCCCGTCTTCAATTTCCTGTGCTATATAGGCAACTTGGTCTTCAGTAGATCTGAATTTTCGGAATCCTGCCTGTTCTAGCATGAGAAGACTGTTTTTTTCCAGGAGCCATACTATCCTACCGCTAACTAGTTTCTCCATGAGTTTGCTTAATAGCTTAGTAATGTTATTGGCCTAAAGCTTTTCGGGTGGTTATTCGGTTTCTCTGGTTTTGGGATTGGAATTACTGCCCCTTCTTTCCAAGTATTGGGTATTATGCCTTCTCTCCAGCTAGTATTAAACAGCTTCAGTAAGCGTTTCTTTACTTTACCTCAAAGGTTTATTATGAGTTCATTCATAATACTATCAGGTCCTAGGGAGCTTTTTAACTTCAGCGTGTTGATTAAAGGATTAAGAGCAACTTTATACTATGCATTTGGCACCTTTGTACTACAATTTTCTCAACAACAGCTTTAATGATTTTGATTAGACTCACTATGTCCATGTAAAATTTAATGGGCTTTAATATCAGGTAGGTTTCATTCTGATTAAAACAGTCTTGAAGGGCTTAAATGTCGATATGTTAAGTTATCACCCTTTAATGTAACTTCAATTATGCAGATTTGAAAAAATTAACTATTTCATATTGTTAGCACTGATAAAAAATGGGTAAATATACAAAAGAATTTGTTTGGCAACTAAAGGAGAAAAGAGAAAAAATATTTTCTTTAGATACTTTTTTTTTTCTCTTACCACAAGAATAGTAATATATATGTATAACATACTTTTGGAAAGCTAAATATTTAAGAAAGCATGTTGTTTAATGTATGAATGAATAAAGGTAGTAAGTATAAGGTAATGAAAAGTGAATAAAACAAAGTGATTGTTACAGACAATAATTTATATTGTTGAACTATTTGTTTATATTAATCTAAAATAAATGTTTCCATTGAAACTCAATGTAATTTGCTAAAGCTTTTTTTAGCTTTGATTTTAATTAAAACTTCTTAAATCCATTTTAACAATGAAATTAAGTGAGAGTTGTTTATTGTGTACAACAGATAATTCTATAACAAAAATTTTCATTTTTTACAAATATTGAAAAACATCTGATGAAGAGGAGCACATATTTGAGATATTTCCAAATTTATAACTTTTTTTTCTTCAATTTTTGGTTTATGAAGACATTGCGATACCTTCAAAACTCGGTTATTATTGGAGATAGGGAAAAAAAAACACACACAAAAAAAATTTTTTTTTGAGATCAAGACTTTATAATTGGTTTATTATTTTCAATAATGAACCTTTATAATCGAGCGAACAAATTAGCCCCTCTTAAAATTTGAGTTCTTTCGTAGAACCCGAATAACAAATAGAAAAAAATCCATCTGACTGCTGTACAAAATTATGAATAAGGAAAACTTTATTTATATTTATTAACTTAAAATCTTAACTAGTCATGACTCTGTGGACACTTTGTCTAAAGGAAGCAACATATTATGCAGGGGGTTTAAGATTGATTCAATAACAACAAAAATAATGCCTTTATCACGCAGCTCATTAAAAGCCAAGCTTTTTTTTTTAATATCAGCAGTAATGCCATATTTGCAACATATTACTAAGTCTAAACAAATTGATATTGTGGTTTGGTTTACTTAAGGAGATGCCTCATGAACAATACTTTTATTGGATAGCTGAGGATGAGAATTTAAGAAAATCATAAATTTTCCTTTTTTTTTTTTTTTTTTTTTTTTTTTTTTCCTAAACAAATAATAAGTAATTAATATATTTTCAGAATTTTTAAAAATGTTTGTTCTCTTGGATGGAAATATTTGAATACTCCATTACCTTTTTCTTCTCCCCCAAGTGGTATCACTCGATTCTGAGCTTGAACTGGCCCAAATTCTACGGGTTTTCTTTCTGCGAGGCTCATCACTTGATTCAGAATCATCGTTTACTGTAACAGAAGTATGACAATCTTAAAAAAAACAAAAAAACATTCTCTTTCTTTAGACAAGTAGCAAAGAAAAATAACCAGGACTTTTCTGAAACCATCAGTAAATAATATTTATGGACTTACAACTAAATAATACTAATAATTAATTGCAAACAATTTCAAGTGTAATCAATGTATTTTACACTTCAAATGCATTCAAGATAACACAATGTACTTTAATTTGATTGAGTAAATAAAATAGGAAAATGCAATAACATTTTCACAGAAAAATTTATATATGAAGAGAAGTTAGTTGAGGGTGAAGTCAAATTAACACACAATTAAGTAGAAACTTAATTTAACAGTTCCAACGTTTACTTAGGGAATTATAATAAAAACTAAATAAATAGGGACTTATGGTAAAAACTTATAATATTTAAATAAACTTATTATATCAAATTTGATTAAAAAGTGCTACACACGACTTTCACTTACTGTAATTGTTAAAATCAATTTAAGAATTTTTAAATACATTTAAAAATAAATTGTTAAAGAATTAATTAAATTTAATTTCAATAGAAACATTTGTTTTATTAAATAATCATTATATTTTTATCTACAACTATCCATCACTCTCGATTACCCTTCACAATTCCATGCATTAGATAATATTTTTTCTAAAATCATTGGCAATGGAATGGTATATTATTCATCTATATTACTATTCTTGTATTAAAAAACACAAAAATTGCATAAACAAATATTTTTGTATTTTTCTCTTTTAGTTGTTTATCAAATTCGTCCAACTTGCATATATAGCTGTTATATATCAATGCTAATAAGATGTGACTAATTTTTTTGAAATCTACAAAATTAAAGATACTTTAGTGCCGTTAAATAAAATTTTAGAGCCGTTTTTAAGAAAATCGTAAAAAGGTGCAAAATATATGGTATTAAGGGGCTTCTAGTTAGCTGATTTTAATGAAAAAGTTTCAGTAACATCTCGGGCATATATTTGTCCTAAATATGAAATTTTAGTTTTGTACAGCTTTTAGTTTTTGCGCTAGACTTACCACACATACACACAGACCTTTTTGCAGGACTTAATAGTCATTTGGACTCCAGGGACAATAAAACATGTATTTCCGGTGAAAACTGGAATTAGAAAATTTTGACGATCGCAATACTTTCCCTTACTATAAATTCCATATATAGGTAAATAAAAGTAAAAATAAAAAAAATAGCAAATTATTAAACAATGGTTTATTATTTCGGAATAATTATATTATGGTTTTAGAATTAACACAGGTATATAAGCAATTAATTTGTATATATTGCAATAAATTGATTAAAAATCTTAAGAAAGGTGAACCAGCAACATTTTCTATTTATATTCAAGGCAAAGAAGCAATTAACATTGATAAGTTCAAAACGCTATATCTATGCAACCGATTTAAATGATTTTGCTGTTCATAAATTCAGTGAAAAGATATATATTTTTTTTTACTACTTTATTTGGGTTCAACGTATCTTGAAACATAAAGACATAAAATTGTATGGGGAAGAGGGGTGTGTTAATTTATTTTTTTCCTTGGTCGACTGCAAAGGTTCATTTTATAGAAAATTATAAAAAACAGACTTTTGAGATAAAAGCAATTAACAAATTTTTCGAACCTAATTATTATACAGTGTTCTAAATACGGTTTATGATAAAATGAATTTTAAGAAGTTGGGCCTTTTTTGGAAAGAATTTGTAAATGGCTTTGTATTCCAGACTAGAATTTTGAATTCAGACTTACAAATTTCTCATTAATTGCTATAAATAATAAAATCACAGCAGAGGACTAGGCAGATTTATGATACAGCCTACATTTAAGTTAGTTAATATAAAAGAAAAAAACAATGATTTCTTGGATTAGAGGGGGTCACCCATAGCGTAGTTGCTAGCATAACAGCTTTCTATGCCAAAGGTCACGGGTTCAAACCTGCGGGTGGCCCTAGGATTTTTTAATGGGAGTAAAAAATCGTTAGTTATGCCGTCCTTCGGAGGGGATGTTAAAAGGTGGTCCCGAGCCTGTGCAATGTCAGGTACTCGTTAAAGATCCCTATCCTAATAAAACCTGGATAGGCAAAATTTAGGACTCCCACTGTAGCATCGTACGATTAGCCATAGTAGCATAAAGTGACGTTAAACGAATAAACAAACTTGGATTAGACAAAGTATTTTCAATAAAAGTAGTTTTGCAAAAGGCATTCCAAAGTTTTAATCAATTCACTTTTAAAATTGATGAAAGAAAATCTAAATTATATGAAAATGAGGGCCAATAAATAACAGAGTCCATTAGGTATTAATTAAAATCAAAACCACTTTTAGAAATAGACTTAAATATAAATGAATTAAAATGAAATACTTACTGAACTCTTTATCTATTCTAGATATTCTAGCTCTTGAGGACCTCCTCACGGGTTGCCTCCTTCCTATCGAATCGTCACTGTCGCCAGCTTCAGTAGAAGAGAATTCTTCTTCATCACTGAAATTAAAAAGAATTTCTTTACTAATAACTATTATAAATTATTATACATGTATTATTTTTAGACAATACCATGAGACTTAATAATAGTTTTATAAATATGACAAATAAAACTTTAGTTAGCAGATTATAATTTCATAGGAAAAAGATCATCCAAAAAAAAATGTTAATAATAAGGACTAACTTTACTATTTCAAAGGATATGCCCTATTTTCATATTTTAAGGACTGTTTTAATTTTTCTTTTTAATTCTAATTTAAAGTTGACATCCTCGTTGAAAGGATTCTTAACAATTGACATATATTGTAACTAGGATAAGGTTCAAAATGGAAGAGAATCACCATTTTCGATTCGATTCTCCTTTTAAAAGGATACAAATAGAAATAATTCACTGGTAACTAGGATTAGCACACTAAAAAGGACACTTTTCAATATTGCAACTCTCTTCCGGATGCAAGAATCGGTCCGAAATAACATAAGTCTGTCTGTATAAGGGAGGGAGGGTGGTTTACGCACGAAAAGGACTAATTTTACTATTTCAAAGGATATGCCCGATTTTATTATCACCCCACTGACTGAGTAAGATAATCACTCTTTACATAATAACCTTTTAACTATCCGAACTTTTCTAATGTATATAACTACCATTAGTTAGTCAAATCACATCTATGAAACTAATAGTAAATTATTGTATGATTATTATTTTTATTTTTTTAAGTCCCTAAAACAAAAATACAAGAGTATAAATAAGATAATATTTTTTGGGTTCTTTTTATCTACGATTGTTTGATTTTTTTTTCCTTCTTGTCTTCCATTTATTTGTCCAATAAAACATACAATAAACAATAAATAGTATGATTTTAAAAAGTTTTCTAAATTATATGAATATCCTAAATAAACTCATTGAGTAGGGGAGTGTAAGTTTAGATGTTTTGGAGAGATTAAAAACATCTAATATCCTAATCTCCAAGATGCACTATTTTAATTTCACTTACCCATATATGAAATATATAGTAAGGGAAAGTATTGCGATCGTGAAAATTTTTGTCGGAAGTACATGTTTTAGGGTTCCCTGAATCTAAATAACCAAGTCACGAAAAAAGGTCTGTGTGTGGTAAGTCTAGCGCAAAAACGAAAAGTCGTACGAAAATGAAATTTCATATTAAAGACAACTGTAAGCCCGAGATATTACAGCAACTTTTTCATCAAAATCGGCTAACCAGAAGAGCCACTTTATACAATGCATTTTGCACTTTTTTACGATTTTCTCAAAAAAAAACAGCTGACGATTTTGATTAAACTCCCTATACCAATGTAAAATTTAATGGGCTCTAATATCATGTAAGTTTTATTCTGATTGAAATAGCCTGACAGGGTTTAAATGCTGATATTTTAAATTTTCTTCCTCTAAACTACCTTTAATTTTGTACATTCTAAGAGATTAACCATATCATCTTGATGAAATTGATGAAGGACGGCTAAATACACAAGTTAGACGAATTTTATGACCAACTAAAGGATAAAAGAGAAAAATATTTTTTTTAATGTAATTTTTGTTTTCTTGATATCAAGAACATAATATAGACAAATATAGAATATAGAAAAAGAAAGATTTAGAAAAAATATTATCTGATACATAAAGTTGTAAAAGATAATATAAAGTGACGAACAGGGAATAAACATATTACTGATTGACAATTTAATGTAGTTATATTATTTAATCCAAATCATATGTTTTCCAACGAAAATGAATACACGTTTTATTAAAATCAAGTTAAAATATTTTTCAAAATGAAGTATATTCAATGAAATTGATGAAATTGATGAAGGACGGCTAAATACACAAGTTAGACGAATTTTATGACCAACTAAAGGATAAAAGAGAAAAATATTTTTTTTAATGTAATTTTTGTTTTTTTGATATCAAGAACAGTAATATAGACAAATATAGAATATAGAAAAAGAAAGATTTTAGAAAAAATATTATCTGATACATAAAGTTGTAAAAGATAATATAAAGTGACGAACAGGGAATAAACATATTACTGATTGACAATTTAATGTAGTTATATTATTTAATCCAAATCATATGTTTCCAACGAAAATGAATACACGTTTTATTAAAATCAAGTTAAAATATTTTTCAAAATGAAGTATATTCAATAGTTTTTAAAAGTCGAGGTAGATGAAAGTCGTGTGTTGCCCGCACCAGATTTTTTTACTAACATTTATTGTATCTTTTTCAATCTTGACAATGTCAACATAGGCATAATAATAGCTGGTGGTTAGTGATTCACTATGATTTAAAAGATTAAAGAGTTCCTTATTTAATCTGTCATTAATATTATAATAATAATAATAGTATTTTATAATATTTAAACTTTTTACAGTTGTTGATAAAGTGATAAAATTTTACTCAAGAATATTATATTACCTGCTCCCTTTAAAGTCTTCATCTGAATCGGCATCATCTTCACTCTGTTTGTCTAAATCTGTTAATTTCTTTGGCTTTTTCCTCAAAGACGGAAGTGATGTGTTTTTCGGAACAACAGGAGGTCTCCAATTTTCACCTTGTTCTTCATCCTACGCAAATAAAACAATAACAATGAATATCATCAAATGGATCAATTTAAAAATTTATAAACATAGCGTATAAGTTATAGTATTTAAATAGTAAACATTCGAGTAAATAAAGTGAATAATTATCGTTACATAAAAACAGAAACAGTTAAAATTTACAATATTCTTTTGACAACAAAATCTTGTAATACAACAAACTGGTCATAAAACTTCCTGTCTCTAAATGCTGCATGTAATGCTGTGTTTATTTATTAATAGTTGAATTTTAACTTATTTATGCTCTACAGAAATGGCGTGAATAATTATATATAAACATTAGGCTCTTGGTAATACAAATTTTAATTCAAACCATTTTCTGGATCAATTTGAGTTTCTGAAAATTTTTAAATCAAATTTATGTGGCTGCAAGAAAATACTATGAAAAAACTAAATTTAATTGAGAACTTACGAGGACCAAAGAGATGCAGCAACTAAGTTGTTTAAAAACAGATTATTAGTACACACTTAAATAAGCACACCTTAACTTCCTTATGTTATATATCCTTTCAGAATTTTTTTACATCACTTTAAACGTTTCGGAGTTCTTTCCCCAATCTCAAGACTTTTTTGAAAACACTTTTACATATATCATTCATTATTTCACTTTATAGCTTACTGCTATTCGTCTTTAAGAACCCCGAAACGTTGATAAGTGATGTAAAAAAAATTATGAAATAAAATAAATATATAACAAAATGAAGTTAAAAGGTGTGCTTATTTAAGTGTGTAATATTAAGAAAAATTAAAAAAGAAAATAAACCAGATTATTAGGTTAAAACTATTGATGAAAATAATAACTGTGATTAAAGATGTGCTAAATGAACCAATGAAAAGGTACAAAATGAAGAAAACAATAAATTGATGGTAAAATATTATGGAAGTTAGCACTTCTAGTGTATTATAGGAAATTAGTACTTTGTATAAGGAAATGTTTTTAGTAGGCTTTGGAATGAAATGACATGTCCTTTAGTACCTTTTGGAAATCAAGGTCTCAATTATAATCCAAATTATGATTTAATATTATAGTTTTACCTATACTATACATTTATCTTTTTTATAATGAATATAATTAGTTGACCATCGAGGAATGAAAGGAATGAATTAGTCCATGTGGCAGTCGGTAATGCACGAAACTGCACGTTTTGCCATTTCTGTGCTAAATTGCACGGTTTTTATTTTTATTGCATTAATTGCAATTTTGAGCTAAATTTAATGATAACCTTTTAATATCACAATTGATCAAACCAAATTTCCAGTAATAAGTATGCCTAGATGAACTAATAAATATTAAAAATTTTATTTCATCATCTTTCTCTGGTTAAATCTCGAATTAAATTATTAGTAAATAAGAAGAACATGAAAGGAAATATTAGAACTACTGACTTCAGGAAAGTAATCACATCTGTCTAACATAATGTGTTTCATCGTTTTTATTTGTTTAACGTTACTTTTGAATTAGCCACTACTTCGAAGACGTTCATCAGTTATCTTGAAGTCTCAGTATTCATTCCCTCTTCTTTTTTTTTTTTTTCCAGTGGCGTGACAGGCCGTGTATGCCCTGGGCCTCACGGTGTAATCTCCTAGGAGATTGCATTCACGTTTCTCGATGCACTTTGTAGGGTAGGGTCATCACTCCCTACGCCTAATTTTGTGCTTAGCCACCATTTGGCTGACGGGTCTCACATACCCGGGGAAAAGCTGTGAGTGAAGCCCCATTTAATTACATCCTTATAAAAGCCCCCCGGGACTGGGATTCGAACTCACAACATGTAGCATGAGAGACTAGCGCGCTAGCCACTCAGCCACCGGCTCCCCTATTCCCTCATATTAATGTTAAAATAATGCTGAAAGGAGAACAAGTGTCTCGTCGAAAATTAAAACCTAAATATTTAATTACCCTGAGCTTAGATCTGATGGGAAAACTGTGTTTTGTATGGTGTGTGAATATATTGAAGCAGAAAAAATAGCACTATACAAAAACAGCTATCAATTACCATTGAATATTATTTAAAATTGAAATTATATATATTTAATTAATTAACCTGGACTAAATAACATACCTCTATTTATTCCCGAGCCTGTGCGATGTCAGGTACTCGTTAAAGATCCCTATCCTAATAAAACCTGGATAGGCAAAATTTAGGACTCCCACTGTAGCATCGTCCGATTAGCCATAGTAGCATAAAGTGACGTTAAATAAATAAAAAACCTCTATTTATTACTCACAAGCATTTCAAATCAATTCTTTAAACTGTTTTCAGTGAGTTCTTCAAGATTTAAATCGTTTTCCCCAGTTGAAATATATATATATATATATATATATATAAACACATATTTTTTTTTTTAACTGTAGGGAATTAGTTTCTCAATAATACAAGTTTCACTCCCATATAGATTTAGATTAATATATTTTTTGAACATTTAAGATATATATACCCTCAATTTTATATTTTGTGGTTGTGCGGCACTATTTTTCATATTTACTGTATATATTTTATTGGGGGGCCTTTTACTGCATAAAAATCTGGTATCTAGTTATAATTAAGAGTAGATTTGATCATTTACCTCTTCTTTTGGTTCTTCTTCTGCATTGGCACCCTCATCAGTCGCAGCCGATTTCTTTTCTGCTTCAACAATGTTAGCAATGTCTTTCCCACGACCCATGTTACCTGCACCTTTCACAGCTTCCATTTCATCCTATATTTAAAAAATAATAGATCACTGATAAGACAACTTTTTTTTTTTCCTTTTCAGCATTAGTCTTTAAAATATAATTTACAAAATAGATGTGAGGATAAAACATAATTAAAGCTAGAGAAAAAGGGTAGCGCATCAGAATTATTTCAATACATTACTAATTGAAAAATCTGTCCTCTAAATTAAAAAAGTTTTAATATTGAAATTGTCAACAAAGTCACTCATTATGTGCTGTCAGGTTTGACATAAAATTGTTTGGATTAAGTTCGTCTGAGTTCATTGATTGTTGGAATTACTAAATGTTCAGACATAAGGAAGATTGCTCAAATTACAATTTTATAAATTGAGAAATTTATTCAAAGCTCTCTGTAATATAAATTATAACATTATAAAAACACACACACATACTCGAGATATAAAATAAATGTAATGATAAAAAGAGCTAAAACAAAATATTAACTTACAAAAAGAAAGGAACAATATTTGAGCAATTTAATGAACATAACATAAAGATACAACTAGTTATGTTGGATAAAACATAATCACAAAATCATTAGGCCTAAAAAGTATGTCATCAGCAGTTTGATATCAACTCAACTTTATATCTCTGCTGTGGTAGCATTTTTCCTTCTCTTTGGCATATGCATAATAAGTAGAGGACATCAAAGAGAAAAGTAATAGCAGCATAAATAAAATTTCAGATAATCAAAGTTAACTAAATTCAAGTCTGTTTTCCCAATAAAAAACTAATTTCAACTTGCCCAATTAATTTTCTAATACTTTATTCGAGACACCAGCGTTTTTACTTTCACTAACTATATATAGTAAGGGAAAGTATTGCGATCGTGAATATTTTCGAATTCCAGTTTTCAACTGAAATACAGGTTTTAGGGTCCCCTAAGTCCAAATAACCTAGTCCCACAAAAAGGTAAGTGTGTGTGTGTCCATATGTGGTAACTCCCGGGCGGAAACGAAAAGTCCTATGACACTGAAATTTCATATTTAAGACAACTATACGCCAGAGATGTTACAAAACTATTTTATCAAAATTGGCTAACCAGAAGAGCCACTTTATACCATGCATATTGCACCTTTTTATGATTTTCTCAAAAACGGATCCGATGACGAAAATATATCGAAATTTCTATATCGATGTAAAGTTTAATAGGCTTTAATATCATCTAGGTTTCATTCTGATTAAAATAGTCTGACAGGGCTTAAATTCCGATATTTTAAATTTTCTTCTTCTAAAGTACCTTTAATTTTGTAGATTCTATAAAAATAACCATATTATCTTGTTACCACTGATGTATGTATGTATGTATGTTACCAACAAGTAAATATATAAATTGAATGAATTTGATCCCCAATTAAAGGGAAAAACTGAAATATTTTATTAATGCAATATTTGGTTTTTGAACATAAGAACAGTAATATAGGTGTATAATATACTGTTGGAAAGCGGAAGATTTTAGAAAAAATATCATATACACAAGCTTGTAAAAGTTAATAAAGAGTGATGAAAAGCCGATAAAACTAACTGATTATTTAAGATGATAATATAATTGATTTTTAATAAAACACATGTTTCTATAGAAATTCAATTTAATTAATTCTTTAATAGTTTCACTAATTTTTATCTCTAACTGTATTTTAAAATTCTGTAATCGATTTTTAAAACGGTGGTAAGTGAAGGTCGTGTGTTGCCTGCACCAGACCAGATTTTTTTTTTTTCAAGTTCAAAACATACTATGATACCAATAATATCAGCTATGAAATTCATATAAGGTTTTGAATAAAGATATTTTAAAGAATAAAATAGTGACAACTGCATGAAAAGAAGAAAATCATTTATTAAATGACTAAACATTTAGTAAAAACTAACTAACCTGAATGGCAGAATTGATGAGGTCGTCATAATCGTTAAAACGATAATTAGCTTGAAGCGCTGCCCTCCGTTGTCGAAGCTGGTAGACGGGTTCATCATCACTGGTTTCGCTCTCCTCGCTAGAAGATTCGCTGGATTCACTTACTATTCTCCTACCACCACCATAGGATGCTGTTTTTTCCTGGGTGGGTAAGACATTAGCAAGACTGATCCCAACGTATGCTAACCTCTTCTTTCTCAGTTCCTCATTTTCACGTCGTTTTGTGTTTTTTTCAAAGGCACGGAGGGTTTCCTTCAATTTGGAGACTAATTCGAGCTTTAAAAAACAAAAAATACGAAAATAGTGATATGCAATCATGTTACAAACAATTAAATATCACAGCCAAAGAGATTGAGCCGAAATCGACGAGTGCTGCTAATACTAATGGCAATCCTGATGAGCAATTGATTACTTAGAAATCTGACAATAAAGTTTTATACTTTGACTGGAGGTAAAATGTTAAATTCTTTTAAACCTTTAAACTTAAGAATAACATGAACTATCAGTTAGAATAACATGAACTATCAGTTAATCAACTGACAAGGTAATTAAAAGGAGAAAGGAAATAAACACACAACCTCCCAAAAAAAAAAAAAAAAGTCATTATGGGCGTTAAAACTAAATCAATAAAATTTAATATAATGTATTAGTTAAGCACATAACTTATTCTAGTACTAATTGCTCTGTACCAAAATAAGTTTATCATTATCTAAACAAGTTTCTCCAACATGAGTAACGTACAAATTTTGTGAAATGACTTGTAATCTCATTTTAAAACTAATTGGCTGATATCAACATCTAGGTGTTAGGATCATCGCTGAATACACTATTATTTTTGTACCAAATCAATAAAAAATTAGTTCAGTAATTTCGCAGAAAAGCTATGGACGGCATTACAGCAGACAAACATATTTTTTTAAAATCATTATTCGGGTTCTGCCTATCTTGAAACGTAAGCCCTCAAATTTTGAGGAGGTAATTTTTTTTAGTTTTTGGTCGATTACAAAGGTTCATTATTGAAAATAATAAAGCAAAAATATCTGTTAAAATTACAAAATAAAAATCTTATAAAATTTGATTAGATGATAATGATAATACTTACGTGCTGGCAAGGAGGGCAAAACCAGTCTCCTTCTGGTATCAACATGAGAGTCGGTCGAAGGCAGGATGCGTGGTAGCCACTATCGCACTTATCACATAACAAAATCCATTCTGGTGATCGGGTTGACCACACTTTTGCATGGGTAATCTTCACTTACTTCTGCTTCTTCATCCTTAACCTCATCTTCATCCACTTTAATGAAAATGTAAAATAGTCTTAAAAAAAGTAATAATAATAATGATATTATTAGGTGATTAATCTGATAAAAGCCTCTAATTTTATTTATTTTTTAAAAGTAAATGTAGTTGCTAGTTTTGCTTAATTATTCAGTTAAAAGTAATTATGATCATTTAAAAGAAACAAATTAATATTAAAAACAGTAATTCTTGAATTGTAACATATCCAAAACTTATAACTGCTAGATGGCAGGCAGAAAGATTGGCAATCCAAGAAAAAAGGTGGGCGGATATAACTGGACAAAGACACCACAAGTTCCGAACTCAACATCGTGCAAGAAAGAGCACACTTGGGGTTTATCGCTATTAGGACTCAAGATAAATTTTGATTTATGTGTGATATAAAGAAAGGAATGAGAAAACGTTACTGCATCATGGAAGAATAACACCAAAAGATGACAGCAAGGTTCCTTCGAATAATTTAAGTTTTGTAATTTAATTTTTCTTTAACCAAATCCTTTGTAAATTAATTAAAAAATCCTTTCCCTAATCAATTTAATAATGTTTTATATTTTCCATAATATGTTCAAATTGATTTATTATTAAAATTTTTTCATAAATATTTTAATAATATACATAGTGTTGTGATATATTAAGTAGGCAAAATAATAAGGAAGGAGATCAAGAAGGCGTGAGGTGATCAGCCAATGAGAAAAAATAATCGAGATACACAAAAAACGGGAGAATACGGCGTGGATTCCGAGAATGGTCGCCCTTATGTCATCTACAGTCGATCGGAATGGATGCATGGGATCTCTCTCTTCTATTGTGAGCGGTGGATGAAGCAAGACGTTGAAGACACGTGATTGGATTATGCCACCGACCATCAAATCATTGTGATTTCAAACCATCATTAGTGCACTAATACGCTGAAATTAAGAAATTTGAAGACATCATTTTTAAAAATAGGAATGGAGAATCTACTGAAGACACCTAATTCAGATAATTTTAATTTGTTCATACATTCAAAATTAAATAGATTTTAAGTTTATGTTTTTATTAGTAGAATATAATAAGTTTTTTAACCTTGGCCAAGACTCAAGAGTAATTAATTTGAAAACCCTAAATTATCATACATTATTCATTTTAAAAATAAAATATTATAACAATATGTATTTGTATTATTACATACAATTTCTTAAAAGATCTAATAAAGTTGTGACAAATAAATACTATACCTTTCTTAGCCGTTCTAGCCCGACGGATGGGTTCCATATCTTCATCTTTTTCTAGGTCGGATTCTGGTGAAAATTCGTGATCAGAGACGACCTTACTCGCCCTGATATCCTCTTCATCATCTTCTTCCTCAAAGTGTTCCTCCTCTTCCTCAGCCTCTTCGGAACTGCAAACCAATATGATATATATCATCAATTTATTTCAGTAAAATCATGTTAGTCAGACTTTAATTAAAATTAGACTAAAAGATTCTGTTATTATTACATTATATAAAACAAGAAATGAAAGAAAATAATTAAATATTTCAACTTACGAATCATCAGATGAGGACTGCCAAGGTTTGTTGATATCATATGTCAACCCCTTTTTCTTCTTCTTTTTACGGCCTTTTTTCTTCTCTTCAACTGGCTCTTTGAAGGTTTCATCTTCTTCTTCACTTAACTATAATTAAATAAAGAAAAAAACAATTAATATAGAAAAAAATATAGATTTTTTGAACTATGTTATTTCTGTAATCAGCACATTTTTAAACTCCAAAACATTGAATTAATATCTTGAGTTTTACAAAAATACAGAGGTTAAAAATAAATTTCAAGCTTACTTTTTCAGTTTTGGCTTTTTTCTTTTGCTGTTTCTTCGGTGTTTGTTTGTTCTCCTCCTATAAAACACAATAGGTAAAGTTTAACATTTTAAACTTTCAAAATCACCTATTTTTCACGATAATTAAATGGTCTAGTTATATATTTTTCATACTCTAGAAAAAAATATTATAAGGCTTAGTGAAATGTAGCGAAGTAAAATCACAGAGATATATTAATTAATCTATAACTTAGCAGATGTAAACTTAAAGACTGTAAATAATAGCCTAATAAAAAATAACAGTTTGTTCTGAATCATCAAAGAATAATTTTTGATAATGTGAAACTTATCTAAAAATATATATCACTTTACCAGAAAATTTCAGAGCTATTCATTGATAGTAGCTAACTAAGGTACTGAATTACAATGGTACAAGGCTTAAAAAAAATAGAATAATCATCTTTCTTTATATTGACATATGCTTTTAGATTTCAAATAAAGTCTTTATATCAATCCTAAATTTTTACATATTTCTGCAGTAACAATCACATTATCTTTATAAGTATCAATATTATAGCTTTTTTCAGTCAAATTCATAATTTTTTTCAGTCAAATTCATAATTTTTTCAGTCAAATTCATAATTTTTTCAATCAAATTCATAATTTTTTCAGTCAATTTCATAATTTCTTGTACCCATTTTATAAAGTCAATTTAATGAGGTTTTGCTACCAAGAACTTAACATTTTTATTAAAACTCGTTGTTTATCCATTTAACGTCACTTTATGTTACTGTGCTTAATCCGACGGTGCAGCGGGAGTCCTAAGTTTTGCCTACCCAGGTTTACTTAAGAGTAAACCAGGGTAGGCAAAACTTAGGGATCTTTTACAAGTTCCACTTATTAAATCTTTTAATAGTCATCTGTGGATCACAAATATAGGAGGATCTGCTGGTTTTAGACTTGCGACCTTAAGCATAGAAGGCTGTTATGCTAGCCACTACTCCACAGGTGACCCTAAATGCATTCAACAAGGTGTTTGAATCTGCCGGGTTTAAACACGTGACTTTGGTCATATTAATCTTTAACTCCTTGCTGAATACATCCAGGGTTACCTGTGGATTAGTGGCTAGCATAACAGCCTCTTTTAAAGGACGAAATAACCAAGGATTTTTACTGCCTAAAAACAAACATAGGGCCATCTGCCAAGTATGAACTCGCGATATAGGGGATAGAAGGATGTTATGCTAGCCACTACTCCACAGGTGACCCTCGATGCATTTAAAAAATGTTTAAATCTGCCGGGTTTGAACCTGTGACCTTAGACATATTAATCCTTAACACCTTTTTGAATGCATAAAGGGTCACCTGTGGAGTAGTGGCTAGCAAAACATCCTCTTTTAAAGGACGAAATAACCATGGATGTTTACTTCCTAAAAGCAAATATAGGGCCATCTGATAGGTATTAACTAGTGATCTATGGGACATATGCTGGTTTTGAACTTTCGACCTTAAGCATAGAGAGCTGTTATGCTAGCCACTACTCCACAGGTGATCCTTTATGCATTCAAAAAGGTGTTAAGGAATAATATGTCTAAGGTCACAGGTTCAAACTCGGCAGATTTAAACATTTTTTTAAATGCATCGAGGGTCACATGTGGAGTAGTGGCTAGAATAACATCCTTCTATCCCCTATATCGCGAGTTCATACTTGGCCGATGGCCCTATGTTTGTTTTTAGGGAGTAAAAATCCTTGGTTATTTCGTCCTTTAAAAGAGGCTGTTATGCTAGCCACTAATCCACAGGTGACCCTGGATGTATTCAGCAAGGAGTTAAAGATTAATATGACCAAAGTCACGTGTTTAAACCCGGCAGATTCAAACACCTTGTTGAATGCATTTAGGGTCACCTGTGGAGTAGTGGCTAGCATAACAGCCTTCTATGCTTAAGGTCGCAAGTCTAAAACCA
This sequence comes from Piezodorus guildinii, assembly GCA_023052935.1. Classification (NCBI taxonomy): domain Eukaryota; kingdom Metazoa; phylum Arthropoda; class Insecta; order Hemiptera; family Pentatomidae; genus Piezodorus; species Piezodorus guildinii. The sequence continues at coordinate 38,125,467 of CM041294.1, forward strand.
GCAGATCCTCCTATATTTGTGCACCACAGATGACTCTTAAAAGATTTAATAAGTGGAACTTGTAAAAGATCCCTAAGTTTTGCCTACCCAGGTTTACTTAAGAGTAAACCTGGGTAGGCAAAACTTAGGACTACCGCTGCACCGTCGGATTAAGCACAGTAACATAAAGTGGCGTTAAATGGATAAACAACAAGATTTAATAAAAATGTTAAGTTCTTGGTAGCAAAACCTCATTAAATTAACTTTATAAAATGGGTACAAGAAATTATGAAATTGACTGAAAAAATTATGAATTTGATTGAAAAAATTATGAATTTGACTGAAAAAATTATGAATTTGACTGAAAAAATTATGAATTTGACTGAAAAAATTATGAATTTGATTGAAAAAATTATGAATTTGACTGAAAAAATTATGAATTTGACTGAAAAAATTATGAATTTGACTGAAAAAATTATGAATTTGACTGAAAAAATTATGAATTTGATTGAAAAAATTATGAATTTGACTGAAAAAATTATGAATTTGACTGAAAAAAGCTATAAATGATTTAAATATCACATTTATTTTTAACTTTTAGTTTTACTTCCATTTTTTTTTTTTTAACAGTTACTATGATCTCTTAAGTGTAATATTTGTCTCAGCATTGTCTTATATCTTTCTGGTGAAGATTTTAATCTCAAGTAAAAATCCTGAAAAGCAGCTATGGTAAACAACATCTTCTTCAATGGCGCGACAGACCGTGCAGGCCCTGGGCCTCGCAGTGTTATCTCCTGGGAGATTACACTCGCGTTTCTTGGTGCAATTTGTAGGGTAGGGTCATCACTCTCTATGCCTAATTTTGTGAATGGCCACCATTTGGCTGACAGGTCCCACATACCCGGGGGGAGAGGAGAGGGGAGGTTGAGTGAATCCCCTATTTAATTATATCCTAATAAAAGCACCGCCTGGACTGAGATTCGAACTCACAACCTGTAGCATGAGAGACTAGCGCGCTAGCCACTCAGCCATGGGCTCCCCATGGTAAATAACATGAATTAACACTTTAAAAAAAAAATCTTTATAGAAGTATACAAAATCATAAACTGTACAACATAATGCTGTACCAAAAGTAGACCAGTCTCTTAAGTAAACACATGACGACATAAACATAGGATATAATAACATTAATAAATGAAAGAAAAATAAATATAAAAACTTCCTCAAATGAATTAACATAATTATTGTGACAAATAGTTAAATATTGTAAACAAAAACATGTTAGCAGTTTTTTAAAAGAAAAATTAGCATAAACCTTATTTTAAGGAAATATTATACATTTGTTATAAAATAACACCATCCTATTCAAGATGACTAAGATGGAGGCACTTAGTTGCTATGTTTAAACAACTTTATCCTTATGAAGCTATGTTTATCATGAAAGTATGGATGTATCTGAAAAAAATAAACTCACTTTAGGTTTCTTCTTGACCTCTTTCATTGATAACATCATGGTGGCCTCTTCAATAGCACGCCTCTCGGCTTCTTCTTTGATCTTTATCTGGGCGATCCTCCTGCTCTGCCTGACACGGCTCCCATCGGCCTCCTCGTTCGCTCCTGGTTTAGAATGGATGAGGTCGCTCTCCATAAGTCCTAACAGAGCTGTTCAAACAAGCAAAAATAAATTTTATATTTATGAATAAATATTTATATGACTTGAATGACAAAATATTTATTATAATTAACTAACTAAAAATAACAGTTTCGAGGTAAAAATAATAGGTTTAGACATGAAAATTTTATGAATAAGAACACTATTTGGCAGTACTGATAGTAAAAAATTTAAATAAACAATATTTAACATCGTAATAATGGTTTGCTGAGCCCATGGTTGAGTGGCTGGCAAAGGTTGTGAGTTTGAATCCCAGTCCCAGCAGGATTTTTTTTAAGCATATAAATAAATGGGGATTCACTCACAGCCTCTTCCCCAGGTATATAAGACCAGTCAGTCTACTGGTGGCCACTCACAAAAATAGGCATAGGGAGTGATGACCCTACCCTATAAACTTTCATCGAGAAACGTGGTGAGTATATTATCTCAGGAGATTATACACCACGCAGTCACGGGCCTACATTGCCTGTCGTGCCAGAGAAAAAAAATAAAATGAAAAATAATGCTTTCATTTTCACTATCCGCTATGCAAATGAAGCAATATCAATATTGATAAATTAATCAAGTAATAATATTAAATCAATAATTTCTAAACATTTTAAAAAACAATTCAAATCAAAGAGTTAAAAAAACAATAAATTTTATTTTTAAATATCACAGCCAAACATTATACATTTTATATCATCAAATTAAAAGTCACTAGAATTTATGAGAGTTATTATGTTATAGATAAACCTTTTGTTAAACCAGTGATTCCCAACTAGTGGTCTGCGGAGGTCTCATCGCGAAATAATTTAAATTACCCTAACATAAAACATTTGTGAATTCTTTGCTTGTAATTAAAATCACTCATGCTCTGCAAACACAATAAATGTTTTAAGTGATATCATTACTAGTGATCGCTGACATGTGACTGTTACTGCACAATTACAACAATAAAAATTTATCATTTTCCAACATTCCAAAATTAATGATCTTATCTAGTATTTTAGTTATTCGATGTTTGGTGGATTGAAGTGTCCTCATAGAGCCTACTTTTTTGTTATTCCTCTCCATTTCCCCTACTTGGTCAACAATTAATGATAGAGTATTATCAATCAACAAGTATTACTAATCAATATCATGTGCATAAAAAGGCAGCTGGTTAGCTAAATGACTTTCTTCTAAATATTTGTTCATTGGGATTGTACTCTGTAGACAAAATTGCTATATCATCATATGATCAATGCACCAGATCCAGACATAACAAGATCCCCTTAACTATAATAAGAATAAAAAAAACTGGAAATGACTTACTTTTTTGTTTTTTTTGGCCTTCCTTTCTTCTTGGGCTTAGATTCTTCACCTTCAGCAGGCTTGCTATTGCTATCGTCCTCTTCCTCTACTTTGCTCTCTTCCACTTCTGTTTTGGTACTCTTTCCCTCTTCCTCCTCAGCTTCATTGGCAGTATCACCTCCATTTTCATCTTTGTTTGATTGCATTTCTTTCTTAGGACGCCCTCGGGACTTACCTTTACCTTTTGATTGACGCTTGGTTCTTTCTTAGATATTGGTTTTTTGTCCTCCTTTTCATTTGCTTTTTTAGTGGGCTGTTTTTTTTTCTTCCTTTTCACTTTCCTCTTTGTTAGGCTGCTGTTTTTTCCTCGTTTCTTTCTTATTCGGTACTCGTTTTGTATCTTCTTTCTCAGACTCCACTTCTTCACCTGAATCTGATACTGTATCTTTATTTTTATCCGCCTCCTTTGCCTTTCCTGTTTTTGACTTGATACAGCAGGAGCAGCACTTGTGACTTCAAGTGATCCTCCTTTCTTTTTCATCGGCCGACCCCTAGAGCGACGTTTATCCTTTGAATTCGCAACACTACTTTCTTCTGCTTGGTTATCGTCAGAACTACTTTCAACTGGTTGAACATGTTTTGTAGATGGAGGGGTTCCTTTGGATCGACGAGTTTTAGCTGAAAAAATAAACAAATTATTGTTAGCATATTCGTATATAAACTAATTATATACAAATCATCTTATATAATGAAAGCTATGTTTAATTCAACTGTTTTTTTAGGGAAAAAACGTGATAACTATGATTTAATAGGAGAGGATTTAAGAGTTATGGCATCTCATACTACCTTTTTATTTAATATATAAATAATCAAAAGGGAAATCATGGAAACACTACTCTTATGCTTAAAAAGTATTCAAAACAAAATAATTTAAAACTTAACAAATAATAATTATCATTATAAATATGTTGTTGTTTGTTTGTTTATTTATTTAACATACCTTTATGCTGCTGTGGCTAATCAGACGATGCTACAGTGGGAGTCCTAAATTTTGCCTATCCAGGTTTAATAAGGATAGGGATTTTTAACGAGTACCTGACATTGCACAGACTCGAGAACACCTTTTAACGTCCCCTCCGAAGGACGGTATAACTAATCATTTTTTACTCCCATTCCCTATAGATGGTGCTCTCTATCAGTATAAGGACCGTAACACAGCTTCTTTATAGCACCATCTTTTCCCTCTAACAGCTGACGAAGTTTGTCAACACACAATAACCTAAGTTTCATACACCGGTATATTTTAACATGTCGAGTTTTGTGCCTACGAACTATGATTTGCGGACAGCATTTGTTTCCTGCTATCATTTGAAGAAAACTGCTGCAGAATCGCATAGAATTCTTGCCCTTGTCGAAGCATACAGTGCACATGCTCTTGGCTAAACTTAATGCTTTGAGTGGTTTAAAAAATTTAAAAGTGGTGATCTTGACAAGAGAAACGAGGAGTGTGGGAAGCCACCGAAAAAAGTTTGAAGACAAGGACTTGCAAACCTTATTGTGTGAAGACGATACTCTTGACTCAACAAGAACTTGCGGAAGAATTAAATGTAATGCAAAATGCAGTATCTCTTTGTCTGAAAGCTATAGGAAAGATTCAGAAAGTGGGAAAATGGGCACCACATGAACTGAATGAAAGACAGCAAGAAAATTGAAAAACCACTTGTCAAATGCTGCTCGTCAGATATAAAAGAAAATCATTTCTTCATTGAATAGTGACAGGTGATGAAAAGTGGATATATTTTCAGAATCCTAAGCGTCGTAAATCATGAGGGAATCCAGGCGAACCATCAACACCCACTGCAAGACTAAATTGTTTTGGAAAAAAAACAATGTTGCATGTTTGGTGGGATCGAAAGGGTATAATATATTATGAGCTACTAAAATCTGGCAAAACCATAAACACTGATCGCTTCTAACAACAAATGATCTATTTGAATCGAGCAATTTGAAACAACTGGTCATTTTGCTTCATGATAATGTCTCCTCACACACAGCAAAACGGGTCACGGATACGATCAAAGCCTTCAATTGGGAAATACTAGCACATGCGGCTTATTCTCCAGGCTTGGCTCCATCTGATTACCATTTATTCGCATCATTGGGACATTCACTCGCCGAACAATACTTCAATTTGTATGTAAATGTACGAAAATGGCTCGACAACTGGTTCTATTCAAAGGAAGAATTGTTTTTTTGGTGTGGCGTTCATAACCTGCCGAAGAGGTGGGAAAAATGTATAAATTCCAACAGAGACTATTTTGAATAAAATATTTTTTTATAATTTTCAAATAACAGACGTGGGATTTTTACAAAAAAAAAAAAAAAATCAGGTTTTAAATTTCTACATTTGGTATAACGCGTGTTTCATAAAGATTTCTTTCTTTTGCAGGGCCAAAGGTCTTCCAGAAGATTTTTCTTTTCCACAAGTGCAACAGCCTGTCATTGTGTTAGCACCCAGGACTCGCTTCCATATATGATCACTAGCTGAAGGAAAGTACGATGTACTCTTATTTTGATATTGTCTATAGCTTAAGATAAACTTTTAGCCAAAAATACTATTTAGAAAACAAAATGCAATGACCTGACAATAATTAAAAACAAAAAATGGTTCTAATCATTGCTTAAAAATGCTTTGTCTACATATAAGGGTCTAAAAACTTTTTAAAATTGAAAACATAGAAAATAATTGAAGAAATATTATGCCCTATCACAATTAGAAAAATCATGAACAGCGAAGCACTAAAGAGCCCTTTATCCAATGAAGTAATTCTAGCATTCAAGATACCTTATCGACAATAGGCTTCACCATGAATATATAAAAGAATGTAACAATCTATCTAAAGAACCAGAGGTCACCCATAGCGTAGTTGCTAGTATAACAGCTTTCTATGCCAAAGGTTGCGGGTTCAAACCTGCGGTGGGCCTAGGATTTTTTAATGGGAGTAATAAATCCTTAGTTAGACCGTCCTTCGGAGGGGACGTTAAAAGTTGGCCCCTGTGCCTTTGCGATGTCAGGTACTCGTTAAAGATTCCTATCCCAATAAAACCTGGATAGACAAAATTTATGACTCCCACTGTAGCATCGTCCGATTAGCCATAGTAGCATAAAGTGACGTTAAATGAATAAACAATCTAAAGAACCAATTAATTAATAACAATTGAAGTGATATCAAATATATATTTAATAAAGTTATTGCCTACAAGTTGTCATATTGTATTATAAATAAATATTCATTATTGTTTAAAACTTACCTCTGAGCCTAGGCTTTTTACCACCAGCTTCTTCCTCATCATCATTATCGTCATTAAGTTCCCCACCATCCTCTTCAGATCGGCTCAATTTTCTACTATTCCTCCTTTTTCTACTCGGTTGAGACTTGAAATCCGGTGGTTTACCCAAAACAGGACCCTCTTCTAGAGGTTGTTCCAAAGAAAAAGATGCTAGGCTAAAGCCTTTATTATCTTGAACACTGCTTTTACCATCTTCTTTATCATGGTTAGATTTGTTTTCAGTTTCATCGATTTCTTTTGTTGGAATTTCATTAGTTTCTTCCTCTTTTTTTACTTCCTTCCTCACATCTTCAATTGCTTTGTCATTTTCATTTTTTTGTTCCATTTTATTTTCAGTCTTCTCATCATTTAGATTCATCTCATTAGCAGGATCCTCTATGGTAGCAGAATCATTCTTCAACTTAGTTTTTGATTCTTCTTTGACATTAACCATTTTATCATCTTCAGATTCCAAACAATTGTCATTTTGAGAAGTAGAGGACGTGTTTCTTCGGGACACCCTCCTGGCTTTGGTTGAAAGTACGGTGTCAGTTTTTCTTATTTTGTTAGGTATTTCTGTTTCTTCATCATTGTTAAGACTGTTTGTGCGAGATTTCCTGCCTCTTGTGGCATTTCTAACTGGGTTTTCCTCCTTTGCTTCTTCTAATTTGATAGAATCACCATTTTCAGATTTTGTTTCGCGTTCAGATTCTGATTTGTTTGTTGAGGTATTTTGAGTAACTTGCTCATTAATATTTTCTTCTTGTTTAACATTGTCTGTACTTTCAACTTTTATATTTTTTCCGACATTAGTCTCGAGTTCTTCCTCGGTTTTGATATTTTCATCAGAACTATTGTTTCCAGTACAATTTTCAGAAAAGCTTGGTATGGGAGCTTCGTTTAAATTGTTACAAGTATCTTTCAAGGTACTCTTAGCTGAAGGTTCGAGGAGATTTTTAGCAGAAAAAAGATCATTGAATTTTGCATTCATTTGTCCCTTTAATCCAGATTTGACATCGTCTTTGCTGTAATTGTCATTATCTAGACAGACTTCAATAATATTGGTCAGCATGACATTTTTCCTTTTCTTCATTCTTATCAGAAGCAGGATTGCTGTTACTTTTATCCGATCCATTTTTGGGTAATAGTGTTTTACCTTCTGAAAAGTTCTGACCCGACATAGAGAGATCAGTAAGTTTTTCACAAACTACTGAGCAATTTTTTGTAATTGAAAAACCTTTAGAACCATTTTCACAATTTGACAAGTTATTCTCCTCTATGATAGGAGAATTTGTTTGGTTGTCATTTTCACACTTTTCTTCCTTAGATTTATTCATTTCTTCGCCCTTTATAGATTTATTACAAGTAGAAGTGGTGATTTCATTATTAGACCTAAACTTGGATCTATTACTGTTGGATTTAGCACTATTTACACTTGGGCACAAGTCTAGATCTAGTTTCGATGACCCATCAAGCAAATCACCAGGAGTCTGCTGGGTAATCCTCTTAATGTCTAGATCAGATTTTGTTTCTTTGTTGATAGATAAATTAGGTTTTGGATGACTTCCATCTGGTACAGGATTACTTGCTTTATCTCTAGCTAAGTTCTCAGAGGTTGTACTAGTTCTACTGTCATCTTCTGATGATTTCAAATTGGTACTACTTGTAATAGATGTTATACCACTATTAATAGTGCAATTAGTGGCTGGTGGTTGTCCATCTACCACCGACTTCTCTTCTTGTTCCCTACTGGGACTTGTACTTGAATGAACGGATTCAGATTTTAGCAACTGATCAGAACCTGGTTTCTTATCAACACAATTACTACTACTCTCAAGGCTACGACTACTGATATCATTACTTACTTCAGGTACATTGCTGCCTGTTTCGGTCTCTATGCTATCAGGAGGCTTATCCTTCATTGGAATATTTTCTAAAATAGGTTTAACTCCAGAAAAAGGCTTTAAACTGGAATTGATATTGTTCGATAAATTAAAGGAAGAAACATTTTCATTATCAACTATATTCTCTTTAGTACAATTCAAAGTGCTATTACCATCAGACATCTTAGACGAACCTTCTTCACATTCAGGATCATTCTGAGAGCTTCCAGAAGAGTTCTGTTTCAACGACTCACCAAGCAACTTTTCAGATGAGCAAATAGCATCGATGGACCACAGCTTTGGTTTTTTTTCAGGAGATTTATCTTCGACAGATTCATCCACTTCATCTGGATTGCCAGTAAGACAGTCCTGACCATACCCGGAGCCATGGACAAACATAACTGGCTCCTCAATAACATCGCTAAATTTAGGTTCGCGATTAGCTAGGCTTAAGCTTTCCAGAGAACATTCGATTCCCATAGTTGATGTAGAATGAGAGTTGGATGACTCGCCTTCATGATATTGCCGAGGATTACCGATTTCACATTCTTTTCCTGATCCCAGACCTATGACAAACAGCACAGGCTCCTCTATAACTTCACTGAATTCAGGTTCTTCTTGATCACCCTCAGTGCTACTTAAATCTAAACTTGCATTGTACTTTGGATTTGCTACATCACACTCTACCCCTGAGCCTATCCCTACAACATATTGCACAGGTTCTTCTACAACTTCACTAAATTGAGGCTCCTCGAGAGGGTTCCCCTGTTGACAATCCTCACCAGAACCTGGGCCAGTAACGAGCCTCATAGGTTCTTCTATTGCCTCACTGACTACAATGTCTTTCTTGACAAGCATCATTGGCTGATCATCATCTAATCTGATTTTTTTAGCTGGATTTACACTTAAATCTTCTGCTTCTCTTGTATCGTTAAACCTTGCAGACATCTGACTTAAAATATCATTTCTTTCAGGTATATACGGCCTTTCAGGAACTGAAGAATAATAGTCATTAGGTGTATTTAAATACTTTTTGGAATCGGATTTGATACTTAAATCTACACCAGTTAAAGATGACATGTTCTCTTCAACAGGTGGGACAAAACTTTTAGGCTGGACATTGGATCCATTGGTCAATTCGATAGGCTTATCTTGATCTTGGTTGTCAATATTCTTAGCTGACTTGACCTCAACAGGTTCTGCTTTTTGTTCTGTCTTTCCCTCAACTTGTTTAGTTGCTACATTTTTCTCTACTGGTTTCTCTTCCTCATCCTCATCTTCCTCCTCTTCGTCTTCTTCCTCCTCCTCCTCAACTTCTTCTTCTTCCTCTTCCTCTATCTCTTCTTCTTCATTATCATCTTCATCAACCTCATTACCGGCTTCTTCCTGCTTGTCATCTTCTTGTCCGGTATCAGTAATTGGTTTTTCTATTTCCTGACTAGTAGAATCTTCATTTAAAATAGAATTGAGCTCTAGCTGACCCTCTCCATTGGAGAGACTATCTATTAGTTGCACCAATCCGTCACGGTCACTAAAAAATAAAACATAACATGAGATGTCTTTGAAATTTTTATTGAAACTAAGCTAATAATTATAATTTTAGAGATATACATAAACAAATACAAAGGGCTCGTGGTTTAATATCATAAAAATACCATAATGCAATTAGTTAAAGTAATCCGGTCAATGAACTATTTCTAAAGCTATTAAAAACAATGTATATAATAGTGGTGTAACTGACCATTTAATAAGAATGCACACACAAAAAGTTGACATTTAATTTCTGTTGTCCCATGATTAAATAAAAAATAATACAAGATAAAAAAAACAAACAGTTGAAGTAATCCAGTCAGAGAATTGTTTTTGAAGTTATTAAAAACAATGGATACAGTAGTAGAGTAACTCACCATTTCATATGAATGCAAACATAGAAAGTTGATATTGAATTTCTATTGATCCATGATTAAAATAAAGTTTAAGGGAGGTGGAGTCTGGAGGTCATATTATAAACTAATAACTCCTGTTTTATTAAAATCTTTCAACTTTTTTTAACAACTGTTCTGAAAGGTTGAAATAAATTGGAAACATGAACTAGTTGGGGTAGGGTTTCTCTGTCTCAAGCTTTGGTTTAATTATCTCAGATTTATGTAAATATTCTGAGATAATTAAACCAATTTATATAAATTTATTGGTTGATCCAATTAACTTATGTAAATATTAATCGGGACTAAACAGAGAATACCTAGAAAGTTAATAAACCTAGTAGCAATGTGCTTGTCATGCATGAAACATTCAATAAAGATAGAATCGATCATAATTATTAGAGGTACAATCGGGTTTGAAACAAAGTAACTCCTTTTCACCTGTTTTATTTAATTTAGCATTAGAATGTCTCATCGAAAAGGTGACATATACAGAGAAAGGTTTAAAACTGGGTGGTAAAATTCCGGTTCTAGGATTGATTTGGTACTGCTGGGCGAAGAAGCGGAAACTATATAAGTATGTTAATGAAAACCGGTTAAGAAATAGGGCTTGAAATAAATACTGGTAAGATGAAATATATGATGTAAAAACGGTGAGGATCTTGGTGAATTGATATATTAGGACATATCTGTACACATTGAAACATTCAAATATTTAGGTTCAATGATAACAAGAAAAAGCAAGATCCAGGAGCAAATAAAGTTGCAGTTATAGCGGAAAATGCATGTTATTATTAAGTTGCGAAATTACTTGAGGAATTCAGAAGGCTGCATAATGCTAAATTGCGGATCTTGTACCCTATGAGTATAAATACGTTGATAGCATTGCGGAGAATGAAATGGGAGTGTTAAATTGTTAGACTCCATGAATAACAAATTCTGAAAATGTTAGTGGGCACTGACTGATTGGTGGGCATCCGAGAGGTAAGCCAAAGCATCGTTGGAAGCTTTATGTCAAGTCTGATTTCAGAACCTAGGCTTGAGAGGTGATCATTAGACAAGTGTGTATGCAGCATTGGGGTTCGGTAAGCCTATTATTATTATTATGTAAATATTATAATAATAATAGGCTTACTGAACCAGAAAGTTCGATGCCGATACCACCAAATTCTTCTTACACAGACTCGTCCAATGTTCACCGTCCAAGCTCAAGCCCCCGAGATCGGCCTTAACGCAATCCTCCCATCGACACTCTAGCCTACCATTCGGACGCCTACCAGTCAGATCAGCGAATACCAACTTTCTCGGAATCCGTTCCTCACCGAGCCCAACAACTTTACTCGCCCATTTGAGTCTCCGCGATGCTATCAACTCAATTATATTCACAGGATGCAAGTTCCACATTGTGCAACCTTCTTAACTCCCCACTGGCCTCATCTCTCTTCGGACCAAATATTTTATGCAGTATCTTATTTTCGAAAACCTTAAGCTGTTGTTCACCCTTCAAAGTAAGCGGCCAAGGTTCATATCCGTAAAGAATCGTCCGGAAGAATAATAGTTTTATAAATTCTAACCTTTAAGTTTTTAGATAGAAGCCGCGAGCTAAGTAACTTAGCAACTGAATAATAACACGCATTTCACATCTTTAACCGGGACTTTATTTCTTCCTGGATTTCATTTTTTCTTGTTATCATTGAACCTAAATACTTGAATTTCTCTACGTGTTCAAAAGTATGCCCTGATATATCAATATCAACAAGAGCGCCACCGTTTCTGCTACTAATCATATACTTTGTCTTATCAATATTTAATTCAAGTCCTATTTCTTTACCCGTTTTCATTAACACACATTTAGTTGTATGGTATGTAAATATTAATTTGATAAATAAATTATTGAAATAAGTAGAGTTATTTACTTTTATTTAGTAAATATTTATAGACGATGAAGAAATAACATTATTCCTAATAATAATAATTATTAGTAGCTAAATTACATAACCAACACCGCTTTCTTCCTCATATACATATTTAATTACCTTGCCACCAGCTCCCAAGTTTCATCATCCAAATCTTCACGATAGATTCGGACATGAGATGATTTATCAAACTGACACCAATATTGGAAACCATTTTGATCCCTTCCAAGAGGCTCCAAACGAAGGTCTTTAGCACCGACTTTATTCACTTCAGATTTAAATTTTCCATTCACATCAAACTGAGTTTCAAGCAAAACCTGAAGAATAAAAACATAAACATGAAAGAAAATATTCTTGTAAATATTTAATATACTAATAATAATAATATTTTAATATTCACATTATTTTTTTAAATGAACAAGAATGAAAAAAAAATCAATAAATAAATAAAACTGTAGAAATTGTTAGTAGTTTAAGATTGAGTTAAAAGAAATGAAATGCCCAAACATTAACTAAAATTTAGTTTAAAAAAAAAAAAAAAAATGTATGATGTCACATTATTAATCAGATTATATCTTAAAATATAATTTTTGAAGTTTACATTTAAGGAATTCAAAAATTTGATGAGGGTTCAAAAACGTAAGTGATATTAGTATTAATCAGAAAACAATAACCTTGGGAGTTTTGACCCGTTTTCATACTGGATTGTGACTTTTTTGTTAATAAGTCTTTACATTAGTAAATCAATTTCATTAGAATTGAATCAATGAGAACTAAGATAAAAAAATTAAGAAATTTCAGATAAAAATGTGAATTAAGCCAGTTTTCAAACAAATCGCTCCATTTAATGAAATAAGAAAAATATAAATGTCTGAAACTAGCTAATTGTTTCATTCATCGACCGCTACCCTGACTAATTCCTTCTAGAGGAAAATAAATAATAATATGAAATTAAAAAGCAGAAATTTTAAAGTAACATGGGCTTATTTTACTATATTTACTAGAAATGTTTTTATCTAACTTCAAAATTGAAGTAATATTCTGATTACTAATTTCTACAATTGAAGACTTCTATAACTTCGCTTAATGCAAAAGGTACATTTGACAAATACTTCCTTTTGTTGCTTTTGCACCATATTTCTTCCCATAACTTGAGTTTTAAAAGCTTCAGGGGATTCGTTGACATTGCATAATTAACTCAGCTTATAATTAAACATAATTCATATAACAAACAATTTAGTCTACCATAATACTTATAATATGCTAATAATTGGTGGCGGGGTGGCTGAGCATGTTGCTTTAAGCACACGTTGCCTAGCAACAGAAAACCAAAATCCCCCGCCCTCATCCCCTGGCCCTAGAAATCCCTGTATAGCCTTCAAAGGCGAGGTAGGGGTGAAAAAAAAAAAAAAAAAAAAAAAAAAAAAAAAAAACGCTAATAATATACAAATACAATATTTTTTTTAAATATTACAAAACATGGATTAAAAAGCAACGAGTTGTATATGCGACAAATTCCTGAAGATAGACCAATACCTTGAAAGATCGGGAGTTTAAGTTATATGAAGGAGTATGGTAAATATAAGAATTAGTACTTATAACAAGTTAATTTATGTACAAAATAATTGAAATAACATCCAATTAGAACGTATTCTATCAACATCACCCACTAAACAGACGTTTCAAATGTTACATTCAGGTATTACATTCAACTTTGAAAGTGTATTCTTTCATCTATGTTATATTACCAGTCAGGGATTTGTAAATGTTGTCAGCAATTTAAGATAACAATTTTATACGAATATAAGAAGGCATCTCAAGTATTAATTACCCAACACCCTGTGGTTCGATTTAACTACCATAGGGTGTCCACCATTTGATTTTTAATAATTTGTCTTCAGATTATCCTATTATGAAGAGTATTTTAATATAAATTAATTAGGTAATTTTGGAACGATCTCTTCTTTTGATAAACATTCATTTATTCTTCATATTTTATTGACGTTTCGGGGCTAATAATGCCTCATCTTCAGAATTTTTTAGTCAAAACTATTAACAATTCAAAATTAAATTAATTTAAAACATTCAACAACACAAATATCACAATTAATCAATTCATTATTACACTATAACAATTTAAACAGTATTAGGACTAAAAAATTCTGAAGACGAGGCATTATTAGTCCCGAAACGTAAATTATACATAAAGAATAAATGAATGTTTATCAAAAGAAGAGATCGTTCCAAAATTACCTAATTAATAATTTTTCTTTTCGGTTCTGATTCAGTAGTCGTCTAACAGCAATTAAACGGAAACCTTATTAGACTAACCATTTGGATTCTCAGTTAGTGAAAGTCAACAGGGCAGTAATTAGACTTGGAGTGATTGAAGACTCATCAATGTTCTTTTTAAATATAATTTCTTTGCCCATATTTTCTGAGAATGTTTGTTTGTACGGTGTCAGATTTTCTTCAACTAAATTCATACACTGATATAAGATTAGCACTATGTGTTATATCAGCTATATTTTAACATCAATCTATATATTTATTCTTTTTTATCTCAGTTAAATGAATGACAGGTAATAAATCAAATCATCACGTATAATTCAATACAATATAAAAATAATTTAAAAAAAACATGTTTGTAATACAACCCAAATCCTCCAAATTAATAAATCTCTATGAAAACAAAAACTTTAAATAATCTAAACTAAAAAATAAGTCAGACTACGTACTCCAGATATCAACTCTGATTCGCTTTGTGAAAAGACAGTAATTCTGAATCTGCATTGAATCAGGAGTCATAACACTTAAGTTCGAAAATATAAATATCAACATTGCATCACATTTTATGTACGTGCTCCAAGAAAAAGGTGATGAAAATAATTAAAATACAAAATGTGCATTAGGAATGTGCTATATACATCTTAAATAAAATCCTAAATCATTAGGTACGGTTCACAAGGTTCTTAGGGATTATTGAACAATGGAAGGATCTTTAACTGTAATCTTCTCAAGATTCCAGAAGTTGAGATTAGGAGAACAAACAAGACAATAGTATGACGCCGAGACAATACGAGAACAACATTAATATACCTGTTGTTAGAGGAATGAAGATCTAACACATCAAAAAATCCCAGTTCCGGATCACAAATTTTACAGCTCCAGTCAACATTAATGGCTCTTAAAATAGTGATTTGACTTCAGTTTGGTACAATATCTACTTTACTGCACATTCCTGTTTCACAAAGTTAATAACTGAGCAAGTAGCCTGACTTTAAAATTTACAAGATAAAAATGTATCATTTCAACATAACTTATTGAAACAAAGACTGAATAATCTACTAGAATTTATCTTAAAATTGATGACACTCTCTCATAAGAGATACCTCAATTCATTTCCCAAATAAAAATTGTATAAAAATAAACACATTTTCTAAATCCCATTCTTACAGATGGTGCACCTCTCATATACTACTTATTACTTAAAACTCTAACAACTAAAAATAATGACAAGATTTCTTAAAGGAAACACAGTCTTGCTTATAGTAATATTGACTTGCAATAAATTAGAGTTAAAATTGTTATAAAAGACCAAACCAAAATATTTCAAGAAACCTTTTAAAGAGGGAGCACAAAACTAAAGTTATGCAAATGAACCTGCAATAAAGAAATCCATTCCTATCGTTGAGCAAAGTTATCAATTTCTGGGTTATTTATTTACGATATTGTTAATAATGACTTTTTATAAACAATCAAGGCTAGATAAAAAGGAGTTTGTTAACTTTAGACTTAGAACACATAAAACTATTCAATAAAAATCAATTTTTAATTAGGATTAAAAAACAAAAAACAAAATTTGAGTCAATTTATTTGATTAAGAAAATATGCTACTCCCGCTTAAAAAAAAGTATTACTGGAACTAAGAAAACATAAAAATGAGATAACTTATAACAAAACACGTAATTTAATTCAGAAAAATATAATCAAATATTAAATTTAATAAAATGTAAAAATAATATTTCATTAATTTTAAGTTTTGTAATACATTTACTCTATAAAACTAATATATTAATATTAGAAATGCCTTCATTAACAGTAAACAGCAAGTGTCAAAAACAAAATTAAAAATAAATAATGCACTAAATAAAGCACAAAGTATAACCCTTAACTTAAACATCTCAAGATTACACGGTAATAATAATAAAAAGAAAAGATATTTAATAATGAAAAAAACAAAAGCAGAAAAATAAATTTTAACTCAGTTATTCACACAAAACAAAAATTGAAGTAAGGTTAGAATCTTCAAGTCAAACAATTAACAACTCTAAAAATGAGTAAAACTGTACATTATGAATGGCTTAATGTGAACAAACAAAATTTAAATATAGCCTCTTACATATGAAACATAGATGTTTCAAAACATAAACATGATATCAGAATGACTTAGATCATATAATAACAAACCAGGATGCTCAAATTCAAGGTTGAAACTTTTATGACATTTAGATTCTAGAAAACACTTTACTTAAATAGTAGGTTCAAATTGATCCAAAGCTACTTTTAAATGAATTAAACTAAAACCAAACTATCAATAAATAATTAAAATATATCAAATCAAATTCATAAGATATGGATAGTGATTTAATGAGCAATAATCTATGAAATCATAATAATTTATTATATAAAACAGTTTTAACATAGTTAACCTAAACACCAATAATCATAAGAAATATTACAACACAGGTGTGAAGAATTGTACTTTAATGTTAAAACAGAAATTTGCTCTATCAATGACAACTGAATAAAGCAAAATTATATCAATCCATTTATTAAAATAAAAATAAAACCACCCAAAGAACTGCAGAGAGGATAAATAGATATTCAAAAAACAAGAACTCACTTTTAACAATTTCACTTTGACACCAAGCCGTGCCTTCTTATATCCGAACCTTTCTAGCTCCCATCCGTCTTGCTGAGAATAGGTGTGACAAAATTTGGCTAATGCTTTTTCCCATTTATCTGCAGTGAAACTTTTACGAGCTTTCCTCAGCAGTTTAATGTGTAAATCAATCAGAACCTGTGACACTGAAAAGTTCATAAAATCCTATTAATTGTATATTACATTTGTTTTAAGGAAAGAGGTGAATACTAATGAAACATCAGATAATCTACAAATAATTGTCTGAATTAAAGCTGAAAGACTCAGTAATGAGAGTAAATATTGAGAAACACTGAGTGCAGGGATTTTAATTGTCATAATAATGTTTTGGGAAAGATTGATAAGTCAACTTGAATTTTTACTGTACTACATACAGATACAGTGCTGTATTTTGACTTATTGATTTAGACTTAACAAATATTAATAAATATATGATTTGACAGTGTCATAAGTCGGTAAGCAATGTCTCACAACATTCGACCACAATCTTGACCTTACCTTCATCAGTATCTTCAAGCATGTCTTGAAGTTCACTGAAAGTTGGGTGAGCGATGCCACAAGATTCAGCGAATTGGTTCAAAAACGAGCATATTATGGCAAAATTCGGATCAGAAGCACAAGATTGCAGGGATGCTTCCTTCTCGGTCGCCATTTTCACTCAATCGTTCGAAAGGATAATTTATATAGACGGCTTGGAGACACGATACGGGCCCTGATAGCGGAGTATTTTACTTTGATCACTCGTCTTCAAAAGGAGAAACTATTAATGGAGTCACTGGGGAGTCCGACACTAGCCATCGCAAATACACCTATTCCCCAGTCGAGATTTCAACACTCACTTCGATACAAACTAACCAAAGCCTGCCCGATGGTAGAAAAATAATAATAATAATCGTCACCCTGTTCGCCTATTATTTTTTTATACAGTTCTAATGTCTATTTATTCTCTTATAAGTTATAATCGACAAAGCCTAATATACAAGGCTAAATAATTAAAGTAAAAAAAGATGAAATAAAGTTATAGCAGAGAAACACCTCCAGGACGTGCTGCTACCTGGCGGTGGGGTGGACTATATTTTTATTAGTACGAGGTTATAATATAACCTGATCCTGTTAGTAAACAGTCGACTCGAAGGCATTTTAAATTTCAAACCGAGTCGCGCCAAATCTCAACATTTTTAAACTTCCCTCCATATTTCAAACGTCATCAATTATTAATAATTAATACTACTAATTACCTTTTATGAATTTAATCAATGGACGTGTTTTTAATTTATATATAAACATTCCAGTGGCTCTAGTAGAGTTAATAACTTTTGATAACAAAAAACAAATTCGGCAAAACAAAAAAAGTTCGCCTATACTATTAATAACTATTTAAAAAATAATAATTAAGAATTTCTTTAATCAGAAATAGAATATTCTATATTTTAAAAAAAGTAATATTCTTAATATTGATGATATTTCGAACTTGTCCGTCATATTGGCATGACTGGTCGAAGTAAATAAAAAAATAAGAAGAACATAATTCTGGTTCTCTATTGTAATAATTAAATTAATGATAAAAGTTAATTTTAAAAATAAAAAAAAATTAATTACTTTTACTTAATCAATTAAGTCATTATATAAGATGGACTAAGTCTGAAAACAATTAAAACATTTTCATTTAGACGGTTTAAACGTTTTAAAATGTTATTCTAGTTTATAATAAATAATAAAAAAAAAATCATTGTCAACAAATACACTATTTTAAAATAATATACAAAAATATATATATGGAATTTACCTAAAACTAATACTACGCTAGTTTATAGACTAATTAATATATTATTAATCATGCCAAAAATTAAAAAAAAGTAAAAAAGTATATAAGATTTCGTTTTTGTACACATTTTGAAGGTCAATTACAAACTAAAAACATTCTTAAATAAATGCCTTAGCTGTACCTATGGAAATCTGATTGGCTCAAAAAAATAAAACACTCTCAAAACTGTTTACTGTTGAACGTGTACAGAGATTTCATCCCAAAATATTTAAAATTATAACATTTACAAAAATGTTAAACCAGAAGTCATTATTAAAAATTGTTCTTCAACTAATCCAGTGAGATCTAAAAAAAAAACATGTATTAAAAATGTAAGTTGAAAATCTATTAGATGAATATTTTCTTGCATTTTCTTCTGAAACATTTTAAAGGCCCACTACTTTTATAATTACTTTTCAAAATTATAAATATATTGTATAAATCTAGGTTATAATACATTTCTTAAAAACGAAACAAAAACCATTACCAATGTTCCATGGTTTAGATAATCTTTATGCTCAGGAAAAATCCATCTAATTTTTTTCAATGCGATGTCAATGGAATTTCTTCTGGGGTGAGTTTTGTCCTGAATTCGTCCTATAGACATAACTAATTAGTTAGGAAGTGATCGACAATTCAAAAGTAAATTTAGGATCGAATACTAGTATGACGAGTAGAGTACTTAAAATGAATTATTTTTTAGTAAAGAGTATTAAAATTTACACTTCTGGAATCCACCATCCATCTTCAAAAATGCAATGTACTTTACTAGAAACAAAGAACTGGACGGATTAAGATTAGAAAACAAGTGAATATTATTTAACATCTGTGAGATTAAATTTTACTTTATAAATAGCAAGCCTAAGCATTAAAACATATGTTAACAATTATGGTTTATATATCATAAAAAGTATTATAGCATTTGATCAATATAAGTCATAAGCCTATTTAAGAATCTTTAGATAGTGTGCACGAAACAGGTTTACGAGATTTGATTTAATGTACGAGATTTTCAGATTCCCTAAATTAAAAAAATCTGGTGCGAGCAACAAACGACTTTCACTTACCTCCATTTTTAAAATCAATGAAAGAATTTTCAAATACAGTTAGAGATAAAAAGAATACGCGAAACTATTAAAGAATTAATTGAATTGAATTTCTATAGAAACATGTGTTTTATTAAAAAATCAATTATATTATTATCTAAAATAATGTGTTAGTTTTATCTTCTTTTCATCACTCTCTAATAACTTTTAAAAGCTTGAGTATAAGATAATATTTTTTCTAAAATCTTTTGCTTTCCAACAGTATATCATACATGTATATTACTGCTTTTATGTTCAAAAACGAAAAATTGCATTAAAAATATATTTTTTCTGTTTTCTCCTTTAGTTTGGTATCGAATTCATTCAATTTATATGTTTACCTGTTATTCATCAGTTGTAACAAGATAATTTAGTTATTTTTATAGAATCAACAAAATTAAAGGTACTTCAGAGTAAGAAAATTTAAAATATCGGCATTTAAGCCCTGTCAGACCATTTTAATCCAAATGAAACCTTCATGATATTAAAGCCCATAAAATTTTACATTGATATAGCTAGTTTAATCAAAATCGTCGAGAAAATCGAAAAAAGGTGCAAAATGCATTGTATAAAGTGGCTCTTCTGGTAAGCTCATTTTGATGACAAAGGTTTTGTAACGTCCCGGGCGTATATTTGTCTTAAATATGAAATTTCAGTTTCATAGGACTTACCGTTTCCGCCCGGAGTTAGCACACACACAGACCTTTTATATTTTGGACTCAGGGGAAGAAGAGTAATGCAGACGTATAATATACCGTTGGAAAGAGAAAGATTTTAGAAATAATATTTTCTGATACACAAAGTTGTTAAAGGTAATATAAAGTGACGAATAGGGAATAAACTTATTACTGATTAACAATTTAATGTAGTTATATAATTTAATCTAAATCATATGTTTCCAACGAAGATGAATACACTTTTTATTTACATTAACTTAAAACTTTGTTCAACTTTAAGTTTATTTAATATTTCTTAAATTGATTTTAATTACTGAGGTAAGTGAAAGTCGTGTGCTGCCCGCACCAGATTTTCGCAATTTATTTATTTATTCTTGTTTATTGTATAATAATAATAATAATAATAATAGGCTTACCGAACCCGAAGGTTCGATGCCGATACCACCAAACTTCGCGAGCACAGACTCATCCAATGTTCACCGGTCAAGCCCAAGCC
The DNA here is from genome assembly GCA_023052935.1 of Piezodorus guildinii. Classification (NCBI taxonomy): domain Eukaryota; kingdom Metazoa; phylum Arthropoda; class Insecta; order Hemiptera; family Pentatomidae; genus Piezodorus; species Piezodorus guildinii. Next base: position 38,146,451 of record CM041294.1, read on the forward strand.
CCCGAGATCAGCCTTAATGCAATCCTCCTATCGACGCTTCGGCCTACCTTTTGGACGCCTACCAGTCGGTTCAGCGAATACCAACTTTCTCGGAATCCATTCCTCACTAAGCCCAACAACTTTACGCGCCCATTGTCGATACTATCAACTCAATTATATTCACAGGGTACAAACTCCGCAATTCCGCGTTGTGCAACCTTCTAAACTCCCCAGTGGCCTCATCTCTCTTCGGACCAAATATTTTACGCAGTACCTTATTCTCGAAAACCTTAAGCCTTTTGTTTATTGTATAATAAAGGAAATTAGAAAAAATAAATAAATTAATGTTTGCTCCTTTCATGGTATGAAGTAATTACTGTATATCATTTATTTATGTAAATCCTCAGAGTTATCATATGATCATTTTCTTTTTTAATTACTTTTTTTAAAACGGATCCATCCAAAAAATGTCCGTAAGTTCTCATAGTCTAGGAGCCAAGGGTACTTTTATTCGACGGAAGTACGTATAACTACAATTATCCTAAATCGATAGCGCTCATCAAATACAGCAAGGATCCTCTACTCTTGGTTTTCAGACCGCACATGACTTTCACTTGCCTCCGTTGTTAAAATCAATTTAAATAGATTATAAGAATTTTGCTTCCACTTACCTTACTTGGAATCCTCACACAACAAGAAACAGCTCGTAGATACCGTTTAATACAACACTTACTTGACAAACGATCAAAGCTTTTCACATACAACAAAATTAATTTATGTTACCATCATTAGGCCTATTTGGACATATGGGAATGAGTTATGGGGTTCCACCAAACCATCCAATTCTTCCCGCATTCAATCCTTGCAATCCAAAATCCTCCGAAAGATCCTAAATGCATCTTACTTTGTCACCAATAAAACAATTCATAAAGACCTAAATATCTTATTAGTCGCAGATCTAGCCCGAAATAGATATACCTCCTTTAATTCCAAATTACCCGTCCACTCTAACCCACTCGTCCGCAAACTCTACCGTCTATTCCTGATAATACCCCGAGACGGCTGAAAATACAATGGCCTCGCGACCTACTACATTAAATAAACAGTGAAGTGCTACAACTAGGTAGCTATATCAAGCCCATTTAATCAATTAACATATTTACTTAATGTATTTTATTGTACAATACAGTTGTAAATTTCTTTAAAAAAAACCAACGCGTTTTCATGTTTATTACAGTTGTTTGTTTTTTAGGATTTTTTAAAATTAATATTTGATGTTATTATCTGAATTTATTAAAAACAAATTATGCCTCCCCCTCTCCGGCTACTTTCGTGAACTCATACGAGACCTCGCTCTCAAGAATTTTCACCAACCTCCTCTCTCACCGCCTTTACTGTCTAGATGTGCAATTAAATGTACAAAGGCTAGGTTTGATTAAATCATCCTCTAAGTGATCAAAATTTTGTTTTTTTCTAAAACCTAATAAGTAATTGGTTTATGAATAACTAATAAACGATGTATTTTCTGAAAAATATTTAAGTACTCGTTTGAATGACAGTAAATTTGATAACCACCTGGAAGCAAATTCGTCTTAATCTTGCATGTATTGACAAAGATACTAAAGTTATTACAAATATATTGAAATATATTTGTCTTTGTATCCAGATTTTGTGATTAGGTGCCTATGGAAACATGTTCTATTGTCAATGGATTTTTAACGATTAAAAAATCTGGAACTCGCAAAAGTTGGAAAACTAATGATTTTAGGAAAAATGTAATCTGATATACTAAGTTGTCGTAGGGAAGGTAAAGTGTCTAATATGGCATAAACTTAAAGCGATTAATGTACTTAATAATTTTATGGGAAAAGTTGGCTCAGGGTGCAGTCAATAGAACACACAATTTAAGTATAAACTTAATTTACTGGTGCCGACGTTTCGGCCTAAATTATATGCCTTCTTCAGGGCTATAAAAAACCACAAAAACAAAGATAAAAACCAGTAGTGGAATACAATATATAAAGATGATAAGAAAAATAACTTATACTCATAGTTAAAAACAAAGTGAAATAGTAGTTATGACAATTGATAAATATAATAATAATTAAAAACAAAAGAAGGGAAAAGAAATGTTAATAAAAGGTGAATAACTATATAATAGAAAATTAAAATTTATAATTACCAATAATTATTCACCTTTTATTAAAATTTCTTTTCCCCCCTTTTGTTTTTAATTATTATTATATTTATCAATTGTCAAAACTTCTATTTCACTTTGTTTTTAATTATCAGTATAATTTATCTTTCTTATCATCTTTATATATTTTATTCTACTACTGTAGAATAATAGTAATATAGTAATATACACACAGATCATATCCTCACTTCTTAATAATTTTACATTTTTATATTATTTAATGCAAAACATATGTTCCTAACGAAACTGAATATCACTCTTTAAAATTTAGTCCAAATTTCTTTTATAGTTCTTAAATTGACTCAAACAACCAAGGTAAGTGTAAATCGTCTGTTGCTCGCACCAGATTTTTTAAATTGATTAAAATGAAACAATTCTGTTAAATTTCAATCTTTGTACTATTTTCGAACATTAATACAACTTTAAACATATGATAAATCGCTGGATACAAAAACGTGCTCTAATAAAGATCAAAATAGTTTAAAATTGGTTCAAACTGCACCATAAAATTGTTCTCTTCACAATTTGATCCAGTTTAATGGGAGTAGTTTGTGTCGCTTATTTATGGCGATATGAAAGGGAGGCAGGAAATCGTTGCCGTTTAGAATCTAATGGAATATCCGCCGGAATTAATCTACTCTGCGTCTACCATTCTTATAGCTTATGTTTTCCCCTTTGATACCGTTTGAAAACAATTAATATACCATGACATTTGAAATCGTTCAAATCATGCCGCTCAAGTATTGATTTTCATGTTTTTTTTGTTTTTTTTTACTGTAATTTTCTATTCATTGTTGAATTATAAACAGTGGGTAAAACATTTTTCTGGTCAATACTTTTGCATCCATTCTAACTCGCGATTGAATACGTATGTTGACAACTCTGGCAATTTTGCATATACAAAATCAAAACAACGTTCTTAACAATCTTCTTATAATCGGAATTGTGCAATAAGTATAATAATGAATAAGTTATACAAGAAAAAAAAAATTAATGGAAACTATTTTTGGTTCATTTTTTTCAATAATGAATCTCTAAAATCGTTGTTGCGTTGTTGAGGATTGCGCTCATTCGATCGTCTTGAAAATGTAAAATGTCGAAACGTCGCCACAATAAATAAGGTAGGTTTGAATTGTTTTTGATAATCGTACCCTCCAATCTACTTCTCTCAATGAAACATAGTTTTTACTTTCACTGACTATATATAGTAAGGGGAAGTATTGCGATCGTGAAAATTTTCGAATTCCAGTTTTCAAAGGAAATAGGTCTCGTAAAAAGGTCTGTGTGTGGTAACTCCCGGGCGGAAACGGTAAGTCCTATGAAACTGAAATTTCATATTTAAGACAAATATACCCCCGAGACGTGACAAAACTTTTTTCATCAAAATGAGCTTACCAGAAGAGGCACTTTACACAATGCATTTTGCACCTTTTTTCGATTTTCTCGAAAACGGTTCCGACGATTTTGATTAAACTCGCTATATCGATGTATAATTTAATGGGCTTTAATATCATGTAGGTATTATTCTGATTAAAATGGCCTGACAGGGCTTAAATGCAGATATTTTAAATTTTCTTCCCCTAAAGTACCTTTAATTTTGTAGATTCAATAAAAATAACTATATTATCTTGTTAACCCTGATAAAAAAAAAGGTAAATGTATAAATTGAATAAATTCGATACCCAACTAAAGGAGAAAACAGATAACAAAATTTTTAATGCAATTTTTCGTTTTAGAACGTAAGAGCAGTAATATACATGTATAATATACCGTTGGAAAGCTAAAGTTTTTAGAAAAAATATTATCTCATACACAAGATTTTAAAAGTTAATAGAGAGTGATGAAATGAACATAAAACTAACTGATTATTTTAGATAATAATATAATTGATTTTTTTAATCTCTAACTGTATTTGAAAATTCTTTCATTGATTTTAAAAATGGAGGTAAGTGAAAGTCGTGTGTTGCCCGCACCAGATTTTTTCTTTTTAAATCAACTTCTATAATTTTAATATCCTTAATATAAAATTCATTCAAAAATCTTTTCCATTATTCTGTCAGCTTAAAAAAAAAAAGAAGGTAGAAAACGAAATGACAACGGGCATCCAGATGCAACCGGAACATGAAAACAGAGGATCTAGACCCTTATCGATCGATTTGTTCGTTGATTTAACGCCCCTTTATGCTACTAGAGTCCTTATAGAGTCCTAAATTTTGCCAATCCAGGTTTAATTAGGATAGGAATCTTTAACGAGTACCCGATATCGCACAGGCTCGGGACTACCTTTTAATGTCCCCTCCGAAGGACGGCATAACTAAGGATTTTTTTACTCCCATTTAAAAATTCTAGGGCCACCTATGGGATTGAACCCGGGACTCTGGGCATAGGAGGCTGTTATGCTAACCACCATGCTACAGGCAAGTCCCTGATCGATATCACGTATTAGCGTTTAAACCTCTTCTTTTTAATGTGCGAAATAATTCATATATATTGTTATGTAACTATTTTATACAGTTATAATTTAATTGTTTGTTCATTCGTTTAACGTCACTTTATGCTACTATAGCTAATTGGTGGTGCTACATTGCAAGTTCTAAATTTTGCCTATTCAGATTTAATCAGGATAAGGATCTTTAGTGTACCTGACATCCCTCAGGCTTGGGACCTGTTTTCAATAAAAAATCCTAAGGCTATGCTCGGTTTGTACCCTCGATTTTAGACCTAGAGAGCTGTTATGCTCGCCACTATATCACAGGTGACCCAATGATAATTTTATTATTTCTATATTTAATAATAAACATCTAATTTAATAGTCTTGGTAATGGAAATATGGAAAAAAAAAATGTTTAACTAACATTGGATAATTGTTTCAACAGGCAACTTGGATATCATCACAGGTTCGATGCAATTTAAACAGGAGAGATAGCTGGTGAAGTTCTTCGCCGACACTGACCTCGCTAGAAGGTTCATTTAAGATGCAAATGAAGCCAGTCCAGGCTTTTATATTTATTTCCATTGTCATCTACATTGTATTACCAATTCACTGCTCAGCTTTCTCTGTATTTAATGGATAGATACATAGATAGATTGAAAAGTTGTATTTACATATTTACAATATACAAGCATTTATTAATTATACTTATAATAATTTCGGTTTCCCTTAAAATCAACAAATAGGTAATTGATGGATGTGAAGAATGTACCTTGAGGTTATTTCGAGTACCAAATAAACAATTACGCACATACATATTTGCAGCTTTGAATAGAAATAAATCATTTTGTTTTCATAGGTTTTAATGAACTCTGGCTATAACTTGCCTGTTTAGATTATTCTGCCTCTGAAGTTCAGGATAGTTTGATACGTTAATCGAGGAATCGCAAACCAGGTTTCAGCTTTATTTAGGCCAATATCATAGTAATTCTTTCTACAAAGATAAGTATAATAAGCCACATTTTAGTACTTTATATTGGCTTTAATTTATGTTATATTAGGCATTTGAAGGTCTAATAGTTGCTAAGATAAAGTTAAATCAAAAACATACTTTCCAATTAACAAGTTTCTTTGTAATTATTAAACCTTTAGAAGAATAGTTTCTGTGGTCTAAATAAAACCAAAATTAGTTATTTACCTCGTTTTTTTTTTCTAATCTTTTGACTTGGTTCAGATCATTATCACAAAAACTAATCTTCCTCCAAAGATAAGTATTTGGAACTACTTGTTGATTTGTTCATTCTTTTAACGTCACTTATGCAGTCATCAATTTTCCCTATCCAGTTTTAATTAGGATAGGGACCATTAATTGAGATCGCATAGTCTAAGAATGTACCTACGGTGAACTATTTTCCATTATATTGTTTTTGTCGATCTGAAGGAGGCCTGTTATGTTGGTCGAAACGTTGGCATTCACACTATATTTAGTTTAGTTTTGGCCCTCTGCAGAAAACGTTCATCTGATAAGTTTTTAAATATAATATTTTTTTAATTATTACGCAGGTGTAAGTGGCCAGACTTCAGGAATGAATTAAGGACTTCAGAATAAGAAAAAAATGTCCTTTGGACTTGTGCAATTAAGGAGCAGTAGTCGAAAATCCAATGTTCGAGTCGATTTTTTTTTTTTTTTAAGTTTATCAACTTCTAGCTTCTCAGGAATAGATTTTTCGGGAAAAAAATTTCATACAAGGCAAATGGAATAAAGGTTGTAGGTCACTAAAGTCTACTAGAATTGACTCCAAACAATTGAACCTAGCGTCCTTAGATCCGGTTATAACCATGTTGACGTTCTAAATTTTATGTTTTTCTTATGATCACACAGTACAATTCAAACGTTATCACGGTAAATGAATTTATGAGAGTTGCTTGAATGCTTAAACATTAAGAAACATTATCTTTAGCCGTAAGCACACATTTTAGTCAAGTCTTCCGAAAATTTGTTCTTCGGATCTTAAAACAAGGAAAAAATCCTACGAAGGAATGATTACTAACGCATTCCTCAGAGAACGCATTCACTTCTAATGGTATTTTTTAGTATGGGTTATTTAGGCTATGATTAATTAATTAATACGTTCTAAATTCTTTATCAATGAATTCATTCGTTTATGCATTAATGGTCTCGGATAGAAATTTTCTGAAAGCAAACTGCACTAATATCCAAATATTTTTTATTTATTTTAAGATCCTTAATTCATATTTAATCCCTACACACATCCATATTTACTGGAAACCCCTTAGCGCATATGAGTGTATCTTCTCAATAAATTCTCAACTTCCTTCAATCTATTCCCCATGGTTACTTTTAAATAGTAATGTTGGATTATCAGGGAAAAAAAACACATAATATTTAGGACTTTAACTGAATTATATTCGGGCCCAAGGATAATAGGCTCAGTTGCTTGGAACCAATGTTTGTCGAGTTTAATCACCTACAAATTTTATCCAAAGATTTTTGCCTCCCCCCCCAAAAAAAAAATAAATAAATAAAAATAATAATAATAGCATAACAGCCTTCTTTGCTAAAGGTCACAGGACAACCCGCAGGTGGTGCTAGAATTTTTTTATTAGATATAAAAAATCCTCTGGTATGCCGTCTGAGGGAACGTAAAAAGGTGGTCCCGAACCAGTATGATGTCTGGTACTCGTTAAAGATCCCTATCGTAATTAAATCTGGATTGTCAAAATTTAGGACTCCCACTGTAGCATCGTCCGATTAGCCCACAGTAGCCTAAAATGACGTTAAATATTGTATTAGGTTGAGTCACATGAAATGTCCGTTTTTTATATTTTAGGATTATTATTAGGATATTAGAATTTTTATTAAAAATACGATATGAAAACAAGATAATTTTATTCGAAGTATTTACCTTCTTTTTCTACACATTTTTCCCAACGTGACACCAACTTCTTTACCCCCGAACTGAAAAACTCTGAGCTTTGAAGTGAAACAAAATCTGAACACGCACTTTTTACTTGATCATCATTTTCAAAAAGTTTTCCTTTGGCGAAGTTGTCTAAATTCCTGAACAGGTGGTAATCTGTTGGAGACAAGTCGGGAGAATATGGTGGGTGCAGAAGAACTTCGTAGCCCAGTTCTTTCTATTTTTGCACGGCATGTTTTGATACGTGGGGTCTTGCTGCCGCTCAGTGAAGGGTAATTGATTGGGAAGCTAATGTTTATGATACAAAGAAAGAGGATTAGTAACTGTTTACTTTAAATATGTAAACATTCGGAAGAAAACAACAGAGACCTGCAAAATCCTTTGTGTATTTCAGAAACTATAAAAACGGACATGTGAATTTCATGTGAAACAACCCAGTAAATAAACCAACAAACTTCATTTTCGAGCCCAGCATTAGATTTCTGGAACTCTAGCTGCTTAACTGCGCATTTCCAGATGCATCTCCAGAGGACTTTTTGTTCTATTTATGGGGTCCTTAATTCAATCCTGAATTTTTTCCACTTGACCCTGAAATACTCTGTATGTAAAGGCTCACGCATTTCTGCTTTGTTAGCAAATTTATCGTAATTGATATCGATATTTTCATTTTTTTTAATTAACAGCTTTAAAAAACTTTAAATGGAAATATCATCTAAATTTAGGGGGAAAAAAATTCTTGAGTTTCCATCATTACTTACAGACAAACAAACCGACCTTTCTCCGCAAATTGACTGGTTATACTTTGTCTAAAACCATGATACCACTACCCATGCTAACCACATAACATGGTTTGCGAACCGACCCTAAGACCATGGAAAGAGAGCTGTGATTTACACCCGGCCTATATAGTCCCGTGGAGGGGTCGTGTGGATGTTGCCATGGCGACAGCCCTATCTGTAACCAACCAGTCCCTAGCTGGGTTCGCATTTACTGACGCACTACTTCTTATGATAATAAAACGTAATAACAAGGATACAATAATATTATTGTCATTAAAAGAATTCTTCTCACAAGGATATTAGGTTATGGTTATTACCTTATATTTAATATTATATAGAAAATAATATCTGATAATTCAAACATTTCCGATCAATAAAAACCTGTGCCACTACAACCCATGAAGAGTCTTGGGCTCAGTACATATAGAGATTCTTACTGTTTCTAGGCCAACGGCCGTGCAATGAGGTGATTCGGCCGAGATCACGCTCAGCCTCAAGGTTTTTTCCCCATTTTTGGGTACCCACTTTATAGAGGCTGGGTCTGCCCCATGAGGATCTCCATACCCCAGGATCGCTCCCTGACTGAATTAACAGAACAAATAATATTCTGCCACTGCCGGGGTTCGAACCCAAGACCCGGGACCCGGAAAACAGTAGACTAGAGCTCTATCCACTAGACCACGCCGCTCCTTTTTTTTTTTTTTTTGCGATTAGTAGTATTATTTAAAAAAATAAGAATCCATAAATTATTTCAGAAAAAAAAATCATAAGATCATTTATTCTAAAAAAAAAAAAAAAAAGAAAAAAAGAAAAGGAAAATACATGTGATGGTAGTTTTTATTTCGGTTGATTAATTATGTCTTAATTACTGCCAATTCTGATGCATGAGATATAATAAGATTCGGCATTGATGGTTTCTCCATGATTTAATAAGCTGTAGTTTATCAAACCAAAATTGAGCCCAATAATCAATAGTCAACACCGTTTTTGATGAGTTAAATGCTTTGGAAAATGTTTTGCGATGCTGGACAGAAAGGGTCGTTTTTATTTTGGCAAAGAAGTGTTGTACAGACTTCATAACGCTGTTTTCGTCCCTTCGTTTAATTTTTTCTGGAACCCAACTTTCAAGGTTTTTATCATTCCAATCTCCTTGAGGTGTTCACTTGCTAAGGTTAAGTTTTTCTTGAAATTGTTCTGGTGTTTTCTTCCACCAAAGCTCGCAGAACATCCTCATCAAGAGAGGAGGTCCATCCTCGATCTTCTTTATCTTCAAGTATCCCACCCGAAATTTTTGAATCATTGAACATTAATACTGCCCTCACTCTTGACTTGATTAATCTGTCTGGCCATCTTCTTGGCCCTGTTTCAGCCGAATTTGAACTCGTAAAACAAAAATGTACGAACATCACGTGGTAACATCTTAGTAAAGACTGAATTACTTCTAAGCAGCGGAATGCTACAAAGGAAAACAAACATTATCGTTTGGAAGAGGATTAATAAGTGTTGATATTCATATAAAAAAATTATCCAATATACTTAAATCGCCTGTTATATATAGGTGTATTTTTAATAAAAACATAATACAATATTATTTTTCGAACAAAGCAATATAATCTAACTATCGTTAGTTGAGAGAAAATAGGGTTTCAACGTTCATTGAAACCAATACGGCTCCTAAAAGTTAGGTCTTATCGACGAATGTTCTCTGCTTAATTACTGATCAGGGAACTGTAGCAAACCAACAGAAGTGTATATAAATCTAGTGTTACATTTTTCTATATTTTTTTTTTTCAGTCAAATATGGAAATAACTGAGCTCTAAATATGAATATAAGACAAAGAAGAAAGAAAAGCTGAATCAAATTAAAAACTGTGACGAATCGGTTGTTATGCTAATGGTAGCGAGAAATAATAATGCGAGGAGCGGTAACTGTGTTGATAAATCGTAGCAGCATTGGCCAGGGATCGTTCACTAATGACCTCTTCCCTTCTCTGCTGTCAATAGATCTATTTCTACTTCTTTGTTCTTTTATCTCGTAGTCAACATCTTTTCACGATTGTCCTTCAAGTTTAAACGTTTAAGTATTTATCTAGAAATGTAGAAAAAATATTCCAATAAAAGTAAAATTACTTAAATTAAAAGTTATATTTTGGTTTATTATTTTCAATACTGAACCTTTGTAATCGACCAAAAAAAAAAAAACGTCAGTCCGCTGCATTTCTCTGAAACTACTCGCCTAACCTTTTTAAAATTCGCCACAACACTTAAAAACTTGATATCAGTTGGTTATATTTAAAATGTTGGCTGATTAAAAGTGATCAAATTCAATAATTCACTTAGTTTTTTTTTTTTTTTTAAGATGGAGAAAAATATGTATACAATTTTAGAATCTGTAAAGCGCGATAAACAAAATAAAAACAAAAAATTGAAACCTGAACTAATATACGCTGGTTACTCCATTATTTTCGAGCATAGAAAAAAAATGTATTATTCTTAAGGTTGATTTTGGGCTGAATAATTCTTCCATTAATACTCATTCTTTTATTTCATCAGTATGACGTTTCGGGATATTCTCCAATCTTCAGAAGTCTACAAAAATTATATTAAGCAATTTATCATCACATTAAAAATTACTATAATGAAGTGAATGGTTTAAAAATGTTTATAAAATAGGTGTCAATTGATAACAAAACTTTAAAACTATTAAATAACAAATTTTAAAATCATAAGGAGGCATTAAAAGCAAAAATTTAACAATGTTACATAATACTTAGTTAAATAAATAAATAAATATTATAAAGTTACCTTGTTATATATTCAGTAATCCCAACATTTTCACTAATCACACATTGAGGCAGGTAAAATAGTAAAACGAAGTCAATATCTAAATACATCAGATCTGAGCAAGAGTATTGCTCAGATCTTTGTCCTCAACTGGATTAAGGATTAGACCAATTTTTAACTTGTATATGGTTATTATTATTTCATATTGTGAAATTCTTTAAAACATTTATTATTAATTATTTATATTATATTTTTAATTTTTTAATTAAATCAGAATAGTGGTAACTTAACTGTCTTGAGTCAGTTTTAAAATTCACGGTTTTATCTATATTTTTATTGATATATATATATAGCCTCTATAGGGATTACTGAATATATAACAAGGTAACTTTATAATATTTATTTATTTATTTAACTAAGTACTATGTAACATTGTTAAATTTTTGTTTTTAATGCCTCCTTATGATTTTAAAATTTGTTATTTAATAGTTTTAAAGTTTTGTTATCAATTGACACCTAATTTATAAATTTTTTTAAACCATTCACTTCATTATAGTAATTTTTAATGTGATGATAAATTGCTTAATATAATTTTTGTAGACTTCTGAAGATGGGAGAATATCCCGAAACGTCATACTGATGAAATAAAAAATTGAGTATTAATGGAAGAATAATTCAGCCCAAAATCAACCTTAATAATTAAATGAGCTCTTCCTTGTTTAGAATATATTGATATAATGTATTATTCTTTTTAACCAAAAAGATGGTATCCCTACATGTGAATCATGACAGTATGTATATCTTGTATCAAATTTACTAAATGTATTTATAAAATAGTTGTAAATACCAATAAATACATAGCAGGTTTATAGTTTACTTTCCAATAATAATTACCTGCGGGTTCGTGCCGGTTTACAAGAAAAAAAATTTGTATTCCTTTTAGTTCTTGCTTTTTTTCAAATGCCCCTATAAATTCCAGTTTCTTTGTTTTAAATGTTTGTTTATTCTTTATGAACATATTAATGTCTTTAATTCTCATGAATCGTAAAAATAAATTATTACCTGATGCTCTAAATTTGTCAATAATTTTTTTTTTTTTTTATATTTTACTTAACCAACATACCTATAGATAATTAATTTTTTTTTTGTAATACATAGTTATGTGCAAACATAATTAGTAAAAGTAACTAATTATAATATTTTGAATAAAAATTTGTATGGATTTCTTTCATGTTTTTTTATTGTTAATTGAATGGTAATTACTCCTGTTACATGGAAAAGAGAGGGTTTTGGTTTGTCCAAAACTCCGTTATCCTGTTATAAAGTTGCTCCTATAAAAAAAGTGTCCTAATTAAAAGTTGCTGGAAATAAGGTGTGACGTCAAATCATAGGGTTCCAATTAAAAAAAAAAAAAAGAGTGTCTTCTGGAACACCCTGTACATCAAAATTAAAACCTGAATACAAAAATCGATTCCTCGTTACAAAATAATAGGGGTCTACGCTTAACCTTTTTTTCGTACAGCCAACAGTCTGGCCATAATACTACAATGTCCAATAATTTGGTGTTTCGCCCCAGTATGCATCGAAAGAAAAAATAAAATCACATAAAGGTATACCAGATATAGCACATCACATATCAACATCTAACAAAAATACTAACCAAAAAGAGATTACGATCATGCGATGCTGGTTGAGAAAATAAACCGCCGCACAGTGGACAGTGTTGTTAGGTAAACAAAACTCTGAAACTTGTCTATATTTAACCATTGGGGTCCCAGATTACGAAAAAAAAAATTAATTAAAAACTATTTTTTTTTGTTGACACGATTGGCTAGTGTAGAGTGGCCAAACGTCAAATTTATTTGCTAAAATCTAAATCTTCCCCATATTTTACGTTTGAAGTCCCAGAATACGAGAAAAATAATACAAAAAATCTAATTATGGTTTGGAGTTGCTAGATGTTATTTTATATCATTTAGGAAATTCTTGAAATTATAGATTGTAAAACTTTTGATTCGGAGTGTTGTGTCTTAAATAAATTATGATTCATTCATTTACTATTTATTTTTAAACACGGTATGGCGGAAAATATTAGTATTAAGGGTCTTGCCTACTAATAATAAAAAGATGAAGCACTGGAAAATTCCATACCTTTGTCCACCTAAATTGGTGATTTGGCCCACTGTGTTATATTTGATATCTCAACCCACTTTGGGGCCTATTTTTATTTGTAATAAAAATAGTGACCTCGAGGTAAGGAGACGACCTTACAGTGCATCAACCCGATCCCTTTTGATTGTCGACCTCAAACAAGGCCATCGCGAAAATGCCAATTCTCAGCGGGCTCAGCCATGCTTGACCGTATTCCAACAAGAAAGGAAACCAAGGCCTTCTCAATCTATTTCTCCGACTCTGGTGTAATTATTTATTTTATGTTTTATTATAGAAGACCACATACAAAGAGCTTCTCTCTAACACGAAGGCTTGTCTGATTCCTGAACAAGGAGAAAGAACTCAACTCTAAATGTTGTTCACTTATATCGATTGATTAAATTAGTACTAGAGAGGGTAGAAAGAATATTATTTCAATGAGGAGTCATGATATGAATAGTGTGAAGTTTTCGACTCTGGTTGAAATTCAGTGGCTACTTGTAAGATGCCCGCCCCATCCTGTTTGCAATATTGGAGTAGAAGTCATTAATCCACTGAGGGTGGGATGTGAGTAAACTGTGCTGAACATTCATACAGTAAGAAGGTATGAAATCAAAATTGGCACCTCGAAGAAATGGAAAATTTAATTGTAGAATATAATCTTCCTTAAAAACTACCTCAGACCCGTAAGATGAAGGATAAATCTGACGATTGTGCGTGGGTGCTGATAACCGTTTGAAAAACATTATGTTAGTGTAATATTTCTTCTGCTCATTCCGGTCAAACAGAGGCCGTGGATGGTCGCTTAGTGCTCTCATTAGTAATACATAGTAAATTGTTCTTGTATGTTGTATATTTTACTATAAACAGCTACATAAGCAGTTCACAATTGAGTAACTTTGTTATCTAACACAAATACAAATTTAAATAGATAGAACAAAAAACTGTCAAGTGGTTATATTTATATAGTGTGGCTCAACAATCCGGTGTCGAATCTTGGCCTCCTCCAACAGCTTTCGCCAATTTTCTCGGTCCCTTGCAGTCGCCATTCAATTCCGAAGCCTCAGTATTTTTGTATTATTACTTCAGCAGCAACACCATCAGTCCATCGCAGATTAGTTCTTCCTCCTCTCCTGGTGCCATGAAGTAGTTCCATCAGAAGTTGTCTTGGTGTACCCCCACTGCCCATTCTGACGATGTGTTCTGTCCATATCAATGATGTGATCTTTATTACTTAAACTATATCGGGCTCCTTATACATGGTGTACAGTTCCTGGTTTTTCCTTCTTTTTCAATCCTCTCTAATGAGAACACCACCATAAATACATCTGATAATTCTTCTTCCAAAGACAAAGAATTCCTTTTAACAAGCCCGGGAAATGGTCTAAGTTTCACACCCATATTCCAAGTACAACATAAAAAGTAGCAATTTACTCAATAGAAAAAGTTTTACCAATTTACGTTAAATTAATCACCACTAAATTTAATTATTTTTTTGTTTTTTATCGCTGTCTAGTGACTTCATCTCTCTCTGCAATGGTATCACTGTTGCATCTGATGGTTCTCTGCCTGTTTCGATCATATCCACAGGATTCCTGATTATCCTTCGCATGTTTTTACGCTGAAGCATTTCTGGCTGTTGGGTCACCTCTGCCCCACTGCGGTATCATTATATTACCGATGTGAATGTTTTTTTCTGCAGGTTTAGAACAATAGCACATCTTGGTGGTGTTTCAAGTTTGCGTTGTTCTAATGTAGAGCTTGCATCAGGATTGTAATTATTCCATGGCCAGGTTTCTGGTATTTATTTAGAGTCTTGATGAAAGTTGTGTGAAATGCTTTTAGGCTCTAAAGGTTTTTCCACTTTAGTAGATCTCAACTAGTGGATGTGTATTTTGATGACAAATCCATTATCCAATTCATTAAGGTAGAGTAGGTTTTCTTGGCGTTCCATCACAGTTCCAAATTTCCATAGATCTGAACCTGAGTAAATTCTCGGTTGAATATATGGGCCATTCTCAGCAAAACGTACAATCGGGTGCATCTTTATTGAAAATTTCAAGAGTTGAATTTTCGGTCCATACTTTTTTTTTTGGGTCCATATATATGAAATCTGATCTGATTTAGCTCAACTTAAAATTTAAAATTTTGAGAATCATCATACAAGGCTAAAACGACAAGAAACTGCCCGTAGATACCGATTACTACAACACTTATTAGACAAACGTTCAAAACTTCCAATATATTACAAAAATCTCATTTATGTTACCATCATCAGACCCATCTGGACATATGGAAACGAGCTTTGGGGCTCTACTGCGCCATCTAATTTCTCCCGCATCCAATCCTTACAATCCAAAATCCTTCGCAAAATCCTAAATGCTCCTTATTTCGTCACAAATAAAATCATCCATAACCACCTTTATATCCCACTAGCTGTTGCCAGCGACTTCGTCTGGGTCAATTTCTGTTATTATGATCGCGAGTAAGAAGTTTTTAAAAGAATATATTTTAAAATATTCTGCGTAAATGATATTTTTAGTTTTATTTTCTCGTGGTAGAAGAACATACTGGTTATCTCCGCTACTCGATCTGGACAATGCGACTTATAGTTGGCCTTGTGAAAAGCAGTCTTAACGTAAATCGATTCTTACGTGTTTAAATGTTTGCCCCCGTGATTTATTAATTGTTACGGCAAAAGATAACTTAACGGGAAATTGAATCATTTAAAAATTAAAAGGTAAGTCATTTGGAATCATTTTGATGCGAGGTTAATTTCCCCTCCGTTTTTTCCTTATTTTCCATTGATTCTTCACTCCTATTGATCGCAGCGTGATGTTATATAGCCTATAGCCTTCCTCGATAAATGGACTATCCACCACAAAAAGAATTTTGCAATTCGAACCAGCAGTTTCTGAGATTAGGGCGTTCAAACAAACAAACTCTTCAGCTTTATAATAGTATAGATTTGTTGCAGACCTCTCTCGTACCAGATATACCACTTTCAATTCCAAACTCCCAACCCACATAAACCCTCTTGTCCGTAACTTATCAACCTCACATATTCCTGACAACCCTCCCAGGCGATTGAAAAGAAGATTATCTCGGGATCTATTTACTTAAATAAACACCGAAGTTCTACCGCTGGGTAGTTTCTTCACAAGCCTTTTCACGCCCTTTATTATAATTCAACACTCTTACTTGTTGTATTCGTGTGTGTGTGTGTATTTAATAGCTCTGAAAATGACTTAAGCTCGACCTTATACTGCCTAGCCATTAGAAAACAAGACGAAAAGAAGTTCTTTTATTTTAAGAAAGGAACTGAATTCCCTTTTATCTGGCATTGACACGAACTATAATCAGTAAAACGTGGGCCTTTGTTGAAACGTAATTACATAGATTGAAGCGACGTCAGGTGCATAGACCGTGTTTATTCCCTCTTTATCTAAATCTATTTACGATATTTTCGTTAATTCTTATATAGAAACGTTTAGGAGTCCATGATATTAATTAATTGTTTGACCACTTTAATTTTAATAAACCAATTTAATTTTAATTGTACCTTTAATAGAAATGCTTGTTATGATGTAAGTTAGTAAAACTTCGCTCTTGCACATATCGTAATTTATTCGAGATAGTGTAACTTTCAAATAAAAATAACAATAAAGTTAGCAAAAAACCTTTCAAAATCACTATTACAGAAACTGAAAGTTTTCAATTTGGAAAACTTGTTAATAACAGATACAATATTAAAAATAAAACAATAAAATGAAATTGGAACAATGCCGAAATCGCAAAAATGTTTCTACTGATGTACGTTTAATCGAAATGATTAACCATCTTTCATTGCTGTTACTTTGATTATCATCTAAATTAAAAAAGAAATATTATTTTCCAGTATGTTATTTTTTTTAACTGATAAGGCAATACATTGATAATTCAAAGATTTTAAGATCTTATTTAAAAAAAGGAATCTTGGAAGGTAACCAAAAGGTCAAGAGAACTAAAAGAGTTTAAAAGCTCATAAACATTCATTATTGCTATAATAATAATTTCTATGTGTATAATTAAGGGAGCAGCGTGGTCCAGTGGAGATGGCGGTGGACTCATGTTGCCTGTGTCCCGGGTTCGAATCAGCTGTAGCAGGATAGTCATTTATTATATTATTTCCGCCGTGGGGTGACCCTGGGATAGGGGTACATCCTGCTCCTGTAAACCTATATGTACTGAACCCAAGAACATTTTTGGGTTGTTGAGGTACAGATTCCATGTAAACTAAATATAATTTATTATTTAAATTTTAATATTTGTAAGAAACTTTTAAAATTTCCTTCAAGTATGGAGATAAGGGAAACATGTAAGGTACGCAAAACAGACTTTATTTGATCTTTAATGAAATAAATTACTATTTTTCTAAAACAATATAACAAAATTTCGAAAAATACTCAATAATTTTTTTGATATTCCCTTATTTTAAAGGATAATATTACATTATTACTAAATTATCTTCGTCACATTTTTCCATTTAAACCTTAAGGCACTTGGTTAGTTCCTTGATATTTCTCAACTTTGACTACTGCTGCACGGTGTATAGGACTGTCTCTGGGGATCACTTGGAAAAATGTGTTGTCTGTGTCTGCGTGTCTATGTGTGTGGTAAGTCTATCACGTAAACGAATAGTCGTACTATACTGAAATTTCATATTTAAGACAACTATACGCCAAATATATTACAGCAGCTTTTTCCCTTAAAATCAATTGACCGGAAGTACTAATTTATACCAGGTATTTTGCACCTTTTTGCTCAAACGATTTTGATTCAACTCGCTATATCGATGTATCATTTAATG
Source organism: Piezodorus guildinii (assembly GCA_023052935.1). Lineage (NCBI taxonomy): Eukaryota > Metazoa > Arthropoda > Insecta > Hemiptera > Pentatomidae > Piezodorus > Piezodorus guildinii. The sequence goes on from CM041294.1 coordinate 38,164,563, forward strand.
GGATTTAATATCATATAGGTTTTATTCTGATTGAAATAGTCTGTTTGGGTTTTTTTTTTTTTTATTTATTTATTTTTTTAAATTCATTTATTGTAATTTACAACTGTATTACATAAAACAATGAGTAAATATGCAGAGTGAAGAAAAGTCGTGATAATGTCTTGAGAAAGAACAACCCAGTGGTAATTTTCAATCGCCTCGGAAGGTTATTGAGGAATATCTAAAGAAGATATATTACGGACAAGTGGATTTGTGGAGACAGGGAGTTTAGAATGAAAAGAGGTGAATCTATCACGGGCTATGTCTGCAACAAATGGGATATTTAGGTCATTATGGAGTAGTTGATTTGTGACAAAATAAGGGGCATTCAGGATTTTGCGAAGGATTTTTGATTGTAAGGATTAGATGCGGGAGGAATTAAAAGGTTTAGTACAGCCCCAAAGCTCGATTCCATATGTCCAAATAGATCTGATAATAGAGATGTAAATGAGCCTTTTTTTGTAATATACTGGAAGTTTTGAACGTTTGTCTAGTAAGTGTTGTAGTAATCGATATCTTCGAGCAGTTTCTTGTCGTTTCAGTCTTGTGTAAGGATTCCAAGTAAGGCGCTTGTCAAGATGGAACCCTAGGTATCGCTTTTGCTCTACAGGAGTAAGTGTGATGTTATTAAAGGATACTGGGGTGAGGGGAGAGAGGGAGAGAGCAGGAAGTCATCGGTTTGCGACGAAGTGTAATTTGAGGGTGATTTGGTGGAATATGTTGGGATTTATTTTAATCCTTCAATTTAGACACCATTCTTAAATTATGGGACTGAAGGGTTTGGGATGCAGTAATTGTATCATTATGGACGGATAAGACACACGTGTTATCAGAATAAGGGTCAGCTATATTAAGGGATAACAGGATAGGACCTAAGATACTACCTTGAGGCACTCCAGCAGATTGAGAAAATATGGATGAATATGAAAAGTTATGGTATACTTTAAAGAACGCGTAAATAAAACATATTTAGCGGGGAGGATTAGACGGAGTTTTGTAAAGCAGTCCCTGGTGCCAGACTCAAATGCTGTTAGAGCTTAAATGGCGTATTTTTGTATTTTCTTTCTTTAACCTACCCTTAATTTTGTACGTTCCAAAAGATTAGCCATGTCATCTTATTAGCATTTCTAAATAACGGCTTAATATAAAGCTAAACGAATTTGATGACCAACTAAAGGAGCAAAAATATTTGTTTTTTTTTTTTTTTTATTTTTTATTTTTTTTTTTTATTTATTGAGCAATATTACAATCTGTCCAATTCAGGACATTTTTAATAGTGATAAAGTACAACATTCATACTACATTCACACGATATATACAAAACTATAAATATTTGTTTAATGCAATTTTTTGTTTTTTGATATTAAGAACAGTAATATAGACGTATAATAGACCATTGGAAAGAGAAAGATAAAAAAAAAATCTCATACAGAGAGTTGCAAAAGAAAATGTTAAGTGACTAATGGGACATAAACCTATTACTGATACATAACAATTTAATATAGCTATACTATTTAATCTAAATCACATGTATCTGAACAGTTGAATTTATTTAGTTTTTATTTAAATTAACATAATTTTTTTTCAATTTTAAATTTATTTAGTACTGTTTGTTTTTTATTTTAACGTCACTTTATGCTACTGTGGTTAATCGGACGATGCTACAGTGGGAGTCCTAAATTTTGCCTATCCAGGTTTAATTAGGATAGGGAGCTTTAACGAGTTCCTGACATCGCACAGACTCCAGACCACCTTTTAACGTCCCCTCCAAAGGACGGCATGACTAAGGATTTTTTACTCTTACTAAAATAGCCTAGGACCACCTGTGGGCTTGAAACCGTGACCTTTGGAATAGGAGGCTGTTATGCTAGCCCTACTATAGGTGATCCCTATTTATTTAGTAGTTCATAAATTGATTTTAACACCTGAGGTTAGTGAAAGTCGTGTGTAGCCTGCACCAGATTTTTTTTTCAATACCAAAATAATAAATTTTCTAAAATAGACAGCAATGCGGGAAGAAAGGTTGCGAAGAGATAAGGTGCCCTAGCGGTGAGGTCAAGGCTGAGCCCAAAGAAGATTCCAATATGATAAAAAGAGTAAGCGTCACTTCCTGGGGTCAGGTCCATTTTTAGGAACCTTTTCCAGCTTCTACATCTTTTCTTATGGAAATTCACCGATGAAATATACATAAACTCGCTGTTCTCAGGGACTTCGTTCGCAAAAGTGGTAAAATTTCCAGGCATTATTTGCAATGCTACTAAAAGAAAGTATGAATTTACAGTATTAATTCGTTCATCAACGCACTTTCGGATAATGAAATATTTTATTATTATTATATATATATTATTATTACTATTATACTATACTATTTACTGACAAAATAATGTAAATAATGACAAATAATGTAAAGCACATTCTTATCATATTGTTAGTTTGCGTTTGGATTTGATGTCCTCAAAATTACTAGAGTTAGAGAGATTTTCCCAACCACGTTTTCAGCGGCGAAGCTCACTTAAAATGGACGTAAAACTTAAAGTATCAGCCAGAAAAATGTTTTATCCAAGGTTTTAAATTATAAATTTCGAATAACTGGTAAAAATAAAAAAAGTTTCCTGTGTCAAAATGAAATACTCTCATAAAAAGATGCGTGAATGATAAGCTTAGCTCAAAAACGAGAACTCGTCAGAAACTGAAATATCGTATATAAGAGGGGTACTTTTTTAACATTAAATGAGCTGGAGTACCTCTTTATTCGATGGTTATACACTGGTTTATTATTTCCAAATAACAATATCAGGACATTACTGTTTATATGGCTGTTGATAGGCAACTAGGTGATATGAAAAGTACTAATTCAAAGCATCATATCATAACACTGATTTCAAAACGCAATATCTAAGCTTGTTGTTAACCAATTTCAATGATTCTTTTTTTATTCTTTTGGTGCGAAATTTAATTATTTATAAAATGGCACTAAAAGTAACCGGTGTAATGACATCTATTATAATTTTTTTTTTGTATCTCGCGCATTACTGATTCTAAAACTCTATACATACTTATGAGCGCATTTATGTGTGAAATTTAATTTTTTTTTTTTTTTCACTTTTATATAATTATTCGCGGCTTTTTGGTTAAAAAACACTCATCAATTTTTTCTCTATCTTCGAAAATAACGTAGTTACAAGTGTATATATAAGCGAGATTTCAATTTTTTTTCATATTTCAATATATATATTAATATCGCTCCTTCTGATTCTAAAACTCTATACATCTTTTTCTCTATTGTCAAAAATAACTGAGTTATTAGCGTATTTATGTGTAAAATTTCAATGTTGTTTTTCCTTTTTTACTTTTATATAATTATTCGCGGTTTTTCGGTTAATAAATACTAATAAATTTTTTCTCTATCTTCCAAAATAACTGAGTTATTGAATAAAATCACTATTAATCGTCCACCATTTTAAAACTAACCAGCTGATATCAACAGTTTAAGTGTTAGGATCATCGTTGAATGGACTAGTATTTTTGTGGGAATTAAAAAAAAAAAAATTGGTCCAGTAGTTTCGGAGATATGCCGCGGACGGCGGACAAACGGATTTTTTATCCAAATTGATGATTACCGAATGGCAACAGTACTTTAAACGGTGCAATAGCAAAAAAACCAAAATTAAAGTAAAGAAAAAATGAAAAAAAAATGCTAATAATAAAAAAAAATTAATTAATTAAAAAATGACCAGTAATGTACATTGTTATATTTAATTAAGATCTTCTTTACAATTTAGATAACAATAATCGCTCTTTGAGAAAAATAGGTGATATGGTTCATTTTTTCGATACTATAAAATTATAGGTACTTTCTATTAAAGTTATAGAGTATTAGGCAGTGGAATAAATGAACCTTCTACTAGACAGCTTGTTTATTACTGCTATATATACAAACAACATGGCGCAGGGGACGCTACCAACTGGACTGTACTGTTTGTTGTTGGGCAGCTGTACACCTAGGTGGAAGTCAGTGCCACAACTATCTTTACATATACAATCGATATTTAACACACCCCCTCAATTGAATGTTTTCAAATATATATACATACACAAGTAAATATTCAATTGTATCTCACATACAAAACAAGTAAAAATATTATTCTACTACAAAATTCTACACCACAAAACAAGTAAAAATATTATTCTATTACAAAATTCTATACAACAAAACAAGTAAAATATTATACTATTACAAAGTTCTATACAACAATTTTAGCACAATATATATAAATTACATTAATATATTAATTAATCAAAGTCTTCCGAAACATTTGAAACTTATCAAAGGCAAGTGGTTTTGTGAACAAATCTGCCACATTGCGGTCAGAATTGATGTGTTCCACAGATATTATTTCTTTGGAAATAAGATCTTTAACAAAATGGAATTTTATATCAATGTGTTTTGCTCGTTTAGAGTTTTCACAATTCTTTATAAAAGCTATAGCACTAGTGTTATCCACCAACAGTTTTCCACTTACTGTTTCACCACTGAACTCACTAATTATTCCACTTAAACTCACAATTTCCTGTGATGCCATTCCTCCTTTTTATTAGCATCCTCATAAGATGATGGAACTCCATCTGATCGGCTTACCATACAGTATGCATTATATAACTCATAATCATTTAGGAAATGAGGTTTTGACCGGTTTCTCTGAGGTCTAGAAGTTTCTTCTGAATGATCTGGATTGGATTCTTCATTCTGAAGTCTTGAAGGGTTTTCTGACTGCTCTGGATTACAATCATTCTGAGGTCTAGAAGTATCTTCTGGCTGCTCTGAAATATTAGTGTTATTCTCTTCACCATTTTTCCTTCCCTCTTCATAGCTTCCACCACTATTATGATAGACAATAGGTACATTTTTAACTTCTTTATAGGGCATTTGGCTCTCCTCGAATATCACATCTCTAGATCTAATAACTTTCTGCTCATCTGGCAACCAAATCCTATACCCACCACCACAATAACCAACCATCACCCCCTCCTTGCTTCTGGGATCCAATTTGGAACCTTTAGGAAGAATGGTAGGCCATGCTCGGCAACCAAATATACGAAGTTTAGACAGATCATTTCTACCATTCCATTTTAATGAGGGAGTTTCACCTTTATTTAAGGCTGAAGTAGGTGACCTATTCAGTTCATAAGCACAACATCGAGCTGCTTCCCCCCACAAGAACTTGGGGATGCCGGAATCTGATACCTTAGTACGCATCATATCTAATAGTGTCCTATTCATTCTTTCACTCTTTCCGTTCATTTGAGGGCTATATGGCAAAGAATATTCTAATTTTATACCTTTATCTGAACAATATTTTTGAAAAAATTTAGACGTAAATTCTCCTCCATTATCTAAACGTAGCCTTTTCACTGGGACACCCTGTTGCCTTTCTAGTTCCGCTATATAATCCATCAGGTTTGTTTCAGCTTCGCTTTTCATATGGAGAAGTTTAACGTACACAAAATGAGTAAAGTCGTCTAAAATCACCTGCATATACCTATGGCCTTCAACTGATTCAGGATTGAAAGGACCACATATATCAGAGTGAATTAATTCACCAACCTTTGAAGTGCGTTTCCTATTATTTGAAAAGGGCTGTCTAGTAGCCTTACCTTCAATGCATGCCGAACACTTCTTGTCACTATAGGGTAATCCTAAACTTTTAAGTCCATGCCGATTCAAATGTCCTAGACGTTTATGCCATAAATCTCCATCCGTAGCACTTGTAATGTTGCACTTGACTTGATTATCACTGGGTTCATCAAACGTAAATATGTACAATCCATTCACTCGTGGACAACTCAGCTTAAAATTTCTTCCGCAGATTTTCATCTCCTTAGAATCTGTAATCACTTTTAAGCCTTTTGAGGTAACTGCACTCACTGATAATAAATTATGTTTTAACCCCGGAACTATCAAACCTTTAATGTTTACAATCCTACCTTGAGAGGTTACTCTTAGGGTACCTTCTTTTCTAGTAAACATCTTATCACCAGTAGCTATATGTATGGCAACATCATGATCAAGATTTGAAACATTAGACAAAAGGGGTTCCAATTCTGCCTTAAAAAGATGGTTACTCGCACCTGAATCGACTAAAAACACATTGTTAGATGATGGTTTAATATTACCGCAATTTAGGGCCACCATTACAACTTCTTCTTCTACATCTGCCGTATTTCCCTGGATTGTTCCTCTTCTTTTCCCACGAAAGCTTCTATTAAAAGATTTACTTCCACGGTTCTGCTTATTTTTGGGACATTGTGCCTTGAAATGTCTTTTATCCCCACATATAAAGCAACCACTCTGTGCTTTAAATGATACTTCTGATGATGATGCACAAGCTGATGACTTTGACTTTAACTTTGTATCTGTATCTAGAAGTCTGGCTCGCACAAAATCCATTTGGACTTCTAAATTAGTTTCTAAAGCTGTCACAACTGTGTTGAATTCATCTGGTAAAGACATCAAAAGGTGACATACCTTGTCTGACTCTCCTAGAACTGTGCCTTGTTCTTGAAGGTTTCGGATAATGGTATCAAATGCCAAAAAATGTTCTTCCATATTTCCATGAAGAGAATATTTCAGGCCCATCAACTTTCTGTACCAAGTCAATTTTGAAAAAGAGGTAGATCTGACAAAAACCTTCATTAAAGCATTTATCATTTCCTTGGAAGTTTGGCAATCCATGATTATTTCCAGATGTTTATCTGAAATGCCTTGGATAATGATGGACTTTGCCTTTGAGTCTTTAATGAGAAATTCCCTTTTCTCAGCACTAGAGGTAGGAGGATCTGCTTCCAACACATCTTTTACCTGTTCTCTTTCCAAAATAGATGACATTCTGAAAAACCAGCTGTTAAAACTTGTTCCGACCAGTACTGGAACTCCTGAAGTAGTAACTGACGCCATAGTACCGGTAAACAAAAATCACTAATAAAATAATATCACTTCGCGACTACGCGTTGACACTATACACAAATACTATGCTCTGCACAAAAATACTCTGGGCCCATAACCTATTAAAGTTATAGAGTATTAGGCAGTGGAATAAATGAACCTTCTACTAGACAGCTTGTTTATTACTGCTATATATACAAACAACATGGCGCAGGGGACGCTACCAAGTGGACTGTACTGTTTGTTGTTGGGCAGCTGTACACCTAGGTGGAAGTCAGTGCCACAACTATCTTTACATATACAATCGATATTTAACACTTTCAAGGGAAAAAATAAATATAGTCAACTTTTATAAGTGGGTGTAGCAGTTATCTAAAGGAAATAATATATATCAATAAAATAAGGTAATTTGTAGTTAATTGTATATTATGAAAACATTTTTATTTAATAAGCGACTTCATGAAAATTGGTATATATAGATATAGAAAAAATTTAATAAATGTAACTAAAAGCAAAATTTTTAAAAACTTTTTAGTCTTGATTGACGAATTATATAAAAATGATAAAAGATGGTGGAAGAAAAAAATGTGCTTGGTTTAATATGGATAAAAAAAAAAAAAAAATATCCGTATTTACTTCCTGTCAGACTATTTCAATCAGAACGAGACCTACATGATATTAGAAGGCATTAAATTGTACATCGACATAGGAAGTTTAATCAAAATCGTTAAAGCCATTTTTAAGAAAATCGTAAAAAGGTGCAAAATGCTTGTTATAAAGTAGAGAATGTTGCTGGAACATCTTGGACATATATATATAAGCAAAAAATATGATATTTCAGTTTCATACGACTATGCAAGACTTACCACACACACGTCTATTGCCGGTGGAAACTTGAATTCCAAAATTTTCACGATCACAAGTCTCCCTTATTATGTATTTCATAATAGATAAGTGAAGGAAAAAATGTTATCTAATAGGCAAAGTTTCATAAGGTATTGAAAAACAGATAAAATTAAATTATTGTTGTAGATAATTTCTATTGTTATAACAATTTTAGCACTATTTAAAAGTTCTTCAATTGATTTTAACAACGAAGCTTTTTAAGAGTCAATGATCAAGGAGTTCTAAAACGAAACGAAGTAATTACATATGATGGAGGAAATTCCAAATTTATCAGTCTTTGAAAAAGAGATGTAGGATTTTGCAAGTTGGGGCCTCAGTGGTGGATGGGGTATCTCACCGTTGGATGATTAAGGCAATGGGGAGCTTAGCCTGAGACTGATGTGGTCCCACGGGGCTGCGAGAATGAATCTGATTCATTTATTCATTCCTCTCATTTCGTCCTCATCGGATAGCCTTCTATACCCTCCGTCGAAATAAGGGAGGCTCTACATTATCCAGACCGAAAGCGGGTAATAGGCAAAACATAATCCTTAAATAAGCATTATTACTATTTATTACTACAAACAACTAATTCTTATTATTTTATATACTATTATTAAATTGTTTTCAAAAACGCTGCAAATTATTACACAATGGTTTATTATTTCCAAATAACAATATTGGGATATAACTGTTTATATGGCTGTTGATAGGCAGTTGAGTAATATGAAAAGCACTAATTCAAAGCATCAAATCATAACACCTCCACTGATTTCAAAACACAATATCCAAGCTAGTTGTAAACCAAATTCAATGATTTTTTTTTTTTATTTGGTCCAAAAGTTTTTTGGAGAATAGCACTGGGATCTCTTGGAACCCTGATTTGCTATCTGCTTGTAAATGGCAAAGTTTAGTTTGTCGCTACCGAGTGTATAACGTAAATCATTAGCTCAAGATATTGTAATTCTTTTTTTTTTTTTTTTTTTTTTTTTATCGCGCTTTACTGATTTGATTTTAAAACTCTATACACACTTTTCTCTATCTTCAAAAATAAGTTATAATGAGTTATAAGCGTATTTATGTAAAAAATATCAATTTTTTTCTTTTCTTTTTTCTCTTTTATACAATTATTAAAAAACAATAATGATTTTTTTTCTATCTTCGAAAATAACGTGGTTACAAGCGTATATATAAGCAAGATTTCAATTTTCCAATTTATTTTATTTTCTTTTTTCTCTTTTATATAATTATTCGCGGTTATTTGGTTAAAAAACGATAATGAATTTTTTTTCTATCTTCGAAAATAACGTTGTTACAAGAGTATATAAGCGAGATTTCAAATTTTCAACTTTTTTTCCCATATTTTATTACCTCCATCTTATTATCATTTTAAGTTACTATTTAATTTGGTTTGTTTCCATAATTTTATTACTGCCATCATATTATTATTTTTGTTTTAATTGTATTTGCTGTTATCTAGTTTCTCTAAGCTGAAACGTCGGTACACACGTTTTATGTTTTCCTATTTATTGATTACCGCATCCCCAACGAACTTCTCCATCATATTTCCAAAATCTGGTTTGGAGGAATAAGCTGGTCCAGTACGTTAAGCCGTAATTAACGGGAATATAGCAATTCATATTTTATTTGAAAGATTACATAATTATTTGTTGAAATATAAAAAAGACTCGGTGTTACGATGAGGATAATTCGCATAAATATTTTAGTGATTCGTTTATTATTCATCTCACGGACTCAACACGCCCATTCGGAGCGATATAGATTTATTTATTATAGTTATATGATTCAGAACATACAAGCCTATTAAATATTCAGACTTCTGAATTCTTCGGTGGATTCACATTTTCTAAGCAAGATTTTGTTTTCAAAACTTTCTGGATCTTTTCCCTGTATAATTTAGCAACCGAGCAAGTATTTGCAGCCGCGAGGATACAAGTAAAGTATAAAAGATTTGTTAATTTCCTTTTCGTTCCTAAATAAAAGTACTGGACAAAGTCATTGTGCGATAACAAACAACTTCACTCGTATTAATATGATCAGAACTGTTCCATTGGTAATAAATATAGAGATGATGTAAATTTCATGAGAAACATATTGAAAAATAAGAAAATTAAACCGCTGAATTGAAGAAATAAATGTCAAAGAGTCGTCGAGATAACATACTCTTTGGTTTTGACGCCATTAATTAAATACTATTTGCAATTTCAACTTTGAGAGAAAATGCTAGGATCTTAAAAGATGAAACAAGAAAGGTTATCTTAAGGTCTCCCTTTAGCAGCAGACAAATTATATTGTAAATAGGAAGCTGTTTTGACATTTATAACGGTAAAAAATAGACGATAATAAATTGCACATTCTGCATTCAGTGCAAATAGTAATGAGACGACACGATCTACAACTGACGAGTTTGGTTAGTTGTAACGAGCACAATAATAATTATTATTTTTTATTTATATGAAAATGCAGGAAAAAAAAATTATTGAAAGAAAATTAAAACAGTATATAATATAACAGTAAATTTCTATGAGAGAAGTTGGTTCAGGGTGCAGTCAATTAAACACTCAATTAAGCGTAAACTTAATTTATTGGTGGCTACGTTTCGGCCTATATTATAGGCCTTCTTCAGGGTGGTTGTGTGAGCTGAAAACGTTAGTCAACAACAATGGGATCAAATTGATCTGCACCCTGACCCAACTTCTCTCATATATACACACAGTCAACCATTGTCACTTCATAGTAAATTTCTAGATTAATTATAATACAAATATATACATAAAACATATTATGCCTTCTACAAACCTCCCCTAATTAGGGGTGATGGCCTCACTTACCTGGAAACCAAACCTTGAGGAAGAAAATTAAAAATATCGGTATTTGTTTGTTTGTTTATTCCTTTAACGTCACTTTATGCTACTATGGCTAATCGGACGATGCTACAGCGGGAGTCCTAAATTTTGCCTATCCAAGTTTTATTAGGATAGGGATCTTTAACGAGTACCTGACATCGCACAGGCTCGGGACCACCTTTTAACGTCCCCTCCGAAGGACGGCATAACCAAGGATTTTTTACTCCCATTAAAAAATCCTAGGGCCACCCGCAGGTTTGAACCCGCGACCTTTGGTATAGAAAGCTGTTATACAAGCAACTATGCTATGGGTGACCCCAAATATCGGCATTTAAGCCCTGTCAGACTATTTTAATCAGAATGAAACCTACATGATATTAAAGCCCGTTCAATTTTACATCGACATAGCGAGTTTAATCAAAATCGTTAGAGCGGTATTTGAGAATATCGTAAAAAGGTGCAAAATGCATGGTATTAAGTAGAACTTCCGGTCTGTCGATTTTAGTGAAACAGTTGCTGTAACATATCGGACTTATATTTGTCTTAAATATGAAATTTCAGTTTCATAGGACTTTTTGGTTTTCGTGCTAGATTTACCACACATACAGACCTTTTTGCGGAACTTGGTTATTAGGACTCAGGAGACCCTAAAACCTTAATTTCCGTTGAAAACTGGAATTCGAAACTTTTCACGATCCGAATTCTTTCCCTTTCTATGTATTTCATATATAGGAAAATGAAAGTAATAAGTAAATTACTGCTTATTCTCCAAAGGAAAATAGCGGTATTTGGTTCTACACTCACTTAACAGAGAAAGTAAAAACATAAACTGATAATGTCTCGTAGATTGTGTTAAGAATTGGTTACGGCGAAGATTATTTGTTTGAGCCGCCATTGATTAGAAGTGCGTAGATAGGCGTTAGGAATGCAGCTATCTAATTGATAATAGCACTGTATGACGCAATCCAGCAGAATTCTTTCGAGTTTCTCATATTTTTAAATTTGATTTGTCTTATTTACAAGAATTATATATGAATTATTCCAAACTTTAAATATATCTCTCTTACGATAGATGTTTATTATTAAACCAGCAATAGATGGTTGCAAGAGGTGAAGGCGTTATATTCAAGACGACTCTTTGGGTATGGGACTTGGCGTTACGATGGTGAAGGTTTAGGTACGAACTCATCCATCACCCACCGGAGCGTATAAGGATGGCAATATGGAAGGCTGGCTCCGCTCAATATGTCCTTTATTAGCTACTATATCTTCCTTCATTTAGTCATATTTATCAATAACATAAAAAATTGTTAATTTTTTCAGTCATTTATGCTTTATGCTACAGTGGCTGATCGGACAATGCTACAATGGGAATAATAAATTTTGCTTTTCCAGGTTTAATAACCATAGATTTGTTTCCTACCTTTAAAAAAAATCTGGTGCGCTCAACACACGACTTTCACTTACCTCCGTTGTTAAAATCAATTGTATAATTTTCAAATACATGTAGAGATAAACATAAATTTTTAAAGAATTAATTTAATTGAATTTCAATTGAAACATGTGTTATATTAAAAACTCTATTATATTTTTATCTACAACAATCAGTTAGTTTTATCGGCTTTTCATCACTCTCCATTACCATTTACAAGCTTGGGTATCAGATAATATTTTTTCTAAAATCTTTAGCTATCCAACGGTATATTATACATCTATATTACTGCTACGGTAGGGACAATGACAGGTGGGCCGCGCCTGGACGGTCCTCGAAGTACCTAGGACGGCCCACCCGCCTCTCGGCCCTTACGGCAGGCAGCGTGTCTAGAATCTTCGGTGGTGGTACAAATACCGGTCCACTACGCCTGGGGCAATCCGGCTCAACAAGTATCAGTGAACAGTGACAGTGAACCGTTCGTGACAGTGTGACAGTGTAGTGAAACTGTGTGTCAGTATTGTGATAACCGGTCGGTGGGAAATTAGAAGACTGTTTATATATAAGTTATTGTTGTAAGTTTTAGAATAAGTCTAGCAGATTGTATAAATTTACTTAAGTAGTTATTTGTTAGGAATGCCTCATTCTATATGTATACTGTTTAGTAGTTAAGCTAGTAATTCAATTATTATTATAACTATAGTGGTTAGTAATTCTTTTGTATTTGTACATTCTGTATTTAATAAATATTCGTACTTTGTAAAATGGAGTGGTTCATTTCTCACACCCCGTAGCCCGTAACATTACTATTCTTGTGTTCAAAAACACGAAAATTGCATAAAGAAATATGTTTACACTTTTCTCCTTTAGTTGTATATCAAATTCGCCCAGCTTTCATATTTAGCCGTTATTTATCTATGCTTATAAGATAATTACCTAATTTGTTTAAATTTACAAAATTTATTGTACTTTAGAGGAAGAAAATTTAAATTACCTGCATTTAAGCCCTATTTCAATCAAAATGAAACTTACATGATGTTAAAGCCCATTAAATTTTACATCGATATATAGAGGTTAATCTATACTATTAGAGCCGTTTTTGAGGAAATCGTAAAAAGGTACAAAATGCATGGTATTAAGTGGCTCTTCTGGTTAGCTGATTTCGTGAAAAAGTTGCTGTAACATCTCGGATGTAAGTTGTATTAAATATAAAATTTTTGTTTCATAGGACTTTTCGTTGAGGCCCGGGAGTTACCACACACACACACACACAGACCTTTTTTCGGGACTTGGTTATTGGTCACTAAAACGTGTATTTCCGTCGAAAACTGTATTTTGAAAATGTTCACGATCGCAATACTTTCCCTTACTATATGCTTCATTTATAAGTAAGTGAAAGTCAAAATTATCGAAATTGGTTGTTAGTATAGTGACAAGTCTTCAGAAGGCCTGTTTATTTAAGGAATGAATATGATGGAGGTTGGTGCCTGCCGTTGTAGAAGCACGTACTGCAGCACCAGGAATAAGTTATCCTTCCAGATAGGGGTGAATTATTATTTTGTGTTCATTGCGGTGTGGGTGGAGCTGCCTGGTGAGTATCCGCTTATCCGCACACACACACAGACCTTTTTGCGGGACTTGGTCATTTAGACTCAGGGGACCCTAAAACGTGTATTTCCGTCGAATAGTGGAATTCGAAAATTGTCACGGTCGCAATACTTTCCCTTACTGTATATTCCATATATAGGTAAGAGAAAGTAAAAATGAAGTAGCACCATTCGTGCATAAAAATAAATAAAGCTTCTATTTGAATATCTTTAACTAAAACATATAGTACATTAACCCCACAAAAAAAAAATACCCAGGTAAAATACTTATAACGAATGAAGTACTTTATTAATTCATAATTCGTGGTTTGAACTCGGGAACGCGAGAGCAGTAGATGAGTGCTCTATCCAATATACAACTCTGCTGCCTATAAAAATTATCTAAAGCAAAAAGGAAATAATAGCGAATGAATTCGAATAGCCGATTCTTGGTAATTGTACAATAATTTATAAATATTCATTAGTTAAGACGAAGTATTTATGGGTTATATCGTTAAGACTAGAAGAGCCCCAATGAAAGATTTTAATAAAGCTGACATTGTTATCTAACTGCAAATGTTTATCTTTGCACGCTGCAGTTTTTCATTGTAAGGATCGTGATAAGGTCGTCCCAAGGTCGCTGTTGACATATCCAAGAGCTATCCAGGGGTCTCCGACTTTTAGGACAGTTCTCGCAATTACAAGTTCCCTTTTAGATTTTATTTCTTTATTTGGAATAACTATCCTTGTTATGTCCATCCATTGTTATGTCTTAAATTGAAAACAAATTCCTTCTAATTTGTATATATTTATAGTTGTTGTTTAAATCATTATTTTTTAAGCCTAAGAGCATGGTTCAATCTAACATAATTATTTACTCATGAATAATACGGAAATTCGTCAATATAAAAGTGGTAAAAAACTTAATGAAAAGTATTTTTAAAAATATATTATTGAAGGAGAAGATTCCCAAGGTGAAAGTTTTCAAGAATTTGATATTTTGGCATATTTTTAATCTAATCGTTTAGCTTTAAAGATTTAATTTTATTCAAAACTATAATCAAAACATTTCCTTACATAACGTAAAAATAAAATAATTAATATAATAAAATGGGAAAGCCCGTGACTGCGTGGTTTAGCACACTAGTTTACCGCGCTAAGGCGGTGAGTTAGAATCCCAGTCCGGTGTGGACTTTTCCAACCCTATAATTAAATAGGGATTAACTCAAAACTTCTCCGTCAGCCAACTGGCGGCCATACCAAAATAGGCGTAGGGAGTGATGACCCTACCCTATAACATATTATTGAGAATCTGTGTTTGAGACCCTTCATCCAAAAAAAAATAAATAGATTAACCTTTCTATGTTTTAATGCTAAGAGAATCATATTAATTAATTCAGTAATGAATAAAGTAATAATAGATTTCGCGCTTCCTGTAAAATTTCCTGAAATGGAAATAATACTTTTCGGAAATCATCGTCTCAAATTTGTCATTCAAGTAGAAGATATTTGACTGAATGTTTTTGGGTAATACCATACATGTCAAACCATTCAGGGGTTGTCACTCACGCCTGTCAGAGATTTTTTATTGAAAAACTAAATTTATTTAGGGAATGCCTAAATAAAAAATGAAGCCAAATTTTACTTAATTCCAATGAAGTAATTTTAGGATAATGGTATTAATAAATTTGAACTTCAAGGACATTTTGAACTGGAATAAACCAATATGCATTTGCGCTTTTCTATGTAAATGTAACATTTATTGAGGAAGTGGCTTCGAAACTCATTTCATTGGGGCTCTTCTAGTCTTAACGATATAGATTTTGTAGGAAATAAGATATTGCCAAAAGTATTGGCATAATGGCTTTTCATCATTGATGAAATTATTATTAGTTAAAAAATATTTCAAACTGGATGTTTTTAGAGCGAAAAATAGCTTTACTACGAGGCATGTTTTTTAAGC
The DNA here is from genome assembly GCA_023052935.1 of Piezodorus guildinii. Lineage (NCBI taxonomy): Eukaryota > Metazoa > Arthropoda > Insecta > Hemiptera > Pentatomidae > Piezodorus > Piezodorus guildinii. The sequence continues at coordinate 38,180,278 of CM041294.1, forward strand.
AAGTACCGTTTTGGAATTAAAAAGATATCGCAACAATTTTATTTTTAGATGAAAGCCTGTACCTTAATCTACTTTTCTACATAATTTCCATGAATTTTGAGGCACTTGTCATAACTCGGTACCAGATTTGAATACCCTCCTCAAAATATTCTGCCGCCTGACTTGTTAACCACTGCATCACAAATGTTTTGGCTTCGTTATCGTCTTGAAGACGCCGACCGCCCAGGTATTTCTCTCACCTTTTCGTCCACATTCTGCATCAAATCTTCATTAACGACCGAAAGTCGCCTACTCTGTTCTTCATCATGTACATTTGTGCGGCCACCTTTAAAAGCTCTTACCCATTTCCTTACTATGACATCACTCATAATGTTTTGTCCGTAAACTTCAACGATCCCACGATGAATATCGATCGGTTTTTCGCCTTTAGCACTAATAAATCGTATAACAGCCCGTACTTCACAATCAGCGGGACTCACGATTGTCGAAGGCATCTTAAACACTCAGTAAACAACGTATACAATGAATAATCTCACTGTAATGGCGTCAGTGCGTAGACAAGAGATGTAGGTAACCAGCGCGCATGCGCGAAACGCCGACCGTAGCTCTGCTGCGGCGGAATCGCAAAACGGTACTTACTTAAAAAACATGCCTCGTAGGAACTTTCTCCAGATTTCCTAATACCACATCTATTACTGAATAGGTTATTAGAGTTCTAACAAAATGGTGAAATAATATTGGTAGGTTTTTGAATTTAGGGAGATTTATTGGAACGTAAATCTAACAATGTTTTTGTGTGTTGTGGTAATTTTTGGACAGTTAACAAGTTTTTTTTTTTTTTTTAAATATGTGAGGAAATACGTTCTGGTTAAACAGGACATTATAGAACTAACATTTACTTATTTGCAACACACTTAGAAATTGGGTGCCATCTTATGTCTTAATCTAAATATAATGATGATATCTTGAGTGTTTCATATTCTTTTATCTTTGAAAACTAATCAAGTTACATAATTATTTTTCTATTTAACTGATTATGGTCGCATAAAATACCCTTATATTATATAGTTATTCCAGAATTTGTTCACTGAATCATTCTTAATGTTATAAGTTGTACCAAATATATCATATAATAATAATCAAACACTTGTATCAGAATATGTTATTATTATATTAAAATTAATCGCACATTCATCAATATAATTTTCTGAACTGGTAGATTTGTACTAATTTATTCATAATGAATACTATGAAAATACTAGTAATGTTTGGGATCATCTGTGTTGTAATGGCTAGCACAATAGCCTTAAATGCTTAAATTCACGAGTTCATAACCAGCAAATAGCTCTAGAATTTATAACGGTCCTCACGGATCACAGTCAACCAGAGTAGTTAAGCGGATACTCACCACGCAGCTCCACCCACACCGCAATGAACACAAAATAATAATTCACCCCTATCTGGAAGGATAACTTATTCCTGGTGGTGCAGTACGTGCTTCTACAACGGCGGGCACCAACCTCCATCATATTCATTCCTTAAATAAACAGGCCTTCTGAAGACTTGTCACTATACTAACAACCAATTTCGATAATTTTGACTTTCACTTACTTATAAATGAAGCATATAGTAAGGGAAAGTATTGCGATCGTGAACATTTTCAAAATACAGTTTTCGACGGAAATACACGTTTTAGTGACCAATAACCAAGTCCCGAAAAAAGGTCTGTGTGTGTGTGTGTGTGTGTGGTAACTCCCGGGCGAAAACGACAAGTCCTATGAAACTGAAATTTCACTTTTAAGGCAACTATACGCCCGAGATGTTTCAATCCCTTTTTCATCAAAATCAGGTTACCAGAAGAGCCACTTTATACCATGCATTTTGCACCTTTTAATGATTTTCTCAAAAACGGATTTAACGATTTTGATTAAACTTCCTATATCGATGTAAAATTTAATAGACTTTAACGTCATGTAAGTTTCATTCTGATTGAAATAGAACGACAGGGCTTAAATGCCGATGTTTTAAATTGTCTTCCTCTAAAGTACCTTTAATTCTGTAGATTCTATAAAAATAAGTATATTATCTTGTCAGCATTGATAATTAACAGCTAAATATGCAAGCTGAGCGAATTTAATCAACAACCAAAAGAGGAAACTGAAAAAAATATTTTTTAATGCAATTTTTGGTTTTTGAACATTAGAACAGTGATATATATGTATAATATACCGTTGGAAAGCAAAAGGTTTTAGAAAAATCTGGTGCGGGCAACACACGACTTTCACTTACCTCCATTTTTAAAATCAATGAATGAATTTTCAAATATACAGTTAGAGATCAAAATAAGTGAAACTATTAATGAATTAATTAAATTGAATTTATATAAAAGCATGTGTTTTATTAAAAAATCTATTATATTATTATCTAAAATAATCAGTTAGTTTTATCTTCTTTTCATCACTCTCTATTAACTTTTAAAAGCTTGAGTATGAGATAATATTTTTTCTAAAATCTTTAGCTTTCTAACAGTATACATGTATATTACTGCTCTTATGTTCAAAAACAAAAAAATGCATTAAAAATATATTTTTTCTGTTTTCTCCTTTAGTTTGGTATCGAATTCATTCAATTTATATGTTTACCTGTTATTCATCAGTTGTAACAAGATAATTTAGTTATTTTTATAGAATCAACAAAATTAAAGGTACTTCAGAGTAAGAAAATTTAAAATATCGGCATTTAAGCCCTGTCAGACCATTTTTATCCAAATGAAACCTACATGATATTAAAGCCCATTAAATTTTACATCGATATAGCGAGTGAATGAAAAATGGATCGTATAAAGTACATCTTCCGGTCAGCTGATTTTGATGAAAAGATTTTGTAAAATATCGGGCGTATAGTTGCCTTAAATATGAAATTTCAGTTTCATAGAACTTACCGTTACCGCCCGGGAGTTACCCCCCCCCCCCACACACACACACACACACACACACGCCTTTGCGCCTTTGCGCCTTTTGCGCCGTCGTCACATTAGATGTGAGAAACGCGTTTAACACGGCAAGATGGAACTGCATTCTTAGAGCTCTGCAGAAAATGGGCGTTCCCATGTACCTCAGGAGCATTATCAGAAATTATTTCGCAGGCAGGATCATGATATGCTCAACAGAGGACGGCCCAAAGACATTCAGGGTGAATGGTGGAGTACCCCAGGGATCAGTACTGGGGCCTCTATTGTGGAATATCCTGTATGATGGAGTTCTTAGGCTTAACCTGCCAGAAGGTGCCAAGATCATAGGTTTTGCTGATGATGTCGCAGTCGTAATCGAGGCGAAATATAAAGACGAAGTAGCCTTGAAGGCAAATCAGAGTATCTCTCTGATCCGTGATTGGCTGACATCGGTGGGGCTCCAACTGGCAGAAAGGAAAACAGAGGCCCTTCTTATAAGTAGCCGTAAAAGGAGAGAAGAAATAATCCTGAGAGTGGGCAGGCAAGAGATACAGTCCCAGCCCTCACTGAGATATCTTGGGGTTATACTTGATGAAAGGCTTAAATTCAAGGAGCATATCCAGAAAGTATGCATCAAAGCAGCAGGAGTGACCACAGCTCTAGCCCGATTGATGCCCAACGTAGGCGGACCTAGAAGTAGTCGGAGACTATTAATGGCGAGCGTCGTCTCATCCACTCTTTTATACGCAGCCCCAATATGGAATAATGCCCTGGACACACTTTCTTACAGGAGACCCATTGTGTCAGTTTATCGCCGAAGCGCTCTGAGGGTGATAAGTGCATTTCGCACAGTATCCTACGAAGCTGCATGTGTGGTGGCCAGGATGCCACCCATTGAACTGCTGTCGGAGGAAAGGCAACGTACGTATAAAAGTGTTGTCCACATTCCTAGAACCGAAGAGAGGAAGCAGACAGTCCAAAAGTGGCAGCGACGTTGGGATTTGGCAGCGAGCGGAAGGTGGACCCATAGGCTGGTACCTTGCATCCAACCCTGGATGGATAGAAGCCACGGGGAAGTGGACTACTACCTAACCCAAATGCTCACTGGACATGGCTGCTTCAGAGCCTACCAATTACGGTTTAAGTTGGACAATACAGCAGAATGTCCAAGATGCCCAACAATAGATGAGACAGTAGAACACGTATTCTTCTGCTGTCCTCGCTTTCAAGTAGAGAGGGAAGCATTTCAAGAAATATGCAGATCAGAAGCTACACCTGACAACATCGTCAACCTCATGCTACTTTCTCAGGAGAACTGGATGGCGGGCCAACGTCTGGCTGCGGACGTCATCAAGAAATTGAGAATGGAAGAGAAGGAGAGGCCTAGAAATATAGGGTAAGGCGCCTAACAACGGGGCGGCACACAGCCACTCTCCTCCACGAAGTAATGCCTAACGGTGGTCCCGTGGAGGGTGAGAAACAGGTGTAGGGAGGTTGGTTTTAGTGGGTAGAAATCCCACACACGGATAGGTACGGGCCTATCCGCGTCTTTTGAAGATTTCCACCTACCCTCGTAAAAAAAAAAAAAAAAAAAAACACACACACACACACACACACACCACACAGTTAGACACACACACACACAGACCTTTTCGCGGGACTTGGTTATTTGGACTCTGGGAACCCTAAAATGTGTATTTCCGTTGAAAACTGGAATTCGAAAATTTTCACGATCGCAATACTTTCCCTTACTATATATAGTAAGTGAAAGTAAAAAAATATTATCTTATACAACTATTGTAAAATTAACGGAGAGCGATGAAAAGCCTATAAAACCAACTGATTGTCGTAGATAATAGATTTTTTAATAAAACACATCTTTATTAAAATACAATTTAAATAATTCTTTAACAATTTATTTCTGTTTATAAATATGTTTAAAAATTCTTGAATTGATATAAACATTGGAGGTAAGTGAAAGTCGTGTGTTGCTCTCACCAGATTTTCGTAGTTAATTTTTTTTTTTTAGTGCTAAGTGTTTAGATGCTCCAATCCAATTCATTATTTTAATTTATATGATAGTTCTTCAAATAAACAGATTTATTTAAAGGAATACAATAATGGGGACATCTTAGACAGAGCGTTAGTATGCTGTTCTCCCGGACCCGGGTTCGAAATCATAAAAATATTTATTCTGTCATTACAGCCAGCGGGCAACCTTGGGAGATGGCATTTAACCTCGTACGATTCTTACATTTAAAATAGTATTCAATTATATTTACTTTTGGAGAAATAGATACACCAATCACTCAGTACTTACAAAAACTATTTTATTAACAGCTAGCTGTTGCCCACGATTTCGTTTGCGTCAATTTCTGTTATTATGATCGCCATTTAACAGAATATATTTTAAAGTACTTATGCGTAAATGATGCTTTTAGTTTTATTTTCTTGTGGCAGAAGAACATGCTGATTTTCTCCTCCATCCAATCTTGACAATGCGACATATAGTTGGCCGTGTAAAAAGCAGTCTTGACGTAAATCAATTTTTAAATGTTTGCCTCTGTGATTTATTAATTGTTACGGCAAAAGATAACTTAACGGGAAATTAAATTATTTTAAAATTAAAAGGTAAATCATTGGGATGCGAGGTTAATTTCCCCTGTTTTTTCCACATTTTCCACTGATTCTTGACTCCTATTGGTCGCAGCACTCATCACGATGTTATCTAGCCTAAAGCCTTCCTCGACAAATGGACTATCGAACATAAAAAAAAATTTCAATTCGAACCAGTAGTTTCTGAGATTAGCGCGTTTTAACAAACAAACTCTTTAGCGTTATAATATTAGTATAGATTTTAAATTATTACAAACATTCAAAACCTCATAACCTAAACATTATACACAAAAGAATTAAGGTTAACCAAATGCAATTAACTGCCTATAACCTGGCAAGGCCATGTGATATGTTGATGTCGAAAGATCAGAAGAAATATTACTGTTAAACTTTCTTATTGGAAGCGTCCACTACTCATGTTGTTACCTTCCCGAAAACTCACCGATGCAAAAAATACTTTCAGAATGTTATCGATACCGTTATTAACACCGAACGTGATTTCCGTTTCTTGGTAAGTGATATCAGCAAAAAATCCACTAATCAGCAGTATTTGATTTTCAAATCCTAAGAATAAGAAGATATATATTGCTTTAATACCGAGACAGTGGCAGATGAATATGAAAAATAAATCTCTACAATACGAATGAATGCAAAGCTCTTTGTAATTTTGAATCACGATGGTTTAATTCCAGATTTAGAACGTAATTTTATTCGTTTATAAAAGTCTGTTTATTTGAAGAACCATCACATAAAGTAAAGTCAGAAACGGAATGGATTGGAACATCTAAACACTTTTAATCCACCAAAATGGATTAATCTATCCGTGAATGAATAAAAAATTAGCCCCTCTTTTTTTGTCTATTTGTCCTTGACTTTTACTTTCACTTACTATATGTAGTAAGGAGAAGTATTGCGATCGTGAAAATTTTCGAATTCCAGTATTCAACGGAAATACACATTTTAGGGTCTCCTGAGTCCAAATAACCAAGTCCCGCAAAAAGGTCTGTGTGTTTGTGTGTGTGTGTGTGTGTGTTTTAACTCCCGGGCGGAAACGGTAATTCCTATGAAACTTAAATTTCATATTCAAGACAAATATACACCCGAGACGTTACAAAACCTTTTTCATCAAAATGAGCTTACCAGAAGAGCCACTTTATACCATGCATTTTGCACATTTTTTCGCTTTTCTCGAAAACGGTTCCGACGATTTTGATTAAACTCGCTATTTCGATGTAAAATTTAATTTGTTTTAATATCACGTAGGTTTTATTCTGATAAAAATAGTCTGACAGGGCTTAAATGCCGATATTTTAAATTTACTTCTTCCAAAGTAACACTAATTTTGTATATTTTATAGTTAGCATTGATAATTAACAGCCAAATATGCAAGTTGAGCAAATTTGAAATGCAACTAAAGGAGAAAACAGAAAAAATATATTTTTAATGCAATTTTTCGTTTTTGAACAAAAGAACAGTAATATAGATGTATGATATACCGTTGGAAAGCTAAAGATTTTATAAAAGATATCATCTCATACACACGCTTTTAAAAATTATTAGAGAGTGATAAAAAGCCGATAAAACTAACTGATTATTTTAGATACAAATATAATAGATTTTTTAATAAAACACATGCTTTTATATAAATTCAATTTAATTAATTCTTTAATGGTTTCACTCATTTCTATCTCTTACTGTATTTGAAAATTCTTTAATCGATTTTAAAAACGGAGGTAAGTGAAAGTCATGTGTTGCTCGCACCAGATTTTTTAACTTGTGTTGATCCCTACGCCCCTTTATTTTCTCTTCTTGAATTTCAGCATTATCATTTGAATTAATCTCTGTTATTATATATATATATTAGAAGATAATATCAGCCCCCTTGCAAACAACATATGTTTTAATTAGTAATAAAATATATTTAGTTTTTAGTTGAAATGTTTATTATAAAAAGGAATTTAATTTTCAAATATTATATTCATCCGGGATTGCTCTACAAACTCCGCAATTTCCTTCCCCCTACATACTTCTTTATCATCAAGTCCTACCTCTCTGACAGATCCTTTAAAGTAAATCATAATATTTTCTATTCATCCATTTCAGTTTGCTGGTATTCCTCAAGGCAGTATCCTAGGACCTATTCTTTTCACAATTTATACAGCTGATATCCCATCCCATCCTAACACTTTCCTTTCTATCTACGCTGATGACACTTATGTGTTATCAGTCAATACTGATCCAACTATTGCCTCTCAAACTCTCCAATCCCACATCAGAGACCTCGAAGTATGGTGTCAGAACTGGAGAATTAAAATAAATGTAATCCAACCAAATTAGTGTTTATGTGTGTGTGTGTGTGTGTGTGTGTGGTAACTCCCTCGCGAAAACGACAAGTCCTATGAAACTGAAATTTCAGATTTAAGTTAACTATACGCCCGATATTTTACAAAATCTTTTCATCAAAATCAGCTGACCGGAAGATGTACTTTATACGATGCATTTTTCATCTTTTTTATGATTTTCTCAAAAACGGCTCAAACGATTTTGATTAAACTCGCTATATCGATGTAAAATTTAATGGGCTTTAATATCTTGTAAGTTTCATTCTGATTGAAATAGAACGACAGGGCTTAAATGCCGATGTTTTAAATTGTCTTCCTCTAAAGTACCTTTAATTCTGTAGATTCTATAAAAATAACCATAAAATTTCTATTTTTTTGTATTCCAGAAATATTCAAAATAAAGTAAATAGGGTTTCTACTATTTAATTTATTAGAGTAAATAAAAATTAAATTAAAGAAATTTGGCTAAAATGAAGATGTGATATTAAAATTTAGCGAGATATTTTAATAGGATTTAATATTATAATCTTAATTCCTTCCTCCTGGAACTCGATTCATCTTGATCTTTCTATTTAAAGAATTAACCTATAAAAAGATGGCCGATATTGAAGAATATCCGTATTTTGAGGATTTTGTGATTAATAGTTGCCGAAGGAGGAATTACCTTCTTATGATAAGATTATCTTTAAATGTTTAATATTTGTCCTTTCCTAAGGAGATAGCGTCCTATATCTTCACTCCTTCAATTTTTTCTTTCTTTTTTTTTTTTTGTTTTTTATCTTTAGAATTATATAATTATCTGTTATAATCATAGTATTAAAATATAAAAAAATACACGGTTTTTGTAAAGCATGTTATGTTTACGTAAATTCAAATATAGACTTTTAGCTAACTATTTGCCTATAAATTCAAAGCATAATTTAACTAGCTGTACTCCAAGGCTTCGATCACAAATTTTACATTTTTTGTTGATGTATGTACATACATCTGCATCAATGGTAAGACTTACAATAATACAATTACTTGGCTATCGGTCAGTCAGTTACTCTTACTACTATTTTTTAATAACGCTTATTATTTAGTGCGGGATCCTAATTTTATTCTGTAAAATTTACAACAGCAAACGTACCAGAAGAAGTTGGCATAGCCATAATTAATGAATGTGTTTTAGCTTGTTAACATAATCGTTATATGGTCACAATTCGTTTACAACCTTAATGTAAAAAATCTAATTCGTAGGTGAACGTTATGTTTATGAAATAAATTAGTCTATGTCCTAATAGAGAACGTGTTCTTTATTCCTTTGAAATCATTTTAAATATAAATAAAGATTGAACATTTCTATTAAATTTCAGTTTCATAAACATGTTCATTTTTGACATTGCGATGACAAGAAAAAGAGAGAAACATTGTTGATATATAGGTTAATTTACCATAATTTTGTATTACTTAATCATAACTATTTTATGAAGCACATACCAGGGTTGTTATAGAGACAGTGTCGTGTGAATATATTGTTATAAGGAAATATTTATAGATTTCATCAGGAAAATTAACTTTTTCAAAAATTTTTTCAGAAAATAAAATGTATATCTATGGGGACTAAAACAAAAAAGTAATGGTAAAAAATAAAAAGTACTTAAAACCCCCCTCTTTTGCCTTGACACAGGCATTATGTCCTCGTGGGCAGGCATCAATAACAGCTAGGGGTGGGCATAATCGAATGACGATTATCGGATCATTCGATTATATCAATCATTCGAATTCATCGATTATCGGATAGATCGGTTTGGAGTAACGAATGATCATTCGAACTGAATTGTTTAACGATAATCGAGGGATTATAAGGAGCTCGGATAATCGAACGACTTTTTTTTTTCTTTTTTTTTTTCACCCATCTGAGCCATCATAGAGACGAGAATTGTGGCATATGGTCTCTCAGAATGCATATTAATCATTCAATCATTCGATTATGAATTCATTCGATTATTTAAATCATCGAAGTCCGATCATCCGATTATGACGATAATTCGATTATGCCCACCCCTAATAGCAGCACGCAGCACTTCTTGAGGAAAACGCTCAACTGCTCGGACCAGAGGTTGCTTGATATGAGATTTTCCAAGTTATAGTGTGCTCTGTGGTCTAACATCCTCTCCAGTTCGGACCAAAGCTGGTAATCTAGTGGGTTGTGATCAGGGCTTCTGAGGGCCAATCCGATCCAGAGATGAACGCTAGATGTTCTTTTACAGCCACTGCTGAGTTGACCTGGCCTTGCGAACTGGAGCAGAATCCTGCTGGACTTTCAGCAAAGAGAGTATTATTTAGGGCCTGACGACAGGTCTCAAAATATCGTGTGTGTGTGTTTATTCGTTTAAAGTCACTTTTATGCTGCTATGGCTTATCGGACGATGCTACAGTGGGAGTCCTAAATTTTGCCTATCCAGGTTTTATTAGGATAGGGATCTTTAACGAGTACCTGACATCGCACAGGCTCGGGACCACCTTTTAACGTCTCCTCCGAAGAACGGCATTACTAAGGATTTTTTACTCCCATTAAAAAATCCAAGGGCCACCCGTGGGTTTGAACCCGCGACCTTTGGCATAGAAAGCTGTTATGCTAACCACTACGCTGAGGGTGGCCCCCTCAAAATATCGTTCTGATAGTTTTGAGTTTTTTTCCACAAAAATGGAGCTTTGTGACGCCATCAAAGCAAACTTCTCACCAAACTATCACTAAGGGTGATGTTATCTTTCCACTCTTCTAATGATTTCATAGGCTTCTTATCCTATTTAAACCTGGATTGTCTAAAATTAGGACTCTTACTGTAGCATCGTCCGGTTAGCCACAGCATCATAAGGTGACGATAAATGAATACAAAAAAAAAATAAAAAAAAATAATAATATCTATTAGAGAAATTGAACAAATGGTTATTAGTACTGGTCTTAGACTATGTCCACAGAATGACAGAAATCTGTTTCACTGGTCAGATTGTCACTAAGTTGTTTTATAACTATACAATAATATATAATAAGTAGTAATTAACTTGTATTATTATGTTGTATAAACAAAATCAAAGGTAATAAAAATGTTTACTTTTGTTCGATTGATCTCTCACACTATAATTCCTGGAATGATGCAATGCATTACATAAAACATAATTACAAATAAGCTTTCCTGAATATGTTAAAGAATGTAGTTCTATAAAACTCACTGGACTTTCTCATTAGAATGTAGTCCTCATAAAACGGTTTGCATTACAACTAACGCATACAACCCGTGATCGTAAACATTAACACTGCAGTCCTTTTACTACTCCGAATGAGGTGATTGTAGATTTCGACATCGTCGAGGATGTTCCAACCCGTCGAAGAGCTTGATGGATGTCTTCAACAGGATGGCATTATCCCCAAACGGGGTCTGGTCACGGTTAACGACTCAATTACCAATTAAGTTTGTAAACTATAATTATTTCTTCAACTTCATGATCTGACATTAAAAAAAAAAAAAAGAGTAAAAAGCATTTTTTGAAATAAAATTGGAATCAAAAGTATTTTTTAAATATATGTTAGTGTTAACATGTATTTTAGTTAAACGTAATAATAATAGGCTTACCGAACCCGAAGGTTCGATGCCGATACCACCAAACTTCGCCTGCACAGACTCGTCCAATGTCCGCCGGTCAAGCCCAAGCCCCCGAGATCAGCCTTACTGCAATCCTCCCATCGACGCTTCGTCATAACTTTCGGACGTCTGCCAGTCGGCTCAGCGAATACCAACTTTCTCAGAATCCGTTCCTCACCGAGCCCAACAACTTTACGCGCCCATTTGAGGCTCTGCGATGCTATCAACTCAAATATATTCACAGGATACAAACTCCGCAATTCCGCGTTGTGTAACCTTCTAAACCCCCCAGTGGCTCACTTCGGACCAAATATTTTACGCAGTACCTTATTTTCGAAAAGCTTAAGCCGTTGTTCATCCTTTTAGTTAAACATATTTGGGGAAATTCATATTAAATTCATGAACCAAAGGAATCATTGTTTACTGGATTAATAAAACGAAATGCCGTTAAGTTTTCGCATACTCTAGAAAAATTAAACTTACTAATATATAAGTATCTTTCCAATTATTTTTTTCAAAATGTTTACGTTTATTTAATTATTGAATATCTGTTGATACTGTTCTGTTCACCTCTAGTCGAGACATAAAATCTTATTTGTTTTCGTTATGTTCTGCCATAATTTGTTTCTCATTATTATCGAATCTATTTTCACATCGTTTACACTTTATATTCATATTATTGTATTTTATATATATAAATAAAAATAAATTGGAATTTTACCCATAAATATGCCTATGCCTATAACTCAGTTATTTTTTAAGAAAAATCGTATTGAATTTAGGATCAAGACACAACGACGAATAAAGAAAAGGAACAAAATAATTGCCTATATATACGATAGTAGTAAAAATTTCTAGAGAGGTTTAGAATCAGTACAATGCTATTAATTATAAAACAGAGAAAAAAAAAATTGAAATTTCTCCTATATATACGTCCATAACAATTATTACTATATATATTTCATATATAGGTAAGTGAAAGTAAAAACAGTTAATTACTTTATGTAAATTAGACAAACAATTTTCTTTAAAAAATTACTACATTGGAATTTAAAAAAATATTAATAGTTACAAAAAAATAATCAAATATATCTGAAATATTAAATATTTGACAGTATAATTTTAATGAAGAATGAGACGGTTCGGGTAGTATAAATACATTAAAGTAAAGTATAGATAACAGATACCAGCCAGGTAAAGTCCTAGTTGTGCTGAACATGGGTTATAGAGGTCCGAGTATTTTTTCTTTTATACATTATTAAGTGTGGAAATAGTAAAGGAAGTAATAGAAAATGAAAATAAAAATAGTGTGCGGACTAACTTTACAGACTGAACTTAAGAAGCGACTAATAAGCGAAAATAGATGTTTAACCGCCCAAGAATGACAAGAGTACAAATATTTTATCATCAAAAGATTTTAAGTTATTTATATAATCCTTCCCTCGCGCGGATCTCATTAACGCATATGGGGAGTGTCCCACGTGTGGCGAATGTGGCGATGGTCGGTGGAATTTCCTCGGAAGCTCCTGCCGGCTAAGTCCGATGGACTCACTGACCAACAATGAGAGCGGCCCTCCAAGCTTGCTGGAGGGTGTGACGTAGGTTCGAACGCCCTACTCACATATTTTAGTTCAAAAAATACCACAAACAGTCATGGATTCCTCTAAGGTAAAACGCCCATTGTCCGGAAGTAAACTAGTCCCCTGTTCGGGTCTCCGGGTGGGGACTGCTTCAGGGGAATCATGGTGCAAGATGAAAATTAGAGATCTAACCATAGGGACGTGGAACGTTAGAAGTTTAAATACGGCAGGTGGGTTAAAGTCGATCGCGAATAAAGTTAAGGGGTACCATTTAGATATCGTTGCATTATAAGAGGTTCGCTGGGCAGGGAAGGGTTCGTTAAAGGGGCACTGGGGAGTTTGGAAGGTTGCACAACGCAGAATTGCGGATCATGTACCCTGTGAATATAATTGAGTTAATAGCGTCGCGGAGACTCAAATGGGCATGAAATTCGAATTTTCAGTGAATAAATGCAAGAATTTAAATATTTATTCCGATATATTACAATTTGTTTCTAAATCAGTAGTAATAGTGATATGAGACAACATTCACACAATATATACAGAAAATAATGATTATGTCAAATATAATATATAATACATATACAAAAAAACGAAACAACAACAACCTATGATTTATATAAATACAATCTGCTAAAGTAACCCCAGACTGGGCTTTTTCCTCCACTTTTTGAGGGAAAAGCAGAATCCAAGAGATCCCAGCGCGTCTCAGCCACGTCGCTGGTGTGAGCCAGTGGAGGCATACAAGAATTAGCTTAATAATTTCTAGTGACCGTACCATACTTCCTTAAAATCTATGGAGCATACAGTAAAAATATATGTAATTAAAAATAAAAGATGATCAAGAATTAGATGAAATCAGGATCAGATTTTTTTTTTAAATCGATAAATATGTACAATGCATCCACAAGCCTACGATTACAACAACCGTAATGCATCGGACTTGAGAATGTTCGGCTTAAAATACCTCGAAAGATAGTGAAAGCTCAACAAGAGCTGCATTGTTTATTTTTTGCAACTGTTCTTTCAAATATAAGAGATAAGTAATATATATATATATATATATATATATATATATATATATATATATATATATATATATATATATATATGTATATAAGCGTACTTCGTTCAACTCTTAATATTGGTAACGGGATTATACACATTTACAGTAATACGAAGGGGGAAAACATATTCATATTATTCATATATTATACTTCATAAATTAGTAAATATTTAAATCAATGTGGAAGAAATCGAAAAAGCAAAATAAATCAATAACCAAGAACGCGTACTTAAAATTGAAAGAACTTTTTCATAAAAAGCGCCTTCGATAACAAAGTATTGACATCAAATATCGAAAGAAAATGATATCATTATGGTAAATTAATGAAAAATTGACCTAAAAACAGCTTAGAAATGGGACTTTTAACACTGAGAAAAATAATCCATTGAAAAGACGTTTATTGAAAAGAGTTATCGTGACATTTATCAACTACTGTTAGGTTAAGCAAAGATCGCACCGTTCTACATTGTGCGCGACAGTAGAGAATGCAAGGGCAATTTCTACGACTAATAAGATATCGAATTATAGTTACCTTGCAGTGACTATAATTAGATATTACAGTAAAAATGTTACCTTCGTCTTACCCCTTTTAACGTGATTAAACAAGTACAACGTGAAACTAGAATCGCCTGATATCTACGAACTTAGCATAATCAAACCATTGCAAAAGATAGCTCCCAACCCACCTTCATATGTCCATATTAGATTCTCGAAGATTGATACTCTTCAATAAATCGATTATTAGAGTAGATGGTTCACCTTGGCCGGGATATCGGAGCTCTCTCCTGCCTATATATCGATACATCGTCCTTCTTGCGAGATGATTTCGATGTATGATCATATTCCTCACCCTAGTGCTATTAATAGCTGCTAGCACTCAGCTCCCGAACGGTTACAAGGTCCTCAAGCAGGATATGGCATCGATTATTTTATATATGTTAACAAAACGATTTATTTGACGTTCCAAGGATTGTAAGCTTTTATCCAGTGCAGGTCGAATTTATGTTTTGAAACTACACTTTAAAAGTTATTCTGACCATAATGCGTAAGGTATCAAATTTGTTTTGGTCTGAAAGAAGAATAGGATGTCATAAAAAAAGTGGAAGTGACACAGCCTGTTATTAACACCAACTTCTGGAATCATAACCCTGGCATACAAATCAACATGCCACTTAATCCTCCCATAGCTCGACCATTTATAATGACATAAGTTTTCATTTTTTTTTTTTACCTATACCTTTATGGTTAATTGATCTGTACAATGAACCTTTTTAATCTAAAAAAACCTTTGTTGACACTTCATCAGATATAACGTATCATATTTCGAAATTTAATCTAAATAGATCCTCACACAAGACTAAAACAACAAGAAACTGCTCGAAATATCGATTACTACAACACTTACTAGACAAACGTTCAAAACTTCCAGTATATTACAAGACTCATTTACATCACTATTATCAGACCTATTTGAACATATGAAATCGAGCTTTGGGCTCTACAAAACCATCTAATTCCTCCCGCATCCAGTCCTTGCAATCCAAAATCCTGAATGCCCCTTATTTTGTTACATATCAACTCATTCATAATGACTTAAACATCCCATTTGTTGTAGACATAGCCAGTGATAGGTACTCCTCTTTTCATTCTAAACTCCCTGCCCATACAAATCCACTTGTCCGTAATTTATCTTCCTTAGATATCCCTGATAACCCTCCAAGGCGACTGAAAACAAGGTGGTCTCGGGACCTACTAAGTTAAAATAGTTAGTGAAGTGCTACCACTGGGTAGTTCTTTCTCAAGACATTTTCATGACTTTTTTTTTCATTCCTCATATTTACTTATTGTGTTCTTTAATACAGTTGTAAATTACTATAATAAATAATAAAAAAAAAAAAATCTAAATAGCTATGATCCAGTGGAGTGACAGGCTGTGTAGGCCCTTGATCTCTTGGTGTAATCTGCTGGGTGAATACACTCGCGTTTCTTGATGTATTTCGTAGGGTAGGGTCATGACTCCCTACGCCTATTTTTGTGAGTGGCCACCAGTTGGCTGACGGGTCTCACATACCGGGGGCTGTGAGTGAATCGCATTAATCAAATGCTTGAAAGAGTTCCTCCGGCACTTTGATTCGTACTCACAACCTTAGGCGTGGGAGACAAGCACGCTAGCCACTCAGCCATGGGCTCTCTTATCTAAATATATTCAATTTCTTTTAAATGTCAATATACAGTTTTCATACAATATATTCCCGGCATGAACATATAATTTCGAAAAAATTCAGCCAGGTTTAAAGCTAGCTTGAACATTGTCAAGACAGGAATATCAAGATTATCAAACTTTGAAATCCTTCACACAGTATATTTTTGGGGGGGGGACACTGGTTGTACCTATATATATTACATCATTTTATAGGTTGCCTATCTACTTGTGGTAGCCTGGAAAATTAAGATTCATTTAATAGAGAGGATATTTTATATATGTATTGGGTATTAATAGTATTATCTTTGATGAAGGATAAGATAATTCGGTCCATAAATTATTGCGAAAAATAGTGAAACTTATTTATTGTGCAACTGACGTTTCCACGAAGATGGCAGAGAAAGATCTCGCTCGAGTTATATAAATAATTTATATTAAAAATAAAAAAGCATCGGATTGTGATTATTTGTATTAATATTTTCAACATTAGAATTGTATATAATGTAGAACTTAACAGCACATTAATATTTGACTATTTTAGTCATATAATTTAGTTATGATTTTTACCGTCGATTTTGTATTTAGGTTTTTAACGAGTTTCGTTAAAACCAATAATTTACTTTGTAATAAAAACTTTTTAATAGCATAACTATACTTATTTTTCAATAGAACCTTTAAATAACAACCATTTTAACAGCCGTTTTTATAAGGACTTCACTTTTTGGTTAGCAACCTGACACAGGTTTTATGAAATATAAATAAATATATTAATTGAAAATATTTAAAATAGTTACTAGAAAAAAATTAAATGTACAAAGTATGTGATCTTGGTGAAGTGGCTAACACAATTTAGGCATGAGGGTGGTGCCTGGTTTATCTTACGCTTAGCGTAACGGAGTGGTTGAGGGTATTTAGGTATTGATGAAAAATCTCGAAGCTAGTCAGTCAAATATCGATCGTATTAGAAATATTTTAAGAATATTCTGATCGGTTGCGTCCATAATTGAGATAGAGTAGCCTCGATAAGACAAGCAATGGGGTACGAAACCTTGTTTACTCAATAAATAGTTTTTATATTTTTTTAAGAACCATCATACGGGCAACTATTTAATATTCAATTTATTATGTGTCTTTTTTTTTTTTTTTTTTTTTTAATTCTGTCTTCCTTTTTAGCATACAGAAAGCTTTAGGCGCCACGATTTGACAAACTTGTTTCTCTAAAAAGAAATTTCCTTTAACAAGAATTGGAGAATTCGGATCCGACCGAGTTTGTGTCAACGAAAGACTAAGCTGCAGTAGAATGAAAAAATATTTTATCATTTATTAGAAATTTCCGACTGAATTTATCAACCAATAAATAATTAATAACAACAAATAAATATACTAAAATGCTGGCAAAACTTGTTCTATTGGCACAACAGACGCATATAGCTGTCCCTAGCCTGCTCAACCAGCTTTTCCCATTGTGCTCCATCTCCTGCCATGGTGATACTTATTCCCAGCTTTCGGAGGTCACTGCTTACATTGTCCCGCCATCTGGTCTTAGGTCTTCTTCTCGAGCGCATTCCATCCGGATTGTATATGTATAGGGTTTTGGATGCTCCTTTTCCATCTATCCTGTGAATATCTTAGTAGATTGCTGGCCTTTACGAACATTGACAATGCCAGTTCATGAAAAAGCCGATACATATCCTTGTTTGTGTTTATTTCCATCTTCCTGACTGTTGAACTGGTCCGATAATTCTTCTAAGGACTTTTCTTACAAATCGGTCAAATTTTTAAACGATAGTATTGTTAAATGTCTCACATCCATACACAATTAGCGGTGTAATAAGCGTCTTGTTTTAGTGTTTCTGCTCAGCAATCTAATTCTGAATAGCTTAATTAGAGCAAATATGCTCATGAAAAAAAGTGTCGATGTGGGACTAAGACTAAACTACCCATTGACAGCACTCCATTAAATATTATAAACCAGAAGGCCTCCTTTTCAGAAGCCTCGGGGGATTATCAGGAATCTTGGAGGAAGCAAGGATTGCAACTAGTGAGTTAGAGTGAGAAAGGAGTTTGTCGTGTAAGGATTGGTACTTGGAGGAACATTATGATCATTTTTGATGAGTTCATCCGTGACGAAGGATCATTGAGGATTTTACTAAGGATTTTGATTTGTATTGGAATGGATACAACAAGAATTGGATAATTTAGTAGAGCCCCGAAGATAAACTATTTAAGTTCAGATTAGCCTAATAGTTATAATAGTAATTTAAATAAGTATTTGTGTGCTCATGTTTCAGCCTACATTATGGGCGTTCATCAAGACTACGAAAAACAAGATAACAACCAGTACAATTAGAAAAAAGAAAAATAGTTTCTACGGCACAGAGGTTAATTGTTATCTATTTGTTGGCCCCGGGTATTAGGATTTATAACGTTTTTATTAGCCATGATGAAGGCACCCAAAGTAGGCCGAAATTGTCGGCACACTAGTAGAATATGTTAATGGTTTGATTTCTTGATAACGGCACTCCCAACCAATTTCTCCCCACATAGTCCCAATATTCAACAATACATTCATCATTAAAAAGTTTTGTATTGGAAGGTGGACGCTAAATAACAAAGTGGTGTGTATACTAAACATAACTTAACCTAACAACGCTATCATTCTTCATCTCACGTAGTTGAAGAAGCGAAATTTTACAAGGTTATTAAGTACCTGATATGAACGTGATCGCGGCCGCCGTGCTGATATCCCCATATGGTACCTGTGCCAGCCGGAGCGCCCACACATCGATATGCTAATATCGATTATATCGTTATGCTAATGAAGGCATTCCTCTGGATATCTTTTAAAGGCTAGATATCGCCTTGGACTTGACCCCGGGCGGGGGGGAGGGGAAGCGCGGCCCCCCCACCACCGGCTCGCAGTCAGTGCTCGCTCTAGCCCCGCCGTGCTCGTCGCCGTCCCGATCTCGAGGGTATCTACCGTGTACCATGTGTCAAGTGTACGGATCCAAGTGAAACAGTTCTCACAGATCAAGTTACAGGAGGCATCCACTTACAGTTATTGGATTAACCATCTTCAGCGACAGGTGTGCCAACCCACGGATCGTCTTCTTTCGTTTTATAAGGTGAGTAAAATCCACTCCCACTCCCTGCCCCCCTGTCCCGTTAGAGAGAGTTTCACGCTGGTTTTCGATCTATCGACTATCGAAAGTGTCGTCTCCGCGTGTCTATATTTAGCACACAGGCTACGAAATCTTATCGACTTTCGAACAATCGATTTTCTTACTTTTTTGCTACGTAACAATCTAGGAGCCATTGCGACGGTGTCTACTCTTCTTTTGAGTGGATGTCCCCTTCTTAATTATATTTATAAAAGGCGTACAGCATAAAAGAAAACCTTAAATTATACTTAATGGAAGTCGATACTTAAGATTAAATAATTTAGTTTTTTAGTTGGCTCATTATATTACTGTAGAACCTTATTTATCCCCCCAAAAAAAAAATCTTTTCCGGTTTGGCTAATATTTAGTAGAGCTGATACGGTTATCAGGAATCTTAGAGTAGCGTCAACAATTTATTTCTTGAATAGATTGAACTATTGTATATTATAGTTTATGCTAATTTAAAGATTCCTGATAACCGTATCAGCTCTACTGTTATATTATAATGTAATTAAAATTTATATAATTTCTTCACATAATGCGGTGCATAATAGAAAAAATAATCAAAGCTCATTCAATTTACAGTTTTTATTTTTAAAAACCGATGTTTCGAGTCTAATTGTGTTGACCTACATCACCAGTGCTAGAATTTAACTAAAAACAAAACTATTTGTGCAATACTAAAAAAAAAAAGAGAGAAGGTAAATAACAAACAGAAAATGTTTGTGAAAAAAAAAAATTCAACACAAATCAAGATGCAAATTTATCAATAACAAAATATATAAACCTTAACATTTAAACGACATTGTAGAAATATAAATCATTGGTAAAAAAATAAATAAATAAATATGTTACTTTGCTGATAACAGATGCCATGATAAAAATCATTTAATAAACTACTGTGAATAATAGTTGTTAACTCTCTCTAATTCGGTCAACTCGTTCATCTAATCTTAATTTTTATTTATTATACCTACCTTTTTATTAACTTCTATCTCAGTACTGCACTTACACCTACTAATTTAATTTCAATTCGGATGATGACCCACTTGTTTGAACAGGAACGTCGGCTTACTGAGTAAAAATATTTTTTGATCTGTGATTTCATTTTAAACATTTGGCTTTAAAGTCTAATCAATAAATATCGTGTAATGTAATTTTACATTAGTTTATTGGAAACATAGCAAAAAATAAAAAATGTATATGTATGCTTAGAGAGCGGCGTGGTCTAGTGGATAGAGCACTAGGCTACTGTTCTCCGGGTCCTGGGTTGGAATCCCGGCTATGACAGAATATTATTTATTCTGTTGAGTCAGGGGGCGACCCTAGGGTATGGAGACGCTCCTGGGGCAAACCCAGCTTCTATAAATTGGGTACCCAAAAATTGGGGCAAAAAACTGGCGGCTGAGTGTGATCAAGGTCTAATCACCTCATTGCACGGTCGTTGGCCTAGAAACAGTACGAATCTCTATATTTATTGAGCCCAAGACCCTTCATGGGTTATAGAGTTACAGATATATATGTTGAAGATAAGACAGATCCGAATAATGATAGATCCATCATGAATTATGGAAGTTGTTATTGATTTATGCAAATAATTTACTTTCATCTCTCTCTTTATAGGTGTGCACATAACTTTTATATATTAATGTATACAATTCGAAATTTTATTATTTTTAATCTAAATGTATTTATAAATTAAATAAATCAGAGCCAATGATAAGATAATCACGGTATTTTAACATAGTCCATCATATGAATGAAACGGTCGACATAATTTTAGTTTCCACCACAAATTAGTTTATGTTTATAAGGAATTCGTAAATAAAACTTTAACTTCTCGTTTATTTAATATTAATTTTTATTCATTATCTCTGCTTATTTATTAACTTCTATCTCAGTACTGCACATACACATGCTGATTTAATTTCAATCCGGATGATGACCCACTTGTTTGGGCAGGGACATCGGTTTATAGAGTAAACATATTTTTTGACCTCTGATGATTTTTTTTTTTACACATTTTGCTTATAACTTATATATCAATACTTACAATTCATAATTACATTATTTTTGATGTAAATGTATTTATAAATTAAATAAATCTGAACCAACGATAAAGATGATTACGATATTTTAACATAGTCGATCATACGATTGAAACGGCCGACATAATTTTAGTTTCCACCTAAAATTATATTATATTTATAGAATATAAAATATTGTTTGTATTATGACCTTCTTCAAATTCCTTAATATTGTAATGAATGTAATAAAATGAAAAGTAACATCATGTAAATTAATGTTGAATTCTAATTACAAGTAACTGACTGGCAGTTACACATGGTAATACTGTGTATAAAAACATTTCTACCTTTCATTTATATAACGATCCTTCCATACTAGTGGGTATTTAAATGTTTACGAATTTTCGGTTCCTGGTCTTAATAACTCTAATAACTTCATCAGTTAGTTCTCTCTACTTAGCGTCACGAATGTGAAGAAAATACAGATTGCTTGGGATTATTTAAAAATAATTCCTGAAAATCGTTGTAAGATATATATGTTTAGATTTTTCGTTTATGTAATATTATAAACTTCATAAACTTTATGTGATTTGTAATTAAGTCAATATAAAGTACTCACCAAATAGATCACACTAAGAAAATCTTACATTTGCAAGCTGGCGTTTCAGCCTAAATTCAGGCTAAGAATAAAAATCCTAAATACAAAATTAAAATGAAAACAAAAATCTGGTGCGCGCAACACACGACTTTCACTTACCTCCGTTGTTATAATCAATGTTATAATTTTTACAAAACATTTAGAGATGAAAAGAAAATCGCTAAAGAATATTTACATTGCGTTTCAATAAAAAACGTATTTTGTTAAATGTTTAATGAAACTAAATGTTGAAAAAACAAAAGCCATTGTAAAAGGATCCCATCACTTCTTGAAAACTGTTCCACATATCCCAACCCTCTTCCTAAATGGTAACCCTATATACATATATTATATATATATATATATATATATATATATATATATATATATATATATATATATATATATATATATATATATATATATAATACCCTATGGTAAGTTTTATCCGACCGTCAGGAATATGGGTTTAACCTATGATAAAACCCTCTCTTTCAAGAACCATATTTCCGAAATTTCCTGCCGCACCTTTTCCACCTTAAAGCGACTGAATTCCCGTATGAAACTCGGAAGCTCCTCGTTCTTCTTTCAGTGGCGCGACAGGCCGTGTTGGCCCTGGCCTCGCGGTGTAAACTCCTGCGAATTTACACTCACGTTTCATGATGCTATTTTTAGTGTAGGATCATTACTCCCTACGACTAATTTTGTGAGTGGCCACCCTTTGGCT
The DNA here is from genome assembly GCA_023052935.1 of Piezodorus guildinii. Lineage (NCBI taxonomy): Eukaryota > Metazoa > Arthropoda > Insecta > Hemiptera > Pentatomidae > Piezodorus > Piezodorus guildinii. Next base: position 38,203,213 of record CM041294.1, read on the forward strand.
AACGGGTCTCACATACCCGGGGAGAGGTTGTGAGTGAATCCCCATTTTTTATATTCTTATAAAAGCCCCGCCGGGACTGGGATTCGAACTCAGAACCTGTAGCTTGAGAGACTAGCGCGCTAGCCACTCAGCTACGGGCTCCTCGTTACCTCGCTAATATTCCCCCTCGCTAATATTCGACTACTGCTGTACCTGGGGATCTCGAAGTAAAAATACTACGCCTAATTAATTGCTTTGTTCGATTTATCTTCGGAGTCCCGAGGTACACCTCCGTCTCCAAATTTTATAGTGATTTGAAGTGGCCAAACCCTTCCTATCGTCGCTAGTTATTTCCTTGCATCATTCCTGTACCAACTTAACCAATCCCGCCGTCCATCATACATTTTCAACTTTTTACAATTCAAATCCTCTGTCCATTCCCGCTGTACACGCTCTAGGCCTTCAGATTTATACACAACGCCCCTCCAATCTGCACATTTTGACAGATCGTTCCTTATCCGATCCTCAATCCTATGGAATTCTATTCGTCACTCCAACTCTCTTCCTACATTAAAATCCCGCTTATTCATTCATCTCATGACCATCCATTCAGAACAAAATTGTAAATAAGACTATTTTATTTTATACTCTACATATTTGCGTATATCTGTTTTCGATTGGTTTTTGTTAACTTGTTTATAGATAAATTATTACTCTAAGACTCTGAAGCCCAATTTATATATTATGTAAATGTTATTCTAAAGGGACTTGTCCCAGAATAATAAAAAAATTATTAATTAATTTAATTTATATATATATTACACGTATGACATTAACTTAGACATCACAACTTCATAAATAAATAAAGTTTTTTCTCTCAATGATTATTTTTCTGAATTTATTTTGATTGTTTAATAATGATCCTTATCTGTTAACTATGAGATGTCGCTTAGCTAAGACTATGAAGCGGTCCGGGTTCGATGAACTGCTAGAGGTGTTATCTCTTTCTATGCCTTAGCACTTCGCTCTTCAACATTCAATTAGCTACTTTCTAATCTTTTTTTTTTCTTCTATCCTATTGTATCCTGTGGTTCTCACTCAACTAGTATGATTAAATTGATACCTCAATATTGTATGGATTAGTGCATGTTGAGAGATACTATCGTCGATATAACATGTCATATTTGTAAATTAACTATTTTCCCTCTTATATGTCACCTGTATACTTTTAATTTATCAATCTATGCGTATAAACTACTAAATTAATTCGTAAGGATTGGAACTCCGTTTCTTTAGGCCTTTCGGAAAAAATTGTATAGAACTTAAATATATAGGTCAATCCGTATAATTTTTTGGCCGCTCGACATTTTTAATTTTCGTGATTTTTTGACCAATTATTCTCTATACTATGATTATAAAACCCGAACGAAAAAAAATTCAGGCCAATATTTTTAGTATTGCAACCGTTTTATGTCAGCTCCGCGGCTAAAAACATGTGACGGAAAAATCTTTATGATTCCTGTAATTTTTCAGATATCAAATCAAAAGAAAAATTAATAATAAGATAAGGAATGCTTTGCTTTGTTCACACAACTCATTAGCTAATTAGTTAAGAAAGTTGTTTAAAAAAAATCGCAAATGAATAAAAAACGAGATTTTTAACGAGATAAAAGTGGTTAAAGGAAAAGATACTCACTTTTAATTATTTTTCTTATACAGCTTAGTCATAGTTCTACTTGATGTAAAAATTTCGATCTAGAGAACTTGCTCCTTTTTTACTTTCACTTACTATATATAGTAAGGGAAAGTATTGCGATCGTGAAAATTTTCGAATTCAATTTTTAAATGGAAATGCACATTTTAGGATCCCCTGAGTTCAAATAACCAAGTCCCGAAAAAAGGTAAAAGGTCGTGTGTGGGGGTGTTAAATCCTATGAAACTGAAATTTCATATTTAGGACAAATATACGCTCGAGACGTTACAAAACTTGTTTTATAAAAATGAGCTTACCAGAAGAGCCTCTTTATACCATGCATTTTAAACCTTTTTTCGATTTACTCGAAAACAGTGTCGAAGATTTCGATAAACTCGCTATATCGATTTAAAATTTAATAGGCTTTAATATAATGTAGTTTACATTCTGATTAAAATGTTGTGACAGAGCTTAATTGCCAATATTTTAAATTTTCTTCCCATAAAGTATTTATGGTAAATTAAATTTAGTAGATTCTATAAAAATAACCAAATTATCTTGTTAGCATTGATAAATAACAGATAACTATGTAATTTGTGCGATTTTAAAAAACAACAAAGGAGAAAAATGAAAAAAAAAATCCATAGCAATTTTTTGTTTTTTAACTTTAGAGCAGTTATATACATGTATGATATGTATGTACCGTTGAAATATTATGGAATACAAAAATATTATCTAATACACAAGAGCTTGTAAAAGTTAATAAAGAGTGTTGAAAAGCCGATAAAACTAACTGATTATTTTAGATAAAAATTTGATAGATTTTTTAATAAAACACATGTTTCTAAAGAAATTTAATTTAATTAATTCCTTAATAGTTTTAATAATTTTTATCTCTAACTGTATTTGAAATTTTTTTAATCGATTTATAAAACGGAGGTAAGTAAAAGTCGTGTGTTGCCCGCTCCAGATTTTTGTATATGAATTTTCAAAATTGTCAAAAATTCATTTTGCGATGTTATACGATCATAAAACACAAAAGGGACTGAGGAAAAATTATGAACTAATACAGATTACCTATTCATGCGATGTCTTTAAGTGATATAAATTTGGTTTTTGAGGTAAGCTGTTTCCGGAGCTATAAAGTTCTATTTTAATTTTTAATAACGTTTTCTTACAAAAATATTAACTCCGTTAATATTGTATATTTTAGAAAAAAATTTGGTTTCATTAATTTAAATTCATATAAAAAAGGGACTATGTTATCAATATCGAAATTTTTACAGCAAGTAGAACTATGACTAAGCTATATAAGAAAAAATAATTTAAAAGTGGGTCTTTTCCTTTCTACACTTTTATCTCGTTAAAAAAAATCGTTTTTTATTCATTTTCGAGGATTTTTTAAACTACTTTCTTAACTATTAGGTAATGAGTTGTGGGGACAAAAATTACAAAGCATATCCTTATCTTATTGTTAATTTTTGTTTTGATTTGATATCTAAAAATTACAGGAACTAGTAAGATTTTCTCATCACATGTTTTTGCCAGCGGAGCTACATAAAAGAATTGGCCTGAATTTTTAATTTATAATGGTTTTATATCCACGAAAGGATATAGAATAACTGGTCAAAAATAACGAAAATCAAAAATGTCGAGCGGCAAGGTCTAGACGATTTGGAATTGGTTGACCCATATCTGATTGGGCTGAATAGCATTTTATAGATAACTTTTTATCGCATCAAATATCATTACGAAACATTAACCGTATATGTAATGTCATTTATTATTATTATATCGTATGATGAGTAATAATTGGAACTAATAGTTGGTACACGACGGAGCGTGAGCTGATGGAAGCATGACACGGTTACAGTTGAGTCACGACGTGAAAGTATCGCAGTTCCAATTTGTCACGATACCGGTTTTAAGAGCTCTCGAAATGTGAACTATTTATATATCATTATATATTCAATGATAAGTAATAATTATACTAAATATAAAAGATGAACTGTGATTAGTTATAATGTCTTATTTTTCTTCATAACTCTCTTTTTGTAATAAGTGTTTAATTAAATAATAGTTACGTTGAATATAAATAGCAAAGAAGGAAAATTAACTTGTATTCTTCGGGAACATTATGTAAATTATATTACATGCACACATTTTCTTCTATAATCCATAACATATTATGTTCGTATTAATTCGACATATTAATTATAAATGAAGTGGTATTTAATGCTTAGTTAGTCAGTCACATTGGTTCACTCTTCTTGTCTTCATTATTGTTGTTTATAAATCTGTCTGTTAACCAAAACAGTTGATAGACGATTTGTTAAAGTTTGTAAATTTTTATCTGATGCAAATAATTTCAGGGTTATCTGTGGTGTAGTGGCTATTATAACAACCGCCTTTTATGCCCAAGTTCGTGTTTTCAAACACGGTAGATGGTCCTAGGATTTTTTAGAGAAGTAAAATTCCTTGTATGTCCGAGTCTGTGCTATATCAAGTACCCGTTTAAGATCCCTATCCTAATTAAACCTGGATTGGAAAACTTTAGGAATCCCAATGTCGCATTGCCCGATTAGGCAAAGTAGTATAAATTGACATTTAATGAATAAACGGAGATAGTATGTTCACAAATTATTTTTTATTATTTTCAAAATAAAATAATTATTAAAAACTGTTGGAATACAATAAAGATGAATCGCCAACAATCAAGAAATAATAGTAGTTTATAGATCACTTACTTCAACGACCGCACACAGGACAAAATCACCATTTTAGGTAGACAAAAGTTTGGAATTTCCGAGTGCTGTAACTTTTTATTTTTAGTTGGTAAGACGCATAATACTAATATTTACCGCCATACCGTGTTTACAAATCATCATCCTGTTCACACAAATGAATATTAACCGGATGTGGGGTTATCTTTATTCGATGGCCATTGTTGTTGGACATGTTCAAGGTGTGTGTCGCGCAAAGTATTTTTGCTTTTATTTAACATTGCTGAGACAGGTAAGACGTTATATTCCCATACTCTTTATTATATATACATTGCAATCTCACCTGTAGAGTTAATTTAGCAATTTTTAAATATAAGCCCCTATTCAATAACGAAAAACTATATAACCCCCAAGTTACCCCAAAGGTTTGTTTGTAGGATTTCTTTCATCAATCCTTCTAGTCATTAAATGTAGCAAAGAATTGTTGCGATTTTTTGCGTTTTGGGCGATACATTTTTTTTCATACACAGCACTCCAAATCAAATGTTTTACAATATATAATTTGAAGAGTTTCCTAGATGATTTAAAATACATCTATTAGCAGGTTTAAGCCACTCCAAGCCGATAATTACATTTGTCCCATATTCTGGGACTTCAAACGTTCAATGAAGGAAAGTTTTAGGAAATAAATTCGATTTTTTGCTGTGATGATTGCTCACCAATCGTGTCAAAAAATAAATAAGTTTTATATATTTTTTCTTATATTTTTAAAAATATTTCTTCCGTAAAGTGGGAGCCCAAAGGTTAAATATGGACAAGTTTCAGAATTTTGTCCAACTAAATCAGTCATATTTTCCACTGTGACACGTCAGAAAACTGTTTCCAAAGAAATTATGACCACTTTGGCCAGAAATATGCATTAATATAAAATGCATTATCATGGAACAATAAAATAAAAAACTATAATATGCGAAAAATGTAATGAATTTAGAACAGGTGGCAGAGTGTTAAGGTGCTTCAATCCCCAATTGCTAATATTACAGCAATTGGAGGTAGGGTTTCGAATCGGAGAGGATTGAGTAGAAAGTTTCGGACCCACGGAAATGAATCTTGTATTCCCCAACTTGGTTAGAATAGGTTGGTGATCTCTCTTCCTTATTTAGTGTAGATGAAAACTATAAACCATTAATGAAATAATAATAATAATTGTTAGGTTCCTTTAATTAAAATGATCCATTTTCATTCAACTCATTTTATTTTCTTATTTTTTTCTTTCTACGTTTCGGCTTTTTGCCATTTTCAAGGGATCTATAAAAATCATTAATTTTAAAACTAAAAGATAAACAACATTATTTTTTTACATTCTTATAAAGCAATTTACATACATTTTAATATTCCATCATGCACTCATATAAATATATATTTTGTCACAATTTAAAAAAATAAAAATAAAACTATTATAGGCTGACCAGCCCTGTCCTGGTTGTTATCATCAACTGGATTAAAGGCTGTGAAAACAAATGTGGACTTGATTGATTAGAGGAGGAGGAAATTAAACAATGTATGTGTATATATTGGTTTTGATATCAATAGTTAAGAGTGAGGGAATACATTTAGTGGGTTAGTGCTATTAAGAATGGTGCAAAAAATGAATGAATATAATGAGAAAAAAAATGATCAATGATAATTATTTGTCCATAAATTCTTCAGTTGTGACCCAGATTATAACTCAGCTTCCGCATGACTGGCAGAAGGATGGTGATCTTCTAGAAGACAACGAAACGAAGTCCTGATCGAGCAATTGGTTGAAGGCGCCAATCGATAAATACGTACTCTCAGCTAGCTGGTTCCAACGGTACTCGCTTGAGTGCAAGGGGGGGGGGGCACTCTTATCTGGTTAATCCCTACACTGTTGAATAGTACTACATATGTAAACCAACAAATACAAATATTTTCCTCATTTCGAAACTATTTTTAATTTAATTTAATTTTAAATTAAAAACAAAAATATAGAGGTAAAAAAATAAAAATGTTCAGGCTCAAGCAGCTATAAACTGCATTGAAAGAAATAAGTCTAGGCTATGTACTCGAGGATTCCTTCCTCCAGATATAAGAAGTTGAGGTAGCGGAGACTAGCGGTGACTGTGGACCCGTTACCTAGGAGCAGCTTTTTGTCCACTCCAAGAACTATAATAGATCGCCGATGTAGCTATCCATAACCATTTCCTTCTTCGGATATACTTGGATCTATCTAAGTATTTATGGATAATATTTTGATACTTAGAGGGAGAGAGAACAATCAGTAACTATAGTTCATTTTTTCAGCATTTATCAGTACTGATTTAGGTAGAAAAATGAATTTCATAGAAATTCATCTATATAGGATATAATAAAAAATAGTATTATTCTGGAACTGAGACTCTTAAGAAAAACAGTTATGTACATTAATAAAAAAAAAAAAAATAATAAAAAACGCGAATAATTATAAAAAAAGAGATAAAAAAGAAAGAAAAAAAAAATTGAGAAATTTATTCATGAATATACCCGTAACTTAGTTATTTTTGAAAATAGAGAAAAATGTGTATAGAGTTTTAACAATTGAGATCTTGCCTATATGTACGCCGAGAACTGGGTTATTTTTAAAACTAGAGAAAATATCTATAAGTGTTTTTTTAACCACAATAGATAATTAAATTTCGTACAAAATAAAAAAAGAATAATTGAAATTGGTTAAGAACTAGCAGAGATATAGCGTTTTGAAATAAGCAGTGGTCATATGCCATTTTCCTTTGAATTATTTATTGTTTTTCATATTAGTTAATTGGATATCTACAGCTTTATAAACAGCTACACCGTAATATAGTTATTTGGAATTAATAAACCATTGTGTAATAATTTGCAGCGTTTTTTAGAGATATTTTTTGAACAAAATGAAAAATATATGAATAAACAAAATTTTATTTTTCTCTGTAAACAATTATTTTTCTTCGTTCAACGTATAATAGGGGTACTCACTACGTTTGCTATAGCACAATTTTTGTGCTATTTGGTTAAACCAGCCGAGTTTCCACAGTAGCCTGCTCGGCGGGTTTAGCAAAATAGCACAGAAAATGTACTATAGCAAATGTAGTGAGTACCCCTAATATCTATAATTCAAATAGCACAATTTACGGCCGTCTGGGATATCAGAAGTTATTATAAAAGTTAAGATTTGAATAAGGATAGAGCAGCGGCATGGCGGATATGGGTTGATTTGTGAAAATGTCAGAGGATAGTAGAGCGGACAATAAAGGAACGATCGAAAGTTTTAGTTCTGAGGGTAGGAACGTAAAGGTCAGAATGGCCTCAAGTGAGTGGACAGAGGATTTAAACTGAAGGAGAGACTGTGGATATAGGGAAGCAGCTGGGAGTTAATAGTTTGATTCTAGGAAATATTTTATGCGAGTACATTACGAGCTGCTTAAACTCGGCGTATAAATGGGTGGTTGAGAGAGACCTCCTTGAAGTACCGAAGACAAATATTAAACATCTGGTACGTAATTTCACTTACCTCCGTTATTTATCAATTTTAGAATTTTTAAACAAATTTAAAAACAAAAATAAATTGTTAAAGAATTAATTACATTGGGTTTGAATAGAAAAAGATGTTTTATTAAATAATCTACTATGTTATTATCTAAAATAATCAGTTTGTTTATCGGCTTTCCATGACTATCAATTAACTTTTACAAGGTTGAGTATAAGATAATATTTTTTGTAAAATCTTTAGCTTTCCAACGGTATATTATGCATCTATATTACTGTTTTTTGCATGTTACAGAAATTGCATACAAAAATATGTTGGATATCGAATTCGTTCAACTTATATATTTAATTGTTTTCTAGCAATGCTCAAATGATTTTATGAAATTTACCATATCGTCTGATATGGTCAATTTCATAAAATCAACAAAATACAAAAGGTACTTTAGAGAAAGAAATTATGAAATATCGGCATTTAAGCCCTGTCAGACTATTTGAATCAGAATGAAACCTACATGATATCAAAGCCCGTCCAATTTTACATCGATATAGCATATTTAATCGAAATCGTTAGAGCAGTTTTTGAAAAAATCGTAAATAGGTGCAAAATGCATGGTATAAAATGGCTCTTCTGGTTAGCTTATTTTGATGAAAAAGTTGCTATAACATCTCGGGCGTATAGTTGTCTTGAATATGAAATTTTAGTTTCATAACACTTTTCGTTTACGTGCTAGACTTGACACACACGGACACGGACACACAGTCCTTTTTGCGGGAATCGGTCATTTGGACTCATGGATCACGATTGCAATACTTTCCCTGACCCTATATTTCATATATAGGTAAGTGAAAGTAGAAATGTTCATGATAAGCTTCAGTCTATGCACCACACAGAAATAGTCAATGTGAGGGAAAATAATCGAGGATACAAAGAGCTTTCGAATGGATAGTGGAAGAATATGACGGGAGCATATGAAACATTTAGCATTTAGCTTTAGTTTATTCAGATTGGCACTGATTCTATTCTGGTCTTCCTGGACATTAGCAAATGCTCCTAATGACTCAGAAGAAGAGAAGGGTATACATAACTGACCTTCAAATAAATATTTTCTTTTTAATAATTTACATACATAATAATTTTTGACAACAACAAATTATGTAATTATAATTATTATATTTGGTTAAATTTTTGTTTTCTTCGTTCTCTAAGTCTATCAATATTTAATTTATTAATTGTATTTGTAGTCAGTATTGGGACGAATAATGGATAATATCATTTTGATAAAGGTATAAAAAATAACAATAAAAAGTCTTGTAGCTGCCTCGAAAGCAGAATTTCCATAAACGGGAAGTGAGGGAAAGGAGAAAGCTGTGTGGATTAGTTGCGGTCAGCTGCAGCAGCATCATAACACATTACATTGAACTATGCAAGAGAGTGAATGATATAATAATAATAATAATAATAATAATAATAATAATAGGCTTACCGAACCCGAAGGTTCGATGCCGATACAACCAAACTTCGCCTGCATAGACTCGTCCAATGTTCACCGGTCAAGCCCAAGCCCCCGAGATCAGCCTTAATGCAATCCTCCCATCGACGCTTCGGCCTACCTTTCGAACGCCTACCGGTCAGTTCAGCGAATACCAACTTTCTCGGAATCCGTTCCTCACTAAGCCCAACAACTTTACGCGCCCATTTGAGTCTCCGCGATGCTATCAACTCAATTATATTCACAGGGTACAAACTCCGCAATTCCGCGTTATGCAACCTTCTAAACTCCCCAGTGGCCTCATCTCTCTTTGGACCAAATATTTCACGCAATACCTTATTTTCGAAAACCTTAAGCCGCTGTTCATCCTTTAAAGTAAGCGGCCACGTTTCACATCCACCGGCCACATCGGAGTGAATGATACTAATTACAAATATTATGTTTTTATGACAACTGTTGATACATTCGCAGAGCAACATTCCTGAAAGTAACAAGACCTATCGTATTTACTTTGCAAATAGATTTTTATAATAATTTATCATTCATGTCCTTAAAATTTTTAAATATAAAGGCTGCATCGCTTAAACAGAACGAGAACGACATATTTTTTAATTGTTTGCGTTTTGTATTGTGTCTCTCCCTAAATACCAGTTATAACGTATACACTGGAAATACGTTGTCTAACCTGTTTTTATACACGGAAAATTGGCCCTTAAATCTAATAAAATATAATTATGCATATGTATATCTAGATATATATAGCATTTCCAAGTTAAATTCAACCTTTTCCAAATCAAATTCAACCTTTAGCATAGTGGCTAGCATAACAGTCTTCTCTGCCCAAGGTCACGGGTTCAAACCCACAGGTGGTGCTAGGATTTTTTAAAAGGGGTACAATATCCTTAGTTATGCCGTCATAGGGGACGTAAAAAGGTGGTGCTGAGCCTGTGCGATGTCAGGAACTCTTGGCTCATGAGACATTTTTGATGTTGACAATTGGATTATAGGGGGTTCGTTTAATTTTGATTTTAATATCGCGCGCTATTACCGAGAGATCTCATAGATATAATCATACTGATTATACTTTCAGTTTTAAGTTCGATCGCTACAAAGTAGATTTTCTTTGTCGATTTTAGAATTTCATCTATGTTTGGTTCCAATATCATAGTAGTGCAGTGGACTCCGGATCCCTGGTTCGATCGCTTTGGTCGAGTAATTATTTATAATGGTATTTCAGTGGTAGAGAGACCTTTCTGAGGCTCACCCGATTTCGGTTTCTTCAACATTTACTTGACAGACGCTTTAAACTTTCACTTATCTACAAAAGACTCATTTACATGACAATAATAAGGCCGATATGGACTCACGGAGTTGAAATTTGGGCTTTACCAAACCATGGAACTCTTTCCGTGTCCAATCCCAACAATCGAAAATGCTTCGTAAAATCCTAAATTCTTCTCACTTTGTCACGAATAAACTCATCCATAAAGACCTAAATGTTCCGTATGTTGCTGATTTGGCCCGATCTAGATATCATTCATTTTATGACAAACTACATCCCCACCCTAATCCTCTAATTTCAATCTTTTCTTCCTCTTAAATTCCTGACATCCTTCGAGGCGTCTGAAAATGAGATGGCCCGAGACTTTCTAGTTTAGAATATTTTTAGAATGCTTCCACTGGGAAGCTCTCTACTTGTGTTTAATAACTTTTTATATTTCACTCAAATTTACTTACTTATTATACAGTTGTGAATCCCAATGAATAAATTAAAAAAAAAAAAAAAAGGAAATCGGGGGGAAACCTCGCGGATGAACCGGATCTCTAAATACCTGCTTGCTTGGATGTTAGCCCCAAAACAGTATGAATAAGAATGTGTACTGAATCCAAAACTCTTTTTGGGTTGTCGAGGTATAGAATTTTTTTTTAATGGTGCATTAGTCTATTATTGATAATAATAAAAAAAACCGACCGATATTAATTAGTGTTTTATCTTTTTAAAATCATCAGGATCATTGTTAGCCTTATTGTGGTCGAAGTTAAATGTATATGATCGTGGAAATTTTGAACACCGTTTAAACTCCTCGAAAGCAATGACTGCTCAATTTTAAATATCCTATCTTCAAGAAATTATTTTCCGTTTATAAATTTCCCAACGTTTCATTTATTTAAAGTATAATAAGGCTGATAAGAATTTCAAATATCGAAGGGCTGAAATAAAAAAGAAACATTGCAAGTTTTCCTGTCAGGCGACCTTCATTTAAAAGTCGATTTTTGCACGCCCCTCCCAGATTATTAGAAAAATGAGAAGTGACCAATTTCAGAAGCAACTGATTACATCTAGAATGCAATATAATCGTTGCAAAATATAATATAATACAATAGGATTGAAGGTTACTGAGATAACTGCTACAGGTGCCATGTACTTGGGCCACCTGCTGCTATTACTCAACTCAATGCTACTTTTTTGCCATGTTCTTAATTGGCTTGTGAAAAAAGGTGAAAAGAATCTGAACTTGACTTCTTTTTATTTGGATAAATTTTAACATGTTTCTTTCTTCCTTAATTAATTCGTACAACGAACTTGCCGATTTATGTTCTTTCAGATTTATAACATTGAAAGTACAGCCAAAGAGTTATTTCTTAAGTTAGGTTAGGTGACAAAATTTCCTGTTTTTCTGAACTGGTTTCTATAAATTATATATAAGCTAGCGGCTTAGATCACTAATATTTCATTTTGTGTCGATTTACATATACATATGTAAGTGGGTTAATGGTAAGAGTTACTATTGGTTAGGGTTAGGGTGTTGGAATAGGTGCTCAACTTCTTGGTTATCAGCACAAACAATATATATATTTGTATAAATACTTTTATTATTATTTAAAACATTTAAAATAATTTGCACATTTTTATTTATCCATTATTTTCTTTAATTTTTTTTTAACGCAGTTATTTCAATTTTTATTTTTTTATTATTATTTATTACTAGCTGATCCGATAGACGTACTATAACTTAGCGAAATCGGTCAAGCCGTTCACGTGTGATGCGATGACCAAGGAAAAGGGGATTCATATTTATATATGTAAATAAAGAAAAACCTTAGAAAATTTAAAAAAAGAAAAAAAAAAAAAAAAAAAAAAAAGATACCTTTCTACCAAAGTAACTTTTATCTTTTTTCTCTCATAAGATTCTTCTCCTGACGTTTATAAACACAATAAAAGAATTAGCAAAATCAGTCAAGCCGTTTACGGAAATATTATTATTTTTCCTCCCCCTCCCCTTCTGAATTTGGGTAACTATTATATAATACATCATCCATCGGTCAATCAGTTACTCTTTCAACTATTTTTAGTTACACCGAATAAAGTTATTATTTCATACCCGATCCTCTTTTTAGTCATTCACATTTAAGTAGATGTAGAGGTAACCAAAATTATTTCTTACGCTTAATTTTTTTAAATGATCACAACTCATTTGCAACCTAAAAACATTCCTTGCTAAAACATGTAAAAGATTATAGTAATCAGTTTGATTTTTTATTCACTTTTATTCATTTGAATTTCTAAAGCAGCAAAATAATAACTAATAAAACCTGACTTATAAACCTGAAGAGTTTGTTTGTTTGTTTGAAACTACTGGTTCGAATTGAAAAATCCTTTTTGGGTTGGATAGTCCATTTATCGATCATGGACATCACGCTGCGACCATTGGGAGTGAAAAATCAGTGGAAAATGTGGAAAAAAAGGAGTGAATTAACCTAGCATCTCAATGATTCTAAATGATTTACCTTTCAATTTTAAAATAATTTAATTCCCCGTTAAGTTATCTTTTGTCCTAACAAGAGAGAGAGAGATACACTTTATTCATAAATAAACTAACAAAATGATGCTGCTCAACTTAATTGGGTTGCTATAACACAGAATAGCGATTTTTTCGAACAGGAATATTCTTAACATTTTATTTAACTATAAATACAATTTTTTTTTTTTACTCTTTTTAATTTTTTTCCCTACTTATTTTTCCTGTTTTTTTGTTTTTTTTCTCTTTTCCTTCTCTACCGACATTTTGTTTCAAATACTTAGATATATCTATACATATACACCAAAAATTAAATTTAAATAAATCACAAGGGCAAGATGTTGCCCCATTTAAACACGTAGGAATCGATCTACGTCAAGACTGCTTTTCACACGGCCAACTATACTCGTATGTCGTATTGTCAAGATTGGGTTTCGGAGAAAATCATTATGTTCTTTTGCCAAAATAAAACTAAAAATATCATTTATGCAGAAGTAATTTAAAATATATTCTTTTAAAAACTTCTTAATAGCGGTCATAATAACAGAAATTGTCGCAGACGATGTCGCGGGCAACAGCTTGTATATAATAAAGTAAAGTTAATGCTTGCAGTTTTCTAATCGAGATCTAGTGCAGGCTGCTGGCTAGGGACCTCTAGTACTGCACAGCCGTCGCTTTCTCTTGCTTCTGCTTTCTAGATAACATCACTATATATATATATATATATATATATATATATATATATATATTTACATTTATGTGTGTTTGTGTATAATGATCAGTTTCTGTTTCTGAATTATGACGATGATAAGATATGAAGAAATGTTATAAAATAAAAATAATATTTTATTGTGAATTAAATTAAAGTTATGATGAATTTTTAATATAAACTCTAAACCGGTCAGTGGTTTCTTAAAAATAACTGACACCGCATTCAAATTGCATCTATGGTCTGCAGAGGCTGGTCGCTCGTTATTTATATAATGCAATACCTATTTTTAATGTTTATATTATAATTTATACAAGTTTAATGCATCAATTATTGGACTGGACTTGTTGAACCGTCCTTAGATTTCTCGAGAACTCATTGACCTTTCAAAATGTCGCATATAATTCTGAAGGTCGGGTTGAGATTGACCTTTTACGGTTTAACGGCTTTGATAATGGACTGATTACAATTACTAATATAACAAAATCGATTCGCAGATATTGCCAATCGTCTATTACAGCCATTGGCAATGTCAACTCAAACCGAGGCGAGGTCGTTCAACAAATCGATCGTGGGATCCAAAAGAACCATTTGCATCAGATAATAGGCCGGGGCTTTGCAATGCAGATTTGTTGCATTCTTGATAGGGTTTACGAAGCAGTTCAATCACTTATGAACTTTCGTCAAGGGTAGTTATTGGAGTATAATTGTGTTCTGCTTAAGTTTAAAAAAAAAAAAAAAACTAAATGTACGCACGTCTACAAATAGTAACATAAAAATCTGGTGCGGGCAACGCAATACGCATCAATACTGTTAGAGATAAAAACATGTGTTTTGTTAGAAATCTATTACATTATTTTTTCAGTTTTCTCCTTTAGTTGGATATCGAAATCGTTCAACTTATATATTTACTTGTTTTTTATCAATGGTAACAAGATGATATGGCTATTGTTATAGAATCTACAACATTAAAGGTACTTTAGAGGAAGAAAATTTAATATCGACATTTAAGTCCTGTCAGACTATTTCAATCAGAATGGAATCTACATGAGGTTAAAGTCTATTAAATTTTACATCGATACAGCGAGTTAAATCAAAATCGTTTGAGCTGTTTTCAAGAAAATAGTAAAAAGGTGCAAAATGCACTGTATAAAGTGGCTCTTCTGGTAAGCTGATTTTTATGAAAAAGTTTTTGTAACGTCTCGGACGTATGTTTGTCTTTAATATGAAATGTGAGTTTCATAGAACCTTTCGTTTACGCGCTGGAGTTACCATAAACACACACACACACCTTTTTCGGGACTTGGTTATTTGGACCCTAATACGGAATTCGAAAATGTTCACGATCGCAATACTTTCCCTTACTATATATTTCATATATAGGTAAGTGAAAGTAAACATTTATTCTGATAAAACTGTTAAATTGTAGGTCGTTCTGGGGTTCCATTGCATTAAATGTATTGGTACTATATCCCTCTTAGGAGTTAAGTAGATAATAAGTTTTTAAACTTAAAAGAGCATCAGACTTGGTTCTAATGCATTCTATATTTTAAATATGAACTTTCTATTTCGACCGAAGTTTTTGAGCTAGTCTTACCTCATAAAGACCATTTTAAATCACACACGATTTACTCAGCAACTTAATTCGTATTTATACATTTTTGTTGGTTTGTTTATTCATTTAACGTCACTTTATGCTGCTGTGGTTAATCGCACGATGCTACAGCGGGAGTCCTAAATTTAGTCTATCTTGGTTTAATTAATTAACAAGGCTCGAGACCACCATTTCACGTTCCCTTCGCGAAACATTACCAAAGATTTTATTATTCCCATTAAACAATCCTAGGGCCACCTGCTAAATCGAAACGGCGACCATGGGCATAGAAGGCTGTTATGCTGTCCCCCACATCACAGGTAACCCCGTTTATGCATTTTTTCATCAATGATTAAGATTAGAAATCATTAATTATATGTTAATAACAAAATTAAAGGTTCTTTAGGGGATGAAAAAAAAAGTTGGGGTCGATTCAGACTATTTTAATGAGTATAAAACCTACAAGCAATTATAACTCATTTGATTTGACAGCATTATCAATATCTATACTAATATTATAAAGCTGAAGAGTTTGTTTGTTTGTTTATTTGAACGCGCTAATCTCAGAAACTACTGGTTCGAATTGAAAAATTCTTTTTGTGTTGGATAGTCCATTTATCGAGAAAGGTTATAGGCTATATAACATCGCGCTGCGACCAATAGGACCGAAGAATCAGTCGAAAATCTGGGGAAAAACGGGGAACATTTGGGAGAAAAAAAAAACCTCCCATCCCAATAATTCCAAATGATTTAACTTTTATTTTTAAATAATTCAATTTCCCGTTATTTTATATTTTTTCCGTAACAATTAATCACAGAGGTAATTATTTAAACACGTAGGAATAGATTTACGTCAGGATCGGGTTGCAGAGGAAATCAGCATGTTCTTCTGCCACAAGAAAATAAAACTAAAAATGTCATTTACGCAGAAGTACTTTAAAATATATTATTTTTAAAACTTCTTAATAGTGATCATAATAACAGAAATTGATGCAGGCGAAGTCGCTTTAGGATATATCAAAGAAAAGGTGACATGTACTAAGAAGGTTTAAATTTGGGTGATAAAATTCCGGTTCTGAGAAACGCCGATGATTTGGTACTGCTAGGGGAAGACACGAAAACTATACAACTAAATACAGGTGCGTTAATAAAAACCGGTAAAGAAATAGGACTCGAAATAAATACCAAAAAGACAAAATAGATGATTTGTAGAAGAGACGGTGGCGATCATAGTAATATTGATATATTAGGGTATACTTTTGAACACGTAGAAAAATTTAAGTATTTAGGTTCAATGATAACGAGAAAAAAATAAATCCAGGAGGAAATAAAGTCCTGGTTAAAGGCGGGAAATGCGTGTTATAATTCAATTGTGAAATTACTTAGCTTCTATCTAAAAACTTAAAGGTTAGAATTTATAAAACTATTATTCTTCCGACGGTGAATTTTAACGCTTACTTTGAAGGACGGACAACGGCTAAAGGTTTTAGAAAATAAGGTACTACAGGTAAAATATTTGGTCCGAAGAGAGATGAGGCTACTGGGGAGTATAGAAGGTTACACAACGCGGCAATAGTTATATTAATCTATATTATTATCTATATTGTTAAGTCATGTTTTATTTCAAGAGTCATTTTTAACTTTAATCGTTATTACCTTGAAGCATATACATTTATAAATTTAAGTAAATTAAAAAAATTACTATTTCTTTTGATTTATTCGAGTATAATAATCAGAACTATTATTTTAAGCATAATTAGGACTTTTATTAGCTGCGTGTCTATATTTATAAAAGAAAGTACCACTCAATTTTCTGGTATCTAAAAAAGACTATGGTTGTGAGGCTAAAATTTTTCCTGAAGGTTCGTCTTACCGCCTTGATGTGCAATAAGGCAGGATTTGAAAATCTTCCCCCAACAAGTGGTTGAACAACCTAAACGTAAAATTGTCTTAATCTGATATGTATCAGCAAAGATACAAAGATTTTATAACAAATATATTTAAGCATATTACTGTTGTTATCTATTCGTTTACGTCACTTTTATACAACTATGGCTAATCGTATAATGACTAATTTTTTCCTCTCCAAGTTTAGTTAGGGTAGAGATGTTTAACGAGTTCATGAAATGGCAAAGGCTTGGGACCACCATTTTACGTCCCCTTCGAAGGAAGGCATAACTAAGGTTGTTTTTAACTCCATTAAAAAATCTTAAGGGCACCTGGCTGGTCACTACGTACATGTGACCGACCCTTTTAAGCATATTGCGTTTCATATCTGTTTCGAACGAGGTTCCTATGAAAATATATTCAATTGTTATTCATTTTTTAGAAATTATTTCAATTGTCTAAAAAACTATTAATTTCAAGAACATAATTTCTGAATCCTAAAAAAAATGGGAGTGATTCAGGTGTAAGGTTTTTTTCCGACGAATATCATTAATTCACATTTAGGTTACCAACGGTTTGTGACGATAATTTAACATATTAAGTGATTATGGGTATAACCACTTCTACTGGTTTGCTATTTGGTCAAGATCGGGCTTTAAATTATAACAAAGAGTAGCTGATAGTTGATATTATAGCCAATCTTACCATAAACGCACATAAATTAATACGAAATGCAATATTCGCGAGCAAAGCTGCGTGTCACAGCTAGTAATAAATACAGGGGTATGGGATTCAGAATGGATTTTGAGAAAGTCTTTAAAAGGTCCAAAATGGACCAACCACTATCATGTAGGGCAATTATTCGTGAATACTGTGTAGTAATCTAGACGTTAAATATACCGTTAGAAAGCGAAATATTTTAGAAAATTTAAAATGCTATATAATACGACGTATAAGGTAACAACAAGTTGTTATATGCTAGGTAGTTGTTATAGAGTTTTGAGTAAATGTTATTTATGTTAACTATGGTATGTTTAAAGTCGCCTGTCTGATAAGTCAATTTGGATGAATAATTCACTATAACATCCCACGTCTATACTTAGTTGCATATCATTATGAAATTTCAGTTTCGTTTTCGACTGGACTTAACAAGATGCTCATCCACTTTTTGGAGACTTGGTTATTTGGATTCAAGGGGTCTTAAAATGTGTATTTCTATTAATACTTTCACCTACCATAAATTTTACATGAAGTCAAATGAAAAAAAACACCTGCCTAGGGCGCCATCCAGGAAATCTGGTTCTAGGCTACTCGAAGAAATCGAATTTATTCTACAGCTTATGTATACTTTTTTTTTTTTTTTTTAATGATAATTTTATGTAAATAGTTAAAAGTGGTTTAGTATCGTTTGACCACAAAGATGAGGAGAGAGTACGGATGCAGTTGTAACCCAATATCTGCACTGCCGCTGACGTCAATTCAAGTTCCCTAACAAGGTCGGTCGGGCTTTTGTTATTCGGTCCAATTGACTTCGTTACTGATCGGTTTAACCTCTCTGCAGTCTGCACTTTAGAATGAAAGTTTAAATATAGATTCTTTAAAGAAAGCACCCATAGATCTTCCTGTAGTTAATTTGGAATCGTACCATCAATCAGAATTTGTTTTAGAGCAAAGCACGGCCATTAAAGAATAGATAAGTAATTTGAACAAATTATTATTCATACATTTGTTTTCTACTTTTAGATAAAAATAATCTTTGTAGTGTTATTAATGTGAAGTTTCTTCTAAAACGTTTAGCAACTTATCTATTATTTCCAAATAATTATATTAAGTTATACCTGTTTATAAAGCTCTTATATAAACTTGGATTTATAGCCATAATCATTTTGATTTATAATTTTCAATCATGAACCTTTGTAATCGACCATGAAAAAAAAATATAACCCCCTCCCCCCCTCCCTTTCCCTCAAAATTTGAGAGCAAACTTTTAAGATGCGTAGAATCCGAATGACGAATAAAAAATCCGTTTGTCCGCGTTCCGCGGCCTTTCTCCGAAACTACTGGCCCATTTTTTTTTAAATTCACCACAAAATACTAGACCATGCAACGATGATTCTAACACCTAGACGTTGATATCAGCTGGTTAGTTTTAAAATGGCGGTCGATTAAAAGTGATTTAATGCAATAACTCAGTTATTTTTAAATATAGAGGAAAAATTTATGAGTGTTTTTTAACAAAAAAAAAACCGGGGAATAATTAAATAAAAGTGAAAAAAGAAAAGAAATAAAGTTGAAATTTAACACATAATTATGCACATAACTCAGTTATTTTAGACGATAGAGAAAAGTATGTATAGATTTTTAGAATAAACAAAAAAAAAAAAAAAGTATATATATGAGTATATTAAAGTAACAAATTATAATATGTGTAATTACACCAAAAATCGGTTATTATTGAAGATAGAGAAAAATCGAAGGATTTTCGAGATTGAGACAATGCGATGAACGAAGTGAAAAAAACATCTTCTATGGTCAAGCCACAAGTTATAAGAGATGTGATTCCCTGATAACTCGGTTATTATTGACAATAAAGATAAAATGTAAGGTGTTCTGGAATCAGGAAATTTTATTTGAATTATTTGAATAAAAATCGAAAGAAAAGAAAAGGAAATAGTAACAAAGCCCTGTATAAATACTTTTGGTTTATTATTTTCAATAATGAACCTTTGTAATCGACCATGAAAAAAAAAAAAAAATACTACCCCTCAACTCAAAATTTGAGAGCTAACGTTTCAAGATGCCTAGAATCCGAATAACGAATTAAAAAAAATCCGTTTCTTCTAATTAATACTTAAATAAATACCAATAATTTAGTTTAATTTGATAGAGAATTAAATTTTGGGCCCAATAAAAAAAGAGTCATTGAAATTGGTTAAAAACTAGCTTAGATATTGCGTTTTGAAATCAGCGGTAGTGATATGATATTATACTTTGAATTATTGCTTTTCATATTACTTAATTGCATATCAACAGCCATATAAACAGTTATACCCCTATTTGGAAATAATAAACCATTATGTAATAATTTGCAGCATTTTTTTATTAAATTAGAATTTGTAATTCCCCATCCATAGCTCTTACGAGAAAAATAATTATTATTTTAATAATTAAGTAATCATGAATTTTAATACAAATGGGCTGCTGGCAACTTCTAGTTATTAGAATCATAGTCAGATGCGATTTTTGTTTTAAATTCCAAAAAAAGAAAAAACGGTCGAGTAGTATCGGAGAAACCGCGTACAACGGATATTTTTGTATTCGTTACTCGTTTTGTATTCAATGCATCTTAAAACGTAAGAACTTAAATTTTGAGAGGGGGTAATTTTTTTTTTTAATTTGAATCGGTTGAATACGTTCATTGAAAATAATAGTTTTGTTTATTGAAAAAATATAAAACTTGGAAATTATTGATTTATATTTGTAATCATATTTATTTAAGGTGTTATAACTTTCGGAATCTTTTGTAACGAATGTTTATGACCAGTCAAAAGAAAACCTTATGTCATTCGACACATATTAATATTATATTTTTTGGATCTTATTTCAATATCTTAACGGCAAGTGGCCATCCTCATAACGACTGACCAGGTTTTAATCTTGAGGTATTTATCTATAAATCGAAATACGCATTATATTGATTAAAATGGAAATTAAATTAAAATAAATGGAATTCTTAATGCAAATAGTTCATTCAATTTGTCATTTATAAGGAAAATGATATCTTAATATTTATAATAAAAAGTATTAATATTGACTTCGGTGGCACGAAGATCAAATCAACATCTTGACGCTGAGTATTCAATCATAATATTAAACGAGACAGAAAAGATATCTTTAAGTTAATTAGCTGGTATAAAAGACCCCCTTTTATTATTATTGTTTTAAACATTATAATATTATTATGCGAGTAAAATATAACTTAAATAAGATTTTCTTAGTGATCTGCTTTAGTACGTCCTTTTTGCGCTATTGTCTATTTTAGACATGACACATCAACTTGTGAATATTTTGCTATCTGATTCAAGTATTGTTTTTTTTTTTTTGTTTTTTTTTTTTTCTATTTCTTTATTGAGATATATTACAATTTGTTACAAAATGAACAATAATAATATTGATAAGAGACCACATTCATATATATATACAGATATAATAATAAATAATAATAATATAACATAATAAATATAACATAAATAAATTCATATATATACAATAAATTAATAATAATAAATAAAAAACAAAACAAATCGAAACAAAAACCTATTATTGAGATAAATAAAAAGTTGGCAAATAAATAAACATCTTACCCACAATCATAACTATATACAATATATACAATTGCTAAGGGACCCCAGCAAGCGCTTTTCCCTCCACTTGTGGAGGAAAAAGCGGAATCCAAGAGATCCCAGCGCCTCTATCTCAGCCGCATCACTGGTCTGAGCCAGTGGAGGCTGAGTCAGGGCGCTGTAGCCACAAACATACCGTACATGAGTGGAGGATCTGACCATTGTCAGAACTCCAATTTAAATGTTTACAATAGGTCTCGTGGCCACTGCCGTTTCAATCTTCGAGGAGGATTGTAGGGATGGGTGGTGCTGGATAGGGATTGCGCTAGAGGGTTAGGATGATGAGTAAGGTTCTGATGAAATTTGGAAAATTTGGATGGTACCAGGTCTAAAACAAACGGAATATTAAGGTCATGGTGTAGGGTACAGTTGGTAACGTAATAAGGAGCATTAACTATTGTTCGGAGGACTTTGGATTGGAAGGATTGGATGCGTTTGATGTTAGAAAGTTTAGCTGTCCCCCACAGTTCAAGTCCGTAGGTCCATATAGGTTTCAGTACTGTCTTGTATATTAGTAATTTGTTGTCAACAGTAAGATGAGATTTTCTGTTTAGTAGTCTGTATAACTGGCCGAATCTACGGTTGAGTTCTTTTCTTTTGAGTCTTGTATGTGGGTTCCACGTCAGTCTTTTGTCTAGTAAAAAGCCGAGATACCGGACTGTGTCTGAGGAAGGAAGCGGTATGGAATTGAAATTAACCGTTGGACAGGATTTGCGTCGAAGGGTGAATGTGACGTGAGTGCATTTGCTTTCGTTCACCTTAATGCGCCAAGCATTGCACCAGTCTTCGACAAGGGAAAGATGCTTTTGGAGATTTAGCGATGCTACTTCAGGATCGGAATTGGATGACAAAATGGCGGTATCATCAGCAAATGTTGCCAGAAAGGTATCGGGATCGGTAGGAATATCGGCGGTGTAGAGGATGTAGAGGACGGGTCCTAAGACGCTGCCTTGAGGAACACCGGCCTCAACAGTATAATGTTTGGAAAATTCGGAACCACTGCGAACTCGGAAGGAGCGGTTTGATAAATAGGATCGGAGGATTAGGTATAAGGATTGAGGTAAATGGGTTTTGAGCTTAAAGAGCAGTCCCGGGTGCCACACCCGGTCAAAAGCTTGAGCTATGTCCAGAAAGGCACCCGAACAATACTCCTTGCACTCAAGGGCGGAGGAAATGTGGTCTACAACTCGGAGTCCTTGGTGAACCGTGGAATGTTGAGGACGAAATCCAAACTGATGTGAAGGAAAATTGTGAAATTTGGCTAGGATTCGTTTTAATAGGAGTTTTTCGAAGATTTTGGAGAGGATCGGGAGCAGGCTAATTGGTCTGTAAGATGAAGTGCTGTGGGAAGGTTTGCCTGGTTTTAGGAAAAGGATGATAGTTGAATGTTTCCATATGAGAGGGAAATAGGTAGTGCGTAGGATACAGTTATAGAGATATGCAAGAAATGTAATGGCTTTGGGAGGAAGTTGTCTTAAGATCTGAGGAGTAAGGAGGTCGTATCCTGGGGATTTACGGAGAGGAAGCTTTTTAAGAAGATATTTAACCTCAGATGGATTAACTGCTTTAGGTGGTAAGGATAGTGGTATTGGTGACATAAGGAACTCTTCAACTGTTGCAGTATGGGTTGGATTGAGCTCAGGATGAGGAGTGAAAACTTTGGAAAGGTGCTGCGCGAATTCCTCGGCTTTATCCTTGTCGGAAGCAGCCCAGGAACTATCACAGCGCCGAAGAGGGTGGGAAATGGTGTGGGATTTTAGAATTATCTTCGTGACATTCCATAGGGAATTGTCACGAGTCGAGAGAGAGGAGAGGTAGGAATTGTAGGATTGGGAACGGAATATCGCCAACTCCCGCTTTAATTTTCTACAAAGAAAGTTGTAAGAGCGGCGATCTTCTGGGTGGCGGGTGCGTTGCCATAATGATCTAGCTCGGCGTTTGGTGTTGATGAGGTCCTTCAGGTGTTGTGGTAAATGGCTTTTGTTAGGAATTCTTTGGGATTGTTTGGGAGAGGAGGCAGTCCAGGCAGCTTGTTGAATTGTGGTTGTAAAGGAAAATACGGCATCATCTAGGTCAGTTTGGGTTTTGAGAGGTAATCTGAGATCAATATCATTGGTAAGGATTTCGCGGAAGAGGTTCCAGTTGACAGGGCCTCTAATGAATGACGGTGGGAAAGGTTTCGGAATAGGAGTTATGGATACATTTAGGATTAATGGACTATGATCAGAGGATAGTTCATCAAGGCGAGTTACGGAATAGTTCAGGGAGCCTAATCCGCAGTGGATGAAGAAGTCGAGGATGTCAGGATTACGGTTAGGATCTGTCGGCCAGTAGGTAGGAGAATCGGGAGGTAGGAGATGAAAGCGTCGGGAGTTGAGTGCAGACTGCAACGTCCGTCCACGAGAATTGGTGGTTCTAGAACCCCACTGTTGATTCTTAGCGTTTAAGTCGGCACCCAAAATGAAGTGATTTCCCAAGGAGTTGAGGAAGGATCCAAATTGGGCAGAGGAAATAGGATGTTTAGGAGGGCAGTATGCTGATGCGATGATAAGCGGAAAGGAAAAGGTTTTGATTACAATGGAAGTTGCTTGTAGGTAATCGTGGGCGGGAAGTGGGTGTAAGTGATGGGTGACGGATCGGCGGACAATGACAGCAGTACCGGCATGGGCTTTGCCGTCTGGATGGTCTGTCCGGTATGTTATGTATTCTGGTATTTTGAAGTACTGTTTAGTGGTTAGTCTAGTCAAGTATTGTTAGTTATTAAAAATACATTCTGTTCTTTGACATGACATTGATATAACTATAAATAAAAATATGATTTAAAATACTATCGTTTAATAACTAGTATGACATACGTTTCTATTAACTCAATGACATCTGATAATATTAAAAAACAAAAAACAGTACCTTGTATATACTGGCATGTGGCTATAGGTAAGTTTTCTTTCCATTGAAGGATCAGATACCCTTTTTTAGCAGCTGTGCTTTTTTATTAGCTGGCATTGCGTTTATGTTCTTAAGCATCTGGAAATAAATAGTTTTAAAGTAATCCATATATGCTGCTAAGATCATTAAAACCGCTTTTCTGCTGAGAAGGCTAGAACTCACCGAAAATGTTCTTGGAAAATCATTGGAGAGAAATAAGTATAAAAAAATAACTTAAAAAAAAAGAAGAAATATATATAATACATATAATAATTTATAAAATCAATTGAAACTCCTGAATGATAGGGATAGAATTAAAAAATATTTTTTACATGTAAAATTGTTAATAGATCAATTTAGTTTTTATTTAATTTACATTATAACATCTTCAAATAAAAAACACTACAATTAAGGTCAAACTATTTTTCTATAATTATGGCTTAAAAATATTTTTTTATTTTTTCAATAAAAAAAAAAAAAAAATCTGGTGCGCGCACACGACTTTCACTTACCTCCGTTATTTATATCAATTAAGGATTTTTTAAACAAATGTAGAAACGAAATAAATTGTTAAAGAATTATTTACATGGGATTTTAATGAAAACATGTATTTTATAAAATAATCTATTATATTATTATCTACGACAATCAGTTTGTTTTATCGGCTTTCCATCATGTTAACTTTTACCATACCGTGTATAAGATGATATTTTTTCTATAATTATTTTTATAATATAATAAATATATTAATATAAAAATAATAATTTAACTAGTTCGGGATATTAGGTGTGAATTAATTTAAAAAAAAACAACAACTGATAGTTAAATGGATAAAAAACGGATTATGGGTTATAAATATGGAGGCGTTATAGTGGGCCTCATTACCCTTGATATTACAATTGTTTCAAATAATTAGTATTTATATTTCTAAATATTAAGTATGGTCTTAAAAGAAATGGATGTATAAAAAAAAAAAAAAAACTAATAATTACCTTCAGTTTTAAATATGTTTACTGTGTGTTGTTCAAGTCTTCATGTTTGACTAATTAAATATTCTCTGAATGTTTTGACTAGTGAGACAGAGACAGTTATGGCGGAAGGCGAACTCCTCTCGGCCAATCAAATTAAACCACTGCCTCACTCGCTCCTATAACTCAATTATCTAGGAGCCACTGACTTTTTCAATATCATCCTTTCAGTTCTCAATATTACACGGTTCGGTCTGTGTCGATCTGTCTTTTTTCATTTATAATGTTTCTGATGTTATAAGAAAGTTTAAAAGTGAATTAATTTTATTTTAATTGGATAATTTATGTATGTATTTGACGTTTTTATCGGTATTTGCTTGTTTTAATTAAAATGTGCATAATAAACTTGAAGGAAGAATGCTTGGCCATATTTGCAAACTGAGTAAGTAATTATTTTAATATGTGTTAGACATCTTAGTTATTGGTGCATAATTAAAATTAACTGATACATATTTTATTTAATAATTGTTAAAAACTAAAAATAAGAACTTTTGTTAAGAAAATGTTCATTGATAATAGTAGGATGGTTATTTTTTATTTTTTCAAATTGTTTCTTAACTAGTCGAATTTTTATATATATAAAACTTTCTAGAAAATGTTTATATCAGAAAAGAATTTTTATTAAAAAATACATATATATTTTTTTATATAAGATATTAATTTAATTTTTTTAAATTGAGAAGAACGCTGTTTATATATGGGAATCAAACATACTATTATAGGTTATTAGATTAAAGGCTGTTGTATGTTAAGAGTTAATTTCTGATTTAAAATTGGGTATCCGCTAGTTATGAAAATGAAATTGTAACAGTGAAATGTAGGAGATTCGCAGGTTATTAAAATAACCTGTTACCCCAAACACTATCAGTTAGTAGCTGCTACCCTCGTAACCTGTTATCTAGATTCACTGTTAAGTCCACCACTATCAGGAGTCAGTAGCGGTTCCCTGCCTGCTGTCGAAGTGGTTGTTACCGGCTCTAGCCCATCCTTGAGATTTTTATTCTCATAAAAGAGATAATATTAAAGTTCTATTTGTTAATTTGACGGTTTTTTTTAGGACAGAACATCTGAAAATTATGGTTCAATTGTTCCGAATTATATCTTTAATTGCTCAGACAAACTTGGTTAATCAATCATTTTAAAATGTACATTTTTTATATTTTCGTGTTATATGGAATATATATTTTACACTTTTGTAATATTTAATGAATGTTTTATAATAGTTTGAGTTTTATGTGCTATAATATCGCGCTATAAACTCGTATAATATGTATCATTAAAAACAATAATGATTTTATAAATAATTAAACATGGTTCATTGCCAATCACTAGTTACACAGTACATTATTATTATTACGAAATATTCTCCCACCTATGTTTTATTTCAAATCTATTAATCAAAAGATTAACAAATTCAATAGTAATATAGATCTATCTTCATAAATCAATTTTCAGAGGCGTTGTAAAATAAGATGGCGCAAACTATCAATGGAAAGTCCATGTTATTTCATGCAATTTAATCTTTGGGCTTACTTTTTTCTTTATATTAGTTAGTATAGTTGTAAATAATGTTTATAACAACTAATAGTTTGTCACTGTGGTAAGCTGTAGGAGTCATTCATTCATATGTATATTTTATTAGATTAGTGTTTCTTTTGTTGTATATGAATACGTTTTTCATAGAATCAATATTTTAGTAACGATATTAGGAAATCGAACAATGTCAAACTTATTTTTTAAGGACTCAAATACGATATTCGTCTAGAACTTACGTTCATTGGTGCACGGTGCACTCAGCTATTTGTTCTAGAGAAAGTGGATGAGCCCGTTGCTTCAGAATGCACTTCGTGTCTCGATGGCTCGCCTGTTGCAATGTTGACCCAATGATTCTTCTTCTGCAGTGTTTTTGATCAGGTCTTAAACTAGATATATTATACACCAGGTTAAAGCGAGTTATATAATATTTTAAATTAATTTTTTAAAATAATTTTGATTAGTTAATACAAAATTAATTAAAATAACTTATAATATTTGTCATAAAAGGGTCTATCGATCATTGGTGTTTAAATACTTTAGAATTAATTAAAGCTGGTTCTCTAATTTTATCGACGTACTATATGATAATAGTAATACAAATATTTTAATGCTAAAATTGTAAAATAATTATGTAACTAGTAGTTGTAATTTATACAGACAATATATAGTAAATAAATTAAGCCTAATTTGATTTCAAAGTCTTGCGATTTCCCAGATAAATTCTATATACCACCCTACGGCTCACCGGCCTCAAAAGACGCTTCATGCAATAAAAAGTTTGTTTACAGAGAAAAACACAAATTTTCTTATTTAAATGTCTCAATAGAGTTAGAATATGTTGAGAGCGGCGGCACTTTGGGAAGATGTTCCACAGAACAAGCCCATCTGCTACGTTCAGTTTAACTGCTGTTCCAATAGGGGGTTATTATATTGAATTGTTTTATTGAGTATTTTGATATTTTTTTTTTGTATTTTATAAAATTTGATTTTACTTATTACTTTGTTTTCAAATTATATTTAAGTATAAATCAACAAATCTATGCAATGCATTATATTATTATTATTATTCTGGCTTTTATATCAACTTATGATATTATGTTCTTTGAATCTTGAAGTTTATAATATATATATTTACATTATTCTTATTTACATTTAAGTGGCATGTTTTAGATCCTAATTTTATTCTACTTTTATAGATAACAAATCATGTTAAATTCAATGATAAATTAGCGACAGGAAAAACGTTAGTAAATGAT
Organism: Piezodorus guildinii; assembly: GCA_023052935.1. NCBI lineage: Eukaryota > Metazoa > Arthropoda > Insecta > Hemiptera > Pentatomidae > Piezodorus > Piezodorus guildinii. Next base: position 38,231,761 of record CM041294.1, read on the forward strand.
TAGCATATAATTAATTAATATTTATGAACATGTGTGTTATTGAATCAAAATTATAACAAGTCTTATTAAGGTTCACAACTGTCTAACGAAGTTGAGTTTTTAAATACACTTTTAGGTCGATAAATAAGTGAAATATCTAATAAATTAGAGTTATAATAAATTAAGTCGTCTGAGATGTATTTCACTTGGAAACTTGGCAATATCCTTCAATAAATAATTAAGATAGTGTTACATTATACAGTTTCGAATACTAAAGATTCGTTAAATGAAGCATGTTTGTTTATAATAACTTATGGAAGACCATTACCGTTGACATTAATATATCATATTTGTTCATATAAAGTTTATGTTTTTTCTAATTTGACTTATGTTATTTTGATATTAGTGCTGTGCTTTAAATAATCAAGTGATCTTGTTTCATTTAACCATTCTGTGACTCTGCCTTTCTTATAGGTCTACTATCAATTACTTTAATTTGAAGGTTTTTATTATTTGATAATAACTAAGTGCAATTAAAAATATAATAAAAAATATCGACTTAATTTGATAATAATGCCCTTCTTCACATTCTTCTTTAATTGTGTTCTTAATAACGCAGTTATTGTCTTTCAGAAACTTTCTCTCGTTTAAGGAACTGTCTGCTACAGTAAAAGGTCTAGTTTAAGTATCATACAATCATTTTTAATCACAGGATGATAGAAGAAATAATCGTTTGAACCAATTATAAAAGTATTACGTTTAACATCGATGACGTAGTCGGGAATATAGTTTTCTGATGCCGCTTGGCGTAGCAATCCGTAGCGAGAAGATAATTGGTGTATCGAGGACAGCCCGCCAGAGGCCGCTAGTGTCGCCTTGGCCTGCTTCTTGCACATCCATTAGTCTTGGTAATCGGTTGCAACTGTCCCAAAGAATTTTACACTTTTTCGTCTATAATAACAGGCAGTATTTTCCTCTTTTATAGTCATCTAGTAATGATATACTGATTTTATAATTAGAAGGTTATACGTGATTTCTTGGGCCAGGAAGTGAGGGCGGGGGATAAATGCTGAGATAAATGACCCCCTCTCCCTCAGAACCGAGACTCGAACTCGAAATTATCGTCCTCCGTGGTTGCTAGGCTACGCGCGCTAACCCGCTCAGCCACCCCGCCCCCATGTTCATTTGAAGTTGTAGGTGAACTTTACCTTAGCAAATCAATCGTCGATGACCCCCTAAGGCGATTGGAAAGGTAACAAAACATTGAAAATAGGGTCCTAAACACAACCGCCAAAAAACTGCAAAAACACGTTTGTGCTACAATTCTTTGCTGAAACAAAACAACCATTAATTTTACAGAATTGTTACTTGTGATGAAAAGTGGACACTTCGATAATAATTGACGTTTGATACACTACAGCTTCTTCAATCCTAGAGAAACCATCAATTCCAAATCGTATTGTTAACTAAATGATTGCTTGAAATGATTAAGCTATCTTTGGTCAATCCGAAGGACCAACCGCGCAAAGCTGAACATTGCAACAAGATTATTAATAAGATAATATATGTACTGCACTAAATAACAATATTAGGAGACGGGCAAACAATTATTTAAAAAAAAGGAAATGTGGTTTTAATATGTGAAATTTTTTTTTTTTAAGATCATACATTAAGTCTTATATGGTATTTTTAACCTATGATAACTAGAAGAAACGAAATTCAAAAGGAAATAAAGTTAAAAGATGTTCAATTGTTTCCTTTCTTTAGTATCACTAAGTTTGCGGCTTTTGTCAAGAACCTTAAAACAATTAAACTTCCTACTATGTGATATTTGGCACGTGGAGGTAACTTTAAAGGGAAAGCAATACCCATAAGCCTTCTAGATTGAGGTTTTAAGTGAAATATTTTGTCCGATAATGGATTTCTCAGCATGCATCCATGTTATAGTTGAGGTATTAGTATCGTAACGATTAAATGAATCTCAGTAGAGCGAATCTTTAATCTTGATGTGCTTAGTCGACGGTTGCACGTCCGGGCGTATGTGGGTGGGAGAATGGTGGATGGATTTAGGTTTGGGCGGAGCTGTCTAGCCAGCGATTGTTGTCAACATCTAACCTCGAGATTCGCTAAACGTTTTAGTTTTTTTTATTCAAATTTATAACTGTATTATTGGATACATCAAGTAAATTGTGGAAAAAATTTAATAATGACACGACATTCTTGTAGAGAAACTATTCATTAGCAGCATTTAAAAAAAATAAAGGTGGAAATAAACGAGAAGTTCTCGGGACTATCTTCTTTACAGACGCCTCTGAGGATTATCAGGTATCGAAGAGGATGCTAGGATAAAGAATAGCTAGTGAGTTAGAGTGCGAATGTAGTTTTTCGTGAAAGGAATGGTGTCTGTTTCGGGACAAATCAGCAACCTATGGAACATTAAAGTCATTATGGAGGTGTTTATTTTTGACAAAGTAAAGAGCATTGAATATTTCACGAAGGTTTTTGTATTTTAAGTATTGGATACGAGAGGCATTCGATGGCCCCAATGCTGAATCCAGTAAATCCAAATTTTTATTAGATCTTTTGGTAGACTTTTAGATGAGTCTTTTGTTGTAAAGAGGAAGGTTTGACCATATGTCTAGTAAGTGTTGAAGTAGACGAAAACCCAGAGTTTTACGTATTTATGAAATTAGTATAAAGTTTCATTCATTTTTATTCATTGAGCAATATTACAATCTGTCCAATTCAGGACATTTTTAATAGTGATAACGTACAACATTCATACTACATTCACACGATATATACAAAACTATAAATTTATATAATAATAATAATAAAATATACATATATACAAAATAAAATCAATAAAAATATATACAATAGTCACTCATACCTATATACAATTCACAAGCATACAGCACGTGAGTGGAGAATCTAGCCAATGCTAGAACTCCAATATACATGTTATAAGAGGTCACGAGGCCACTGCCGTTTCAACCTTCTAGGTGGGTTGTATGGATGGATGGGGCTGGATAGGGATTGAGCTAGAGGATTAGGATGATGAATGAGATTCTGGTGGAATTTGGAAAATTTGGATGGAATCAGGTCTGAAATAAAAGGAACATTAAGGTCGTGGTGCAAGGTATAGTTGGAAACATAATAAGGAGCATTTACTATTGTACGGAGGACTTTGGATTGAAAGGATTGAATGCGTTTGATGTTAGTACGTTTAGCTGTCCCCCACAGTTCAAGTCCGTAGGTCCAGATGGGCTTCAGTATTGTCCTGTAGATTAATAATTTGTTGTCAACTGTAAGTTCAGATTTTCTGCTAAGTAGTCGGTATAACTGTCCGAATTGAGTTCTTGTCTTTTAAGTCTTGTATGTGGGTTCCAAGTCAATCTTTTGTCTAATAGTAAGCCAAGATACCGGACTGTATCTGAAGGAGGAATTGGAATGGAATTGAAGTAAACTGGCGGACAGGAGTTTCGTCGAAGAGTGAAGGTTACGTGTTTGCATTTGGCTTCGTTCACCTTAATGCGCCAAGCATTACACCAGTCTTCGATAAGAGAAAGGTGTCTTTGCAGGTTTAAGGATGCTGTTTCAGGATTGGAACTGGATGATAGGATGGCGGTGTCGTCTGCAAAAGTTGCCAGAAAGATATCAGGATGTGTAGGAATATCAGCAGTGTAAAGGATGTAGAGGACGGGTCCCAAGACGCTGCCTTGAGGAACACCGGCCTCAACGGGATAAAGGTTAGAAAATTCTACACCACAGCGAACGCGGAAGGAACGGTTTGAGAGATAGGATCGGAGAATGAGGTATAGAGACTGGGGTAAATGGGTTTTCAGCTTGAAGAGTAATCCAGTGTGCCATACCCGGTCAAAAGCTTGCGCAATGTCCAGAAACGCACCAGAACAATACTCTTTGCATTCAAGAGCTGAGGAAATATGGTCTACAACTCGGAGCCCCTGTTGAACTGTGGAATGCTGAGGACGGAATCCAAACTGATGGGAAGGAAGATTTTGAGATTCTAATATGGTTAGGATACGTTTAAGAAGAAGCCTTTCGAAGATTTTTGAGAGGATGGGGAGTAGACTAATAGGCCTGTAGGATGAAGTGTTGTTGGAAGGTTTGCCTGGTTTTAGAAAAAGAATGATAGTGGAATGTTTCCATAACAGAGGAAAATAGGTGGTGCGTAGGATGCAGTTGTAAATATAAGTAAGGAATATAATAGCTTTCTGCGGAAGTTGTCGGAGGATCTGGGGAGTAAGGAGATCGTGTCCAGGAGATTTACGGAGGGTAAGTTTTTGGAGAAGATATTTGACCTCAGAGGGATTAATAGCTTTAGGAGATAGGGAAAGTGGAATTGGTGACATAAGAAAGTCTTGCACTGTTGCGGTGTGATTGGCGTGGGATTCCGGGTGAGGAGTGAAAACTTTGGAGAGGTGTGTGGCGAATTCCTCGGCTTTATCTTCATCAGACGCAGCCCAGGAGTCATCACCACGTCGGAGAGGATGGGAAACTTGATGGTATTTTAGGATCTTTTTCGTGACATTCCACAGGGAATTATCACGAGCTGATAGAGAGGAGAGGTAGGAATTAAAGGACTGGGAACGGAAGGTCGCCTACTCCCTCTTCAATTGTCTACAATAGAAGTTATAGGAGCGGCGATCTGTTGGGTGTCGGGTGCGCTGCCATAATGATCTTGCTCGGCGTTTGGTATGGATGAGGTCTATAATATGTTGTGGAAAATGATTTTGGTGAGGATTTATATTGGGGTGTTTAGGAGAAGAGGCAGTCCAGACAGCTTGTTGGATGGCGGTGGTAAAGGAATAGACGGAATTATCTAGGTCATCTGGGGTTTTGATGGTTACTCTGAGGTCAATATTATCGGTCAGGATTTGGCGGAAAAGGTTCCAGTTGACAGGGCCTCGGATGAATGATGGTGGAATGGGTTTTGGAATTGGAGTGAGAGATACTTTTAGGATCAGTGGACTATGGTCTGAGGATAGTTCATCAAGGCGAGTTACAGAAAAGTTGAGGGAGCCTAATCCGCTGTGGATAAAGAAGTCGAGGATGTCAGGATTGCGGTTAGGATCGGTTGGCCAGTAGGTAGGGGAGTCAGGAGGCAGGATATTAAAATTTCGGGAGTTGAGTGCAGACAGCAAATTTCGTCCCCGAGAATTCGTGGTTCTGGAACCCCACTGCTGATGCTTGGCGTTTAAGTCTGCACCCAGAATGAAACGATTTCCTAAGGAATCCAGGAAGGATACAAATTCGGAATTGGAAACGGAATGTTTAGGAGGGCAGTATGCAGATGTGAGGGTTACCGGAAAGGAAAAAGTCTTGATTACTATGGCTGTGGCTTGTAGGAAATCATAGGTGGGAAGTGGGAGTAAATGATGAGAGAGGGATTGGTGTACAATGATAGCAGAACCGGCATGGGCTTTGCCGTCTGGGTGGTCAGTACGGTATGTGATGTATTGCGGTATTTTGAAGTACTGTTTAGTCGTTAGTCTTGTTTCAGTTATAAGTGCAACATCGATTGTTTTGTCTTGCAACAACGCTGTCAGTTCGTCAGTATGATTTCTAACACCATTCGCATTCCAAAGGAGAATGGATAAGGAGTTAGGTGAATTCATTTAAGGATTTTTCAAGGCAGGGATTAGATTTGATACTAGATTTGTAAGGAGTGATATAAGCGGCATAACAAGAGATTTGATTTCGGAGATGAACGATGTCATTAGACTGGTAAGATCTGTGACGTTTGATGGTGGAGGGATATGAGAAATTTGATGTTGAGGAGTTTTTTGAAGATTAGGTAAACTTTGAGGGATAGATTGTTGTACAATAGATTGAGAAAGTTGAGGAAAAAGTTGTTCCGGCAGTGCCTCGACTTCATGATTCTGGTTTCCACCTCCAAGCAAGTGGGCAAATGATACGTTAGAATTTACAAGTTTAGATGGTTCTCTTCTGCTTCTGGTTGGTACAGCTGTTTCATTCGGATCCTGAGGTTTTTGGTATCTGGTTCTGAGTTTCTTGTAGATTTCACATCCCTTGTAGTTAGCCGGGTGGTCCTTGAGGCACAGAGCACATACAGCGGGTGTAGATCTTGATCTTGTACATTCTTCTGTTTTATGCTGTTCACCGCATTTCACACAGCGTGGTATGTGATGGCAATAACTTTTGGTATGACCATATGCCTGACAGTTATGACACTGAACTATTTCCCTCTTTGTGTAAGGTTTTTCAACTTTTACACGGGTATAGTACAGTCTACTGAGGTCATAGATTTTTTCGACTCCTGCTGATGGTTCCAAGTCCACGAAGAACAGAGGCAGTGGACTTTTATCTTTTAGAACGTTGGTGACTTGCCTCACTTGGAATCCTAATTCTGTCAGTTCTTCTTTGATAGCTTCAACGGGTGTTGAGGAATGTAGGTTTCTGATTACGACCCTTAATGCTCTCTCCTGGCGCAGCTGATAAGTATGAAAGTCAGCTTTGGTCTCAGTCAGATATTTTACAATCTTTCTGTAGGTTTCAGCAGTAGTCGGAGATATTTTAGTATCATTGGTTCTACTTATACAATAATAACTATTAGGATCAGTTACTTTGTTTAAATGCGCACACATCAGTTTAAAATTTTTAATATTTTTAACAAATATTGGTGGAGGTAGTGGTTCCCTGGGTATAGGAGAAGATTCCATGGTTTCTTTTTCATTTTGGAGGATCTCAAATGGATTCGGTGTAAAAAACGGGGATTCATCAGTTATTCCTTGTGATGATGTGCTGGGCTGTGGTTCAGATCCTAATGAGGTAGCTGGTGGAATTATTTTTTTATTTTGTTCACGGCGGGGTCTCTGTTTTGTAGGAGACGAGTTAGAACCTGCAGATCTAGATCTTTTACTTGCAGACTTTGAGGACATGACTTGATGAAAATATCTCATTGATTAAGAAAATAATAATAATAAATAAATAATGAGATAAGAATTAAAGATAAAAGAAATATAAGTTAACGAAAAGCAAGCCCGAGCTTGCCGAGCTAGCGGCAATCAGCTGATCAGTGACCCTCCTTTCACTTTTTCGTGATTGTACAAAGTAAATTATAACTTTGCTTACCGAAATTTCTCCAATATTCACTGCCGTAGTATTCCTGAGGTCTAGTGATGTTCTCCAGACTGAATTCAAGCGAATTCCTACTGAAAAAAGCAAAAATCTGAGAGACGATGTAACGTATGACTGTTATCATCGAGCGCATCAGCTGATCAGCAGTATAAAGTATCGCAGAAAACTGACTTTCCCATAATAGTTATTTACCGACAAATTAAGTAGTATACATATTAGTATAGATTGGTCTATAAAGCACTAGACTGAGTAACCAGAGGAGACTGCACGTGCTAGACTATCGACCTGTCTACAGCTCGCAATTCACTACAGCAGGCTCGGTTTATTTTTAACCACTGTCTCATTGTGCGAATATACTGCGTCCATCCTTTTCTTGACATTCCAGATTCATCTACTTAATGCATCCTCAAGAACGAATTATCCTTAAGACATTTTTGTTTTCGTAGTGTATAAATATTCAAATAAATAAACTTAGGTATGGTTATGAAATTATATATATATATATATATATATATATATATATATATATATATATATATATATATATATATAATTATATATATAAGTGTTTGTGTGTGTGAAATTAGATATTGAAGAAATTTATCCCTGAAATTTGCCTACAAAAATAAAATTCAAAATTTGCCATTTGTATTTTTTTAATCTATGACATGCAGAAAAATCTGTAAAATACAGAAAGTAAAACATCAAAACTCATTGTTTTACGATATTATTATTAAAGGAGGATTGGATCCAAAATTTCTTAATTACGACTATATTGCATCAGAAAAAAAAAAAAAAAAAATTTTTACTCTGATTACCATTGATTCTGGAAATTACTCGAACCGAATATGCTATCACAAAGGTTCATTATTGAAAATAATAAACTAAAATCACATTTAACTCTTTTTACTCGCTCAAACAAACGGGTAATGAGCTCATTAAAAACATTTTGTTCAAGTTTTTTATTCGATGATTCGATTTTGTTTTTGATCCGTTATAGACAATTTTTGAATATGATTTCCTATGGATTTATTTCTCGATTTTAAATCAGTTTTAAATACTCTGGGTCTGTAATTGCGCTAAATGGATGTACAAAGAAATAAAGCTAATGTTAAAAAGTAATATTGAGTATGTTAGTAAAGTAAAATTTGCTTGTTTATTTATTTAACGTCGCGGGTTCAAACCCGCAAGTGGTCCTAGGATTTTTAATGGGAGTAAAAAATCCTTAGTTATGCCGTCCTTCGGAGGGGACGTTAAAAGGTGGTCCAGATCCTGTGCGATGTCAGGTACTCGTTAAAGATCCCTATCCTAATAAAACCTGGATAGGAAAAATTTAAGACTCACACTGTAGTATCATCTGATTAGCCATAGTATCATAAGGTGACGTTAAATAAATAAACAACAAGTGAAGTAATATTAAATGTGGATAAGAAATATTATCTATGAAACCAAAAGAAATATTTATTAAGGTATGAAAAATAAACCTAGACTACAGAGGACGATCCACCTAAGAATGAAACCTTGTGGAAATGGATGACTTATTGGCGGCAATCAACGGGAATACCCAGAATGAGTTCAGTGTTTGGAATGTTTTAGAATGCTCAGTGTTTGCAATAAAGTGTTTAAAAAAACGATGGGAGTTATAAGTATTATGGAAGAAATATTTAACATTTTTTAAGTAATCATCGCAGTCCTTACAATGTTTGTTTAGGATTTTCCTTTTCAAGTGAAGTTTCTTTAATATTAGGATTGCAATTGATTATTATATATATATATATATATATATTTGAGGTAGTATGGACATTCAAAAAGAGATCTCGAAGAAATATTTCTCCACTCATAAAATAGGCTGCAAATAATTATTCAATAGTTAATTATTTTAATAATAGTTAATTAAATAATTATATTAGGTTAGGTTAGGTTACTTGTTTTTCCTAGGCGTTCAACAGCAAAGTCATTACGCCCAAATTATATTAGGGTATAGAAATGTATATAGTTGTTTATGTATCAATTTATGTGTATAGTGATTAATTAATCCAAGAGCTTAAAAAAGACAAACCAGCAGTACTATCTGTGACCTGATCCTTGGTTTAACTATTATATCTGTAGTTATATTTTGATATCCCTCTCTGGTCCTTCATTCCTCCCTCATAGGATGGGGTGCATAGCTTTTACCCATGTGTATCTATGAGGTCTCTAACACTACTGTCTCGCTACTACCACGCAGGGTGAATTCTCTCCTAATCAACACAACTGGCGTGCTACTACCACACAGGGTGTAAGCCATCCTTACCAGTCCCCTCTGCTAGTCTGTCGGTGCGGACCTCAACCAAGCAGAGTACCTATCCTAGGTGCTGCGACTCGTGCTACTACCACGGCGAGCACCCAACTCCATCTTATCACTCGTATTGTACAGGCATTGTCGAGGCTTTCTGAAGACCTGTCATTGAAGTAATACCTCAAACTCGACATATCAATTTATATTCCGGGAAAATGACTTATCACCACTTATAAGTTCCAAAGGCTGTATCTATGCTTTTTTTTTTTTTTTTTTTTTTTTTTTTTTTTTTTTTTTTTTTTTTTTTTTTTTTTTTTTTTACGGATTTCAATGATTTTATTGAGTCGTTATTTGAGTTCTGCGTATTTCATATAGGTTAATTTATTTTTTGGATGGAAAGGGAGGGTGATATTTCAGCTGATTTCTAATAACTTAAAATATATACAGATGATTCTATTTTTAGAATAAACTTACATAAACCAAAATGTTTCTGTCCATAAATAAAGTGAGGGTCGAAATAAACATTTAATAAATCAATATATAAAATCTGGTGCGGGCAACACACGATTTCACTTGCCTCCGTTGTTAAAATAAATTTAAAAATTTGTAAATACAGATGGAGCTGAAATATATAGGCAAGTGAAAGTAAAAAATCTGGTGCAGACAACACACGACTTTCACTTACCTCCATTTTTAAAATCAATGAAGGAATTTTCAAAAACAGAGATGAAAATACGTGAAACTATTAAGGAATTAATTAAATTGAATTTCCTGTTATTGGTAATATATTTGAAATAGCAATATTTTACGTCGGCAAACATCACCTATGTTGTGGATTGCCTGTATCAATAAAATAAATAAATAAATAAATTGAATTTCTATAGAAACATGTGTTTCATTAAAAAATCTATTATATCATTATCTAAAATAATCAGTTAGTTTTATGTTCATTTCATCACTCTCTATTAACTTTTAAAAGCTTGTGTATGAGATAATATTTTTTCTAAAATCTTTAGCTTTCCAACGGTATATCATACATGTATATTACTGCTCTTATGTTCAAAAACGAAAAATTGCATTAAAAAAATATTTTTTCTATTTTCTCCTTTAGTCGGGTATCGAATTTATTTAATTTATATATTTACCTGTTTTTCATCAGCGTTAACAAGATAATATAGTTATTTTTATTGAATCTACAAAATTAAAGGTACTTTACGGGAAAACATGTAAAATATCAGCATTTAAGCCCTGTCAGACCATTTTAATCAGAATAAAACCTAGATTGATATTAAAGCCCATAAAATTTTACATCGATATAGCGAGTTTAATCAAAATCGTCAAAACCGTTTTTGAGAAAATCGAAAAAAGGTGCAAAATGCATGGTATAAAGTGCCTCTTCTGGTAAGCTCATTTTGATGAAAAAAGTTTTGTCACGTCTCGGGCGTATAGTTGTCTTAAATATGAAATTTCAGACCACACACACACACAGACCTTTTTGCGGGACTTGGTTATTTGGACTCAGGGACCCTAAAACGTGTATTTTCGTTGAAAACTGGAATTAGAAAATTTTCACGATCGCAATACTTCCCCTTACTATATATAGTAAGTGAAAGTAAAAGATTAAGGAATTAATTAAGTCGAATTTCGATAGAAACTTGTGTTTTATTAAATAATCTATTATATTATTATTACAACAATCAGTATAGATTTATCGGTTTTTTTATTAATCTTCATTAACTTTTACAATTTTGCCAATTATATAAAATTTCAAGTTTTCCAACGGTATATTATGTACCTATATTAATCTTCTTACGTTAAAAGACACAAAAATTCCATACAAAATATTTTATGCTAGTTGGCTTTTAAATCCTTTCAATTAGTATATTTAGGCGTTCTTTATCTATGTTAGTAAGATGATTTGGTTTTTTTTTTTTTAATCTACAAAATTAAAGGTACATTTTAAAAAGAATATATTAACAAATAGGCATTTAAGCCCATGAAATTTTACATCGATATAGCGAGTTGAATCAAAATTGTTAAAGCCGTTTTTGAGGAAATCGTAAATAGGTGTAAAGCGCTTGGGATAAAGTAGCACTTCCGGTCATCCAATTTTAGTGAAATAGTCGCTGCATCATCTCGGGCGTATAGTTGTCTCAAATATGAAATTTCAGTTTCGTAAAAGTTTTCGTTTTCGTGCTGGCCTTACCAGACACACAGACCTTTTTGTGGAACTTTCTCATTTGGACTCAGGAGCCCCTAATACTTGTAGTAAGGATACGGACTATTTCAAGATCAACGATTGTACAAAGAGGTTATTTAGTAAACATAACACTGGGCCGCCGTGTTACTAAACACGAGACCCGAAGATCAGTAGCCTAATGTCCTACCCACTGTGCCACCCCGTTCCTCTCCTTGTATTCAAATTGTGATATACCTCTTCTTCTTTTCAACCTTCCTTACCTTAGCCTGAGGATACTACAACCTTAGGAGGCTACGAGTCGCGAACCGGCCTGGAAGAAATGTGACGCCGACATTAGAAGTGCAGTAGAAAGGCAATCCCGTTAGCCGCTCTACTTTCTCCCCGTCCGCCATTTTTCACTTTTACATCAGGGTCCCCGCTCGCTATCAAGTCGACCCTGCTAGATTTATGAGGCTGTGGGCCCGCTTTATCACATGCTAATTATAGTAATTACTACAAAGGAAATATAAATTATTTCGCGCTTCATTATATTTCTATCAACTAAGATTAAACAAGAAAACTACATTATATGTATAAAATTGAGGAAGTAATGAATTAGATCAATAACATGTTCTAGATAGATCATAAACCTACTTTTTAGTCCTGTACTGAAATACCTACTGACTATTTTTCTTTATATCTGGAGTTCCATGGAACTTCTAGATTTTCTCAGGAAAAAAATATTAATGGCCTACTAAACCTGAAGGTTCAATGCCAACACATCAATCAATGTCTACCTATCCCTGTCCACTAACCCCCGGTTAAACCTCAAATATACAAGGTCAGATTAATAAAGCCCTCCCATTCCACGTCTAGGTCTGTTCTTATTACGTCAATGCAAGATTTTACGCGAATTTTATACTTGTCAAACCTATTAACTTATATGTAGTCTAAATTTAGCTTCTTTAATGTAAAAAAAAAAAAAAATTACAATTCAAGTAATCATAGGTACTGCCAATAGAAGTGAAAACTTTTCTTATAATTTGCGATTTGCGCTAGAATTTTGTTGGAAAGAAGAGTACGTTATTTAAAGTAGATTATGTTGAAAATGCTTTTTTGTTATTATTGTTTCATTTAGTTGTAAAACATCATCATCTTGTAGAGATATATCATCTTGAAGAATGCCATCGTAATCTGAATGTGACTGTAGGTTGTATGAGTTGGTCGTACACAGAGCATATTTTTTTGTATGTACCTGCCATTGTATCAAGGAAATTCAGACTATCAATTAATAAGCTTTATAGTTGTTTCACAGGGATAACCTCAGTTTCTCTCCCTAATGAACAAAAACATGTGTTTTAATTAGTAATGAAATATATGTATGTACATTGTGTTTAATTAAAATGTATATTATTAAAATGAAATTAATTTTCAAATGTCATATTTCTATGCTTATTTGATCAAGATATTCTTTTCGATTTCGCTTTGCTAAGATTTAACTATTGACAGTAAGATATCATGCTTTTGCTTCGTGTTGAAATGTTTTAATAATATTTACAAATATCGATATTTTAGAGTCAAGAGAATTAAGATATTCATAATATTAACTTTTATACAGTAATAGGTAAGTTCTAATAGATAGTTCATCTACCATGTCTTATCTGCCATTGTATCAAGGAAATTCAGACTATCAATTAATAAGCTTTATAGTTGTTTCACAGGGATAACCTCAGTTTCTCTCCCTAATGAACAAAAACATGTGTTTTAATTAGTAATGAAATATATGTATGTACATTGTGTTTAATTAAAATGTATATTATTAAAATGAAATTAATTTTCAAATGTCATATTTCTATGCTTATTTGATCAAGATATTCTTTTCGATTTCGCTTTGCTAAGATTTAACTATTGACAGTAAGATATCATGCTTTTGCTTCGTGTTGAAATGTTTTAATAATATTTACAAATATCGATATTTTAGAGTCAAGAGAATTAAGATATTCATAATATTAACTTTTATACAGTAATAGGTAAGTTCTAATAGATAGTTCATCTACCATGTCTTATCTGCCATTGTATCAAGGAAATTCAGACTATCAATTAATAAGCTTTATAGTTGTTTCACAGGATAACCTCAGTTTCTCTCCCTAATGAACAAAAACATGTGTTTTAATTAGTAATGAAATATATGTATGTACATTGTGTTTAATTAAAATGTATATTATTAAAATGAAATTAATTTTCAAATGTCATATTTCTATGCTTATTTGATCAAGATATTCTTTTCGATTTCGCTTTGCTAAGATTTAATTATTGACAGTAAGATATCATGCTTTTGCTTCGTGTTGAAATGTTTTAATAATATTTACAAATATCGATATTTTAGAGTCAAGAGAATTAAGATATTCATAATATTAACTTTTATACAGTAATAGGTAAGTTCTAATAGATAGTTCATCTACCATGTCTTAACTTATTTCATTTGCAACTGATTTTAATTCAATTAAATACTGGAAAAAAGTGTTATAAATATCGATATTTATGTGACGATATTACACCGGTATTGATAACGTTCACGAAAATTGATATCGTTATCCCATCTCTAATAGACAGGTATACACAGAGCGCATGCGCCAGTCTAGAGCATATTAGTGACGTTACCATGGTTACGAAATCAAAGCCTTTACCCCTGTCAAAAATCTTATAACCCGCCTAAAGGAGTTTTCACGTTAGGGAAGTATTAAGTCGCAAAAACACCAACAAAAAAAACCTACTTTTAGTATTTCTTCCTGACCAAGAAAAACAGGTGTATCTATGATTTACCGCTTTTTCCAGTCAGGAAGTATAGAAATATAGGTGGTAAAAAAGAGAGAAATAATCTATTAAAAAAAATTTTTATTTGATTATCTAAGTACAGTTATTTAGACATTGGTACATTTATAGCAACAAAATTTATATAACAATATTCTCTACTAAATTTCTATTTAAAAAAAGTTCTCAAATTTTCGATCCCTGCAACACCAACTGAGGTAGATTGTTTCAAACTGTGGGTAAAAAAAAAACTTGACATACCCCCAGCCTTTTGGCTATCCATGCCAATATCGATAATTTAGATCTTCTTCACCTGATCGAAATGTTGGATTTGTCGTAGGTAAAGGGAATTTTATTTGTTATGAAACATACTTTTCAAGTCTACTAAATATCATGGCTAACAACTGAATAATAAAGAAAAGATAATTGAAAACGCACAACAGTTGTTATGTGCAACCAAGGGCACCTTTTGCATAATTTTCGGATTATATAATTATAATGTTATTGTAAATTGAAAAATACGGTGTTAGTTGACAGCGCGGTTTGTATGAGGAAAAGATCTTTTTATACAATTCACACCTGGCTGTGTTTAAACTTCAATTTTGAAAGGATAGACTGCATTCTATATATTCTATCCGGATTTATTTTTAGGAAGATATATAATATGACATTTAAAATGTTCGAATCACAAGTCATTCATCTATGATCTAGATTTATAATTTGAATCTATATAGTGAAGTGAGAGTGGTTGACTGTGTTTATATATAGGATAAGTTAGTTGAGGGTACTGCATAAATTCCTTGCATATGCAGATGACGTGGCAGTGCTTGGTAGTAAGAAGGAGAACATCGATGAGCTCGCAGGTTCTCTCATTACGGCGGCAGAATCAGTAGGCTTACGGGTGAATATAGGTAAAACAAAATATATGATTGTGAGCCGTAAGCTACACACGGAAGACAGCATAGGGGTCAAAAATATGATATTCCTAAAAGTAGACTCCTTTAAATACCTTGGATCGACGGTAACCTCCCTCAACGACCAAATGAGCGAGATCAACTTAAGAATGAATAATGCAAATAAAGCATTTTTCTCTAAATCTTCTATTCTTAAATCTAAGAATATCTCCAAACATCGCAAAATGAGTGTATATAACACCATCATCAAACCTGTACTGATGTATGGCTGTGAAACATTGGCATTAACAGGATGGCATTAGTGAGAAAAATAGAAAGGTTCGAAAGAAAAGTCCTACGAACAATTACGGACCTAAATGGAATCAGGACCTAGGGCCGTGGAGACGTAAGGTTAGGGCAGAGCTGATAGAGGAAACGAAGCCGTCGATCTCGCATGACATAAAGGCAAAGAGGTTACGATGGGCGGGACTTGTGGCCAGAAGTGATCCATCCGGTCCTATCTTCAAAACTATGAATGCGATGGTGGTCGGAACTAGGCCAAGAGAAAGACCGAGAATGACATGGGGTGATATAATCAAGAAAGACGCCACGGAGTTCCACGCGGTGAACTAGAGAGCCATTGCCCAAGATAGGCAGAGGTGGAATAGGCTAATTGCGGTGGTTAAAGATCTTCAAGGTCTGTAAAAGCCAAATGAAAAAAAAAATAATAATAATAATAAAAAATGGATAAACGTTAAGAATTCGTACTGTCGTGGTTCAAGAAACTGAGAAATGCGAAGATACATTTGGTTCAGAAGAAATTGAAGATATTGCTGTTCTAAGGCAGCGATAGCTTAAAAACAATATTAATTAATATATTCAATGTATGTATGGATTATATTTACTGGAACCATTGGAGTTGTTTTCCAAGGGTTCGTGTTTACCAATCTCAATAGGTGGTTCTGGCATGCAGGCGATGATTAAATTGAACATGTTTTAATAAATGACATTATTATTTAAATACGCTTATACATATCCATTCTATTTACACCGAGCCTAGAGCTATGAATGAGAATACTGAGGGACTCTTTACTACTAGCTTTGCCGTAAAATATAACCAAAACGGAGATACCTCGAAACACTTGGTTGGCGAAGGGGTAGGTAAACCCATTTTGAACTTTCGCCGCTAGATCTTGTAAATATTTATTTGGTTGATATTAAAATAATATAATAATGAATTTACTTTCCTCAGTATCCTCAATACATAACAGTACAGATTTTTATTTTTACTAATCATTACCGTTATCTCATTTAAATGAACCCACGATGTTAATGAAATCGTCACGTAACTAATGGTTCAATGCCGATACTGACAAAATGTACATTTTTAGTTATCTTCTCTCCGTTGCCATGGTTACCTCATGGACACCTCCCGCCTTAATAACTGCTGTCTTTATTAGGTGGGGTGGGAGAGTGAAAATTAAGTTGAGAATGAACTAAGGCAAGACAATTTAAAAAACAAAGAGAGTGAAATTCTATAATTAAGAATGAAATATACAAAAGTACTTTTATGCTCTTGATTACAAAATAAATTTTATGTAGGATATACTAGAAGAGTAGAAGATAAGCATTAGAAGTTTTGAAACTGGATTAACAAGTAAAATATTCAGCCTTATAAAAGTTCAGTCCATTAGAGTTTTAAGACGAATTATTACTGAGTTTGTAAGATACAATTGGTGTTGGATAGGGCTTGAAAAAGTGTTAAATATGTTAAAATTTCTAGAAGGATAGTTATACTTGAAATGAATACGTATTTATTTGTATATACTTAAATTTATTTATATTAAAATTGAAATTTAATTTTAGTAATTGAATAGTTTAATTTGTACTTTTTAAAAAATATTTTTGGTAATTATATTCTCCTTTCGTCTTTATTTACCCATGCAACGCTTGTCATCAGTGCTTGGGTAATAAGTAAAGGATTATGAAATTTCCCCGGTTTCACCACAGGAATATGAGTATTTTATTTACTCCTGTTCAAAACCAACCTAAACGGGCTGATGTAGACATAATGGTTCACCCAAGGAACAAATTTCTTGACCTCTGGCTGGAATAAGTTAGTCGCCTTTATAAACCCATCCTAATAAAAAAAAAAAAAAAATGTTTTCTATCCGAAACGAAACTGGGATTTACCAAGTGATTCAGTTGAGTTATGTGTTAACTACAATATTATTCACGTCTGAATTTTTGGATGTATCATGTCCTGTTCTAATTTTCATTATTTACATTACTATTTTATTTTGAACTATTCCATAATTACATGTACTGAAATAAAATTCCTATAAATAAAAATAAAACTGCTATAAAATGTTTTGTAAATTATGTAGTATGTAAAGGCTAAATATATAATTGTTGATATTAATTTATTATTCTTGTTTCAGGTGAGCGTCGTCCGTGTCATGATTCAGGTATTTGATTTAACTTTTAGTACATCTGAAAAAAGTTCCTATTTGTCCATTAAATTATTACTTATTTTTTACTTATTTATATTTTTATGATCATTAAATTATTTATTCTGTTAATTCAGTCGGGGCGACCTAGGGTATGGAGACCCTCTGGCAGACCCAGCCTCTAAAAGTGGTACCCAAATTAATTGGGAAAAACCTGGCGACTGAGCGTGATAAGGCTAATCACCTCATTGCACTGCGTTGCCTAGAAACAGTACGAATCTCTATATTACTGAGCCCAGACCCTACATGTTTGTAGTGGTACAGGTTTTTATGATCAATAACCGTGATTTTTTGTTTTGTTCTATATGATTTTCTTTTTCAATTCCAACTTGAATAAACATTAATTCAACTGGATGCTATCGATTTTTATTTTAATTATATAATAATTGATAAGTTGAGAGTTCATTTCGTAGAGGTCTAATATGTCAAAATGATATTAATATATTAGTGAGAAAAAAAAATATTATGCTATTATTGTATAATATATTATGTTATCGTTTCCTATTTTTTTCTTTGTTTTATTCTTTTTAAACAATTTAATATTGAGTTATACCATTGGAATTTGATATAAAAATTAAATAATAAATATGAAATAAATTTTAGGGTTATAAATAAAAGGTTTTACGAACATGAAGGTTCGATGCCGATGATACCATGTATGATAATACCAATCTTTACGAAGGCTTGATAGATACTTCTTTCCTATCAAGACTGCGTTGCACCAAATAGTGAGTCGACCTTAAGCGTCAAAATTATGTAGAAAACTATAAAAATATAATCTTATTATTTAAAAAAATAAATAAATGTTTTTCTCCAATTGGTAGCAGTTTTCCTCGTTTTATGATTAAAAATAAACGATGAAAGGACGGTTAGGAAGGAAAAGATATTGCGGAAGATCTGAAGAGCTCCGTGCCTTTGGTAGGATTGGACGGTCCAGCTCACAAAGGATTTCGACCAGCTGAGTCCGATGTTTGGACCTTTTGATCTCCTCTCATGGTTTACGGGGGCTCCGAACCTGGGAAATTTAAGGGCACTGAATTGGTTAATTTATCTCATATAATACGTCCTTTATTTCAATTATATATTTTTTAAAGAGCTGATTGTATTGTTTATTTATTTAACGTCACTTTATGCTACTGTGGGTAATCGGACTGTGCTGAAAATTATTACACAATTGTTTATTATTTTCTCAATAATTATATTATGGTATTACAATTCATATAGCTTTGAAGGACAATTAATTATATACATAGCAATAAATTAATCAAAGAGCCTAAAAAAGAAGCTACCCTATCCTAAAGAATGACGCTACACGCTAGGAGGGGAGTCCTAAATTTTACCTATCCAGGTTTAATTAGGATAGAGACTTTTAACGAGTACCTGACATCCCAAAGGACTAGTGGACCCCCTTTTTAAGTCCCCTCCGAAGAAAGACATAACTGAGGATTTTTTACTCCCATAAAAAATCCTGGACCCCCTCCGGTTTTGAACCCGTGACCTTTGGCATAGAAGGTTTTATGCTAGACACCATGCAACGGGTGATTCCCGTAAGACCTGATTTCAAAATCTTTCTAAAAGGAAGTACCTCATTTGTTGCAATATATGTTATCTTATAAGTAGGTAGTATGTTTAGACGAAATTCATTCATTGTGACTGCCACTATTATAAATTTGTCAGAGTTAATTAAGGTCCTTTCCTAGCCCAATTATCGCAATCTGGGTGGGTTTTCCTACAGGTAACTGGCCCATTAGATAGAGCAGAGATATCGATCGCAAAGAAATGATACCACTAGTTCATCTGCTAAAATCATTTGTCGAACTTAAATACCTAATGTTAGTAATAACAAACGGTCATCTTCGTATTTAAAAAAAATATGGTGCGGACAACACACAACTTTCATTTACCTCGAGAATTAAAATTAATTTTAAGGACTATTATATAAACATAAATCTAAAAAAATATATTTTATTTTTATTTTTTTATTTGCCTTTGCCCTACAGGGGAATTGACAACTGTGGTTTGCTAGATTTGGTTGTAATACTTAATAATACTAATAAAAAATTTGAATATAATTTATATAAAATATTTATTCAGTTTCATTAGAAATATATGAGTTAGATTAAATAATATAGCTATATCAAATTATCAGTTATAATTTTTTTATACCCAATTTGTCATTTTACATTACCCTTTACAACATTGTAAATAAGATAATTTTATTCTAAAATACAAAGGCTTGTTATACATCTATGTATTTGATATTATTTTAAAAAAATACATTAAAGATTTTATGTTTGATCTTTTCTGCTTTGTTTGGTTTTCAAATATATTTATATTTTGCTGCTTTTTATGAATCCTAATAAGATGATATGGCTAATTCTTCTGAATCTATAAAATCAAAGGTACTTTAGAGGAAGAACATTTGAAATATTGGCGTTTAAGCCCTGTCAGACTGTTTCAATCAGTATGAAACCTACATTATATTAAAGTCCCTTTGAATGTTAACTGACATAGAGAGTTTAATCAAAATCGTTTACAGCCGTTTTTGAGAAAATCTTAAAAAGGCGCTGATTCCTTGGTGACTCTTCTGGTTAGCCCATTGTGAAGAAAAAGCTGGTGTAACATCTCGCGCGTATAGTTGTCTTTATATGAAATTTCAGTTTCATGACTTTGATTGACGTGTGTGTTCACACACATAGATGTTTTAGCGGGGCTTGGTCATTAGGACTCGAATTCGAAAATTTTCACGATCGCATTACTTTTCCTTACTATATATTTCATATATAGAGTAAGTGAATGTAAAAAAAAAAATAGTAATGGATATACCATATGATACATATACATACATAAGGCACGGGATAATACTTGTACATAAAATTATAGAAGTTCAAAGGTTGGAAATATATCATTGTTGTTTTAGAACAATAATATAAGAATAACATTTCCATGATTTTTATATCATTGCACTTGTTACTTTCGTAAGAACTGTAGTAGTGTAAAATCAAGATGTAATACGAAACTGAAAGAGGCATGTGATGTTACAGCAATGTTTTTACTAAACTCGACCCAATAATTAAATGTTTAACTATGATTTTATCATCTGTTTTCTATTAATGTCAGTTCCATTTACTAGAATATAATGTGGATTTAATTTCATTTCTATTCCCATTGTTTATTGGCTTATTATCGAGTGCTCCACGACAAAAGCCTGAGTGGTGGCTTGATCTGAGGCGGACAGGGAGTGACGCCTGGGCGCTATATAGCGATACAGTTGGCAGCGGCACCTCTTCCGGTTAGCGGTGCTCCCCCATCACCCTTATTGAAATTATAATATCTGTCTCCCCCTTTATTCCCTTTGGGATTTCCCAAGTTCGAAAAGTTTGACGGCTTTCAATTACGTATTGATCGATATGATTTGCATGTATTTTGCCCATCTATTTAGCTACTTCCTGTCCAAACAATTTCCAAAAAACCCTAAAGAAGATTTTCTTACCTCACTGAAAATCGACAAATAGAACATACAGATGCATTTATTTATGATGAAGGACTTTAGTTGACCGTTTAGAATATATAATTAGAAAGATGGCTGGGGGTGCGGTCATCAGAAAACAACACACTTACAAGTAACACTTATTGTATTTTTGTGCCAACACATAAATACAATTATGCCTATATGGTGGACTAGGGGTGGGCATAATCGAATGACGATAATCGGATCATTCGATTATTACAATCATTCGGATTAATCGGTGTGAATAAGTGGATAAGCGAATGATCATAGCTCCGTCCGATAATCGAACGACCTTTTTTTTTTCTTTTTTTTTTGCTCGTCACATAAATCTCGTCTCTCACAATGCATACTAATCATTCGATTATTTAAATCATCGAAGTCCGATCATCCGATTATGACGATCATGACAGTAATAATTTTAATTGACTTTTATGTTAGTTTCCATATTTTATTACCTTTATCATATTATTGTACCTAACTTATTATTATTTTTCTACTTGTATTGGTTGATATCTTGTTTCGCTTGACGAGGCCAGAGAAAAGCCCACACCATCTGAACATTCTTTTGACTACTTATTTTTCTAACCTCGAAAATCCTGTATATAATCTGACAATGTAGTTATGAGTATATTTGGACCATTCGTATAGGTGTGACTGGATATATATGTATATAAAATAAATGATGCATTATTGGAGACAAGCAATCGATCTTACTGTATTTGTTTGAAAAGATGGATCTGAGTGATTCTGAGGATCACTGACATTGAGTTGCGAAGTGATTAGAAAATCAGACCATTATTCACTAATCCTTGTCCCTTCAAAAGGGATTTCAAGCCATTAATTGCTGCCGCTATATATTAATCCCCTCATGCTTTATATAAAAAACATTTATTTAATGGATTAGATTGGAGTGTAAAAGTAATTGAATCTGCAGTTGGCTAAGTCAGCAGATTCTCATGCTGACGTGGCCCTCATCAGCTTTTTACGGTAAATCTACCATTCTATTAGCCATGCTAATATATTTTATTTAACTTTATATATATATATATATATATATATATATAATATATATATATATATATATATATATATATATATATATATATATATATATATTATTACTGAAATCAGGATTTTGATGGTAGTTTCCGTGTCAGAAATTTTGTGGAGGATTTGTCGCTAAAACCTGTCGTTTCTGTTGGTGTTTTTGGTGAAAATTTGAAAACTTCGTCAAATTCTGTCTCTGTAACTGAATCTTATACAAAAAGGTTTCTCGGATAAAATAATTATTTTCCACTTATCTCAAATTTATAGCCATAATTTTAATTTTTTTCCTTTCTCCAGCGGCCATACCACGTTGAACTCAGCGGCTCTCGTTTGATCAGCGAAGGTTAGCACATACTTGGATGGGTGACCGCTTGGAAAACCGCTTTGGTTTGGGTTCGAATCCCGCCTGTGGCAGAATATTATTTATTCTTTAAGTTTCAATTTTTCAATTATGAATAGTTTACTATAATATATAATTTATTAGAACTATCCCTTCTTTATAATCGCATTAATAAATTAATACTTATTTCTTGACGTTTCGAGGTCTATTTCTGCCTCGTCTTCATAAATATTATTTAAGAAAATTATCGATATTTAATGAATATAGGTAATTTTATTTTTACTGTCACTTTGTGGTAAACTTCATTTCATTGTCACATAGATTGATCATTTTAAATATACACTTATATCTTTTCAAGTAGTGTCTACTATATATACATATAGTATATTGATTGATTGATAGTATATAAAATGATTTTATATAATAAAATTATAAAGAAGAGATAGTTCCAATAAATTATATACTTATTTATTCTGTTATTTGGCGGGGAAGTAAGAGGGAGGGGAACGACCCTAGGGTACGGAGTCCGTACTGATGCAGACCCAGCCTCTCTCAAAACCTTAGGAAAAAATCTGGCGGCTGAGCTTAATCAAGGCCTAATACCTCATTGTACGGCCGTTGGCCCAGAAACAGTACGAATCTCTATATTTACTGAGCCCAAGACCCTTCATGGGTTGTAGTGGTACAGGTTTTTCAGGTTTAATTTTGGTTTGATTACCATAGATTATTGATGAAGATAACAAACTTAGATTTCACAAAAATTTTACGTATTTTCAATATTCATTCGTAAAAATCTCAATATTTATATCAATTCAAGAATTTTTAAAGAATTTTATAAACGAAACTAAATTGTTAAAGAATTATTTAAATTGGGTTTTAGTAGGACATGTGTTTTATTAAATAATCTATTATATTAATATCTACGACAGTCTATTTGTTTTTCATCATTCTCCGTAAACTTTTACAATTATGTATGTATAAGATAATATTTTTACTAAAATCTTTAGCATTCCAACGGTATATCATACATGTATATTACTGTTATTAAATACAAAAACAAAAAACTTCATTAAAAAATATTTTTGCAGTTTTCTCGTTTAGTTGGATATCGAATTCGTTCAACTTATATATTTACCTGTTTTTTAGCAAGGCTAATCAAACGATATAATTATTTTTTTCGAATCTGCAAAATTAAAGGTATTGGGTTGATGCAAAATTAATGCAGGTTTCCTCTATTGCAATATCTTAATTCCAATTGTGTAAACAAAGCTAATCCTAACATTGATCATTATTATACCAAAACAAACCTTATCTAATACCCTTTCTTTCACCATGAATTTGTTTAGTAAAATCGTTTTGTTCAGTGTGTTCAAAGGTCTTGAATCGAAAATGTCAAAGTGCGATTTTCGTCAAATTTATTTTTACGAATTTAAATTAGGGCGCAGCGCTGCGCAAACGGCTCGTAATATTAATGAAGTGTGGGGTCAGGGGGCTATTAATGAGTGCACGGTGCAGCGTTGGTTCCAGAAGTTTCGCAGAGGAGATTTCGACCTCGAAGACAAGGAAGGTCGGGGCCGTCATCTTGCTCTGGACAACGACCAGCTGAGGTCAAAAGTGGAAGAAGACCCAACCCAACCAAAACCACACGAGAAATGGCGGCGGAACTCGGAACTCAAAAATTACAACGTCTTTGCCCAGCATTGATGAATCGGAAGGGGCCGATCCTGCTCCACGATAACGCCAGACCACACGTTGCACAACCAACGCTTCGACGACTGCACGAGTTGGGCTACGAAGTTCTCCAACATCCGCCTTATTCACCTGACCTCTCTCCTACAGACTTCCACTTTTTCAGGCATCTGGACAACTTTTTGAGGGAGACAAATTTTCAAAACCAGGACGACATTGAAAATTCTTTTCGTGATTTCATTGAGTCCAGGGATTCGGATTTTTTTTCTGGTGGAATAAGAAAGCTTGTTGAACGTTGGCAAAAGTGCATTGATTCAGATGGAAATTATTTTGATTAAATATATATGGTTAAAGTAAAGATATGGCGTATTTACAATACCTACTAAAAACCTGTATTAATTTTGCATCAACCCAATACTTTAGAAGAAGTTAATTTGAAATATCGGCATTTAAGCCCTGTCAGCCTATTTCAATCAGAATGAAACCTATATGATATTTAATCCCGTTCAATTTTACATCGACATAGTGAGTTTAATCAAAACCGTTAGAGCCGTTTTTAAGAAAATCGTAAAAAGGTACAAAATGTTTGGTATAAAGTGGCTCTTCTGGTTAGTTGGTTTTGATGAAAATGTTTTTTTAATATCTCGGGCGTATAGTTGTTTTAAATATGAAATTTCAGTTTCATAGGACTTTTCGTTTACGCGCGGGAGGCACCACACACACACAAACCTTTTTGCGGGACTAGGTCATTTGGACTCAGGAGACCATAAAACGTGTATTTCCGTTGAAAACTGGAATTCGAAACATTTTCACGATCGTAATACTTTCCCCTTTCCATATATTTCATATATAGGTAAGCGAAAATTAATCATTGGAATTTCATTAAGCAGAATTAATTAGATAAATAAATGAATTTAGTTTTATGAAACTTTAAGCGAACTACGTAACTCTCTTTCAATTTGGTTCTTCAGGTGCCAAAAATGTGGGACGATTAGTTGCGGCGAATGTGGCATGGATATTGACGCGTTGGCCTTAACACTAAACGAATCCTCTCATTTTGTAAGTTTACTCTAGAATAAATACATTTTAATGAGTTATATCTACTGGGAGTCATTTCACAAGCTCAAACTAAAAGCAGTGACATTTCCCGATAGGCGCTATTGTGTACTTAGTGGTAATTAGTGAGAAGGACATGTGTGTGCCAATCCTAAGCCAGCAATACTGCCCAGCAATCTTGGCACTCTTGCGAAAATGTCTTCGCGCTGAGGCAACGGTCTCGTAACCGCTCCCATTAAGTGTTCTCGTCATTCATTTACAAGATACAAAAATTAAATACTCGCTCATATAACAATATTTTTATAATCGATCTTAATATTGGTTTATCATTTTCTATAATGAACTTTTGTACTCCGTCTGCTGTTTCCGAGTTTATTACTTTCACTTACTATATATAGTAAGAGGAAGTATTACGATCGTGAACATTTTTGAATTCCAGTTTTCAACGGAAATACACGTTTTAGGGTCCCCTGAGTCCGAGTAACTAAGTCCCGCAAAAAGGTCTGTGTCTGTGTGTGTGTGTGTGTGTGGGGTAACTCCCGGGCGGAAACGGTAAGTCCTATGAAACTGAAATTTCATATTTAAGACAACTATACGCCCGAGACGTGACAAAACTTTTTTCATCAAAATGAGCTTACCAGAAGAGGCACTTTATACGACGCATTTTGAACCTTTTTTCGATTTTCTCGAAAACGGTTCCGACGATTATGATTAAACTCACTATATCAATGTAAAATTTAATGGACTTTAATATCATGTAGGTTTTATTCTGATTAAAATGGTCTGACAGGGTTTAAATGCCGATATTTTAAATTTTGTTCCCTAAAAGTACCTTTAATTTATTAGATTCAATAAAAATAACTATATTATCTTGTTAACACTGATGAAAAACAGGTAAATTGAATAAATTCGATACCCAACTAATGGAGAATACAGAAAAAATATTTTTTAAATGCAATTTTTCGTTTTTGAACATAGGAGCAGTTATATACATGTATGATATACCGTTGGAAAGCTAAAGATTTTAGAAAAAATATTATCTCATACACAAGCTTTTAAAAGCTAATAGAGTGTGATGAAATGAACATAAAACTAACTGATTATTTTAGATAATAATATAATAGATTATTTAATAAAACACATGTTTCTATAGAAATTTAATTGAATTAATTCCTTAATAGTTTCACGTATTTTTATCTCTAACTATTTTTGATAATTCTTTATTCGATTTTAAAAATGAAGGTAAGTGAAAGTCGTGTGTTGCCCGCACCAGATTTTTTTTGTTCACTGTTCACACTTCGATTTGTAATAGTAAGAAAGATGAAAATATGATTCATGATTCGGTAAATTGCTTTGCCTTTAATTCTTATAAGAAATAATATATTATATTAACAGAAAACAAACTAAAAGAAATTTTAATGTTGGATACTCATTATATACATGAGATGTGTTTTTAACTTTAGAGGATTTTTAATTAAAAAATTTAATTCAAATAAATAAACATAGAATAAGTTATGACACACAAGCCATATTTATATCTTGTTCATTCTTTATAAAAAACAAAACTCAAGAGTAATGTTCACACTTATAAAGCTATTTATTTCCTTAATTCCGAACGGTACACTCCGCAAATACCAGCCTAACCTGTTGAGCGAGACTTATTCTCGAACACTCTTGCTCAATCACTCGGCTC
Source organism: Piezodorus guildinii (assembly GCA_023052935.1). Taxonomy (NCBI): domain Eukaryota; kingdom Metazoa; phylum Arthropoda; class Insecta; order Hemiptera; family Pentatomidae; genus Piezodorus; species Piezodorus guildinii. Next base: position 38,258,872 of record CM041294.1, read on the forward strand.
CTCCATTGTGCTCAGGATCGGGAGGAGATGAATGAACAGCTCTGTTTTTCTGCTGCTCGTCGAAAAGCCGACGTCCCCACTGTCGTAGCCTTCAGCCTTCTTGCGCAAGTGAAGCCATCCTCACCTGCTTCTTTTTCTTTTATATTTTATTCTCCGACGAGTAAACCTTTAACCGAGTTTGCTTTTAATATTGATTTTTTTTTTAGATTTCCTAAAACCCAAACAATAATAAACTGGTGCGCAAAACGTGTTAAAATCAATATAATTTTTATCAGCTTCTCATCACTCTCTATTACCTTATACAACTTTGTGTAAAAGATAATATTTTTTTCTAAAAGCTTTGACAAAGTATATATATGCACACATTACTCTAATGGGACGCAATATTTGTTTGATACCAAATTAAGTTTTAATGGGGCGAAATGGATATTTAAAGTTAGATGTGAATTGATATACCTCAACTATAATAGATTTTGGTCAAATAACCATGTGATGTGTTCGCTTTGTAATAGAAAAGAAGTAGAAAATACCTTTCATTTCCTCGCCACATGTCCCATTTTATCTGAAATTAGAATAAGGTGTTTCGGAAAGAATTATTTAAACACCGATGAAGTAATAAACTATCTTAATGGACAGAACTGGATGGCTGTCTATAAATATTATAAAATAGCATGGCCCTACAGATATAAACTTATAAAAGAGTTTAACTATATTTAAAAATTGTAATATATTTATATATATGTAATTGTTTATTATTATTGTTATTGTTTTGTTGTTTTGAGCCTGATAATGAAATAGTTGAATCAGTGAGTGAGATTATTTTACTCTTATTGTGTAGTGTATTGTATATGAATATAGTTACTGTTATATAAATTGTAAAATTGAACAGGTCGGCTCCGGACTAGACGGTCTAAAAGACCATAATTCTATTAATGTTTTTTTATATGTTATATTTTTGTTGTAATATGCTGAAATAAAAAATAAAAAAACAGTTATCTATCTATATATTACTCTTCTTATTAAAATAAATAGTAATAAATAATATAAAATAATAAACATATCCTTTTCCAATTTAGTCGGTGATAAAATTCATCCAACTTGTATATCTATCCATTTTTTCTCAATACTAGATATAGTTAATTTTGTTTGTATCTAAAAAATAAGAGGTACTTTAGAGCAAGACAATTAAAATATCAGCATTACACCCTGAAAAACTATTTCAATCAGAGTGAAACCTAGATGAGACCAAAGCTCATTAAAGTTTACATCGAAATAGTTGAAAAAATCGTAAATAGGTGGAGAATGGATGGTGTAGTAGTGTCTCTTCTGTTTTGCCGATTTTATTTTAAAAATCGCTGTAATATCTCATACATATACGCTCCTAAAATATGATATTTCAGGCTTATATGAGTTACCTATTATCAACTATATTGACAACAAACATATCCTTTTTGCGGGACTTGGTTATTTGGACTCAGAGGTCCCTAAAACGTGTATTTCCGGTGAAAACTGGAATTGGAAAAATTTCATGATCGCAATACTTACCCTTACTATTTATTTTATAAATAGGTAATTGTTAATAAAAATCTGTTTTCGAAATTGTTAACATAGTTCCTAACGAGTTTTTTAAATATATTTATGTAGTTATTCAAGTTTTTGTTGGTTCATATATCAATGGTTCATTTTCAGATAGGAAAGTGTACGTTTTTGACTAGCCGTAATATGAGCGAGGGATAAATTTGATTTGTTGATGGTTGAGCTTAAGTGTGTATATATTTAGTTTTTGTCTCGAGTCAGTTGGGTTTTGATAAAGTGGGTGGAAGCGAATGAAGAAACTTGATTCGTTTTGTTTAGAGACTTCATTAACACCATAACATGCGGGCTCAATGTCATCCGCCAGTTTTAGTCAGGTCCATGGGAGAGGAAGCCTTACACATCAAGGAATTAGTTGTATTTGACTTGAAGAATAAATATTATATCTTTTAATTTTTAGTCGAATCTCCATAATTTATTCAAGTTGTGTAATCAATTTATGTTAGCTAATAACTTTGTAGTGATGGTTGTATAAGATCATACATAGTATTTTGGGAGCGGCGCGGATAGAGCGCTAGTTTACTGTTCTCCGGGTCCTGGGTTCGAATCCCCGCTATGACAGAATATTATTTATTCTGTTAATTCGGCCGGAGGACGACCCTAGGGTATGGAGACCCTCATGGGGCAAACCCAGCCTCTTTAAAATGGGTACCCAAATTGGGGGGGAAAAACTTACGGCTGAGCGTGATCAAGGCCTAATCACCTCATGGCTCAGGCGTTTTCCTAGAAACAGTACGAATCTCTATATGTACTGAGCCCAAAACCCATCATGGGTTGTAGAGGTACTGGTATAGTATTTTATAATTAAAATATGAACCTAGAGTGCTGTCAATGGGCAGTTTCTCTTCATGCTTTTCATGTAACTATCTATTAGCAGCATATTTACTTGTTGTATTATAATATACAGTTGTAAATTTCAATAAAATATAAATTAAAAAACAAATAGAGCAAATTGACCTTCAATTAATAATTTATTTAGTATCATCCTAACAAAATTTGAATATTAAATAAAAAAAAAAAAATTGTCAACAACATAATCTAAATATGTTTATATAACTTATTTCTAGATGCTTTTCTGAAAATGTTTACTATTACTTTGGCATAACATTTTAACTTTCAGATACCTGTATATGAAATATATATTAAAATGAATTATTGCAATCGTGAAAATTTTCCAATTTCAGTTTTCTAGGGTAATGCACGTTTTAGGATCTCCAAATCACTTAGTCCCGCAAAAAGATCTGTGTGCGTGTATGGCCAGCCTAACTTAAAAATTATTAGTTGTCCGCAACTGAAACTAATTACTTTGAAGCCTATATGTCTGAAATATTACAGAAACTTTTTCAACAAAATCGTCAAACTAGAAGACCATGCATTTTGTACTTTTTTAAGATTTTCTCATAATCGGGTCTAAATATTTGAACAAACAGTAAAATTTAGTGGACTTAGTTATGATTTAGGTTTCATTTTTGGCACATTATTTACAAAATTGTCGAAGATGATCTAAGGTAATGAATCGGTCATAAACCCGAGTGATTATTGTACTCAACAATTTTATATTGTCATATTATTTAATCTCAAACAGATCTTTTCAAAGAAACTAAAAATAATACTTTTATTACTTTCACTTACTTATATATAAAATATATAGTAAGGGAAAGTATTGCGATCGTGAAAATTTTCTAAATCCAGTTTTCAACGGAAATACACGTTTTAGGGTCCCCTGAGTCCAAATGAGGTCATTATTATTATTATTCCCGCAAAAAGGTCTGTGTGTGTGGTAATTACCGCGCGTATACGAATAGTCCTATGAAACTTAAATTTCATATTTAAGACAACTGTATGCCCGAGATGTTACAGCAACTTTTTCATCAAAATCGGCTAACCAGAAGAGCTACTTTATACTATGCATTTAGCACCTTTTTACGATTTTCTCAAAAACGGTTCTAACGATTTTGATTAAATTCACTATATCGATGTAAAATTTAATTGGCTTCAACATCATGTATGTTTATTTCTGATTGAAATAGTCTGACAGGGCTTAAATGCCGATATTTTAAATTGTCTTCCCCTAAAGTACCTTTAATTTTGCACATTCCGAAAGATTAACCATATCATCCTAATGACATTGATGAAGAACGGCTAAATATACAAATTGGACGAATTTGATGACCGAATAAAGGATAAAAGAGACAAACTATTGTATAACGTATTTTTTGTTTTTTTGATACGAATTAAGAACAGTAACATAGACGTATAATATACTGTTGGAAATAGAAAGATTTTAGAAAAAATATTATCTGATACACAAAGTTGTGAAAGGTAATATGAAGTGACGAATGGGGAATAAACTTATTGCTGATGAACAATTTAATATATATATATATATATATTATATATATATATATATATATATATATATATATATATATATATATATATATATATCATATATATATATCTATATATCATATATATATATATATATATATATATATATATATATATAATATATATGATTTTTTATATATATATATATATATATATATATATATATATATATATATATATGATTTTTAATCTAAATCATATGTTACCAATGAAAACGAATACACGTTTTATTTAAATCAACTTCATATATTTTTCAAATTAAAGTATATTTAATAGTTTTCAAATTGATTTTAACAGTCAACGTAAGTGAAAGTCGTGTGATGCCCGCACCAGATTTTTTTCTATTTCAAATATGACTTTAATAAAAGTTCTTAAATTAAAATTATATTTTTTGTGCTCTATTTTTATGTTGGTTGATATGTGTAGGTAATATATTTTATAGGTGCTATTTTAATTGTGTGCCGACGTTTGGCCTACATTGTATACCTTCATCAGGGCTAAAAGAAACAAGATAACAACCAATGCAATTATAGACTTAATAATACGTTAGGTATATAATAATAATATGGGGACGGTAATATAATATGGGAACAAACATAAAATTAAATTGTAAAATGATTATAAGATGACAGTTATAAAGTATGGAAGTAAACAAAATTAAGATGATAGTTATAAAGTATGGATGACAGTTATAAAGCTAATTGATAATATAAAATTAAGATGATAATATCAATATTCTGCTCACTAGAGGTTCGAACCTGGGTCCTGTAATACTAAGGTCTCCAAAGAGTGAAGATTGGAGTAGGCCCCAATCAATCAGTTCTCAAAGAGCTGAGTCAGTGGGCCTGAGGTAGTTTCGTGAACACGATTCCGTTCTCTGCCCCCCGGTAATCGATTACTTTATCTACATCGTGTTTGCCAACAATCGATATCTACCCCCTGGGTGGTCCTCTTATCGGTGAAGTCACAGCCGTTAATTATAAACGTTTTTAATATTAGATACCGTTAAGCTCTAATATGTATATAATTTGATGTTTTTATTTGTATTAAGGGGCATGTCCTGCCTAGTATAGGTATTATTTGTCCAATCTTCTGAATTTACTCGTAATATATTCAATATAGATTAATTTAAAATAATTTTTGTCAGGAACACCTAGTCATTAAACCGATGTTAACAGTTCAATAGACTATAGATAAAGTCTATAGAACATTGATTTCAATTAATTAATAGTTCTCTCTCTTGAACAATGGCCCTATTTTCTATTATACTACTCAATTAACTTTTAATTAATCAATAAAGAACATACCACTAAGATATAAACTGGTGCCGAGGTTTCGGCCTAAACTATAGGCCTTCTTCAGGGCGTTTGAAGGAGAGCGTCAGAACAAGGAAGTAATCAATACTACCCTGAACTAACTTCTACTTACTCACACAGTCAACCATTCTCACTTAAATTTAATTAATGATATCAGTTAATCAAGAATTACTTATTTAATTATAGGAATTAATTACTAAGTATATGAGAACTACAAAGAAGGCGTGAAGCTGCCCGTAGGAGGTTCAGACGTACAAGGCAGGCTTGTCTTAGTTATAGACTTAGATGACTATGAAGCGTTTAGGGTCGTCTGTAATTGGCACAAACAACAGTTAGGCAAGCTAAGTCCAACTATTTTCATGAAACCTTGTCCTCTCCTGATTCTAAATCCAAGTGGCAACTCCTTCGGAAACTCTCTCTCTGTAAATCTTTTACCTCTTCAGTCTTTTCGTATCATCCGACGAGCTAAATGCATACTTCTTAATCGAGTCCTCCAACATTACATCATTCTCTTCCAACATTAACAACTTTTCCCTTTCATCATCATTTAGTTCTGAAAGCTTTTATTTTTCCTAATGATGGTGTTTAGTTGACCGTTGAGAAATTATATGAGGAAGATGGTTGGGGGTGCGGTCATTAGAGAGAAACACATATTAAAACAAACTGCTATTTTAATTAAGTGCCATTGCCAATGGGCATATTCTCTTCATATCTTTTCATGTATATTATCTATATTATGAGCCAATTTACTTGATGTATTCACTAATACAGTTGTAAATTTCAATAAATTAATAAATAAAAAAAAAAAAATTAAGTGCCGACGTTTCGGCCTACATGGTGGGCCTTCATCAGGGCTAAAAGAAACAAGATAACAACCAATGTAATTATAGATTTAATAATACGTTAGGTTTTGTTTATTCGTTTAACGCCACTTTATACTACTAAAGCTAATCGGACGATGCTACAGTGGGAGTCCTAAATTTTGCCTATCCAGGTTTTATTTATTTTTTTTTTAGGGATCCTTAACGAGTACCTGACATCGCACAGGCTCGGGACCACCTTTTAACGTCCCCTCCGAAGGACGGCGTAACTAAGGATTTTTTACTCCCATTAAAAAATCCTAGGACCACCCGCAGGTTTGAACCCGCGACCTTTGGCATGGAAAGCTGTTATGCTAGCAACTACGCTATGGCTGACCCCTTAATAATACGTTAGATATATAATAATAATATGGTGGCATTAATAAAATGTGGGAACAAACATAAAATTAAATTGTAAAATGATAATACGATGACAGTTATAAAGTATGGAACTAAACAAAATTAAGATGATAGTTATAAAGTATGGATGACAGTTACATAGATAATTGATAATACAAAATTAAGATGATAATATTTTAATAAGAATATTTTAAGAGAAACTAAGCAAATGATTAATTGTTAAAAGAACAATATGAACAATTTTAAGTGATATTTGACGGTAATATATATATATAACACAGTAAAGAACATAGGTAGAATATAAAAAGAACATAGTCATTAGAAACGAGAAACAATATGAATAAAAAAAAATATTATTTTAAATTTTAAAGTAATATAATATTAAACTAACAATTATATGTCAGGATATATAACGGGAAAAAAATTATGAATAGGGAAGGAAGGAGGAAGAAATAAGCGGTTAAAGGAGATCATAATCAATAAGAAAGAAAATACATACTGACTCTGAGACGGTGTCTAAAGAAGTGATATTGTTTGCTGTTAAAAACACTCATTGCGTGGAACGGGCAAAATGGGAACTAGAATGTTCTTTACTATGTTTTTTTTTTTTAATTTATATTATCATCAAATATCACTTCGAAATTGTTCATATTTAAATTTTTTTTATCGGTCAAATAGTTCTTTTTTAGAAATAAATGAAACTACATTCAAATCACGCTTCTACGAAACATGATCAGATCATTAGGTACTTTTATCATGGCTACTTGTTATAAAAAATTATTATTATGATATAATCAAAAAACTAAAAATTCACAATCCCATCTATTTAATTTAGAAACATTACTCCTGCTAATTAATTTAAACATTATGGTCTCAGTTCCAGGAAGTTTTCAGTGCTGCTTTAGCATTGCGCTATATAAATATTATTAAATTAACACATGGACGTTGCGGAGAATACGTGGCCTAGACTGGGTCAAGGCGCGCTGACTCGTAGGCTCGGCAGATCGTGATAGAGATTAAACCAAACGCTCCTCTAGAACACAGGTTATAAATCTAGCCACGGTTGTAAATATACTATCTCTAGGGTTGGCATATCCAGGCTATCATACTAAAGCAGCTCTTTGTGTTTACTTATGTGGAGGTTAACTAAATATTTATAGTGGTTAGCTGCTTGTACCATTATCATAATTGTAATTCTTAATGGTAACCCTCAATAAGTTACAGTATTAATAGTTTGTCTGATAATTTGTGAAACTTTGGACGTCATGATTAATGAATGTTGCATAAGTCATGTAGTTGATTGCTTTATTTAATTGATTGACTTTTTTATTGGTAATGTTAGATAGGCATTTTATCATCTTCATTTTCATTCCATTATTTTAGGCATTTGTATAAATAACTCGAATGATATTTTATGTTTTGACAACTCCCAGATATCAAAAGTGTGGGAGGTAACACACTCAAAATCCTTCATATTGGGTTGTTTCACATGAAATGTCCGTTTTTATAGTTTCTGAAATTCGTAGAGAATTTTACAGGTCTCTGTTGTTTTGTTCAGAATGTTTACATATTTAAAGTAAACAGTTACTAATCCTCTACCTTTTTATTATAAACATAAGCTTCCCAATCAATTACCCAGTACTTAGTGTACTTCCAAATATGAACATGGAAACACACGATTTTCGAGTAATATTTTTGTACGAGTTTAAACTCGGCCATTCTGCAGCTGAGGCCGCTAGAAATATGTGCAAGGCGTTTGGGGAAGGGAGTATTAATTAACGGACCATTCGTCGTTGGTTTGCTAAGTTTTCAGCTGGGGATACCGACTTGGAAGACCTCCGTCCGTAATAGACAACGATGTCCTCAAACATATAGTAGAAGGAAACCCCTACCAAACAGTTAAAGGACTCTCAGCACAACTAAATACAAGTGCATCTACCGTTTTAGACATTTAAAGTGTATCGGGAAAGTAAAAACGCTCGATACATGGGTACCTCATGATCTCACTGAGCGGCAGCAAGACCCCATGTTTCAAAACATACCGTGCAAAAATTGAAAGAACTGGGCTACGAAGTTCTTCCGCACGTACCATATTCTCCCGACTTGTCTCCAACAGATTACCACATGTTCAGGACTTTAGACAACTTCATCAAAGGAAAACTTTTTGAAAATGATGATCAAGTGAAAAGTGCGTTTTCAGATTTTGTTTCACTTCAAAACTCAGAATTTTTCAGTTCGGGGATAAAAAAGTTGGTGTCACGTTGGGAAAAATGTGTAGAAAAAGAAGGTAAATACTTCGAATAAAATTATCTTGTTTTCATATCGTATTTTTTTTTAAAATCCTTTACCTTGAAAACGGACATTTCATGTGACACAACCCATTATTTCAAAATATTGCTCTTTTTACATGAAAAGTTTCTTGAATATTTTAAAATCCTGAAGAAACGAGAAAAAAACTATTTCTATTTCTTATCTAAATAAGTCAATAGAGAAACATACATTTTTTTATTATTTTAATTTATATCAATTTCTTCTCTTTTTATTTATTTTTTTTATATTTCGCATATGCCAACTCTGGACCACGAAAATATATCTCTTAGTCTTTTCCTTTCTCCTCTCCCACACTTCCTTCGTCCTCGCGGAGTCTTGAGTCTTCCTCTCCTCCGACCACTTCTTTCCCGCACTCCTCTTATCCGCTACAAGGTCTCTAATTTGATCAACAAGTTTCCGGAATTAGACTCTATTTCTCTTTTACTTTATATGTAATATTTTGTTAAGCTAATATCCTTAGCTAATCCTAATATCCCTAATATCCTATTTTTTTTCCTTTGAACCGATAATCTTTAGGGGTGGTCTTCTGCTTCCTATGGCTACTCCTACGCTCTGGATCCGCCCAACAAGTGCTCCGTGGACCTCTGGCATTCGGAGGCCATGGCCAACATCTTTATCCGCGAGATTTCATTTAGAAATAACTTTAAATTTCTTTAACTTAAAATATTTTTGAAGTCTTGGCTTTTACTAAGAAAAAAAAATCAAGAAAAACAAAAATAAATAAAAGTTTAATTTTGAAACGACAAAAATTCACAATAAAAAATATTATTTTTGATTTATGAAAACAAAGATTAAAATACTTTGGATTAAAACAAAACGTAAAATAAAAAAACCCGTTAGTGGGTTAGTATTTACACTATGAATCTAAAATTTACAAAACAAATAATGAGGTTAAATAACTGATCGATTCTAGCTATTTGCCAGTTATGGTTGCTCTAACTCGGGATCTTGATTCAATACGACGCACAGTGGACAAAATCACCAATTTAGGTGGACAGAATTTAAGTCAAAAGTTTAGAATTTTTCAGTGATTCACCTTTTTATTATTAGTTGCCAAGACTCTTAATACTAATATTTCCCGCCATACCGTGTTACAAATAAATAGTAAATCAGTGAATCATTCCTGTTCACACAAGTGCCTAATAAATGGCAGTGGGATTATCTTTATTCGATCGTCATTTATAATGTTCAAGGTGTATTTAGAGCAAAGTCTTTTAGGTTTTATTCAACAATAGACATTGCTGAGACAGGTAAGACATTATATTTCCAAACTCGTTATTAAATAAATATTGCAATCTCACCTGTATAGTTAATTTACCAACTTGTAAATGTATGCCCCTATTCAATAACGAAAAACTATATAACCCCCAAGTTACCCCAAGGATTTGTTTGTAGGATTTGTTTTACCAATCCTTCTAGTCTTTAGATATCACAGAGAATTTTTGCGATTTTTTGCGTTTTGGGTGATACATATTTTTTTCAGACACAACACTACGAATTAAAAATTTTAAAATCTCTAATTTCAAGAATTTCCTAAACCATATAAAATACAACTATTAGAAGATTTTAGCAACTCCGAGTCATAATTAGATTTTTTGTATTGTTTTCCCGTATTCTGGGACTTCAAACGTAAAATATAGGGGAGTTTTAGATTTTAGCAAATAAATTTGATGTTTGACCATAGTGCGCTCGCTAATCGTGACAAAAATTTAATTGGTTTTTATAATTTTTTTAAATATTTTTTTCCGTAATCTGGGACCTCAAAGGTTAAATATAGACAAGTTTCAGAATTTTGTCCACCTAAATCGGTCATATTGCCCACTGTGCGACGTGTAGGCGACAATCTCTTGTAATAAGATGACCATCGCTGGTTGGACGACGATTTCTGGTGAATTAACGACTTCTGGTAATATGGCGAAACGATGTCTTGATAAAAAAAGATGACGAAAGGGACGTCACACGATAAACAACAACTAAAAAATGCTTGCTTCCCGGTAGCTGGTACGAACGGAACTCGCTAGAGGGCAGCAGGTGCACTGTCTTCTAGATAATTACTTCAATATTAATTAATATTATATACATTGATAAAACAAATATCTATTTCTCGTTTCATTTTAATTTAATTTTAAATTATAAAGAAAAAACATGCTCAAAAAACAGATGTAACTTCAAATTAGATAATAAACTATACTTCTTTATGAGTATTTGAATTAATGGCTATCTTGCATTAGTTTTAAATTTTAGTAATTCAATGTCGCGCAGAAGGAAGTAAAATCCTAAAACCTGGTTCTTTGTCTTAAGTTCCATTACTCCTAATTGAACAGTGATGGAATACTGAATTTTGGTTGCATTGGTATTTGTCATGGAATATAAATAAATATTTAATATTTAGAATTAAGATTTTCGGAATTTTGGTGCTTCTCTGCCTTGAAAATGTTTAAATGAAGGGTTCCTCGAGCATTAAATGTTTCGGTGATACGTATGTACAATTAAATTCGATCAATATGCAACCATTAATAGTCATGTGATAATGATGGAACCGTCATCGGGATCGCGGTATTGCAATTAAAAATTAACATTAAATACTTTTCGACTGTACTAATTTATTCTAAAAATCTTAAACTAGCTATTTAACGAAATAAAATAGAAAAACGTAATTTGTTATCGAAATATTTATACTAATCTTTGCCGACTGGCACCCGTGCAGTATGTGGTGTGCAAAATGGAAGCGTGCTTAGAAACTGACCAGGGTAAAGGCTGGCACAGAACGCAGCAAACCCGCAATTACCGCCACCACGATCTTCGAGGATAACCGCCCATTATCGATGGTTAGGATGTCAGTGAGTTATCGAGCCAGATCTCCATACTGTTGATGTACTCAGACCAGAAAGCAGTGTTATTTATTGAAAACTTGTTTTTAGGGTTATGCGTGTTTTCTTATGTAGTATGTCGTGTGAGAAACGTATATATGTAAAATATCACTTCGTTACCATGAGGTAGATTGATTTTCTTAAATATGTATATTTCATAATCTTTACTCCTCTGTGTTATCCGAATGCGGAACGAATCGAGTCTCATGATGGTAGTGGTGCGACAAGGCTGATAAACGGGACTGTCCCAGTAAATACGGAACGGACGGCGAATCTGAAACTGATTGTAATTTATGGGACAGATTATAGTTTACTGTTTCCCATCGAGATAATATGGAAGGGAGATACATTATTGTTGGTACAAAGATAGCCGATAATCTGAAGTGGACGGGCTGAGTGCCGTTCAAGAAGAGGGCGATCAAAAGGGCCGCGCGCTATGAATAACTTTCTAAATTCGTTTACTGGGGCGATGTCTCTCTCTATGAATAGTATCTCGCGTCTTTAGGAGAATTCCTTACAATTTTGAACATAATTTAGTTTTTATGATAAAAATATTGTTGAATATGTTTTTTTATGTCATTCTATATCTACACCACGTCGCCCGTCAAAATAGCATAGCTATTTACCCAGCTCTCATTTTTTTTTTTTTTTAACGAATTTTTTTTTTTCGAATATAAAATCTTAGAATTGCCTTCATGGTTCTTAATATAAGATGATTATAATAATAATTTAAAAAATATAAATATAAAAGATACAGGTCAAAAACGTAATCACCTTGATGTATACACTTATTTATTAAAACCAATAAGGACTTACGCTTGCCGAATATACGGACCCGCTAAAAAGACACACACGAAAAATACAAATCGCAATTTTTAAGACTGGCAATGAACTTACCACCATATGTGTCAAACGATACCCTTTATACTAACTTACGTATTCCAACTACAATAAACCACATTTGACTGACTTACAGACGATTTCACGACAAACTTAATGGACATAGAAACAACTTGTACAAAACATGGCTACAACTGACATACCATACATAACTCGGCGTAGGCTGAAAAGGAGTTGGATGAGGGACCTCCTAGCCTAAAAAAATAGTTTGTTTTTAAATGTCTGGCGGATGCACCCCTGGGTACTGTCTCCCTCATGCCAACCCATGTTAAGTTTATCAAATATAACTTATCCTGATTGTAAATTATACAGGTACTTATAAGTTATTATTAATATATTAATAATAATTTATTAATTTGTCTTTCGGACAATCCCTATACAAATGGAGCTGGCTGGCAAAGCACAAATAATAAATCTATCACCAGCATACATTAATAACTACTGCGTAAATAAGTCTACAAAGAAAAACAATGCAAATACATATAAAAAAAAATCTACAATAGCATGAAAAAACACTTACTATACAGTTATCTAACATATACATCTATAACCACTTAAAATATAATAATATTTACTTATAATAACAGTGATGTCACTTTAAATGCCTGATACATACTAAATACCGATCAGTTTCAACCGCTTTAATAGCGATCAACATTCTGAGACAAACTTTGTTGAGACCTGATTTTTAGACTTTCCGTTACATAAACATTTAGGGATTTTAGGTCTATTTCGAGGGGTTCCGTCAGAATTTCATAAAATTAATATTACTTAATATGAACATGAAGCGGATTCTATTAAAATAAAATTATTAAGGGTACATACCAAATTCTTTTAGTTGTGATATTTATTTATTTTTAAAGAATTATATTTACTTAATAATATAATATAATATAATGTAGCACACCTTTTATTAAAATGTCTTCCCCTCTTTTGTTTTTGTTTGTAGGAATTATTACATTTATCAATTGTCATTACTACTATTTCACTTTAAGAAACTATTACATTTATCAATTGTCATTACTACTATTTCACTTTGTTTGTAATCTTCAGTACTATTTATGTTTCTTATCATCTTTATATATTGTATTCCACTGCTGGTTGTTATCTTTGTTTTTCTTATAGCCCTGAAGAAGGTCTATAATTTAGGACGAAACGTCGGCTCCAATAAATTAAGTTTACGCTTAATATATGCGAGCCCTCAACCAACTTCTGTCACGAGAAATTATATCCTTAAATTAGATTAAATTAAATTAGAAAAGTAAATATTTACTTAGTGTGAGTACCTTATATCGAGATCTGTGATTTTCTATCGTGTTTTTAAAGGATTTATGTATTCTTTAGATTAAGTCGGATCTACTTCGTAAAAAAGGTCCTTATGATAAAAACGTCGTGATTTTATTTATTTACAATTAAATTTAATTCTGTAATATAAAATTCAAGCCGCTTTATAAGTTATCCTGGAAAACTTTATTGACAAATAGGAAAAATGTTGGTTGTGCCTTGACAGTGAGTAAGAAATGCCGACATTGATTTCTTAGCGCTCCGCCTTGAATTAGATCCCTTCCTCCTACACACGAAACACGAACGTGCACATTCCCTCCCACTCTCCTGCACTTAATTAAGTGGTGTTAGTAAACTTGAGAATTTATACTCCGTAATCTAGGAGGGCTGTTAACAATACTTCATATATAGCTAGTTATTTAATCATAATTATCATATCTTGGAAGGGGACGGTATAATCTTACTTATCATTCCGATAAATTCCTCACAAGGTAATGAATGGGATTCAAATAATTCATTAAAAAGTCCAAAAAAGAATTAAACAACGCTGCAAATTGCTACACAAGGTTTATTCTTTCCAAATAATTATATTAGGATATAACTGCTTATAAAAAAGTGAGTGAAACCATTAAAGAATTAATTAAATTGAATTTTTATAGAAACAATTATTTTATTGAAAAATCTATGATATTATTATCTACAACAATCACTTAGTTTTATCGGCTTTTTATCACTCTCTATTAACTTTTACAAGCTCTTTTGTATTAGATAATATTTTTTCTAAAATCTTTAGTTTTCCAACGGTATATTACACATGTGTATTACTGTTCTCATGTTCAAAAACTAAAAATTGCATTAAAAAAAAATGTTTTGAGTTTTCTCCTTTAGTTGTTTATCCAATTCGCTCAACTTGCATATTTAGCTGTTATTTATCAATGCTGACCAGAGAATATGGTTATTTTTATAAAATATAGAAAATTAAATGTACTTTAGAAGAAGACAATTTAAAATATCGGTATTTAAGCCCTGCCAGACTATTTTTATCAGAATGAAACCTACATGACATTAAAGCCTATTACATTTTACATCGATATAGCGAGTTTGATCAAAATCGTCGGAACTGTTTTCGAGAAAATCGAAAAAAGCTGCAAAATGCATGGTATAAAGTGGCTCTTCTGGTAAGCTTATTTTGATGTAAAAGGTTTTGTATCGTCTCGGGCGTATAGTTGTCTTAAATATAAAATTTCAGTTTCATAGGACTTTTCGTATACGCCCGGGAGTTACCACACACGAACACACACACACACACACACACACACACACACACACACACAGACCTTTTTGCGGGAATAGGTTATTTGGACTCTTCTTCTTCTTCTTTTGCTTCTCCCTGTTGTGCCGTATCAGCGTAGGGGAGCGTTCAGCCACCGGCTCCAATCCTCTCTATTCCCAGCTAGGTTCCTGGCCTGGCGGAGATCTTTCCCTCTTCCTCTGCAAAGCCTGTCCACGTACTCCAGGTAGGACATCCTTGGTCGCCCCCGAGGCCTTCTCCCATCTGGCACGTAATCCATAGTTTTTAGAGGATCTCTGTGATCCTCCATTCTAATAACGTGGCCGAACCACTTCAGCTGGCGGGTTTGCAGAATTTCCTTTAATGGCGCAACCTCCAGTTCCTGGCGTATCCGCTCATTCCTGACACGATCTCTTCTTGTCTTTCCGACTATTCTTCGTAGGAACTTCATTTCAGCAGCTGTGACTCTGCTCTCCTGCCTGTCCGTCAATATCCAGCTTTCAGCTCCATATAGTAGTATAGGCAAATATACTGACTTGAAGATATGGAGCTTAACACCTCTACCCACCTCTCGCTTCCCTACTACAGTATTGCATATCTGATAGTAGACTGCATTTGCCTTCATGATTCTATTTGATATTTCAGAGTCTACTTTCCCAGATTTTTCTATTACTGTGCCGAGGTAGGTGAAATCCGTAACCACTTCCATTTCCTCTCCGTTACAGTATATATGGACATCTTCCGCTTGCCTTCCCACTTGTAGAATCTTGCTTTTGCTGGTATTGATTTTCATTCCCTTTCGGCTAAGCTCTTCATGCCATTCAGTCACCGCTTGCTGTAATTTATCTACGTTGTCCGCCACAAGAACAATGTCGTCCGCGTAGAGGAGAAGTTGAATCACTACTGGGCGAAGGTTTCTACGGATTATTTGGACTCAGGGGACCCTAAAACGTATATTTCCATTGAAAACTGAAATTCGAAATTTTTAAGATCGCAAAACTCCCTTACTATATATAGTAAGTGAAAGTAAAAAGCATTGTAGGTAAGGGTATAAAGAAGCTTTGTTTTTTAATCTTTAATATTTCTCACCCTAGGCCCTGTTATGGTTCATTTTTTTAAATTACTTGTATTTGCCTTGGCGTTATAAATATCAATATAACAGGATATTTCATTAAATCTTGAATTACATCTTTCAATACAAAGTAATGTATAATTATCACGAATAACGATTGGTTATTATATAATTACTTTCACTTACTATAAATAGTAAGGGGACGTATTGCGATCGTGAAAATTTTCGAATTCCAGTTTTCAACGGAAATACACGTTTTAGGGTCCCCTGAGTCAAATAACCAAGTCCCGCAAAAAGGTCTGTGTGTGTGTGTGTGGTAACTCCCGGGCAGAAACGGTAAGTCCTATGAAACTGAAATTTCATATTTGAGACAACTATACGCCCGAGGCGTGACAAAACTTTTTTCATCAAAATGAGCTTACGAGAAGAGGCACTTTATACTATGCATTTTGCACCTTTTTTCGATTTTCTCGAAAACGGTTCCGACGATTTTGATTAAACTTGCTATATCGATGTAAAATTGAATGGGCTTTAATATCATGTAGGTTTTATTTGGATAAAAATGGTCTGACAGGGCTTAAATGCCGATATTTTCTTCCCCTAAAGTACCTTTAATTTTGTAGATTCAATAATAATAACTAGATTATCTTGTTAACGCTGATGAAAAACAGGTAAATATATAAATTGAATAATTTCGATACCCAACTAAAGGAGAAAACAGAAAAAATATTTTTTTAACGCAATTTTTCGTTTTTGAACATAGGAGCAGTAATATACATGTATGATATACCGTTGGAAAGCTAAAGATTTTAGAAAAAATATCATCTCATACACAAGCTTTTAAAAGTCAATAGAGATTGATGAGAAGATAAAACTAACTGATTATTTTAGATAATAATATAATAGATTTTTTAATAAAACACATGTTTCTATATAAATTCAATTTGATTAATTCCTTAATAATTTTACGTATTTTTATCTCTAACTTGATTTTAAAAATGGAGGTAAGTGAAAGTCGTGTGTTGCCCGCACCAGATTTTTTTTTCGTTGTTAAGATCCGCTACAGTGTTTACTTGTTCTAGCTTTAAGTGATGATGGAGATAAGAACTGCCTGAAGGGAAAGCCATCACTATGACAAATGATGTTCGTCTTCAGTGCTATAGATAGCGCTACCTATCTCGAGCGGGTATTGGCCAACACAATAGTTTGTGAGTAGACTTACGCAATATTGCTGGCAACTGTGACCAAGAGCATCAGGGAGGGAATCCCCAGCAAACTTCAAATAGCAATACCTAAAAACTATTTTTGGTGTGGTAACTTTGTTTATCTGTATCTAGCTACTTTGCGTTAATGGTAACAGTAACTATACTGTATAAAACATTACCATCGCTCTGTTTCCCCTTCACGTATGCACAACGAAATAAGTAAAGTTATTATTTACTGTTAGATCATAATTTAATTTGGGGTTCAAGGTCACGGGTTTAAACCCGCAGGTGGCCCTAGGATTTATAATGGCAGTAAAACATTCTTAGTTAGTCCGTCATTCGGAGGGGACGTTAAAAGGTGGTCCCCAGTCAGCTACTCGTTAAAGACCCCAATTCTAATTAAACTTGTATAGGCAAAATTTAGGACTCCAACTGTAGCATCGTCTGATTAACCACAGCAGCATAAAGGGACGTTAAATAAATAAACAAAAAAAAAAATATAATTCTGCCAAATTCACAATAGCATACCAGTAGAAGTAGGCAAAACCATTATCGCTCAATATCTTTTAGCTTTTTAACGTAATCTTTTAAATCGTCACAACTCCTTTTCATTATAAAAGTGAAGCTTTTCACAAAAAACAGCAGTGTTGTTATGTTTCAGAAATAAATTCTCTTAAAAATGAGAGTTTTTATCCGTTTTAACTCATTTTTTAAAATCTATAACCCTTCGCCATGTTTCTATGGGAGCCTGCACACCGTAAATGATATGTAATCCAATACTTTAATATCAGGTTGTAATATAAGCTCGGAGCGTTTTTCACCGGTGACTTCAACAAAAACATCAGATTCTTGTAAATATTTTTAATCAATTACATGGTTTTGGTTATTTAATTAAAAATTAAATATTTTTGGTCAATTAAATGAAATCCAGAAAAAATAAAGTCCCGGTTAAAGGCGAGTAATGCTTGTTATTATTCAGTTGCTAAATTACTTAGCTCGCGGCTTCTGTCTAAAAACTTGAAGGTTTTTTTTTTTTTTTTTTAACATCATTTATTGAAATTTACAACTGTACTTCAAGGTACAACAAGTAAATGTGACAAATGTTAAATGGCGTGATACAAACTTGAAGAAGAACTACCCAATGGCAGCACTCCTGTAACTTTTCTACACTAGAAGGTCTCGAGGCCATCTTCTTTTCAGACGCCTCGGAGGATTGTCAGGAATTGAGGAGGAAGAAAGTATTGAAACAAGAGGATTAGGGTGGGAATGGAGTTTGTCATGAAAGGAATGGTATCTAGATCGGGCCAAATCAGCAACATACGGAACGTTGAGGTCTTTATGGATAAGTTTGTTCGTGACAAAATAAGGAGCATTTAAGATTTTACGAAGGATTTTGGATTGTAGGGATTGGATACGGGAAGAATTCGATGGTTTAGTAGAGCCCCAAAGCTCCACTCCGTAAGTCCATATCGGCCTTATGATAGTCATGTAGATGAGTATTTTGTAGTGAAGTGGAAGATTAGAACGTTTGTCTAGTAAGTGTTGAAGAAGTCGAAAACGTCGTGCAGTTTCCTGTCTTTTCAGTCTTGTGTGAGGGTTCCAAGTAAGGCGTTTGTCAAGGTGCAGTCCTAGATATCGGATCTGTTCAACCGGAACAAGAGGAGTATTATTGAAGGAGACAGTAGGGCAGGATGTCATAGGTTTACGACAAAGGGTAAAGGTAATTTGGTTGGATTTGTTGGCATTAATTTTAATTCTCCAGTTCTGACACCATACCTCAAGGTCTCTGAGGTGGGATTGGAGAGTTTGAGAGGCAATAGTTGGATCAGTATTGACTGATAACACACAAGTGTCATCAGCATAGGTAGAAAGGAAAGTGTTAGGATGGGAAGGGATATCAGCTGTATAAACTGTGTAAAGAATGGGTCCTAGGATACTGCCTTGAGGAACACCAGCAAACTGACGAAAAATGGATGAATAGGAATTATTATGATTGACTTTGAAGGATCTGTCAGTGAGGTAGGACTGGATAATAAGGAAGTATGTTGGGGGGAGGAATTTGCGGAGCTTGTAAAGCAACCCTGGGTGCCAGACTCGGTCAAAGGCCTGTTCCACGTCGAGGAAGGCTCCCGTACATTACAAGCCGCGCTCCAATGTAGACGATACAACGTCCACCACACGATGACATTGCTGGATAGTAGAGTGGGACGTTCTGAATCCAAATTGATGATGAGGAATTACGGAATTAGTATCAAGGATGGGATACAGGCGTTTCAGTATAAGCTTTTCCAAGATTTTTCCCATGATTGGTAAAAGTGAGATGGGACGGTAAGAAGATGGATTTTCTGGCGGTTCCTTAGGTTTGGGTATCATTTTGACAATGGATAATTTCCAGGAAGCAGGAAAGTATGTGGAACGGAGTACGGAATTGTATATGTAAGTGAGATAGGAGCTTTGCGGGATGGTAAACTCTGAATGATGTTAGATAATTCCGAAGGATGGAACGCTTTAGGAGGAAGGACCATTTGGAGTGGGATATCTAATTCATCTTCTATAAACTTAGTGTGCCCGGGATTATGGATATCTGGATGTGGATTAAAGGTTCTAAAAAGGTGCTGACCGAATATCTGGGCCTTCTCTTCATCAGATCTTGTCCAGATACGGGAATCAGTTAGGAGTGGATGATTACAGTTTTTGAAATTTAGTAGCTTTTTTGTTGTCATCCATAATGATCTGTCTGTAGTAGTAAGTTTTTCGGTGAAGTTGAGTAAGTTTTGAATTTTTATTTTTCTGATTTCTGATTTTAGTCTGTTAGTCAGTTTATTATAATAAGTTTTGTCTGATGGATATCTAGTCCTATGCCACTTCGATCTTGCCCTGCGTTTTTCCCTTAATAAGATTCGAATGTGCTGTGGCAAGGTAGTCTCCTGTGAGTTAGTAGTAGTAATGGTTGAAGTGTTGTCAAGTATGCTATTGCTAATTGAGTCAGTCAGATGGTCAACGGCTTTATCAATATCATGTTTAGTCTTAAGTGGGATCTTTAAGTTCAGTTTGGTTTCCAAGTCACATCTGAATCCGTCCCAGTCCACTCTTTTTGTAATCAGAGAGGGAATGGTGGGTTTAGGAACAAGGCTCGAGTGCAAGGAAAGCAAAACTGGGCTATGATCAGATGACAGGTCATTTAGGGATTTTATTGTGGATTGGGAGGAAGATATCTGAGAGGAAACAAATATATCAAGGATATCAGGACGTTTTTTGAGGGATGTTGGCCAATATGTTGGGCTCGTAGGAGAAAGGATAGTATAGCAATTGGAGGTAGAGACTCGAGAAAGGACATTACCACGGGAGTTGGATGTCCGGCAACCCCATCGTTGGTGTTTGGCGTTATAGTCTCCTCCAGCGATGAAGCGCGGTCCTAAGGATCGGAAGAGGGTTTCAAGTTGATTAGAGGAAAGGGAGTTACCAGGAGGAGAGTATACAGCTGAGAGTGTAAGATGGAAAGGACGAGTTGAAATGATTACGGAGGTTGATTGTATGGCATCAGTTGGAGTAGAAGGAATCAGGGAATGGGATAAAGATTTATGAATAAGGATGCATGATCCAGCATGGGAAGTGTTGTCGGGATGGTCAGATCTGTATGTGATGTAGTCACGTATGTAAAAATTTGATCGTTGTGTGAAGTGAGTTTCAGTAAGTAGTGCTATGTCAATGTGGTTGTCATGTAGAAATAAGTCCAGTTCGTCACGATGGTTATGCAGGCCATTAGCATTCCACAAGATAATCGCTAGGGGCTTTACACTCATCGTTGGAGATTAAATGGGACTTGAGAAAGGACTCTGGTGAGAAGGGTGATTAGTGGTTTGATGGTATCTCTAAGATCAGAGAGAAAGGACTCAAGGATGGAGTATATATTGGAAGGATCTTGGTTTGGATACGGATGTGGATAAGATACATGGGGTGGATAATTTATTGGTTCAGGATTGTTGGCTGGGGGCTGAACTCGCCGTGGAGTACGAATCTGTTCAGTCCGCTGAGATAATGGAAGTTGGGGCGTTGGGTGATTCGGTGGATCATAAGGACGTTCAGGAATTTTTTTAGGGTTCTCAGGAGGGAGTTTCACCTGTAAAGGTAGATTATGGGGTGGGATCGGTTGACGGGAAGCTGGTGGTTTAGGACGGGAGACCGGAGGCTTGAATTCGGAGTTTGGAGGCGCCTGACTAGTAGTTGGTTGCTTCCTTGGAGTGGTGACTTCGGAGAGAGATTTCCTGGTTTCCTCAGTAGGAACTCTGGTTGCAGGTGTGGCAGGCTGCTGTGGAGCGATCCTATTGGCAGGTTTCTGAATTTCAGGAAAATCAGATAAATTATTCATCTCTGGTACCTGAGGACGAATCTTCTGATCCACTCTTTGTACTGATGAATTTTGTGATCTCTGGCGAAGAAGGCTTTTGTAAACGACACAACCCCTATAGCTAGCCGGGTGGCCTTCCCCGCAAAGAACACATTTTGCTGGTTCAGTCTGAGATTTCTGGCAAGTGTCAGAGGCATGTGGTCCGGCACACTTAACACACCTAGCCGGGTGGTAACAATAAGATTTTGTGTGTCCAAAGGTTTGGCATTTGGTGCACTGGACTATAGTAGTTCTTTGCCTAGGCTCTTCAAAACGGACAGATGAGTACACCAGCCTTCTCACTTGAAATATTTCCGGATTATTACCGGCTGGTTCGAGATCTACAAAAAATAATGGCAAGGGATATTTTTCCCTGGGGTGTGTCACTGAAGAAATGTTCCGTGCGTGATGACCAATTTCTTCCAGACCTCTTTTGATTGCTTCAGTGGGAGTAGATGAGTGGAGCCCGCGTAAAACCACTCGATATGACTTCTCTTGTTTCAACTGATAACAGTGAAAATCGTAGTTTTTTGAGCTCAAATAACTTACTAGTTTTTTGTAATTTTCTTTTGTGGTTGTAGTAATTTTGATATCGTTTATTCGGGAGAAACATTCAAAGTTCGGTTGTCCGATGAGAGCGGCGATTTCATCACCAAACGATATGAAATTACTAATATTGGATACATAGATAGGAGGTGGCTCAGGATCAGAAAATCCGTGAGGCTGGTTTTCAATGTTGACTGAAGCGGAATGGTTGATAATAGAAGAAAGTGGTGTGGCGTTTGAAGTGGACGGCGCTGGAGATTCAAGTTGGTTGGCTGCAGTGGTGCTGCGGGTTTTTGGCGGAGAAGAAATTGATTTTGGCGGTTGCTTAGACTTGGCCGATTTATTTTTTTTTTGTTTGGCGAATTACCGCCGGACCCAGTGTTATTCCTGTGGCGTTTCTGGCGTCGCGTTAAATATTGGGAATCTGATTCGCTAATCTCAGAGAATGGCGTTTCTTCCCCTGATTCATCATTAGATAGAGTTTTTACTTAAAGGTTAGAATTTATAAAACTATTATTCTTCCGAAGGTTCTTTACGGATGTGAAACGTGGCCACTTACTTTGAAGGATGAACAACGGCTTAAGGTTTCCGAAAACAAGGTACTGCGTAAAATATCTGGTCTAAAGAGAGATGTCTAAAATGACACTGGGGAGTTTAGAAGGTTGCACAACGCGGAATTGTCGAGTTTGCATCCTGTGAATATAATTGAGTTGATAGCATCGCAGGGACTCAAATGGGCTAGTAAAGTTGTTGGGCTCGGTGAGGAACGGATTCCAAGAAAGTTGGTATTCGCTGATCCGACTGCTAGAAGTCCGAAAGGTAGGCCGAAGCGCAGATGGGAGGATTGCGTTAAGGCTGATCTCGGGGGCTTGTGCTTGTACGGTGAACATTGGACGAGTCTGTGTAGGCGGAATTTGGTGGTATCGGCATCGAACCTTCGTGCTCGGTAAGTCTATTATTATTATTATTTGATCAATTATGTTTGAACTTGGTTATCACCAACAGTTGAAGGATGAACCGAGCGCCTTCCTCGTCAAAATTTCCGGTTCTGAAGCGAGCAAACCACTTACGGACGGTGACTTCTAAGGCATCATCGTCTTACACACTGCAAATTTTGTAAGCAAATTTTCTCTTTCAAAAAAAAACAACAACAGTAAATGTCGGAAATGAATTTTTTTTTTAATGAATTGAAAGAAAAATAACACTTTAAGATAAAGAATCTCGGTTGAAAGTGATTCATAAAAGCACTATTTTGTTATAATATCAAAACATTTAGACCAAGTAAACACTTTATATACAGACAGTGGATTAAATTGAAATATTGAAAAACTATACCAACTTATTTTACTTTTTATCTTATTACTTATTCATTTATTTTCTCAGAAGACAATATTTAGAAGATATTATATATGTATATATATTTTTTATTTTTTTGAAGTAATTTGTTTGTTTTTTTATGTATAGCTATTCTCCTCATTGTTAATAATTGTATTTGTAAATAATCGTTGTAATTAATAAGTACTCATGTTTATTTTGTCTGTTGGCCAGACAGTAAAAAAGTGTATATATTAGACTACTTTTTTTTGTGTTCTTTTTTTCTCAATGAATTGAGGGAACTAAAACTGCTGGCAGCTTTTATTCTTTCATTTATTTCGCCATCTAACCAGCCTTGTTCGTTAAGGTGAGCACCGAGATATTTATAATACCTCACTTGCTATAATTCCAAAAACCCGACGAAATTGTAAGTGACCATATGGGATTTGGTGTCAAATCTTGTAAAAAAAAAAAAAAAAAAAAAAAAGAAATACAATAAAAAATAGGAGTAAAATAACAATACTGTTTACAATTAAATAACTATTTACTATTAATGTGCTAATTGAGAACTCTAATTCCAGAGAAGAGAGAAAAAAAATTCATTAAAAACCTTTTTTTTTTTTTTTAAATATTTATTGAGATGTATTACAATTTGTTTGATGATGAACAGTAGTAACAGTGATATAAGATCACATTCGTACAATACATACAGAAAATAATGATAAAGTCAAATTTCATAAAATAGAAAATAAATTCCTATTTATACAAAATGGGGAGCGGCGTGGTCTAGTGGATAGAGTCTACTTTGCTTCGGGCCCTTGGTTCGATTCCCGGTGTGACGGAGTATTATTTATTCTGTTATTTCGGCCGGGGGGCGATCCTGGGGTATTGAGAATAAGGATAGAGAGATAAAGGATAATTTAAAATATCATAGAAAATAGTTCTTAGTGAAATATTAAAAACAAACCTTATATATATATCACTGAAGGAATTAGTCCGGGTGGCGGTCATTAAATGAAACAACTGAATAGTTTTAACTATTTTATTGTTTGCCAACGTTTCGACCCCCATTGTGGGTCATCATCAGGGCTAAAAAGATACAAAAAGGATACATTTAAAATAAGATTACAAATACTATTTTAAAAAAATTAACAATTGCACTAGAGAATGTCAATATTATTACATAAAAGGAAATATATGTGTATAGAAATCAATTAATTAAATTACAATGATAAAGGTATACTAATGAGAGCTATACAGACCAGATAATGACTAAAGATAATGTACAAATATATAAGAAAAAATTACATAAAATATAAAACATTAAAAAATGGAGTACAGCGGAGATACGTACCGTCTGGTAGGTGAGTGGAAACTGGGTACAATTTGGTAATAAGGAATATAGGCAGGTAGATAGGAAAGTACGTACAAAAGGTTGGGTAAAATGGAAAATACGTACCATATTTCTAGACGGGATCTGACAACAATGAGTAAAATTGTAATATTAACATAAAAGGAAGTGTTCAGATTAAACCTACAATATTAATACCATCACAACGGTATTAGAAGATGTTTTAACAAGATTGTTGAAAACAATATAATACAATAGTAAGAATAATAATGTATAAACTATATATAGTAAAACTGACTACCTCCCAACCAACGTTTAAATAATTGTTGTACATATATTAAGACCTTAAAATTAACCAAGTGAAAATATTATGACAAAAAATAATAATAAGTAACAATCATTGACAGATCATATAGTTGATACAAAATAGTAAAATAATTACAAATAGGAATAAATTCAATTGTAAAACCATTAAGAATTTATTAAGTGTAGAAACAAATGAAATAGATACATATATAAAATAATTGTATACATACATAAGTAAAAAATAAACCAATAAATAAACAAAATGTATACAGTGGGATGGACATGGGAACCTGAATTACTTAAGAGAATTTAATATATGGCTGTAGGTGGAGGAGATGCATTGCTCATCAGTTTTATGGTTGACAGGATTAGATTGGAGATGGATGTGGACGGATTCAGCAATGAGTCTTTTTTTATGGTTGGGAACAGAATCTAAAATGGAACAATCTTGAAAGTTAAATGAATGATTAAAAGTTATGGAGTGTTCGGAGAGTTTTGAGGCTAGAAGGTTTCGAGAGGATATGGAGGATTTATGTTGAGATATGCGGGTTTTTAAGTAGTTTTTTGTTTCACCCACATAGGACACATCGCAATCTAAACAAGGTATTTTATAAACAATATTTGAGCGGTAGAGAGGATTTATCGGGTCTCAGACCTAGAAACCTTCTAGCCTCAAAACTCTCCGAACACTCCATAACTTTTAATCATTCATTTAACTTTCAAGATTGTTCCATTTTAGATTCTGTTCCCAACCATAAAAAAAGACTCATTGCTGAATCCGTCCACATCCATCTCCAATCTAATCCTGTCAACCATAAAACTGATAAGCAATGCATCTCCTCCACCTACAGCCATATATTAAATTCTCTTAAGTAATTCAGCTTCCCATGTCCATCCCACTGTATACATTTTGTTTATTTATTGGTTTATTTTTTACTTATGTATGTATACAATTATTTTATATATGTATCTATTTCATTTGTTTCTACACTTAATAAATTTTTAATGGTTTTACAATTGAATTTATTCCTATTTGTAATTATTTTACTATTTTGTATCAACTATATGATCTGTCAATGATTGTTACTTATTATTATTTTTTATCATAATATTTTCACTTGGTTAATTTTAAGGTCTTGAAATATGTACAACAATTATTTAAACGTTGGTTGGGAGGTAGTCAGTTTTACTATATATAGTTTATACATTATTATTCTTACTATTGTATTATATTGTTTTCAACAATCTTGTTAAAACATCTTCTAATACCGTTGTGATGGTATTAATATTGTAGGTTTAATCTGAACACTTCCTTTTATGGTAATATTACAATTTTACTCATTGTTGTCAGATCCCGTCTAGAAATATGGTACGTATTTTCCATTTTACCCAACCTTTTGTACGTACTTTCCTATCTACCTGCCTATATTCCTTATTACCAAATTGTACCCAGTTTCCACTCACCTACCAGACGGTACGTATCTCCGCTGTACTCCATTTTTTAATGTTTTAAATTTTATGTAATTTTTTCTTATATATTTGTACATTATCTGGTCTGTATAGCTCTCATTAGTAAACCTTTATCATTGTAATTTAATTAATTGATTTCTATACACATATATTTCCTTTTATGTTATAATATTGACATTCTCTAGTGCAATTGTTAATTTTTTTAAAATAGTATTTGTAATCTTATTTTAAATGTATCCTTTTTGTATCTTTTTAGCCCTGATGATGACCCACAATGGGGTCGAAACGTTGGCAAACAATAAAATAGTTAAAACTATTCAGTTGTTTCATTTAATGACCGCCACCCGGACTAATTCCTTCAGTAATTCTCAACGGTCAACTAATTATATCCACTTATATATATATATATATATATATATATATATATATATATATATATATATATATATATATATATATATATATATATGTGTGTGTGTGTGTCTGTGTCCCATAAACCTCTCCTCACTAAACCTAGCCACTCAGTTATTACAGAAGTTATGACCGTGGCGCGCCCCTGAGATCTGAAGTATAGGGAAAGTATAAACTCCTCCTGATTATATGGCTTATGGCTTTCACCACCAGTGCCACGCAAAATACACTTTTTAGCATATTGAAAATTTATTATTTAAAAAGTAATTTTATAAAATAGATTGGGAAGTTCTTTAGATGGAAAATTTTCACTGTAAATAAATTACATTACTTATATTCTTCCTCCTTTTGTTTGTTAATTCATTTAACGTCACTTTATGCTAGGGGTGGGCATAATCGAATGACAATTATCAGATCATTCGATTATTTCAATCATTCTAATTAATCGATTATCGGATTAATCGGTTCGGAGAAACAAATGATTATTCGAACTGAATTTTTTAACGATAATCGAGGGATTACAAGGGGTTGGGATAATCGAATGTCTTTTTATTTTATTTATTTATTTTTTTTGCTCATAAATTATGTGCATATTTACACCTAGGCTCAGCCAGGTCAGTAATCGTATAGAGGAGAATTGTGCAATATTATCTTTCAGAATGCATATTAATCATTCGATCATTCGATTATTTAAATCATTGAAGTTCGATCATACGATTATGACAATCATCAGATTATACCCACCCCTAAAGTTTATGCTACTGTGACTAATAGGACGATGCTACAGTTAATTGGACGATGCTATCCAGGTTTAATTAGGATTGGGATCTTTAACGAGTACTTGACATCGGACAGGCTCTGGACCACCTTTTTACGTGCCCTCCGAAGGACGGAACAACTAAGCATTTTTTACTCCCATTAAAATTGTATTACATTTTTTTTTTATTACTTCGATTCGGTTTAAAATTAATTTTTCTATAAGAAAAAGGTTTTATTATATGCTTATATTTTATTTTTTAAGTTACTTAACCTTTATTAATATATTACATTACTGATTTATCAGAATTGCTAGTAGGGTCGTTCACTCATAAATGCTTTCAATTATTTATATTTATTTTTAAATTAAGTTGGGGGTGCGGTAATCAAAATAATTGCTCACTAATAAGTAACACTTACTGTCATTGTGTGCTGACGTTTCGGCCTACATTGTGGACCTTTATCAGGGTTACTCAGAGAAGGTGTCCCAAGAATTCCTGACTTCAATGTTGGCACAAAATACAATAAGTAATAGTTATTAGTGTGTAATTTATTTGATGACCCCACCTCCAACCATCTTCCTCATTTAATATTCTCAACAGTCAACTAATCGCTATCATTATATTTATTTTTGGTTTTTATATTTTATTATAGGTTTATTAACAATTGAGATATACTTATTTGATCGTCAAGTAATAAAATTGGTATATTTAGGGATAAAAGTAAGGAAAAACCGTGAATAACATTCAACCTTTGACCTATACAACATTAAAGAAAAAAGGAAGATATAAATAGTATGAATTTTATTTGGTTCAATATAGGTTTGAGGGGAATATGCTTGTATTCTGTCTTTTATTCAGGAAAATCTCATAATAAATGATGGAATTTCCTTTCTATTTATATTCAAAAGCACCATTAGCTTCCTAAGAATTCCAGAATGCTTTGAAGAAATCTCTCATTCATCACTATAATCTGTAATAATTGCAAAATTTACAATAAATTAAAAAAAAATACAGTTTGTATAACAAATAATTGAACTAGTGGAATCACGAAGAAGATTTCTGATTTATTATTATTACTTTAACTTACCTATATATGAAATTATTGCGTATAATTAATAAAAGTATTGCGATAGTAAAAATTTTTGATTTCCAGTTTTCAACAGAAATACACATTTTGGGGTCTCCTGAGTGCAAATGACCAAGTCTCGAAAAAAAGACTATTTGGGTGTGTGTGCGTGGTCAGTCTAGCGCAAAATCGGTAAGTCGTACGAAACTGAAATTTCATATTTAAGACAACTACATACCCGAGATGTTACAGTAGCACTTTCATCAAAATTGGCTTACCATAAGAGCCACTTTATACCATGCATTTTGCACCTTTTTACGATTTTCTTAAAAACGGTTCTAACGGTTTTGATTAAACTCACCATGTCGAGGTAAAATTGAACGGGCTTTAATATCATGTAGGCTTCATTCTGATT
Organism: Piezodorus guildinii; assembly: GCA_023052935.1. NCBI lineage: Eukaryota > Metazoa > Arthropoda > Insecta > Hemiptera > Pentatomidae > Piezodorus > Piezodorus guildinii. The sequence goes on from CM041294.1 coordinate 38,288,369, forward strand.
AAAATGGTTTGAAAGGGCTTAAATGACGATATTTAAAAAAAATTGCTCTAAAGTACCTTTACTTTTGTACATTCTATAAAAATAGCCTTATTATCTCGTTACCATTGATAAAAAACAGGTACAAGTTGAACGAATTCGATATCCTACTAAAGGAGAAAACTGCAAACATATTTTTTTTTAAAAGTTATTTGTTTAATGCAATTTTTTTGTTTTTGAACATAAGAACGATTTGAACGGCTCTAACGAATTTTATTAAGATCGCTATGTAGATGTAAAATTTAATGGGCTTTAAAATAATGTAGGTTTCATTCTGATTGAAATAGTCTGACAGAGCATAAATGCCGATATTTTAATATAAAAAAATTAGACACATCATCTTTTTAGCATTCATAAATAACCGCTAAATATGCAGGTTGAGCCAATTAAAAAAAACAAGTAAAGGAGAAAAGTGCAAACATATTTTTTAATGTAATTTTTTGTTTTTTGATAATGAGAACAGTAATAGAGACGTATAATATACCGTTAGAAAGAGAAAGATTTTAGAAAATATATAATCTGATACACAAAGTTGTAATAGGTAATGCATAGAGACGAACAAGGAATAAACTTATTACTGATTAACATTTTAATATAGTTATATTATATAAATCATATGTTCTTATTAACGAAAATGAATACACGTTTTATTAAAATCAATTTAAAATATTTTCAAATTGAAGTATATTTAATAGTTTTAATATCGATATAAACAGTCGAGGTAAGTGTAAGTCGTGTGTTGCCCGCACCAGATTTTTTTACATATAATATTATGGAAGAAATATTTGTTCTACTCAAGGTTATGACTGAACTAGTTACCGTTTCATAATTTCAAGAAAACACTAGGACTGAAAACATTAGGTCATCTCACATCAGCACAATAATAAACCATTTCGAAGTATATGAAATATTAATAATAATTTTAAGAATTAATGTAATGATTATAAGGAAAAACAGTTATGCTAAACGTTGGGAAAACTGTTAGAAGGGACGGAAATAATTCCCTCTTGTCTTTATGGCTACTCAAAATAAACTAATTGATCAGACTCGAAACCGTTATATTTGGAACCTGTTATATAAAGTATCTGCTAAAAATGGAACTGGTATTGTAACGCGTTATATAAGTCTCTTGCCTGTCTCTTCGGTAGCAGTCACATGGTCCAATGCCTGAGAAGTCACTACTGCCGCCAGAGATACAAACGTTGCGCAAACCCGTTTATTTTTGTTGGACGTTTTTGTCTCTAACATTTACTCCATTTATCAACGGTTTAAAAACATTTAAAAAAAAATTAAATAAATAAATTAGAAAAAATATCATGGACCAAGTGGAAACCTAAATAGTCATGATAAATTACCTAATCCTTGAAATTTCCTAATTATATGTTGGCATTGAGTAACCAAACGTCTCACATTTGGGTTTCCATAATTTTTATTTTCTGTTATATGAGTCGTGGATCGATCTTAGGCCGAAGTTTAAAACTACTTTAAGGTTATTTCCTTATGATTTTTTTGTTGAAAGATTTTTAATTAGTTCGAGTTATATTATGGATTGTTAAAACCTTTTTAGAACTAAGGACTTCAGCTTTCGGAGATGTCAGACATCTTCTTGGCATGTGTCAGTCACTTGGTTATAAGACCATTGCCTATTTTAAAAATGTCTGTGCTCTTGCTAAAAATGACTTGGGTTGAAAAATAAACTTTGTCTGATTCAAGATTTTATGATTAATTTTTTTAACTAATGTATTGAATTAGAAACTGAAATCTTCTAGGATTGCCAATTTTTATATGTTTGCATGTTTTACATCTCACCTACGTTTTTTTTAGTTTTAAGAGTTAAAAAGTAAATAGTACAACTGCTTGTCGGTTGTTAAACTCATAAAAAATGTTTACTTAGATTCTCTCCTGATTCCTATTATCGCAATGGTTCCCAATGTGTACGCCGGGACTGTCCGGGACGCCGAGGTGCCGTCATTTTGGCGCCGCGAAATATTCAATTAAAAAAAACGGCAAGTTTCTTGGACAGTAAATTATATTTTTTATATATCCCAAGGAAAACAATATCTATTTTTAATTTTACAATGGTTAATTGGTAATCGTTTTTACAAAGGAAAGATTTCGAATTTTTCAAGAAAGTCAAATATATAGAAAATTTAGGAACCTCCTAATGTATTATAGAAGCCGCAGAAAAAACCCGATAATTTAGGTACAGCAAACCGAAAAATATTAGGAAAATCTGATTAACTGATGGCTAAAAATCAAACTGTGGCGTTGGATGTTCCATTGTAATAGACGCCAACATATTTAAGTACAAGCTTCCTTCGTCTAGTACTTTTACGGCTCAATCTTACGCTCTTGGCGAAGCATTGTATCAAATTATGCAATGTGAACAGTCCTCTAGAAGTGATTAATGTTCACACCCCATCCCACATATGCAGTTTTCTCAAGGCCCAAGCTGCATAAACCTGGGACCATATTAGGGATTCAAATCAAAGCAACAGGAGGGAAGAAGTTGTTATAACTAGAATGAGAATTGGGCATACACGTCTAACACACGAATTTCTAATTAAAAGAACCACACCTCCGAAATGTGAATTATGTGATGTATAGTTGATATTCTAGAAGAATGTCCATTACATCGAAAACACTTCTATAAAGCAAGAATAGAAAGAAGACTTCAAGAGCTACTTAGAAATAACAGCATTAAAATAGGGAAAACAATCGATATCCTCAAAAAGATCGATAAAGCTCTAGCCGAAAAAGTAAATATGTTGAAGGACCTTGAAGACCTAAGCTGTTGAGTGTCCATAAGAACTCTACCTAACCTGACTTAGGAACCTCTGTATTATCATGTCCACTTATATCTAGTTTATTATAAAGGAGCTATAATATAAATTATTCTTTTAGGAATTTATTAGATTGTGGTTTAGTATATAACATAAAACAGCTTTCTACGCCCAAGGTCGCGGATTCAAACATGGCAGATGGTCCTGAGACTTTTAAATGGGAATAAAAAAAATCCTTATTTATGCTGTGCCTCGGATGAGACTTAAAAAATTGAAAATTGATCTAGAGTCTACGTCATGTCAGATACTTGTTAAGGACTCCTATCCTAATTTAACCTGAATAAACTAAATTTAGGACCCCAAAAGTAGCATATAGTGGCGTTTTATGAATAAACAAACAAACAAATTTCAATAAACTCTCTTAAATTCCAAAACACCCATTTCCCAGATATTCACCTTTGTCCCTGATATATCAAGTGTTATATAAAACAGGTCCTTGGTAGAATTGGTATAAACAACCCGTTTCATGTTACACTCAGTTTATAAAAAAATGGCCTTTTTTTTTATTTATTCACCTGAAAATATTCGAAACTTGGTTTAGAACGTATGTATCTCGCATGTCCTTTTTAACTGATTTTTATATAAAATAAAAATAAAACTAACCTTTATTGAGAGATATACTAAATAAACATAATTTGATATGGAGTTGTCATTCACATGGAGTTGCCGGAGACGCCGACAGCCAGAACACTAGCGGTGCTTGCACAATAGGTCGGCCAGGTGTTATTGAACTCCCGCCGGCTTCTCCTCACAACAGGTGAAAGTGCTCTCCTCTGTATTGTCTTATTTTTTTTATTCATAAGGACACTAATACCTTATTTTTTTCTTATTTTTTTCCAGTGAATTGTTTTCGTTATTCATACTTGGAATGAATCAAGCACTACATGTATATTAATCAACATGTGTTGGGGTGAGAAACCCCTGACTCATCCAGGGACAAATTAATATTTTCTAAACCCCTCGGTCGTTTTCAGATTCCTAAGGATTCATATAATTCTTATGAAGAACACCTAGAGTATCCCAAAGCACTTAGTAGTATGTTTTGTTTATTATTATTTTATTTGCATAAAAAGCAGCGAGGTCTATTGGATAAAGTACGAGTCTCTGCTCTCCAGGTCTCGGGTTCGAATCCCGGCTGTGGCAGAATATAATTTATTCTGTTATTTCAGCCGTTTCGCGACCCTGGAGTGAGGACTCTCCTGGAGCACACCCTCTGGAAAGTGGGTACCACCCAAAAATGGGAAAAAAACTGGCGGCTGGGTGTGATCTCGGCTTTATCACCTCATTGCACTATCGTTGGCCTAAAATCAGTACGAATAGAGAATCATTCATGGGTCTTTGACTCAGTATGTATGGAGTATCAACTGAGCCCATGGATGCGTGATACAAGGGTTTGTTTTTGTATAAACAATTATTACTATTTCTAACAATTGACAAGGTGGGGGTATAGTCTCATGCAAAAGACACCTCTAGCTATTATATGTTTATAATCATACTGAAGGATTAAACAATAAACATAAATTTAAATCATAGGTAATACTTAAAAAAAAGAGAAGTAAATTATTTCATATAAGATGATTAAATAATGCATATAAATAAGGCTTCAGAAAAGAAAAAGTGAAAATGAAACGTGAAATTGAAAAATAATAATAAAATAAATTATTAAAACTTAATACATTAAATATATTCTGACTATAAATCATGTATGTTCTATAAGAAATAAATTATTAAATAATAGTAATAATGTTTATAAAATAATTTTAAATATATGGAAACATATAAAAGTTGATAGCAAGATTTACAAGAGAACGTCTTGCAGAAGTCATGGTTTGACCCTGCGAAAATTTGCCAATCCTGACGTTATAGGCTGCTGCACAATTAACTGCCGGAATCTCCCATGTAATAGAGCAAGTGAGAACTTCAGTTACCAGTTAACTATTATTAGTTTTAGGAAGGCAAGCAAGAAGGGCTTAACTCTCACAGAGTGTGGCGCTGAAATGGATATGGTGCAGTGTTCTACTCATCCCATCTTCTCGAGATGATATTTAAGGTTTTGAAATAATTTTCTACGTCAAATATTCTAGATAAATACTCAGTTAATGAGTTGATTCACTCTCTTGTCTAAGGCTCATTAAGATTTTTAAATATTGATATTATCCTGGTTAATGATTACTCAGTAAACAGCATACATTTGTTAGAAGAGGTTTTAGCATTAGAAGTTATGTGTTAGTATTAGCTACATGACTGCTATGGGGCTTGTTTCTAATAGCTTCTGTCGCCCGTAGACAAGCCTTTCAACTCGTCCAAGTGTCACCAGGTGATTGATGCGTTGGTTATTTTAGACCTTGTATAACCATCCATACTTGACGCAACGGTTAATGATATGTTTAAAAGAGCGGAACACGTTGTTATAGGAATTTTTAATTATTTTTCGAAGGAAGGAGGGGACTCGTCTTAGTAAGGTGTACTCTCTTAAATATTTTATCTAGAATCCCAAAGACATTACAGTGAAGGCGATAAAGATAATGCTGAGGTATGCTACTGATTGGTCCTTAAAAGGATATTAAGACGTAATTGCTCCATTATTTAGGACATCAGGTGTCCTTAGGTGGAGGGTCCAAAGATGGTGTTTGCTGCTCTTATAGAGTAGGGTCCAGTTGCTATTGTACTACTCTAGCTGTCACTGGTGCAGTCGCCGTTTCTTTTAATGGGCTTCAAGACCAGTTTCTCTCTCTCTCTCTCTCTCTCTCTCTCTCTCTCTCTCTCTCTCTCTCTCTCTCTCTCTCTCTCTCTCTTCTTCTCTCTCTCTCTCTCTCTCTCTCTCTCTCTCTCTCTCTCTCTCTCTCTTATCAGTTGTTTCTGTACATAGCACTATTCTTATAAATATTATTAAAATGTTAAGATATAAGATTTTTATAATTGTAGTAATAGGCTGTATGTGAAAAATTCATTATTTTGTCTGTAAGAAAGGGCCTCAGGCCCTAAGGCAATAAAATCTATCTATCTCTCACTCTCTTTCTCTCTCTCTGACCATTTCTCTTCTTCTATGCGTTTTTGACATCATTTAAATTCCTTATAAAATTACATTTAATTTAATGATAAAATTCCTATCAAATATTTGGATTATGTTTGGCTGAGACGCGTATTGTATTATAGTTCTAATCTAACGCACTTAATGCACTTGAAAAAATAATCGTATTTGATAATTATTGTAGGAAACACAGTTACTTGAGGTTAGACAAAGTTACTAGGCAACTATCGTCATTACTAGGCGATAATAAGAAGATCCTCGACTTAGTCGTAGAGTTTCTAAAAAAATCGAACTATACAAACTAATAAATTAAAAACTAAATAAATAAAGAAATTAAAAAAAAATAAAATAATAAGGAATAAATAAATTATGAACAAATAAATAAATAAAATAGACCATCATCAATAAATTAACTTAGAAGTAATTATAAAATTCTAATAGGCAATAGACAAGTAGCAGTGTGCTATAAGATGTAATGAAGAAAGAAAAATGTTGTAGCAATGAATAAGTTTCAGTCTTGAAAATGGGGAAACAACCCCGAAACGTCGACTAAGATGGAAAAAAAAGGTGTTAAAAGACTTAGGAAATAAAGTAATTGGATGATGAATGGAAGGTAGTGGGTGCTTTATTGAATGTTCCAATTAAGAAAACTTCCACAAAAATTAAAAAAGAAAAGAAACTAAATCTTTTACGTATTTTCTTATTCTCAAAAACCGAAAGGCGTTTTTCATTCTTCGAAGTAAGCGAACACGTTTCTTATTCGTACAGAAACGTCGGGAGGATAATAGTTAATAAATTCTGACCTTTAAGTTTCTTAATAGTAGCCGCTAGCTAAGTCGTATCACAACTGAATACACAATCATTTTCCGCCTTTAACCGCGACTTTATTTCCTGTTGAATTACGTTTATTCAAGTTATCATTAAATTTCTCTATGTGTTCAAAGGTAATATCACAAAAATTGCTACCGTTTCTTCTACTAATCATTTGTTTCATCTTATCCGTATGGAAATGTTTAAATAATGGGGTTGTAAAATTATTTCGTAGCGTTTTTAAATATTTCAATTTATTCCAATCTGTGTTTATAAAATCCTGTTTACTTGGTAAATAATGATTGAATATTTTAATAAAGGATTAGTTAAGATGGTTTTATGCATCAGTTTTAACGGAGATTCCTTATCTTTAAGTGCTATTTTTCTTGCTCGAAAAGCGAGATAAATAATTCATTTTCGTCTTTAAAATTTTTTTTTATTTCCGAAAAGAAAATCCGCTGCACAGAAAGTTAACAAATTTTGCAGTGTGTATAGCGATAATGTCTTAGGAGAAAGCACCGTCTCCGAGTGGTTTGCCTTGGTTTGGAGAAAACTTTGACTTGGAAGACGCAAAGAACTCGGGTCGTCCTTCAACTATTGATGATGACTAAATTCAACTAAATCATGAAAGATAGCTACATATGATAGATGAAAATGGTTCATATATAATTTTTTAATAATATTTACAAAAAAAGTTTTTATTGAAATCACCAATAAAAAACACTACGAACTTATTTTAATATATTTCTAACACAAAAGGATAATGGTTATAAATAAATAAGAATTTAATATTTAAAGTAAAATCTATACTTTTTTTGGGTGAAAAATCATAGAAACCTGCACCCCACCAGATATTCCCTATTAGCCTTCGCTGACGACCTTCTCCTGCTAGCTGACAATGATCGAGACATCCAACATAACATAAATGTCCTACAAGAGGAATTATCCAAAATAAATATGAAGATTAATCCGGGGAAGACTAAATGCATGAGAATTGGAAAGAAACCCCGAAGGATGATGAGGATACTAAGGGTTGGAGGACAGAGATTAGAGCAGGTCGAAAATTTCAAATATCTAGGAGCTCATCTCAATGAGAATGGCTGCATAGACGAAGAAGTGGTCCAAAGAATTGGAGCGGCTGGGAGGACTTTCTGTATGGTAAGGCGAGGTTTTCTGGGGAGAAGAGAGGTGTCAAAGCGGACCAAATTAGCCGTATATAAATCGACATTTCTTCCTATCCTATCGTACTCCTCAGAATCGTGGACTCTTACCTCAAAACATAGGAGACAAATCCAGGCCATGGCTCATTTCCATGAGCCGTATCTCCGAAGAAAAAGACACGGAGAGATAGGATACGGTACGTCACTATACGGGCTAACCTTGATGTCAAACCGGCGGAGACTGTTCTAGAGGAACACAAACTGAGGTGGTTTGGATATCTTCTAAGGATGGATCCAGAGAGAAGTGCCAGGAAGACGTACGAGACCCGCACGGAAGGAAAAAGACCCAGAGGAAGACCCCGCATCTCCTGGGAGGACGGTGTAAAGGAAGCATGCAGGAGGCGCGGGATAGAATGGAGTAGGAGAATGGAGTTGGCACAGGAAAAAGACATATGGGCCAGAATCTACAGGCAGGATCCTCACACCGAACAGCGGTAGAAGAGGAAACGATTATGATGATGACAAAAATCTGAAGTTTTTATTGAAATTATCGATAAAAAACACTACAAACTTATTTTAATATATTTCTAATACAAAAGGAAAATGGTAATAAATAAATAATAATTTAATATTCAAAGTAAAATCTATACTTTTTTTTGGGTGAAAAATTATCTATATCGGAGATAGTCCAGAAACATTAGCCCAAATAAAAAATCATTTAAACCCACATTTTTTGTATTTCATTTTATTTATTTTGGAATCTTTACATTTTCATTCTGAATGATACCTGAAAATCGCACCTCAAAAGGGTGAAACCTACAACATAAAATCGTTTTACATTGCGTGCTTCACGCTTTAGGGTGAATTGTTCAAGAGTAACATTGATCAGGTGAAAAGACAAGTGAGGTGTCGTTTTTTTTAATGCCTAACCCAATGAATATAAAATCTGGCAAATGCAATTTTTGTAATTGCTGTTTAACGAAAAGTATCATATAGTTTTATTCAACAAAAATCCCACATCCTCTGAAACTAATAATGATGTTTTTGTTTTAGGTGAGAAACATTGCCGTAGTCTTGAAAGTGTATGACCCTCCTTTCAATCATCACTGAGGTCAGTAAGTGCCATTATTTATTAATAACTTTGAAATTGATTGGGGACTTTCTATAGACTTCGTCGTCAAATTTCCCATATCTATTCTGAAATTGACTCTTAAACGGAAATTTTTGTTTTTAACGTTGATTCATTTATTCCAAGTAGTCAAGATCGTTGACCACGCGCTTAACGTTGTGGGTTCGATCCCCGTCTGGATCTGAGGGCCCGGAGAACAGTAGACTAGAGCTCTATTATTGTATTTTAACTATTAATATTTTATTTTGTTATTTTTGGTGACTGTATAAATTTACTAAACAAAAAAACTCTAAGGCTTCTTTAGACACCGTCTCAGAGTCAACCCTGATGAAGGTAGGCCGAAACGTCGGGACATAATTAAAATAGCACTTGTTTTAAATGTGTGTTTCTATTTATGACCGCACCCCCAACCATCTTCATCTCATCTATATACAATATAAAGTCAGAATTAAACAAAATAATACCGATTTTAAAACTAAAAACTTTAAACAAGGAGAAACAATGTACATTACTATTAAGGGAATACAGAAGCAGACAGGAAGAAGATTGACTGAAAGCTACAGAGACTAATTTGAGAAGATGGAGAGCGCTGTTGATGCAGTGAGGCCATTCATCAATGACCCTCGTTCTGAATAAAACATTACCCCTGCCTCTGTGCAGTTCTTCCGCCTTCTTAGCCGCTTGTCCCGATCACGAATTGGTCCGGAGTACAGGATTCATCGAGCCTGGAAGATCTGTTGTATATTAAAATAGTTAGATTTGCTATTGCTAGTTACCTATAGTTGTGTGATTTTCAGCTTTTTCATGATATTTGAGTTCTTTTATTAGATTTCATATAAATTATAAAATAATAATTATTATAAATTTCATAATACATGTATGTATTTGAGATCGTAACATATTTATTTGAGATCCGTTTAATTAACGGAAACGGACCCCTTCATTTCGGAAAGATAAGACCCGCAGAGCTTGGGCAGCGAGCTCTCTTGACTGGGTTTGTCGTGTTCCTATTTCATTCTATGAGGTGTTACCCTTTGTTGCCCTGAGGGGGCTCTTAACTTTTGCACCACCTCTTCTCTATAAAGGTACTTTCATTTTCAATGCTATATATTTTTCATTTATATGTCATAGAAAAAGTGATGTGTACCATGAAAGGATTAAATATGGGTGACAAGATTCCGGTTTTGAGGTATGCCGATGTTTTGGTACTGTTAGGTGAAGACAAGGAAACCATACAACTAAATACAAGTGTGATAATAAAAACCGGTAAAGAAATAGGACTCGAATTAAATACCAATAAGACGAAATATATGATTAGTACAATAGCAGAAACGGTGGCGATGTTGATATATCAGTGCATACTTTTGAACACGTAGAGAAATTCAAGTATTTAGGTACAATGATAACAAGAAAAATGAAATCCAGGAGGAAATAAAGTCCCGGTTAAAGGTGGGAAATGCGTGTTACTATTTAGTTGCCAAGTCACTTAGCTTACGGCTTCTATCTAAAAGCTAAAAAGGCCAGAATTTATAAAACTATGATTACGGATGTGAAACGTGGCCGCTTACTTTGAAGGATGAACAACGGCTTAAGGTTTTCGAAAATAAGGTACTGCGTAAAAAAAAATTTGGTCCGAAGAGAGATGAGGCTGATCTCGGAGGCTTGGGCTTGAACGGTGAACATTGGACGAGTCTGTTTAGGTGGAATTTGGTGGTGTCGGCATCGAACCTTCGTGTTCGGTAAGCCTATTATTATTATTATGTTTTTCATTTTAACTTTATTAACCCTTACTACTCCGTTGGCGCCGCTCCTGCGACATAGAGATTATTTAAGTAACTCCGGTGTCGCGAGAGCGGCGACATATGAGACTTTTTCTTACAAAAGGTACCATATCCATTCTAGGAAATTTTACAGGATGTGCAAAAATCAGAAATTACCATATCATCAAACTAGCTAATTTGATTCTTTTCATATTAAAATTCAGAATTTTTTTTACTATATTAATAACATCATATTAAAGTTATGAAATGAAATGTTTTAGTATGATTAGGAACGGAACCGAATGTGTAATTAAGTGCCTTTAGAAAATAATCGTATTTCTTAATCGCGCTTTTAAAGGACTTGAGTGTCCATTAGATCAAATCAAATAGAAGATCTATTTGATATTTAGATAAAACTAAATGATGAGAATAGAACTATATGTAAAGAAATCAATTTAGTAAAAAAATGTATTTTAGTACCTTTAGTTGGAAATCGTCTTATATACACTAGATGTAAATTTTACCTCCAAAGGTCGCGGGTTTAAACCCGCAGGTGGTCCTAGGATTTTTTATTGGGAGTAAAAAATCCTTGGTTATGCCGTCCTTCGGAGGTGACGTTAAAAGGTGGTCCCTAGCCTTTGCAGGTACTCGTTAAAGATCCCTATCCTAATAAAACCTGGACAGGCAAAATTTAGAACTCCCACAGTAGCATCGTCCGATTAGCCATAGTAGCATAAAGTGACAACTTATAAACAAACAATTTTACCTGTTCTAAAGATGAAGGGGTGCCATTAGATGGGGGCTCACACTTGTGCCATATAACCCACGGTTTTTTAAATTCCATATGAAAAAAAGCACTTGGGTGGTAAGGGTTAATAAGGTTACTAAAAATAAAAAAAAACATCCATACATTTTCAAAATTAAAATTCCGCTGTAAAATATTTTCTTTTTTTGCAGTTTCTCATTATTTCGAAACTGTCTGGTTTAGAGTGTCATAAATAAGAGTTAGGGATGTAACCATAAAATCTGTAGTATTTAGTTGCAATTTAACTTTTACGTCCTATTTTCGAGTTGGTTATCATGAATGTTAAAAGTAATAGTGTTCATAAAACCTTTTAATATCGTAGCTTTATTTATTTGAGTCTCCTGTTGTTTATCTCTGTGTCCTTAACTAGTTCTTTTGTATATTTTTGAAATGGAGAACGCACTAGAAGGGAATAAAACAGGTTATTTTAATTTATAATTGATTAACTTTCATTGATTATTATATTAAACAACATTATGTAATAATGCAACTGCTATTAGTGATCACCCCCCCTACAAGATTTTTCTTTTAAAAATTACAGTTAAAAGAATTGATGAAATATCAATTCACTTCATGTTTATTTCTTCAAATCTCTTCATCTATCTACATTTTATCCCGTTGTCTACCTATACCTAATACATGTCCTGGTAATTTCTTTTTTTTTTTTTTTAGATTTTGAAAATTTTCTTTATTCCTTCTGTATTTAAAAATAGATAATCTGTCGATCAGTTACTCTTTCGAAAAAAATATATAAGCAATGAATAAAGTGTTTATTAAACTAGTTTAATAAAAGAGAGCGATGTTAAACTTATTTATGGACAGTTTTCTTAAAGTGTTGTTGTGTAACGTTTGTTCATACCATGATACCATGCGATGATGCCTTCCTTCTTCGTCCCTGTTATCGTTCCCTTGAGACGAAGACATGTACACCCCCGCCGACAAGAAGAGGTATGCGGTCGGAGTACGCGGTCCTCTAACGGTACGAGGGGTCCCTGCCCTGAACCTCACCGCTAGGCTCGTACCGTCTCCGTTTGTTCCTGCTTTATCTAATTGTAAAGAATGTATGTTTCTTGAATTAGTAATGTTATGTAGAGAAAAGAAAAGAAGGAAAGATTAACTATAAGATAATAGGAAATGCGACTGTAGCAATGCAGTCCTTTTTCAGGTATTGTAAAAAAAAGAATCCTGTACATTCAGCAACCCATGGAGGCTCTTGGTATCAATGCATTTAGAGGCTCGTACTGTTTCTATTCCAACGCCCGTGCAATGAGGTGATCAGGCCGAGATCAGGCTTAGCCGCTAAGTTTTTTCTCATATTTCGGGTATCTTACCTGTTACACGGAGGAAATATTTTCTCGGATCATACCTTTACCAAATCATAAACTCCCAGCACCCTCCATACATTCACAGCATCCTTAAATTTAAATCCTCAGTCCACTCTTTCGAAACTAGATCCCGCCATTCCGACCTTTACATTCCCATCCATAGAACTAAATCTTTTGATCACTCCTTTTATATACGTTCTGCAACCCTCTGGAATTCCCTACCTACTCATATTCGCCATGCTTCTTCCTTTCTCTCATTCAAATCTCACCTATTCCAACATCTTTTGGCATCCCAAATAGATGCACAACAAATCTGCAACTGACTTATTTCTATTTTAACACAAGTTATAATTATCTATTTTACCCTAAAGCTAGTGTGGAATAATTAGTTTGTTTTGTTTTTTATAATTCCCTCAACCCTATCAGTAGCCTTTAGGAGATTTCTCTTCTTCTTTCTTTTTCTAATCTTGTGTGTTTATTATCCATACTTTTTGTACATGAATGTATATAAGTCTAGGTAGTGTTTAATTTTTCCTTTTTGCTCATTTGCAAATAAAAATTAATTTTATTGTTTTCTTGATCAGACATATATGAATATCTACTGTACAATTCTGTTATTCTTAAGGGACATAGTCCCAGAATAAAGTTTTTTTTATTATTATTATTATATTCATTATAGAAGCTGAGTGAGCCCTAGGAGGGCTTCCATACCACAGGGTCGTCCCCAGGTGAAATAAAATAATAATTTATTATTATATCACAACCAAGATTTGAACCTTGTATAAATCAAACTAGAGTTCTATCTAATGGAACCTAGCCACTCTCTAAATAATACAAAAAAAAAAAAAAATTAAATAAATAAAAATTGTGTACATGGACAGGTAATGATTATTTATAGTATGTTAAAATTGTTCTATTATCTTCATGTTTTTTTATCACGCTTATTAATTAAAATACACATACATATACATATCGTCCCTACCACGTCAAACTAATAAATGTGAAAATCTGTACTTTTCAGGAGAGCTAAAAAATGGTGAGCCCGAAATCAGCCTTTTTTCCAAAAAAAGGCTTTTACTCAAGTAGTTGCCCGCGTTCTTGATAGGATTAAAGATTCGACGATTTGCCACAAGGCGTGTCTTGCCCTATGCAATAGCTTAGTAGCCAAAAAACAACAAAAAAAACAAAAAAAAACAAACTTATTTTTCACATTCGTTAGTTTGACATAAATAATAATAATAATAATAGGCTTACCGAACCGAGGTTCGATGCCGATACCTCCAAATTCTGTCTACACAAACTCGTCCAATGTTCACCGTTCAAGCCCAAGCCCCCGAGATTAGCCTTAACGCAATCCTCCCATCGACGCTTCGGCCTACTTTCGGACGCCTACCAGTCGGATCAGCAAATACCAATTTTCTCGGAATCCGCTCCTCTTCAAGCCCAACAACTTTACTCGCCCATTTGAGTCGCCGCGATGCTATCAACTCCATAATGTTCACAAGATACAAGTTCCGCAATTCCGCGTTGTGCAACCTTCTAAACTCTTCGGACCAAATATTTTCGCATTACTTTATTTTCGAAAACTTTAAGCCGCTGTTCATCCTTCAAAGTAAGCGGCCACGTTTCACATACGTAAAGAACCGTCGGAAGAATAGTAGTTTTATAAATTCTAACCTTTAAGTTTTTGGATAGAAGCCGCGAACTAAGTAACTTAGAAAATGAATAATGACACGCATTTCCCACTTTTAACCGGGACTTTATTTCTTCCTGGATTTCTTTTTTTTTTTTTTATCATTGAACCTAAATACTTTAATTTCTCTACGTGTTCAAAAGTATGCCCTGAAATATTAATATCATCAAGATCGCTACCATTTCTGCTACTAACCATATATTATAAGTATTTAATTCAAGACCTATTTGTTTACCGGTTTCTATTAACACACTTGTATTTAGTTGTATGGTTTCCGTGTCTTCACCTAGCAGTACCAAATCATCGGCATACCCTAAAACCGGAATCTTGTCACCCATATTTAAACCTTTCTCGGTACACATCACCTTTTCTATGACAAATTCTAAAGCTATATTAAATAACACAGGTGAAAGGGAGTCACCCTGTTTTAATCCCGATCGCACCTCAAATCTCTCGGAGTAATTATGACCGATTCTAACTTTATGCAATGTTTCCGACAAACACATCTCTACTAGGTTTTCTAACTTTCTAGGTATTCCCTGTTCAATCATGATGTTACATAGCTTTTGACGGTCTATTGAATCATAAGCCTTTTTAAAATCGATATAAAGTTGATGGACTACACCGTTGTACTCCAATTTTTTTCTCCAATATTTGACGTAAGGAAAATATTTAATCGATAGCCGAGCGATTCCGCCTAAAACCACATTAGTAATCTCCGATAATTTCCTCATAATTAATTTCCTAACTGTCAGGAGCAACTATTTTATTTGTTAAAATGAAAACTTACTCTTTGTTTATACTTTACTCGCTTATTTTTCGGGGATCATGATAACATGAAGTTATTAACATCCATATATGCCCAAAGTAACCTTGAGATGGCCTTGAGATTTTTTAAGGGATCAAATAACTCTTGGATATTGCCATTCAATCCATAACATTTGTTATTGATAAGAAAAATTTAGGACCCGATTAGCCACAATCGCATAAACCGATGTTGAATGAATATACAACAACAAGAGTACTGGTAGAAGGAATTTACTTTTTTTTCGAAAAGAATAGAAAGCATAAATTATAACAAAAGTAATACCTGTCCTAAACTTAAAACTGTTATTACATCAGAAATTCGTGAACGGAGCTTAAGCGACGTTAAATGAAGAAGTAAACGTCCATTTTCTTCAGTAAACCTAAAATAAATTGAAATATTAATAAATTTTATATAAATACAAACTTCGGACATCCTTTCAGAATCAAACTTACGTGTCCTTTTAACTGAGTAGCACGATGATTTAACCAACTTCTGATCGGTTATTTTACTAAATGTTACTAACTTTCAGTTCTCCAAGCACCTCTTTGTGTTTAAAAGTGTAACGTCTCTATTTACGTTATCTAATTATTTATTTAAATAAGTGCTAGCTCAGCGGAGGAGGAGTGAGTAGTAACCATTTTTGATTTGAAACTTCTTTATTTTTACATCAGGTAATTGAACCTAAAAGGGATCACTTGTAGCTGGGTGGCTAGCGTAACAGCCTCCCATGCTAAAGGTCACGGGTTCAAACCCACAGGTGGTCCTAGGATTTTTTAATGGGAGTAAAAAATCCTTAGTTACGCCGTCCTTCGGAGGGGACGTTAAAAGGTGGTCCCGAGCCTGTGCGATGTCAGGTACTCGTTAAAGATCCCTATCCTAATAAAACCTGGATAGGCAAAATTTAGGACTCCCACTGTAGCATCGTCCGATTAGCCATAGTAGCATAAAGTGACGTTAAATAAATAAACAAACAAACCTAAAAGGTTACAATACAATTTTATAATAAATCACATTTAGAACGTTTACTGTAAACAGAAAAAAAATACTAAACATCAAATATAAACTTACCCCTACGGGTTCAATATTCACTAATATATCAAAATAAAACTAACATAATAAACATGTATCATAAATTGAACATGACTAAGATACATAACCAATAACACCATCAATAACCTCCCTTAATTTAAATACTTTTTAATTAAAAGATCAGCTGATTTCATCAGAGCGAGGGTTTGTTCCAACCCTAGTTTTTGTCAGCTGTCATCAAAAGTCATCTTTTTTGTTGTTACTTTTTTTTTTTTTTTTACACAAAGGGATATTTATTCAAATTGTAATTCAAAATTTCGGAATTGGTTTTCTTGTGCTTTTCGCAAATGACTTTGGCAGTTAATTAAATTGCGTTAGGTTGAAATGGGTGCTGTTAAGTTACCTGTACAAAACAGAAATAGAGGTCTCAACCAATTCTCTCAATTATATTGTAAAATTTAATCGAAGAATTCCAATCGCCAAATTGGAGCGCAATTTCTATCAGAAGAATTTAATTAACAATTGTTTATTTCTTTATTTTAGCCAGGACTCTTACTGAGGTACAATGGCATTCGTTGGCAGGCACAATTACTTTTTGACTTCTAATTGTTTATTAGATTTTTGTCATTATTTCATTTTAGTACACAATGAGAGTATAGTGATTGATTCTTACTCATATAAATCTCAATGTAAAAAAAATATATATTGATATTATTATTACGCGAAAATTATAATATTAAAATTAAAATGGATGACTGTATAGTAGTATTGTACATCATAAAATGTGAATAAAATTTTTTACTTTATTATTTAGCTAATCTAATGAAGTTTACCTCAAACATACGAAATCATAATAAAAATTTGAAGAAATTTAATAATTTTGTTTGTTTGTTTGTTTATGCATTTAACGTCACTTTATGCAAACTATGGCTGGTCAGAGCTCTTTGCTACAGCGGTAGTCCATAATTTTGCCCATCAAGGTTTAATTAGGTTAGGGATCTTTAACGAGTTACTGATATCGGACAGGCTCGGGATCACCTTCTTACGTCCCTTTCGAAGGACGTTAGACATGCCACTCCCACTAAAATATCGTAGCGCCGGTAGCAGGTTTAAATCTAGAACCTTGGGCATTGCATAGAAAGCTATTATGCTAACCAATACACTGCAGTTAACCCCATTTAATATTTTTGATTTAGTATAAACGGATATTTCTCAGAATACGCATGATTTTAGAAGAAATAAAAAATAAAAAATTATTAATAAATTGAACGTTGGAATTGATAATAATCACTCTAAAATTATTAATGGACATATTTTCAAAAATCTATACCTCTACAATCCATGAAGGATGATGGATTGAGTATTTATAGATAAGGTTCAGTAAATTGGTACTGTTTCTTGGCCGAAATCATGCTCAGCCGCCAGGTTTCACCACACTCATTATTGGGTACCCACTTTATAGGGCTAGGTATACCCATTGAGGGTCTTCCTACCCCATGATCCCTCGAGGGCTGAAGTTAAAGAATAAATAATAATTCTGCCGGCGTTCGCATCCAGGACTCAGAGATCTATTACTTATGAGATTAAAGCAAATTCATCATAAAAACAACAGTCCAGGTCATGTTTAATATGGAATAAATTCTTGCGTTCTTTTCATGTATAGTTTTATATGAATTTACTATTATTCACATAATTAAGTTTTATGTAGTATTGGGAACAATTTTTTATTGTTGTGGATCCGGCTTTAGATTATAATGTTGTCTAAATGATTATAAATAAAGATTAATTTTTAATAAGAGTAGTTGATAAAGGAACGTTTTTATTTATGAATTAATTATTATTTTATGTATTATAATAGTTTATTCATATCAGTGATTCTTAAGTAATAATAATAATATATAATAATACATTATTTATAAATTTACTCATTTCCCTTCCTCCCTCACCCCTTTCCCCATGGCCGCAAATCACCTCAATCTGTGATACCCCTTAATGCTATTATCGCTAATAATATAAACCTGTTAATTAATTATCAGGAATTGAGTTATTACGAGAAAATAATTTTAGATCTTCATGTATTAATAATAGGGGTACTCACTACGTTTGCTATAGCATGCTATTTGTGTTATTTTGCTAAACCCGTCGAGTTTCTACAGTTATTTCCTGTATAAAATTGATGGGTTTAGCACAATAGCACAAATAGCATGCTATAGCAAACGTAGTGAGTACCCCTATTGTACAATCTGTTTGAACATGGACTAGGCTAGCTCTAACCCTCAAATTTACTCGTGATTTTTATTTATGTTATTGTTTAGAGCCAGATTCTAATTTTACAATAGGGGTACTCACTACGTTTGCTATAGCATGCTATTTGTGCTATTGTGCTAAACCCATCAATTTTATACAGGAAATAACTGTAGAAACTCGACGGGTTAAGCAAAATAACACAAATAGCATGCTATAGCAAACGTAGTGAGTATCCCTAGTGTCAAATTCACAGTATCGCACCAAGAGTGGTAGGCGTACACACAATTACTTAATATCTTTTAGCTTTTAAACGTAATCGTTATAAATCATCACAAGTCGTAAGCATGATAAATGTGAAATTTTCCTCTATGGTTAGGAAAACCGCTATTAAAAATAAATATATTAATTTTGAGATATATCAATGGCCATCAAGTGAGTGAACGGTAACTCGCTTTTATAGATATATATTATTAAGAATTAATAAACCACTATTTAGTAATTTACAGCGTTTTATTATCACTACATACCTTCTAATGAATTTGAAGATAAACTGTGGAGTCTCATTATAACCGACAACAATATAAAATATAGTCTGTAATTTAAATGGTAATTATCCTTGATTTAAAAAAAAAATCAGTACTAATAATGTATTTAGGAACTAAATGTTGACTTTTAGATAGGTTTTTGATTTATTAATTTCTAGTGGCTTAAGATAATCGGAAGGAGCGGCGTTGTCTAGTGAATAGAGCACTAGTCTACTGTTCCCCCGGGTCCTGGGTTCGAATCCCGGCTGAGGCAGAATATTAATTATTCTGTTAATTCTTTCGGGGGTGGGCAGGGAGCGACCATAGGGTATGGTCCTCCCGGGGCAGACCTTTCCTTAATAAAGGTACCCGAAAATTGGGAAAAACCCTGGCGCCGGAGTATGATTTCAGTCCAATCATCTCATTGCACGACCGTTGGCCTAGATACAGTACGAATAGAGATTCATTTATGGGTATTTGGCTCAGTACGTATAGAGTATCAACTGAGCCCAAGGCTGCGTGATACAAGGGATTTTATATAAGCAGTCATTACTATTTCTAACAATTGACAAGTTTCATACAATAGTTTCATGCAAAGACTCCCCTAACTATTGTATGTTTACAATTATTCTGAAGGATTAACAATAAACATAAATTTAAATCATAGCTAATACTTGAAATAAAAGTGAAATTCTAGAAAGGAGAAGTCAATTATTTCATGTATGATGATTAAGGAATGTATGTACAAAATTCTTCAGAAAATAAAATAAATGAAATTTAAAATAATAGTAATATAAATGATTAAAACGTAATAGATTAAAAATGTGCTTATAGTAAATCATGTATGTGAATAGTAAGGGAACGTCTTGCAGATGGCTTGGTTTGAGCCTGCGAAATGTCGTTAAAACCTCTATGTTGTAGGCTACTGCACCTCTAACTGCTGGAAGCTACCTCCTATTTAATAGATCAAGCAAGGACTGTCGTTTTTTTTTGTATTTATTTACTTTTTTTTAAGGATACTCAGAGCTTCCTTCTGTAATATTCGGATTGTTTTTTGTCCTGAATAGTTAATATTTGTAGTTAGTTATATGCCGATTTTTTAAAAAATCATATTCAATCAGAAACAGCATCATACGAAATCTGATATGCACGATGCATTCACTGCATATGGCACATTCACACATATAGTACTGAAACTCTCTTGGGAACGTGGTTTGTGGTTTGTACAACTCCCATAAGATCGCGGAACCCCCGGAGGCACCCGAACGTCGCCGAGGGCTTCTAAATCGATGTAAACAGCTTAGCCGGGTATCCTCCATCTCTTTGATCATTTCCTTTATCATTTTATTCAGTCGTTTCATATCCTTTCCTTTTCCTCCTCTCTATTACTTCAACACTTTAGTTTTTTCTGTATATCTTTTAGCTTACATTACATATATATATATAGTAAAAAAGGTGTATTTTTACACTACAACCTCCGTTTTTAAAATCGATTAAAGAATTTTCAAATACAGTAAGAGATCAAAATGAGTGAAACCATTAAAGAATTAGAAACATGTGTTTCATTAAAAAATCCATTATATTATTATCTAAAATAATCAGTTAATTTTATCTTTTTTTCATCACTTTCTATTAACTTTTGAAAGCTTGAATATAAGATTATATTTTTTCTAAAATATTTAGCTTTCCAACGGTATGTCATACATGTATATTACTGCTCTTATGTTCAAAAACAAAAAAAATGCATTAAAAAAAATACTTTTTCTGTTTTCTCCTTTAGTTGGGTATAGAATTCATTCAATTTATATATTTAACTGTTTTTCATCAGTGGTAACAAGATAATATAGTTATTTTTATAGAATTAACAAAATTACAGGTACTTTAGAGAAAGAAAATTTAAAATATCTGCATTTAAGCCTTGCCAGACCATTTTAATCCGAATGAAACCTAAATGATATTAAAGCTCATTAAATTTTACATCGTTATAGCAAGTATAATCAAAATCGTCGGAACAGTTTTGGAGAAAATCGAAAAAAAGGTGCAAAATGCATGGTTTAAAGTGGCTCTTCTGGTGAGCTCATTTTGATGAAAAAGGTTTTGCAACGTCTCGGGCGTATATTTGTCTTAAATATGAAATTTCGTTGGACAGATTGTAATATTACTCAATAAAGAATTGTTTCTATAAAAAAAAGAAAAAAAAAATATGAAATTTCAGTTTCATAGGACTTACCGTTTCCGCCGGGAGTTACCACACACACATCTTTTTTCGGGACTTGGTTATTTGGACTCAGGGGACCCTAAAATGTGTATTTCCGTTGAAAACTGAATAACTTTAATAAGAATAATGAAAAATTAACTGAGTAAAAAAAAAACCCAGTAAATATTAGAAAGTAGTGAGTTGAAGGGTGATAAAAAATAACACATCAACATGAGTGAATTGTAAAATTAGTGAAATTAGAACTTATACTCGTATTCATATTCATATTATAACTTTATAACTATATAGTTATATATATATATATATATATATATATATATATATATATATATATATATTCATTTCTAATCTTAATAATTTTACTATTCTCTCATGTTTATTTATTGTTGTTTGTTTTTTTATTTATTTAACGTCACTTTATGCTACTATGGCTAATCGGACGATAATACAGTGGGAGCTCTAAATTTTGCCTATCCAGGTTTTATTAGGATAGGGATCTTTAACGAGTACCTGACATCGAACAGGCTCGAGACCACCTTTTAACGTCCCCTCCGAAGGGCGGGATAACTAAGGATTCTTTACTCACATTAAAAAATCCTAGGACCACCTGCGGGTTTGAACCCGTGACCTTTGGCATAGGAGACTGTTATGCTAACCACCCAGCTACAAGTGATCCCCAGTGAGCTACAAGTGTTGATTTGTTATTCGTTTATTTCTCATCAGCCTTTATTTTTTTCACTGTTCAACTCACAATCTTCTAATATTTATTGTTTGTTTTCTCTATTCTCTTAAAAGTTCCTAGTTATTTTTCGGACTTCTTCATTGAATACAATAATATTTAAGTTTAAGTTAAGTTTATAACCCTGATGAAGACTCACATCGTCGGCCGAAACTTTGGATAATTAATAGTTTTTCTCTATTTCGCCTCCACCCGAACCATCTCATCATCCTTGTATCAATATAGCTTAAAAAATACAAGAATATTTTTTTTAGGCAGATTTTATTACCGAAAGACGTTTAAATATCCTATAATGTATAATATAACTGTGTGATTGTATGTTTATTTATTAATTGAATTTTGAAACGGACGTCATCCGTTATTTTCTTTGCTTTTCCACTTTTGGGTTTATTTTTATATAAATCTCATCCATGAAATTCTGTATTATAAAAAATGTAATTTTTCTTTAATAATGATAGAGCAATTTAGATCAAATCTAGTGAGAATAGCGTTTTAATTGCTTCGCTGATCTAATCAAAAATTTCCCCATTGTAACAACTGGCAGGTGCAGGTGTGAGTCATTGAAGTGTCAGTTGGTTACCGGTCTTCGTTATCAGATTATTCATAGATAATAAATTGTTTGAAAATAATTTATGATCGTTTCACAAAATATTTTTTATTATTATTACTATTCTGGTTTCATCCTCATTTACAAATAAAATACCTTTACGTTGTCTTTTTATTCCAATAATTAAGAGCCAGGAAACCTTCCTTGACCTTCCTACAATCCAGGTTCATTCATTCTTATCTTTAATTTCTTATTTACATAATATATTCCCATAAAGATGCTCTAATTTTCTCTAAAAGCTTGATGATGTGGTTAATTCCCAAAATTTTTTTATAACAATAAATATAGCAGAGTTTCTCATGAAAGCATTTTTGGACAAATATACCCTTAAAAAATCTAGTGCGGGCAACACACGACTTCCACTAACCTCCATTTTTAAAGTCAATGAAAGAATTTTCAAATGCAGTTACAGAGATAAAAATTCGAAACTATAAAAGGATTAATTAAATTGAATTTCTATAGAAACATGTGTTTTATTAAAAAATCTATTATATTATTATCACTTTTATATCTATTATATTATTATCGATTATATTATAAAATCGGCTTTTTATCACTCTCTATTGACATTTAAAAGCTTGTGTATGAGATAATATTTTTCCTAAAATCTTTAGCTTTCCAACGGTATATCATACATGTATATTACTGCTCTTATGTTAAAAAACGAAAAATTGCATTAAAAAAATATGTTTTCTGTTTTCTCCTTTAGTTGGGTATCGAATTCATTCAATTTATATATTTACCTGTTTTTCATCAGTGGTAACAAGATAATATAGTTATTTTTATAGAATTAACAAAATTACAGGTACTTTAGAGAAAGAAAATTTAAAATATCTGCATTTAAGCCTTGCCAGACCACTTTAATCAGAATAAAACCTACATCATATTAAAGCCCATTAAATTATACATCGATATAGCGAGTTTAATCAAAATCGTCGGAACCGTTTTCGAGAAAATCGAAAAAAGCTGCGATATGCATGGTATAAAGTGCCACTTCTGGTAAGCTCATTTTGATGTAAAAGGTTTTGTCACGTCTCGGGCGTATATTTGTCTTAAATATGAGATTTCAGTTTCATAGGACTTACCGTTTCCGCCCGGGAGTTACCACACACATAGAATTTTTTGCGGGACTTGGTTATTTGGACTCAGGGGACCCTAAAGTGTGTATTTCCGTTGAAAACTGGAATTCTAAAATTTTCACGATCGCAATACTTCCCCTTACTACATATAGTAAGTGAAAGTAAAAATAATAATCTTCTATTCTAAAAATTGCGTTGAATTTGTTAGCATTCCCCTTCCTGTTGGGGTATTACCAACAAAACTCTTTGGAGTGGTTACGCTGTTTTTTTGAGTGCTAGTGTGTGATGGAAAAAAGGAAGGGAAATTTTTGCATTGACTATTGTTATAATAATGAATTTTAAAGAACAATGATTACAATATACACTACATACTATTAAGTGGACAGTTATAACTTATTATTTGCTTTCTTCTTTCTTCCTCAACCTCTCAACATCTCCTCTGCCATAGTAGCCACTGCTATCTACTACTGTAGGCTTGGCTAATAAAATTCACTCTAAGAAACTGTCTCTACGTTGGGCATGGATTAATTACACCTGTCCTCTCCCTGCACAGGGGGGCCTATTTCTATTACTTCTATTGTTCTACAAGAGATGGCAGCACTTAAGTAATGGGTACAATAACTTAACCAAACATCATTTAATATCTGCTTTAAGGTTAGGGAAACATTAGATTGTACTACACGATAAAGTTTTAAATAAAATACAAAGCATTAATCAATTTATAGATGTACATCTTTTTTTCAAGACAAAGTAACGCACAATAATGAAAATTCTAACGGTCCAGACTTTCTATATTAGTGTATCATTAGTTAACGTTTCAGCCTATTAAGTCCATTATCAATGATATACATATTAAAAAAACTCTCAATTTTAATTAACGTTTAGTAATTATTATTAGTGTATTTTTATCGTCAATATTATTCTTTCTTAATGTGCCTACTTAAAACCACAAAAAAAAATATATATATATTTATATTAAAGACGTGTAGACCCTTTGTCATGCGATGTAGTTCTCATGAATTCGACATCGCGATTTCCGATGATTAGTTATAAGGTAGAGTCATCAAACCGTACGCCTATTTTTGTGAGGTGCCTTCAGTTGTCCGACGACCCTCATATATCTAGGGGACAAGCTATGAGTGAATCCCCGTTCAATTATATGCTTGAAAAAGTCCTTCTGGGACTCGAACTCACAACCTTTGGCATGGTATACTAGCGTGGGATATAGCCACACGGCCCCAGGTTGAATTATTATTTAACTGTACTGATTAATCTGGAATACCCTAGCGATGGCAGAAACTATTCAATAAATAAATGTTAGTTAAAGTTTTAGTTGTGAGGCCAAAACAAACTAGAAGATGAGCTCCATCACTTAGTTTATCAATTAAAATGTAGTTAATCGCCAGAAGTTACGTTAAAGAGTTGTTACTCTTTAAAATGCATGATTGCAGAAACCGAAGAATCTCCCAGCATCGCAGCATTTATTTATTCTTAATTTCATCAATTATTAATTTGTTGATTTTAAAATAATGTGTAACTAATTTTTGCTAGTCAGTGAGTATGAGTAATGGCCTCGAACCGTTAATGATTTTTTATTGATTAATAAATTAATTAATAAGAACAGATAAGTTCTTGAATTTTTACGAGTATTATCAACTTCAAATGAGCTCTTCATTTTATATAAAAAATTAATAATATAATTAAGGCGTTGATTTCCAAAAGGTACTATATCTATTCTAGGAAATTTTACAGGAGACGCGAATATCACTAATTATTATATTATTAAATTAGCTAATTTGATTCTTTTCGCATTAAAACCCAGAATTGTTTTTTAGTATATTAATAACATCATATTAAAGTTATGAAATGAGATGTTTTGGTATAATTTAGAACGAAATTAAATGTGTAATTAGTTCCTTTAGAAAATAATTATATTTCTAAATTGCCTTTATGAAGGACTTAGGTGTACATTAGATAAAATCAAATAAAAGATTTTGATAAAACTAAATGATGAGAATACAAATATTTTAAAAAAATCAATTTTGTAAAAAATGTCCTTTAGTACCTTTTGGAAATCAACGTCTCAATTACGTCTATAATATACACATCAGGTGTGTAAGAACAATCTAAAGCTTCTCATCTCATTATATTATAAATATTTCTTAGATATTATCAAATAATGTTATTTTATTAAAGGATTTGGGAGAATGGAAGTATGTTTTGTGACGGCAATTATCTGGGAAGTGAGTTGGGGTAGAGAGGAATTTTCATCAAAATCTACTTTGCCTTGGCCCCAGTGAACTCCACGGACAAAAAAAAAATACAACCGTCTTAATCCCAACCAACCCCACTGCTTTTATCGTAATGCAATAACTTAGTGTAGATCTTTATTTCACATCTATCTCTTATATCCCTTCGTAACGTATTATTAAAAAAATAAATAGGTAATTCTAACTTTGTGAGAATTTAAAATAAAAACTGATGGTCTTAATGACATAATACTAAAACTACAAATAAAATAAGTGGTAATTATTATAAGTATTTTTTTATATTATACTTAATTTTAATCATTTCAAATTATTGTTCTTATAAATTATTAATTAAACTATTATAACCAATTATTTTTATGTCTCAACATTTGTATTACGTTTGGAAATCAGTACAGTTAAATAATAATTGGACCCGGGGCTGTGTTCTAGCCACTAATTTAGTAAAAAATAATTTAAAAAATAAATCTGAGCCCCTTATAGTTTCTGCCATCGCTAGGGTATTCCTGGATTTTTTTCATATCCGAATTTTGCCAGAAAATGTCTTTTATGCTCCTCTGTACTCAAGAATGTTTTCTTTTTTTGTTTTGTTTTTATATTAAGAACAGTAATATAGACGTATAATATAACGTTGGATATAGAAAGATTTTATAAAAAATATAATCTGATGCTATAAGTTGTAAAAGGAAATATAAAGTGACGAATAAGGAATAAACTTATTACTGATTAACAATTTAATATTGTTATATCATTTAATCTAAATCATATGTTTCCAAAGAAAAAAAATACACGTTTTATTAAAATCAACTTAAAATATTTTTCAAATTGATATTTATTTAATAGTTTTTAAATTGATTTCAACAGTCGAGGTAATTGAAAGTCGTGTGTTGCCCGCACCAGATTTTTTCTTATATGGTCGATTACAAAGTTTCATCCTTGAAAATAAGAAAGCAATGATTCCATTACGAGAGAGTAATCTAAAACTAAGATTAGGCAGTATATCATGGAGGATGGCATTGAAATATAAACACCCCCGGTATCTACAGCGAACAGAAACAATTGGAAGCCAAAACAGAGCTCGGGTAGCCGGAGTTATAAATGTCGTAGATGTTCTGATTAATGATCCCCTTCCACGGCCCACTTGATCGATAACCATCCCTAAGCCCAAATAATCTAATTACCACTGCTTTCTAAATACTAACTTCTCCTTCCATTGAAATTATGTAATAGTATGATGATATTAATTGCAAAAAGTTAAAAAAACTAATTATAAATAGACTAGCTGTAAACGGTGGCTTTGCTGACGATATTTCATGTTCTGTTAATTTATAGACGTTAACGATAAAAGTAGGTATAATACTATGTGTGCAACGAATAAAGTGTGATTATTCAGAGACAGATCTTAATTATATTCAGTTAAATTTATATTAACATAATAGTAGAAGTTTAGAGAGAAGTAATTATCCATAATTACTTAATATGTTGTGCTTTTAAACATAATCGTTATCAATCGTAACGACTCGCTTGGAACATAAATGTGAATTTTTCCCAATCGTCACTGAAGCTTTCCAAATGAAAAACCTTGTTATTTGAATTTAAGAAATTATTTCTTTCATGTTTTTACTCGCCGTAGCTTTTGTGCTGTTATTCATTTATTTTTTGTTTTATTTTTAAGTGGAAAAACGCTCCAAACTTCCACTTAATTACAAAAGACTCATTTATATGACCATCATAAGACCGATATGGACTTACGGAGTAGAGCTATGGGACTCTACTAAACCATCGAATTCCTCTTGTATCCAATCCTTACAATCCAAAATCCTTCGGAAAATCCTCAATGCTCCTTATTTTGACACAAACACACTCATTCATAAAGACCTTAATATTCCATATGTTGCTGACTTAGCCCGAACCAGGTACCATTCCTTCCATGAAAAGCTTCATTCCCACTACAATCCATTAGTTTCAATCCTTGCTTCCTCTTCAATACCTGATAATCCTCCGAGGCGTCTGAAAAGAAGATGGCCACGGGACCTTCTAGTTTAGAGTGTTTTTAGAGTGCTGCCACTGGGTAGTGTCTCTACATGTATTTCATGACAGTTTTACATATTACCATCACATTTACTAGATGTATTTTTATTTTTTACAGTTGTAAATATCAATAAATATTTAAAAAAAAAAAAAATAAATGTTTAAGTGAAAACTTCTTTAGGCACGTTATGCGATTTTTGGCAGGAGGTAAAAGCTTCGATTTCGTAACCATGGTAACGTCACCAACATGCTCTAGACTG
This sequence comes from Piezodorus guildinii, assembly GCA_023052935.1. Classification (NCBI taxonomy): domain Eukaryota; kingdom Metazoa; phylum Arthropoda; class Insecta; order Hemiptera; family Pentatomidae; genus Piezodorus; species Piezodorus guildinii. Next base: position 38,316,770 of record CM041294.1, read on the forward strand.
GCGCATGCGCTCAGTGTATACCTGTCTATTAGAAATAGGATAACGATATCAATTTCCATGGACGTTATCGATACCGGTGTAATATCGGCACAAAAATATTGATATTTATAATACTTTATTTCAGTATTTAATTGAATTAAAATCGGTTGCAAATGAATGGGTAAAGACATGGTAGATAAACTATGATTTCAATTAAGAACAATGTGTATTTCATTACGAATTAAAACATAAGTTTTTTGTTTACTTGGGAGAGAAACTGATGTTATCTCTGTGAAACAACTATAAAGCTTATTCCTAAATGTCTGAATTTCCTTGATACAAATTTCAGGTTCATTAAAAAAAAAAATGCTCTATGTGTACCACCAACTCATACAGCCTACAGTCACATTCAGATTACGATCACATACTTCAAGATTATATATCTCTACAGGGGATGAACTTTACAACTAAATGAGACAATAATAAAAAAAAAAACTTTGCATTCTCAACATGCTTTAACGAACGTACTCTTCCTTCCAACAAAATTCCAGTGCAAATCGAGAATTTAAAAAAAGTTTTCCCTATGACTGCCTGGATTTTAATTTTTTTTTCAAGCCCACAAATTTTATAGTTTTGGTTTATTATTTTGAATAATGATCCTTTGTAGTCGACGAGGAAAAAAAAAATCTCCTCCACTTAAAATGTACGGTCTCACGTTTCAAGATATGTAGAACCCGAATAACGAATAAGATTCGGGATCACTTGTAGCTGGGTGGCTAGCGTAACAGCCTCCCATGCTAAAGGTCACGGGTTCAAACCCGCAGGTGGTCCTAGGATTTTTTAATGGGAGTAAAAAATCCTTAGTTACGCCGTCCTTCATAGGGGACGTTAAAAGGTGGTCCCGAGTCTGTGCGATGTCAGGTACTCGTTAAAGATGCCTATCCTAATAAAACCTGGATAGGCAAAATTTAGGACTCCCACTGTAGCATCGTTCGATTAGCCATAGTAGCATAAAGTGATGTTAAATAAATTAACAAAACAAACAAACAACAACGAATAAGTTTCTCCCCGCCATGATTTTATTATCTCTTTTTTAGATCACCTGTAATAAATCAATGAAATGAAGAATTTTTTATCATGAATAGAATCCTTCACAACCTACTACATATTGGTAACGCTTTTTATAATCATAATTGCACAACACTTATACAAGTTTATTCAATAATTTAATAAGTTGAGGCGAATCAGGAGATAATTAATAGGAGTAGAAACATTTATGTGGTAATTTTTGTATAAAGGGTTTAACGTGCCACAAATTAAGCCAAATATAATGGGTCATTCTGTTTGGGATGCATCATTTTTTTTCCGAAGAAATGCATATCAAAATCAAAGCAATTTATATTGATTCATGAAAATATTTGAAACAACCAAAGATCGAGTGGATTCTTTTTGAATTTAAGGGTTATATTCACAAATTTTTAAGCACACAGTACTTCGTAAAATAACAACCTTATAACTAATTGAACATCAATTTTACAGTGCGTAAATGGTGACGAATGGTTTGTTTGTAAGACGAGAGCAGTTCAGAGGGAAAAAGACGAGACCAAGAGATAATAAATACAACTGCAAATAAAGAAGAAGCAGTACTTCCTATCTCCTGATTAACATGTACACAAGGAAATGCAACCAAGGATTCTAAGCGAGAGGGAATTTACATAACAGGAAACTCTGACTAAATATTGAATACGAAAGATTATTCAGTGTGACATACATATACATGCTGATAATACTGTACATCCGCAACATAAATTTCCCTACAATTAATTATGTGAAGCAAATTTTAATTGTTGGTTACGTCAAAATGCTTTCAAACGTTTCTAAATAGTGTGTAAGAAGAACCTGTGTAACTAGTCACTTATTAATATTAAATATAATTTTCCTAAGATAATTTTACAGCTGTGACCTATTATTTGTTTGATAAGTTGCTTCAAACGATGTCCAAGGGAGAAGTACAGTATTCTTTCCCCTTTCCTTAATTATAATTTGAAAACTAAAAAAGGTTTGAAAATTTAAAACAGGAAAACCAAATTTAAACTGCGAAAACCATGGCACAACTTATTCTAAAACGTTGCCATATTTCTATTGATACCAATACTTTTTTAATTGGGATTTTATCAATATACTTACATGGAATGACTCGAGTTGCATAGATCCTTAAAATCCAATCACTCCAGTTGAACCGTGAGAGGGAAAAATTGCTGGAATGGATATCATTTTAATATTTTTTATACGTATTGTAATCTATAATTATAAAAATGAATAGCTTTTCCCTTTAGTCATCGCCTCAGGCGTAAACGGCTTGACCAAATTCTCTAATTCTTTTTTTGTAATATTTATATTAGTCAGAAGAAGATCTTATGAAAGAAGAAAAGAGAAAAGTTGCTTTGGTAGTTAGTTTTTTTTTGTTTTTTAAAAATATTTTTAAGGTAAATATCATCGCTCTATGTACATATATAATATATATAATATATAATATATATATATATATATATATATATATATATATATATAATATTATATATATAAAACAAATCCCCCCTTTTCCTTGGCCATCGCATGACGCGTGAACGGCTTGACTGATTTCGCCAAGACAGTTCAGATAGGACATCGTCCGTCGGGACAGCTAGTTTTATAATAATAATAATAATAAAATTTAGGATAAGAAGTCTCGGTATAGTTTAAATTCAAGATGTTGAATTTAATTAAATATGTTCTAAAAATATTGATATGATTAAGATAAAAAAAAATTTTCTTTCGTCTCAGCGGTGATAGTGAGAATTTAAATTCATTCACTCAAATTAGAAAAAAAAATTACATTAAAAATTTTTTTTTTGTTCTCTTCTGCAGTAGTTAGTTATCGAATCCGTTCAATATGATAAGATAGTTAATTTTTTCGAATCTACAAAAGTGAAGGTGTTTTAAATGAAGAAAATACAAAATTCGGCACATAGCCCTGTCAGACTATTTCAGTCATAAAGAGACCTATATAATGTTAAATCTGATTAATTTTAACAACCATATAGCGAGCGTTCGAAAGCTGTTTTTAAGAAAATTGGATAAACTGGCTTTATAAAGTGATTTAATTAAAAAGCTGCTGTGACAATATAATAAGCTCCTAAAATATGAAACTTCAGATTTATAGAACTAATCAGTTTTTAGCTAGACCACAAACACACACTGACCATTTTCTGCTTTAAGTAAAGTTATAGAAAAACAAAAGAAATAATATGGGAAAAAATTAAATTAACCTTTATATACACAAAATATAAAAGCTTGTTGATCATATAAAATATTCAATTTTTTTTTCTTATCTCCTTTATTGTTCAAAAGTAACAAATAAACAATTTTGCAAAAATACAAATAATGTGACAGTACAGGCCTTTCAGAACTTACACTACCGTTGTGATATTTAAAGTCCACTGCATGTGGAGGTCCCAACTGCGACTTTCGCCTCAACGATTATATAAAATATTAAAAATCAACTTAAGGAATTCTTAACCATCTCTGTCCTTCACTTGTGCCGGGAAAGGCAGAAGATCCCAGCGCTTCTCTCTCAACCAAATCGCTCGTATTAACCCAGTGAAGGCAGTTGTAGAGCGCAATACCTCTGCTATGTTTCGGCCGCTACTTTTCTAAGGCAGCGGTGCTCCGAAACTGTATTAATTAATATGTAAATTTTCGGTTATTATTATGTAAAACTATTGGGTTTTCTTTTCCTAAGGTATCATGTTTATCAATTCATTATAGGGATTAGGTGGCAAAAAGGGGAGTAGAGTAATTATCTTAAAATACAACTTTTATTTATAAAATAACATATATCATTACACATAAAAATGCACAGTGAGGCATTATTATTATCGAGAATAATGAGGTTCAGATTTACCACATAATATAACATGAAAATGGTACCTTCGGACATAACTGCATAATTGTTCCCTGGCTTGCCCCCGACCTCCTCCGTCCGTGGCTGGACTTCTGCTCCCCCTCCTGTCCGGGCTAAGACCATCTCGAGGGTTATCTCTGTTCTAGGTGTGGAGAGGTGCGTTTTTTTTATAGCCCTTCTAAAGGAGGCGATACACGGTGAGAATTACGGTATGTGCAGGTGAGGTGAAAGTGAATATCGCATACTTTCAACTATTTAGGCATACTTCTTATAATAAATATTCAATTACCGAATTTTCTATATTACTTCATTTATTTATTTTTTTTTACGTTTTATTATAAATAATTTTTAATTTCTTAAAATCGAGTTTCTACATTAAAAAACATTTTTTCATGATGTGTATATTACACTTGCTTGTTTTGATATAACTTTATCATTCAGTTTTAGTATCTTTTTAAAAAAATAATATTTAATGATATTGTAGGATTTTTCTATTAGTAATATTTGATGTCATTATCCAAATTTATTTTTTAAAATATAAGCCTTCCCTTGCTTTCACCTCACCTTCACATACCCTGATTCTCACCGTGTAGCGCTGCCTTAAGAAACGTTTTTGCTTGTAGCCCGGAAACTGTTCTATTTGAAATGATTCTAAATTATTTCTATTCCTACCAGTATTCTCGATGCATAGCACCTCCTAACATCCTTTATTTACGGTTAATAACGTTATGAAATATGTATGCAGCAAAAGGAAATAAACTTTTAGTGAACTCGTAGTTTCTAATCTTCAATTGTTATAAATACTGTATGATGAGCATTTACGTATTTGATCTTGGAATTACTGCTTATCGGTAAAAATTGTTAAGGTGGAAGTACAGTGATTGATCAAAATTCTTGATAATACCGACTTCTCACTCTATCGTGCCACTTGGAGTGATCATCAGTGAGATGGCCTTGAGGCTAATAATAGATTAGGTTCACACCTTAATGCGCGCATCTGGATCTTCGATAAAGAGTACTTATTATTAGTAGTGGGGTTTAAAATAATTAATGTAGTTTAAAAACCTACTTCCTAGACTACTAGCACGACATATTAAAAAAAACGCTGCAAATTATTACACAATGGTTTATTATTTCGAAATAACTACATTAGGGTATAACTGTTTATATAGCTGTTAACAGGCAATTAACTAATATGAAAAGCAATAAATAGTTCTAAGGAAAATATTCTATCACCACTGATAAGTTTAAAACGCCATCTCTGTTAGTTCTGAACCAATTTCAATGATTCCTTTTTCATTTTGTAGGAAATTAAATCCTTTTTTTTTTTTTTAGTATTAAGTATATATCAGCAAGAATTCATTTTTTTTCCTTTTCTGTTTTTTTATTTTCTCTATCTTCAATAATAACCGAGTTTTGGTGGAATTACATTTATTATAATTTGTTACTTGAACATATAGATTAACTTTCTTTTTTCCTGTTTATCGACCTTTTCTGATTCTAAAACTCTATACATATATTTCTCCGTCTTTAAAAGTTACTAAGTTATGGGCGTATTTAAGGGTAAGATTTAAATTTTTTGAGTTTATTTTTTCTCTTTCTTATAATTATTAGGGTTTTTTTTTTTTTTTTTTTTTTTTTTTTTTTTTTTTTTTTTTTTTTTTTTTTTTTTTTTTTTTTTTTTTTTTTTTCAAAACACTAATAAATTGTTACTCCATCTTCGAAAATAAAGGAGTTAAATTGTTTATTTTTTTCCTTTTTTGTTTTTGTCCATCGCGCTTTACTGATTTTAAAATTCCGTACACATTTTTCTCTATCTTCAAAAATTACTGAGTCATGGGCCTATTTAATAGTAAAATTTCAATTTTTTAAATCTCTTTTTTCTCTTTTTTTATAATTATTCGCGGTTTTGGGTTCGCTAATAAATTGTTTCTTTATCTTCGTATACAACAGAGTTACGAGCGTATGATTTATTTATTTTCCTTTTGTGTTTTTGTTATTGTTTATCGCGCTTTGCTGATTTTAAAACTCAATACATATTTTTCTCTATTTTAAAAAATAACTGAGTTATTGACGTATTTATGGGTAAGATTTCAAGTTTTCTTTTTTTTTTCTCTCTATTATATAATTATTCGCGCTTTTTTGGTTAAAAAAACACCCATAAATTTGTTCTTCTTCTTCAAAAATAACTGAGTTATTGATTTAAATCCTATTTGATCGCCATTTTAAAAATAACCAGCAGATATCAACGTATAGGTGTTAAGATCATCGTTGCATACCCTATTATTTTTGTGGATCGTTCATTTATTCATTCATTGTATCCATTTTTCGGGTTCTACATATCTTTAAACCTAAGCCCCCAAATTTTGAGTGGTGGAGATTTTTTTTGGTCGATTACAAAGGTTCATTATTGAAAATAATAAACAAAATGCCAAAGCCATGGTTCCGTGAATATTCGGAAAATTGCTTTGAATTTTAATATTTTTCGAATACAATAATCCGAAAAAAAAAAATCCGGAACAGTTTAATGAGAAGATAGCTATAATTTCTGCGAATATTTTGGCAAAGGAGGCAGACCACAAGCGACTAAATAGGGCGAGTAATTAATGGCCCAGTGCCTCCCCTATAAACTGCCTCCGATAAAAAGTGCGGCAAAAAAAAACTAAAACGACAGCTGATCCATTCTGCTCGGTCTTTGCCCCCTTTCAACCGCTACAATGTTTATGTTGATTTCCTCATAGTCGATTAATTGGTTATTATTACTTACGTAATATATTTAACAAATTTAAATTCATTGATAGGTAAGGGGAATGTTTTGCAATTTAAAAATTAATAAAAAATCTGGTGCGGGCAACACACGACGTTCACTTACCTCCGTTTTTAAAATCGATTAAAGAATTTTTAAATACAGTAAGAGATAAAAATGAGTGAAACCATTAAAGAATTAGTTAAATGGAATAGAAACATGTGTTTTATTAAAAAATCTATTATATTATTATCTAAAATAATCACTTTGTTTTATAGGCTTTTCATCACTCTCTATTAAGTTTTAAAAGCTTGTGCATGAGATAATACTTTTACTGAAATCTCAAGCTTTCCAACGGTATATCATACATTTTATATATTGTTAGATTGAATGATATAAAAATTAAAATTATTTTTTACAACTATCACAATTAGGTCAAAACCTTTTTATGTTTGATAACATAATTTTCCTAAACCCATTAGCATTCAAACGTTATATTATACATCAATGTGGGGTAAAAGCACCAATTAAGACGTTGATTTCCAAAAGGTATGGACATTTTTTACGAAATGGATATTTTGACATATTTGTATTCTCCTCATTTAGTTTTATCTAAATCTTGTATATATATATATATATATATATATTTATATATATTTTTTTTTTTTTTTTTTTTTTTTAAGATTTTTATTTTTCAATATTTTTTTTTTTACAAGCGACCACATGCCTCAAACTTTATACATGTTGTGGTAATTGCACCAATTACATGTTACTTTTACCTGATATTTACAGTAGGGGTTAGTGATAATCGTAGCCTGTATTACTTTTGAACAGTAGGAAAAATCTGAAAACAAAAACCTACCAAAAAAAAAAAAAAAAAAAAAAATATATTATTTCTTTTTTACATTTTAAAACTTAGTCTAGTAGTACATCTTTTGTACGTTTATGTACGTAACGTTTTAGGGTTTTCTTGTCGTAATCGTCTATTTTTTGAACTATTGGGTCGTCACTAGTAGGAGTAAGAGAAAAGAAAAGTTGTGCCAGCATATTTCTTTTTTTTTACGTATATTTTTTTATCGACGGGAGTTGTAAATCTGATAACATGATTGTGATTCGCGTGTAACGAGGATAGTTATTAACGATGCGCATGCATGTGTTCTGCACCACCTCCAATTTCCGATAATTGGAATGACATATGTAACTCCAGACTGGGGCAGCGTAGGTCAGAATGGGACGAATGAAAGTTTTGTAGAGAATCAGTTTGTTTTTTTATGATAGTTTTGAGTACCTATTGAAGTATGGGAATCTTATATTTGATTTTATCTAATAAACTTTCAGGACCTTTAAAATGCAATTTAGAAATGCAGTTATTTTCTAAAACTACTCATTACGCATTTAGTTTCCCTGCAAATCATACTAAAACATTTCATTACATAACTTTAATATAGTATTAATAATATAGTGAAAAAAAAAAAAAAAATCAAATCCAGATTTTAATGCGAAAAGAATCATTTAACAAGCTTAATAATAAATTGATGAGAGATTTTTGCGATTCCTGTAAACTTTTCTAGAATAGATATAGCACTTTTTGGAAATCAACGCCTCAATTGCTTACACTACCCCAATTACTGACACATGCTCATTTTTCCTTCAAAAGTAAGAGTTTCAGGTCATCTATTAATTTGGAATTGGTGCCAAATCAAAGAAACAGTAATTTACGACAGGTGCCCGCCATAATCAAGTAAACATTCAAGATAAGGTCTGCAGGAATGGAGTTATAGTATTAGTCTGTCTTCTGCTGTCGGATCGTTACGGTTTTTGCTAGGGAGATGGGTCTCAGTTTTATCTGTTATAACCTTTTATTCTTTGTTTCTACATTCGAGTTGTTTTTTATCAATCAAATATGGATTTTAGGGAATAAGAATAGATGATTTCTATGTGAATTACAAATAAAACCACCACTTTTGTGGTGTTAGGGTTCGGATACCCGAAAACATGCATTAACCCAATTCTTGACACTTTTGTTAGTAATTGGGGTTTTCAGAAAACTTTGGTTCCAATGCCTGATTAACTTGGCTTTTAAAGACAAGAGTCCCGTTCAAAAAAAGAACTGTCGGAGAGAGCGAATACATAACCATATTGATGGACACAAGAAGAATATCCGCTCGGCATGCTGTGTACGAAAGATTCCTGATAGAAATATAGAAGCTAAATCTATGAGAGCCTATAATCGCATGAAAAATGTTATTACTTTAAAAGCAAATAACAATAACATTACATCACGCAGTTATTTCTTGCCAACGAATGTTCGACCACCCATTAGAAGTGAATTGATTCGAGCTTTGATGCTGTGATATTGACAATAAGTTCTCTTAATGATTTTCCTACTATGTCTAAAAAGTAAAAGTATGTTAGACTCAAACATACATTTTATGTGCTTAGAATTGATTAACCTAATAAATATTTATGAATTTTAGTTGTTAATAATTTTTATTTACAATGTAATGTATTGTAATTTTATGCTGTGTAAATATGGTATGAATGTAGTATGTATGATATCTTTCAGCACTACTATTAATGTCCAAATTGGGACAGATTGTAATTTTACTCAATAAAGAATTGTTGTAAAAAAAAAAAAAAAAAAGTTGTTAATAAAATGAAAAGAGGTTAAAAAAATTAAATTCTTAGTTAAATTTATATATATATATATATATATATATATATATATATATATATATATATATATATATTTTTTTTTTTTTTTTTTTTTTTTTTTTTCCTACACGTTAAAAATCCGCCAGAACATGTACTCGTACAGCACATTTCTTTCGTTCCAACAGGCCCATGTCCAGAAATCAAGCAAGGACTCGATTGTTCCAACACAACTCCGAACTATCAGAGTTGGAACAGAAACACAAGATCAGTGATCAGTCAAAGAATTATTTTTAAATCGGTTTGAGAAAGAACCTAGTATGATATTTTGAAGAAAATAATTTTCTTCTTCTTTTTTCATTGAGAAGAGAAGAATGAATGGGAAGAGAAGCTGGGCCTGATTCAATAAAAGAACCTTCAGGACCAATTGCCAGCCCACATTTCGTAATAGCCAATCGAAGGAGGCTGTAACTAAGGTTAAGTCGATTCATAAATATCGATATATACATAACCCTTATTAATATAACTATAGGTAAGCGTTTTAATTTTCAAAGTTATTATAGATTTTACACGTACATCGATAATCCAATAATTTTTTTTTTTTTTATTTATTTATTTAAAGAAATTTACAACTGTATTAAATAAATACAACAAGTAAATAGGCTTTATATATGATTAGTACACATGATAGTCCTGAGAAGAAACTACCCATTGGTAGCACTCCAATGTCTTATGTTAGAAGGTCTCTTGGCCATCTTCTTTTAAGGCGCCTCGGTGGGTTGTCGGGAATAGATATGGAGGAGAGGTCACGGATAAGCGGGTTTGAGTGGGCAGGGAGTTTGGAATGAAAAGAGGTATATCTGTAACGGGCCAAGTCTTCAACTAATGGGATATTTAGGTCTTTATGGATGATTTTATTAGTAACAAAGTAAGGAGCATTGAGGATTTTACGAAGGATTTTGGACTGCAAGGATTGGATGCGAGAGGAATTCGATGGTTTAGTAGACCCCCATAGCTCAATGCCATAGGTCCAAATAGGCCTGATAATTGTGATATAAATGAGTTTTTTGTAGTAAGTAGGAAGTTTTTCCTTTTAGGAACGTTTGTCAAGTAAGTGTTGTAGTAATCTGTATCTACGAGCAGTTTCCTGTCGTTTCAGTCTAGTATGAGGATTCCATGTTAGGCGTTTGTCGAGGTGGAGTCCTAAGTACCGAATCTGTTCAACAGGAGTAAGTAGGATATTGTTAAAGGATACGGTGGGGCAGGAAGTCATAGGCTTACGACGTAGAGTGAAGGTGATTTGATGGGATTTATTAGGATTTATTTTGATTCTCCAGTTTTGACACCATTCTTCAATGGCTGATAGATGGTGCTGTAGGATTTGTGATGCAGTAACAGGATCATTATTCACAGATAACACACATGTGTCATCGGCGTAGGAAGTAAGGATAGTGCTAGGATGGGAGGGAATATCAGCTGTATACACCGTGTAAAGGATCGGACCCAGGATACTACCTTGCGGTACACCGGCTGATTGAGTGAATATGGATGAGTAACAAAGGTTATGGTTAACTTTGAAGGTTCTATCAGAGAGATAGGAACGAATTAATAGGAAGTACGCTGGAGAGAGGAATTGACGGAGCTTGTATAGCAGACCCGGATGCCAAACTCGATCCCTGTTCCACGTCGAGAAAGGCTCCAGTGCAATACTTTCCGCGCTCCAATGTGGAAGATATGACATCCACCACACGGTGACACTGTTGTATAGTGGAATGGAATGCCCGAAATCCAAACTGGTGGTCAGGAATCACGTGGTTGGATTCGAGGATTGGGTATAAACGTTTGAGGAGAAGTTTTTCGAGAATTTTGCCCAGAATGGGCAAAGGGAGATAGGACGGTAAGAGGATGGATATTCAAGAGGTTTTTTTTGGTTTAGGTATCATTTTGATAATGGACAGTTTTCAGTGGTCTGGAAAATAGGTAGAACGGAGAGTAGCATTATATATATAGGTGAGGAATAATATGGCTTTTCTGGGGAGCTGTTTTAGGATGTGGGATGTAATGAGATCATGGCCAGGAGCTTTTTTGGAAGGTAAATTTTGAATTATGTTGATGACTTCTGATGGATGAAAGGCCTTAGGAGGAAGGGTCATTTGGAGAGGAAAGTGAGTTCTGCTTCAACACGGTCGATATGGTTTGTATTAAGGATGTCAGGGTGTGGGACAAACGTTTTGGAAAGGTGTTCTCCGAACAGCTGAGATTTTTCATCATCGGATCTTGTCCAGGATTTTGAGTCGGTGAGGAGTGGATGATTAAAGGTTTTGTATTTCAGTAGTTTTGCGGTTGTTATCCATAATGATTTGTATGTTGTACTTAAGTTTTCTGTGAAGTTTTGAATTTTGAATTTGAGTTTTCTTATTTCTATCTTGAGTTTGTTCGTCAGTTTATTGTAAATGGTTTTATCCGAAGGGTATCGTGTTCGATGCCACTTCGCTCTTGCTCGGCGTTTTTCAGTTAGTAATAGTCGAATATAATATGGCAGGTTGGTTTCTTGTGCCTTCCTGTTTGTATATTGTAATGTGTTGGTCTGTATGGCAGTTTCTATTGATTTGTTAAGTTCTTCAATGGCAGAGTCTATGTCTTGTTTAGTTTTTAACAAAATTTTCAAGTCCAGATTGTTCTCTAAGTCATATCGAAAATTGTCCCAGTTGACTTGTCCTTTAATCAGGGAAGGTAAAGGAGGCTTATGAATAGGATTGGAATGCAGTTGAAGCAGAACCGGGCTATGATCAGAGGAGAGGTCATCTAAGGATTTGATTGTAGATTGGGTGGAGGAGATTTGGGAAGTAATGAAAATATCAAGGATGTCAGGACGTTTTTTATGAGATGTAGGCCAGTACGTAGGGTTCTGGGGTGACAAAATGGAATAACTATTGGAGGTTGTGACTCTGGAAAGGATCCTGCCACGAGTATTGGAAGTTCGGCATCCCCACCGTTGGTCTTTGGCGTTGTAATCTCCTCCAGCAATGAAGCGCGGACCAAGAGATCGGAATAAGGATTCAAGGTGGTGAATGGAGAGTGAATTACCGGGAGGGCAGTATACAGCTGAGATTGTCATATTAAATGGGTGGGAAGATAAGGTAATAGAGGTTGATTGAATGGTGTCAGATGGAGAAGAAGGAAGCATGGAATGAGGAATGGATTTATGGATGAGGATACATGAGCCAGCGTGAGATGTGTTGTCTGGGTGATCTGATCGGTATGTGATGTAGTCACGTATGTAAAAGTGCGAGCGTGTAGTGAAATGGGTTTCAGTCACAAGTGCAATGTCTATGGTATTGTCGTGTAGGAATATGTCCAGTTCGTCACGGTGATTCAGTAAACCATTTGCATTCCACAAAAGAATGGCTAGGAAGTTTTTATTCATTGCGGGATATGGAAAGGAACTTCAGATAGGAGTCTGGTAAGGAGTGTGATGAGAGGTCTTATGGTATTTTGAAGATCCAAAAGAAGGATGACAGGATTGATGTAATGTCGGATGTATTTTGTGAAGGATACGAATAGACGGAAGCTTGGTTGACTGAAGGATTATAGTGTCTAGGTAAAGATTGGGTACTCCGTCGAGGTTGTTGAGGAGGTTCCATGTTTGACGGAGCTGTTACTGTTGGTATTGCTTGAGGAGTAGGCTGCAAAGGAGAGGAAAGTTTAGGACTGATCTGGGGTGGTAACTTGACCCTTAAGACGGTTTTGGTAGGTAAATCGTTTTTAGGAGTATTTTGGAGGGGTTGGGACGTCTGAGGCTGTAGACGGGAAATCTGAGGTTGGTGATAGGATGGTTGAAGCTGGGGATGGTTATAGGATAGTTGAGGCTGAAGAGGATGGGCTGGTTTAGGCTGAAGAGGATGGGCTGGTTGAGGCAGAAAATGGGTGTTAGAGGAAGCTTCTGGTTCCTGTTGATTGTCCATCTCTTTCCTGGTGACATTGGAGAACGAATTAGTGTTGATGTTGGAGGTCGTGGGACGTGTGTTTTCGTTGGAGAAAGGGTTTCCAGAGGTAGCTCGTTCATGCTTCGCTGAAGGAGCTGGGTTTTGGTATCCAACAGCGTTGGTTTGTGATTTAAATGCAGTATTTATTTGCCTTCGGCGCTGCATGGTTTTATAAACCGTACAACCCTTATAATTAGCTGGGTGCCCTTCACCACATAGTGCACATATTGCTGGCGTATCTCTCGGCTTCTGGCATGTATTGGTCGCATGCGGTCCAGCACATTTGACACATCTGTCTTGGTGGTGACAATAGGCTTTTGTGTGACCGAGGGTTTGGCACTTGGCGCATTGTACTATGTCCACTCTCTGCTTCGGCTCTTCGAATCTTTTGCAGGAATATACTAGTCTATTGACTCGAAATATGTCGCTATTGTTGGCTGCTGGTTCCAGGTCGACAAAAAAAAGAGGTAGTGGATATTTTTCTACTGGGTTCAGTACATTAGTGATTTGTCTAACATTGTGGCCCAGCTCTTCTAGGTCCTGCTTGATGGCTGAAGTGGAAGTAGTAGAGTGAAGTCCCCTCAGATCAACCCTGTACGACTTATCTTCCTTAAGCTGGTAGCAATGAAAGTCAAATTTTTTTTCTGTCAAGTGTGTGACTAATTTTTTATAATGATCTTTGTTGGTCGTATTTATTTTTATGTCTTTTCACCGGGAAAAGCATTTGAAATTAGTTTGCCCGATTAATTGCGATATTTCATTTGCGAAGGCTACAAAGTTGGTGACGTGAGCAACAAAGATTGGTGGTGGTTCAGGCTCTGAATGACTTGGTTTTGTGTCTTCAGTTTGGATATTTGAGAGGGCTGAAAATTTATTGCTGACAGGAATTGTAGGTGTGACTTGTTCGGCTGTGGTGGTTTCATGTGATGGACCAGGTAAGTTGACAATGGATTTGCACCGAGTGATAGTTTGTTTTTTACTGTTTTTATTTTTTTTCTTGTTAGGAGATCCACCAGATCCCCCAGGAATAATATTACCTTGACGTTTCTGAAGTGTTCTTCTTTTTAAATACTGGGAGTCAGTTTCGCTGACTTCTGAAAAAGTCGTTTCCTCTTCCGTCTCCATCCCCGAAGATTCACCCATTTTATAAAAAGAGAGAGAAAAAAAAAAATATATATATAATATATATATATATATATATATATATATATATATATATATATAATATATATATATATATATGGATTTAGTAAAATAAAAAAAAATAAAATAAAATTGAACTTCTTGAGTTTAAAAATTATTTACATAAACAGATAAAGAAAATAAACAGGTCATTTTATAACAAAGGAGAAGAGAAAAAAAAAATTATGCTATATAAAAATAAATGAAATAATATAAATAAATTAATAAAAATTATTACAATTAATAAGAGAGAAAGGAAAGAAAAAAAAAAAGAGAGGAAAAAAAAAAAGTTTAGAGTCTTTGGGCTACGAACTCGTGACGATGAGAACTCAGAGCGCCGGTGGCCGTGCACAGAACATCTGAGCTATCGACAAGTTGATAAGAGAGCTGCTACTGCTTAATGATGGCCAGTGCCGAGCAGGAAGCGGGACAGGACCCGTCTACCACGTGGAGACCTATCTAGCTCCTAGCGTGCACTAATAATCACAGTTATTAGGTCTATTAAATGCACTCACCTAACAAATGTAGTTCTAACGTGTTCTCTATCACAAACATTCATTGTTTATAAGTGTTGACAACAAAAACATTAGTTAATAAATACTAAGACTATCACAGGACAAACCGAGAGCGATATTAAGGTATAACTTCAGTTGTCGCCATGACACCTCAACTCAATCCAATAATAAAATCGTTATGTATTAATGTTTATTTATTTAAAAACTTTTATTTAAAAAATAATATTATCATATAAACACAATTGTAAAAGTTAATGGAGAGTGATAAAAACTGATAAAACTGACTGTCGTTGATAATAATATAATAGATTATTTAACTGTTGTGTTATTGTTTGTTTTTGTACAATACTTTCATTGAATTGCCGCAGGTGAACTTTCCCACCCACACACGGGCTCGCCTTAAAGGGATAGTGACTTCTACTTGCACTGTAAAACGTCCGCATTTTGATTTAAAAAAAGAATTTATTAAAAATAAATAAAAAAATAACTAATCACATGTTTCTAACTCGACAAATGTTTCAAAATAAAATGATAACTACAATAAAAATATTTTATTAATAAGTAATTAATTTGCAGAAGTAGGCTATTTTTTTGTGATTAATATAAGAGATACTAATGCTGTTATCATTAATGGAAGTATCAAATAATTTATTTATGATCTGAAGTACATATTAACAAATAAGTACTTTGTTACAGATTTTACAACATTAATTTTATTTAAGTTATAATGTTTAACAATTATTTAATTTTAAGGTGAAATAAACCTCAGCTCTACTTCGATTAGAATTCATTGAATAAAAAATAGTGCATCGTAATTTAGTTCAAGCTGTTAGAACTAGGTGGCGCGAGGGTATGGTTTTGTAGTTGGCTACCAGATGTTCAGTTATATCTCATTAAGTTTATTATTTTATTATTATTGTATTCTTTTTGTTTTATTATAATACAAATTTTAGTTATTAGTTAAATTTATATTATTATTTTTTTTTCTTTACTAATTTAATAGTCTGACTGGCTTAAATTCTGATATTTAAAGTTTTCTTCCTCTAAAGTAACTTTAATTTTGTAGATCCAGAAGAACTACTCATATCATTCTGTTTGGGCTGATAAAAAACTGGCTAAATGTAAAATTTGAACGATAGCCAACTGAAAACAGCAAAAAAAAAAAATGTTTGTATCCAATTTTTTTGTTTTTTTAACATAATAACAGTAATATACACCGTTGGAAAGCTAAAGATTTCAGAAAAAATATTATCTTATACACAAGCTTGTAAAAGTTAATAAAGAGCGATGAAAAAACCTATAAAACTAAAATATTTTTTAGATAATATTATAATAGCCCAAGGAGCAAAATAAAACCCGTCAGACGGCCCAAAAAAAAATTAAAGGGAGCAAGATATCCTGAGTTATGTCGTTCTTCGTAGGGACGTATAATGATGTTCCCTAGTCTGTGCTATGTCAGGTACTTGTTAAAGATTAAATTTGGATAGGCAAAATTCAACAGACCATATCTATTATGAACCAAATAATTTTTAACTCGAGATAAAATTTTAAGTTCTCCAGTTTATGATAAGAAATTCAAAATTATGTAGAATTAGATAAAATAATAATTTAAAATACAACAACCAATATACGAAATATTTATTTCGCCCTGCCTTGCTTTACGGCAGCACGGGTGTCCGTAGTATTACTAGACTGACATTCCGTTCAATTTCACCTTCTTACTAGGCGGTCTTCCACTTCTAAGACCCAGTCCTTCCAACGTTGTAGTTTATTGAAGTCTTCCAACTACAAATAAATGTACAGAAAGATGGGTAGTTAGTTCACTTCAGACACTACCTGAGAGAAACACTTTTTCCCGGTTTTCTTCTGGAGTTTCTATATAAATATATATATATGTTTGCGTAACATGTACGCTCAATTTAATAATTTGCAACAAGCGGCCATATTTTGTTATAAAAAACATATGTTAAGAAGAGAAGCTCAAGTACAGCAGAAGCGTGCACGCTACACACCATCTTCCTTCTTCTTTTCCGAGTACGTTCCAATAAAAATGGAGTAGAGGAAGAAAAGGTCACCCTAGGCTGGACGACAAGGCGAAGAAAGAAGAGATGAACTGAGAAGACGAATATACCAATATGTAAATATGAAGCCCACCTAAATTTAATCTATAACCTAATCCAATTGTTCAAAATACACCAATATTTAATCCTAACATTTTTTTCTTTCGCTTATTCAATACAGTCCAATTGTTCTAGCTGCCACTTGGTCTAGTCCTAATCATTTTTTATAATGACGGTTAGACCAAACAATATATTTATACTGAATGCCTTTTAGAACTATAACGTAATATGGGTGAACTACTGATCAATGTTAGTCAAAGTTCTTAAAGTACGTTTAAGCTATCAAACAGTAACCCACCCACCCTACACTTACAAAACTTCCTCTAGATCCGACGCAGGATGTAAAACAGTAAACAATTCCGAAGTAACAGAAACAAGGAAAGTTATAAGGAAACAATTCAAGACGTAAATGGGAGGTTTGTATCCAGCTGTGTGACCTTGCGTAAAATGTTTAGCATAGAGTACATAGTGGAGTCAAGACTAAAACACCGCTCATATTTTATTTATTGCTTTCAATCGCCCATATATAAAGTGTAAAAATGTATAAAGGGAAAGTATTTGCGATCTTAAAAACTTTCTAATTCGATTTTTCACCGGAAATACACGTTTTAGGGTCTTTTAAGTCCAAATGACTAACACCCGCTTAAAGATCTGTGTAAGGGCCTGTTTTACTGCACGCGTTAGGGGGCTTAAGCGATAGCGGGTTCTATTTAATTCTATAGACCGGCTATCGCTCCTGCTCCCAAAACGTGTGCAGTGCAAACGCACCATAAGTTTTAGGTCTAGTTTAAGAATGATACGTTGTATAGAACTGAAATTACATATTACAGGAGAACATATGGCTAAGATTTTACAGCAAACTATGTAAACTTTAATGTCATCTAGGTTTCATTCTTATTGAAATGGTCTTACAGTGCTTAAATGCCGATAATTTAAATGTTCTTCCTTTAAAGTACCTTTAATTTAGTAGATTCAAAAAAAGTAATCATATTATCTTGTAAGCATTGATAAAAAACAGGCAAATATACAAGTTGGACGAAATTTATCACCAGCTTAAAAAGAAAAGGGTAAACATGTCTTTTTTTTTTCTTTTTTTTAAGCGTTATAATAGTAATATAGATGTATTTATACAGTTGAAAAGTTAAAGATTTTAGAAACGTTTCTATCATAAACACAGATTTGTATAAATTAATGTAGAGTGATGAAAATCAGATAAAACAAACTGATTGTCGTAGATAATAATATAATATGAAACACTTTTTTACATATGGGAGTAAAAAATCCTTAGTTATGCCGTCCTTCGGAGGGGGCATTGAAAGGTGGTCCCAATCCTGTAAGATGTCAGGTACTCGTTAAAGTTTCCTATCGTAATTTAACCTGGATAGTTAAAATTTATGATTCCCACTGTAGCATCGTCCGATTAGCCACAGTCGCATAAAGTGACTTCAAATAAACATTGTTGGTTTGTTATTATCATTGTTCGGGCCCGAATGTATATGTATTTTATTACTAATACATACATATGTATTATATGTTCTATTTTTAATAACGCTACTTTTTGTTACTTCATTTAAATAACCGCTGTTTTATATTAAACATTGTCATTATATTCTATTTTAATAAAGCTACTTTTTTTTTTTTTTTTTTTTTACAATATCTAAAATATCTCATAGTTAAACTTTAAGTATTGTATTTCGAAGAAAGGAAGCCGGCGGTGTGTTTATATCCAAAGAGACTTCGTTTGTTTACGCCTTCAGCAATACGCCGGCTTATCTTTCCCTTCATTTGTTTTTGGACGCTCATTCAGGCAGGAGTACCTACGGTCTCCCTTCTTCAAATTCCTTAGGGAACATTTTTGTTTCTGCTTCGCTCTATACGAGTATTTGGCGCACAGCAACCATCACGTCTTGTCTATTGAACTCTAAAGTACCCTTTGTATAATTGTATAAGTTTTAACTTTTTATTAGTTTTTACCGCTTTGTACAGCTTATTTTCATTTTATTTTGTTACTTTATTTTTTTCTCTTTGTTTTATAAATAAATTAAATATTTAGTTTTAATGTTCATTTGTTCAGTTTTTTATTCATTTTGTTTACCTTTTATTTGCCTGTTGTTTAATTTATTTATTTTATATCTCAAATATAACTTTGTCACAACAATGCTATCCGGCAGAATATTTTTTTTTTTTAATTAAGTCTTTCCAATCGAAGTCTCTAGCATTGAGACAGATTGGTGGACGAAACAATCATTATCTACGACAATCAGTTTGCTTTATCCGACTTTCAATCTACAATACCTTATACAAAATTTGTGTATATGATAGAAATGTTCAACTTTTCAACGGTATTTATACTTCTATATTACTATTATTATGCTTAAAAAAAAATCTAAAAATATATCTTTGCCCTTTTCTCCTGTAGCTAGTGATAAATTTCATTCAACTTGTATATTCACCCGTTTATTATCAATGCTTACAAGATAATATGATTGAAAGCTTAAACGTACTTTAATAACTAACTTCATGAATAGTTTACCCATATTACATTACAGTACTAAAAGGCATTTAATAAAGATTTTTTAATAAATAATACTTATTCATAAACTTTCTCTATTTCAAAACATTTCAAGGTCAGTCTCAAATATTAGGGGTACTCACTACGTTTGCTATAGCATGCTATTTGTGTTATTTTGCTGAACCCGTCGAGTTTCTACAGTTATTTCCTGTATAAAATTGATGGGTTCAGCACAATTGCACAAATAGCATGCTATAGCAAACGTACTGAGTATCCCTAATGTAGTAAAGAAATTACATCTTGCTAGACTATCAACGTTACATTTCTTAAGTATAATGTAGGATTCTCAACTGGTAAGATCCATCATATCCAAAGAAATATCATGTCGAAGTTTAAATTCATAAACATTTACTAGCAGTTGAGGTGCAGTGGCCTATAACATAGGTGTTCCAACTTCATCTCGCAGGCTCAAACCCAGGCTTCTACAAGACATCTTGTTGTAAATATTATTATTTAGTTTTATAAGTCTCATAATATTTAATCTTGTTGGTTTATTTTAATTATATTATTATTATTTTTATTTCTTTATGTATATATATACGAGGCAAACATCATATTATTTTGTATATTCATTACTTTTAATTTGTATTTTATTCATTCGTTCTGTTATCAATTTAATCTATTATTCAATTCTTAGAAATAATTTAAATCTATTAACGTTAGGGGTGTCTCGTGCATGAGACTATACCCCACTCTTGTTACCAGTTGTAATAATTTATTTTTAAAAACCATGTATGGCTCACGCAGCTGATCTGGATATAAAGAAATTTAAAAAATAAACATTTACTACTACAGTAAACATGGGTTACTGTTTGAAAGCTTAAACCTACTTTAATCAATAGTTCACCCATATTACATTACAGTTCTAAAAGGTATTTAAAAAATATTTCCATGGAAACTATATGTAATTCAGTATTGGTTCAACACTATCTTTATTTAAAAGTACTTAAACTCATTTTAACAAAGGACATTAGTGAAAGTCGTGTTTTGTGCGTACCATTTGTTACTTTCACTTACTATATATACTAAGGGGAAGTATTGCGGTCGTGAAAATTTTCGAATTCCAGTTTTAAACGGAAATACACGTTTTAGGGTCCCCTGAGTCCAAATAACCAAATCCCGCAAAAAGGTCTGTGTGTGTGTGTGTAGTAACTCCCGGGCGGAAACGGTAAGTCCTATGAAACTGAAATTTCATATTTAAGACAACTATACGCCCGAGACCTTTTTCATCAAAATGAGCTTTCCAGAAGAGCCACTTCATACCATACATTTTGCACATTTTTTCGATTTTCTCGAAAACGGTTCCGACGATTTTAATTAAACTCGCTATAGCGATGTAAAATTTAATGGGATTTAATATCATGTAGGTTTTATTCTGATTAAAATGGTCTGACAGGGCTTAAATGCCGATATTTTCTTCCCTCAAAGTACCTTTAATTTTGTAGATTCAATAAAAATAACTATATTATCTTATTAACGCTGATGAAAAACAGGTAAATATATAAATTGAATAAATTCAATACCAAACTGAAGGAGAAAACAGAAAAAATATTTTTTTAATGCAATTTTTCGTTTTTGAACATAAGAGCAGTACATGTATGATATACCGTTGGAAAGCTAAAGATTTTAGAAAAAATATTATCTCATACACAAGCTTTTAAAAGTTAATAGAGATTGATGAAATGAACATAAAACTGATTATTTTAGATAATAATATAATAGATTTTCTAATAAAACACGTTTCTATACAAATTCAATTTAATTCATTCCTTAATAGTTTCACGTATTTTTATCTCTAACTGTTTTTGAAAATTCTTTCATTGATTTTAAAAATGGAAGTAAGTGAACGTCGTGTGTTGCCCGCACCAGATTTTTTTTATAGTAGTTTACCTATCACATCGTGATAAGTTGACGATTCGTTAGCTTCATCACATGCCATTAATATTTTTTTAAACTGTCGTATACGATATACTACCTGATCGTAAATCGAGGAAATAACATCGATAGTGAGGAGCGACGAGGTGAAAATCCGTGTTGTCCGAGGCGCAGGCGCAGACCTAACAGGACAAGGTCAGCCGAAGGAAAGCGAGCATTGTAGGCCCGGGGGTCGACGCCCTCTCTGTCTACCGTCGTCTTTATTTTATTTACTTTTCTTTTATATAATCATATAAATAAATTCATATCAGCTTTAAATTTATATTAAATGGAAAGCTTTACATTTACGATGCTTAAATCACAAAATTTAAAGTTATTTTTGTTTATTCAAAAAATTTAACGGGATCTACATAGTTTATTCATTCCTCTCTATTAGTTAATTCTGTGACGAAAGTTGTCAACATAATTTATTTATTTTTAATCATAATAGTAGTAGGCTTAGGGAGCAGTGTGGTCTAGTGGATAGAGCACTAGTCTACTGTTCTCTGGGTCATGGGTTCGAATCTCGGCTGTGGTAGAGTTTTATCTTTTTTTTTATTTTTTATTTTACATCATCTACCAACAGGCCTAGGCCTAATTACAGGTGGTAAATCATAGAAAAAAAGTACATTAAACTACAATAATTAAAATAATAATAATAATTGAAATTCAAACTATTTGGTAATGAACTACATACCAGCTTAATTTATATAATGAAAAAAAAAAAAAAAAAGAGAGAACAAAAAAAAATATATATAATATATATATATATATATATATATATATATATAACTTACAAATATCATAATCTTACTAAAAAAAGAAATAAAACGTTAAACAATTCATCATAAATATACTCCTATAATCTTTTCTTTTAATTCAGCCGTGGGAGGTAGAGGGGTAGGGATGCGAGGCACCCTGGGGTATGGAGACACCCCTGAGGCAGATCCAGCCTCTATAAAGTGGGTACCCAATAATAATAATTTTCTGAGTATTTTTCAATTGATTATAATATTTGTTGTTATTAATAATTAAAGATATAACAAAATATAATTATGTTGTAACATTAAGACTAACGAGATTAGAATTATGAGGAAGATTAAAAACCGAGAAAACGTCCAAGAACTTTTACCAAATACTATTATTAGGAGAGTAGCTATTAAAAATTACATAGTGCATTTAAATACCCGAAATTTCTGATGAATAATACATGCATAAATGTTTCTTAGTAAACAGTAATTCATACAACGCCATAAAGTTTCATGAAAACCATTAAGAGACGGAAGCGCTTCGTACAAGTTAAGCTCCGAACGGGCTTAGAACAAAGTTAAGGACTTGATGTCCCCAACTTGATAAGCCCTGGCGCCTTATATACCGATCTCTATTATACCGAAGCTGTATTGATTTATATCTTCGGATGAAATAATATTTCAACATCTTTATTCCATTCCTAAATTTTTTTTTTTTTTACATTATTTAGCTTATATTGGCCTGAAGAGAGAAATGGACTAGTATATATTGGTTATTTTATTATTATTCAGTAAAATATCAACTAAAACATGTAAATTAAAGCAAAAAATAGTTATTAATCTTGCGTATTATTTCTAAATTTATAGCACGACTTAAGCTGAAAATGTTTGCCCTTATCACGTTTTTTGAAACTATTTCTTGCATAATTTTACAACCCTTCTATTATTTGGTCCTTTCATCTCTCTAGTAACGTTTCGGGGATGTTACACCGTATTCCCAAGCTGATTTCAATTCCATCATTTTCTTTCCCTCTATTCTACTGATGATTAGTTCACTCCGTATTAATTTCGTAACGGTATCTTAAATACTGTAGAATCATCTAAAAGAGTGCTAAAATGTTTTTTGTTTTTTTTTACCCAATATCCTTTTCCTTCCTCTACTATTAATACTACTTATAATAAAGTTTATCCTAATTAAAAAAATAATAATCGATTCCGACAATAATGGAATTATGGTCACTATTAAGGGTGTTAACTTAAAAATAATAATATAGGCTTAGCGAACCCGAAGGTTCGATGCCGATACCACCAAATTCCGCCTACACAGACTCGTCCAATGTTCACCATTCAAGCCCAAGCTCCCGAGAGCAGCCTTAACGCAATCCTCCCATCTACGCTTCGGCCTACCTTTCGGACGCCTACCAGTCGGATCAGCAAATACCAACTTTCTCGGAATCCGCTCGTCATCGAGCCCCACAACTTTACTCGCCCATTTGAGTCTCCGCGATGCAATGAGCTCAATTATATTCACAGGATACAAGTTCCGCAATTCCGCGTTGTGCAACCTTCTAAACTCCCCAGTGGACTCATCTGTCTTCGGACCAAATATTTTACGCAATACCTTATTTTCGAAAACCTTAAGCCGTTGTTCATCCTTCAAAGTAAGCGGCCACGTTTCACATCCGTAAAGAACCGTTGGAAGAATAATAGTTTTATAAATTCTAACCTTTAAGTTTTTAGATAGAAGCCGCGAACTAAGTAACTTAGCAACTGAATAATAACACGCATTTCCCACCTTTAACCGGGACTTTATTTCTTCCTGGATTTCATTTTTTCTAGTTATAATTGAACGTAAATACTTGAATTTCTTTACGTGTTCAAAAGTATGCCCTGATACATCAATATCACAAAGATCCCCATCGTTTCTGCTACTAATCATATATTTCGTCTTATCGGTTTTTATTAACACTCTTGTATTTAGTTGTATGGTTTCTGTGTCTTCACCTAGCAGTACCAGATCATCGGCATACCCCAAAACCGGAATCTTGTCACCCATATTTAAGCCTTTCTCGGTACACATCACCTTTTCTATGACATATTCTAAAGCTATATTAAATAACACAGGTGAAAGGGAGTCACACTGTTTCAAACCCAATCGCACCTCAAATCTCTCGGAGTAATTATGTGTTAACTTAAAATGGAATTATGAAATATAAAGTTAGTTTGTTGTATTATTATGTAACATTGATTATATAACACAGTAAATCGATTCATTAGTGAAGAAAAAAAATGTGAATCTGCTATCTTAATAGCTCCATTGAACTAGTAGTCTCGATCCTCACAATGAAGACTGATAATAATAGAAAAGAAAATAATTAACCATGTTTGATAGTGTTTGTTTACAAAAATAAAATATAAAAAACTAAATTAATTATTTATTTTAAACTGGCTTTGAAAATAATCTTATGTCTTATAACATCTTAGAACCCTTTATGTCTAAAGACAACGAATGTACTTGTACATTAGCTTAAATAAGTAGGTTCATTTTTAGTGAAGTGGACTTCTGTGGACATTCAAACGTTTTATAGAAGTTTTTTGTCTTCATCAAGTAGAAAATAAATTATTTTGTATACTGCACAGATGTATAGGACGATAGGCATCTTCTTGCAAGGTGATGTGAATTCACTGGCCCTTATAAAGCAGGTTTATAATTATAAGGAATATAATTTTAAAGTTCCATATTTGTAATGTTTGCGTAAAAAATGTTTAATTCTAATTGAATTTTCTACTCGTATACACGTGTCAAGGTCTGAGTGCTATGTCTCTCAAAATTTTCACATACATGTGGCTGTAGTCTATAAGTTAAAACTAAATGCTGAAAAAACAAAAGCAATTGTAATAGGACCCCATCACATCTTGAAAAATATTCCACATATCCTAACTCTGTACCTAAATAGTAATCCTATAAAGTTCCACCCGACTGTCAGGAATCTGGGAGTAATCTTTGAGCAAACCTATCCTTCAAAAATCATATTTCCGAAATCTCTCGTCGTACCTTTTCAACCTTAAAGCGACTGTATTCCCTTCGTCACCTATTCCCGCATGAAATCCGAAAACTCCTCGTTACCTCTCTAATATTTCCCCACTTCGACTATTGCTGTACGTTTTACGACGGTGTTTCTGGGGATCTCGAGGTAAAAATAAAACGCTTAATTAATTGCTCCGTTCGATTCATCTTCGGGGTCCCTAGTACACCTCCGTGTCTAATTTTTATGGCGAGTTGAAGTGGCTTTACCCTTCCAATCGCCGCAGTATTTCCTCGCATCATTCCTTTACCAAGTTATCCAATCCCGCCGTCCATCATACATTTTTGACCTCCTACAAATCAAATCCTCTGTCCATCCTCGTATTACACATTCCAGGCCAGATTTATACAGTACGGCCCACCGAACTGCACATTTCAACAGATCCTTTCTCATTCGATCCTCAATCCTATGGAATTTTATTCCTCCTTCCATCCGTCACTCCAACTCTCTTTCTACCTTCAAATCCCGCATATTTAATCACTTAATGAATACTATGCTCAATAGAATTGTAAATAAGCTTTTTTTTTTTTTTTATTTTGTTGTGATTGTTGTTTTTTTTACATTTAAACATGTCTAGTTTATATGAGTAATTCTTAACTTGTTTATATGTATTTAATTACTTTAATACTCCAAAGCACACTTTCTACATTCTGTATAATTTATTCTAAAGGGACATGTCCCAGGATAATAAAGAATTTATTGTTTATTATTATTTCAGAATTTCGCACTTCCTCAGCTTTCGCTGGGAATTTTCACCTACCCGGACTAAATGAGTCAAGGGTTATTATTATTATTATTATTATTAGATATGTACGTATAGAGCCGAACTCATAAATAGACAACATAGGAAAAGATAGTTCTGTTGGCGGTTTCTAAATGATTTTCAGTAATTCCTATTTATTGTTAGACAAACGTCTTGAACACATGTCCCTTCGAACATGCTAAAGCAACTAAGATGTCTCTTGAAACCTGATAGCCCACACATAAGCTCCGGATGACTCGTATTACTAATTCAATTCATTGTTCACATTGAGGAATAGAAAGTCAGTAACGTTTTTACCTCGGATTCGTTACAATGGATAGGAACTACTCTACTGTGTTGGTTAGATAGTTTAACTGATTACGAATCACTCTAACTGAACATTGTCCAGGTTTTTCGTCCTCATTGTTGTCTGGTGGTTTTTACATTATTTAAAGAAAATGAGCAACATTGTGCATTCTCTCATTCTCTACCGTGAGACAATTAATCAAACAATGCACTGGAATGTCCAAATTATGAGAAAGAGAATTGAAAAATAAATAAGTGAAATTCAATTCCTTCAAGAAAACCAGGTAAATACTATGGATTCGATAGGTCATCTTCATGTATCTGCTTTGAAATGAATACATATGTATTAACATAGTTCGAATTTTTAGTTACAGACTACTGTTCTCCGGATCCCGGGTGAGATCACCGACTGAAAAAGATTCTTATTTTATTTTCATATTTCTCTGGCGGGACAGGTCGTGTAGGTCCTTGGCTGCGGGGTATAATCTCATGGAAGAATGCACTTAACCATGTTTCTCGATGAAATTTTATGGGTAAGGATAATCACTCCCTACGCCTATTTTTGTGAGCGGCCACCAGTAGGCTGACGGGCCTTGCATATCATGGGCTGTGAGTGAATTCCCATTTAATTATACCCTTATAAAAGTCACGCCGGGACTAAGATTCGAACTCTCAACTTTTTTTGTGGGAGAATTGCGCGCTAGCCACTGGCTCCCTTTTTTTTTTTAGGTAGTTTTGAGGGGGGGGGGAATCTCAAATCGTTTAGAAAGTCGAATAATTTAAAGCCGGCGTTTTTTAAACCGGATTAATATTTGTGAAATACATTCTTTTAAGAATTTTATTTCAGTTTAAATTCATTACTTGCTGGTATCAGTTATTATTAGGTACAGTACTGTTCAAACGTTTTCTTAACAATGTCTGGAATGAATTCTATTAATAACAGGAATCTAGAAACCCCATGGTCAGTTATACGATTTATTTAATTATCATAATTTATATGCTACAAGTTAATGGACGTATTAATTTCAGGAAGCGCTCTTTCTGAATTAACATGATAATTACCTTTATATGGTGGGCTTCTATAGACAGCTTTCGCTAGGTATAATCACCGAAGTCACACATGTGAGACTATAAAACCTTTATTCGTACCCACCTTTGCCAATTACGAAGTTATGGCTGTCGTAAAAAGAACACGTGCGCATTTAATAAGTTTTATGAACTTAAGTCACGTCTTCGTTTTCTTTCTATGGACTTTTATGGTGTCCTCATCGGAGTTGAACCGTCAGGATCACCGCTTTTCTACTTTTTTTCTTTGAATAAATATATAAACCCCTTTCCTATAGTAAAAGCTGTCACAAAGGTCTAATAATTCTTTTAATTAGTTCAAGTATGTTATTTATATTTATTTGTAAATATTGGTACATTTAGAATGTTTTAATGAATGTGGGTCATTGAAATGATTCAATTGAATTCAAGTAAAAAAAAAAAAAAATCTGTTTAACATTCGTCTTTCACTTACCCCCGCTTATGAAATCAACTAAAATCCGAAGAAGTGAATATTAAAAAAAAAGAATTGAAGTGAATTAAAAAATATATAATAATTTTCATTGAGTTTCGATAGAAAAATTCATTTTATACTATATAATATAACAAAAGAGAGTGAAATCAAAATTCTTTGATTAGTTTTTTGAGAAAATCCCAAAAAGTTGAAAAATACAAAGTATATAGTAGAACTTCTGGCAAGTCAATTTTGGTCAAAACGTTACTGTAACATTCCAGCCACATAATGTGTTATGAATTTTCGTTTTCGTACGACAGTTCGTTTTTGAGTTAGTCTTATCTTACACACACAAAGACCCATACCGCCGGACTTGGTCAGTTAGACTCAATGCACCCAATTCAACAATTCTCGACGGAAAGTTGAATTCGATTTAGTTTTAAGATCGCAAAACTTTATCTTACTGTATATTTCTTATATAGGTAATTAAAAGTGATAGGAATGGAATCAAGAAAATAAATAGCAAATAATAATTGTTCGACAAGACTCCATCAAGAGCTTCTAATACATTATTTAGTTGGGTATTATTGTTTCTTACAAGGTCATCAGGTCAGCCTCCAAACCAGGTATATTTTCCAGTCCTACGATGTTACCCATGATTGAAGGGTGTGTCCTAGGGATCATTCAGCTGCGTTTAATCTTCTTAAATAGACATTTTTTCTAGTTATGCTATTTAATATTACATGTAATGATTTCTAGTCCATCCTAGTTGGAATCCAATAAAAGGGACAACACATCATTAAATCCGAGGCCTACATTATTGAACTAACTATTTTTATAGTATATTAAATTAAAATAATGACGTAATAATAAATAAATAATATAGGCTAGTAGATTATACCTATAACAAATCTAGTAATAATAAAATAAACAGCAAAGTGAACTAGACTTTAAACTTTTCGATCTATTTATCTTCTATCATTCCAACGTAAAGGTAATGCGGGTGCTATTACTTGTGTTTTGGAACAGCTCTCATGTTAGCTCTGATGACTATTAATATGAATGTAACTATTTATGAATAAAAATATCCATAATAGCTCGCCAGTTCATAATTTTGTTCCTTTAAATACACTGCCTAATCGCAATCAGGTTATTTTTCAGTTCGAAAAACTTTGTTTACTACTTAAACACATACACTCTTCCCTAAATGTTCAGTAAGGAGCGCTCGCCCTGAGAACTGGAACAGAAAGGATTAGAGCAGTGTTGCCAGCTGTAGCAGTGTTGCCGCCGCCTCGTCGAGGGACCGCTCTCGTAATTATCGGTTGGCTGCACTGATCGGCTCTGTAACAGTCATGTAATGTTATCAATATATTATCAGTGACACATTCATTCAAAATAAATGATAAAACTATTTTCCGAGTATTTTACACATACAATAATAAATACATTAAAAAAATATATATAATCGAGGTTCAAATCAATAATTTTTCTTTTTTTTTTTACTTAACAAATTGTTAGATGTGATTGAAATTGACCAAATGTTTTCTAAAACATTAACCTCCTAAAATATCAATACATTGGATTAGTGGACCAATAGGACTAATAAATTAGAACGAAGTAATTTCGATCGATTGCAACTCTTGTCTTCTTTATGGCCTGATAACTTTGATGTTTGTTTAAACTTGATCCCTACGATTCTCCTAGATCAACTGATAAGATGTTTGACTTTTGTCTGGAAGCTCTGATAAGGACCCGCAACGTGGGTCTAAATGTTGGTTTATAAATAGTTTTTAGTCTCTGAATGCGTTCGTATTCGTAAATTTAAATACGAATATGCCCATCTCTGGTTATGGACCAGGATTAGGTGAACTATATCGCTGTTTAATATGTCACCGTCCTCATCCAAATTTAAGATAAAAAACTTAGGGAAATTTGGTATTTGATAACATACGTACTTAAAATTTTTGTGATTATGTAATACATTTCACTCGTCATATTATTTTAGTTAACTAATTTTTAAGGTTTCGTTTGAACAGAAACAAAGTTTTGTTGCTGAAACCAGTCCTTTTTATTGATTTTTTTTTTTTTTTAGATATTTTCCCCTCCAGTCTCTGATTATTTAGTTTGTCTATTAAAAATAATTAAGGCCTTTTTATTCATTAAACAAAGAAATATGCATATAGGATATATGTTTATGTATATAACATTTAGTAGTAGTCACAATAATTGAGGAAAGTAATTCCTAATTAATTACGCGCAATGTTTAGTTCTGAAGCAACTTGGCAAGGAAGATTTACGTGATTTTCTTGGATTGGTTTCTTAAACTTCTCTGTTTAGGTCCTGCTTCTGACTAAATTATTATTTTTAATTTTTTTGCCCCTTTTAAAATTTATATTGATAAATAACTGTGCAAAATTATACTACTATTATTACTTACCTTTAATTTATGATGAATAAAATAAGCAATACAATTTTATGCGCATATTATTAATCAAT
Organism: Piezodorus guildinii; assembly: GCA_023052935.1. Taxonomy (NCBI): domain Eukaryota; kingdom Metazoa; phylum Arthropoda; class Insecta; order Hemiptera; family Pentatomidae; genus Piezodorus; species Piezodorus guildinii. The sequence goes on from CM041294.1 coordinate 38,347,256, forward strand.
CGATTAAGTTAATGATTTTAGTGCGTTGGGATAAATCTTTTGTTATCTCTATGGAATTAATCTCGTCCTGGTTTTCTGATGAGAGTGCGATGACTGGCGGAGCCCAAGGCCGTTCGAGAGCGAGTCATTTTACGTTCAATGGAAACAGAACAAAGAAATGTCTTCAGATATTGATTACCACGTGCCTTGGAAGTGAGAATAAATCTTGGAATAGTTTGTTTTCTTCGAACAAACATAGGAGGGTTTGTTTGTTTTTTGTTTGTGCGATCTTCTGATTCTTAATTGCATGGCTTTATTTCCTTGGTTCCTGATCAGGTGTCAATTGTGAACGCCATTCAATTTTCAGACTGGTATGTAATAATGACATCGAAACTTAAAAAATAATTAGAAACCGAAAACAAGTGGAAAACCCTCAAAATAGTGTTGTTAAAATTTCAAGAAATCTTTTTCACTCTCTATGATCTTTGAAAGTTGAATGCAGAAGTTCATTATTTACTTTAAATTATGAATATGACTTAAATAATTGACATTTTCTTCATTGAATGAAAAAAAATATATTTATACATATTTCTTTATGATTTGATTGCAATTATGATGGACTATACGACAACAGAGAGTCCAAATCTGAAAAGATAAAATAATTAATTTATTCAAAGGTATCCTGTAGATGGGTTATGGATACGATCTCCTTACTCCTCAAATCCTAAGACAACTTCCATCTAAAGCCATTACATTCCTTACATATATCTATAACTGTATCCTACGCACTACCTATTTCCCCCTGTTGTGGAAACACTCGACTATCATCCTTTTCCTAAAACCAGGCAAACCCTCCAACTGTACGTCATCCTACAGACCTATTAGCCTTCTTCCGATCCTCTCCAAAATCTTCGAAAAACTCCTATTAAAACGAATCCTAGCCAAATTTCATAATTTTCCTCCACACCAGTTTGGATTCCGTCCTCAACATTCCACGGTTCAGCAAGGACTCCGAGTTGTAGACCACATTTCCTCCGCCCTTGAGTGCAAGGAGTATTGTTCGGGTGCCTTTCTGGACATAGCTCAAGCTTTTGACCGGGTATGGCACCCGGGACTGCTCTTTAAGCTCAAAACCCATTTACCTCAATCTTTATACCTAATCCTCCGATCCTATTTATCAAACCGCTCCTTCCGAGTTCGTTGTGGTTCCGAATTTTCCAAACATTATTCTGTTGAGGCCGGTGTTCCTCAAGGCAGCGTCTTAGGACCCGTCCTCTACATCCTCTACACCGCCGATATCCCTACCGATCCCAAAACCTTTCTGGCAACATTTGCTGATGACACAGCCATTTTATCATCCGATTCCGATCCTGAAGTAGCATCGCTAAATCTCCAAAGGCACCTTTCCCTTGTCGAAGATTGGTGTAAGGCTTGGCGAATTAAGGTGAACGAAAGCAAATGCACACACGTTACTTTCACCCTTCGACGTAAATCCTGTCCAACAGTTAAATTCAATTCCATACCGCTTCCTTCCTCAGACACAGTCCGGTACCTTGGCTTTTTACTAGACAAAAGACTGACGTGGAACCCACATACAAGACTTAAAAGGATAGAACTCAACCGCAGATTCGGCCGGTTATACAAACTACTGGACAGAAAATCTCATCTTACAGTCGACAACAAATTACTAATATATAAGACAGTACTGAAACCTATATGGGCCTACGGACTTGAACTATGGGGGACAACTAAACATTCTAACATCAAACGTATCCAATCCTTCCAATCCAAAGTCCTTCGAACAATAGTTAATGCTCCTTATTACGTTACCAACTGTACCCTACACCACGACCTTAATATTCCATTTATTTTAGACCTGGTACCATCCAAATTTTCCAAATTCCATCAGAACCTTCTTCATCACCCTAATCCTCTTGCTCAATCGCTCTCCAGCTCCACCCATCCCTACAATCCTCCTCGAAGATTGAAACGGCAGTGGCCCCGCGACGTTTTGTAAACTTTTATTCTGGAGTTCTGACACTGGTCAGATCCTCCACTCATGTACTGTGTGTTTGTGGCTATTCCGCCCTTGCTCGGCCTCCACTGGCTTACACCAGTGAAGCGCCGGGTGAGAGGCGCTGGGATCTCTTGGATTCGGCTTCTCCCCCCACTTGTGGAGGGAGCAGCGGAGTCTAGGGTCCCTTTAGCAGATTGTATATATTGTATATAGTTAAGTTTGCTTGTATGATTTTTGTTTATTTCCCAACTTGTATTTATGTCTACTACAGGTTGTTGTTTTGATTTGTTTGTTGTTGTTTTTTTTTTTGTTTTTTTTTAATTGTTATTTTCTTGTATATATTCGAATTTATTTATTTCCGATTTTATGTATTTTGACTTTATTATCATTATTCTGTATATATTGTATGAATGTGTACTACATCTCTATTACTACTGTTCATTATGTAACAAACTGTAATATTTCTCAATAAAAAAAAAAAAAAAAAAAAAAAAAAAAAAGATGGGTTAAGCAGAATTAATCTCACTTCAAAAGCAGCACTGAGATTGTCAGAGAATATAACCATGGACATATTCATTGTTCATGGATGAATATAACGTTCAACTTTCTCTACACATCTAATCGAAATCCTGTTAAATAATCATAAACGATTTATTAAATAAATTACTTGCCCTTAAATAGCCTAAATATGCGTTTAGGCATTTTTAATTTTAAAAAAAAAGTCTGGTGCGCGCAACACACGACTTTCACTTACCTTACTTACTTCTTATCAGGTGAACGAAGCCAAATGCAAACACGTAACCTTCACTCTTCGACGAAACTCCAGTCCGCCAGTTTACTTCAATTCCATTCCAATTCCTCCTTCAGATACAGTCCGGTATCTTGGCTTACTATTAGACAAAAGATTGACTTGGAACCCACATACAAGACTTAAAAGACAAGAACTCAACCGACGATTCGGACAGTTATACCGACTACTCAACAGAAAATCTGAACTTACAGTTGACAACAAATTATTAATCTACAGGACAATACTGAAGCCCATCTGGACCTACGGACTTGAACTTTGGGAGACAGCTAAACGTACTAACATCAAACGCATTCAATCCTTTCAATCCAAAGTCCTCCGTACAATAGTAAATGCTCCTTATTATGTCTCCAACTATACCTTGCACCACGACCTTAATGTTCCTTTTATTTCAGACCTGATTCCATCCAAATTTTCCAAATTCCACCAGAATCTCATTCATCATCCTAATCCTCTAGCTCAATCCCTATCCAGCCCCACCCATCCATACAACCCACCTAGAAGGTTGAAACGGCAGTGGCCTCGTGATCTCTTATAACATGTATATTGGAGTTCTAGCATTGGCTAGATTCTCCACTCACGTGCTGTATGCTTGTGAATTGTATATAGGTATGAATGACTATTGTATATATTTTTATTGATTTTATTTTGTATATATGTATATTTTATTATTATTATTATATAAATTTATAGTTTTGTATATATCGTGTGAATGTAGTATGAATGTTGTACGTTATCACTATTAAAAATGTCCTGAATTGGACAGATTGTAATATTGCTCAATAAATAAAATAAAAAAAAAAAAAACTTCTTATCAATTTAAGAATTTTCAAACATATTTAGAAACGAAATGAATTAAAGAATTATTTACAAAGGATTTTAATAGAAATATGTGTTTCATTAAATAATCTATTATATTATTATCTATAACAATCAGTTTGTTTATCGCCTTATCATCATCTTCGTTAACTTTTACTATAGTGTGTATAATACAATATTTTTTCCAAAATCTATAGCATTCCAACGGTATATTATACATATATATTACTCTTCTTAAGTACAAAGACAAAAAATCGCATTAAATAAACCTTTTTGCAACTTTCTCCTTTAGTTGGATATCGAATTCGTTCAACTTGTATATTTACCTGATTTTTAGCAATAATATGGTCAATTAAATAAAAACTTTAAGATTGCAGGTACTTTAGAGGAAGAAATTTAAAAATATCGGTATTAATGATCTGTCAGAGTATTTCAATCAGAATAAAACGTACATGATATTAAATCCCGTCCAATTTTACATTCATATAGCGAGATCGTTTTTTAGGAAGTCGTAAATAGTTGCAAAATGCATGGAATAAAGTGGCTCTTCTGGTCAGTTTATTTTGATGAAGAAGTTGCTGTAATATCTCGGGCGTATATTTGTATTAAATATAAAATTTCAGTTTCATAGGACTTTTCGTTTTCGCGCAGGACTTACCACACACACACACACACACAGACCGTTTTGCGAGACTTGGTCATTTGGACTCAGGAGACCCTAAAACGTGTATTTCCGTTGAAAAATAGACTTCAAAAATTTTCACTATCGTAATACTTTCCATTACTATATATAGATAAGTAAAAGTAATACATAATTTCATATTTTAATGATGTTGTTCTCCAAGGAATTTAATGCGTTTTTTCCCCTTTGAATTTGTATTCTTTTGAACTTCACAATAAAAAATTGTATATACAAGGTTTTATATCTATATCTTTTATATAAATAATTACATCCTTGTTGCCGAGTTTTGTTGTGACGACCTTCGACGAAGTTCTTGCCAATCGTTCATTTTTTTTTTTTCTTTTTTTTTATTTTACAATCATTTAAATTTACTGTTGTGGTCGTGGCATACAAAGAGATAGTAATTGAAGTTGACAATAATAGGGCTCTGATATATCATTGGACAAGTTCTTTCCCAAACGGTATATCTTCTTAATATATGAGTGTGCTAAAAATGTAAGAATATAGAAAAATGAAAAAAACAGATCTAAAATCAAGTTAAAGTTCATGAAAATGAAGTGCTCTTGGAATAAATCATTCGTTTATTTTGAAAGCGGTCCATATTGCACATACTGGGAACCTCCCCATCCACCACAGGATTATTTCTCGGTAGGGGTGGGACCGATATTTCCGGAAGGGAAGGGCGATTCCTGGAAACCATTCAGCTCGCTGGAATCATTATTGATTGAGTTGTTAGAGGATCAATTTAGTTTGCTTGATTATATATTTTTTTCAGATTTGTTAGTTTTAAAATCTGTATTAATATTTATTCCTGATATAAACAATTCTTTGTAAAATAAGCCTCAATGTCCATTTAAATGAATAAAAGAAAAGAGAAAAAATGTAATGCCTGTTTAATTATCATTACTCATTTTTTTAGGTCACAGAACGTTCTGCTCGACAGCTTTCACGATCGGTTTTACGGCTCCCGCAAACCGAATGAAAGACTGAACCATCCAAAAGCTATTTATAACTGTGCTCAAATTAATATTTTCTTTTGTAGTCATTTATAACTGAGAGGGGGAAAGCGAGAATTAAAATCTCGTCTTCCGTCTCTCCAACTTGCAAGAAGAACTAAAACCGACTTGAATCTAAATCAAGTCTGTTCTTAACGACGCTGTCTGGATCACTATCTTGATGATTACTTACAACAATCATTTAAGTTAATTTTGTTTTCTATTCATTTAGCGTTACTTTATGCTACTGAGGCTAATCGGACGATGCTGCTGTAGGAGTCCTAAATTTTGCCTACTCAGGTTTATTAGGATAGGGGTCTTTAAAGAGTACCTGACACCTTTTAACGTCCCCTCCAAAGGACGCCATAACTACGGTTTTTTACTCCCATTACAAAATCCTAGGGCCACCTTCAGGGTTGAAACCAGGACCTTGAGCATAGGAAGCTGTTATGCTATCCACTAAGCTACAGGTAACCCCATAGGTATGAGTGATTTTAGACTTTGTGCATATTTTATTAATTCCGTATTGCATTATTATATTAATATTTTATTGCTGTGTAAATATTTTATTTGATCACTATTATTTATGTCCGAATTAGGAAAAAAAAAATCTGGTGCGGGCAACACACGACTTTCACTTACCTCCATTTTTAAAATCAATGAAAGAATTTTCAAATACGGTTAGAGATAAAAATATGTGAAATTATTAAGGAATTAATCAAATTGAATTTATATAGAAACATGTGTTTTATTAAAAAATCTATTATATTATTATCTTAAATAAACAGTTAGTTTTATCTTCTTTTCATCACTCTCCATTAACTTCTAAAAGCTTGTGTATGAGATGATATTTTTTCTAAAATCTTTAGCTTTCCAATGGTATATCATAGAAGTATATTACAGCTCTTATGTTCAACAACGAAAAATTGCATTAATAAAATATTTTCTCTCTTTTCTCCTTTAGTTGGGTATCGAATTTATTCAATTTATTTATTTACCTGTTTTTCATCAGGTTAACAAGATAATCTAGTTATTATTATTGAATCTACAAAATTAAAGGTACTTTAGAGGAAGAACAATTTAAAATATCGGCATTTAAGCCCTGTCAGACCATTTTTATCCAAATAAAACCCCCATTAAATTTTACATCGATACAGCGAGTTTAATCAAAATCGTCGGAACCGTTTTCGAGAAAATCGAAAAAAGGTGCAAAATGCATGGTATAAAGTACCTCTTCTGGTAAGCTCATTTTGATGAAAAAAGTTTTGTCACGTCTCGGGCGTATAGTTGTCTTAAATATGAAATTTCAGCTTCACAGGACTTACCGTTTCCGCCCGGGAGTTACCACACACACAAACAGACCTTTTTGGGGGACTTGGTTATTTGGACTCAGGGGATCCTAAAAAGTGTATTTACGTTGAAAACTGGAATTCGAAAATTTTCACGATCGCAATACTTCCCCTTACTATATATAGTAAGTGAAAGTAAAAAACACGTAAATCTTGTAAGTTGTCTTTGTAATACATAATGATAGGGATAAATTAAATAATCAGATTACTTATTATTATTTTATTGCCTTCCTCTCGTGTTCGGACCCGGAAGAGCACGGGGGAGGGTAGAGGAAGCGAGGAGCTGACTAACCCACATATCGATCCACGACCTATTTGATTGCGGGCCCTCTTCCGCAACCTGCATCAGCTGACTGCGACATCTATGTACATTTCTGCGTCTTGGCTTACAGCTACAACTACTGAAACGCTTCTAATAACTACCACACTCTTTATTGAACTACTTATATGAAATATAAGGTGAGAGTTTTGCGAGCGTGAAAATTTTCGAAATCCACTTTTGAACGGAAATACATGTTGATGTCCATTGATTGTTTGTTTGTTTATTTATTTAACGTCACTTTATGGTACTGTGGCTAATCGGACGATGATACAGTGGGAGTCCTAAATTTTGCCTTTCCAGGTTTTTTTAGGATAGGCAACCTTAAGGAGTACCTGACATCGCACAGATTCTGGCCCAACATTTAACGCTCCTCCCTCCCCCCAAGAAAAAAAAAACGAAATGAACCATTTTTTTTTCATGAATAGAATCCTTCAAGGCTAATACATATTGCTTACGCTTATGTTTATTTATTTTTTTATTTAACGTCACTTTTTGCTACTTTGACTAATCGGAAGATGATACAGTGGGAATCCTAAATTTTGCCTTTCAAGGTTTTATTAGGATAGGCATCTTTAACGAGTACCTGACATCGCACAGGCTCGGGGCCACCATTTAACGTCCCTCCTAAGGACGGCATAAGTAAGGATTTTTTACTCCCATGACTCCCGAGACCCACCCGTGGGTTTGAACCCGTGATCTTTGGAATAGGAGGCTGTTATGCGAGCCACCCTGCTACAGGTGATCCAAAGATCCATTGACAAAAGTCAGTCTAGCTCGAAAACGATAAGTCGTATACAGTTGAAATTTCATATTTTACGAGTGTATATGCCTGAGATTTTATATTACCTTTTTTAATAAAATAGGCAAACCAGTAGAGCCACTTTATCCCATGCATTGTCCATCTTTTTACGATTTTCTCATAAAGGTTTTTTTTACGGTTTTGATTAAACTCGTTATATTCTTGTAAAATTTAATAGACTTTAATATTACGTAGGTTTCATTCTTATCGATATAGTCTGCCAGGGCACAAATGCCCATTTTTTTGTATTTTCTTCTTCTAAAATTGTTTCTATCATCTACTTAGCATTGATAAAAAACTGCTAAATATACAAGTTGATTATTTAATGAAACTCATTGTAATTACTTTTTTCATTTCTAACTTTATTTTTAAAAAATCTTAAATTGATTTTAACAACGAAGGTAAGTGAAAGTTGTGTGTTGCGCATTTTTTTTTTTTTTTTTTTGTAAGAATTCGTAAGGCATAAACCCATTATTTGATGTAAATATTACACTATTACAAGAAAAAGAGTGATTTCGTTATTAAATCAGTGAGAATGTCACACTAGTGAGTAAGGTAAGTTGGCAAACGCTTAACTTCGGAGATAATTATTTCCAACAAACTTCTCGAACAGACCCAACTTATCCAGCCCATTCTTTAATTAAGGCATTATTTACCCCTTGAGATGGAAGTTATTTATTTTTTTTTAAATCTTTTCATTTTCCCGAGCTTCTTCGAAGACTGTAACCCTAGGAGAGCACTTTGCTGATTAACTTATCCGACCACTTTCACAATCCTTATAACGTTATCTCTTTCTCGCTTTCGTTCCGACGTATCGTTTCGTTTGAGATTGAATTTCTTGTCGAAATATGTCTTTTAATAATCTTTGAACTGCTTATCCCTTTCGAATTGTGCTTTGTGTATTTCGTTAGGTAGTCAGAATGACTTATGTGGTTCGAAATATTGGCAATAAATTATTAATTAAATACTGATATATCTATACATTATTATATGTATATATATATATATATCCTTAGCATTTACAAGTCAATGTAATTTTAAAGAAATTATTACTTACAAATCATTTAAGTTGATTTTTTTTTTTTTACTTAACGTCACTTTATGCAAGTGAGGCTAATCGGACATGTTACAGTAGGAGTTTTAAATTTTGCCTATTCAGGTTTAATTAGGATAGGGATCTTTAACGAGTACCTGGCATCGCTTAGGTTCGGGACCACCTTTTTACGTACCTCCGAAATCAGCTATAATGAGGATTTTTTTTATTCCTATTAAAAAATGTTAGTGAAACCTACAGTTTTGAGGCCGCAACCTTGGGCATAGAAGGCTGTTATGCTAGCCACTACACCAGAGATGACCCATGTTAATTTTGTTTTTTAATATTTAAATACATTCTACAACGTAATATATTTAATGTTTTTTTGCACCTTTGACCTATAATATTGCACTTCTCTTATTTATGGAAAGTTGAATGGGGTTTTCTGTCTAATTCTTTCATAGTTTATATTTAAAAACATTTTTTTTCTACTGTTAATGACTAGATATGGTATATTATTTTAAATATATATATATATATATATATATATATATATATATATATAATATAATATATATATAATGAAATATGCTTTAGAGAAATAAATATTGAAAAGTCAGACTTTTTCAAAATGTCGTTTGGTTAGGCGATAGTGTAAAAAGTTAAATTTTAAATCGTAAGCTGTTTTTAAGAATATCGTAAAAATACAAAATTCAGTAGTCTCATTTAAGTGAATATTTTGGAAAAAAGTGGTTGTTAAATTTTAAGCCACAGCTTTTCTTAAATATAAATTTTAAATTCGTACGACTTTATCTTTTTCATTAAAGTATTTTTGTGAAATCAATTGATTACTTGTACAGGGCTGTGTGGCAAAACTGTTTATTATATTAAACCTTGTATTTCCTTTGAAAACATATAATTTCTTATTTTATATATAATATATATATATATATATATATAATATATATAATATAATAATATATATATTTCATTAACAATTTAAAAAAAAAGGGAATGTTATATTGACCATATAATGTATGTATATGCTAATGATCCTCAGTGGGAAGATGCATTTAAACAATAAATAAATAAAATATTCTCGATTGCAAAACTTTCATTTCTCAAATATTTATACATATATTTCATGCACAGTAAGATTAATAAAGCTAGTTACCGCTTTATCTCAATTCTTTTCGCGCCATTTCTCAGGTGAAAAACAAAAAACAAACCTTTGTTGTGTACTTTTCGAATTGCTTCAAGAAAAAAGATAATGGTTCTTGGTGGTAGGTAAAGTATTGATATTACTGCTGCCCTTCTTAATGGAATAATAACTGTTTAATTGTTACGATTTCTTTCTTTTTTTCCCCCCATCAGAATTGCTTCGCTTCGGTTACAGTAAAAACTGGATCTGTTCTGCTCCATTCGTTACTAATTGTAGTCGCGATCAGCGAAACAAAGTAGCTGGAATTCGATTCGTACTATAGAGGTGAAAAAAAATTAGTTGTCTGTTAAGAATGATTTATTTATCTTTTTAGAATATTTTTTTATGGCGAATGTACTACGCATCGCGTACTAAAACTAATGTATCTACAATACCATTGACCCGAGTAATGCTGTTGACTCTCCATAAATTGAATTTTTTAACTAATATCAATAAATCTTGTTATTTGTATCACGAATCCTTAACTGTTCTCAAGGGGTGCGAAGAGGAGAAATGCTTATTCAAAAAATAAGAGACGATTACTCGAAACAATTAATCAGAGTTTGTTGTGACTATTTCATAGGATTTTTGAATACTGAACATTCACGTCATATTTACTGAAAAATAACAGACATTTTCTGAGGTAGCTTGTATATTGTATATGTACTATAATCGCGAACTTGACAGTATAATTTTTTTTTTTTATTCCGTGATGAAACCATTATGGAGCACACCCACTCTTAAAAAGTAGGTTTCCCAAAAAATTGGGAGAAGCTCAGTCTTCTTCCTTTACGGCCGTCGCCCATGAAACAATACGTAACTCTGTTTGAACATAACAGGTGTTCCTATTTATTTTCTTTAATATTTTTTGTTCTTTCTTGATTTTGTATAAGTTCATTGAGAAATATATGTTGAATTTTGAATTGAAAAGGTGCTTACTAGGTTTGAGTATTAATACAAAATAAATCATTAAGATAATCAATAATAATATATTCATTACTGCTGGATGGAATACCTTCATGTTCTATAAATGTACATTTATGTTCTTAAATCTTGAAATTGGAGAGCTAACAATGGGTAGTTAGTTTATATTGTATTTGAATATATTGAATCACTACAGTTGTAAATGCCCTTAAATAGCTTAATATATAAAGTTAATAATATATATATATATATAATATATAAAATGAATCCCATATTTCCTTAGTGATACCATATTAGCACGCGTAAACAGCTTGACCGATTTTTCTAATTATTTTTTTGTTGTGTTGATAATAGTCAGGAGAAGGATCTTAAGAGACAAGTTAGTTTGATCATTAGTAATAATAGTCTCTTTATCTATCTATTATCTATCTATTCTATATAATTATATAATATAGATATATATATATATATATATATATATATATATATATATATAGAAAATATAATATATATATATATATATATATATATATATATAAATTCCCTTTTTCCTTGGTGATCGCATACGCGTTAATGGCTTGACCATTTCACTAATTCTTTATTTGTTTTGTTTATACAGTCAGGAAGAGGAATTTAGGAAAGATAAAAGTAAATTTGGTCGTTCGTTCCTTTTTTTTTTTTTTTTTTTTTTTTTTTTTTTTTTCCAATTTTCGAAGGTAATAATAGTCTCTCTATCTCTCTATCTATCTTCTCATCCTCTCTCTCTCTCTCTATATATATATATATATATATATATATATATATATATATATATATATATAAACGTAAAAAAAATAAATTGAAATGGATTAAGTTAGCTTTGTAGCTAAGTTAATTACCAACAAGCAGCGAGTGTATTGAAAAAAAAGTTGAAGAGTGACAGTATAGAGCCATAAAAATATTTTTTTTAGAGTTACGTGGTGGTAGAAATAATTTTCCGTGCATTAAGTATTCTTTATTTTATTATTTATTTATGTTATCTACCAGGTTCCATATAGCCAACGCTGGAGAGTGATATTCATAGTTCAGACAGACTTCGTCTTGCTATGTTTGCTCTATTACTCGAAGTGATGTCTTGAGACCTTGAAGTTCGATTTAATGGGAGTTAGCGGTTTATGCGCTATTTAAATTCTTGTATTTGACCTGACATACTTTCAGTAATGACAAACAGTTCACTTTTTATAGAATTCACTTTCATTTCAAATCAGCTTCAATATGAAAGAGTTACGTTAATAACTTAGATTATATAGTAATAATATTCAATTATCGGTGATTTGAACTCGTTATTATCCCAAAATACAATGATATGTTATATTAGGGTTACTCACTACGTTTGCTATGCATGCTATTTGTGTTATTTTGCTAAACCCGTCGAGTTTCTACAGTTATTCAGTATAAAATTGATGGGTTTAGCACAATAGCACAAATAGCATGCTATAGCAAACTAGTGAGTACCCCTATTGTTGAATTATTCCATGTATGCGTGCTGATTAATTAAAATAGTTGATCAAAATATAAGAAAACTACTTCTACTAAAGAATTCAAGCAACGGTGTTCTCTATCTCCACTGCTGTTCAATCTCTATGTTGATAAGGTTCTAAAAGTATGGAAGAAGAAATTCATGTGGAGGGGAATAATGATAGGCAATAAATGCTTTTATATCCTTCAATTTTCCGACGGCTAGGTAATAATGGAGACCATGATGATGAAGAGGCCAACTACATGCTAAGGAAGCTCCTGGAGAAGTATAGAGCATGGGGCTGGACGTGAATAAAGAAAAACATGTATATGGCAATTAATGGTAATATAAGGTTATCTCTAGAAAATTGGGAATTAAAAAAGGTAAATGAGATTAAATGTAAATGGGTAAATAGATGCATAGCTGAGGATTGCAGCTCTTCCAAGGACGGCATGGAAAAAAATAGGACAGGAAGCCTGTAATTAGAACATTACATTCTGTATTATGGGACAAACAGGTGAGTCCCTAAACCAAAAAAGGCTATACCATTCATTTTTGGGGTGCATCACGCTATATTCAGTAAAACGTGGGTGATTTTTTTTTTTTTCCCAACTCTATCTCGCCTTTGAAGGCTATACGAGTGTTTCTCGGACCAGGGGGTGAGGGCGGGGGTATTAATGCCGAGTTAAAAGTTCCTAGAGTTGAACTCGTAATTTTTGGTTTCAAGGTATTGGTCATCTTTAAAGCAACGCACGCTGACCATCTAGGCCACCCCTCCCCCTCCCACCCCTCCAAAAAAAAGAAACGTGGGTGATTAACAAAAAGGTGGATACAAGGTTACTATAATTTGAAATAGACTTTTGGATACGCTCTTGTGCCATTTATAGACTGCAGCATGTTCCCAATAAACCTATTGGGCAGAATATTTAACAAGAAAAAAATTTACTCTAGGGAATTGAAATGAAATGGTTTGGAAATTTACAAAAACTGACAGAGGAGAGATGGCCAGAAATGACCTTTTTGTATCAACCTATGGATAGGCAGAAAAAGTGGAAGACTGAGAAAGAGATGGTTACAGGATTTGGAGGAAGGCATGGCTACTAGAGGTTTTCGAGAGAGAGGCTGGCTGAACCGAAAGATGTAGCATACATATTTAGGAACGGGAAACAACTAAGTTCTAAAAAACTAGTCAATAAAATTTAAAAAATGTCTTCTTCTTAAAGAAACACTAGGAAATAGTTTCAAGTGAGAACAGAGTATTCATTCAAATATTTTGGGATGCATTGTTGGCACAATAAAAATTAGCTTACATCTGACTGAAGAGAACGGAAGTATTGAAAGAGGAGGGATTTAAACGATGATGTGGAAGGAGCAGGACGGATGTTTGACAGGAGAGTATTCCATAGGGTAGTGGATCGGGCTAAAAAGGAGCAGTCATATTTTTTGGTTCTATGATAAGGAGTGTAGAGGTCGGACAAACGGGATCTTGTTTCCTGGTGATGGGTTGAGGATTTAAATACCAGAAAGCTGTAGACATAAAATGGATGGTGGTAGTTAATGATTTCATAAAGAAATGATCCAAGGAAATTTTGTCTTTAAAAGGTTGGAGATAACAACTTTAACTCGTTGTAGAGGTGGGATACATGCGACCGTCTCGAGGTACCGAACACAAATCTTAAAAAACAACATATACTAGGTTAAGGGATTACCTGTAGCAGGGTGGTTAGCATAACAGCCTCCTATGCCAAAGGTTCCGGTTTCAAACCCACAGGTAGCCCTAGGATTTTTTAATGGGAGTAAAAAATCCTTAGTTATGCCGTCCTTCGGAGGGGACGTTAAAAGGTGGTCCCGAGCCTGTGCGATGTCAGGTACTCGTTAAAGATCCCTAATAAAACCTGGATAGGTAAAATTTAGGACTCCCACTGTAGCATCGTCCGATTAGCCTCTGCAGTATAAATTGACGTTAAATAAATAAACAATACAAATAAAACTAGGTTAAAACAGTCAAAATAAAATAAGTTTATTTATAAGCAGCCTTAGAGGGAATTTTCCGGCGGCGACTCAGAGGACTCGTTAAGAGGTCGTACAACTATCGATTTGTTATGATTTATAGTCGAGTCGGATGGGTCGATTCATCATATGTTACACCAGCGCGATCCCCAAGCCAGTTCCGGCTCTCTAAAATTACGGTGAGTCGATATAACAAGTTTATATTAAATGGAACTGTTATCTTCTTGGAACTAATATTTTAAATTAATTGCTTTGAGTTTTATACTCGATATTAGTCCAAAAATATTTATATAATATACGTTTAGATTTTAAATTGCATCACATCCGTGAAATATATTAAAAGTTGCGGTGCCGTCTGGTGGATTTAGTAATGTACTACTGTTCTCTGGGTCTCGGTATAACTTTGTTAACTATATTATTATAGATCTGTATTTATAAAAGAAAGTTACCGTTAACTCACTTGTGCAGTCATCTTTTATGGTATCTCAAAAATTTTAATAAAGGTTCCTCTTACCGTTTACATCTGATATAAAACTAGGATTGGGGAAATTCGCCCTTTAAGTGGTTTAAAAGAAAATTTAGTAAATTAAAAAAAAAAAAGTTTAATAACTCAAAAGCTGTACGTCTCCTTATTTAAAAGGGACGTATAAGTACTCTTTTAAAACATCATAAAATTTCTAACCTCAAGAAAGAAAAATCATGGTAATTTTCCCAGTATTACTAGAGATAGTAAATTTAGAACAAATATATTTAAGCAAATAGGGCTTTGTTTCGTGTGCAGGTTCCTAGGGATTATTTGTTTTTAAACCAAGGGCTAACGCATTTCTCTTTTAGAACATGGATTATTTAAAAAATTTAAAGTATTACGGTTCCTTTGTAGTAGAAAACTTATGGTTAACATTCACATATTAGATTATGTTTACATAAGAACAGAAGCATATTAATTAATTGAGACGTTGATTTCCAAAAGGTACTAAAGGACATTTTTTACGAAATTGATTTTTTTACATATTTGTATTATCATCATTTAGTTTTATCTAAATATTCTATTTGATGTTATCTAATGAATTCTCAAGTCCTTAAAAAACGCGAATTAGAAATACGGTCATTTTCTAAAAGTACTAATTACGCATTTATTTTCGTTCCAAATCATTCTAAAAAAAAATCATTTCATAACTTTAATATGATTTTATTATTATAGTAAAAAAATAATTCTAAATTTTAAGGCAAAAAGACCCAAATTAGGTAGTTTAATAATATAGTAATGAGAGATTTTCGCGCTTCCTGTAAAATTTCATAGAATGGATATAGTACCTTTTGGAAATCAACGTCTCAATTATTGGTACGTCTACTACCACTGGGAACCATTTTGAATTTTACAATATAAAATCAAAATCTTAAAGAATATACCGATAATAATATTGTATTTATTATAGTTAAGCTTAGTCAAAAGGAATATAAATTAACTCAAAATAAAATATTGGCAAGCGAAGCCATGAGTACAATTTTTTTTTGTCCACCCCTGCCTCGTTTGGGAGTGAGGGCGGGGAATAAATGCTGAGATAAAATGCCCCTTGGCACCGTGATGCGAACTCGTAATTAAATAATTTTATTCCAAGTTTCTGATCCTCTGGTTGCTGTACAACGCTCGTCAGTACAACTTGTAACCTTATAAAATAAAAACGAGATTAATAGTTTTGAAAAACACATTATTGGTAAATAATTGGAGTGCTCTAGAGGTTTTCTTGAACATTAAAGATTTTTTACATTCACTTACTATATATAGTAATGGAAAGTATTGCGATCGTGAAAATTTTCGAATTCCAGTTTTCAACGGAAATAGACATTTTAGGTTCCCCTGAGCCCAAATAACTAAGTCCCACAAAAAGGTCTTTGTGTGTGTGTGGTAACTTCCGGGCGGAAACGGTAAGTCCTATGAAACTGAAATTTCATATTTAAGACAACTATAAGCCCGAGACGTTACAAAATCTTTTTCATCAAAATCAGCTTACCAGAAGAGCCACTTTATACCAGGCATTTTGCACTTTTTTTCTCGAAAACGGTTCCGACGATTTTGATTAAACTCGCTATATCGATGTAAAATTTAATAGGCTTAAACGTCATGTAGGTTTCATTCTTATTAAAATGGTCTGACAGGGCTTAAATGCCGATATTTAAAATTTTCTTCCCCTAAAGTTTCTTTAATTTTTTAGATTATATAAAAATAACTATATTATCTTGTAACCATTGATAATTAACAGCTAAATTGAGTGAATTTGTTAAACAACTAAAGGAGAAAACTGAAAAAATATTTTTTTAATGCATTTGTGTGTTTTTGAACACAAGAACAGTAATATAGACGTATAATATACCGTTGGAAAGGGAAAGATTTTAGAAAAAATATTATCTTATACACAAGCTTGTAAAAGTTAATAAAGATTGATTAAAAGCCGATAAACCTAAGTGATTATTTTAGATAATCACAACAATATAATAGAGTTTTTAATAAAACACATGTTTCTATATTAATTCAATTTAATTAATTCTTTAATGGTTTCAATCATTTTTATTTCTAACTGTATTTGAAAATTCTTTAATCGATTTTTAAAACGGAGGTTAGTGAAAGTCGTGTGTTGCCGGCACCAGATTTTTATTTACACATTTAAGGCTTAAAACAGTGTATATTTTCCCATCTGTCAAACCCTTAGCGGAGCGGGATCAGCTGGAGAAGTCAGCTGTGAGGAGGGGGCAAAAAAGGGTGACGTGAGATGACGTCATCGGATCAGGCCTTACGATCGCATTCCTCCTCATTCTCATCTCTTCTTAGTCTTCATTCATAGCTTCTATCTATCCTTCTCTGTCTAGATATCGATGTATCGAACCGACGTGTTTATTGTATACATATTTTTATTTTTTTATAAAGATCTTTGAGATCATAAAATTTTACTCTTTGCTATTTCTCTTGTTTTTGTTTGTGATTACATTTAACAAGTTTTTTTTTTTTTTTTTTACGTTATGTTTAGGTCCTTTGTTTTATCTTTTTTTTTTGAGTTGTTGTTTTATTTATTATGGAACATTGTAACTAAATGATTTATCTTTAAGTTTAATGGCATACATTTTTATTTTCTCATATATTCTACAAGAGGTGTGTATTATAATGAATAGTTAGAAATTAAGTAAATTATTACTTAACTAATAAGGCAAGTACAAATCACTGCGATATACATCTACCGAAACTCTATATTCTAGAAATGGCCTAGTTCAGGAAATATAAATGAAGAAAAAAAAGCAAGAGGCTCGAGAAGTTTACTTTATTCCGCGTAACAATGAAGAACTAAAATTTAATGGTGAACCTGGCCGATGGTCCTAGAATTATTTAAAGGGAATGAAAAAACCTTCGTTATACCGTCCTTCGTAGGAAACGTAAAATAATGGTCCAGAGCTCGTGGTAAGTCAGGTACTCATTAAAGATACCCACCCTAATTAAAGCTGAATAGACAAACTTCACGACTTCCACTTACACTGTCAAAGTAGCATAAAATGATGTTAAATGAATAAATCATTCAGTTATTCATAATTATTCAAATACTCATAAAGAATTTTTTTTTAAATAATTATTTATTGAGATATATTACAATTTGTTGCAAAATGAACAATAGTAGTAGTGATATGATACCACATTCATATAATATATACAACAAATAATGATAAAGTCAAATTACATAAAATAGAAAATAAATAAATTCATTTTTATTCGAAGTATTTACCTTTTTTTTCTACACTTTTTCCCAACGTGACACCAACTTTTTTATCCCCGAACTAAAAAACTTTGAGCTTTGAAGTGAAACTAAATCTGAAAACGCACTTTTCACTTGATCATCATTTTCAAAAAGTTTTCCTTTGACGAATTTGTCCGAATTTCTGAACAGGTGGTAATCTGTTAGAGAAAAGTCGGGGAATGTGGTGGGTGCGGAAGAACTTCGTAGCCCAGTTCTTTCAATTATTGCACGGTATGTTTTGAAACATGGGGTCTTGCTGCCGCTCAGTGAGATCGTGAGGTACCCATGTATCGAGCTTTTTTACTTTCCCAATACATTTTGAATGTCTGGCAACGATAGATGCACTTGCATTTAGTTGTGCTGAAAGTCCTTTAACTGTTTGGTAGGGGTTTCCTTCTACTGTATGTTTGAGGACATAATTGTCTATTACGGACGGAGGTCTTCCTCGTGGCAAGTTTTGCAAGTCGGTATCCCCAGCTGAAAACTTAGCAAACCAACGGCGAATGGTCCGTTAATTAACACTACCTTCCCCAAACACCTTGCAAATATTTCTAGCGACCTCAGCTGCTGAATGCCCGAGTTTAAACTCGTACATAAATATTAATCGAAAATCGCGTGTTTCCATGTTCATATTTGGAGGTATACTAAAAAGTGGGTAATTGATTGGGAAGTTAATGTTTATAATACAAAGGTAGAGGATTAGTAACTGTTTACTTTAAATATGTAAACATTCGGAAGAAAACAACAGAGATCTGCAAAATCCTTTATGTATTTCAGGTAACTATAAACACGGACATTTCATGTGAAACAGCCCAATAAAAAAAATCAAAACAACAACCTATAATTGAGATTAATACAAAGCTGGCAAATAAATAAACATCATAACAATATACAATCTGCAAAAGGGATCCCAGACTAGGCTTTTCCCTCCACTTGTGCGGAATCCAAAAGATCCCAGCGCCTCTCTCAGCCGAATCACTGGTGTGAGCCAGTGGAGACATTAAGAAATAAAATATTGTTCATTATCTTCTTGGATACATCATATATCTTCTTTTCTTTAAGCTAATTATTTTCGAAATGTTAGAAAATGGCCAATTTTAAGGTTGTGATAGTAAAAAGAAGCAATGAACTCAAGCGGTTATGCCACTTAGAATGTTTAAATTTGTACCTATAGAGCGTGTAATTTTTATTAAAAAGCCAAGATTTGAATATATTTTACGTTAAGGTACAATTATTTAAGATTATTCCCCGATGATATCTCGCGGACCTAGTGGATATCATATACGGACCCCCAGGGGTCCGCGGACCATTGGTCGGGAACTACTGCAATAGACCAGGCACCTAGGAATTAAGTCTATAATAAATATAAATTAACAAACCAACGAATTCCATGAACTTAATTAATATAATCATTATGGACATTGCAAATCGATTCCAATAATAAAAGGTACTGCAATCCAAATTACTGATATTAACTCTTCGGCATGGGTATCATTGTTTTATAATCTTGTCTCATTAAATCAGTATTACAGGCAATGGTGGAGGTTCATAGCGTGGTTCAAGGTAATGAATGATGTGTCTGATTAAAGAATGAATGTCGGCAATCAACTCAGTCCCTCTGGAAACCAGCTTTGGTTTTCACCTTGGGGAGTGTTTAAAAAATTATAATGTTATATGCAAATATATCTTATATTACTGCGAATCAATTATTAAGTTTTGTATTATTTTGATTGTACGCGTCGAAACAAAAAGGAATATTAAATCCTGTCATATACAGATATTCTTGTCCTTTTATGAAAATACCTCTTGGAGGAGGATAGGGGGAGGGGGGTTGCTGTCTTTTTGTAGAATCGGTATGGGTCGTTTTTTTTAATGGTGAACATCGTTATTTGATTGTATATGTTTGCATTTTTTAGATATAAACAAATATATTGGAGCTTCCGGTTGGAATCTATGGGTTCGATAGGCCTTTCTTCTTTTGCTTCTTGTCTATATGTGTGTATATATATTCGGTTTATACACACTCCGCTATAATTCAGTCCTTACAAAATGTCTAATTTTATTATGAATTTTTTAAAATTAATTTTATTTTATTTTTCAGGTAAGTGAAGAGCCTATGTAGCTGCATTCAGTAAGTTTTTTAAAATACTAGTTTTTACCGCTTAGATGTAAACACAGATAGAATCAGCTATCTGGAAAAAAATATTTTTTTATTCAAATTAGCAAATCTCTGTTCCAGAATCCTCTCTTCATCTCTTTTTTTTCTATTGCTTTAACATCACTTTTATGCTACTGCGACTAATCAGTTGGTGCTACAGTCAGAGTCCTAAATTTCGCCTGTCAGGTGTAAGCAGGATAGGAATCTTTGACGAGTACCTGACAACGAACAGATCCAGGTTCCGGACCACCATCAAGAGAGTAAAAAATTCTAGATTAGGTCATCCTCTGGAGGGGATGTAAGATCTATAAGTGCCCTGGAATGGTACAAAACAAACCTACCTTCATTGTCCAATCAAGGATGCGAGGAAATAAAATTAAAAAATAAAGGTCCAAAAGAAAATTTGCGCTGGATATGTCTCTCATAAATTTCCTGCCATAATCCATATCATTCATGGTCCGATTGTCAACAGTTAGGGAGGAAAATCATATTTTGTCATTTTTGCTGAAATCTGGAAAACCATAAATCTCAAAATTTGATTTTCCTCTATAACTGTTGAGAATGGGACCATGGGTCATATGAACCTTGTTGTTTGGTCTTCTTGAGTATTTGCCCTCATAGTATGACTATTATTATGATTTGTTTGTTTATTCGTTTAACGTCACTTTTATGCTAATTTGGCTAATCGGACGATGCTACAGTGGGAGTCCTAAATTTGGCTATCCAGGTTTTATTAGGATAGGGATCTTTAACGAGTACCTGACATCGCACAGGCTCGGGACCACCTTTTAACGTCCCCTCCCAAGGACGGCGTAACTAAGGATTTTTTACTCCCATTGAAAAATCCTAGGGTCACCGCGGTTTTGAACGCGCAACCTTTAGCATAGAAAGCTGTTATGCTATCCACTACGCTATGGGTGACCCCACTATTATTATGAGACAACCTGTATATGTTTTTAAAATTCTAATATGACTTATTTATTTCTGCCTTAATCGTCATCGCTCACAATATCAAAGAAGCTTTACTTCAATTGCGCGTAAAGGTTACATGCACTATTTCTTATTTATTTTGTTTAGTAATTTTATTCATGGCAACCCAGCTCGATACTCTGACGTACGTTCCGAATTACAACCGGTGAAATAGTTAATTATCACATATAATCCCATTCCATTTTCTTCCTTTTCTGCTGAAACTTTGTTGTTACAAAATTGAGCAATATATTTTTTCTCTCCTGCATTCGTTGTGTCGTAGACAGCCCTAATCGATTCTGGCACAGTAAATTCCGGAGACGGAGTTCCGCTAGCTTCTTGTTCCGTAACAATCCTCCGTAATCTAGGCTGTCTGGTCGAGAAGATCCTTCGGGGTCCTCTTTGTTATCTTTTCTTGTACCTAACTCCCGTAATAATTTTTGATAGCCCTTGTAGATCTTTTGAAGGAAAATGACAGCGGGAAACACATCCGAACCGTTATTGAGCCGTACGAAATTCATATGAATTTTCTCTTAGTTGGACAAGTTGAATAAATTATTAACTGATCGATCCTCCTGTTTATATAATGGGTTTGTGAAGCGGATCTTTGCTTTTAGGGTAATACCATTGAAAAGGTATAGAAGTGTCGTTTCTGGTGGCATCATAATAGGACGTCAGGTAATAGAGGAGTTGACATTTTGCTCAATATATTACTCAATAACGGGTGTTTATATTTACTTTAGTCCTTGTGATTTGCTATATGTAAAAAAATGGTGCGCCCATCGCTCACACACACAATACCTACCAATTTATGGATCAACCTAAGTAATTTAAATTTAGTTTCTAATAGAAATGTCTGTTTTTATTAAATATTCTAAAAGTAGAAACTATTAATAATTAATAACAATCACTATTTCAATCACCTGTTTTGTAATAGCTAGCACAAGAGTCTTGTGTGCCTAAGGTCATGGATTTAAACCCAGCAGGGAGTAAAAAATACTTGGTTATGCTGTCCTTCAGAGGGGACGTAAAATAGCAGTCCGAGCTTGTGCGATGGTACTCGCTAAAGACTTTTATCTTAATTAAATCGGTATATGTAAAATTCAGGACTCCCACTGCAGCATCCATTAAGTGACATTAAATGAATATACAACAATAGTATGTTCACAAGTTATTAATTTATTTTTTTATTTTTTTAAATAAAGTGATTATGATAAAGAATATTTCGAAACCTCCAAAAATTATAACCAACAATCAAAAATTAATTGTTGTTTATAGATTATTTCAGCAACCGTCAGCATACTCTGTTTCCAGAGAAATGATGACTACTTTGACCAGGAATATGCATTTAACAATTTTAATATGGAATAATAAAATAAAAAATTATAATATGCGAAAAATCCAATTAATTTAGGAGGGCGTGGTGATAGAGTGTTAACGTGCTTTAACCCCCAGTTGGTGATATTACAGCTCTTGGAGGTAGAAGGATTTCCAATCTGAGAGGAGTGAGTAGACAGTTCCAGCAAATAGCTCTAGTGTTTTTTGGAGGGAGTGAAAAACACGTGGTTATGCTGTCCTTGCGAGAGGACAATGGTGGTCCCGAGCCAATACCCTAAACCTGAATAAGCAAAAGTATCGTCCTATTTCCTACCGCAACATAAAGTAACATTTAATGGTTAAAAACCTATTTACATCGTCGAAAGTCTTATTCATGTTAATAGGGACGATTCCCCCCTACCTCCTCCTGCGGTATTCGTTGACGGTATTGAAGTCACGAAGGTCCTAAATCGACAGGGCGTCACGAAAGACCCAGATCTTGGAGTACTGCCTGAAAGAGGATATTACTGGTCTGCGGGCTGTGGTTATTGGGGCATGTGCGCTATTTGCTTAAGGGGACTTAAAGCGGTACTTCTGTCCGGGCTGGATCACGTTCTTCCATGTCTCTTAGTTTAAGTTCAAGTACAAGCGCAACCAATATAGGGTTTGAAACTGTAAAAAATAGAACAGTAGTGATAAAAATCTGAGGGGGAAAAGTACGAATAATAAAACAAATACAGAGTTGATAGCGTATTTATTCTCGATTTCAGAGGTAAATGAGAAAAAATAAGGCCGAGATCAAATTTGGATAAATTTTATTTTCCTACCT
This sequence comes from Piezodorus guildinii, assembly GCA_023052935.1. Taxonomy (NCBI): domain Eukaryota; kingdom Metazoa; phylum Arthropoda; class Insecta; order Hemiptera; family Pentatomidae; genus Piezodorus; species Piezodorus guildinii. The sequence continues at coordinate 38,370,744 of CM041294.1, forward strand.
TCTTATTCTAAGCTGCCAAAAACAACAGTGTTTGGAATTTAAACGCCAAAAATCAGTTATGGGGCAGCAGCTTTACAAACTCTTTGGGGCATAACTCTTCAGAAAGCAGTTATGGATCGAAACTGTAAATTTTATTGGCCCACAGATATGAACAGGATTCCTGGAACAGGATTTTTGCTACTAAGTTACTGAAGTTTCAGCATTGTGACATCACAAACTTCAATGACCTGTCATCTGATAACTCATCTTTTTTGATGACGATGAAGTTGAAACCAATTCCTAGGATTCCAAGCCCGACGTTATCAACGGGAAAACAGGCTGGTGCAGGGTAAGAGCATTAATTGAAAATTCGTTATCCCTCAACACAAAGATAGTTACACCGGGTTGTAATATAAGTTCGTGATGTTTTTTACTGGTAATTTAAAAAAAAAGTTTAGATTCTTGTAAACATTTGTAATCCATTATATATTGATATAATTAATATTTTGATCTATTACATGTTACCATCTTTTAGCTGATATTTTAATTCCAACCTCCGTCCAACAGTTGAGCGCATTGCGCCTTACAAGACAAAATTTCCAGTTCTGAACCGAGCTTACCACCTACGGACGGTGTTTTCTCCTAAAGCGTCATCGCCTTACACGTTGCAAAATTTTTTAACCGCCTGTGCAGGTGATTTTCTATTTCGGAAATGAAACATCATTAAATAACGAACATGAATTTTTTTTTCTAACATTTCGAGCAAGCAAAATACCACTTAAAGATGAGGAATTTCGGTTGAACTGATGCATAAAAGCACCTTAACTAAGCCTTTAGAATAACTAAACATTATTTATCAAGTAAACATGATTTTATAAACACAGAGAGGATTAAATTGAAATATTGAAAAACAATACGAACTACAATAGAGTACTATCCAATACATTTTAAGCTTCAATGAGATAACCGTTATACAATATTAAAAAATATTGGTTTACTGCTCCAATGTTCTCAGTGCATTACTACGCGGATCAACTTATGATAAATTAATGAAAAGTTTTGAAGTTTAATATTTCTTTTCCGTTGGCGCGACAGACCGTGTAGGTCCTTGGCCGCACGGTATAATCTGCTGGTAGAATACAATCACGTTTCCCAATGAATTTTATAGGGTAGGGTCATCACCCCTTAGGCCTATTTTTGTGAGTGGCCACCAGTAAGCTGACAGGTCTCATATGCTCGGGGGGAGGCTGTGAGTGAATCCCAGTTTAATTAATTGATTGAAGTTCTGGGATTCGAAATAAATGGGGACTGGGATTGGGAGTGAGAGACTAGCCACTCAGCCACAGGCTCTCCATTTAATTTACACATGGATTTCTTTAAACATCAAAAACGGATCTTCTTCTATCATCAATAGAATCATCCAAAAAGACCTTCATAATATCCCAATTGTTTCACAATAAACTCTAATTATCTGCAATCCCTGTTAATCCCTAACTATCTGCCCAAAGAAAAACGCTTGTTGGTAACCTGCTATCATTACTGAATTAATGATGGCTACGGAATCTGCTATATTAATTACTTCATACGGGTTTCTAATCATTTTATTTTATTGTGATAGAGAACCACCTCGTAGAAGTTCTATTGCTTGTTGTTAAAGGAACAGGAAAATCACAAAATAAATATAATACATCATACTTGCTGGATGGGCAGCGAGGCTGTTCAGAATATAAATAATAATAATAATATATAATAATAATAGGCTTAGCGAACCCGAAGGTTTGATGCCGATACCACCAACTTCCGCCTACACAGACTCGTCCAATGTTCACCATTCAAGCCCAATCTCCCGAGATCAGCCTTAACGCAATCCACCCATCTCCGCTTCGGCCTACCTTTCGGACGCCTACCAGTCGGATCAGCAAATACCAACTTTCTCGGAATCCGCTCGTCATCGAGCCCAACAACTTTACTCGCCCATTTGAGTCTCCGCGATGCAATCAGCTCAATTATATTCACAGGATAAGTTCCGCAATTCCGCGTTGTGCAACCTCCTAAACTCCCCAGTGGCCTCATCTCTCTTCGGACCAAATATTTTACGCAATACCTTATTTTCGAAAACCTTAAGCCGTTATTCATCCTTCAAAGTAAGCGGCCACGTTTCACATCCGTAAAGAACCGTTGGAAGAATAATAGTTTTATAAATAGAATATAAATAATATTTAATAATAAAAAATTCTTATTCTTCTTCTAATCTACTTATTAGTAAATAATGTTTAAAATGCTCGTAATGTCATTTATTAGTTTACTGCATCTAGTCATTAAGAAAACTGATATGGTGTTTTCAATAGAAAGGAGAAGAAGCGGTATAATAAAAGGTTAGAAGAAGCGAGAAGATATCGTAAAAAAGAAGTGAACCCAATGGGGAATCGAGAGGGAGGGAAAAAAATAATAATAATGGCGAGGGAAGGGAAAATTATGAAGACATTAACTGAGGGGGAGGGAAGAGTTTTAAATCGCTATAGCAGGTTGTACAAGGTCGCGGCGTGGCCGACCGTATCCTCGAGTCGATTTCGTAACGCCTATCGATTCTGGCCTACAATCGATTGCGGAAGGTCAACGCCCCCCTCGCGCCTTCCTATCTACTCCCGCCGAAACGAAGCCGCCGTCCTTCATTTCGCGTCACCTTTTACGTACGTAATGTGAGGATGCCGCTACGGTTATTTTAATCTTTCATAACAGACAATACTTATATAAAAAAGCTCCAATAATTTGAATCAATAATTTTAAGACTTATAATTACAGGTGAATATAATTGAGCTGATAGCATCTCGGAGACCCAAATGAACGAGTAAAGTTCTTGGGCTCGATGAAGATCGGATTCCGAGAAAGTTGGTATTCGCTGATCCGACTGGTAGGCCTCCGAAAGGTAGGTCGAAATGTCGATGGGAGGATTGCGTTAAAGCTAATCTCAGAGGCTTGGGCTTCAACGGTGAACATTGGACGTGTCTCTGCAGATGGAGTTCGGTGGTATCGGCATTGAACCTTCGGGTTCGGTAAGCCTATTATTATTATTATTATAATTAAAGTTACTTGGTACGTAAACAACTAATCCCTGCATACAGATTTACAACAACCAAATACAGATCAACTCTTTTGAACACTACGGGTTTTAATAGTAAACTTCATGGACCCGACAATCTATAGTTATAAAAGAAATTCACTTTTGACGCATCTTTCTAGTACTCATTTCATCGCAGATTCTCAAAAACAACAATGACCGTCAAACTTTTTTATATTTATTTTTATTATCATATATTGAAATTTACAATTAGTTAATACATCAAGTAAATTAGCTAACAGAAATACTTGAATAAGGTATAAAGAGAAAATGCCCATTGGCACAACTTCATTGGGTAATCTAAACTAGTAAGTCTAGAGGCCATCTTCTTTTCAGACGCCTCGGAGGATTGTAAGGAATGGAAGAGGAAGCAAGGATTGAAACTAGTGGATTAGAGTGGGAGTGGAGTTTTTAATGGAAGGATTGATACCTGGTTCGGGCCAAGTCAGCAACATAAGGAACTTTTAAGGTCTTTATGAATGAGTTTATTCGTGACAAATGCTCCTTACCATTTGGGATTTGTGATTGTAAGGATTGAATACGTGAAGAATTTGATGGTTTAGTAGAGTCCCAGAGCTCAACTCCGTAAGTCCAGATAGGCCTTGTGATGGTGATATAGATGCGCCTTTTGTAGTTAAAGTGTTGAAGTAAGCAAAAGCGACGGAGGTTTCTTGTCGTTTCAGTCTTGTTTGCAAATTCCATGTTAAACGTTTGTCAAGTAAGAGTCCAAGATAGCGAATCTGTTCAACCAGGACAAGCGGAACATTATTAAAGGACACTTCAGAGGTCGAAAAAAATATGGTTCTAAAACTTTTAAAAATGTTTTCGAATTACTCAAAAACTTTAAAACTTCTCATTAGAAAGATAATCAAATTTCTAACTACGTCAAAGCAAAATTATTTTAATCTGTCCACTATTAGAAAAGATACTGAGTTTAAAATAAGTATTTTTAAGCACATTTAGTTTCGTATTCTTATTTCTTATGATGGGTCCCATGGAAATAGACGTGAGAATATTTCTGACTCTTTTGTATTTATTTTGTTGTTTGCCTCTACCCTAAAGGGTAATTGGCAGCTGATGCTCATTAGATTTGGCTGTAATATTTAAAGTATTGTAAATAGCTTTATAGTTTTTTTTTTAGACTTTCTTCATTCGAGACATCTATTATGGTTCCTGTGGATTTTATTTTTTGCCTTGTTGATTTGAATAGGGGAAACTCTAACAATAGGTATATGCAAATTTGTAGAACGTTATCATAATATTCGCGGGTGGGTGCATGAAGATTTCTAAAAAAGTAACTGTGGGTAAACTGGCAGCTTCCAATACGAAGCCGGCATAAAATTATCGCCTTTTTTCAGGAAATCCTAGTTTATGTTTTTATATCCAAAAAATACTGACTTTTATAAAAATGGCTTTTATTGGGTTGTATCACATGAAATGTCCGGTTTAAAGGTAAAGGATATTTATTAAAAATACTATATGAAAACAAGATAATTTTATTCGAAGTATTTACCTTCTTTTTCTACAAATTTTTTCCAACGTGACACCAACTTTTTTATCCCCGAACTAAAAAACTCTGAGCTTTGAAGTGAAACAAAATCTGAAAATGCACTTTTCACTTGATCATCATTTTCAAAACGTTTTCCTTTGACGAAGTTGTCTAAATTCCTGAACAGGTGGTAATCTGTTGGAGACAAGTCGGGAGAATATGGTGAGTGCGGAAGAGTTTCGTAGCCCAGTTCTTTCAATTTTTGCACGGTATGTATTGGAACATGCCGCTCAGTGAGATCATGAGGTACCCATGTATCGAGCTTTTTCACTTTCCCAATACACTTTAAATGTCTGGAAACGGTAGATGCACTTGCATTTAGTTGTGCTGAGAGTCCTTTAACTGTTTGGTAGGGGTTTCCTTCTACTGTATGTTTGAGGACATCGTTGTCTATTACGGACGGAGGTCTTCCTCGGGGCAAGTTTTCCAAGTCGGTATCCCCAGCTGCAAACTTAGCAAACCAACGGCGAGTGGTCCGATCATTAACACTCCCTTCCCCAAACGCCTTGCAAAATATTTCTAGCGGCCTCAGTTGCTGAATGGCCGAATTTAAACTCGTATAAAAATATTACTCGAAAATCGCGTGTTTCTATTTTCATATTTGGAGGTATACTAAAAAATGGGTAGTTGATTGGGAAGCTAATGTTTATAATACAAAGGGAGAGGATTAGTAACTTTTTACTTTAAATATGTAAACATTCGGAAGAAAACAACAGAGACCTGCAAAATCCTTTATGTATTTTAGAAACTATAAAAACGGACATTTCATGAGAAATAACCCAATATAAAAAAATAAGTTAAAATGACTTCATCTACGACAGAAATATTCCACAGTTCTTACTTATTTAGAACGCTAAAAATTAAATAGTTTACCTTCCCGTATAACTGAACTCCTCACCCTCAGCCCTGACATCCATTCATTCAACATCAGAACCCAATCAATCAATATTTATACTCCATCACATAGGACTGCGTCCTTTCACAAATCCCATCCTCATCGTTTTGTAATTCGCTACCTATCTCTATTCGTAAACTCGCAACCTGTCTTCATCCAATCATCAATTCTTCAATTATCTACTTAAATTTTAATCTTCCGTTCAATCGTAAAGCATACGTATATATGTGTGTGTTAAGTGTACGGATATGTACGCAAAGATTTAAATAAAATTGTAAATACATTATATGAAATGGTAAGTAAACTACAAGCATCTATATGTTTATTATGTTTTTTTTTATTTTTGAAGGGGACTTGGTCCGAGAATTAAAGCATTTTTTCATTTCTAAATCTCGCGTTAGCCTCTCTCAATTTACAAAAACAAATACTTCTTAGTAACTTTCTTACATCTACAAAACATTTTTATGTAGTTTTATACTGACAAATACCTTCCTTTGACTAGCATTTCACTGTACATTACCTTCTATCAGTTGATCTGATAAACAAACAACTGTAATTTAGTTCTTTTTACTTCATTTTGCTAATATACCGATGATTATGTGATCCAAGATTTGTTGTTGGTTTGTTTTTATAAAAAAAAAAAAAAGATTTTTGTTTTAAAAATACAAAATGGTATATATTTTCTGAAGTTGGGAAACCGATAAGATCATAAATATATTCAGAAACATAGTTAATTTTAATGTAAGTGATTATATAGGAAGTAATAAGCAGTATTTTTGAAGCATGAAAATAAACTTAGCTAATAATAAAAAAAAGCGCTGGGCTCACCTTGGTGTTGTGTTGTCATAGGAGCATTCTATGCCAAAGGTGGCGGGTTCGAAACTGGCAGATGACTCCAGGATTTTTTCACGAGATTAAAAAATACTTGTTTATGCCGTCCTATATCCATTATAGGGACATTCTAATTAAACCTGGATCGAGAAAATTAAGGTCTCCAACGTGCCCGATTAGCAATAGTAACATAAGTGACGTTAAATGAATATGAATTAATGTATGTTGAGAGTTGGCTTCCATGAGGGACAGCCCTCTAATAGTTTTAAGTATCTGAAATACACTATGTTTTAGAAATATCAAATAAAAAATAAATGAAAAAGCAAAGGGTATAGCTGGGGTAGGATGGTAAATCTGCTCCCAAGGCTTTTTTGAGTCAAACTTGGGGGATCAATTTGGTTTCGAATAATTCACCTAAATTATTAGCTTTTTAAATCCAACGGTTTTCGAGATTTTTTTAAAAACCTATTTTTTCGATTTTATTATTTTTTTAACGGTAAAATTTGAAATTCATTAATCAAGATATTTTCTCTCATTTTCAGGAGTCAAAGGCACGAAAAAATGGTATGATCATGATTCTTAACCGAAAAGCCAATTTTTAGCGGAAGAAAGAAAACCAAAATTTGTATTTTCTAACCTTTTTAAAAAGTGTCAAACACCGTTTTGTTTTTAGATTATGTCGTTTATACTCTTCTATACAAGGGATATTTTTTTTCGAATTTTTTGAAGTGTTGGAACGATATAAAAATAAATAATACAAATTTTGGTGTTCTTTCTTCTGATAAAAATTGGCTTTTCGTTTAAGAATCATGATCATATCATTTTTTCATGCCTATGACTCTTAACAATCAGAGATTATTAATTTTAAATTTTACTATTAAAAAAAATTAATATCGAAAAAATAGATCTTTTTTCTTTAAATCTAGAAAACCGTTTGAATTAAAAAGATAAAAATTTATGTGAATTATTTTGATTTGACACAAAATTGATCCCCCAAGTTTGACTCTAAAAAGCCGGGGGGCAGATTTACCATCCTAACTATAGTATATCCTTTATATAATTTATATCACTATTGTACACAAACAACACTAATATTTAATTATTCCCATATTAATGCTGTCAGATCCATAATTTTTGGATAATGGATTGTAGCTTTCTCAGTCATATTTACCTCCTCATCATGGATACTACAGTTGTTGTACCTTATTTGGGCGATACAACTGTGAACTGTTTCCATGAGAATTCAAGGAGGGTAAATTAATGAAAGGGTAAACGGGCAGCCGGAAAGGGGGAGTTGCAAAGCGGCCCGAGATAAGGGTAAGAATGCCCTTAGGGCCTCACGCAGCTTAAATACTAATTTAGAATTAACATAACAATTTCGTAAGGTTTACAATAACAATACTTGTTTACAGCATGATTACAATAATGATAATAAATTAACCGTGATGGGGGCAATGGACGAATGTTTAGGTTCTTGCCTAATTTGTAGACTTTCTTCGGGTTCAGATCGTTTAAGTTTTTTGGTGTTGATATTTCCCTGGGCTCGGGCTGGTGGAAGCAAGGAAGCGATTCTCTTAAAAAGTAATATATAAAAAAAATAATTACCATGCTAGTATATATGGCGTGGTTAGGGTTGTTAATATTTCCAAACACGTACTTGATTTTCGAATTTCATTTTATATAAACATCGTTTAAAAAAAGTAATTTAAATTTTCAACCCATTTGACCTCATTTATTTCGTTGACTTTCACTTATTATACAGGAAAAAATTAGTCCAGGTGGCTGTCAAAGAATGAAAAATAATGAAATAGTCCAAACTATTTATTGTTTTGACCCACATTGTATGCCATCATCAGGGATAAAAAAAAATATAATTTAAGGTATAACAACATATATGTTAAGTAAAAGTACTATGAAATTTTTTTTTATATAAACCTCTTTATTCGAGTCAAAATACAGACATATTACAGTGCAAGTAGAAGTCACTATCCCACTAAGGCGAGCCCGTGTGTGGGAAAGGAGTTCACCTGCGGCAATTCAATATAAGTACAATAACAAACAGTAACAGTACACAGTATAATACAATACAATACTTAAATAATATAACACAAAACAAATATCAACATAAACATTTTATTAGTGTTATAAAAATCATTTTAATTTAGTTAGTCGTATTTATGTTACCCATTAATATCTATTGTTATTTGTGACATGAATATGTCTATTGGCTAGGGGTCTGTAACTTTCATTGTGTAACTTTTTTTAGCAGCTTCAGTTTTCACCTTCTGGCACTGTTGGTGTTTTCAGATCAAATAAATTTTTAAGACAGTTCTTTGGTGAGAAATTTAGTGTAAATACACACACCCATATATATATATATATATATATATATATATATATATATATATATACAACATTAGTCGTTATGACCTACCGTTTAGAAACTCTTTGGTTTCAATAATAAGAGTCAAGGTTTGACTTATTGTTTTTTGTTACAAACATTTTTCGCTAAGACCGACCTTATAGGAGCTATATTGGTGTGAATTGCATAAGTCCCGTTTAAAACCCCTTTTTTCTCTCTACTAAAGTCCAGTGGATTATGGATAGCCTTATCAATGGTATATTTTTTTTTGCCAGTTAGGGGGATATGTTATGAGTTTACTTCCTCTAACTCAGTACCATGTCAAATACTGTATTTACTATAATTACAATTTTTAATATCTTTAGAGTTCCTTTTTTCTATATCCATCATTAATTGTTCTTTCTTATATATGTTGCTATACCCTCTTTGTATCTTTTTAGCTCAGATGTTTCATTGTTTTTCTTTCTTTGAACGCTACCCGGACTAATATCTCCTCGAATCTTCCATTGATTTTAATTATTTTCCTTTTCTATTTATGACATGTATTGTGAGGTAAAGTATTAGGATAATAGGATTGTTAGATTTTAGTTTTTGTTCAATTTATTTTTATTTATTTATTTTTTTTTGTCGTGTATCTAAGAACATAATAGACTTTTGGAATGTATTAGAGGTCATCAGGTAAGAGGAGAGATTGTAGGTGCTTAGGGGTCTCTTAGAATAGAATAGAAAATAATTCTTATTCTGGGACTGATTCCCTTAAGAATAACAGGTTTGTACAGTTGTCTTATGACAGCATTAAAACCGATTTGATGTTGCAGCTCAAATCGGTGTTTAATCATTATGTAAAGCAGTTCTCTAGGCAGAAAAGTTATGTAGAAGTGGAAATGAATAGGTTCTTTTAGGTTTGGTACGAATTTACCTGAAGTGTTAATGTCCGTATATATTTTCATATATTTATATAATTATGTCATATATTATTTATATTATTATTCAAAAACTCGATACGTGTGAAGAGAGATCGGCTTAGTTTTTGCGAATGCTCTCCGCTAGACCGCGCTGTTGTAGGCTTCCCTGCTTTCTCCTCTTAACAGTTATCCTTAGCGGTGGGATATCGGAAAGAATATCTCCATTCTAATAGTATCTGTTTAATATCGATTCCAATTAATTGTTATCCATTGGATAATTATCAAGACTCTTCGTATACTAGATAATAGAAAAATAGGTATCATTTTTAACGTTCTTGTTAAAAGATCATGACGTTGCAATTTTTCTGTCTTCTGGCCTAAGAAAAAATATCATCAATTATATTTTAAACTTTTTTGTATTGTGGGTTATGAATCTTACTTTAAAGACAATAAAATTATGGGAAAAGAAATGATAAAATACTTGGATGAATATTTGTTTTTTCGTTCAGCGTGACAGGGCGTTCAAGCTCTTCACTCATCACTCCCAACGCCTATTTTTGTTAGTGTCCACCAGGTGGCCGACGGTCTCACATACCCAGGGGAAGGGATGTAGAGATTGTGAGTGAATCTGTATGTAATTATAATCTTGAAAAATTCCTCCCGGGACTGGGATTCGAACTGACAACCTTTGGCATGGTAGGCTACGCTCTCCGCTTACTTGGCTGATGATTAGTTAATTTGTTTTCTGTGGTTGTATAAGTTAAGTTATACATATGATTTCTATATGTTCTAATTACTATGTTTGATCTCAAAGATAACGAAAGTATGTGTGGTAAGACTAGTATAGGGCCACTTTATACTATTGCTATATTTTTGACGGCTGCATTTCTAAGGCAGCGGGTACCTTCAAAAACTAGCTTACTTGATATCTTTAATCAATATATAAACTATATTTACTGAAACCATTGGATTTCCTTTCCAATGGTATCGTGTTTTCCAATAGGTGGCATTCAGGAGAAGATTATAGTAAACAAGTTTCGATAAATAATATTATTATTTAAAAACAAGTTACACATATAAAATCTATTTACCCTATGCCTGAGAATTACATTACAGTTAACCTTGCCATACAATATCACATCCAGAGAAAATACCTTTAAAACAATTAGTCGGCTGGCGAAGGTGGAAATCGTCTCAGGCGTCCCTCCTAGGCTCTCAGACCCCCAGCTTCTATCTCTGAACCCCGACCGCCATCTCCTCTTCTTGTAGATGGACCCCGACTCTCCTCTTGTTAGACTTCCACTTTCGTGGCTGGAATAAGACTGCACTTCGAATCTCCTTTCTCGTCCTCGTCACCTCGGGCGGGGCTGATATGGGAAGTCCAACCTTGGTCCAGCCTAGTAGCTGGGGTCTAGAATGTACCAGGTGTACCGCGGGGGGAGAGAAGGGGGCAGCCCACAGACAGCCCAAGCCCACGGACAATCCAAGGGGGTTTGGGAAATGCCTTTTGACTTTTGCCGACAAAGCTTATTAATATTTATTTAATTAATGAAATAATTAGCCAATCCTAAATTACTTCCCTCAGTATCCACAATACATAACACTATACATTTTTATGATATTCTCAAAAACGGCTTAAACGAATTTGTTTAAACTTGCTATATCGATATAAGATTTAATATACTCTAATATCATGTAGGTTTCTTTCAGGTTGAAATAGTCTGAGAGAGTTGAAATTCCGATATTCTAAATTTTCCTTAAATATTTTAGAAAATATTTTGTCTAAAAAAATAACGTAACGGAGATTGATGGATAGCGGATAAAAGTAACTGATTGTTGTAGATAATTATAATAGATTTGTGTTTAATGTTATTATATTATAATATAATAATAATAAAACGCAGGGGGTTATCTGTAGCTTGCTGGTTAGCTGAACAGCCTCCTATGCTCAAGGTCTCGGGTTCAAAACCGTAGGGGGCCCTAGGATTTTTTAATGGGAGTAAAAAATCCTTAGTTATGCCGTCCTTCGGAGAGGATGTTAAAGGGTGGTCCCGAGCCTGTGCGATGTCAGTTACTCGTTAAAGATCCCAATTCTAATTAAATCTGGATACACAAAATTTAGGGCTCCCACTGTAGCATCGTCCGATTAGCTACAGTAGCATGAAGGGACGTTAAATAAATAAACAAAAAAACAAAATAATAAAGCACATGTTTCAATCGTAACTCAACGTTATAAAAAAAAAAAAAAAAAAAAATTGGTTTTAACATCGGAAGTAAATGAATGTGGTGTCATGTGCTCTTCAGATTTATTTTTAGTGAAATTTATATAGTATTGAGCAATTTATTATTATTATCATTCATTATTTTATTCCCGAGTTCATAGAAGTCAGTATTCTACACATAACAATGTAAATGTTTTCTATTTATCTTCTCTCTTTGGGATTCTCTTTTTGAGCTTTTTCTTTCAAGTTGAGAGCAACTTTATTACGAAAAGAGACGGGGTTGCTTCCCTTACTTCTGCGGCGGGGAATAGGCCTGTTTACAACTTTTCATCGTCACAACTTAAGATGTTACATACTACCACTCGTGTATTTGTGGTCAGCATTTATGTTATTCATCTAACTTTTTTTTTTTTTTAGCTTTAAATAGTTCTGACTCCTAACCCACATAAATCCTCTTGTTCGCAACATATCATCCTCACATATGTCCAACAACCCTCGGAGACGATTGAAAAGAAGATGGCCTCGGGATCTACTTACTTAAATAAACATCGAAATTCAATCGCTGGGTAGTTTCTTCACAAGCCTTTTCACGTCCTTTATTATAATTCAACACTTTTACTTGTTGTATTTATGTTATATACAGTTGTAAAATTCAATAAAATATAAATAAAAAAAATCTATTAGTTAAAAAATATCGAGGTCCTTCCTGATGTACGTATCCAGGGGAGGAAATTTAGGGGCTCCTGCCCTCTACCTATCATGATTTTTTTTTTTTTTTTTGCTCAGAAGATCAATATTTGTGAATGAAATATAAATGATTCTCCATTTTGACCAATCAGCGGATTCGTTCTTATGAGGATTAATCCAGTGACGGGTCCAAATTAGTTTTAAATGAATTCAGGATATGTTGTTTGTATCCATCAATTATTTATTTATTTTTATTTTTTGTGATCATTTTGAGAGAGATTGAAGAAGAAGAGGTTGAAGAAAACATTTAAAATCTTTCTCAGCCCCCGAGGATGTGAGGGTGTGAGATTCAGACAGAGATGAGAAGCGGGAGAAATTTTAAGTAAAAATAACCACTGAAAAAAAAAAAAAAAATACTAATGTGATTATGATTTAAAAATTCTGACTAATTTAAATGCTGATTAACATTCAGCTACATATAGTAAATATTTTCAATAAATAATTACTCAGTAGTTAAAAAAAAAAAAAAATCGTTTTAGTATATCTATCTAAGTAGGGGAAAACAATCGATTATGGATTATGTCTATCTACTGCTTTTCCCAGTCAGTGATAAATCGAAGAAGCGGAAGACCCTAATTTATAAATTCACGAAGTATATTAGGTAAAGATAGAAAAAATCAATGTATGAGCAAACTTTAATTTTCATAATTTATGTACGTTTAGACATTTGTACGTTGCTAGTTTCTTAGTTTTTTTTTTTTTTTTTTTTAGTATTCAGACCATCATAGCTTCCAAACGGTTCATAGCGACAAATCTTATGTACCATAAATATTCTCCACTCAATTTATGATACGAAAACTGTCGTCAAAGTTTTCATCCGATCAACACCTACTAGAGCGTGCCAAAAAGGCCACAACAAAATGTGGCTTATTACTCTCACTTACCCATACATGAAATATATAGTAAGGGAAAGTATTGCGATCGTGATTTTCGAATTCCAGTTCTCAGAGGAAATACATTTTTTAGGGTCCCCTGAGTCCAAATTACCAAGTCCTGAAAAAAAGTCTGTGTGGTAAGTCTAAAGCCAAAACAAAAAGTCGTAAGAAACTGAAATATCATATATGCCCGAGATGTTACAGCAACTTTTTCTCTAAAATCGGCCAACCGGAAGATCTACTTAATACCATGCATTTAGCACTTTTATTTTACATTTTTCTCAAAAACGGCTCTAACGATTTTGATTAACTCACTATATTGATGTAAAATGAATAGGCTTTAATCAAGATCAACAAAGCTTGAGCGTGACGTCTTGTTGCGATTTTTAGAGTGAATAAAAGGTTACACAATACAAACTACAGATCCCCAACCAAAGATTTTGTGCGTTACCTTAGTAGCGTCGAGACAAACTCAAGAAAAGGCTCAAATCTAATCAAATTTAACGATTATTCAACTGCTTTATCCGCTTCATCTTTGGGATATCCAGGCACACCTCTGTAACCCGATTCTACGAAGACTTGAAGTGGCTTTACCCTTCCTACCGTTGTAAGTACCTCCTGGCTTCCTTTCTCTTCCAAGTTCTCCAATCCCGCCGTCCGTCTTACAAATCAGATATGTTTCTTTTCAAATCCTCAGTCCACTCGCGCCACACTCGCTCACGGCCTTCGGGCATGTATATAACGCCCCATCGAACTCCAGCTATCGACAGATCTTTCCTAATTCGATCTTCAACCTTACTCTATTCCTTCTTACATCCGTGACTCCAATACTCTTCCGACATTCAAATCTCGCCTGTTCAATCATCTCCTGTCTCTCCAATTTCCGAAGAATCCTAATTAGTTTTCTAATTTCAATTAAAATTAATAACAAAACAGATAGAAACGTTAATATACCTATTATATTTTATGTTATCTTGTGTTTTGCACTTATTATAATATTAGTATATTGTTAAAAAAACAAAACACTGGTATGATTTTTTAATGAAAGTTGTATATATGTTCATATTTCTTATTATGTTTATTATCTAGTTTAGTTTTCAATAATTTTTTATTATTTGTGGCTGCTTTTTAATCAATTGTTTGTAATTTTTTTTCTTTCTTTGTATTGTTTTTGTATACTCTAAGACCTTAAGTTTTTATTTTAATTTTCTTGTTATGTTATTCTAAAGGGACTAGTCCCAGAATTTATAAAGAGTTATTATTATTATTAAATCCGTCCTGTTGTAAGGTTCAATGGATATAATAGCTTATTTAACTACTTTATAACCCGTCCTCTTTTCTTTAATCGAACTTGAGAAAAAGATTAAACCTCTAACCCATAAAAAAGCCTTTCTCCGCTTCAAAACCTACCTCCAGATCTCTCTCTGAATCAACTGCAGTCCTTTTTTTTTAAATTTTATTAGAAAAATAATGCAGTACTTAATCAAAGACTAGTTTTTTAATTACATCACTTCACGATATCTGCTCAATCTATCCTGAAGCACGTACTTTCTCCGTTCATTCTTGATTCGTTTTACTCTTTATTAATCAGCATTTATATTTAAATACCCTTAATGATAAACGATTATTTGTCTTAATTGCATCGTCTCATGTTTTAATCTCTTACTTACACGCGATATTGTCTGTTTGTACAGTGTTTATCTCAGTTCTCGTTTGTTTTGCAATATTTATGTTCTAATTGATGTTTTAAGTACTAATACGTATTTTAAAAGTGGTGCTGATCCAAGAGAATTATCTACGTTTTACGTCTAGAACCATAGATTGCTTGATGCATGTAATGTTCTAATAGCTTCAACTATCTTTCAGTGGTTCAGAATAATTATCTATTTTTGGTTATGCGGTCGTGTTTGATTATGATAAAGGGCGTGTTTAAATGCAGAAAACAAAATGTCTATTTCTGTCGAAGCCCGTGACCGAATCCTGTTGTTCGAGGTAAATAGGACAACGAGCTAGGGATTTCCCGGGTTTTCACGGCGCTGTTGCCGCTGGTGGAGATGTGGCAACACCGGCAGCCACTTCCGCCGCCTCCGCGTCTTATATTCCAATCTGTCCCCTATGTCATCACCTGTCGATGTATCTATGCAAATTTATCGATATTGTTATAGAGATTGTCGAATATTTCTAGCGATCGATCGTATTATCCTCTGCATTTTGCTTATTTCGTAGTAATACTGTTATTGTCTAGTCTATTTTATTATTTTTGTGATTAAGAGAATAGTCCTTAGACATCTCTTGCTAAGTCAACTGACTGTTTCTAATTTTTTTATATTAAAAAAAAATATTATCTTCTTAAATTGACCATTTAATGGCAATGCACTGTAGACGAAAAGTTCCTAAGTTTCCGATAAACTAATCAAAACTGAAAAGGTTTCTTCACAATCTGTACAAAAAAACTATTATTAAGATATTTACATGCTTAAAAATGCCACGTATTCGAGACGAAATGTAGAATAAAGGAATGATAATGATTCTCCAATATCAATTGAAAATAATTTAAATAACACAATTATAAATAATATAAAAATAGAGTTTATCTATCATAAACAGTTCGACTTAGAACTAGAAGAGTGTCTAGTGTCCCATCTTTTCCTCCAGCGTTAACAGTCTCAGCCTCTTACTCCGTATAGAATGTGTGAAATGTCAGACCCAAACCGTTTTACAAATTCAAATTCAACGAAATTGATCATTTATAATGAAATTATATCATTTATTTAGATATGAAGTTTTCACGCAATGCGAAGAATAAGGCCCTATTACACGCACGGTAACATATCGTCGTCCGGCAGTAAAGGGTTAAGAGATCTTAAAAAAAATGTTTTGAAGATCTTGCATCATAGTTATTGAACATAAAGATGACTAACTAATAAAGAATTGTGTACAGAAACTGATATATAAACATGGTATGAAGGCAAAGAGGTAGAGATGAGCGGGAAATGTAGCTATAAGCAATCTATCAGAACTCCTCTACACGATGAATGCCGCAGTAATTACGGGTAGCAAGATACTCAGTAGATGACCTAAAACGAGGTGAATGGGTAGGGTCAACAAAGAGATATATGTAGCGAGTTAGATATGACATACATAATGATGTTCTAGCTCTAAATTCAACTAAGTCTGTAAAGACTAAAAAAAAAACTATAAATATATTAAAAAAAAAAGTGTACATACAACCCATGAGGGTTTTGGGCTTAGAGATTCTCATACTGATTCTAGGCCAACGGCTGTGCAATAGGGTGATTAGGCCTTGAGCACGCTCAGCCGCCAGGTTTCCCCCAATTTTTTGGGTACCCAATTTATAGAGGCTGGGTCTGCCCCAGGGGGTTTTCCATACCCTAATGTGGCCCCCCGACTATAATAACAGAATAAATAATATTCTGCCACAGCCAGGATTCAAACCAGGACCCGAAGAACAGTAGACTATTGCTCTATCCACTAGACCACTCCGCTGCCATAAATATAAAATACTATTATTTAATTATTTTAGATAATATAGCTTTGTTCCTTCAAATTTTCTATTTGATTTATACTACAACATAATAAAGTTTCATTTTTTTTCCCGTGGTTTCCATAATTTTTAAAATGGGTAAACATATAGTTCCAATTTAAGCCTTTGACATTTAACTATCATTTAGCCGACGTAATAAAATTTCGAATAAAAAAAATATGTTATGTTGACATTATCTGAAATGATAGGTCTATAAATATTAAAGGGAGAGCTTTCTCTAAAATTCACGGCATGGACATAAAACCTTCTTAATGTTGAGAACAGGACGTTGTCTTTAATCTCGAACTTTACCAGTTCAGCTTTCTCATTTTTACCATATTTGGTGACGTTCCATTCCTTTATGTTAAGCATATTTTAGAATCCTAATTTTACTAGTTGATTTGGAACCACACATACCAAGCCATTAAAAAGACAAGACTCAAACCATGATTCTGTATATTATACTGAATCATCCAACAGAATAATTTGAACTCACTAACCATGGACCAATTTTTAATTCATCATTAGACAATACTTGACACCGAGAATCTAGAGAGTTTTAATTGGACTTGAATCTGGGGGAACATACAAGTATGCTAACTCTGTAAACGCTTCAATCCTTCAATCCAAAGTCCTCCGTACAATAGTAAATGCTCCTTATTAAGTCTCCAACTATACCTTGCACCACGACCTTAATGTTCCATTTATTTCAGACCTAATTCCATCCAAATTTTCCAAATCCCACCAGAACCTCATTCATCATCCTAATCCTCTGGCTCAATCCCTATCCAGCTCCACTCATCCATACAACCCACCTAGAAGGTTGAAACGGCAGTGGCCCCACGACCTTTTGTAAATATATTGGAGTTCTAGCACTGGCTAAATTCTCCACTCAATGTGATGTATGTATGAGTGTGTGTATGTGCATATAGGTATAAGTGAATTCTTGACTTTATTGTATTAATTCATTATGGTGTATATATTTTATTGTAATTTTATGCTGTGTAAATATTGTATGAATGTAGTATGTATGATATCTTTCACCACTACTATTGATGTACAAATTGGGACAGATTGTAATTTTACTCAATAAAAATTGTTGTTGAAAAAAAAAAAAAAAAAAAATTTACTAGAATTATATTTCTGTCAGATATCTTTAACATTGTTCCCTAAACGTTGTCCCCCCATTAAATAAGTACGTAGCTTCTGAAACACATGTTCTGTTTCATTTTGATGAGATCATCCAACAGTCATTTATTTCGCAACCTCACTAACCATGGACCATGTTTTTGGAATATGCAGTCATTTTAGAGCAAATTGGACTTAGTAAACCGAGAATTTAGTAGAGAATTTTTAAATTGATCTTGATCCTCGGATGGGAATATACACTAGTTAGTGGTCAGTAACGTCTTTGTAAGTTGCTTCACTAAGTCTGACAAGCCTCAAATACTCGAAATTTGGGCTTTTCACGTTATCTAGTCACCCTAATAAATCCTTCGTCGTCATATTTATCTCTGGGTGTTATACTGAGTTAGAGTATCTTAAAAAATATAAAACCTCCCTACATAACTGAACTCCTCACACTCCGCTCAGACATCCATTTGTTAAACACTAGAACCCAATCAATCAATATTTATACCCCATCACATAGAGCTGCATCCTTACACAAATCCTTTCTCGTTCGCTCCTCATTATTTTGGAATTTCTTGCCTATCTCTATCCGTAAAACCGTCTCTCACTTCTTTCAAACATCAACTCTTCCAATGCCTCCTTGAATCTCAATCCTCCGTTCTATTGTAAATATAGATATCTGTAGTATAAATATGTGTATATATAAGTGCGTGCTCCAAGTGTATATAAGTATGCCAAGATATATAGATGTATTAAATCTGTCGTTATTTTTTATTTTGAAGTATCTGGATAATAGGCAATTTTTTGTTTTCATTGTTCTTGTTGGGGACTTGGTCCCAGAATAAAGATTTTTTTTCATTTCATATCGTTTTAATTTTTTTCATTTCATATTTATAATACAGTTCTGTTCCTTGTTAATCATAAAGTTTTATACATAATATTCTCCTTTAATGAGACATTGAATCTAGCCGAGTCACTAACGCTTAATATCGATTTTCGAAAGCTCGACCCTCCAACAATCGATGTTGAGGATTACAGCCGGACTGAAGTCCTAATCTCTCCCTCACTCTTCCCCTATCCTACCGCCCTTTCCCATCCCCACCCTTGGCAAAGCATTTCAATTTTAAATGTCCCATTAAACGGTGTTTTGAAAACAAGGCTTTAAAGATTAATAACCTGGATTCGGGACAAATTCTGTTGTAGGGTTTAATTAATGACCACGGTGTAGGATGAAGATTATTTGATTAATTTAGGTTCTGTCGCTGGCTGAGGAGTTAATTCTGAGCTTACTTTAACCTCTTCTATAGCCTTGGACTAAAGTGGTCAACACAATGAAATTTCATTTTTTCCAGCCAACATTTTATTGTTTTTAATGATTGTATATATACAACTAAATACAAGTGTGTAAATAAAAACCGGTAAACAAATAGGTCTCGAATTAAATATCGATAAGACGAAATATCTGAATTGTAGCAGAATTGGTGGCGATCTTGGTGATATTGATATATCAGGGCATACTTTTGAACACGTAGAGAAATTCAAGTATTTAGGTTCAATGATAACAAGAAAAAATGAAATCCAGGAAGAAATAAAGTCTCGATTAAAGGTGGGAAATGCGTGTTATTATTCAGTTGCTAAATTACTTATCCCGCAGCTTCTCTCTAGAAACTTAAAGGTTAGAATTTATAAAACTATTATTCTTCCGACGGTTCTTTACGGATGTGAAACGTGGCCGCATACTTTGAAGGATGAACAACGGCTTAAGGTTTTCGAAAATAAGGTACTGCGTAAAATATTTGGTCCGAAGAGAGATAAGGCCACTGGAAAGTTTAGAAGGTTACACAACGCCGAATTGCGGAGTTTGTACCCTTTGAATATAATTGAGTTGATAGCAAGTTGTTGGGCTCGGTGAGGAACGGATTCCGAGAAGGTTGGTATTCGCTGAACCAACCGGTAAGCTTCAGAAAGGTACGCCGAAGCGTCGATAGGATGATTGCATTAAGGCTGATCTTGGGGGCTTGGGCTTGACCGGCGAACATTGAACGAGTCTGTGCAGGCGAAGTTTGGTGGTATCGGCATCGAACCTTCGGGTTCAGTAAGCCTTTTATTATTATTATTATTATAATGATTGTATATATAATATATATATATATAT
Source organism: Piezodorus guildinii (assembly GCA_023052935.1). NCBI lineage: Eukaryota > Metazoa > Arthropoda > Insecta > Hemiptera > Pentatomidae > Piezodorus > Piezodorus guildinii. The sequence goes on from CM041294.1 coordinate 38,391,057, forward strand.
ATATATATATATATATATATATATATATATATATATATATATATATATATATATATATATATATTCTGGGAGGAGTTGAAGAAATACATGTTTATTGAAGTTAGAGATGTAGGAATGGAAATAGGTAATCAATTCCCGAGAAAGGAAACTCAGATGGTAAAGGTTTTTTTTTTTTAAAGAAAGCAGTATTTTTATCGGAAGGGGCACGAGGAATGAGAATTTATACTTTTATAACCCATGGGGGGTCTTTGGTTCAGTACGTGTCGAGATTCTTCCTGTTTCTAGACTAATGATCGTATAAGGAGGTGATTAGGCCGAGATCACGCTCAGCCGCCAGGTTTTTTCCCCAATTTTATGGTACCTACTTTATAGACGCAAATGGGTCTCCCAACCTCATAGTCGGCCCACGGCTGGGTATTAGAATAAATAATTATTTTGCCAGAGCCGGGATTTGAATCCAAAACCTAGAGGACAGTAATCTAGATCGCACCACTTGCTAGTTTAATAATAGAGTAACTATAGGTCATTAACATGAAATGTAATGTTTAAAATATGAATGGAAAAATAAGGTGAAAGAAGGTTTTGAGGATGTTAGGGATTGGAGTAGGAAGACATCGAGAAGGTATTTTTCTTCAGAAATAGTTTTTTTTTTTTATCTTATCTATGTTATGTTACCTATGTTATATCGAAGCTGTTATATTTAGAGGGTTCAAAAACTATGATTTCTTATTTTCTTTTAGTCTATATTTTCTAGGTCTGGTGTATTTCTATTTCTTCGAGAATACTTTGGATAATAACTTATTCTCGAACAAAATAGGAAGCTGTAACTTATTGCGATGTTTTACACGAGTCTGAAAACGTTTTTTTTTTAAATCATGATGTACATGGTATAATTGCAATAAATGAAATGAAACTATGAATGCATCTTGTTTTATTGAGAATAATGAATGTATCATAAAAATAATAATCGAATTGAAACCGAATGAAAAACTATGGGTATAGTACACTACAAAAAGTTGATAATTTTGGATTTACATGAATTTCAATAGAATTTATTGTAATCAAATTGAATTTTTTTTTTACCCCAATGTAGTGTCATATTATGCTAAAATTTTCTTCTATTTTTTTTTCTTGGATCTCGATACATTTTTAAAATTTTTCTGTTGATCTATTATTTTATGCTAATAATATTACATTTTGATATTTCTCCTGGTGGGGGATATCGCTTCTATAATTACACTATCATTAAGCTAGTCTTAAGTAAACCTTACGCACTCACTATATTGGCATCGTTAAGGAGCTGGTGGAAATTTGAGTCTACTGAACGAAAGGTTTTATAGAACTTCTAACAAGTCATAAAAGTGTTTTCTTCTTTTTTCAATGAGTTCTTCAATTTTTGGGACATTAAATAATTTATGAAATTTTTCCGCCTTTGTTCTGTTGAGAGATGTTTTTTTGGAAATTTCCTTTTAAATTTCAGTATAATAGATAATAATAATATTATTATTGCTATATTTGTTTATGGAAGGATATGGATTTGGAATGCCGATTATAAAACTCACTAATTTGTTAGGAGGATTTGCCGTAATATTAATATTGAAATGAAAATGAAAAACTTCTTTATTATCTTGGGACTAAAGTCCATTAAGAATAAAATAAAAAAACAGATTTGATGACTTTAAAAATGTGGTCATGGCTTTAAACAACAAATTTCTAAACTAAAAAAAATTGTAAAATATGTACATATTTACAATCAGACCTTTAGAATGAAAAAACAAACAAAACAGAAATAGCGACTTCATCAGTGAATAAATATAAACACAACAAAATTGGTATTTTCTAGCATCTGCAGTTTGAGGTTATTGTCTGTTGGACTGGGTAAGGAGAAGGTGGTTGCAAAGGAGCGATTTGAAGGAGGAAGCAGTTCTTACATGACGGATCTCAGGAGGGATAGAATTCCAAAGAAAGTTGCTTTGGCTAGAAAGGATTTGTTAAAGGCAGGTACGGTGAGGAGGTGAGTAACAGAAACACGGGATCTGGTAGAACGGGACTGAATTGATTTAAATTGAAGGGTTTGGAAGATGAATATTGTTTGTTCTACTGCGAAGGGAGTATTTAGGAAGTGCATTCATTTCAGTAACAACCACAATAGGTTACTGCATCAGGCTCATTTAGTTTTCAACGATTAACATATAGAAATTATGAATATGGTCTGTAACTAATAAAACATGTAAGTATAGTAGAGCAGAAAGTTAGCAAGAGACTTAAAATTATTAATTTTTATTCGCATTCACACTTACGATAGCTATTGAGAGAATGACGAAGACGCCGACGACAGGAAGGACCAATTGCTGTGCCAGGGTCAGCTGTTGGCTATAATCTTATGGGTCGATACTCCGCTCCAATGATTAGTGCAATGGTTCTTGATGTGTTTGCCGCTAAATTTTAAATAAGTAATTATTTAAATAATGTATAACCAAAGCAAGCAGATTAATTAATGTGTACTTTATTTTGAATTATGTTTACGTTTCATTTACGGAGCTGAACTAGCCCCAAAATCTTGAGTTTGTATTTTGCTAAATATTACATATTATGATATTTTTTTATGAACTAAAGATGGCCTCTATAAAGCGGATGTCCTTAATTAGGTGAATAACCTGTTGGTTGGGGATAATATATACCAAATCACTTCTTTGCACAAACGTTGGACAAGAAACTGAAGAAAAACAGAAACTTATTTTTACGGATTGCTTAAGTAAAGGTTATTTATTTACGTAGTTCTATAGTCATTTATCTATCAAAATAAATTTTTTTCTGACTTTTGCGTCAACTTTTTTTAATGAATTTATCATTGGACGATTGACGAATCCCTCTAGGTTCATCTGGACATTAGTATCCACTATTAATCATTACATGATATATTGAATGTAATATTTTGAATTTTAATATTATTATATTATTTTTGAAGATAAACAAAAAATATATACAGATTTTTAGAATCACTAAACCACTATGAACAAAGAAAAATTATCTTATATTGTCAAGCCACAACTTAAAAGAGATGTAATTCCCCAATAACTCGGTTATTATTGAATATGGAGACAAATTAAAAGTTCTGGAATCAGTAATTTTTATTTGATTTATATCAGTGAAAATAAAAATATAATAGTAAAGACGTCTAGTATAGATGCTTTTAATTTATGGTTTTCAATAATGAAAACAAAAAATGACTCCCCCCTCAAAATTTGAGGTATTGCATTTCAAGATACGTCAAACCCGATTAAAAATTTGAAATAAAATAATAAAATCATTGAAATCTGTATCAAAAGAGCAGAGATATAGCGTTTCAAAATTAGCAGTGGTTCGGATTATTTATTGTTTTTGATATTAATTAATTGACTGTGAACAGCTACATAAACTATTATACCCTAATATAATTATATGAAAAAAATAAACCATTGCTTTACAATTGGCAGAATTTTTTTTACTATTATGAAAAATCTGGTGCGGGACTATTATAAAAAATCTGTTCTTAATTTCAAAAAATTAATATTACATTAAAAATAGTTTTTCTCTTTTATCCTTTAGTTGGTCATCAAATTCGTCCAACTTGTATATTTACCCGTCCATCATCAATATTACTAAGATGATATGGTTAATCTTTTGGAATGTACAAAATTTATGGTAGTTTAGAGGACATTTATATTGGAGTTCTGACACTGGTCAGATCCTCCACTCATGTACTGTATGTTTGTGGCTATTGCGCCCAAACTCAGCCTCTACTGGCTAAGACCAATGATGCGACTGAGAGAGAGGCGCTGGGATCTCTTGGATTCCGCTTTTTTCCTCCACAAGTGGAGGGAAAAGCCCAATCTGGGGTCCCCTTAGCAGTTGTATACATTGTATATAGTTACCATTGTTTGTATGATGGTTATTTATTTGCAAACTTTTTATTTATCTCAATTGTTGTTTTGATTTGTGAATTGTTGTTGTTTTGATTTGTTTTGTTTTTTTATTGTATATATATGAATTTATTTATTTTCTATTTTATGAAATTTGACTATTATTATTATTTTCTGTATATATTATATGAATGTGGTCTCATATAAGTATTACTTAATACTGTATCATTCTGAAACAGATTGTAATAATTCTCAATAAATAAATATTCAGTTTAGAGGAAGAAAATTTAAATTTAAATATCAGCATTTAAGCCCTGTCAGACTATTTCAATCAGAAATAAAACCTATATGATATTAAAACCCATTTCATTTCAAATCAATATAGCTAGTTTAATCAAAAACCGATTTGAGAAAATCGTCAAAATGTGCTAAGTGCGTGCTATAAAGTGGCTCTTCTGGTTAGCCAATTTTGATTAAAACGTTGCTGTAACATCTCGGGCGTATAGTTGTCTTAAATATGAAATTCAATTTTCGTACGACTTTTCATTTTTGCGCTAGACTTAACACACACACACAGACCTTTTTTCGGAATTTGGTTATTCAGACTCAGGGGATCCTAAAACGATTATTTCCGTCGAAAACTGGAATTCGCAAATGTTCACGATCGCAATACTTTTCCTCACTATATATTTCTTATAGAGGCTAGCCCATGGTCGAGGGTTAAAACCCGACAGTCAGCTCTAGAATTTTTTTAACAGAGAAAAATCCTCGATGATACCGTCCTTTGAAGGGGACGTGAAATGGTCTAATTACTAGAGAAAAGTTAGGACTCCCACTGTAGCATCGTCCGATTAGCCATGGTGGCATATAAGTGACGTTAAATGATTTAACAGAAAACAAACGAACGTTAGTATATTAGTTTTCAGCCTTTTTCGTCTAACGTTTAAAGTAAATAGGCAAACATTAAAGTTATCCTAATACCGCTTTAGATGCTAAACGCTCGAGATGTGAGCAATATCCTTAGCGCTGATATCAATCGGTTACTAAAGCTGATAAGCTGATCCCTTAATCGGCCTGCAGGCGAGCTGAGGTAACCTCCTCATTAACGTCTGAATTAATTAGGACTCATCTATGAAACTGTACTCAGTGATCGAGTATTTGAACAGTTGTCTGAACTAACAATAAATGGCTGGGTCTGCCATCCCCGTCGATTCTGCATCGGTGTGTTGTTGTTTTTCCTTTAAAAAAAATTGCGAATAATTTAAAATATCTTATTGTCAATTATTATTCAAATTGGTGATTTTATTTTCATTTGACATCTGATAATTTTCATTTATGACTTCATGAATACGAATTCTGTAAAAAAACAAAAAACAATTATACTTTATCATACTTTTTTAACAGTAAGAATAAGAAAATATATGTAAAGACGAAGAGGCTGTGCCTCGTACTCTATGGGTGTCCATCGGAGAGAGATAATGCGGTCCATTATAAATAGGTTTCGTAACCCATGGGCAGCAGCGATGTTGACACTATTGAAGGTGAAGGGGTAGAGTAAAAAATTTCCTAATAATTTATGTTGGATTTTCCCACAGTGATTTTCTTTTTCTTTCTCTATTAAAATACTGATTTATTCTTACTAACTAGAGACTGATCCAAGGGATTGAGTAGAAAAGGCTAAAATAATATATTTAAACTATTTATTATATATAATATTATATATAATTTATTATATATATATATATATATATATATATATATATATATATAAAATATATATATATATATATATATATATATATTACAATGAATAGTTCGTTTAAAACACTACAACAGATAATTTATTTGGTTTCATGTTTTTGGTTCTCTGTGATTTAGTTAAATATAACAACCCTGTTAGGCTTATTTGAAGTTGGTTAGATTAAATCTTTTCCATCTCCTCCACTCTCCTAAAAAAAAAACTTTATTTTTGGGGAAGCTTTGATTTTTTAAGTTTTTTTTCGTCTCTGAATCTGCCACTCACTCACGATGGTCTGTCAAGGTGTATCTCTCAGTTTAATATCCTTTAGGATTTCCAAAATTTTGTATGAGTTCAGTATACAAGGGATGACATGGAAAAATAACTTCATAATAACTAGGTTCCTTAAGAATAACAAAATTGTTACTAAGAAAAACATAAACCATGTCTGGACAAACCATAAAATTTAATTTTTTTTTTTTAAATATCTATTTGGTCTATCGAAAAATGGCGACTGGCACAGTTCTACTTACGTATTGCTCTATGTTAGTTTCCTTCTCATCAATGTGATACTGCTTGAAAATGCTTCAAACTTTGTAAATCGTGAGTGGTTGCACTGATAAACACATTAACGAACACATATCACGAGGTGAGTGGCAATTAGTTCGATAGACAATAATAGACTGGTGGCCGTCCTAGGCTGGAGATAAGGCCTAGGCTAGGACTTACTAATCCTCATCTTTGTTTACAAGGTCTCGGTCGGCAATATTGACATTTCCGACTTCGTAACCTAGACATTCGTCATATAAACTTTTATGTTCTTCCTGTTAGACTGTATTTTAATATTTTATTTTTTATGTTTTGTGCTTTTTCTCTTTTTCCAGGACTTTATTTTTATTTTACTCAATCAGAAATGTTCGTTTTGTTTTACGTTTTCTATGTATATGTATATATTGTAAATAGTTTAGTTTTAAGATATTTACGTTAATTTTCTATTATTAGTAATTTATATAAGTCTATATAACTTTTTTTTTTATTTATTATTTTTTTTTTTATTTATCTCGCAATATAAGGGGACTTTATATTTATTTTTTCTATTGTATTCATCATGGATTTAGATAAGACTCTATCTTATGATGAATCAGGGGAAGAAACGCCATTCTCTGAGGTTAGCGAATCCGACTCCCAATATTTAACGCGACGTCAGAAACGCCATAGGAACAACACTGGGTCCGGCGGTAATTCGCCAAACAAAAAAAAAAATAAATCGGCCAAGTCCAAACAACCGCCAAAATCAATTCCTTCTCCGCCAAAAACTCGCAGCACCACTGCAGCCAACCAAATTGAATCTCCGGCGCCTTCCGTTTCAAACGCCACACCACTTTCAAACGCAACGTCTTCTATTACGAACCATTCCGATTCAGCCAACATTTCAAACCAGCCTCAAGGATTTTCTGATCCCGAGCCACCTCCTATCTATGTTTCCAATATTATTGATTTTATATCGTTTGGTGATGAAATCGCCGCTCTCATCGGACAACCGAACTTTCAGTGTTATTCTCGACTAAGCGATATCAAAATTAATACCACCACAAAAGACAATTACAAAAAACTGGTAAGTTATTTGAGTTCAAAAAATTATGATTTCCATTGTTATCAGTTGAAACAAGAAAAATCTTATCGAGTGGTTTTACGCGGGCTCCACTCATCCACTCCCACTGATGCAATTAAACGAGGTCTGGAAGAAATTGGGCATCACGCACGGAACATCTCTTCAGTGACACACCCCACAGGAAAATACCCATTGCCATTATTTTTTGTGGACCTCGAACCAGCCAGTAATAATCCGGAAATATTTCAGGTGAGAAGGCTGGTGTACTCATCCGTCCGTTTCGAAGAGCCTAGACAAAAAACTACTATTGTTCAGTGCACCAAATGTCAAACCTTTGGACACACTAAATCATACTGTTTCCACCAGGCTAGGTGTGTTAAGTGTGCCGGACCTCATGCCTCTGCCACTTGCCCGAAATCTCAGACTGAGCCAGCAAAGTGTGTTCTTTGCGGGGAAGGCCACCCGGCTAGTTATAGGGGTTGTGTCGTTTACAAAAGCCTTCTTCGTCAGAGATCACAAAATTCAACTGTAAAAAGAATGGATCAGAAGATACGTCCTCAGGTACCAGAGTTGGAAAATTTGTGTGATTTTCCTGAAATTCCAAAAACTGCTAATATGATCGCTCCACAGCAGCCTGCCACACCTGCATCCAGAGTTCCCACTGAAGAAGCCAGGAAATCTCTCTCAGAAGTCACCGCTGTAAGAAAGCAACAAACTACCAGTCAGGCGCCTCCGACCTCCCAATTCAAACCTCCCGTCTCCCGTCCTAAACCACAAGCTTCCCGTCAACAGACCCCTTCCCAAAATCTACCCTTACGGGTGAAACTCCCTCCTGAGCATCCTACCAAAATTCCTGAACGTCCTTATAATCCACCAAATCAGCCAAAGCCCCAACCTCTGTTATCTCAGCGGACTGAACAGCTTCATACCCCACGGCGAGTTCAGCTCCCAGCCAATAATCCAGAACCAATAAACTATCCACCCCAGGTATCTTATCCACATCAGTTTCCTAATCAAGATCCTTCCAATATATACTCCATCCTTGAGTCCTTTCTCTCTGATCTCAGAGCTACCATCCAACCACTGATCACCCTTCTCACCAGAGTCCTTTCGCAAGTTCCATTTAATCTCGAACGATGAGTGTAAAGCCCCTAGCGATTATCTTGTGGAATGCTAATGGCCTGCATAACCATCGTGACGAACTGGACTTATTTCTACATGACAACCACATAGACATAGCACTACTTACTGAAACTCACTTCACACAACGATCAAATTTTTACATACGTGACTACATCACTTATAGATCTGACCATCCCGACAACACTTCCCATGCTGGATCATGCATCCTTATCCATAAATCCTTACCACATTCTCTTATTCCTTCTACTCCAACTGATGCCATACAATCAACATCGGTAATCATTTCAACTCGTCCTTTCCATCTTACACTCTCAGCTGTATACTGTCCTCCTGGTAACTCTCTTTCCTTTAACCAACTTGAAACCCTCTTCCGATCCTTAGGACCGCGCTTCATTGCTGGAGGTGACTATAACGCTAAACACCAACGATGGGGTTGCCGAACATCCAACTCCCGTGGTAATGTCCTTTCTCGCGTCTCTAACTCCAATTGTTATACTATCCTTTCTCCTATGAGCCCAACATATTGGCCAACATCCCTCAAAAAACGTCCAGATATCCTTGATATATTTGTTTCCTCTCAGATATCTTCCTCCCAATCCACAATCAAAACCCTAAATGACCTTTCATCTGATCATAGCCCAGTTCTGCTTTCCTTGCACTCGAGCCTTGTTCCTAAACCCACCATTCCCACTCTGATTACAGGACGAGTAGACTGGGACGGATTCAGAAGTGACTTGGAAACCAAACTGGACTTAAAAATCCCACTTAAGACTACACATGATATTGATATAGCCGTTGAACAACTGACTGACTCAATTAGCAGTAGCATACTTGACAACACTTTGACCATTAATACTACCAACTCACAGGAGACTACCCTGCCACAGCACATTCGAATCTTATTAAGGGAAAAACGCAGGGCAAGATCGAAGTGGCATAGGACTAGATATCCATCAGACAAAACTTATTATAATAAACTGACTAACAGACTGAAAACAGAAATCAGAAAAGCAAAAATTCAAAACTTACTCAACTTCACCGAAAAACTTACTATTACAGACAGATCATTATGGACGACGACAAAAAAGCTACTGAAGTTCAAAAACTGTAATCATCCACTCCTAACAGAATCCCATGTCTGGACAAGATCTGATGAAGAGAAGGCCCAGATATTCGGTGAGCACCTTTTTCGAACCTTTAATCCACATCCAGATGTCCATAATCCTGGTCACATTAAGTTTATAGAAGATGAACTAGATATCCCACTCCAAATGGCCCTTCCTCCTAAAGCGTTCCATCCGTCAGAAATATCTAACATTATTCAGAGTTTACCATCCCGCAAAGCTCCTGGGCATGATCTTATAACTTCCCATATTTTAAAAGCACTTCCTCGAAAAGCTATCCTCTATCTCACTTACATATATAATTCCGTACTTCGTTCCACCTACTTTCCTGCCTCCTGGAAATTATCCATCGTCAAAATGATACCCAAGCCTAAGAAACCGCCTGAAAATCCATCTTCTTACCGTCCCATCTCACTTCTACCAATCATGGGTAAAATATTGGAAAAACTTATCCTAAAACGCCTGTACCCCATCCTTGATACTAATTCCATAATTCCTGATCATCAGTTTGGATTCAGGACGTCCCACTCCACTATCCAGCAATGTCATCGTGTGGTGGACGTTGTCTCGTCTACATTGGAGCGTGGCTTGTATTGTACTGGAGCCTTCCTTGACGTGGAACAGGCCTTCGACCGAGTCTGGCACCCGGGATTGCTTCACAAGCTCCGCCATTTCCTTCCCCCTACATACTTCCTTATTATCCAGTCCTACCTCACTGGCAGATCCTTCAAAATCAATCATAATAATTCATTTTCGTCCATTTTTAGTCAGTCTGCTGGTGTTCCTCAAGGTAGTATCCTAGGACCCATCCTTTACACAGTTTTATACAGCTGATATCCCAACCCATCCTAACACCTTCCTTTCTACCTATGCTGATGACACTTGTGTGTTATCAGTCAATACTGATCCAACTATTGCCTCTCAAACTCTCCAATCCCACCTCAGAGACCTTGAAGTATGGTGTCAGAACTGGAGAATTAAAATAAATTCCAACAAATCCAACCAAATTACATTTACCCTTCGTCGTAAACCTATGACTTCCTGCCCTACTGTCTCCTTCAATAATACTCCTCTTGTCCCGGTTGAACAGATCCGATATCTAGGACTGCACCTTGACAAACGACTCACTTGGAATCCTCATACAAGACTGAAACGACAAGAAGCTGCACGACGTTTTCGACTACTTCAACACTTACTAGACAAACGTTCTAATCTTCCACTTAACTACAAAAGACTCATCTACATGACTATCATAAGACCAATATGGACTTACGGAATTGAGCTCTGGGGCTCTACTAAACCATCGAATTCTTCTCGTATCCAATCCCTTCAGTCCAAAATCCTTCGTAAAATCCTCAATGCTCCTTACTTTGTCACCAACAAACTCATCCATAAAGACCTTAATGTCCCATATGTTGCTGATTTGGCCCGTACGAGGTATCAATCCTTCCATGACAAACTCCATTCCCACCCTAATCCTTTCGTTTCAATCCTTTCTTCCTCTTCAATTCCTGACAATCCTCCGAGGCGTCTGAAAAGGAGATGGCCCCGGGACCTTCTAGTTTAGAATATTTTTAGAGTTCTTCCATTGGGAAGCTTCTCTACATGTGTTTCATGCCTTTTTATGTTTCATTCAAATTTACTTGTTGTATTACTTGTTATACAGTTGTAAATTCCAATAAATAAATATATAAAAAAAAAAAAAAAAAAATATCTATTTATTGAAATTTACAACTGTAATTTATATTACAACAAGTAAATATGCTAAAAGAAAAATCACATGAGACAGACTTGTAGAGGAACAACCCAACGGTAGCACTCCAGTAACTATTTTAAACTAGAAGATCTCGAGGCCATCTTCTTTTCAGACGCCTCGGAGGATTATCAGGAATCGAACAGGAAGCCAGGGTTGAAACTAGTTGGTTAGGGTGGGAAAGGAGTTTGTCATGGAAGGATTGATATCTGGTTCGGGCCAAATCAGCAACATATGGAATATTTAGGTCTTTATGGATGATTTTATTTGTGACAAAGTAAGGAGCGTTGAGGATTTTACGAAGGATTTTGGATTGTAAAGATTGGATACGGTAAGAATTCGATGGTTTAGTAGAGCCCCAAAGCTCAACTCCGTAAGTCCATATAGGCCTTATGATGGTCATGTAGATGAGCCTTTTGTAGTTAAGTGGAAGGTTTGAGCGTCTGTCTAGTAAGTGTTAAAGTAATCGAAAGCGGCGAGCAGTTTCTTGTCTTTTTAGTCTTGTGTGCGGATTCTATGGGAGACGTTTGTCAAGGAGGAGTCCTAGGTAGCGGATCTGTTCAACAGGGACAAGTGGAATATTATGAAAGGACACTGTAGGACAGGATGTAATTGGCTTACGACGAAAGGTGAAGGTTATTTGGTGGGATTTGATGGAATTTATTTATTTATTTTTTTTTAAATCAATTATTATTTAGATAGATGCAAACAGAAAAAAACCCACTAATAATAAAAATGAATAAAGAGCATCATCTTAATGTGATTGTAAATTTTAATAAGTTTATTATTTCTCTTACCAAAAAACAAGTATTTACATTAAAACTTCGCCATCAGGACGCAAGAAAGTATTAGAAAATAAAACATTTGAATGAATTTAGAGAATAATCATTAAAAAGGAATGAAAATCCTCAAGGGTATTTCTCCAGGTAAGACAAGGGCTATCCAATGTTTTTTTTTAAAGGATTATTATGGTCTGAATTGCGTGTTTTTGTTTCCAGTGAATTAATTTTGATTGTAGGAGACATTAGATGGTGGAAATGTTGTGAGGGATGGTTTAATACCTTTATATACGAGTATGTATAACCGTCTTAAGAGGATTGAGGTAATAAGGGACTGGTTGGAAGCGTAAGGTCACGCCGAATACCCTTTCACCCGGCTGCCTTCCCTAAAAGGGTTTTAGTCCCCTGTCCTCGAGGATATATTGTTGCCCTTTCCATATTTATCTCCCTCTTCTGATTGGTTAATATGTACACGGCATCTGTTTCAGGGCCTCTTAGAGGAAGGCTTCGTGCTGGAGATAGTGGCGTTGAGTGCTTCGCCGAGATAGCTTAGTGTATGTCACCAGTCCTTGTCAAAGGGGCATTATGGATGTTTTATCCTTGATTATGAAGCTGAAGACATGTGTATGGTTGCACTAAAACATAGCCTGGTGGTATATAATAACTTAACAATGCTAGTTATTTCGAACGGATAGAGTGTATAAAAAAATCTGGTGCGGGCAACACACGACTTTCAATCAATGAAAGAATTTTTAAAAACAGTTAGATATAAAAATACGTGAAACTATTAAGGAATTAATTAAATTGAATTTATATAGAAACATGTGTTTTATTAAAAAATCTATTATATTATTATCTAAAATAATCAGTTAGTTTTATCGGCTTTTTATCACTCTCTATTAACTTTTAAAACTTTGTGTATGAGATCATATTTTTTCTAAAATCATTAGCTTTCTAACGGTATATCATACATGTATATTACTGTTCTTATGTTCAAAAACGGAACATTGCATTAAAAATTTGTTTTTCTGTTTTCTCCTTTAGTTGAGTATCGAATTTATTCAATTTATATATTTACCAGTTTTTCATCAGCGTTAACAAGATAATCTAGTTATTATTATTGAATCTACAAAATTAAAGGTACTTTAGGGGAAGAAAATTTAAAATATCGGCATTTAAGCCCTGTCAGACCATTTTAATCAGAATAAAACCTACATGATATTGAAACCTATTTAATTTTAAAGCGATATAGCGATTTTAATCAAAATCGTCGGAACCGTTTTCGAGAAAATCGAAAAAAGGTGCATTATGCATAGTATAAAGTGGCTTTTCTGGTGAGCTCATTTTGATGTAAAATGGTTTGTAACGTCTCGAGCGTATATTTGTCTTAAATATGAAATTTCAGTTTCATAGGACTTACCGTTTCCGCCCGGGAGTTACCAAACACACACACACACACACACACACACACACAGACAGACCTTTTTGCGGGACTTGGTTATTTGGACTCAGGGGACCCTAAAATGTGTATTTCCGTTGAAAACTGGAATTCGAACATTTTTTCGATCGCAATACTTTCCCTTACTATATATAGTAAGTGAAAGTAAAAAATGGCCGTTTTACTACTTAATATTTGTATTAATAATTCTTTGATATAAAATGCAATTAATACTCTAAGTATAGTTCATTGCTATCTACCGTTCGATAGCTATCTGCTAGTAAAATTCTCCATCCCACGTTATATCATTTTTTAGGATGGCTGTGAAAGAACTTTTCGTCCACAATTTCAACTTCCGCAAAATTATTAAATTTTTCTCTAGAAGAAAATGGACCATGGATTAAAATAATCAGTAATCCGATGGTGTGAGGTCTGGACTATATGTTAGATGAGGTAAGGATCCGAACTCATGAAATTCTTAATATTTTTTTTTTTTGTTCGAAGGAGAAATTTGATGATGAACATCATTTTGGTCCATCAGAGCATGATGACTTAGCGTTCAAGCTTTTTAGTAGTTTGTAGTAGAGTTCAGAATTCATAGAATATCCATCTGGAAGGAATTCACAATTAATAACACTGTTATTAATTTACCTACTAAAAAAACCCGCAAAACATGGAATATTTTTTACATTATTCTCTTGCAGCATCTGGAAAATAAGTGTGACCGCGATCTTGCCATTGTTCATGAGTGTTCGGATTTTACCAATAAATCCACTTTTTTGTCACCCAGAGATGACAATTTTCCTGTAAAAGAGGAGTTTTTAATAAATTTCCAAAAAAAATTCTTAACCGCTGATTGCTGAGAAGGAAGTTCGTGAGGGATCAGTCTACCACTCTTTTTCACCTTCCCCATGGAGAGTAGATTGCGACGAACTATTCGTCACACCACACACCCTGGTAAGTTCGCGATTACTTGGACGGATTTTATTAACAGAACTCCATCGATATCCATGATTGGTCGCTCGGAGCTATTCTTCATTTCTATTGTTTCATCTCCACTGCTAATTCCTTTAGACCTACGACGCGCATTGCCCCGGGCATAGCCACCTTTCCCTTTATATTTACTAATTTCAATAGTTGCTTCAGCGGCTATTAAATTCTTTTTGCAATAATGCCTTAAAATTTACGAGAATTTGGTAGGACGTATGCTTCTTCTTTGAAACAAATTATTGGTATCTGTTTGTAAATAATAACGAGTTCTTTAAAACATTGCTTATTATCAATATTAAGCGATTTACCTACCGTTTTTCGGCTTATAGACGTATCTTCCTTACCATCGTCTAATGTTAAGGGATATTAAATATTTCATTGCACTGTTCCTATTTTAGAAACACACTAGGCGTAATGGCATCTACTGTAGGAAATGTGGAAATACTTTCGCTTAGAAAGTGGTCAGCTAATGAATATTTAGTATTTGATGAATATCCTATATTTGATTCCTACTCCGCACCTAATATAACCCAATTTTTATCTATAATCAATAGTTTACATTATAGTAATACATCCAGAAATTACGGTTATATTAATATATTGTTATGCATATTATGATGCTATTCAGATATTGTTTTCGGATTTCCTTCAAGACGATTTTACGGCAATGAACGTTGTTTCGTGCAGACAGGAGCCTCAACTTCCGAGGTGCTGTCTCCTTGGCACACTTCCGCTCCCTGACATTGTGTCGGGTCACGCGACGCTCATTAATCGATTCGCAAACGATGTATATTTTTATCTTGATCCTTAGTGTATGTCCATATATATATATATATATATATATATATATATATATATATATATATATATATATATATATATTTTTTTTTTTTTTTTTTATTTATATATACTGCAAGGCATGCCTAACTTTCTAGAGGAACTGTTGAATGGTTTAAAGGTACACAATACAACTAAGGAAAGATTCAGGAGGTCTCTGAAAATAAATATATTTTGTTTTAAATCTATTAATTATTTGTTTAATATTTCTAATTATTAAGTAATGGAAACGGCTCCTGGAAGTCATCCTTCTTTCATCCTTTCCCCAATTAGGTACTAAATACGCAGCGAAGAACAACTTAAATCGTTAATTCACTTGCTGTTTTGCACTACCTATTGGGGGTTAGAGGACAGGAGATTAGGAATAGTGGACAATAGTAAAGTTGTTACTAGCCTTGACTACATGGCAAATAGGCAGGATGGGCTAATGTGCTTTGACACACCGCCTTTGTTGTCAATGTCAAGGCTGTTTCCTCTCTGCTCACTCTTACCTCTTTTAATCTGTCATATATTATTAAATATAACCACGGTTTAACATTGATTTATTTACATATAATGATAATAATTTTTTTTTTTTTTTATGGGACAAGTCGCTTCAGAATGATATAAACAGTTTATGCTTAGAAATGGCTCAGTAATGCCCTGATGATGGCTCACAAGCTTGAGCCGAGACGTTGGCAAAATTAAAATTTTTCAAAAAATGACTGATTCCTGATTATTTCGCCTATAAAAAAAAAATTCTTGGTTATTTTAAAGTATGGATTTAGTAACTTAATCGAATTGCCTAGTAAAAACCCTTTTTATTTTTTTTTTATTTTGTCATTTCATTTATTTTTCTTTTTTTCTAGACAAATATCGTGCCAAATTTTAATGTAGCTTAAAGTTGAGAGTTTATGTACTCTGGTGATATCACTCAACTTCCGATTACACACTTATGAAAATATATAATTTATTTTTTATGGAAATTATGTTTTATTTTACAGGATCATTACACGTACAGATGTTTATCAACACTCAAATAGAAGCTCTATAAATGCACTATAAAGTGTTATAAAATGTCTTCCTGAGAAGAAATGTACATCAATATTTATTTTTTACTGTTTCCAAATTTTTTAACTGTGCTAAAAAATCTTTCTACTTAAAGAAAAATAAAAAAAAGATAAGAAAAGCGAAATGGTTTAAATTAGTTTAAGAAAATCTATCCTTATAATTGGGTTTTTGCATTGCGATTTTCAATTCATTGGAATAATTGACGAACATAAACATTTAAAATGACTTCTTCAAACTAAATAAATGTCTGTTAAAAAGCATGAATATGTCGCTCGAGTACCTTGCCTCTGGTTATTTGTTCCCTTATTCAATGTAACTTTTATGCTACTGTGGCTAATCGGAACATTTTAATACTCAACATAAAAAGTTTAACATACAATATTAAGTTAATTCCATGCCTGAAAATCATAGTTTTTTTTTTTTATTTCAGGTGAGTGTCCAGCTGTCACAAGGTCCATAAATCATGTAGTGTACCACGTTACAGGTAATAAATTACTTACAACTAGAACATTATATGTTCATTTTCAAATCGAAAAAGCAGAATTGAACTTTAATAACATACATCATTAATATTTTCTCTTTTCCAGGTTTATTAACTTGTATTTACATTTTAGGAAATTTTTAATACTTACCTTACGACCTTCTCTTATCCGATTTCTAATAAGTAATTTTTATTTATGGATTTTTTTGTTCTAATAATGAAAAAACACCATGAATGTGCTGTACAACACAAAACATTTTAACATTGATCACAGTTAAAAATTTTCCATTTTTAAAGTATTTCTTTTTTATTCAATATTCAGTTTATCTCAAAACACATTTCTTTCTAAAATATTACACTTTTCTAAACTTAGAGAGTTATATCATATTATTTAAATATTTCAACGTTTAATTTTGGATTTTTTCGATATGGTAGTTCATAAAAACATTACTTTTGAAGTAATTAAAAAGAAAAATCACTTAAGGTTAATTATGTCCTAAAGGTTTGTAAGTTAGCTTATTTAAATTATTTGATGAATTCTCTATCTTCTTTTTCTTATTTATTTTTCAAAAATTTATTATAATGATATTTACAACTCTATTTACAAAAAAACAAAAAAAAGTACATTACTTAAATATGATCAATCACCATACGGGCTTGATACAGACGCTTGAAGAAACTACCCAGTGGTAGCACTACAGTGTTAATTTAAATCAGTAGATATCGAGGCCATCATCTTTTCAGCCCCACGGATTACTCAAGCTTTCGAACGGTATATTATACATTTTTATTGTTTATACCTATTTCTGAAAAATTATTTTCAACCTACAAAAAAAAACAAAAAAAAAAAAAAGAAAAAAAAAAAAAGAAGACCTTTCTAAATATCATCTTCTCTTTTAAGCTTTATAGTATGTTTTCCTGTTGGTTAAAATATTCTCCAGTTTATTTTAAGCTAAATGGATTACTAAACTATCATTGTATTTAAAATAGTATAATTTATTTAAATTGTTTAATTTAATACGGATAGTAATTAGTCTAATAAAAACAAAGCGAAGTTCTTGGGAACGAGCTGATTCCCAGAAAGCAGCAGGAAACCGTTTTATTCATTCTATTTTGCATCCAAATGAAGGGATTTAATATTAATCCCTTTTTTCCTCGTTATAAACTGATGAGCACTAAATTCTGTGTCCAATGAATAACAGATGTAAAAATATCTAGGCTAATAAATATAATTGGATAATAAGCCAAAACAATCGATTATTGCTATTAAATGTTTTTAATGATTTAATAAGCCAAATACCCTTTGTCCAATTCAAATACAATTAGAAGATTAGAAAGAATTCTCATATTATGTTATAAGATGTGTTTTTTAATCATCAAGAAGTTGGTAGATTCTGGTTAAAGCAAATTGTATTAGTTTATATGTTGCCAGGGTATGAATCATAATAGGTTTATTGAACATAAAATAATAAACAATTTGGTGCGCCCAACACACGACTTTTAATTCTGTTGTTAAAGCTGATTAAAGCATTTTCAAATACAGTAAAAGTAATAAAGAATTAATTTAATTAAATTTCTATAGAAACATGTGTTTTATTAAAAAATCTATTATATCATCATCTAAAACAGTCAGTTATTTTTATCGGCTTTTCATCACTACTTATTAACTTTTACAAGCTTGTAAATAAGATTATATTTTTTTCTAAAAAAATTAGCCATCCAACGGTATGTTATACATGTATATTACTGGTCTTATGTTCAAAAACGAAAAATTGCATTAAAAAAATATTTTTGCAGTTTTCTTCTTTAGTTCGATAACGAATTCGTTCAACTTATATATTTACTTGTTTTTTATTAATGATAACAAGATGGTTATTTGTATCTAATAATAATAAGGATCTAAAAGATTAAAAGTAGTTTAGAGGAAGTAAGTTTAAAATATCGACATTTAAGCCCTGACAGACTATTTAAATCGGGATGAAACCTATGTAGGTTTCATCATGTGATATTAAAGACCATTCAATTTTACATCCATATGGTGAGTTTAATGAAAATCGTCAGAGCTATTTTCGGAAAAAATCGTAAAAAGGTGCAAAATTCATGGTATGAAGTGGCTCTTCTGGTTAGCTGAAATAGTTTCTGTAACATCTCGAGCGTATAGTTGTCTTAAATATGAAATTTCAGTTTTATAGGACTTTTCGTTTTCGCGCTGGACTAACCACACACGGACACACAGACCTTTTTGCGGGACTTGGTCATTCATATTCAGCTGACCCTAAAACGCGTATTTCCGTTAAAAACTCAAATTCGAAAATTTTCACAACAGGAATATTTTCCCTTACAATAGATTTCGTATAGTAAAAATTGATATCGTCATAAACTATTTTTATTTTATTTTTATCTTATATTAAATAAACGCAGAATTAGTGCTCCTAAATTATTACAAAGAATGCTATTATGTTTAGTTTTTGGCGATGAACTGAAAAAGTTCGGAAATTCGACGGTTTTCTACTTCCATTTCTAAAATTTGCTACATTTTTTTACTGGAAAGATTACTGGGATAAATAGTTTTTACGGTTCAATTTATTTTTTAAATAAATATGATCCTTAGCCTTCCATGCCCAAAGTCGAGGGTTCATCCAGAAAACCCGCAGCAGAAAGCCTTAGGATTTTTTAATGGAAGTAAAAAATCCCTAGTCGTGACGTTCTTTGGAGTAAAAGTAAAATAGTGGTCCCTTGCTTGTGCGATATTAGGTACTCCCTTAAGATCCCTATCCTTGTTAAATCTCGATAGGCAACATTTAGGACTCCCACGATGTTATCGTCCGATTACCTACATTAGCATTAAGTGACGATAAATAATTAAACAAAAAAAAATGTCCTTATTTATTGTTAATATTTACCTGTGTGTCCGTACCACTTTTCTTCTGCTTAAAAATGTTTTTAATCTTTACTGTTAATGTAAAATCTAATTTCCAATGATGGATGGTAAAAAATGCCTTATCATTAGACGGAGAAAAGTGAATAACCTTCTACAGCCTTGAATAGCATTCGATGAAAACTGGTTATTCAACGCTATCTCTTTCTGACCTGCTTTATATTTCGAAACGGTTCCTGGAAATAACTTCATAGAGGGGTCGTAGATAGAGGAATTCCATGCTGGAATATACGGCTGAATATAACAGGAAAATACACGATTTCTTATATAGGTCAGCTGTTTTAGATCGTTAATATCCTCTTTGATAATAGTATGATTATATACTCCCGTAATTTATCTCGTCTTTTTTACTTCCACTCATCTATATATGGAATATATAGTAAGAGAAAGTATTGCGAACGTGAAAATTTTCGAATTCCAGTTCTTGAACGTATATAGACGTTTTAGGGTCCCCTGATTCCAAATAACCAAGTCACGCAACAAGGTCTGTGTGTGTAGTAAGTCCAGCGCGAAAACGAAAAGTCCTAGGAACCTGAAATTTCATATTTAAGGCATCTATATTCCCGAGATGTTACAGAAACTTTTTCATCATAATCAGCTAACCCGAAGAGCCACTATATATTTTGCAGCTATTTACGATTTTCTAAAAAACGGCTCTAACAATTTTGATTAAACTCGCTATATCGATGTAAAATTGGACGGGCTTTAATATAATGTAGGCTTCATTCTGATTGAAATAGTCTGACAGGGCTTAAATACCAATATTTTTTTTTTAATTTCTTCCTCTAAAGTAACTTTTTAGATTTTATAAAACTGGTCATATCCTCTGATTACCATTGCTAAAAACAGGTAAATATATAAGTTGAATGAATTCGATATCCAACTAAAGGAGAGAACTGCAAAAATATATTTTTTTTAATGCAATTTTTATTTTATTGAAATTAAGAACAGTAATATACATGCATGTTATACCGTTGGAATGCTCAAGTTAAAAAAAAAAAATATTCTGTTTTACGTTAACTTTTACAATAGTATGTATAAACTATTGTAAAAGTTAACGGATAGTGATGAAAAGTCGATAAAATAAACTGATTGTATTAGATAATAATATAATAGAGTATTTAATAAAACATATGTTTTTATTAAAATCGATTGAAACTAGTGGGTTAGAGTGGAAGTGGAGTTTGTCGTGGAAAGATATCTGATTCTGTCCAAATCTGCTACATATCGAACATTAAGGTCGAACATGGATGAATTTATTCGTGATGGAGTAAGGAGCATTAAGGATTTTTCGAAGGATTTTGGACGATAGGGGTTAAAGACAGGAAGAATTTGATGGTTAAGTAGAACCCTAAAGCTCAACTTCGCAATTCCAGATAGGGCTCATGATGGTCATGTAGATGAGCCTTTTCTAGTTAAGTGGAAGGTTAGAGCGTCTTTCTAGTAAGTGTTGAAGTAACCGAAAGGAACTGTGATTACGAACCATTATCAGCGTCTGGTAGAATCGATAGTGTTCTTCACTCGTCGATTATTCAATCGATATGCGTGTTATTATCGAGATTATAGGTCAGTCGCATTAATCTGTCGTTATCGACATCATGTTGCCGATATATTATTCCGAGCAGTTTCCGATCGGAGTGACCTTCATCTCAATGAACGGAATGTCGCCTTCAAATTGTGTTATACCAAGGACTATTTTGCATTAAAATGTTGGGAATATGACCCCGAATCACTAGAAACAAGTGCATACAGCTCTTATTATAATAATATATACATTATGTTTACCCATTGAAACATATAGTTCAATAGATAACATCTTATTTCATACACAGAAAAAACTGAAGCAATAATATTTACAAAACGCAGACCTAATCTTCCCTCTACTATACAACTCAATAGCGCAACGATAGCCATTTCAAAATAAGTTAAGTATTTAGGAGTCACCCTGGACTATAAACTACTTTTCTAACATCACATAGGCAATAAAATAAATAGTGCCCGTAAATTATTATATAAAACGTACCCCTACTTTAATAAACATTCAAAATTAACACTAAAAAACAAACTAATTTTATATAAATCTGTTATCAGTCCTATAATTACATATGCATGCCCAGCCTGGAGTCTTATAAGCAAACACATATTAACAAATTGCAAGTACTACAAAAAAGATGCCTAAGAATAATTAATAATTATCCACGATTCACAAAAATAACTACCATGCACAAAGATCTGGACATCCCTGCAATACAAGAATTTATACACCAATAAACACAATCATTTTTCTCAAAATGCCAACTGACTGACGTTACCCTTATAAAACAAATTGGTAATTATACTAAACTATCAACCTCTCATTGCTTGTTGTGACTCCAGAGGAGAAGGATCTCAGCTATCAGCTAAGTCTAGCATTTAAGATTCTACTCATATTTTTTCTTTTTTCCAACTTCTTACACTTTTATTTCTCTCATAACATTATAATTAGAACAAGGAGCTTTTATTTTACTTATAAGTAGTATTTTTTTTTTTTTTTTTCCCCTCTTATTTTTTAAATTGCTATTTTTTATTGTGTTTTTTTTGTACTCTTATTGGGTTTCCGTACAATGGATGACCCAGACGATCCTAACAGCCCTTTGGCTAAAAGAAAAAGGCCTCGGGGGAGAATCAAAAATCCTCCTGAGAAAGTTCTGCTTTCCGAAACGCCCAATATATCCCCTTTATTTCTTGTCATGAAACGAACCGATGAGGACGACTTTAAAAAAGTCTCGCGGTTTTTATAAACAAATTTATTACCGGTCTCGTTGGGGAGATTAAAAGTATTAAAAAACTGCGTGATGGTTCCCTCCTCGTCGAAACCTATAGGGGCAATCAATCGACCACTCTATTAAAAATTAAGGATTTTGGGGGCCAATTTCCCATCGAAGTAGTTCCTCATAATACATTAAACTATAGTAAAGGAATTATCAAAGTTTTTGACTTCCAATATTTATCTATAGAAGAAATTAAGAAAGAACTCTCTCATATCATTAACGATATCGTTCGTATAAAAATAAAAAAAAACGGAGAAGAAATAGCTACCCACAGTTACATAGCGACATTTTCAACTCCTATGGTACCAAAAACTATTAAAGTGGGCTTCCTGACTGTTGACGTCACGCCTTATATACCTTCGCCACAACGATGTTTTAACTGTTTAGGATTTTACCACCCTACGGCCCAATGTAGAAAAGAATCTGTTTGCATACAATGTGGAAAAAATAAGCATGGAGAAAATTATCGTTGCGAAAATCCTCCTCATTGTATTAATTGTAATGGCCCGCACCATGCACTAGACCGTTCATGCCCGATATTTAAAATTCAAAAAGAAATCAAATCCATTCAAATCAATAACAAAATATCTCTAAATGAAGCCAGAAAAATATATAAACTTAGAAATCCGACAACTTTCGTTAAATCCTTCGCGGCAGTAATGAAAGAAAACGAAACTAAAATTATGACGAAAGAAATCGGCATTCAAGCTGATCTCCCTTTTCTGTTTATTGAGCCTAAACATATTATTAATACCAAAAATACAAGAGATAACATTACTAATACCGAAACTTATACTTCCAACAAAAACATAGCCGGTTATCTAGAGGAAAAGATAAGACGCTCTCCGTCCCCACTCCTCCCCCCACCACCGACTCCGTCCCAGAACCAGCTTAGCCCTCGTAGGACAAGGAGCTTATCTCTACAACGCCCCTCCACCTCCTCTCCCACCACCGCTCCCTCTGCCTCCCACCCTACCCCCACCCTTCCTTCTCCGGCCGCTCTAGGCAGCCTTATCCCATCGCCTATCTCTGCAGAGAACACACCTTCCACCGCCCCCGTCGCTTCGATGGGAGGAGCGGCGGAACATTTATCCGTAGACGATGAGGGTTTCATTAAGGTCAAAAACTATAAAAAATCAACAAAAAAGAAAAATGACACTTAATCTAATATTGACTCATAATACACTTCTCATTACTCAATTATATATTCCTATCCAATTCTGTTTGTGTGTATGTATATGTGCCTTCTATATCTCTGGGTATATATGTGTGTATCCACATATGTGAATACTGTATGTGTGTATGCGTATATCTATTTACTAAGGATGCCATTATGTATTTTTATTTTATTTATTATTATTTTTTTTTATTTTTTTTTTATTTATTTATTTTTTTTTTTATTCTGCCTGCTTCTGCCTATGTACCTGCCTATACTACTTTATTTACTTATTATTTTATTGTGTTTATTTTACGTCTCGCTATTTTATTATAATTATATGCCGGTGTATATGTTTGTGTGTATATGTCTGTATGGGTGTGTATATATGTATGTGTATGTATATATATATATGTATGTATATGTATATACACATATAATTTTTCTTCTTTCATTATTATTTTCCCCCTTATTTATCCAGCCATTTATTATCACAACTATTTTATTTTCCTTACTTATCTCTTCTCCTTATTATTTCATTTTTTACTATTATTATTATTCTTATCTATTACAATTTTTTATAAATATATTTATTTATTTTATTATTTTTTTATTTTATTTATTTATTTTTTATTTATTTATTTATTTTTATTTTTTTTTTTTATTTATTTTTATTTTTATTATTTTTTTTTTTTAAATTTATGCTTATTTATTTATTCCTTATTATTTATTATTTATTCTTTATTTATTTTACTTTATTTATTTATTATTTACTTATTTTATTTTATTTATTATTTTTATTATTATTTATTTTATTTATTTATTTCTTTATTTTTTATTTCTTTATTTTTTATTTATTTATTTTTTATTTATTTATTTTATTTTTTTCATTTATTTATTTTATTATTCTTATTAATATTATTTTTTGTTTGTTTTGTTTTTGTTATTATTACTATTTATCTTCAATTATTTATTGTCTTGTCTTGTATTTATTGTCCTCAAAATCTAAAAAGATATGTATTATTTCCTCTCTCATGTGTAACTGTCCTTTCCATATATTTAAATTTACCACTACCACCACTACTTATTTGTTTAATTCTACCCTATCTTACCTGTTTATTTATTTAATCCTATCTGCTATAAACTATTATTTTTTTAATTACTCGTCATATTTTGTTTTATTATTTTTTTCTCTTCCACTTATCATTATGGTCATATTGCCTCCTGACTTTTTAACTGTTAGTTGCCTATCAACAATTCTTTCCGACCGGAAGTGCATCCGTTCCGATGAGTCTGACCAATCTATCAAATTATCTTTCAAAAGTAACTATATTCCAGCACAAAATACAATTATTACACATCTTCTTTTATCTTTTCTAATTTATTTTTTAGTCTCCTTATTAACATATGAAGATATATTTTTAATTTCCTCTCTCATGTGTTGCTTTCATTTCCATATATTTAAATTTACCATTACCACCCCTACTTTTTTGTTTAATTCTACTTTCTCTTATCTGTTTATTTATCTAATTCTAATTACTATAAATAATTATTTTTTTAGTTACCAGTCGTATCTTGTTTTATTTAATTCTTCTTTTGCACTTCTCTTTATGTTTATATTGCCTCCTGACCTTTTAATCTCTTTCGATCATATCTCTCAAAATGGCGATACTTCAATGGAACTGCAATGGCTTAAGATCTCATTTCAATGACTTAAAAATTTTAATTCACGATAATGAGGCAACTGTCATTGCTCTTCAAGAGACAATGCTAAAACCAACGGACCCCTTTTCTCTAAAAAATTTCGAAATATACCACAAAGACGGACCAAATCAGAACCATGGTCACCACGGTGTCCTCATAGCAGTGCACAAATCCGTTTACTCCGAATCGATCCCTCTCAACTCCCGGCTACAAACCGTAGCCGTTAGAGTATATCGAGACTTTCCGTTAACCATATGTACTATATACCTCCCTCAGGATCCTACAATAGACACCAATCAACTCTTGGATATTTATAACCAATTACCTCGTCCTGTACTTTTTGTTGGAGACATGAACGGACACAATCCTCTTTGGGGTTCTCCAAATATGAATATCCGGGGTAAAATAATAGAAAACTTTCTAGACACTTCCAATCTCCTACTTCTCAACTCCGGTGACCCGACCTTCCTAAGTTCCAGCTATGGGACATATTCAGCTCTTGATCTGTCCCTCTGTTCCCCTTCCCTATATAACGACGTAGACTGGACCGTCTTGCCCGATCTACATGGTAGTGACCATTTTCCCTTGCTGATTAAAATGAAACATGTTAAACCTACTCGTATAACTCCGAAATGGATGCTCCATAGAGCGGACTGGGATCTCTTTGCCTCCTTAGCTTCGGCATCTCGAACCCCTCCTCATGAATTGACCATTGATGAGGGTTGTTCAACTATCACTAATACGATCATTCGTGCAGCTAAAGAATCGATACCAATGTCTTCTGACTCACCAAGAAGACCACCCGTACCTTGGTTTAACGATGCTTGCAGGGAAGCGATCAGAGATCGTCGAAAAGCGTACAAAAAATTCCAAAAATGTATGACCTCAGAAAATCTAGTAGAATATAAGAGGCAGAGAGCTCTTTGCCGAAGAATAATCAATCTGAGCAAAAGCGAATCATGGAAAAAATATATAAGCTCCATAAATTCGTCAACGACGTCAACTCAAATCTGGAAAAAAATTCGTAAGATCACTAAATCCTCTTCGTCAACACGTTACACCATCCTCATCAATGGACAACTCTCCGACGATCCTAAAACCGTCGCAGATGCTTTTGGCAATTTCTTTTCTGAAATCTACACCTCTGGCTCAAGCAATAACGATTGTGAAGTCATAGATAATGTGAATAGAAGTATACATGATGACTCCGCCGATTATAATATCCCGTTCTCAAAGTGGGAACTAAAAAATATTTTGTCCTCCGTTAAAGGATCCACTCCTGGCCCCGATCTGGTCCATTATGATATGATTAAACATCTACCTAGCAATACGCTTACATGGCTGCTTAATTATTATAATCATGTTTGGTCCACGGGACAATTTCCGAATTTCTGGCGTCACTCATTTGTCATCCCTATTCCAAAAAATGAAAAAGATAAGCGTTTACTCAACAGCTATCGCCCCATATTCCTCACTAGTTGTTTGAGCAAAATTATGGAGCGTATGGTAAACAAAAGACTGATGTGGACGATAGAAAACAACAATTTGCTTCAACCATTTCAATCTGGATTCCGCAAAGGCCGCTGCACAGTTGATCACCTAGTCACACTTGAAACCGAAATCCAATACGCCTTTATCAATTCCCAGCAACTAATAGCCATATTCTTCGACATGACTAAAGCTTTTGATAACATTAACCATTCAGTGATCCTCAGCAAACTCTCGTCCAATGGGATACATGGTCATCTATTTCATTACATACAGGAATTCCTTCAACATCGTTTCTTTAGAATTAGGATAGGATGCGAACTGTCTGCGAACCAAGAACAGATGAAAGGAGTTCCACAAGGCTGTGTGCTTAGTCCGACTTTGTTTTGCCTCGCTATCAACGAACTGGGGCTCAACCTACCTCGAGGTGTCAAACCGATGCTGTTCGCAGATGATTTCGCCATTGCCTGCCGTTCTGGAAACATTACTACTATACAGCACAAGCTACAAGACGCTATTAATCGCATCAACAACTGGTCACATTCCATTGATCTCGAATTCTCCTCCGAAAAAACCAGAGCTCTCCATTTCAGCAGGAAAAGAAATACTCCCGCCTCTCCTACACTTTACCTCGGAAATTCTCCCATTCTTTATACAAATAGTCATAAATTTTTGGGGTTGACGTTCGATAAAAGACTATCATGGGAACCACACGTTTCAGCACTTAAATCGGCTACAACAAAAAAACTTTCTATATTAAGATACCTTAGCAATACTTCCTGGGGATCCGATCGCTCTACGATGTTTAAGATCTACCAACATTTAGTTTGTTCCAAATTAGATCATGCATGCTTTGTTTATGGATCGGCTCGTTTTCGTACTCTAAATAAGCTAGATACAGTGCACCATATGGGCATCAGAAACGCAACCGGGGCCTTCCGAACAAGCCCAGTTCTTAGTTTATGCGCCGAAGCAGGTATACCTCCGCTTTTATTTAGAAGAAAAAAACTAGCTGTGAACTATATATCGAAATTAATTCTCCAACCTGATCATCCTACCCATAGCTCCATATTTAAACCAAAATTCACAAATGCTTTTAGAAACAAACCTAACTCAACCCTCCCTTTAACAGAAAGAATGTCTTCCGCCATCGATTTCCTTAAAAGCTTACCTATCTGCAAACCAGAACCTCTAAACCCTCCGTGGCTTCACAAACCCCCCAATATTATGCTTGACTTGTCACGATTACTCAAAACCAATACCTCCCCTTCCGAATACAAAAATGAATTTACCACTCTGCTCCATACTCTTCCGGATACCTTTTTAATCTATACAGATGGATCAAAATCAGAAGAATCTACAGCCTGCTCATTCGTTACACACAACTCGACACACAAAATAAAATTACATAAACTATGTAACATTTATACTGCAGAGCTTCAAGCAATAGTTTCAGCTTTACACTACGCTATGTCAGTTCCCTCACACTCAATTACCATAGTTACCGACTCACTGAGTGCCTTAAAAGGTTTAAATAGCATGTACTCTCCCCAACCTCTCGTCCTAAAGATACACCGATATATCCATATGCTCCGAGAATTGGAAAAGACAGTATGCTTTATTTGGATCCCAAGCCATGTGGGGATAGTGGGTAATGAGCTGGCGGATAGGGCCGCCAAACAGGCGCTCACCCTTCCGGGTCAAGGTGTAGCTATCCTAACACCGCGAGATATGTCTCAGCCGCTCCGTAAGGAAATATCGGCTGCCTGGCAGTCCATGTGGGACGAGAGTCCTGCTAGCAAACTGAAAGTCGTCAAAACAAAAGTGGGGCCTTGGTCCTCATCATGTCGCTCAAACCGCAGAGAAGAAGTTGTCCTGGCCAGATTAAGGCCACACTAACATGACCCATCTTCATCTCATTACCAAGCAACCACCTCCTAAGTGCCCACATTGTAACAGTATCCTGACCATCAGCCACATTTTAGAAGAATGCCTTTCTTATAGGACAGGTTTAAACAAATTTGGGCTTATACCTAATATATCCTTCATACTTTCCGATAATGAAAACAACATCTCGGCGCTGTTCAGGTTTCTTAAGAAACACCTACTATTTAATAAAATATAGTCTTTTAATTTAACTTATCTTTATTTTTTTAATTATTTATTTATTTTTTTTACTATTTTATCTAATTATTATACGCCTAGTTTATTAGTTTTGATTAATTTATTTATTTATACTTAAAGAGAACTATAGGCGTTGATGACCCATGGGTTTTACGCCTCAAAACCCCAAACAACAACAACAACAACTATCAACCTCTAAATATAGACATAAGAGAACTAAACATATACTGTTATAAAATTCTAAATTACTCAATCCTATCATATGATTTTAATAATTATAAATTTGTTTAATTATTTATTTTAATTTTAATTTCTATCTGTTTATTTAATTTATTTTTGTTTAGTTTCTCTTTTTTTGTTTTCTTTTCTTAGTTGGTTTTTTTTAAATTTTTACCAGCAATAAAAACAATTGATGTACAAAATACATTTTAGCAAATAAGTAGCGCATTGTAATGGATTTCCAATCAATGTTTTTAAAACTGTGCAGATGTATTCTATACAAATAAAGATTGATGTTGATAATTATAATTATAAAAAATCTTATTTCATATTGAAAAAATAATAGCTAAAGCCTTAAATATAAATTTAAAAAATATAACATAGAGTTTACCCACAGAGATCATGTTATAAAAACATTTATAGTTATCAACACTATTTATGGTTATTTATATTTAAATTATATCATTACTATTGGTAATAACAAAAACAAAAAAAAAAAAAACGAGGAATAGATGTATAATATACCGTTGGAAAGGTAAAGAGTTTAGGAAAAATATTATGTTATACATTAAATCGTAAAACTTAACGGAGTGTGAAGAAAACCCCATAAAAGCAACTTATTTTCGTTGATAATAATATAATAGATTATTTAATAAAGCACATGTCTATCGAATCATAATTTAATTAATGCTTTAAACTTTTTACTTTTACTTACCTGTTTCGGGTTCGCGAAAAGAGAAATTTATGTTGACCGCACTGTCACCTACAGAACCAGAGCGCCCCCAGCGGTCGAAAAGTAAAACAGAGAAGTTGCAGGTCCTGGATGGTTGAGCCACAGTTAGCTCTAGTTTTTCTCAAGTTCTGGTCCCTTTCAATTTGCTAACCCAATTCCATAAATTACCCCTGGCCATCAAGTTAAATGTACACTTTTCTTTATAATATAATTATTTTTTTTTTTAACATTCAGTGTTTCTTTTATCTAGGTCCCCAGCCTTCATTCATTCAGTTTAAATTTTCAATACAGCCCACTTCTATTCTAAAAGGAGTGATCATCTTAATATTTAGTTAGATGTGATTACTTTAAACATTACCTATATATTTCATCTCTAACTGAATTTGAAAATACTTAAATTGGTTTTAACAACGGTTGGGCGCATCATATTTTTTATAATAGATACTTGATAAAGTCTCTCCTCTCTCACTCCCAAAAAATAAACAAAATCAGAGCCTTTTCTATAAAAATAATTTATTATTGTAAAATAAACTTCTAAAAATATTAATATTAAATATTAATATATAAATCATTAATTATACCGGCCCTCCTATACGGAGCACCGATGCTAACTAATATATCACCAACCACAGCAAAAAAGCTCCAGCAGTTTCAAAATGGAGTGCTGAGACGAATAGTGAGGCATACTTCTCTACAGAGGACGAAGACAGACCAAATACATGACACCTTCGAACTTCCGACTGTGACAGAGTTCATCTCCCAGAGACATATAAAATTCTTTGATAGCTACGGTACTGCACGAACCCACTGTTTAACACACTGACTCCGACAGGACGGCTACAGCGCTGGCAAGACTATGTACGGACCCTCAGACTAGACTGAGAAACCATAACTTGACTAACTGACTCAGAAAGACTAGTGAGCCCCATCACTAGACGTGACTCCCATTCGCTCCCATATACCGAACATTTTTGTATCCTCTCTCCCCTCTTATAATGCATGTAATGCAGAAAAAGAGATCCCATATTCCTTCCTCTATTTCCGATTTCCAATCCCCAACTCCCATGGGGCTTAGAAAAAAAAAAAAAATAATAATAAATAAAATAAAAATAAACTTCTAACTCACATAGATCTTCCAGACTGTGACCTTTTTTTTTTTTTCAGATCCACCAAGGCCATTGTAAAGATTCCGTGACCTAGAAGTAATCAAACTGTTATGCACTCCTTAAATTATCAACAACGTGTCATTTTCAATTATTTGTTTATTTTTAGGTCATATACTTGGTGATCGCTATACAAAAATATGGTTCGGAAAATAATTTACTCTTATGATAAGATAATTTTAGTTACATCTTGAATATTTTGACAGTTTATTGGAAGACATTTAGTAACTTTAAAAAAATAAATAAATAGATATATTATTTTTGAATAAAAAAATACCTCTAAATAATTTACATTTTAAATAAAATGCAATGAAAAGGATTGTGGTGAAGCTCTTAATAAATTAATTTAATGCCAGGCCAGTTTTATTCATAAAATCAGATGAAATCGAAATAAAATTTGAATAGTGATTGACTACATAAGATATAAAAATTACATAATCCAGGCATTAAAAATAACATTATTACACGTATATATTTAATTATTACCCCTAATGTAGGGAAAATTGCGTGCAGCGGTGGCGTGTGGCCAGAAGAACCTCACGCTAATAAGTGTTATCACCTCTGCTAAATAACGACAGGGCACGCTTAATCGATTATAATAAAGAAATCGATACTAACTGTAATCGACGTATCATTAATATTGTCGTTTTGTAGTATGTCAGATTACCTGTAAATGTTACGTGGTCTAATACCATTCAAACTAACGCGTTGTTCCTTAAATTAGTTTTTGCTCTATAAAATTAATTTCCTTTAAAATTTTGTTTAGGTTTAAACATAGCTCTAAATAGTTCAAAGAATAGAATAGCATAATGTTTTATTATAAAATATATATACATCATTACTTACATTGTTTAACTATTATCATGGCTTAGTCTTATTTGACCGTTAGTTTATAGATATATCATATATGAAAAATAAATACATACTTGTTTAAAAACGAGTTGAAACGTTCATCTAACTGAGATTAAAAAAAAAAAATAATAATAAATAAAAACTATGTATTTTGTGTTTTATCCTCAGCAAAAAGTCTCAGCACTATAAAACACTTTTTAGTATTTATATTAATCAGAATAACCAGTATGACGCATACTTTGTTTTTGTTTCATTTATTGATTATGTTATGAACTAACGTTTACTAGTTTTGTTTTATTAATTTAAAGTCACTTCATGCTGATGTGGCTAATAGGACGATGCTACCCGTGGGAGTCCTAAATTTTGCCAATCCAGGTTTAATTAGGATAGGGATCTTTAACGAGTACCTGATATCGCACTAGCTAGGGACCACATATTAATGTCCCCTCCGAAGGACGGCATAATTAAGGATTTTTTTATTTCCATTAAACAATCCTAGTGCCACCTGCGGGTTTGACACCGGGGCCTTGAGCACAGATGGCTATTATGCTAGCCACTATGCTATAGGTGACCCCCAACGTTCACTAGTGAACCATGCACAACTATATTACACGCAAATAGCCTCGTAAGAATTTGTGTATTGTGAAAGCAATATTTATTTTCAATTTCACGTTTTTTTCTCTCGCAATTTCGACATAACGAATTTGTAGTTAGCTTAAGCAAGTTACTGACTTATTGATTGTTTTATTTGTCAGTTCCCTTTGTGTTTGTCTCCTAGTCAGAAGATTAAAAGAAATTTCTTCTTGAAGTTTTCATTTTCTCTGTGTAGTTGTCGGGTTTTTTATTCTCTTCATCAACACCAATATCTATTGCCTGGTCAAATTCATATATCGATTACTGAGGTTTTTAAATTATAATTTAACGGCTTCTCTGAAGGACAGCAAACATCCTATTATCACATCCATAACATATCCTAGCCATCAGCTAGATTTGAACTCATGTTATGTTTAATCTCTTGGAAAACATACTCCCAATAAAATTAATTAATCAGTTATTTTAACCATTATCAATAAGCATAGCGGTAAGGGAAGTATTGAGTTGTGTGTTTATTTGCACTCAGTCCATCTTACCGCCTTCCTATTTTTAGACCTTCTATTTACAGCCACTCTTCTCTGATAATTGGGCTTCTCTATTCTTATATTTATGTCTTAATCGATTCTGAAATAAATTAAAGTGCTAATCATAATTACACTAATAATTAATTTAAGCATCACTATATCATACCATCTTAACTATTAATACTTCCTCTATATTCCTTAATTGAAGGAAGTAGTTAGGAAATTGAAGGTATACCACACCTAACACAAAAAGGTAATTTATCACATCTTATTAACTTATTTTTAAAGCTCTTTACAAATTTTAAAATAACTAAATATTCTAAAATCATAACTAGCTTGAACCATTTAAACATTTTTTGAGTGTCTTGATGCGATGGTAAAACAGTTCGAAACAGAGCGAAATTTGTTGGTACAGTTACTAAATTTACTTAAGAACCCTACTTTATGAGTCATATATTTAATAGAATAAAACCTTCTAAGATTTTTCTTAACATACTTGCTGATTATAATGTCAAATGCACTGCAACTGCAATTTAATAAAACGAACAGGAATATCCTTAAACAATATGGCTTCAAGAATATAACAATGCCTTAATCGATATTTGAATTAGTGTTTTTTTGATCACTTTTATGATAAATGGAAAAAAAAAACTTTACCACTACACACCTGGTAGGGTCACCTGTGATATAGTGGCTAACGTAACAGCCTTCTATGCCTAAGGTTCTTGGTTCAAACCTAGCAGGTGACCCTTAGATTTCTTGAAGAGAATATATAATCCTTGATCATGGCGTCCTTTGGAGGAGACGTAAAATGGTGGTCCAAGGCCTATGCGATGTCGGGTACTCGTTTAAAATCCCTATCCTAATATCCAAAATTTAGGACTCCAACTATAGCATCGTCCCATTAGCAACTTTAACATAAATTAATAAACAATGGCGGTAAATTAATAAACAATACCAATAACTATAAACCATGAGTGGTTCATGACTAGACAAGCCTCAGGAAGGTCATCACACCCCAAGGTCTTCCCACGTCCAGAATAAATAAAGAAACATGGTGAGAGTAGAGGCTGGTGGAAATCCGTGAGAGCGATGTCTTGTGCGAGTTCACGAAAGTAGCTGGAGAGGGGGTTACCCTATTTTTTGAAAATAAATTTTGTATAAATTTTAATAAAATCCTAAAATATCATTAAATATTATTTTTATAAAGATAAAAAAACTAAAAGTGTAATATATTTTTTTTTAAATGTAAAAATCCATTTTAAGAAATAAAAAATTATTTATAGTAAAAGTTAAACAAAAATCAAAGATAAAGTTTTATAAAATGATTGAAGTTTTATGAAAGTGATTGGATATTTATGAAAGTGATTGAATATTTACGAAAGTGGTTGAATATTTATTACAATACGTTGAAATTATGTGACAGTGTATGATCATTCACTACCACCGACATCACATCACAAATTTTCATATTTCACTTTCACCTACTCTCACCGTGTATCGCGGCCTTTATCCTGTCACAGCGTTGTCCCAACTCGGGGCCAGAAGGTTTTTAGTCCAGTACTCTCCCACTGTAATACAGCGCTCTTTTTATATTTTTTTGATATATATTCATTTATTCCGGTGACATCTTTTCATGCTGAAGCTTTCTATGAAACATGGATGTTCTATTGGCTGATATATGAATATGATGTATGAATGCTGATGATAAAAACTCTTTGTTTAATTTATTGTATTCCTTAACCCTGCAAAGACACCTTTGTCATATCGAACTCTGGATCAATAAGGTATAAAGGTGAACGAAGCCAAATGTAAACACGTAACATTCACACTTAGACCAAAAATCCACTCCGCCAGTTTATTTCAACTCAATACCAATTCCTCCTTCAGATACAGTCCGGTATCTTGGCTTACTATTAGACTAAAGATTGACATGTAACCCACATACAAGACTTAAAAGACAAGAACTTAACAGATGACACGGACATTTATACCGACTACTCAACAGAAAATCTGAGATTACAGTTAACAAGAATATTATTAAGCAACAAGACAATGCTGAAGCCTATCTGGACCTACGGACTTGAACTGTGGGGGACAGCTAAACGTACTAACATCAAACGCATTCAATCCTTTCAATCCAAACTCCTCCGAACAATAGTAAATGCTCCTAATCGTGTCACCTACCATACCTTAAACCACGACCTAAATCTTAAATTTATTTTAGATCTTATTTCATAAAAATTCTCCAAATTCCACCAGAACCTTAGCCATCATCCTCTAGCTTAATCCCTTTCCAGGTGCACACATCCTTACTAAACCTCTGGAAGGTTGAAACGGCAGTGGCCCCGCAACCTCTTGTAAATATGTATATGAGTTCTAGATTCTCCACTCAATGTGCTATATGTTTGACGTGTATATAGGTACGAGTGATTTTTAGGCTTTGTATATACTTTATTGATTCATTATTGTATATATATTTTATTATAATTGTATTGCTATGTAAGTAAAACACTGGTGGGATTTTAGCATTGTCAACTACTATTAATTTATTTAATGTCCAAATAAATTTTTTTAAAAATTAAATATTAAAAAAAATATTGTATATCTAAAAATCATCGAAGGGTGTTTATAAGGATCGTCCATTACTTAATAAAAATGATACTGTTTCTAGGCCTAATATCAACCGCCTGGTTGTTCCCTCAATTAAAGGTAACCTAATAATAGGTGGTTAAGGTTGCGCAATGGGGAGTCTGAACCCTGGGTCGATCCCCAGCTGATAATAAAATAATTATCTAACCGAGCCCGCATAAAAGCACAGTAGAACTACTAAATCATTCCACTCCCCCTGGTTAGTGTTTATACCAGAGAAACTAAGGCATCTACCCGGTGAGAATAGCCCCTACAGACTGACAATGGCAACTACGCTTCGGTTCTGGATGACCCATTTACTTCCTCTTCATTGGAGTTCCGCGTTCCATCTCAGCTTTAAACTAACGGAGTTCTAAGTCCTTCGCGATCCTTGCAGTTTTTTTTTCGTTCCTCTTCCATATATTGTTAGTTGCAATTAAGTTCGTCAATTTATCACAAGAAATATTTTTAACAATCCTTAGGTAATTTTTTGTTCCTTTAGTCCTAATTTTCCTCATTCCTTGTAAATGCCCGTCATTCCAAAGTAAAGACTTGCTTCCGCCTTCAATGAGTAACACCGTGAGAGAATACCTCTCACAAATCCACTTATATATGACTCGTTTAGAATCCGTATCCGTTATGTACTATTTATATGAAAAATAATTTTATTCCAAAAGGTTATATAACACAAGAGTGAGTACTATTTAGCAAACATAAGATTCTACTAGTCCTAGAATATATAATATGCTTTACGCATGTTCTGAGGAACGACTACAATCCGCAAAACATTGTACTCAGTGGATTACTGAAATTTTTAAGTACAATATAGGTACCATTTTACTATCAGTTACTGCGTGCAAGTTCTGTCTGTGCAGTGCGTGAGTGCTTCATGTTACTCGCCAAAATTTGAGAGCTTACGTTTCAAGATGCGCAGAACCCGAAAAAGGAGTAAGAAATATATCCGTCTTTGTTCCGTACGCGGCTTTTCGGCGAAACCTCTTGACGAAATTTTCCGAAATTCGGCACAAACGTACCAGGCCATCCGACTATGATCCTAAGACCTAAATTTAATACAGAAAAAAAAAGAATCATTGAAATCGGTTAAGAAATATCACAGATATACCGTTTTAAAATTAACAGTGGTGATAGACCACTTTCCTTTGATTAATTTATTACTTTTTATATTAATTAATTGCCTGTAAGCTGTTATATAAACTTTTATAACCTAATATGGTTATTTAGAAATAATAAACCATTTTGTAATTATTGGCAACGTTTTTATTATTAAGATGGATGCACTCGGTAGTGTGTAGATATGATTTTACATGAAATCAATAAGTCTAAGAATGGAGGATCGTAGAGTGAATATACTCTTTCCCGCTTCTTGTTATATAATCGTGGGCCTATCTTCGCAGTCATGTACGAAGACATTGAAGACCCTAGAATAATGAAGAGGTTGCGGCATCGCATACGGTATCGCAACCACACCTTTCTTACGGATGTATAGTGAGTGCTATTGAACCTTATATAAGAGAAGTCTCAAGTGGTTTCCTGATTGTTCGAGAACTATCGAATCTCACAGTCGTAACCAAAGGAAGGCGATACTTGATTCGATATTTTGTGAGACTTTAACACTCGTAATTTTGTCGAAAAATCAAAATCAATTATTTTAAAGACCATAATATTTTCTTACTTTATTTTTCTTATGTGGACAATGAACGTAAAACTATGAATTATGTATAAATTATAATTGAATTATCTATAAAAAAAAGTTTCTATTAATTTTATAGTACTTGGGTACTCATTGATAGAAAAACCGAATAGAATGATATTTATCACATAGAAATCACAAATGCCGTGTAAATATAATGGCTCACATGATTGGCAGAATTAAAAAAAAAAATCTAGTTTTCCTCAGTAGGATTGTGACTTTTACTTGCACTGTAAAAATGTATGTTTTGAATAAAGACATTATTTGATTTTTCATGGTTTCTCTATCTCAACTAGTGACAGTAAATACTACAACTAATTTTGTTAATGATGTTTGTGTTTACTAGCCATTTATATATGTAAGTGCACTGCGGTGCTGAATGAGGACTATTTTTCTTCATGATATACTTAGGCATTTTACTTTCACTTACTATATATAGTAAGGGAAAGTATTGCGATCGTGAAAATTTTCGAATTCCAGTTTTCAACAGAAATTCGCATTTTAGGATCCCCTGAGTCCAAATAACCAAATCCTGCAAAAAGGTCTGTGTGTGTGTGGTAACTCCCGGGCGGAAACGGTAAGTCCTATGAAACTGAAATTTCATAATTTAGACAACTATACGCCCGAGACGTTACAAAATCTTTTTCATCAAAATCAGCTTACCAGAAGAGCCACTTTATACCATGCATTTTGCACCTTTTTTCGATTTTCTCAAAAACGGTTTCGATGATTTTGATTAAACTCGCTATATCGCTGTAAAATTTAATAAGCTAAAATATAATGTAGGTTTCATTCTGATTAAAATAGTGTGACAGGGCTTCAATGCCGATAGTTTAAATTTTCTTTCTCTAAAGTACCTTTAATTTTGTTGATTCAATAAAAATAACTATAATATCTTGTTAACGCTGATGAAAAACAGGTAAATATATAAATTGAATGAATTCGATGCCCAACTAAAAGAGAAAACTGAAAAATATATTTTTGTTTTTGAACATAAGAACAGTAATATACATGTATGATATACCGTTGGAAAGGTACAGATTTTAGAAAAAATATTATCTCATACACAAGCTTTTAAAAGTTATTAGAGGGTGATGAAAAGCCGATGAAACTAAGTGATTATTTTAGAAAATAATATAATAGATTTTTTAATAAAACACATGTTTCTATAGAAATTCCATTTAATTAATTCTTTAATGGTTTCACTCATTTTTATCTCTAACTGTATTTGAAAATTCTTTAATTGATTCTAAAAACGGAGGTAAGTAAAAGTCGTGTGTTGCCCGCATCAGATTTTTATATCTAATTATGAAGCTTGGGGACTTTTAAAATCGTATTACTTGTAGGTAGGGAGTTTACATTGTCCTCATTGTCAGATAAACTGGCCCCTTCACAGCGAGGTAACCAAGATCTACTATTACCTTCCGAGAATACTTTCTATCCTATCTGTCGCCAGGGTCCGGCATTGTCTGCTTTGCGTCTTAGAAGAGCTTTAAAGATCTTAACTGTTCGGAATTTTTTTCGAATTAGTGAAGGAATTGTTTTGCGGCCTTTTATTTACGTTTTAAAATAGATTCAACTTGCGTATACAGGGCATATAGAGCAGGACTGCTAAAAAAATTATAAAGATGATTGGCAGCCAGATAAATATTTAAGAGTAATGTACAAAAACAAAATTAAAATGTAAAAAAAATTACATGGCAAAGACCCTTGAAATCCAATGTTTGGACCACTTATTTAGAAAAAAGTGGCTGTTGATCATATCTTGTTAGTTCTTGCTTGTATTATATTTTGCATCGTATGTTCTGTTTATGCAAATGAATTATGATTGAGGAAGAAAAACATTTAACGTTCAAACACTTTAGTTAAATAACTAAAATAATTCTTTGCTGTATATTTCCCTTAACTTCATGAATATTACGTGATTCCCTTCTGCGTATATATTTTTTTATTTTTAATTGATTTAGACAAGAAATCAATTAAAATTTTGAAGAAAAATAAATATTTGTTATGATTTAGTAATCAGTCCGTCCGATACACGTCTGCCTCAAAACACTAATTGATCGAAAAATAAAGTTTTTCGATCAAACTAAATAATTAAATGTTCCCTCACCCCCAAATTCTGTAAAATCTATTAATTCATATTAACATTTTAGTAAAAATAACCGACTGACTGATTACCATAAAATAACCTCATTTTTTCCTAGCGCCTACAAACTATGTAACGTTCTTGCGTAATTGTTCCTAATTCTTGACTGACACACTGACATCCTTTGCCGATAGTTGAGCTACTACCGAAACGATATAGATTGATTCGATTTTTAAAAAATCTGGTGCTCACAACACACCACTTTCATTTACCTCCTTTGTTAAAATCAATTTAAGAACTTATAATAAGAATTACACTGAGTTTCGATAGAATTAGGTGTTTCATTAAATAATTTTCCATTTTCTCCTTCAGTTGGATATCAAATTCGTTCAGCATAGGTATTTACCTGTTTTTTATCTTGCTAACAAAATGATATGATTAATTTTTTTCGAATCTACCTAATTAAATGTACTTTAGTGAAATGAGAATGGTTCACTGTGTGTATACAGAGGAGAAGTTAGATGAGGGTGCAGTCAGATTAACACACAGAAACTTAATTTTAATAGTGCTAACGATTCAGCCTAAATTTTAGGATTTATTCAAGGCTATAAAACAAAAGATAACAATTAGTAGTAAAAAACAATATGTAAAGACGATAAGTAAAAGAAATTATACTGATATTTAGAAACAAAATGAAGCAGTAGTTATGTTAATTGACAAATGTTATAATAATTAGAAACAAAAGGGGGAAAAAAAGAAACTATTTCATCAAAAACGGGAACCAGAAGAGCCACTATATACCTAGCATTTTTTTTTTTTTGAGTGATTGCAATTTACGGTTGTATTTACCAATCGATTTGTTCATCTCCGATTTTCGAGGACCGATTTAGAGTGCTGGATTTCACTGCCCATTCCAGTTTTATTATCTCTTGACCTCTATTTCCAAGAGATCCTCTTCTCCTGCTGTTCTGTTCGTTTCCGAGGAAACGCTTCAACTGGGAGCTGCTTCTAATTCGACGAACCGACTCCATTAAGTTCGGCTCGAGTTCGATCTTTGTTCCTTTAATCTCAGATTCTATGAATTGTATTCACTATTTATGATTCACTTGATCGTCATACTCTTGTTCGAAAATTTAAAGGTTCTACATTCAATTATTCCGATGAGTTTTTTTATTTGTTTTTTTCGTTTCAATTTCTCATCCCCATTTTATAATGGCTTTAAAGCTGATGGGAATAAATAAATTCATGGAAAACACTCAGCGTACACGATAGAGACAAAAATAATATTCTACTCATCTCTTGTACTGAAATCACTCCAAAATGTAGGTATTTAAAAAAAAATCTTAATAGTCTTATATATAATAATAGTAAAAACATTTTATGTTTTGAGAATATTATCCAATGTATATTATCTAATGTATATCATTGACAACATTAAATTAAACAGAAAAAAACATGAATGGGTTTCTAACAAAAAAAAAAATCAAACCTTTTTCAAACATTTCGGTTAAATAAAAGTGTTAGAAAATAAAATTGTTTTAGTGTATTAATATCAACTTTCATACTATTGATATACAACGATTATACAAATATTAAAAAATATATTTATTGTATTTCAATAATTTGGTTGGCCGCTGCCGTTCGAAACACAGTCTGTGTAACTCTTCCATACTTATGATAAGACTAATAAACAGTTGAAGGTGATCGATACATATTTCCTGGTAGCTGATATGAACTATACTGACCAGTAGGCAGTCAGGGCAATTGTTATCTATCTATTATTGCAATAAATTTAATAAAATTTTGAATGCATAGTAAATCGCAGCGAAGAAAAAATGTTGTACCGCCTCAAACTCTACTTATTATCTCCGTAATGCAATCTTTTTTTCACTCCTACCTCGCCTATTTAAACTGGAGGTTTTCTCGTGTCAGGGGTCGTGAGGGCGGGGGATTAATGTCGCATTAAATGCCACCTGCATCCAGACGCCTCTTAATTATATCAACCCAAGTTCTAGTTTATCAGGTTAATCCACGCAGCCTCCACGGTACATTAGAAATTTAATCATTTAAAATATTATAATGTAATTATAATATAAAATAATATTAAATAAATATTCTCAAAATTATAATTCTAAAACCATTCAAACTAGTTCAATCTCTTTTTATTTATTTATTTTTTTTTTTATTTAAAAGAAATTTATAACTGTATTATACAATTGAATAGATTAAGTAGATGTAGTAATAGATCAAATGGGCGTGATACAGGCATGTGAAGAAACTACCCAGTGGTAGCACTTCAAAGTTTATTTAGATAAGTAGGTCTCGAGGCCATCGTCTTTTCAGCCGCCTAGGAAGA
The DNA here is from genome assembly GCA_023052935.1 of Piezodorus guildinii. NCBI lineage: Eukaryota > Metazoa > Arthropoda > Insecta > Hemiptera > Pentatomidae > Piezodorus > Piezodorus guildinii. The sequence continues at coordinate 38,432,996 of CM041294.1, forward strand.
TGATCAGGAATAGGAGATGAGAGTTTGCGGACGAGTGGGTTGGAGTGGACGGGTAATTTGGAATAAAAGGAGGAATATCTAGTTCGGGCTAGATCTGCGACTAATGGGATATTTAGGTCTTCATGAATTATTTTATTGGTGACAAAGTAAGGGGCGTTTAGGATCTTTCGGAGGATTTCAGATTGCAAGAATTGAATGCGGAAAGAATTGGATGGTTTGGTGGATCCCATAACTCAATCCCATATGCCCAAATAGGCCAAATGAATATAGGCCAAATATAAATTAATTTTTTGTAGTATGTGGAAAGTTTTGATCGTTTGTCCAGTAAGTGTTGTAGTAAGCGGTATCTACGAGCTGTTTCTTGTCGTTTCAGTCTAGTGTGAGGATAAATCTCTTTTAAGTTAGTTTATTTCCAATTATAATTGAGATTTACATTTTATTTTTTAAACCTATTTATTTATTGGTTTTCGTATAAAATTCGAGTAAAATATTTTTACTTTAATTATTTCTTCTCGATGACTAATTACGTTCCAAATTTCCAAAAAAGTTCCAAAAATACTTCAAGACCTCTTGGTTTGACACTACCGTGACTGTGCCCTTTGTTCGACTTTCTCGCCGAACGAATCTTATTCTAAAAGGCTGGAAGATTATTTCTGCCCATCCTTCGTAGAGTTTGAGGTGAAAGTACTGCAAGATCTCTTTTTCACCTGTTGCAATGACCTCCTGCCCCACTGCATCCTTTAACAATATCTTGCTTACTCCTGTTGAACAGATCCGGTACTAAGGACTCCACCTTGACAAACCCCTTACGTATAATCTCCTGACAAGACTGAAACGACAGGAAACTGGTTATACATACCGATTACAAAACAACATTACTCGTTAAACGCTCAAAAGTTCCTAATTACTTTCAAAAAGCTCATTTATATAACTATTATCAGGCTTATTTGGACCAACTAAATTGAGCTATGGTGGCCCTCTAAACTATGAAATTTTCTCGTATCCAATCCTTGCAATCCCAAGTCCTTCGAAAAATCCTCAATGCTCCATACTTTATTACTAATCAAATCATCAATAAAAACTAGTTGAAGACTTAGCCCGATATAGATATACTTCTTTTCTTTTCAAACTTCCTGTCCACTCAAAACCGCTTATATATTCCAGACAATCCAGCGAGGCGACTTAAAAGAAGATGGCCAAGAGACCTCCTACCATAAATTAGACATGGGAGTGCTACACAGTTTAGTTCCTTAAATCCAGTTTAGGGTACTTTCTTAACTGGACTATCATGTGGTTAAACCATATATTAATCCCATTTACTTGTTGTATTGAAGCAATACAGTTTCAAATTTCTTTAAATAAATAAAGTATTATTTGCGAACCATATTTCGATTGTGAAACAGAAATTTAATAAATCGCTTATCCATTTAAACTTGAATTCCAGAACGCTATGTAACTTACTCGAGACCGTATCAAGTGTGATTAATTATACAGTTTGATTTATGGTATTAATGTCAGAGTTGAGGAGAATGATTATCTTTTAATGAATGATCGTAACTCTTAATTTCCCACTCTCGTAAAAGAGATGAATGGAATAAAAACGGTAATTCGTCCATTTATTATCATTTTTCCATGATCGGATAGAAATAAATGAACACTGCGATGTCTAGTTTTATGACTCATTAAGAAGATTGATACTATGATTGGTAATTGAGATCATCCTAGGTTCTCTACGAATGTTGTTACTCAGTAGCATTGATGGTGCACTGGAGAAATTCCAGCAATTAAATAGTGTTTTATTATTTGTATTAAGTGATATAGTATGGTATTACGACAAATTATCCATCGGTTATAATTATTAAGAGTACATTATTCTAAATGATAAATAATGGACAATATATTAATTGATATTGAAATTTTGCTTAAAATATCCCATCTCTAGTTTCTAGCGAATTCGATGTTTCATCAGCTTAGATAAATGACTGTTGATTAAAACATGCCGGTAATTCACCTGTAGCATAGTGACTATCCCAATAGCCTTATTTGCCGAAGATCACGCAGGTGGCTCTTTTTTTTAATCGGATTAAAAAATCCTTAGCTATGCCGTCCGTCGGAGGGGACGTAAAGAGGCGGTCCCGAGAGTGTGCGTACTCATTAAAGATCCCTATCCTAATTAAACCAGGATAGACAAAATTTAGGACTCTCACTGTAGCATTGTCCGATTAGCCACAGCAGCATAAAAGGACGTTAAATAAACAAAACAAAGCAAACAATGAACCTCTTAATTTATACTTAATCACATTCATAATGACTAAATCTTAAATCTTCTTAAAAAAAAAAAAAAAACTAGGTACTTATTGCCTGTTTTTAAGGGAAAATAGTAGAGCTTTTTATCCTTGAAGCATGTGTTTTTCACAAGATACAGTTTTAAATCTGATGCACCGTTGTGTATATGACATGTAGTCGTTAACGATTTAATATACCATTAATTTTTTACGAATAATGTGCGTATTCATACTCGGTTAAAAAAATTGACATTCTTCATCATTCATTGCATTAGATAACTCATTAAGCAAATAAATATAATACTATACAGACTTATATAAATATATTGTAGTAATATATAGAAAGCTCAAAAATAACATATAAGTCAAGTTTTGATGATTCATACTTAACCAGAGCCTAAGGTCACAGGTCCAAACACGCAGATAGCTCTAGGATTTTTTAATGGTAGTATAAAAATCCTTAGTTATGCCGTCCTTTGGAGGGAACGTAAAAAGGTGGTCCCGAGCCTGTGCGATGTCAGGTACTCGATAAAGATCCTTATCGTAGTTAAACCATAATTTAGGACTCCCACTGTAGCAACGTCCGATTAGACACAGTTGCATAAATTGACGTTAAACAAAAAAACATGCCCGTAATAAATTTCCATAAAGCAACATATATGTGTTTTGAAGTGATTTAGCCATGACTTTTTCTTAAAAGTGAAAAAAATGTGCTATTTCTTCATATATTTTCTGTTCCTATTCCTAATGTTGGGTCTGATTAAAACTTAATTCAAAATATTTTCTATTATGATTGAATAATTGTTTATGAGCTTTTATTTTTATTTAATTCTTATTCTTTATATTTCCGGATACCCTGATAATCGTTGAGACGACCCTTCATTCACGTTAATTAAACCCCTGGCAGATCGCCCACCGCGGGCTATATCGGTCCACGAGGTCTCGTATTCTTAGCCAGGCCGAATGACCGAATCCATGGTTTATCATGCTTGTCGTCTTTATGAGAATTTAAGAGGAATTCGGTCGTCTATAGAGCAAGTTATTGGCGTTCTAAATTACTCACTAGACAGAAACATATGCGTTTATTTATTATAACCTATATGGGCTTATGTTGCCCAAATTAACGGATCTTCTAAAAAGACACAGATTCGAAAAACATCAGAGCATTTTTGCCTGGCAACGAACTCACTATCGTATGTTTCAAACGATACGATGTGTTGTAATGGCTTGCATTACAGATTAATTCTCTCATACCAACTTACAAATCGTCTTCCCCCTAACTCAATAAAAAGTTTTGTAGTGGCACAAAAAAGCTTAAGAAACTGCAAGATATGAAAGTATCAAGTTGTATTCCATAAAAAGGCACTTTACTATTAATTTCTAACTCTCTAAATCATTTACTGAAGGGACAGTAATATAAAATCCGCAATTAATAATATAAAATTTGGTAATGATCATAATGCTGATCGTTATTTACTTGTTTGTTTACTTGCTTGTTATCGTTATTTACTTGCTTGTTGAACCCGAAACCAAGGGAATAGGAGACTGTTATGCTAATCACCATGCTACAGGTAACCCTCTAAAATCTTAGCTAAACGCCTTTAATCAGAAAGGTGGTTCGACTTATTGTGGAAAACACGGACATCCCAATACAGTTTTGATTGACTTACGATGAATAAATAATGTTGGGACATAGAAATATACCAAGAATCTATATATGAAAAAAAATATTTTTTAAAATTTTAATAAAGTGATTTTCCACTTTGATCATTTTCAACTTTTCTATATTTCGAATTATAAACGTATATACCAAAAATCCACCGTTACCATAAAAAAAATTAATGATATAAAGCATTTTCATGACAATAACATAAGTACTTAGTAAGTAGGTAAAACTTTATTTGTTTTCTTTACATGATATCTTTTTGTAATAAGCATAAGGTACCAAAAAATTATATCTACAAATATTAAATGTAGGCCTAACCCTAATAAGTGACTGTTTTGAATGCTTTTAAACTTCACTTTTGAATTTTCAGGTTGATAATTTAATAGTTGTGTAGTTGCATCATTAGTCTCCATTTGTTTATTGTGGTTTTTATTTTGCTGTTGCACAAAAAAATACATTTTATGTTTGTGAAATCTTTAAATTTTAAATTTATATACTAAAACTCCTCTGTTACCATAAGAAAAACTAATGACATAAAGCATTTTTATGAGATAATAATATAAGGACTGCTGACTTGATTTTAACCAGGTTTTAATTTACTAAAATATATCACTGAAACTTTATGTGTTTTTTTTTTTTTACATGATATCTATTAGTAATAAATATAAGAAAACGGAAAACTATATCTACAAATATTAAATGTAGGCCTAATCCTGCTATCTAAGTGACTATTATCTATGTTATATGTTATCTAACAGGATTTAAACTTCACTTTTGAATTTTCAGGTTGATAATTTAATCGTTGTGTAATTGGATAATCAGTCTCCATTTGCTGATTGTATTTCATTTTTTCTGGTGCAAATAAAAACGTATTTTTTTTTTTTTTCTTTAAATTATAAACAGACTTCTCTAAGGAACGTGGACATTCGGATTTCACAGGATCTTGAATTATCAATTGAAATCACGTAATCAGTATTTTAACTTTCTCCTCGTTTGGTATTCTGCACTAATTTAAATTAATTAGTGAAGGTACCTATAAATAATATTATCCATTCTGGAATAATACATACAATCCACTAATCCTCAGAACTGAGCGTGAATGCGAAAACATTTTCTTCATTCAGCCGACTAAAACAGGTTTCCCGTAGGGACGGGACTCAGATCAAATATTGATATAGCTTTAACAGTGGGACATGGCTTCCATCAACTGTCTCTCGTCAGCAACGCTTCTAGCTTCTCATTAATTTTACGTATAGAACCTGTGACCGTTTAATTAATATGACAGTAATCAGCATAATTTGTTAATAAGAACAGGGTTGTGTATTCTGTCCGTTATCTGCCGTATTATGTTTTGATTGAGCAGAGAATTCCATAGAAGCTATTTCATTCAGCCAGAATAGTGGAGGTGAAGGAATACAAAAACGTCGAGAGCCATGAAAGGGATTTATCTCATACCAACGTACCAGTCGTCTACCCTCTAATTCGATAACATATTTTGTAAAAGTACGTAAAATTTAAGAAAATGCGGGAGGTGAAAAAATTAAGTTGAATTTCATAATAACATAATTTTCCCAATACCAACTCAATTTGCATGTTAATTCTTAACTCTCCAACTCAATCGATGAAGGAAAAAGAATATAAATCGTGGAAAAATTGGATAATATCATAATAATGGTAGCTATTAAATTTATTTGGTTGAATTAGAGATTTTAGAATATAATATATTAGACAAATAATTTATTCTGTGACTTAGTCCCTTGGGGAGCCCGTGGCTGAGTGGCTAGCGCGCCAGCCTCTCATGCTACAGGTTGCGAGTTCGAATCCCAGTCCCGACGGGGCTTTTATAAGGATGTAATTAAATGGGGATTCACTCGCAGCCTCTTCCCCGGGTATGCGAGACCCGGCAGCCAAATGTTGGCCACTCACAAAATTAGGCGTAGGGAGTGATGACCCTACACTACGAATTGCATCGTGAAACGCGAGTGTAATCTCCCAGATCACACCGCGAGGCCCAGAGCCTGCACGGACAAAAAAGTCCCTTAAGAATTACACAGATGTCACATTTAAAGATAGCACATTTGGCCAGAAAACATTAAATTGATTAAATTATTTACTAAAAAAAAAAAACTTTAAATAAATTAAATATATACGATTAAATGAGAAGTTAAAAACTACTAATTTTGATTTTTAAAAACCCAAGATATTCATTCGATTATTAAAAGGATTGAGTACTTTTGTCAGAACAAAAGTAGTTGTCGGGATAATTTAAAAATTAAAAATTCTCGATGCTCCTTGTTTTGTAACAAATAAACTTATTCATAAAGACCTTAATGTTGCCTAAATTGCTGGCTTCGCTCGAGCTAGGTACCACTCCTTTCATGACAAACTCCTTTCCCACTCCAACCCACTAGTTTCAATCCTTGCTTCTTCTACAATCCCTGACAATCTTACGTAACGTCTGAAAAGAAGATGGCCCCGGGACCTTATAGTTTAGCATAGTTTTGAAGAGCTGCCAATGGGTAGTATCCCTACTTGTCAATCATGACAGTTAATATTGTATCACATTTACTAGATGTATTTTATGATACGGCAATAAAAAAACAAGCGTCTATTTGGGATAATAGGTGTTGTGAAAGAAGATATGTGAATGTGGATAAGGAAGAAACACGATGTATATTGAAAGTTATGGAATTCTAGAATGCAGTGGAAAGTTCTAGGGAGGATCGATCGAAGGCTTTAGTTCGGTGGGGTGGGATCTTGTTCCCAGCAAGTGGACTAAGGATTTAAATTCAAGGAGACTGTGAATGTATAAAGAATGCTGGGATTTTATTGTTTGGTAAAGGAATGGACCAAGGAAGCACTGTCTACGTGAGGAGGGGACGAGTTTCTTCGGATTCGGAGACCGCCTCGAGTTACTGAAAAGAAATCTTAAAAAACAATTCATGAGTCGCTTTACTTAGTTCTCAAGTACAATAGAGAGACCATCCGACACGACACATCCGGGTCGAAGTGGGGAGAAATGAATGACGAAACGAGGAGCTTATTCCTGGATTGTGACTGGAGTATTCTCTGATACTTTATTATAGATAAATCTTAAGCGTAGTTAATCTCTGTAATGAAGATACCGTGTGGTAGTGATTAGTATGGCAGTCTTTTATGCTCAACGACGCGGATCTAACCCGTCAGATGGCCCTATGATTTGATAAAGGAATTAAAATTCCCATGGTAATGCCGTCTTTTGGAGGGAACTTAAAATGGTGGTTCCATGCATGTGCGATGTCCAAGTACTCGTTAAAGATCCCTGTCCTAATTGAACCTGGATATGTAAATTTTAGGAATCCCATGCGACATCATCTAATTAGCCACAGCAGAATTTAGTGAAGTTAAGTTGGAAGCATGAGTAACGTACAGTTTTATAAAACATAATTCGCGTTAATTCGACATCCAAGGTTATTCCGCTACGTAAATGGAAGAATTGCGTTCGGTCTGACCTTCTTGATTTGGTGTCTGTATAAAAGTTTTAAGTAGGCAACATTTTCTGGTCTTATCGACATATTGCGTTTGATTGTCTGGTACTATATTTACGGCTTGGTTAACCTACGAGTTCAACACTGTTATCAAGAGAGTATCTCCAAGTACTAAGTCAGAACTCCTTTATTTTTAATATTACTTCACATTTCTCTTTCTTTTAAAAAATGTAGACATAGAAATTATAAATTGGCTCCTCAGTAGCAAATTATTATATTGTTTCTTTATACCTCCGTCGTCGTGTGTGGACTGTGGCATTATTTACTGCCTTTCGAAAGCTGAGTTCTCAGAATGTCAGTGCAAGTGCGAACTTTCCAAGGCAGAGAAAGTCCCCTTGCCGTCTTTTGATCCTCAATGACTCGTTATTTGTTGTGCTTGGAGTTCCAAACAATAACCGTTAGGTGGACTATATTTTATGACAATGCATTTTCTTATATCGAAGTATTTTATCAGCCTTAAAAAAGACTCAGAAAAAAAATAAAATAGAGCGTCTGCATCTCTATCGTCGTAATTTCATTCAAATATAAAGTATAACATATTAAAATTGTGTATGTGGAAGAAATAAAAGTCAAGAACCGCGAAAGAGGTTTCTCCCATAACAACTTTTTAGAAGGTCGATTATAGCGTCTATAGTACGCAAAACTTTATAAACTGGTAAAAGTGGAAGGATAAAGTTCTTCTGTTGGCGCGACAGGCCGTGGAGACCCTTGGCCGCGCGATATGGTTTCTTAGGGCATCGTTTATACTGAACGCCTTTTGGCAGCTGAAAGCGGTAAGTGGGTTCCTTAAAATTCAGTGTTGCGCAGGAACCTGCTTACCACACAAACCATCCAAATTGGTGCAGTATAACCGCGCCCTTACGATTCCACACCGCGAGTCTCGATGACTCTCCCTACGCATATTTCTTGAGTGTCCACCAGTTGACTGACGGGTCTCACACACCTGACGAAGTTGTGATAGAATCCCTTTTTAATAATATGCTTGAAAAAATCATCCCGGAACTGGTATTAGAACTTACAACACATGGTGTGTTGGCAATTGGTAGACTTCTCTAATACCTACGCAATTAACATAAACATGTTAACCCTTTGCCTCAATTGAGCTGTTAAAATCGCGAAAAAATAGTGAATGCATAATATTTTTCGCAATTTCGATTTCAATTTATCCTTTCTTCTATAATTGTTATGCCTTAAGAAGGTTGGTATTCATCCAAAGAAATTGTTATATTAATAAAGAAAATTACCCTTTAAATTATTTAGTTTTTAAACTCAACCAAAAAACAATTGTTTTCTGATGGCATAATAAACTGTGAAAAAATCTTTGGGGGAATAAAATGCGAATGAAATTGTATGAATGAAATTATTTCTGTTGGTCGAGTCATAGTTAGTCCAAGTCGTCATAACCCTTCCTTTTTTACGATTTAACGTTTTTTTCCGATAAAGCCTGTATGTAACAAGGGAATATATTTAACGATAAGTTGATAAAAGAAAACATTAAAACAAAACGTTTTATTTAAAATACGACGGAGAAGTATATTTTCATGTTTAATATCTCAGTTTTACGATGTCCCGTTTGTGAAGATGTCATTATCTTTTCTTTTTCACTTAGATCATCTTTTTCTTTCATTTTTTAACTTTCATGCTATATTCTATTTATTTTATTTTTGCTCGACAGACTAATAAATCTGTTTAGAAACTTTTCTAAACGGTCTCTAATTGCCGGGTGCTTCAACGTATCGCGGGGAATGCCGACATACCAAGAGACTCATTTAAATATATGGCTAACTTTGATATGAAAATAATACTAAACATAATACATTTTGATTACTTATAAAAGTATGACCACTGAAAAAAAAAAATTCTTAATTTTTAAACATCTTTTATCATACCAGGATAAATCATTGAAACTTTATTCATTTTCTTAACGTAATAAATATTCGAAATAAGCATAATAAAAATAAAAAATATAAAACTAAGAAAAGTTATTAGGATAAAACCTGGCAATGTTAAATATATAGTTAAAGGATGTTTTAGTCCAAATTAATATGCGTATAGATAGTGTTTGGAAAAAGTAACTTATATTGTCTACCAACTTAGCTCCTCTAACGAAAATCCTGTAAACGCTTTTGTGTATTCCGCGACGAAAAATTATGTAAATCTGATCAGGTTCACAAATATATATCTCAAGCACGGCATTCAACACTATCTAGGTGGCCATTTCGAAATGAGAAGTCTCTCAGATTAAAAGTTAGTAGTCAAGTAGCTTAGTTGATTAATCAGTTCTTATTGGTGAATTTCTTTTTAAGTACTGGAATGTTCCAACTGCGGCGAATGTACCAGATCTCGTTTTTCTGACCTATACCCACCTCCTCACCGTACTGCAGCGTTTGACAAGTCCTTTCTAACAAAAGCTTCCTCTCATTTGGATTCTGTCCCTCTTGACATTCCTCTATGCGCATCTAAAATAAAAAGTTTCAGTTTTATAAACTGGGACTTAATCATTTGGACTCTGGGAATCCCACTAATCGTATCCCTAGTGAAAATTCTATAATTTTCTCGATCGAAATACTTTCCCTCACTACATCTATGATATAGTATGTACTGTTGTAAACAGATATGTTAATTAGAATAATATTAGACCATGCTGGTGGACGCCCGGAAGTTGGCCAGTATAGAGGAGGAAAACTGAGCGCTAACCTTTGCGATCTATCGATCACCTTTGGCTGGGCGGGAGTCTTGACCTTTCCGCTCAGCTGCTTCGAGGTAATCAGTGCTCTGGGGGTCTTTTAATTGCTTGATGGCTCTCTGATCAATATTGATTGGTCCGAGTCTATTTATGACCGAAAAGTGTTGTATCTGCTGCAATCCATCTACTTTCACAACCATTGGTTATGGGTTCGAATTCTTGTGTTTGTGACTCTCCAGGCATTTAGTTACCCCTTCATAGGGGTATGAGACTCACAGACCTTATGTTGGAGTAATGAACCAACTCTTTGTACTCAATTTGGAAATCCGTTGCGGTTTTTCCAGGATGTCTAATAGTCAAGAAGAATGGGAAAAGAAAAGAAGTGATGGGGTGCATAAAAAAATTGACCGTTTTGACAGATTCAAGATTTAAACTATTGTAAATATTTGAATCATATTTAATACTTACCAATATTTAATAATCTCTTTCGAGCGTTCTCCAAGTTTTTTTTATCCCATTCGACTTCTACAAAAATAGTCCAGAATAGAACAGCCGCTGAAGGAACTCTTGAAATTATTTAATATGAAGAAAAAGTTGTTCTTAAACAGCGCACTCGCGGCGTTGGCTTGAAAATTTTAGCACTGGAGATACGGCGTTGGAAACGAAGAAGTAGGATGAGCGATTGATGAGGTTCTGCATGAAACTGTTGAGTCAACTCCGTTCCCAAGACAAGAACTTTTCGGATTTCTCCATGAAGAAGGTGAAAAAGAGCAGTAGACTGGTCCTTCAAGAACTAGCTTCTAAACAGTCGGCTTAGTGGTTGGAAATTTGATCGAAAAATCCTTCTGATATGAGATTTTACCGAGACATTGTCACCTGTGATGAGAAGTGGGTTTACTAGTAAAATCTGAATACCTGTGAGAAATGCCCCATTTTCTTCGAAAGAAAAAGAATTATAATTTTGTGGTATTAGATATTGCGGTCCAAGAGTTCTTTGACAGTTATTCCAAACAATGGTATTAGCGTGGGATTGAGCGATTGCCTAGCAGATGGCTAACGACGTTGAATAAAAATGGACCTTAGTATGAGTATTAATTTTATTTTATATACAAAGAAATAATAATACTTTTTTTTTTATACATCTTATTACAAGCGTTCTTGCTTATGTTGTAGTGTTGGAAGAATAGCTCCAGGTTATCTAATAAGGTTTTATCCTTATCTTACAATTCACCCTCTCCTCATATAGACGATAGTTGATTGAATCATATCATAATATGCCATTTATATTTGGGATAATCAACATAAATCATAGGTTTTTAGTGTATGTTCTGCACATAGGCATGTGGCTGTAAAATATAAATGCATAACTTAAACTATGTAGTGCATAATGTAACATCATGATGTAATATTAAGGTGTTTTAGGAATATCGATTTTAACATTGAGACCTAGAAGTGAAGGGTATGGTGTAGTATTGACTTCAAATAAAACAAGTCTCACGTCATTCTGTGTATTTAGCTGTCCACAAAGCTATTCTTTGTTGTTTTGTTTTTTCTCGATATTATTCAGATGTGAACGCGATTCTGTGATTTTTTATTTCGCGAAATGTGTAAATTTATATATTAGAAAATTATATATCACAATATGCTTTACAATTTTATTGTTAAGAATAAGTTGTGAGGAACAATAAGTTGTCGGATGAGAGTCCGTCTACAAAGACAACACTGTTAAGTCTTGCGTTTGTATTTACTATAGAACTCACTTCGAATAGAATACTTAGTTAACCGTGTAACCACTTCTAATAAGTTTCACGTCTAGGAATTTTAAAAATCTCAACTTTCTATTGAAAACAAAGTGCTCATTTACAAGACAGTACTGAAACCTATCTGGACCTACTGACTTGAACTTTGGGGAACAGCCAAATTTCCTAACATCAAACGCATTCAATCCTTTCGATCCAAAGTCCTCCGAACAATACTTATAATAGGTTGCTCCGTATTATGTCACCAACCATACCTTACACCACGACCTTAATATTCCATTTATTCTAGACCTTATTTCATCAAAATTCTGCAAATTCCATCAGAACCTTATTCACCACCCCAATCAGCCAGCTTAATTACTATCCAGCTCTACACACCCTTACTCTCTCCCTAGAAGGTTGAAACGGCAGTGGCCCCGCGACCTCTTGTAAATATGTATATTGGAGTTCTAGCACTGGCTATCGGGCTGATGCGAAATTAATGCAGGTTTCCTCTATTGCAATATCTTAATTCCAATTGTGTAAACAAAGCTAATCCTAACATTGATCATTATTATACCAAAACAAACCTTATCTAATACCCTCTCTTTCACCATGAATTTGTTTAGTAAAATCGTTTTGTTCAGTGTGTTCAAAGGTCTTGAATCGAAAATGTCAAAGTGCGATTTTCGTCAAATTTATTTTTACGAATATAAATTAGGGCGCAGCGCTGCGCAAACGGCTCGTAATATTAATGAAGTGTGGGGTCAGGGGGCTATTAATGAGTGCACGGTGCAGCGTTGGTTCCAGAAGTTTCGCAGAGGAGATTTCGACCTCGAAGACAAGGAAGATCGGGGCCGTCATCTTGCTCTGGACAACGACCAGCTGAGGTCAAAAGTGGAAGAAGACCCAACCAAAACCACACGAGAAATGGCGGCGGAACTCGGTGTGAACCAATCCACAGTTGTACGCCACTTGGAAGCAATTGGTAAGGTAAAAAAGTTGGCCAAGTGGGTGCCACACCAATTAAACGACCACCAAAAAAATCGCCGCTTTGAAATCTGCTCCATGCTTGTGACACGCAATAAAAATGATCCATTTCTCGATCGCATTGTGACGTGCGATGAAAAATGGATCTTATACGACAACAGAAGGCGTTCTAGCCAATGGCTGGGCAAAGATGAACAACCAAAACCTTTCCCGAAGCCCAACCTGCACCCAAAAAAGGTTATGGTCACAGTTTGGTGGTATAATGCTGGTGTTATTCACTACAGCTTTCTCAATCGAGGTGAGACTATAACTGCTGACAAGTACTGTCAAGAAATTGACAGCATGAATCAAAAATTGCAACGTCTTTGCCCAGGATTGATGAATCGGAAGGGGCCGATCCTGCTCCACGATAACGCCAGACCACACGTTACACAACCAACGCTTCGACGACTGCACGAGTTGGGCTACGAAGTTCTCCAACATCCGCCTTATTCACCTGACCTCTCTCCTACAGACTTCCACTTTTTCAGGCATCCGGACAACTTTTTGAGGGAGAAAAATTTTCAAAACCAGGACGACATTGAAAATTCTTTTCGTGATTTCATTGAGTCCAGGGATTCGGATTTTTTTTCTGGTGGAATAAGAAAGCTTGTTGAACGTTGACAAAAGTGCATTGATTCAGATGGAAATTATTTTGATTAAATATATATGGTTAATGTAAAGATATGGCGTATTTACAATACCTACTAAAAACCTGCATTAATTTTGCATCAACCCAATAGATTCTCCACTCAATGTGCATTATGTATGACATGTATATAGCTATGAATGATTTATAGACTTTATATAAATTTTGTTCATTCCGTATTGTACATATATTTCATTATTATTTTATAATTTTATTGCTCTGTAAATATTGTATGAATGTTGTATTTCGTCACCAATATCGATGTCCAAATCGGGAATGTAATATTATTCAATAAAAATTGTTGTTGAAAAAAAAAAGAAATTATAAGTTTTTAAAAATCCTTTTTAGCAACGCTATCCATAACCTATAATGTGAGTGCCCGAAACCTGAGGGGAAAACACCTCTGCTTGGAAACTCCTAATCTCTGTATCTACTGAACCTTCATGTGCTGCAGAGGTACTTTTTTTTTTTTTTTGCTACATGTCATAATCGAAATTCTCTACAACGAATGGTAAATATATTTATGTTTTCTTTTTTGACATAATATAAGTCGTGTGATATAACTGCAATCTTAATGGTGATACCAATAATTGGGTATTGCTAATCCGCAGTGGGGTTCTATTGTAGTAAAAATCCATATTTTACCTGCATTGTGTTCTAGTTTGAAGGTTAAATCACGTAACATGTGCCCTAAGCATTTTATTACCGACCAAAAGCACTATATATTATATTGGTAGGGGGAAGTTGAACCCCCGACAAGCCACCCCTTGTTACCTGCCAGGTATGCGAGCTGACTCAGTCAGTATTTACAAGCTTCCATACATGGCCAGGTCCTTCAATGGCAGGGTACAGGCTGTACTGTACTCTTCTCATCTCCCATATTCTCAACATCTGGGTCGTCCCGTTTTCGGTACAGGTTTTTGGTTTGTAGCAACAAAACGTCATTTGGAATGTAAATAAGAAATAGGTAAAAATGTATTCATTAGATTTTTTCATGTGGCAGTTTTTTTTTTCATATGTCCTTGACCATGAGAATGTTATTAATTTTTAAACATAATATTCAATTCTTCTTTGTTTAAACCTTTTTCACTTTCGCTTACCTATATATTTCATGTATAGTAAGGGAAAGTATTGTCATTGTTAAAGTTTTCGAAATCAAGTTTTCACTGGAAATAAACATTTTAGTGTCCTCTGAGTCCAAATGAGCCCTGCAAAATGGTCTGTGGATGTGGCAAGTTTAGCTCAAAAAACATAAGTTTGTATGAAACAAAATTTTATGTTTTCAAAGCGTATACCTTGGACTATACGAGTAGTCAATTAGAACTACTCATACCTTGGCACCATAATTGATAAAACCGAAAATATAGACTTATAAATTTCAAATAGAATCAGTATGGCTAAAGCAGTCTGTTACAAGATTACCAGTGGTACGGAAGAGAGATCGGGCGAGACGTCAAATTACAGATCTTTAATTCTTTCTATATTTCTGCATGGAGCGAGAGCGGTACGGTCTAGTGGATAGAGCACTAGTCTACTGTTCTGTCTACTGGTCCTGGGTTCGAATCCCGACTGTGGCAGAATATTATTTATTCTGTTAATTGAGTCAGGGGACGACCCTAGGGTATGGAGAACCCTCCTGGGGCCGACCCATCCTCTATAAAATTGGTACCCAAAACAAATTGGGGGAAAACCCTGGCGGTTGAGCGTGATCAAGGCCTAATCACCTCATTGTACGGCCGTTGCCCTTGAAACAGTACGAATCTATATGTACTGAGCCCAAGATCCATTACGTTTTTTTTTTTTTTTTTTTTTTTTTCTGCTGGATTCTCACAGAAAAACAACTAAGCCGAATCAATACTATTGAAATGAAGTTCATCAAAAGAATAATGGGAAAAAACAGGCGAGACTGCATTAGAAATGAAAAAGTAATAACATACCTTAATGTGCCCCCCACTACTTGAAGTAATCTAGATAAGACAGTTGGAGTGGTTTGGGCATGACTGCCAAATGAAAGAGAAAAGAGAGGCAATCAAGGTCATGGAAGCTGGAGGGACCGGAAAGGGGCCAGGATGTCCCATAATGAGTATGTATAAAGAATATGAAGTAATAGGGGGAAAACTGGTGCTCAGATGAAAAAATTAGCAAGAATAGAGATGGCTGGAGAGAGTGGCTGAATGCTCCTCCACGCTAAAATGAGGCAGGATAGGGAAGAGAAGAAGAAAGCGTACTCGTATATGAGACGTTGATTTCCAAAAGGTACTAAAGGACATTTTTTACAAAATTGATTTTTTTAGATATTTGTATTCTCGTCACTTAAAGGTATCTAAATCTCCTATTTTATTTTATCTAATGTACACCCAAGTCCTTTATAAACGCAATTTAGAAATATAATTATTTTCTAAAGGGACTACTTACACATTTAATTTCCTTCCAAATCATACTAAAACATCTCATTTCATAACTTTAATATGATATTAATATAGTAAAAAAACAATTCTAGATTTTAATGCGAAAATAATCAAATTAGATGGTTTAATAATATAGTAATGAGAGATTTTCGCGCTTCCTGTAAAATTTCCTAGAATGGATATAGTACCTTTTGGAAATCAACGTCTCATATGTCTGGGATGTTACGGCAACTTTTTCAACGAAATCGGAGAACCAGAAGAGCCACTTCATACCATGCATTTAGCACATTTTAACTATTTTCTCTAAAATGGCTCTAATGATTTTGATTCAACTCATATCGGTGTAAAATTTAATATCGTGTTGGTTTCGTTGCTATTGAAATAGTGTGACTTAAATATTTTAAATTTTCTATCTATGGAGTACTTTTAATTTTTTTAGATAGAAAAATAGAAGAAAATTAACGATTTCATCGTGTTAGTATAAAAAAAAAATCTGGTGCGCGCAACACACGACATTCCCTTTCCTCCGTTATTAATATCAATTTAAGAATTTTTAAAGAAATTTAGAAACGAAATAAATTGTTAAAGAATTATTTATATTGGATTTTAATTGAAACATGTGTTTTATTAAATAATCTATTCTATTATTATTCACGACAATCAGTTTGTTTTATCGGCATTTCACCACTCTTCCTTAACTTCTACAATAGCATGAGTAAGATAATATTTTTTCTGAAATCTTTAGCATTCCGACGGTATATTATAGATGTATAATACTGTTCTTAAGTTCGAAAAATAAAAATTGCATTTAAAAAATATTTTTGCAGTTTTCTCCTTTGGCTGGTTATTGATTTCGTTCAACTTCTGTATGTACCTGTTGTTTAGCAATATGTTTAATTTCATAAAATCTACAAAATTAAAGATACTTTAGGGGAAGTAATTTTAAAATATCGGCCTTTAAGGCATGTCAGACTATTTCAATCTGAATGAAATCTAAATCATATTGAGGACCATTAAATTTTACATCGATATAGCATCGTTAGAACCGTTTTTGAGAAAATCTTAAAAAGGTTCAAAATGCATGGCAAAAAAGTGGTTCTTCTGGTTAGGCGATTTTCATGAAAAAGTTGCTGTAACATCTCGGGCATATAGTTGTCTCAAATATGAAATTTCATTTTCGTACACCTTTTCGTTTTCGTGCTTGACTTACCACAAAAACACGAACACACAGACACATGCATAGGCCATTTTGTGGGACTCCAAAATTTTCACGATCGCAATACTTTCCCTTACTATATATTTCATACATAGGTAAGTAAAAGGAAAAAACGTAAATATAAAACTTGAACGAATTCAATAACCGACTTTTTTATTTAATTTTAATTTTATTTCGATAACCAACTAATGGACAAAAGTAAGGGAAAGTATTGCAATCGTTAAAATTTTCCATCCAATGCGATCGAATTCCAGTTTTCAACGGAAATACTCATTTTAGGGTACCCTGAGTTCAAATAACCAAGCCCGCAAAAAGGTCTGTGTGTGGTAACTCCCGGGCGGAAACGGTAAGTCCTATGAAACTGAAATTTCAAATTTAAGCGTATATTAGCCCTAGACGTTACAAAGCCTTTTTCATCAAAATGAGAATACCAGAAGAGCCACTTTGTACGATCCATTTTTCGATTTTCTTGAAAACGCTTCCGATGATTTTGATCAAACTCGCTATATCGATGTAAAAATTAGTGGGCTTTAATATCCTGTAGTTTTCATTCTGATTAAAATGGTCTGACAGGGCTTAAATGCCAATTTTCTTCCCCTTTCTCTTAAATCTTGTTACCACTGATAAAAAACAGGTAAATATACAAGTTGAGCGAATTTGAAAAGCAACTGAAGGAGAAAACTGAAAAGATATTTTTTTAATGCAATTTTTTTTGTTTTTAAACATAAAAACAGTAATATATATGTATGATACAGCGTTGGAAAGCTAATGATTTTAGAAAAAATATCATCGCGTACACAAGCTTTTTAAAGTTAATAGAGAGTGATAAAAAGCCGATAATACTAAGCGATTATTTTAGATAATAATACAATCGATTTTTTTAATAAAACACTTGTTTCTATAGAAATTCCATTAAATCAATTCTTTAATGGTTTCACTCATTTTTTATCTCTTACTGTATTTGAAAATTCTTTAATCGATTCTAAAAGCGGAGGTAAGTGAAAGTCGTGTGTTGCCTGCACCAGATTTTTCTTACCATAGGAAGAGATATACCATTTGAGAGCTACATTGAGCGATGTATAAAACTCTCGGAAGAACAAGACCCATTGCAAAACATGTATCCATCAACTTGTCCCATTTACTCTCAAGTTGATCTACCAAGGCTTGGTAGAAGTGTAAACACACCTTCTTTTTTCGCTCCAAAGTTTTTCGAAACCTTCCCCTCCTATTAGAAGTACACAATCCCCACAGAGCGACTCTTTCCCCCCAGCATTGACTCCCATTGATCCCCGCTGACCCGGTTAGAGCCCGTTATAAAGACCCCGTTTCTTCCCAACTGGCGATAAAGGCCAGATTTATTTGCCAAATTTCTGTCATTACGGCATGAATGAACATCTCTTTATTTAACTTCTGGTGTGGCAAACATTTAGGAAATCGTTATTAAGATCGTACTACGAAGAGTGTTGTGATCGTAGAGATTCAAATATTTTATGCTTCTGTTATGTTTTTCAAGAATGATATAAAATTCAAGAATACAATAATCCCGTACAACTGTAAAAGAACAAGAAACTGCTCGAAGATACCGAATTCTACAACTCTTACTAACTTAACGTACTAACTTTCCAGTCCATTATTAAAAAAATTTACTTAGTTTATAAAATCAATTTAAGAACTTTTAAATGAAGTTAAAGTTAAAAAATGTTCAAAGGAATACATTGAGTTTCGCTGAAAATATTTGTTTTAGCTTAAATAATCTAACAAAATAAATTATTATCTTCTACAATCGTTTACTTTTATGCAGTTTTTATCAATCTACTTTACGTTTTGATGGATATTGGAGAATAATAAAAGAAATAAAGTACGAAAATAAAAGTCACTTTAATTAATCAGAAGGAACGATTGAACACAATAAAAATTATAGAAGGTAATAAATAAAAAAATAAACTTTTACTTGATAACGAAAGAAAATTAAAAAGAATGTTTTTTGTTTATGCATTTCAAAATTATTTTGGATTCTTCCGCTTGATAATCTGTATAATATACATTTTATTATTATTTATATGTTCAGATTCGTCTATCAAAGTTATCATTATTATTTTCAGGAAATACACGTTTTAGGGTCCTCTGAGTCCAAATAACCAAGTCCCGCAATAAGGTCTTTGTGTACGTGTGATAATTCTCGGGGGAAAACTAAAAGTCCTATGAACCTGAAATTTCATATTTTAGACAAGTATACGTCCGAGATGTTACAGAATCTTTTTCATCAAAATCAGCCAACCAGAAGAGCCACATTACACCATGCATTTTGCACCTTTTTACGATTTTCTCAAAAACGGCTCTAACGATTTTCATTAAACTCCCTATGTCGATTTAAATTTTCTTCTTCTAAACTACCATTAATTTTGTAGATTCCAAAAAATTAGTCACATCATCACATCCGCACTAATAAATAACAGTTAAATTTTAAAGTTGAGCTAATTTGATGTACAACTAAAGGAGGAAAGTTCGAAACTACTTTTTTGATGCAATTTTTGTGTTTTTGAGCACAAGAATAGTAGTATAGATGTATAATATACCGTTGGATAGCTAATGATTTTAGAAACAAATATTTTCTAATACACGGAATTGCAAAAGTTATTGGAGAGTGATAAAAAGCCTATGAAACTAACTGATTGTTGTTGATAAAAATATAATACATTATTTAATGAAAGATATGTTTTCTATTGAAATTCAATATAATTCATTCTTAAACAATTAATTTTCATCTCTTAAAATGTATTTAAAAATTCTTAAATCGATTTTAAAACCGGAGGCAAGTTGTTTTGTCGACACACACACGATTTTTTATTAGCTCACCACAACACAACAACGTACGTACACACAATGCAGGTCATTAGTTAGTTACCTCAGTGTTGCAAGTAAAAACTTAATATTAATAATTAAATTACTTTCAACCTGGCAACACTGAGGGACCTGAAACCGTCTTGCAGCCTCCGTGTTTGTGTGACCGTTACAACATTATACAACTTTGTATATAACATAACATTTTTTCTAAAATCTTTCCAACGGCTTATAATTTATTTTAATTACTATTCTTATGCTCGAAAAAAAATTTACCTAAAGAAATATATTTGCTCTATTCTCCTTCAATTGGCTACCAAATTTTTCATTTTACATATTTACCCATTTTTTATCATGATAATAACGACATGTAATGATAAACATTGTCTTAACAACAAATTATAGGTACTGAACTTGACCAAACTATTTCAGTAAGTATCAAACGTACTTGGCATTGAAATCAATTGTGTTTTACATCGATAACGAGTTTATTCAAAATGTTTTAAGTCATTTTCGAGAAAATCGTAAAAAGGTGCAACGTGCTCTTATAAACTGGCTCTTTTGGTTAGTCTATTTTGATGAAAAAGTTGCTGAAACATCTCAGCTATATATCGTTCTAAAATATAAAATTTCAGGTGCATCGTTTTTGAGCTAGGTACACAAAAACATAGAAAGGTTTTAATAATTACGAATTTGTTCTTGATGAATACTCTATTAATTTTTAACTCTACTGCGAACAACTAGAAAGTTTTCATAGTCTTATCCAGCTTAATCAACTAAGAACGAGTTTTATTTCAGCAAGATTATGCTCGTCCTCAGACTTATCGTCGAACCTCAAAAAAGTTTAAAGAACTTCATGGATTCCAAGCCCGACCTCATCCACTATATGGTCCAGACCTCACACCATCGGGTTACAACTTGTTTGATCCTTGGCCCATTTTCTTTCAGGGAAAAAAAAAATAATAATTTAGCGTTCCAAGAGTTTTTTGCTTGGGATCTAACAATTGGCTAGCAGATGAATAATGACTATAGATAACCATGTATAATCCTATGCTTTGATTATTAATTGTATTTTATATCAAAGGAATAATAATACAAATATTTGGTCGAAAAACTTTTTTTAATTTTGTTTTATTTTTTATAAACAAATTATCATGTGATAGGAAAAAGACGAACATTCTGATACTTGAATTGTTAAAATTAACAAAAAACGATTCCTTTCCTATTATTAATTCGATCTTCTGAATACTTTCGTTACATCACAAAAATCTCATTTTTTTTTTTTTTTCAGGTTAAGCTGATCAGAAGTCTACACTTATCACAAGAGGTATTTTTATTTTTAATATGTTTTAATAAAAGTAAAAATAAAAACAAAACTAGGGAATTGAGCTGTAAACGGGACTTAATTTCTTTTCTGTATGAGTATTACTAAAATTTAAGGATTTATCATCTATGGCTTCACACAAAATATATTTTTGGTAGGGTTCTGATAATCAAATATCGTGTAGCCAAATAATTTTAAAACGAATTTATTTTATAATTAATTGGGGAAAAACCCAAATTAATTGGGGAAAAACCTGGTGGCTGAGCGTGATTAAGGCCTAATCACCTCATTGCACTGCCGTTGGCCTAGAAACAGTACGAATCTCTATATGTACTGAGCCCAAGACCCTTCATGGGTTGTAGTGGTACAGGTTTTTTTTATTTATTTATTTTTTTTTTTATTTTATAATTTGTTAATTGTTTTTTGGGATCATTAAAATTACATTTATTTTCTAATACCTTATGCTCGTGTATTTAGAAATTTACGATTTGTTCTTTTAAAACCTATTATTTCTTACGTGTGGTCTAAACAAAACACTAAAAAATACCTACAATCAATTTTTAAAATAATCTATAATTGTTTCTAAATATCTTTCTAAAATTAAATTTTTCTATATTTTCGAAATTTCAGCGTGATTAGATTAATATAAATTAAAACCTTAATTTATTATTCTTCAAGCAGTAAACAATCGCAACTGCTGTTTTGACTAATATGTGTATGGTATATCGTGAGGAAGGTCCAACATCCAGCTTCTTTTCACCGATTTGAGAATATAAGAAATGTTGTTATGTAAATATTTATGTAGGCTTTTTTATTAACTATTTTCTCTCAAATTCTATTAAAAATTAATACTCTTCATTTTCAGAATAATAAAAATATCAGGGATGTATTTTTGTTTTATAGTAGACTACAGAGAACTTTGTCTAACTATAAGTGGCGATATAGTCACATAATACTACTACTTAATAATAGTTGTAAATAATTTTGAATTGTTACTCAAAATTAATCCTTATTAATATGTAAATTAATTATGTAAATTAATGTTATTTTGAACCGTATCCTGATTACAATAAATGTCAATTGTTAGGAATCCTTATGTTAATATGTTAACAGTTAATTTAAATTAACTATTTTTTCCTCACTGTCACCGAATCAATTTATTTCTCTTTGTGATTCATAAAAATATTAATAATAATAATTTTATTTATTTGTCTTTAGGGCAATCCCCATACAAATAGAGCTGGCTGGCACAGCACAATTGATATATTTATCACCAGCAAATATACATTATTACTTACAATTTGAATAAATATTTAAAAGAAAAACAACAAAACACATATACAGCAAGAAGCATAAAGGTGCTGCTATCTTTATGATTAATTTCATCCAGCATGTACATAAATAACATAAATTAAATATAAGCATATCAATAAATAATGCAAAAATAATAGTACTAGTAGTAAATAATTTTGAATTGTTACTCAAAATTAATCCTTATTATTAATATGTAAACTGTTAATTTAAATTAACTATTTTATCCTCACCGTCACCGAATCAATTTATTTCTCTTTGTGATTCATAAAAAGTTAACGTATTATACATTCCACAATTTAGACCGGACAGATATAGGGTCGAATCGAAACATTACGAGACAGTAGAAGCATTCGAAACATTTCCTTTGACACAGCTGGGGCTATTCTAAGGTCACGGCCGACTGCCCGAGGTAGTGATATGTTAATCAGTCTCCGAGGCTAAGTTTACTATCGCATAGCTATGTACTATCTACTGTATGCTATATACTATATAATATTTAATGTATGCTATAAAATATCCACTGTATGTACTATACCTTTTGTAGTATTCAATAGTCTATGTTCCAAACTATTGTTACAGTACACAACCCCATCCTTTGAAGATACTCGTATTTACTATAGTTTCTGCTTGTTGTAACTAATTAATTACATTACGTGCAAAATTGGTATACATATATATTAAATCACAAATAAATATGATTTTGATTTATTATTTTCAATAATGAACCTTTGTAATAGACCAAAAAAAAAAATTACTCCCATTTAAAATTTCAGAGCTTACGTTTCAAGATTCGTAGAATTCGAATAACAAATTTTAAAAAATCCGTTTATCCTCCGTCTGCGGCATTTTTCCCAAACTACTGGACCAATTTTTTTTTTTAATTTGCCACAAAGCCAAAAAAAATACTATTCCATGCAAAGATGATCCTAAAACTTAACATCAGCAGTCATTTTTAAAATGGCGGTCGATTAAAAGTGATTTAATTCAATAACTCAGTTTCTCCAGTTAATAAATAAATAAACACACACACAAAAGAATAATTGAAATTGGTAAAGAACTAGCAGTGATATAGCGTTTTGAAATCAGCAGTTATGATATGCTATTATCCTTTGAATTATTGCTTTTCATATTACCTAATTAAAAGCTATATAAACAGTCATACCCTAATATTGTTATTTGGAAATAACAAACCATTTTGTAATATTTTTTAATTATATGTTTTTAAAAAATGAGTTTGATCCACATTTCTAAACCTAGAAATATAATAAAGAATTATTATAGTGAAGTCACAGACAAAATGTAAATAAACTCTGTCTATTAATGTTATAATTATTTAAATATAAATTATTAGTTTTATAAAATATTATTTGTAACTCTATCATGAATAATAAAACTTAAAAAATCATTTAATTGTTTTTAGGAATATTTCTCGAAAAAGCATTGGTTATCAAATTTTTTTTTATCATATCTTAATTTTTAATATATAATTATGGAAGCATGTTTTCATATATGCCTGATATGTTATAGATATTTTTTAACCACAGAATTTCCCGTCGTGTACGGTTACGTTGACACTTATAGACAAACGCTCTAACCTTCCATTTAACTACAAACGTGAACTCCTCAATGCTCTCTACTTAGTCACAAATAAACTTATTCACATTTATCTAACTGTTATTAGTGTGTCTGAATTGTCCCGAACCAGGGAACTCCATTCCCACTTTAACCGACTAGTTTAAATCCTCGCTTCCCCTTCAGATCCTGATAATCCTCTGAGTCTTCTGAAAAGTCATCTTGGTTTACCTTAAAAATAAAAATCTTTTTCTCTAGATTTGTTTTCTTTTCTCATTATTTTACTCTCTGATTTAGTAAAGTTATCCTTTAAAGTGACAGAACTTCAACGTTGATATAAAGTAAGGATAACTGGAATGATTTATCAGTTTATGGATAATGTTACTAAGTACCTAAGGTTGCTATCGAATGCCATTGGTACTTTGCCCGGATTAGAAGGGTACACAGTGATGGATATTAGCCCAGGAAACAGCTTCGTTATAATTTAAAATGTGTGCAAAGTATCGCTATTGCTGAGGACTACACACGGTATACATTAACATAATGACGTCAATATTAGCACAGCCCGCTGTTGTATACAGTTCGCCCCGATATCATTGATAACCTCCACGTCTATAATTATCACATGATTTACGTTAGTTAGCATATTTAGTAATGAAGTTCCTTATCTGCGTACGGAACTATTTTCGCATTATCTTAGCAATGGACGGCTATAAAATGAAATTTAATGTTATAAAGGCTGAATGAGACATGAACATAATACGCCAACCATTTAGTTTCATGGAATTTTAAACCTCGAATATTTGACTTAACTAAATCCTCCCAGTTACGTTTCGGTCGACCTCCACGAAATCTTTTATTGGTCGAACGCTGATAAGATTAATCATTATCCATTGTAAGAACTTTAAACTTCTATTTCATTATATGTGATACTTTCTCCTCGAGAGGAAGAACCAGTGGTAATTTATTTTAGGGAGAAGGGCTGGAATTATCTGATTAAGCCAATTCTACAGATTACCAAACGGTTCTAGCTAAATTTCTATTTCCACTAGTCACCACTTGTGTAGTGGCTAGGATTAACAAGCTTCTATACCAAAGATTGCGAGTTAGAAGCTGGCAGGCTCTTGGGTTTTTTAAAGGATGTAATAAATCCTTATCAAGTTGGTTTGAGGTTTCTATAATTTTTCTGTTTCTTTTTTCTGCCGAATTTTCTATTAACGAATTTACAGTTTTCATACAATTACGTTTATCTGCACAATTTCTCTTTCAATAGGGCAAAAAGTGTCGGTTGAACATGAAATTGTTGGTGCGGAAGATTCTTTCAATTTACGTCTGGGTGGTAGGCCTAATAATTCCGATTTTAAAACTCTTCATAATGTTCAGAACAAATTCTTTTCATTTTATAATATAGTTTTGATATAAAATTTAAATATGAAGGCAATTTGAGTTCTATTTACTTGCAAAGTCGCTTTAAGATATTAAAATCCCGCTAGGACGGTAGAGCAGCTTGGTGCGGATGACGTCACGGCCTCACCATGAAAGCCACAGTGTAGGCCGAACGTTGGCACACAAAGAAAATAAGTTGGTCTTAATAGTGAGATTTCTTGATGACTCTCAGCCAACTGTTCCGTCATATATTCTTTACGGTCAACAATAACTCAATCAATAAATATTTATCCAACCTCTTGAAAAACACCCTGCCCAAGTATTTTTTTTCTTATGCCATGAAATGTTTGTTTGTGTATTCATTTAACGTAATTTTAAGCTACAGTGGAAGTCCTAAATTTTGCCTATCCAAGTTTACGAGTTTAAGGGCTCTTTAACGAGCACTTGACGTCGCACAGGCTAGGAACCACATTTTTACGTCCCTTTCGAAAGACGGATAACTACGGATATTTTACTCTCATTAAAAGAACCTAGAGCCACTTGCCAGGTTTGTCCATCAAATATTTTTAAACCTCATTCAAAGTTTTCTGCATAAATTTCACATTCACTTCTACTATAATTTCTGGATTACTTTTTGTTGTATTTAATATTCATTGTTAAAATCGAAAACAAATAAGCTTAGTATTTACAGCCTTCCTATTATATCTTAACTATAATTATGGTTTCTTTTTGCCCTTGGATGAATATAGATTTAGTTTCTTGCCTCTTGCGGTTCCTACAGAATGGCTACAAGGTTACACCGCCGCCTGAGCCACCCAGGTTCGAGGCCACATTCGTTTTCAATATTGAAATTGAACCACTTTTTTTCCCGGTCGTTACGAATATAATTACTGGTTCGTTCCAAATCAGATAAGACCAAATCACGTCTCGACGTTGTAATTATTGTTTCTTCTACAGTCTATTACCAGGGTATAGGTCTTTTTGTTTTATATGTCTTGGTATCTGAGCACTATTTTTTATATTTTTTTGTATGAACTTCGGCTGAAATTTATTTTTTGCTAATTCATAATTATATTTTAAGTGAGCCTGAAATTTCTTAAATAAATTTGATTTTTCAAAAAACACATTAGATTTAAGGGTATTTTTGTTGTTAACATTCGGAACCTTTCTTTAGC
Organism: Piezodorus guildinii; assembly: GCA_023052935.1. Lineage (NCBI taxonomy): Eukaryota > Metazoa > Arthropoda > Insecta > Hemiptera > Pentatomidae > Piezodorus > Piezodorus guildinii. The sequence continues at coordinate 38,459,813 of CM041294.1, forward strand.
TGTTATATACTCTTGTTTTTCATATTTAAAAATTTGTCTAATCAGTTATCAATTATACAAACATTCATGTAAATATCTTTGTTGCTTTCTTTTAAAAATTTATTTATCGCGGTTTTGATTTAACGAACTCAAAGGAAAAAATATTCGATTTAGATCAGTTAGTCTTAAAGCGAAATATTAGGAGTATGCCCAACTTCTATTTTAATCAATCGCCCTAAAAATAATCAACATATTTTTTCAACTGTAATTATGTATTCATTGATACATTTGTAAGTTCCAATAAATATATTTCAAACAAAAAAACTTGAATTATTGCTTTATATCGATTTTATTTTTTCTACTTTGCTGATAAAGTAAGGTTTTAGATGGGAATAGATTATAACATCAGTAAATAATGTTGTGGTAATTTTGAATATTTTTTTTTCTCATTTTTATCCAACAATATGAAAAAAATAATTGAGCATTAGAACTGCACGGAATGAATGTATGTAGATATCTTCAAGTATAGAAAACAAAAATTAAATATTTTTTTAAGATATATGTGTTGGCCAATCTCAAAAGAAAATAATTTTATTAGAAAATTTACACTAGGGCCATTTTCAAGTGTCTATCATGCATAATTATTCCACATAAAATGTATTATCCGCCTCATCAGCTGATGGCTGATGAACTATAAGTGAGTGTAAGCTGACGAAATTGCTGATGAAGCTATTTAAACATTTTATGTAGAGTAATTATGCATGATAGACTTTTTAAAATGGCCCTAGAAATGAAATTATTTTCTTTTGGGATTAGCATAAAAAAAAAAAAATAAATAAAAATTATGATGAGAAAATTAAAATATTTTTTTACAGAACCTCAGGAGTTATTTTTTTTTTCTTTTAGTAACAGTGTATAAAGCTTCTGGTATCGATGGCCTACCAGCCGAATTATCCAAGCAGGGATCATCCGAACTTCTCAGAATCCTTCACAATATCATCTTGACTGTGTGGGTTGAAGAGGACATGCCTGAAAAATGGTAAGACCTTAAAATGTTCTATACATAAGAAGGGAGATATGCTTAAGTATAATAATGGAGAGGAATATCCCTTCCAATGAATGCTTTGTACAAATCCAAAGGCGATCGCAGGGTTTCTCGACAGTAAGGGGAGTAAGACAAGGAGATGCCTTGGCATGCCTCCTCTTTAATCTCCACCTTGAAAAAGCAATAAGAGAATCCGGAATCCAGACGATAGGCACTGTATTCAACAAAACAGTTCAGCTGCTAGCGTATGCTGATGATATTTATATCATTGGAAGGTCGTATCAGGTTGTATTGCAAGCATTCCTGGCACTCGATCGTGCGGCAAGACATTGGTCTTACCGTCAACCAAGACAAGACCAAATATATGGTGTCTGATCTGCAACCCCGACAAATTGGTAAAGAAGTAGCATTTGGCCCTTACATGTTCGAACAAGTGTCGGAATTCACCTACCCTGGTGCACAAGTAACGTGTACGTACAACAGTATATCAGCGGAGATGCAGAGAAGAAAAATATCAGCGAACGTTGTTATTATGGACTCCGCTCACACTTTTCAAGCAAACTTGTCTCGCAAAGCACTAAGGTAATTCTCTACAAAACCGTGATCCGCCCCGTTCTGACTTATGGTTTTGAATCCTGGACCACTACAAAGGCAAATGAGAGAGACCTCCTAACTTTCGAAAGGAAAATCCTTAGAAAAATCTATGAGCCAACCGGTGAGGATGGAAATGGAGAAGGCGCAGGAATATAGAGATTTATGGCCTCTATAACGATGCTGACATTGTTGCAATTATCAAGGTGGGAGGTTAAGATGGGCAGGACACCTCGCAGAGATGCTTGATAATTTAATACCGAAGAAGATACTGACGGAGCAGCAGTTTGGCCGGCGAAAGGTTGGGAGACCCAGGTTGCGGTGGTGATCTAAGGACCATCGGATTAAGGCAGTAGCACAAGACATGGACGGTTGGCGATTGCTAGTGGAGGAAGCAAAGACCAGCTTGCGGGTTGTAGAGCTCACCTAATAATAATAATAATAACAGTGTATAAACTTAACTATTATTATTAATAACAAACCCTGTTTTTACATTACTATTCAGCTTTGTAATGCTTACCACACCAGTTTGTTTCTGTTCAAAGACAGTCCAGAGAAACTAAATTACGTCATTGTTTGGCTTCAGTCTCTCAAATAAAACAGAAGATTTTTTATATTGGGTTGATGCAAAATTAATGCAGGTTTCCTCTATTGCAATATCTTAATTCCAATTGTGTAAACAAAGGTAATCCTAACATTGATCATTATTATACCAAAACAAACCTTATCTAATACCCTCTCTTTCACCATGAATTTGTTTAGTAAAATCGTTTTGTTCAGTGTGTTCAAAGGTCTTGAATCGAAAATGTCAAAGTGCGATTTTCGTCAAATTTATTTTTACGAATTTAAATTAGGGCGCAGCGCTGCGCAAACGGCTCGTAATATTAATGAAGTGTGGGGTCAGGGGGCTATTAATGAGTGCACGGTGCAGCGTTGGTTCCAGAAGTTTCGCAGAGGAGATTTCGACCTCGAAGACAAGGAAGGTCGGGGCCGTCATCTTGCTCTGGACAACGACCAGCTGAGGTCAAAGTGGAAGAAGACCCAACCAAAACTTTTTCAAAAAATTTTCAAAACCAGGACGACATTGAAAATTCTTTTCGTGATTTCATTGAGTCCAGGGATTCGGATTTTTTTTCTGGTGGAATAAGAAAGCTTGTTGAACGTTGACAAAAGTGCATTGATTCAGATGGAAATTATTTTGATTAAATATATATGGTTAAAGTAAAGATATGGCGTATTTACAATACCTACTAAAAACCTGCATTAATTTTGCATCAACCCAATATATTTTAGGAACGGCTTACCTGAGTATATTTTGAGACGTATAAACGCATCTGCAGAAATATGTTAAATGTAATTTTGGTAAATAATTTGTTTTAACTATTAATAACATAAAAAATAAAGTGAAGAAGTTGTTGAATTTAAGACTGCTATGACAAACTGATTGCCAAGAGGTTCTTTAAGTGGCCCGATATGGTGCTTGCTGCGTACTCTCCTTTCCTCTGTCAGCAGGTAGTAAATTTATCTCTCGGACTCCAGCCCCTAGTGCTATCCATAAATATAGTTCTTTGTAGTCATAAATAACCACTTTATTTATGGTACGAGAATTTTCCTACAGAAGTAATTTTTATTTTCATTATTTCTCATACCTATCAAGGGCCATAAACCCACAGATTGCGTTTCGTTTTTTATGAATGATATGTGATTCTATGGTTGTCTCAAACAGAATAAATAGGATCGAGGGATTGTACATTTGTTGTATTATTACATAATGCATTTGTTTACTCTAAATAGAAACCTCCCTTAGAAAAACCATTAATAAATAATAAAAATTTCTTTTACATCAATCTGTATTAGAAAGCAAACAAATCTGGTGCGAGCAACACACGACTTTCACTTACCTCGACTATTAATATAAATTTAAAAACTATTAATTATACTTCGATTGGAAAAATATTTATATTTTAATGAAACGTGTATTCATTTTCGTTGGAAACATATGACTTAGATTAAATATTATAACTATATTAAAATATTAATCAGTAATAAGTTTATTTCCCATTCGTTACTTTATATTACCTTTTACAACTTTGTATGTCAGATAATATTTTTTCTAAAATCATTCTCTTTCTAACGACATATTATCAGTTTATATTACTGTTCTTATTATAATAACAAAACAAAAATTACATTTAAAAATATTTTTGCAGTTTTCTCTTTCAGTTGTTTATCAAATTCGCTCAACTTGAATATTTAGCCGTTATTAATCAATGCTAATAAAAGGATGTGCCTTATTTTTTTAAATCTACAAAATCTAAGGTACTTTAGAGGAAGAAAATTAAAACAATCGCCATTTAAGCCTTGTCAACTATTTCAATCAGAAAGAAATCTACATTCTATTAAAGCCCATTAAATTTTACATCCATATAGCGATTTTAATCAAAATCTCTATTCCGCCCTAGCTCGGCCTCCACTGGCTTACACCGGTGAAGCGCTGAGTGAGAGGCGCTGAGATCTCTTGGATTCGGCTTCTCTCCCCACTTGTGGAGGGTCCCTTTAGCAGATTGTATATAATGTATATTTACAGTGTTAAGTTTGCTTGTATGATTTTTATTTATTTTCCAACTTGTATTTATCTCTACTACAGTTTGTTGTTTTGATTTGTTTGTTGTTGTTTTTTTTTTTTGTTTTTTATCTATTGTTATTTTCTTGTATATATTTGAAATTTATTTATTTCCGATTTTATGTAATTTGACTATATCATTATTTTCTGTATTATATTGGTATTTTTAGTACCAAGGTTTCTCATCAACTTCATTCTAAATCTATTTAAGTTTACAAATGTTATTGCTTTTTCACTGAAATTAAAGTTTTGGTATTTAGTCGCCGACTGGATCGTAGGTATATTTAATGTTCATCTCCCTCGGACGGGCAGGAAGTCTTATTGCAACGGAGTGAGCCTAGTGCTGTTAGCCCTACGCCTAGACTCAAGTAACTAGAGGTACGGAGAGTTCGCAGTACCAAGGCCACACTATGCGGGCGTTGAACCCTTGGACCACCTCTGGTCTCGCTCTGGTAGTCAGCCCCTGCAGGTGTGCATTGCGTCTCTCCGAGCTCAATAGGTAGCCAACAGATCTCTCTAAACGCACCTCGTTCGACCTCTCTGTACTGGCCATTATTATTTTCAATAATGAACCTTTATATAGACCAAGAAAAAAAAAAAAAAAAAAATCTTCTACTTCCCTCGCTCCTCAAAATTTGTTAAACGAATAAAAGAAAATCCGCCTGTCCTCCGCACGAACACCCAATTTTTTAGCTTCTTGTTAATCGCGAAATAGCAGAGAATAAGCGTTAGGATCTTAGCTGTGTTAATTGGCCATTTTATTTTAATATAAATGGATAGTGTTGCTGCACTGCCTCTGGGTGTGCGTTAATATTTTTATAGAAATTACCTTAGAATACCTTCGTGTAATAAAAAAGGTCAAATATCCTTTAATATATATATAGTATGTATATTGTGTATAATAATAAAACCAGAGGGTAAGGAAAAAAAAAAACAACTTTGTTCTCTTTAGCTTTTTGATTAATTATTGCTATTTCCTAAAAAACTATATAAATTGTTATTCAGCAATATAATTATTTGCCCTGAAGAATGGTTCCTCCCATTTTGTAATTGATACATACAGGCATAGAAGCCCTGTATGTAATTAAATTGAAATGTTAATAGTACATGCAGCGCATATAGCAATCCTCCTTAGAATACCTTCGGGTAATAGAAGGACAAATATCTGTGACATGTGTACATATCAATTTGTATTGTATTTTGTATTATATAAAAATATATATATATATATATATATATATATATATATATATATATATATATATATATATATATATATAATTATTTGTAAAAAATGAACCATTGTGTAATAATTTGCATCTTTTTTCAGATCATCTATTATCCGAAATATTGAAATTCAAATATTTTTGGGGTTTGTTTTAGAAATTACCCTTTTGATCAGGTCCAAACCTACTCCTGGAGAGTCGCAAATTCCAATTGAAAATTTTGGAAATTAGTCTGATAGACTCGGGTTAAATCGAATGATCGATTACTGCAGTATAAAGACCATGTACCTACTAGGTATTTCAATGACTTTTTCTTATCAGCTAAACATCCTTCTTTCAATCGATTATGAATTATGGTGTTTGGCTGATGAACAAGCTCAAGCTGGTTCCGATATTTCTAGACGGTTGGACATCGTCCTTGCTCGCCACACAGCGACTACTCTGTCCTTGCCTATTATGTGATGTAGATAATATGATAGTTATTTGTAATAGGTATTGTCTCTCGCTCGATTCCCTTAACTTCAAATAGCCGCACCTGAAGAATGATATTAAATTGTCTTGACTTAAAACATTTGTGAAGCCTTGGGTCGAAATTAGAATGACGCATGCTCTACACAGACGCACTCAACAATTTGATATAACTGCTAGTGATCCCTGACATGTTACTATTACTAAATTACTAATCCCAACTATGGCATTTTCATTCGATAAAATTTCGAAAATAATGATCTGTTTTGTATTACTTTTAAATGTGAGTACTACTTTAAATATACTTTAATTCGCGGATCTATATAACTCGATTAACCAAGCTAGTTAATTTTTCTACTTTTACATTTATTCTACTCGGTCATTTCTGACTAACGAAGTTTGGTAACAGTGAATACTGTGATAATTTATGATTATCATGGGAGACACCATACATTTTATTCACTTTTTCAGATATCTTCGAATAGCAGCAGCACCGTTTCTATGTACCTCGCCATAAGTTAGAAGCATGTCTAAATTGAACTCTCTCCCAATATTTACTCACACAAAAACTAGACAAATGATGATAAATACTGTGATAATACATGATATACACAACATAACTAGACAAACAGAAGAGCAACTACTGTCATTGCTTAACGTTCATTTTTTTATCAGTTGATGAAAACATTAAACACGTTATTTTTTGTACAGTCATTCTGAATGTGGTAAATAAATAATAAATCTTTAACCTTTGATATCTGTTCGATAAATGAGTTAATTTTATTTTGTGTTAGTGAATACCTAAAATAGTGCCGTGCAATGATGCGATATTTATGATTTAGAGGTCGCTTGATATTGAAGTAATTGGATGAATGGGTCCGTGAAAAATTTAATAAAGTGTATGGCTTCTGTATATTATGTTCATTGTGAGGCTGAACTGCGTTCCATGTATCTCCGGCGATTGAAGGAACGGTTAATCGGGTTTCCTCTGCATTAAAAATAAATATACATATTCAAGCCGCTCATTTCCTTCAGAAGAATCATATTGTTGTTTAAAAAATAACATATCGGCCTCCACTGGCTCTCAGGAGTGACGCGGCTGTTTGTTTATTTATTTAACGTCACTTTTATGCTACTATGGCTAATCGGACGATGTGGGAGTCCTTAAATTTGGCTATCTAGACAATATATATATATATATATATATATATATATATATATATATATTATATATAATATATATATATATTATATGTATATATATATTTATATATATATATGTATTATATATATATATATATTTATATATATATATTATATATATATATATATTTAATAATATATATATATATATATTATGTATATTATTTTTTTGTATATATACTTTTATAATTATATTTAATATTTTGTATACATTTTATATTTTGTAATTTGACTTTACATTATTTTGTTATACTGTATGATGTGGTCTCATATCACTATTACTATTGTTCATTTAGAAACAATTGTAATATACTTAATAAATAAAAAATTAAAATAAAATAAAATAATAGAAAACTTTAAAATGTTGTTTTGAAAGGATTCCATCCTCATTCCAATAGCTAAATTTAAACGAGACGTCCATCTGTGGGGGAGGGGATGAGTGAACCCGCGCCCACACGGCGACAGACCCCGAGTGTGTTGACCCCAAGACCCGCCGTACGTCGAGGAGCGGCCCTAGAGCGCGATCGATGGGAGAGGGAGGATCTAGGACAGAACGCCACCGCCCTTGAACCCGCCGTACTCCGCCAGATCGGGGAGCTGTCCCTCTCAAGGCTATCCTCTCAGTCACGAGGACGTCTCTATAAGGCCACGTCGGCAGCTACAAGGCCTCTCTGGGCTTACATCTCGCAAATGCTTATTTTTTAAAGTTGATTCGTAGATTACACGATGTCTTTGTCCAGATTTTTTTTTACTTGCACTAACCCATATATGAAATATATAGTAAGGGAAACTATTGCGATGGTGGACATTTTCGAATTCCAGTTTAACCGGAAATATACGTTTTAGGTATCCGATGCATAATGATACATTCAACATTACTAACAACACAACTTCACTACTAGAGGAATTATCGATGACGCACAGTGGGCAAGTGCGGAAAAATCGATTTTCGATTTTTTTTTATGTGATCATGGCTCGTTCGTTTTACATTAGCTATGCGTCTAGATTAGACATATTTCTTCCAACTAATGTTTCCATTTATTGAGGCTTAAAGTCAAGACAGTGGAAGTTTTGCTTAAATTACACCTAACTTTTAGTGTTTGCTATATAACTGAGAAAAAAAGTGTAATAATTCTAATGATGTTATTCCTGTTCTAGGATGTTTAATATCCACACATAAGACGAATTGGTCAAAAAAATATTTTTAATCACGTAACCAAGACCAAAGGTACGCGCTACCGTAAACATTTTGAAAAGGTAGTGCAACAAAAAAAGCCCGGCTCCTCCGGGATGGAAAGATATTTTTGCAAAATAAAGATTGAACAAAAATCATCTGCCTATCCGATCATAACACCGCAATGAAAAGAATGGATTTAGAGTAGCCTTTGTTTGTTGCACTATTTTTTTTACCCAATTGCTCAGATAATACATATCCCTACACAAAACACTTTTAATTCCAGTTCAGTCTAGTTGCTAACCTTGTCTAGACATAAGCTCTATCAAATTAAATACCGCGATTTGTGTGAGTCTTTGGGGTGGTATAAAATTCGACAAAATCACCCCGAACTTGACGAGGAAAACATTTCTACATTTTTGCCTCATTTTAATAAAAACATAAACAAGGTAAATCGGGTACGGCCGAGGTTCAGAAAAATATTCAGCGGTGGATGGAAAATGAAATGTTTTCCACATACCGGACGACGAATCCAGCTACTGGAGACTTCAGATCCTTTTGTCACGAACATGAGACCCGAACCAAAGAAAAACATCTGGAAATCTATGATGGAGCTAAGCAACTGTTAATATAATTTCCTTGAATTTGAAATCGTAGGTTTCTTTTCAATTTGAGCAAGCTTTGACTTTGAATCTCTAGTTTAATTATTTACGAAATTTTCCAGTCTTTATTTTTTATTCGTAAATATTTTTTATTTTTTTAAAACTATTATTCTTCCAACGGTTCTTTACGGATGTGGAACGTGGCCGCTTACTTTGAAGGATGAACAACGGCTTAAGGTTTTCGAAAATAAGGTATTGCGTAAAATATTTGGTCCGAAGAGAGATGAGGCCACTGGGGAGTTTAGAAGGTTGCAAAACGTGGAATTGCGGAACTTGTATCCTGTGAATATAATTGAGCTGATTACATTATCGCGGAGACTCAAATGGGCGAGTAAAGTTGTTGGGCTCGATGACGAGCGGATTCCGAAAAAGTTGGTATTTGCTGATCCGACTGGTAGGCGTCAGAAAGGTAGGCCGAAGCTAGATGGGAGGATTGCGTTAAGGTTAAGGGGCTTAGGCTTGAATGGTGAACATTGGACGAGTCTGTGTAGGCGGACATTGGTGGTATCGGCATCGAACCTTCGGGTTCGCTAAGCCTATTATTATTATTATTATTAATTTTTTTTTTAATCTTCAAATTTTTATTCACACCTGTCTGTAAGTATTATTTAATTTCAATATTCACTCAAATAACATCCAAATATACTTGTTTGAACTGGTTTTCATAATTGCAACCTATTTCGAAAATTTCCGACATTTTTATCTTGCTAATAGGCTTTAATTTTCGTCAAAATTCGAATAAAGACCGTTAAACTTGAGGTATTTTTTTATTCTGAGTCGTATGAGACCAGCCCCAGGTTTTTTATGCTAATCAGTTTTCGAGATATTGATTTTTTCCGCCTTTTGGCCATTCGGCTCCACTGTGTGCCGGTCGATGAATGAAACAATTAGAGGTAGTTTCAACCATTTATTTTCTGCCAACGTTTCGACCCTTATTGTGGGTCATCATCAGGGATAAAAATATACAAAAATAATACATTTACACTAAGATTAAATATATTATTTTAAAAAATATTAAGCTAAGGGATGTCAATATTATAACATAGAAAGAAACTAGATGTGTACAAAAATCGGTTAATTAAATTACAATGACTAAGGTATAATAATGAGAGGGCTATACAGAGCAGATAATGACTAAGGATAATGTACAAAGGTATAAAAAATTACATGAAATAAGAAACATTGAAAAAGGGAGTGAGTGGAGATACGTACCGTATTATAGGCGAGTGGAAACTAGGTAAAATTTGGTGGAATGGGATGTAGGTAGGTAGATAGGAAACGTAGGTAGAATGGAAAATAAGTACCGCATTTTAGACGGGATCTGAAACAATGAGTAAAATTGTAATACTAACATAAAGAGAAGTATTCAGATTAAACATATAATAACAATAATATCATAATGGAACTGGAAATTGTTTTAACAAAATTCTAAAAGTAATAATAAACTATATAGGTTAGTAGTGAGGACAATAATGGATGACGTATATGGAATAAAGCTGACTACCTTCCAGCCAACTTTTCCCTAATGATGATAAATATATTAAAACAGTAAACATAACAAGGTGACAATTACATAAAAAAATAATTTAATTACAATCATTGACAGGTTATACAAGTTTATAAAAAAACAAAAATAAATCTGGTGAGGGCAACACACGACTTTCACTTACCTCCGTTGTTAAAATCGATTAAAGAATTTTCAAATACATTTAAATATGAAAATTAGTGTAACTATTAAAGAATTAATTAAATTGAATTTCTAAAGAAACATGTGTTTTATTAAAAAATCTATTATATTATTATATAAAACAATCACTTAGTTTTATCGGCTTTTTATCACTCTCTATTAACTTTTAAAAGCTTGTATATGGGATAATATTTTTTCTAAAATCTTTAGCTTTCCAAGGGTATGTTATATATGTATATTACTGTTTTTGTGTTAAAACAAAAATTACATTAAACATATGTTTTCAATTTTCTCCTTCAGTTGCTTTTCAAATTTACTCAACTTGCATATTTACCTGTTATTTGTCAATGATGACAAGATAATATTGTTATTTTTTTAATATCTACAGAATTAAAGGTACTTTAGAGGAAGAAAATTTAAAATATCGGCATTTAAGCCCTGTCAGACTATTTCAATCGGAATGAAACCTACATCATATTAAAGCCCATCAAATTTTATTCAAAATAAAAAAGAGCCGTTTTTGAGAAAATCGTAAAATTTGCACCTTTTTACGATTTATATATAGTAAGTGAAAGTAAAAATACATGTGATAAATTGTAAAAATATTAAGAATTTCTAAAGTATTTAAACAATAAAAATAAATGTATACGTAAAAGAGATACAAAACAAATCAATAAATATACATTGTTTCTCAGTTTAGGGAGTTTTATAGGCTTTTTATCACTCTCCGTTAACTTTTACAATATTATGTATGTATTACAATAAGATAATATTTTTTCTAAAATCTTTAGCTTTCCAAGGGTATGTTATACATCTTTATTATTGTTTTCTTGTTCAAAAATGCATTAAAGAATATGCTTGTTCTTTTCTTCTTTAGTTGATTGTCGAATTCGTTCAACTTATATATTTAGCAGTTTTTTATCAACGCTAATCAGATGATTTGGCCAATTTAATAAAATCTACAAAATTAAAGGTACTTTATAAAAAGAAATTTTAAAATATCAGCATTTCAGTCCTGTCAGACTATTTCAATCAGAATGGAACCAACATGATATGAAAGCCCATCCCATTCCACATCGATATAATTTGATGGAGAAGTTTAATGAAAAAAGCTTTAGCCGTTTTTGAGAAAAAAAAAAGAAGAAAAAAATACAAAATGCATGTTAGCAAGTGGCTCTTCTTGGTCGGCCTATTTTAATGAAAAAGTTGCTAGACCATCTTGGACGTATAGTTGTCTTAAATATAAAATTTCAGTTTCTTGCTTATTTTCGTTTTTGTGTTAGACTTACCAGACAAACACGCGCACACACACAGAGTCCTTTTTGCGCGACTTGGTCACTTGGACTCAGAGGACCCTAAAACGACTATTTCCGGTGAAAACTCAAATACAACAATTTTCACGATCGCTATACTTTCCCTTGCTATATATTTCATATACAGGTAAGAGAAAGTAAAACACGGTGTGTGCGTTTTTATGTTTACAATATTTAACATGTTTTTGTTGTTTTAGTAAGATTTAATGATATCATACAGATGGCCCTACGGAAATCGTAGATACCTTGTGAACACAAGATTTTTTATCAATAAAATGTATGATGAAATTTATTACTACTAAAAAAAATCTTCATGATGTTATCGGAACTTTCCACTCCTATTCAAAACGAAATATTTATTGTAATTTGTATGTGAAACGTTATGTAAATTATAATAATGTGATAAATACCCGTTTTTATGTCTGTTTCCGAAAGTATATTATTTTTTAAATTACTTGTGACGTGAGTCTGGATTTCGTAACGAAACCTGTTTCCGAACTAGATTGGAATCTTTTACTACCTTACGAGTCTAGACTACTAGGAATAAGATTTCTTCGCATGAGGTTGTTAAAAAAACAATAATATATCTGTATAAGAAGTATAAAGATGAAAATTATTGTAAAATTCATTATGTTCTTTGTTTGTTTGTTTGTTTGTTTGGGCTTTAAGGCGTAAAACTTCAAGGTCATCAACGCCTGTGCGTCTTTAATCTTTTATCGCTAAGGTAATATTAAAGAAGGAACGGTATAAGTAGAAGTAAAATATAAAGAAAAATAATAAAATGAAATAATTGTCATAAATTTAAGAAAAATACATAAATGTTAATAAAGATTTCCGAAGAAATAAAAAAAAAAAAAAAAAAAAAAATATATATATATATATATATATATATATATATATATATATATATATATATATATATATAAAGAAAAATATCACTATTAATCACTGCAGATATATAATGCTAATTACGATAAGTGCTAAATTTTATTTGAAATGTTATTTATTTTTAGAAAATTAAGTATTTTTGATATTTTGGCTATATCATCACCTAGACTAACTGAAATGTCTGAAGTAAGTCCCAATGTAGTCAAACTCGAAATGTAAAAGGGGCATTCTTGAAAAATATGTTTGACCGTTAGCATATTATTGCAGTGTTGGCATTTTGGGGGTGGCTGTTTGCTGATGAGGTAGGCATGGGTTAGATTCGTATGTCCTATTCTAAGCCTAGCAATTATTACTTCCTCTCTACGGTTGGATCGATTAGATGTGGTCCAAGGTTTTACAGATTTTTTAATAATTTTGAGTTTGCTTGGTTGGCTATCATTCCACATGGATTGCCAGCTGGCTGCCACTTCCTTCTTGAGGGGAAGACTTATTTCCTGCGGCGTTAAGATGGCGGTACCTCGGCCTGGGAGAGCAAGTGCCTGTTTGGCTGCTGCGTCAGCGAGCTCGTTACCTTTAATTCCGATGTGGCTCGGCACCCATATAAAGTATACCGATTTTCCCAGATTTTCAAGCGTATTTAGGTAATTACGGATCTTGTGGATGATGGGGTGGGTAGGGTACAGATTTTTTAGACCGTTTAATGAACTCAAAGAATCCGTGATTATTGCTATTGTCGTTGAGGGAATTGACATAGAAAAGTGGAGAGCTGAAGCTATTGCATGCAATTCTGCGGTAAATATGCTACATAATTTATGGAGTTTTAATTTGTGGGTTGAATTTTGTGTAACAAAAGAAGCTGCTGTGGATTCGTTTGATTTAGATCCGTCGGTGTAAATAAGAAAGGGTTCCGGTAGATTCTGGAGGAGAAGCGAGAATTTAGTTCTGTACTCAGAGGGTGAAGTATTGTTTTTTGACAATCGAGATAAATGTATCCACGTTTTTGGAGGTTTGTGTGTCCATGGAGGATTGTTAGTTTTTTGTTTATGTAATGGAATTTGTTTAAGAGATGTAATAGCTGAATGGATTCTCTCAGCTAAGGGGAGGGTTGAATTGGTTTTTTTTTCAAAGATTTTGGAAAATTTCGGTTTAAAAATGTATTTATGAGTTGGGTTGTCGTTTTGAGGAAGGAGTTTGGAGACATAATTTATAGCTAATTTTTTCCTTCTAAATATGAGGGGGGTTATTCCTGCATCTGAACACAGACTTAGACTAGGACTAGTTCGAAACGCCCCCGTTGCAATACGGATCCAAGAATGGTGGACGGCATCTAGCTTAATAAGAATACAATCACGAGCAGAACCATAAATATAAGATCCATAGTCTAGTTTAGACTCCACTAAAGACTGTCCTAGTTTTAGTAAAGTAAGTCTATCTGCGCCCCAGGAAGTTCCGCTCAGGAAACGTAAAATATTTAAGTTTTTTGTAGTATTTTGTTTTAATTTAGAAATGTGAGGTTCCCAAGTCAGTCTTCGGTCGAAAGTCATCCCTAAGAATTTTTGGCTAGTGGTATATGGGATCAAGGAATTATCTAAATAGAGCTCGGGAGAAGCAGGTGTATTTCTTTTTCTGCTGAAATGAAGACATTTTGATTTTTCAGAGGAGAATTGTAGACCAGTGGAACGAGACCAATTGCAGATTCTGTTAATGGCTTCTTGTAATTTAAGATTTATGATGCCAATGCTATCAGACCGACAAATAATAGCTAAATCGTCCGGGAATAACAGTGGTTTTACACCTCTTGGTAATTTGAGTCCCAAGTCATTAATTGCAAGACAGAATAAAGTTGGACTGAGAACGCATCCCTGTGGGACCCCGCTGACTTGTCCATGTTCTTCAGATACATCACTGCCTATTTGAACTCTGAATTTTCGATTTGCGAGAAATTGTTTGATGTACTGGAACATTTGACCTCTGATACCGACAGATGATACTTTTTTTAGAATTAATGCGTGGTTTATACTGTCGAAAGCCTTCTTCATATCGAAAAATACTGCTATCATCTGTTGGTCAGAGACGAAGGTATATTGGACTTCAGCCTCCAATGTTATTAGATGGTCAACCGTGGATCTACCCTTGCGGAATCCGGATTGGAATGGCTGGATTAAATTCTTGTTTTCAATATACCACATCAATCTTCTGTTCACCATTCTTTCCATGATTTTACTTAAACAGCTTGTGAGAAATATGGGACGATAGCTATTTGGTACTCTTCTATCTTGTCCATTTTTTAGAATTGGGACTACAAGAGAGTCACGCCAGGTGCTTGGAAAGTATCCAGTAGACCAGATACGGTTGTAATACTCAAGTAGCCAATTCAGAGTGTCTATGGGTAGATGTTTAATCATGTCATAATGGATATTATCAGGTCCTGGAGTTGTTCCTCGAACGGTTTTTAGGACATCTTTGAACTCCCACATTGAAAAAGAAATATTATAGTCTGAGGTCTCAGTATTATATAAATTTTCAAACTGCATTTCGTCGAAATTGGCATTACTTCCGTTGGAATTATATATATTTGAGAAGAAGTCAGCGAATGAATTTGAAACTAGTCGAGGGTCATCGGAAAGCTGTCCATTTATTGTAATCGTGTAGCGAGAGAGAGAGGGATTTTTCGTAAATTTACGGATTTTGTTCCATACGTCGGAAGACGAAGTAGTGGTATTTATGGAACTTATAAATTTCTTCCAAGACTCTATTTTGCACTGATTAAATATTCTTCTGCATTTCGCCCGCTGTTTTTTATATTCTATCAGGTTTTCAGACGTCATAAATTGTTTGAATTTTTTATAGGCCTTACGCCGGTCTTTAATGGCTGTTTTACAAACATCATTAAACCATGGAACAAGCGGTCTTCTTGGTTGTCCAGAGGTCATTGGTATTGATGCTTTAGCTGCTTCTAATATGGTTCTTGTAATTATTTTACAGCCTTCGTTAATGCTCAAATCTGAGGGAGAATGTTGAGGTGGAGAAGCCAAAGAGGTAAAGAGGGTCCAATCGGCTCTATTTAGCACCCATCTTGGTTTTACACGAGTGGGAGTCATGTTTTTAAATTTTATGAGTAGTGGGAAGTGGTCACTACTGTACAAATCAGGCAGTACTGTCCAGTCTACTATACCATACAATGCGGGATTGCAAACCGAGAGGTCCAAGGCAGAATAGGTTCCGTAACTAGAACTGAGAAAGGTAGGTTCACCAGTATTAAGTAGAAGAAGGTTGGAGATGTCTAGAAAATTTTCGATAATTTTACCCCGCAAATTAAGGTTTTGTGAACCCCATAGAGGATTATGTCCATTAAGGTCACCAATAAGAAGGACTGGTTGAGTAAGTTGGTTGTAAATGTCTAGGAGGTGTTGTGTATCTATTGTGCGGTCTTGTGGCAGGTAAATGTTACAGATGGTAAAGGGAAAGCCTCGATGGACTCGGACTGCTACAGTTTGAAGATGGGAGGTGATGTCAATAGGTTCTGAGTATATGGATTTGTGTACTGCTATTAGAACTCCGTGGTGGCTATGATTTGGGTTGGGACTATCTTTTCTATATATCTCGAAATCTTTTATTGTGATTTTATCCGAATTTGAAAGATGAGTCTCTTGAAGAGCTAAGCAAAAGGGATCTGTATCGCGTATTAGTACTTTTAAGTCATTGAAATGAATTTTCAAACCGTTACAGTTCCATTGAAGTAATGACATAATGAAAAAATAAAATAAAAAATAATAATAATAATAAAAAATATGGATCTATATAAAAAAAAAGTACTAATTTAAATAAACAAATAAATAAGTTGAATATTTCATTGATAAATTAGTATAGTATGTTTAAGATTTTTTATTTGGTGATTTCTTTCTTGACGCTCCTTTTCTAGATTTCTGAATTTCGTATTCCTGTTCCATATCCATTTCATTACTGGGCATTGAACCGATCAATGGAACCGATTCAGGGTTGGGTGGTGGGGAGGGAGATGTAGAAGAAGGGTTGGGAAGAGAAGGGAGAGGAGTGGGGGTAGGAGAAAAGAGGAAGGAGTGGGGAGAAGAAGAGAAGAGGAAGGAGTGGTGAGAGGAAGGGGGAGAGCAGAGGAAGTAGAGGGTTGAGAAGTGGGAGAGGTAAGAGAGGAGAGGGGGAGGGAAGAAGGGGTAGAGGGGCTGGAGCGGGCCCTCTGGCTGGCTCCTGTTGTAGGTGAAGGTGGGGTGTTGGTTGTGGGCTGTGTCTGCGTGCTCTGGCCACGGCTAATCTTAATTTCGTTTATTTATTTGATATCACTGCAGCTGGGCTGGGGTTACTATTCTCTGTTTGTTTAATGTTTTCTGAAAAAGAGTATATAATATTGGCCTGGATGGCAACATCTTTTTTTTCAATATTTTTATTTTTGGTTATATCCGCAAAACTTTTACTGAATTGAATCGGATTTCTTTCCTTATATATTTTCCTGGCTTCGAACAAAGATACTTTATCATTAATTTGTATTGCTTTTACTTCTTTTTGGAATTTGAATACAGGACAGGATCGATCTAGAGCATTGTGTGAACCATTACAGTTTATACACCTAGCTGGTTTATCACACCTAGTATTTTCTCCATGCCTAGCCTCACCACATTGAATACATACCGATTCTTTTTTGCATTGGGCCGTCGGATGAGAAAAACCAAGGCAATTAAAACACCTTGATGGATTGGGTATGTAAGGCACGACCCTAATTGTCTCATAGCCAATCTGTAATGTCTCTGGAGGTTTCGGGGTTGGGAAGGTTACAATGTAATTATGTGTTAAGATTACGTTACCATGGTTTTTTGACCTGATTCTAACTATATCATTAATTACTGATTTCAGTTCTTTTTTTATTTCTTCCATTTCCATATACTGAAAGTCGTAACATCGAATAACACCCTTGCTGTAATTGAGTGTATTATGGGGTGTTATCTCAACAGGAAATTGATTGCCAAAGCTTGTATATGACAATAGTTTATTGGATTGTTGCGCATTTAGTGTTTGGATTAGTAAATTACCATCTTTTATCTTTTTTACATTTTTAACATTCCCCACCAAATTTGTGATAACCTTATGGATGAAAAAGGGAGAGATCTTTTTAAAATCATCTTGGTCAGTTCTTTTCACTACTAAATAAGTTGGAACGATATTTTCAACCCTTTGAGGAATAACTTTATCGGGGGGAAACTTGATTCGACCACGAGCCCATTTTCTTTTTTTATTTAGGGGGCTAGAGAGATCAGGAGGGTCGGGGGCTCTCCCATAATTAATTAGTAAACGTCCTTAAAGTGAGTTAATATAAAACTTAGATTTAACAACTATAAAAAAAAATACAAAAAATTAAAAGTATAATAAATAAGGCAGAAAGGTTATCTGTTAAACTGTGGAGATCTAGCAGCAACCGCCTCCGCCGAAGTCTTAATGGATTCTTCACTCTTGAGAACTTATTTCGACAAAGTGTTAAACAGAAAGCACAGAATTACACTGAATAATATCTAATTTAAAACTAGGAAGTTTTTTCACCGTGTATACACAATGCTGGTAACAGCTGTTCTCCTCATTATGTTCTGAAAACGTACCAACCACCCTTTTGTTACTTTCACTTACTATAAATAGTAAGGGAAGGTATTGCGAACGGGAATATTTTGAATTCCAGTTTTCAACGGAAATACACGTTTTAGGGTCCCCTGAGCCCAAATGACCAAGTCCCGCAAATCAGCTTGGACAGAAGAGGCACTTTATACCATGCATTTTGCACCTTTTTACGATTTTCTCAAAAGCGGCTCTAACAATTTTGATTAAACTCGCTGTACGGATGTAAAATTTGATGGGCTTTAATATCATGCAGAATTCATGCTAATTGAAATAGTTTGACAGGGCTTAAATGCCTATATTTTAAATTTTCTTCCTCTAAAGTACCTTTGATTTTATTGATTTAAAAAAAAAAAAAAAAAAAAAATGGAAAAAAATTATCTTATTAGCACTGATAAATAATGCCAGTTCGCCTACAACAGGGTACGTATCTCCACTGTACTCCATTTTTCAATGTTTTTTATTTCATGTAATTTGTCTTATATATTTGTACATTATCTTTAGTCATTTTCTACTATGTATAGGCCTCTCCTTATTATGCCTGTGTCATTGTAATTTAATTAATTGATTTCTTTACACATCTAGTTCCTTTTATGTTATAATATTGACATTCTCTAGCGCAATAGTTTTTAAAATAGTATATTTAATCTTATTTTAAATGTATCTGTTTAGCCTTGATGATGCCCCACAATGGGGGTCGAAACGTTGGCAAAAAATAAACTGTTGAAACTACTCAATTGTTTCATTCACCGACCGCCACCCGGACGTATTCCTTTTAGCATAGTAAATTATTTAACAAAGTACAATTATATACATTAAAATATTCATAAACATAAAAGCATGATAGGCTTATAGTAACAAAATATTTTGATATGATATCTCTGCTATTCCTAAACCGATTTCAATGTTTTTTTTTTCATTTCAGAAAATTTAATTTTGGTATTTATATATTAATTAGAAGAAACGGATTTTTTTTCTATTCGTTATTCGGGCCCTTCAAATCTTGAAACGTAAGCCTCCAAATTTTGAGGTGGGGTAACTTTTTTTTTTCATTGACTGTTAAGGACATTATTAAAAATAATAAACCAAAAGCATTTATGCTGGACTGCCTTACTATAGCCTTTTCTTTTATTTTAATTTTCATTCAAATAAAATTTTCTGATTCCTGAATACCTTCCTTTTTTTTCTATTTACCGAGTTATCAGGGAATCACATCTCTTATAAGTTGTGGCTTGACCAATTGAGATTATTTTTTTATTTTTATCTTTCTTCATCGCAACGGCTTGGTCTCGAAAATCCTTTCTTCTCTATCTTCAATAATAAACGATTTTTGTTGGAATTACGTCTATTATAATTTGTGGCATATATAAAAAGATCAATTTTTTTTTTTTTTTTTTTTTTTTTTTATTATTAATGCTGTTTACTGATTCTGATACAAATTTGTCAGCATCTTCAAAACTAACTGAGTTATGGTCGTATTTACTCTAATAAATATCTATTCTATCTTAAAAAATCACTGATTTATTTAATTAAATCAGACGGCGGACAAACGGATTCGGCCTCTACGCATCTTAAAATGTACGTCCTCTAATTTTGTAATTTTGTTTGGTCCCTTACATAGGTTTATTATCACAAATAATACTGTACTTAACTTTAAACATTTATTATTAGGTGGAAGTGAATTAAGAGAAAGCGTCATAGAATGCGTTTTGGCCTTATAAATCTACTTTTTCATCAGCGTTCTGCAATAGTTCATCTCGTCTACGAGTGTTACGTCTGTGACCTTTTTTAGGTGTGACTATTGAGAAAATAAAAAAAATATATATGATATTTTAATAGTAATATCTATATTCAATTTGTTACTCCCTATCCTAGAACCTAGAATCAACCCGATATTGAACTATTCGAATATTTAGCAAGGTCATCCGGCCAATCGGCGCCCATGGCTAGTTGGGGTCTGCGATAAAAAATAAGGTATTTCCTGTAGCGATCTCAGTTCCTGGATTGTTGCTCTCAGCCGTTTCCTTGAACATCTTTCGTCAGCATTTCCGTCTGTGGATCACTCCTGGAGAAGATGGAGGACCCACAATGACCTGCTGGTCGCTCCAGTGATAAAATCCTTTCCATACTGAATGAGAGAATATCCTCTCTTATATGTCTCTTTCTTTACTCTATTTGATTTTTATCACATTTTTTTTTTAAATATATATATTTATTGCAATTTATAAATATATTATGCTATGCAAGTAATTGTGAGTAAAATACAAATAGCACGATACATATGTAGAAAAGCTTCCCATTGGTGACACTCTCAAAATATTGTTAACTAGAAGGTCTCGGGACCAGTTTCTTTTTAGACGCCTCAGAGGACTAGTAGAAATTCAGGTGAAAGAAAGGAATGGTATCGGGGTAGGGCCAAACCTGCAACATATGAATCTTATTCGTTACAAAGTGAGGATCATTGAGGATTTGACGAAGGATTTTGGATTGTTGGGATTGATTACGAGAAGAATTCGATGGTTTAGTAGAACCCCACTGTTCTTCTCCTTAATTCCATATCGGCCTAAAGATGGTCAAGTAGATTAGCATTTTGTAATTCAGTGGATGATTAGAACTGTTGTTTTTTTTTATCAGCGGCCCAGGCAGCAAGGAATATTAACCCTTCTGTTGATAAAGATGATAACGATCAGCCCCCTGGCACATGCCTAAACAGAATCTGCATTCGAAAAAGTTAATGGTTATTGTATGGTGGTCTATGGCCGGGGGCTACTACTAAAAAGAAAAACAATTGATTCAACACCATAAAGCTATGGAAATTGATTAAATGCATCAAAATTTGATCAAGCAACAGCCCAGCACTGGTAAACAGGAAACCGAACCTATTATCTTTCATGATAGCGCCCGACCTCATGTTTCAGTACAGATAGTGAATTAAAAGATAGAAAACTTGGTAATCCATTGGCAGAAGTTAATCAGAAATGATGGTAAATAATTTGAATAAAAAAACATGGCAAAAAAAATACAAAAACAGAATGATAGTTTGTAATCAACCAAAATATTAATTCCTCTCCCCCAAAACTTGAGTTCTTACGTTTCAAGAACGTGAAACGCGAATGACGAATTTTCTGTCTGTCCGCAATCAGCGAATTACCTTCTAAGCTACTAAATGATGCCCATATATATACGCCCTTAACTCAGTTATGTTTGAAGGTAGTGAGAACATTGCGAAGAGTTTTAGAATTAGTACTCCAAGATTAATTATAAAAAAAAAGATATTTTACCTATATCTACGTCTTTAAATCAGTTATTTAAAATAGAGAAAAATATGTATTAGGTTCAAGGATCAGTAAACCGGGACGAACAAAATTTAAAACAATAATCGAAAGGAAAAAAAGTAGGTTAAAAAAACTATGTGTGAATTAAATCAAGCTCTAAATAAACATTATTGTGTCTAATTTCCTAGCTACAGAAACCGTTCTTTTAAATTAGAATAATAATAATAGGCTTAGCGAACCCGAATGTTCGATGCCGATACCACCATATTCCCTCTACACAGACTCGTCCAATGTTCTCCGTTCAAGCCCAAGCCCCCAAGATCAGCTTTAACGCAATCCTCCCATCGACGCTTCGGTCTACCTCTTGGACGCCTACCAGTCGGATCAGCAAATACCAACTTTCTCGGAATCCGTTCCTCACCGAGCCCAACAATTTTACTCGCCCATTTGAGTCTCCGCGACGCTATCAACTCAATTATATTCACAGGATACAAGTTCCGCAGTTCCGCGTTGTGCAACCTTCTAAACTCCCCAGTGCCTTCATCTCTCTTCGGACTAAATATTTTGCGCAGTACCTTATTTTCGAAAACCTTAAGCCGTTGTTCATCCTTCAATTTAAGCGTTATAACGTTTTAATTTTCCTATCGCCATTTCGACTTCCTCTTTACTCGGTGCGTCTATCCATGGTTCAGCGCTCTGATATTCAGATTGAGGAGATAGATTATTATTTTCCGTATTTAGAATGCCGTCAAGGTGTTGTTTAAATTTATTTAATATCTCAGTCGGATCTGCGATTATATTGTTATTTGCACTTTTAAATTATAAGAAGGCATTATGAACGAGGACGTTGGGCGAGGGTTTAGTGTCCATCTAGTAATTAAATGTATTTTTCAATGAAACTAATCTTGACACTCTCTGTCTTTGTTTTGTTTTTTAAATGAAACTAAGTTGGGTTTAAGACAAACAAAAATGCTTTATGAGCTCTTGTTTGTAAATTGGGAATAGTACCGAAGTATACGTATGAAATTAAAATATCTGCCTTGTTTATTCGAATGCTATTAATTAAGTTATGTGGTGTATGCTTATAAAATCAATCCATGAATCACAATTTCTTCCTCTGATCATTATTAGAAAATATATAAATTTAAAAAACCTTTTTGGATAATTGTGTTATGGTATCTTGTGTTCTGTAATCATATTCTATCAAAATGTATAACATTTATCTCTTTAGTCGTCGATAGTTCTGTGGAAAAAATTGGAAATACTTTCAGGTGGCCGGTTGACGTAAGAAAGGAAGATAGAGGGGAAAGTGGGCCAAGGAACTGTACTCGGATCCCGCTCGGTCATTGTCGGCTATCTTCGCCTGTCTGCGTATTCTAACTCGTAACTTATAGTGTCGAATCGGTGAATTTGCTAAATTTTTAAATATAAATAATAAATTTATAAAGAAGATTTATCTGTTATAGTGTTTGTGAATTGGTTTTCTCGGCTTTTGATTATAATTTATTTAATTTATATTTTTAGTCCAAATGTTTTATCGAATACTTTTAAAGACATAGATTGAATAATATAGAAATCGGTCTTTTAGTTTTATAATATTCAAGAATGAACCTTTGTAACCCACATTGAAAAAGTAAAATCAACAAAAAATTGAATAGTGGAATAAAAAGGCTTTCTTACTAATACCACCACATAATTTAAATTGCACTACTTCTCGGCTAATGCGCTGCTACCTTCAGATGTTAACAATTTTAACTAAATTTCTTTTTTTTTCTAATTTATGAAACATTTTGGATTAAAGAAGAATTTTTGTATTAAAAAAAAAAAAAAAAAATGATGTTTTAGAAGAAAACATTTTTGGCACCTGAAGATGGCGAATCAACCGAAATGTATTGCAATTTTAATTAAGTGGTGAAGGTAGTAAGCTTGCCTTTTTATTCTACAATTCATTTAGACCTTCACCTTAATGCATCAACATTCATTTATAAAACTGAGTTTTCACATTTAACTATTTATAGAATCCATAAATTTAGTAAATAAATCTTCTCCTGAGAGATTACACTCACGTATCTCGATGTATTTTGTAGTGTAGGGTCATCACTCTCTACGCCTAATTTTGTGAATGGCAACCATTTGGCTGACGGGTCCCACATACCCGGAGAAGAGGCTTTGAGTGAATCCCCATTAAAATGGATGTACTTGTAAATGTCCCATCGGGGCTGGGATTCGAACTCACAACCTGTAGCATTAGAGACTAACGCGCTAGCCACCCAGCAAAGGGCTCCCCGTAAAGTAAATAAATAGTAAACAAAACTTAGCTATCCTCCTGAAATTGTCCATAGATCTTTCCCAATACTATTAACTTCGAATCTTACGTTTTATCTAAAATATTTTAAATGAATGTCAAGGTGGTCGGTCAAAAGTAAAAACTATACTCGCCCGAAGATTTTGTTTTAATTATCCAAAACAACTTTATGTTTTATATTCAGTATGTAATTATTATTTTGCGCGATGCCCGGCAACCTGATAATCGAAGTTTTAGAAACCAAAATAATTACGAGTTCACGTTTAGGTGCCGGCAGGGGGGAGGGGCTTTTAACTTTGGCATTAATCCATTTTCCTCACCCTATGACCCTTGAAAGAGGGGAGCCCGTGGCCAAGTGGTCAGCGCGCTAGCCTGCCACGCTGAAGTTGTGAGTTTGAATCCCAGTCCCAGGAGGACTTTTTTCAAGCATACAAATAAATGGGGATTCACTCACAATCTCCCCCGGGCATGTGGGACCCGTCAGCTAATTGATAGCCACCCACAAAAATAGGCGTAGGGAGTGATGACCCTTACCCTATAAAATGTCATCGAGTATCGCGGTGTGGAATATAAACCATCCCGCGCGGCCAAGGGCCTCCAAGGCCTGTCGCGCCAACCGAAAAAATAAAAAATGACCCTTGAAAATCCCCATATAGTACAAAAAGACGAGGTTAAGAGAGAGAGAGTGAGAAAAAACAAAAAAAAAACAATCCTACACACTTGTGTCGTACACTGTTAAATATGGTGTATAAAACTAATAAAGCATTTGTACAGAATGGACCATCACAGGCTGTCCCATAAGATCTTTAGAGTACCCATCATGGGAAAATCCACTGGATGATAGTGGATCAATGAAGTTGAGAGGGATCTTGCAGAACTTAATATTCAGCAAGATACCGTCTATGATAGAAGTCGCTACCGCCTCACCATTCAAATAAGAACTTTCCCCAAGTCTATAACAGAGATTAGGCACAACGCACCCAAGAAATGGTTAGAAAGACGTATGGTAGAGCTCAGCGGAAAATGAAAGAATACTAAGAAAAGCTTAAGGTATCATCGGCAGGTAAGCTGACGTGTTGGGTGATCACGTCAGAAGTGGAAGACAACAGATGTAAATACAAGCACCGTGGTCCTTAGA
The DNA here is from genome assembly GCA_023052935.1 of Piezodorus guildinii. Taxonomy (NCBI): domain Eukaryota; kingdom Metazoa; phylum Arthropoda; class Insecta; order Hemiptera; family Pentatomidae; genus Piezodorus; species Piezodorus guildinii. The sequence continues at coordinate 38,485,024 of CM041294.1, forward strand.
TGGCCCAAATGAAAAAAACAGAAAACAATTATTTTTAATTTAAACATTTAACAAAGCTACCGACATTATTTTCAAACATTAGTAACTGAACAAACATAAGAAAAGCGCGATAAAAAAATTTGAACTTAAGGCATTGTGTTTTCTCAAAACATGAAATTCCTAGCCATCCCTGATAGCTCCTTGGAACATTTTCTTCGGCTTATTTTCTTGATCTCTTTTATTTAATATCGTTGTTTAGCGATACTTGGTAATAAAGTTGTAATGAATTGACGTTGAAATACCTTGCAAGAATGATATTCTTCAAGTAAAGTTTGAAACAAACAACAGAGTTTGACTTATGTGAGTTTATAGCTATAGTTAAAGAAATTTATTCTTGATGATTGTTTACTTATACGTTGAATCTATTTATAACGCTGATTAATAAATGATGGAACTCAGTAGCACAAGTGGGGAAACCGGAATTGAAACCGTTCCGAGTGAGAAGTTGTGGGAACGTGTGACGGAAGTTTTAAATTATCGGTTTAAACGTATTAATCTCCGACGTACTGGTATCCTTTAATTTCAACGTGAAGGTTTGCTTTATATGTTAACTTTTCATACATACATTTAAATATCATTTGTGTATAAAAATTATCATTAAATTTAAAAAATCTTATAAGCGTAAAATCAATTAAAGAACTTTTAAATGGAGCTTGAATGAATGAGCTGAAAAAAGTTTTAAAAATCACATTGAGTTTGAAAAAAACATTTATCTTATTTGAAATAATCTAACAATAGAAATTATTATTAACAACAATCACACAGTTTTATCCGTTCTTCATCACTCTCCATTATCTTATACAATTTTGTATATTATATATTTGTTTCAATATTTAGCTTTCCCACAATATATTATACATATATATTATTATTCTTATGTTAGGATAAAAAAATTAACCTGGAAAAAATATATCTCCTACGGTTGAAAATACAATTCTTTAAATTTTCTACAACTTTTCCTTCTAGAGCTGGAGAAAATAATTTGAGCCCAAGGGGCCTTACAACGATAATTCCGTTGAAATTTAATTCGATATTTTTCATGATCGCAATGCTTTCCCTTACTAAATATTTCAAAAATAGGCAAATTGAATTGAAAAATGAAAGAAAACAATGGTTTAGCATTAATCTTTGATATGTTACTTCTCATTAAATACTGAAATACCAATGCTTAATAATGGGACGAAAATGGTAATTGAAAAATTCTGGTGCGGACAACACACGACTTTCACTTACCTCGCCATTGCCTGCAATTTTTGGCAGAGAGTCCCTTGCTATGGCTGCCACTAGATGGCGTGTGCTCTTCATAATGATGCTGTATGCTAGAGGGCAGCACTTAAAATACGTTAAGGGCCCTATTTCCTTAACATATTTTTGCACTTTTCTCCTTTAGTTGTTTATCGAATTCGCTCAACTATCTTATTTAGCGGTTATTTATCAATGCTGACAAGTTAATTTGTCTAATTTTTTGAAATCTATAAAATTAAAGGTACTTTAGTGAAGACAATTTAAAATATCGGAACTTAAGGCCGGTCAGACTATTCAATCAGAATAAAATCTACATCACATTAAAGCTTATCGAATTTTCCATCTATTAGCGAGTTTATTCAAAATCGTTGAGCCGTTTTTGAGAAAATCGTAAAAACGTGCAAAATGCATGATATAAAGTGGCTCTTCTGGTTGGCTGATTTTAATGAACAAGTTTTTGTAACATTTCAGGCGTATAGTTGTCTTAAATATAAAATTTCAGTATCATAGGACTTTTCGTTTACGCGCGGGAGTTACAACACACGGACACACACGCAGACCTTTTGCGGGACTTGTCATATGGACTCAGAGACCTAAAACGTTATAAAACTGGAATTCGAAAATTTTCACGATCGAATTTCCTTACTATATATTTCATATAAGGTAAGTGAAAGTAAAAAGTTAAAGACTAACTCTTGGTGTATGTGCAAGTAAATATCTCAAGATTTAAGTTGATAAACTTAATTGAATTCGAGATTTATTTTCTGTTGAATCGATTGATAAAATATATAGAATCCTTTTCTAAGCCAGCCCTAGAGCGATCTCGACCGAGCCAATGTGACTCAATCAGACTAAGGCGACGGTTGGCTCATTGCCTTCTAGATCCTGATTGAAGAGAGATTCGATTTGGAGAAGGACCTTCCTACGGTATCGATTGTTATTGAATGAAGCGGTCGTTCCTGATCAGCTACTCACATACTCCTTCGGTCTCCTAGCATAATAAACTATAACTCATTTTCAATTTTGTTGTCAATTCAATTTGCAAGTTGATACAATCATAGTTTACGATTTAATCCATGAATTATACATTGACGTTTATTGATGTATCTATTATAATATTCTATGATGTTTAGGCTGTATTTTGTATGAGGCTATACCTCCACTATGTTTTCAATTGTAAACAGTTGTAATGATAATTATTTTTAGAGGAGAAGTTAGTTGAGGTGCAGTCAAATTAATACAATTTAGTAGAAACTTTATAACAACCTGTTATAACAAAAATTATAACAACACTAGTAGAATACAATATACTACTGGTTGTTATTTTTTGTTTTGTAGCCCTGAGGAAGGCCTTAAATTTAGGCCGAAACGTCGGCACTATCAGGTTAATTTTCTGCTTAATTGTGTTAATTTGACTGCACCCTCAACTACAAGACTGGATGGATTGATGAAACAAATCCTACACACAAAGCTTTGGGGTAACTAGGGGGTTGTATTTATTGGTATTAATGGTCTTGCCAACTAATGATAAAAAGGTGAAGCACTGAAAAATTCAAAACTTTTGCCTTGACTTTTGTCCACCTAAATTGGTGATTTTGTCCAGAGGTGACGGTTTTCCCTCACGTTTTTAACTAAAGGACTAGAAGGACCTAAAGAACGATCGCCTAAACTATTCGGCACGCAGTAAATATAAGCCTTATCATTTGAGTGTGCCAGTTTTTCCATAAACGTTTTTGTTTGTTTTTTTTATTCCGCGGATTTTGGGACGCGGCTTCCCGCTTTGAAAATATATTTTGACCTGAGCCGTTGCACCAGTAACTTAGGAATGTATTCAAACAGCATGTTGAATCGTTAGATACTGACACATAACTACATATTACCCAAGCGTTTGCCGTCGTGTAAAATTAATCTACTAACACAAGGTCCATTACCTCGGACATAAGGATATAGTGTGAGACAGATCGCAGGGCCCACTGAATGAAAGACTATATATAGATAGCGACACGTGGCTCCTTCATATCGATACCTTACTCATATCGATTCTCTTGGAAATGTCAGGAGGGGAACTCATGTTATTTTTAGAAAGGCGGGGTGCACCCTCCGGCTTATCGTAGCGGTGGTTAATTGTTTCGTCCTCAGTGTGGAATTGGATATGCCAAATGATCTCGCTGAACTGTTTCCATTGAAATATTTTATCTTCTTTTACCTATACACATTGTAACTCTTAACTGTAATATGTATTGTAAGAGAAAGTATTGTAATCGCTAAATTTATCGATTTTATACCTCGAAAGAAATACATGTTTTATGGTATATTTTTTAATGGGATTAAAACATCCGTAGTTTTGCCGTCCTTCAGAGGGAACGTAAAAAGGTTGTCCCGATCCCGAGCCTGTGCTGTGTCACCTACTCGTTAAAGATCCTTATCCTAATTAAATATGGATAGGCAAAATTTAGGACGCCTACGATATAGTAGCATAAAGTGACTTTAAATAAAGAAAACATGTTATATGTTGTTTAAACAACCCTGTCTTGCAAAAAAAAACTAAAAAAAAAAAAAAAGTCGTACTAAGCTTAAATTTCACATTTTAGACTAATATTTAATTGAGATGTAACCGCAAAGTTTTCTTCGAAGTTGACATCCCATAAGTACGATTTTACACCATTTTCTTACAAAAGGATCTAATGATTTTTACACTCGCTTTATCGATCCAAGATTAAATGAACTGTAATATAATTTAGATTTTATCCTCATATAAATAGTCTTACACAGCTTAAATACCAATTTTTTGTTAAATTACGAATCTTTAATTTTGTTTATTTGTAATAATTAACTATTGTTAACTATTGCCGTTGTTAGCATTGATAAAAACATGAGTGTATATAGAATGTGAATGTTTCCCGTATATCATTGGAAAGCCAAATATATGTACATTAAAAAAATAAAAAATAAAGAAAAAAAGTTTTTTGTTTTTTTTTAGATACAATTCTTTATTGAGCAATATTACAATCTGTCCAATTTAGGACATTTTTAATAGTGATGAAGTACAACATTCATACTACATTCACACGATATATACAAAACAATAAATTTATATAATAATAATACAATATACATATATAAAACAAAATCAATAAAATATATACAAAAGTCACTCATACCTATATACAATTCACAAGCATACAGCACGTGAGTGGAGAATCTAGCCAATGCTAGAACTCCAATGTACATTTTACAAGAGGTCTCGAGGCCACTGCCGTTTCAACCTTCTAGGAGGATGGTAAGGATTTGTCGAGCTGGATAAGGATTGAGCTAGGGGATTAGGGTGATGGATAAGATTCTGATGGAATTTAGAGAATTTTAATGGTATAAGGTCTAAAATAAATGGAATATTTTGGTCGCGGTGTAAGGTATGGTTGGATACATAATAAGGAGCATTAACTATTGTTCGGTGGACTTTTGATTGGAAGGATTGAATGCGTTTGATGTTAGAAAATTTGGGTGTCCCCCACAGTTCAAGTCCGTAGGTCCAGATAGGTTTCAATACTGTCTTGTATAGTAGTAGTTTGTTCTCGATAGACAATTTAGAAAAAGAAAAAAAGTAGTCTGACTTTTGTAAGGTTGTGGAGAAAGACAAAAAACATGTAATTATAAGTTATTGTAATATTATTAATTCGTTCCAAAATTGATTTTAATTAGGTACGTTAAACTCATGTATTGCCGCACCAGATTTTTTATTGTTAGTTCGTGATAGTTCACCCCATGATAGATTTTGGTTATTAAAGTTATAAAAAACAACTAAAGTTCTGTATCAAGCCTAAAATACATAATTAACGTTTAATTCAGCAAATCTGTCTGGAAGACCGCATTATAAAAGGAATTAATTATCCGAAAATTGATTCTTTGTTCATAAAATTCTATTTCCTCCTTTCTCACCAGCTATGTATTTTCAAATCCCACGTCGTTTGATCTGTGAATCGTATAGTGACTTTAATCTCAAGGTTTACGAAGAAATAATTAACGATAAAGAATTCATTATATTGCAAATAACATATTTTTGATTTCGATTGGAAATGGAGTGCTGCTTTTCAACAGTTCATTATCACGTTCACGCCGGGGTTCTTGATTGTTCCGTAGGGCGGGGTGACCCACCGTTGGGTCACGCTTAACTATCCCGTGGGGTGACGTGCATCACAGGTGAGTCACTTGTTTTTAGAAAATAAGTTTAGTTTATTTTTTTTCAACATTAAATGTTGTAGGAATTAACAGGCATAAGGGTTTATTTATTAAATATTTTATAACTTTCAACGTGCTCCCTCAAAGAGAGTCTTATCAGTTAATTTCATTTGATTACTCTTCTTAGAGAATTTTATTTAGCCGTGCGTGATTCCTTTTCATACTTTTATCCCCATAAATAAGAATATAATATACAATGTGAGAATTATTTTTAATAATAAATAACAATATAAGAATCTTTTTTAAGTATTTCCGCAATTACTCCTTCAAGTCGTATGTGTATGTCAAAACTGTTATCAAAACAATATCGCATTAAACACTTCGGAACTAGCTACAGTTCCGCCCCGCCACACGGGAAAAAACGCAGATATTCGCCCTTTCTTGAACGTGTTAATGGGAATACTGTTCCTGTAAAATTTAGAGAGCTACAGAATTTGGTATTTTACACCATATAATCCTGTCAACATACTTGGAAACAAAACCACCACGAAGGTTGATGTGGGTAAGTAAATGTTTTCAGTTATATATATATATATATTGTTTGATCAGTTCTCGACTGTTGATAATTTATGTTTGTGTTGTTCTTAGGTTTCAGTCAATGAATAAACAATTTTATCTATGCGACGTTTCGAGAATTTATTGTTCTCATAATCATGCCTTAACAGTGGAAAAAAAAACAGAACATTAATATTATTATACAATAAAATAAACAATGAAATAATTATTGTATAATAATATTAATGTTCTGTTTTTTTTTCCACTGTTAAGGCATGATTATGAGAACAATAAACTCTCGAAACGTCGCATAGATAAAATTGTTTATTCATTGACTGAAACCTATGAACAACACAAACTTATATATATATATATATATATATATATATATATATATATATATATATAATATATATAATATATATATATACATATATACACACCACACTATATGGTAAGATTGGAGGTCGCATCCGTGCCTGTGGGGTATTACGTACTGAAAACGACGCTTAAATGGTTAAGAAAGATCTTAAACATGGATAATACCCGATATGTAAAGCAATGTTTCCTAAAGTTGATGCTCCTGGATAGAGATGATAAGTGGAGTAAGCAGTATAACTGGGTCACGCAGTTAAGGAAATTCTTCGAGAGTTTCGGGATGTTTGACCCGTTATTATTTAACGACTATATCACTGTTAGAACCAGGGAGAGGGATATTTTGGAGGGCTACTGCAAATATATGAGAATGAAGGATATAGCCATGCTCCAAGAGTCGACCTATAGCCCGTGGTACAGAAAGGTCTTTGCTGACACCGTTCTTCCGCAAAGTTATCTCATGTTAGGATGCAATATCGCGTATGTTAGGACTTTAGCCTAGATCAGACTGTCGGGAAAGTACGCCATCTCCTTTAGTGTCAGCCCGCAGAAGCATAGTCTGGACCCACAGAAGCCGTGGCCAGTTTGTGATGGAGACGCATTGGAAGATTGTTTCCATTTTTTTGCTCGATGTCCCGCATACAATGACAATAGAACCCGTTTATGCTCGTATTAAATGATGTGAGTAATGATGGCTTTTATGAAATTCTTGCGAAACCCCTAAATAGACCTGAAATCATTATTTATTTTTGTCACAGAAAATATTAAAATAATATTTTAATATCTTTCTTCTCAGAATGTTAATCATTCATAAATGTTTCGGGAATTGTTAGTAATTTGTAGGGATTTAGTATTTGCTTTAGTACTATTATTTTTAAATTATTTATTGATATTCTTTTATTTAATTTATGTATATGTTGAATGAAATTAATCATAAAGATAGCAGCACCTTTATGCTTATTGCTGTATATTTGTTTTGTTGTTTTTGTTTTAAATATTTATTCGAATTGTAATTAATAATGTATATTAGCTGGTGATAAATTTATTAATTGTGCTGTGCCAGCCAGCTCTATTTTTATGGGGTTTGCCCTAAAGACAAATAAATAAAGTTATTATTAGTTATATATATATATATATATATATATATATATATATATAATATATAAAACACACACTAGCTGACTCAGCAAATGTTATTCATTCAACCATATGAATTATTTTGCATTTTTTTTACGATTTTATCAGAAACGATAAAGAATTTAATTGGCTTTAATATCATATAGGATTTATCTTGATTGAAATATTCTGACAGGGCTTAAATGCCGATATTAGAAATCGATACCTTGAAATTCAACGGGTAAGCCATATGTAACTACTTAATTAAATGTACCCCTTCAAAAAGAATACTCTGTATGAATATTATTAGCTATTTAGCTAATGCGGTATTTTGATGTGTATAATCTGTTGCTGTATTGTTTGGAATATTATCTCATTAATGGGTTAGGATATTGCATTTCTAATCCTGCTGACGAGATCACGTTGCAAATGTTTAGCGAAGTTTGAATTAATAACAATATTTAGTTAATGAATGGTATCTCGAATCCTCATATATCAAATATTATATTCGCCTTCATGTTTTAACAAGAATTTTATATTGACTCTTCTGAGGAAGAGGAAGAGTTTCTCTTTCCTTTTACTGAGACATTTTTCATCTTATTATCCTCATCAAATTACCTCTGAAGGCCAGGGGAAACGTGGACAAATTTTAAAGTTGGGTTTTTTATTCAATGTTTTTTTCTTTCCTTATAACCCTAGTAACCCACATTCGAGTAATTTATTGAAAATATTCAATGTTTTGTTTGAAAATATGCTTTTAATTATAAAATAAATTAAATGGTAAAATCTTTTTAAATGTCTTTAAAAAAAAAAATAAAAAAAAAAGTACTCTTTATTCATGCAACACCACTTCATGCTGCTAAAGTGGGTCTTAAAACTTGCATATCCAAGTTTAATTAGGATAGGGACCTTTAACAATTCACCTATTATCGCACGGGTCCGGACCGTCATTTTACTTCACCTTTGAGAGACGGCATAACCAAGGATATGCTCTCTTTAAAGAATCCTGGAATAATCTCCTAGGTTTGAACTTACGTCCTTGAGCATTGAAGGTGGTTGTGCTTGCTACTACACCACAGATGATCAAATAAAATATCAAGGATGATAAAAAGTTTAGTAATAAGACTTCAATTAGTAAATAAAATTCCACAATCCTTTTGAAAGGAACTGAAAAATGCATTTGTTTCCGAAAGGTAGTAAGTACATCTTTTATTTATTTCTAAAGTATACTGAAATCATTTGCTTCCATAACCTACAGGCATTTTTTAATATAGCGACCAAAACCTCTAGAATTTATTTTAAAAATATATATATAATAAATCAAATTAATTGGTTTAGTAACATCTTTTTTTTTTTTTTTTTAATATTTATTGAGATATTTGTTTTAAAATGAACAGTAGTAATAGTGATATGAGACCAAATTCATACAGTATATACAGAAAATAATGATAAAGTCAAGTTACATAAAATAGAAAATAAATAAATTTATATATATATATATATATATATATATATATATATACAAAAATAATAATAAAAAATAAAATAAAACAACAGCCTATAATTAAGATGAACATAAAGTTGGGAAATAAATAAACATCATACAAAGAATCATAACTAAATACTGCACAGAGGAAGTGCGTGTCAGGTGATGGCACAACTGAACATTGATCGTACATTGAGTAACAAATTAATGATAGTTTTTTGCATTTTCTGTGAAATGTGCTTAAATAAATATTGAAATATTTGAGATAACCGTCTCAAATGTCTGAAACGTAAATATAACAAAGTTGTTAGGTAACTTTGTAGGTAGTTGTTGGTGAAGGTAATACTTATATCAGGTATGTTTTTCCTCTAAGCTTAATTAGCGTTGGATTGCTTCCATTTAATTGTATCTTGGAGTGAAATTAACCTCTAATTACTATGGTCAATTCATTGTAATTGTAACCGAGAATGTAAGTTAGTCTTGAAATGATTCCCACGTGGTGATTGGCCTCAAGGTAACTTGCTTGAGCCTTCTCAGCGAAGACCTAGGTCAGTGTAACCTGCCTTCTAGGGAGTGAGACCTCTGGGAAGGACTCTTCCTGGAAGGCACGAGGTTTCATCCCATGTCCTTGGCTGGCTCATCCAGGATGCAGGGGTGGTAGCGGGTAAGCTGATCTCTCAATGGGCGGGTGGATTGCCTACTTAACTAGCTTATCCTACGTCCCAGGATTACACAATCCTCGTGTTCTTTGCTCGGCTCCCATAGCGATAATTCAGAGGTTAGTCAACTTCATTCACACCATACTCTCTTCACTTCAGAGAAGAGTTCTTCAGAAAACAAAGCATTTTGTGGAATATTCTATTCGTATAACGTAGGGTTGTCATTGTTGGTATTTGAGGAACGCAGAATAGCGACAATCGAACCGTGGACATTGATTGTTTGGTTATTTATTTAACGTCACTTTATGCTACTGTGGCCAATCGGACGATGCTACAGTGGGAGTCCTAAATTTTGCCTATCCAGGTTTTATTAGGATAGGGATCTATAACGATTACCTGATATCGTACAGCCTCGGGACCACCTTTTAACGTCCCCTCCGAAGCGGGTTTGAACCAGTGACCTCTGGCAAAGGAGGCTGTTATGCTAGCCACCCTGCTACGGGTGATCCCCGTTGATATTGATATTTAGATACATTTGGATTCTAATCGTTTAGTTGTGTCGAAATCCGACATCCGATTCCATCTAAAGAGCACTCAAGTATTTAAAAACCGGATAAAAATTATTTTAAAAAAGAACTGATTACACTTTTGATTTCGTTTCTAATGATACTTAAGTTAAAACGACTTAAAAAAAAAGTTAAAGGATTACATTGAGCTTCGATAAAAACATGCCTTATTTTTAAAGAATCTATTATTTTATTATATATAACCATCAATCCGTTTTATCCGCTTTTCATCACTCTCCATTAACTTAATTAAGTTTCAACAGGTATAAAATAATACTTTTTTTTTTTAATTTTATGGACTTTAAACGGTAATTGTATATGTTGATTATTTTTTTTTAACTAAAATGTAAAATTTAAAAGATAAATAAATTATCTATACATCTAAAAAAATTAATGTTTTCTCACGAAATGATTTTAGTAAAGAAACAGAGAATGAATTACGTTCGATATGAATAAGGTGTAGATTATTTTAGGAGAAAGTCAAAATTTAATATGGAATGGAAGGCTGATAATTATACTCCACCATTATTTCATTAAAATGCACTACGTTTCGGCTATAATGTCATCTTCTGGTCCAAGAAAAAAGTTTATATCTTAAGGTGAGTGTATACTTACAATTAGACATGAGGTGCAAGAACCCACCCACCTTAAGCTAAAAAACTTCTTCTTGCACCAGAAGATGGCATTATAGCCGAAATGTAGTGCATTATAATAATATAGTGGTGAATTATAATAGTTTCAGTGGAAGATATATTTCTTACGCGGTTTTCCTAAGCATCTTATTCGATGCTTATTTTTATGTGTGATATATGAAGCTTCGCTCTTTTCTTTTCGACTAGTTGAACCAAAAATCTCGCCTGCATGATCTTGGCACCATCGATTGACGCCCCACCCTCAGCCACGTACTGTATATACACTATATATAGAGCCCAATAGCTTTAGGCTGGAGCTTTGATCGTCTTATTACTCAGTGCTCCTTTCCACCCTTCTTTCATCTTCCTTCCGCTGATGAATTTTACTAAAAATGTCCTTCCATTCCTTTGAGGAACCTCCTCTCTGGATATTGCAGTTGGATATTTGTTTGATTTTCAAATTTTAATAAAACTATCTAATTATTATTTATTTATGTAAATTGGAATAATAATTATAAAAGAAAGCTCAAACAAAGAAGACTGGAGTCAAGAATTAAGTAAATAGGACCAAGATAGTTTAATTTCTCGAAACTATTATCCGATGTAACAACGCAGTTATAGTGAAAAAAAATATTAAGAATTAAAAATACGATATGAAAACAAGATAATTTTATTCGAAGTATTTACCTTCTTTTTCTACACATTTTTCCCAACGTGACACCAACTTTTTTATTCCCGAACTGAAAAACTCTGACCTTTGAAGTGAAACAAAATCTTAAAACGCATTTTTCACTTGATCACCATATTCAAAAATTTTTTCTTTGACGAAGTTTTCTAAATTCCTGAACAGGTGGTAATCTGTTGGAGACAAGTCGGGAGAATATGGTGGGTGCGGAAGAACTTCGTAGCCCAGTTCTTTCAATTTTGTTTTGAAACATGGAGTCTTGCTGCCGCACAATGAGATCATGAGGTACCCATGTATCGAGCTTTTTTACTTTCCCAATACACTTTAAATGTCTGAAAACAGTAGATGCACTTGCATTTAGTTGTGCTGAGAGTCCTATAACTGTTTGGTAGCGGTTTCCTTCTACTGTATGTTTGAGGACATCGTTGTCTTTCTCGGGGCAAGTTTTCCAAGTCGGTATCCCCCAGCTGAAAACTTAGCAAACCAACGGCGAATGGTCCGTTCATTAACACTCCTTTCCCCAAATGCCTTGCAAATATTTCTAGTGGCCTCAGCTGCTGAATGGCCGAGTTTAAACTCGTACACAAATATTATTCGAAAATCGTGTGTTTCCATGTTCATATTTGGAGGTATACTAAAAAGTGGGTAATTGATTGGGAAGCTAATGTTTATAATACAAAGGTAGAGGATTAGTAACTGTTTACTTTAAATATGTAAACATTCGGAAGAAAACAACAGAGACCTGCAAAATCCTTTATGTATTTCAGAAACTATAAAAACGGACATTGCATATGAAACAACCCAATATATTGTATAACCTCACTCAACAAAGTTATTATAAAAAAATTTCTTAATTCGCAGTAGTTTAAACAAAAAAATGAAATAGTCGTGTGCGAAGCCGCGAGGTAATAAGTATTGAATTATTCTAGTGAAAATATGTTAATTCAAACAGTTTAAACATGTAATGAATGTTTTATTTATTTATTTCGTTTTTATTTTAGTATAGATCATGGAAACAATACACCGAAACGTAGAAATTAGGTATTTCTGGAAAGAGCCTTAATTAAATAAAACGTATTGGTAGTTTATAAAAAATATAAGGCAACTTTCTAAAGTTTAGGATTCCCTAAGAAAGAAAAAAATATGAATATAAAACAATTCTTTGTGAAGATATTGAGCATCAACTTTCGTTCAGTAAAAATAATAGTATTGAATCAATGTTGATAGCGATATTTGTCCAAGACCAAACTTTTGAACATGTCTTTGTGATATAAACGACTGTTATATATCACTCTAGTGACGAACCTATGACACGCATTTCATAGGTAACACGCCAACCTATTTGGATAACACGGAAACAATATATTTCCTTGTTAAAGAACTTTCTTTATGGCACAACGCATTTACTGATTTCAGGATAAATAAATAAATTAGAAACGCTTGGCTTTTAATTGTACTAATAATAAAAAATCTGGTGCGGGCAACACACGACTTTCACTAACCTCCATTTTGAAAATCAAGGAATGAATAAAAAGATAAAAATACGTGAAAATATTAAAGAATTGTTTGTTTATTTATTTAACGTCACTTTATGCTACTATGGCTAATCGGGAGTGGGAGTCCTAAATTTTGCCTATCCAGGTTTTATTAGGATAGGGATCTTTAACGAGTACCTGACATCGCACAGGCTCGGGACCACCTTTTAACGTCCCCTCCGAAGGACGGCGTAACTAAGGATATTTTACTCCCATTAATAAATCCTAGGACCACCTGCGGGTTTGAACCCGTGACCTTTAGCATGGGAGGCTGTTACGCTAGCCACCCAGCTACTAGTGACCCTTTTAAAGAATTAATTAAATTAAATTTCTATAGAAACATGTGTTTTATTTAAAAAAATATTATATTTTTATCTAAAATAATAAGTTCTATCTGTTTTTCAACACTCTTTATTAGGTTTGTTTGTTTATTTATTTAACGCCACTTTATGCTACTATGGCTAATCGGATGATGCTACAGTGGGAGTCCTAAATTTTGCCTATCCAGGTTTTATTAGGATAGGGATCTTTAACGAGTACCTGACATCGCACAGGCTCGGGACCACCTTTTAACGTCCCCTCCGAAGGACGGCGTAACTAAGGATTTTTTACTCCCATTAAAAAATGTTAGGACCACCTGCGGGTTTGAACCCGTGACCTTTAGCATGGGAGGCTGTTACGCTAGCCACCCAGCTACAAGTGATCCCTTTATTAGGTTTTACAAGCTCTTGTGTATTAGATATTTTTTTTTCTAAAATCTTTAGCTTTCCAACGGTATATTGTAAGTGTATATTACTGTTGCTATGTTGAAAATAAAAAAAAATGCATTATAAAAAAAAAATTTATTAATTTTTTATTTTTTCAGTTTTCTCCTTTAGATGTTTTTTAAATTCGCACAGCTTACAAATTTAGCTGTTGTTTATCGATGTTAACAAGATAATTTGGTTATTTTTATAGAGTATACAAAATTAAAGGTACTTTAGGAGAAGCAAATTTAAAATATCGGGATTTAAGCCCTGTCAGACCATTTTAATCAGAATGAAACCTAGATGATATTAAAGCACATCAAATTTTACATCGATACAGCGAGTTTAATGAAAATCGCCGGAACCGTTTTTGAGAAAATTGCAAAATACATAGTATAAAGTGGCTCTTCTGGTAAGATCATTTTGATGACACACACAAACACAGACCTTTTTGCGGGACTTGGTTATTTGTACTCAGAGGATCCTAAAATGTGTATATCCGTTGAAAACTGGAATTCGAAAATTTTCACGATCGCAATACTTCCCCTCACAATATATCGTAAGTGAAAGTAAAAACAACAAAAAACATTTAAAACAGTTAGCGTAAACTAGCACTGTCTATATGCGTATCCTTTTGAAAATTAATTATTTACTTGGAACTAAAAACGTTATTTTCCCACACCTTTTATGCTAATATTTCATGTTTTCTGTTTTATTGTTTTTAACTGCTTTGTATTGCATTCATAGAGTACTGCAATTTGAGTGATAAGAAACATCTGTACATGTAAAGATAGGAATATCTAACTTCTATCGAGATAAAACTTATTACTTTTAAACTATAGGAACGTTTCTTTTTTTATTCTTCTTATATTGAAATCTCCTTATAAATTTCTCAAATTATTTTTTTTTCCGAATCCATTGTTCTCCTTTGCCAACATCTATGAATTTAGGTTCTGTATTATGTTTCAGTGTAGTACTATTTAATAAATTTTTTCAATGTTAATTGAAATTCAAAGTAAGTCAATTGAAAAGTATCAAATAGAACTATGTTTTTTTTTGTTTTTTTTTCATAAAATAGGTAATATAATTTCAATATGTGATTAGAATATAGATGTAAATTTTATATAGTTTTTAAATGTTTAATACATTGTATGCTTCATTCTGATGTATATTATTGTTTTTAGTTTAGATACAATAATTTGAAAATGAAGCAATAGACCTCAAAACGTCAAAATCATAACATTGAATTTAACAAAATATTTGGAACTTTCTCTTCCTTTATTATATTTTAATTTATTTTTACATAAATAAATTTTTTATATAACGTTTCAAGGTATTTTTTCCTCATGTTCATATCAATAATAAAATCAAAAATAATCAATTAAGTCACATCTACAACAACAAATAATATGTAAAATTTTCAATTCTGTAGTTATTAATAATATATCATAAAATTTGTTTCTGAAATATCTACATTTAAATTGTACTGAGAAAATTTTATTTTCCATATTGCACAATTCAGGGTTATTTGTAGAATAATCATTTCACGTACATGCGTCATTTATATACTAATTATTAGTTGTTTTTAAATGTTTAATTTATTGTATGCTTGATTTTAATGTATATTATTGTTTTTGGTTTAGAGGCAATAATTTGAAAATGAAGCAATAGACTTCGAAACGTCAAAATGATAACATTGAAATAATATAACAATAAATATACGATAATAGAACAGAATGATTCTAGTTTTTTATAAATATTACTCTACTATCCTTGATAATTTATGAGTATTTATATTTGATGCTGTATCGGAGTCGGGCCAAGATTATTCTAAATTATAAATACCGAAATCAAAATATTCGCTCATACTGGTATACAATAAAAGCTGGTATGTAATAGAATAGAATAGAATAATGTTTATTATAAAATATATATACATCATTACTTTACATATTTTAACATTATTAGGACTTAGTCTTACTTGACCGTTAGCCCGGAGTCGGTCTTAATCTGTTTCATAATTCCTAAACATAAACAAGACAGCATAATAACTACTCTAACATCCATATGTATATATTAAATCTATGACCTAAATAAAATAAGTAATTTCAATACAAAAAAAAAATAAATAAAATAAAAAAATACAAATGAAAAATAAGAAAGAAAAATATCTATGAAAAACAGGAAAAATAAAAGTTATACATATATATATATATATATATATATATATATATATATATATATATATATATATATATATTAATCACAATTATACTAGATACTTTTAATTAATTGTAATATATACAATTAAATTTCATAGCTCAAAAATTAATTCCTTAATAATATCAGCTTTATATTTCAATGCTATTTTACAGTACTTAATTAATCTAGACCAATCTCTGCCATTTAAATAATCTATTAATTCGTCATTCCCTTAATATTTTTTATCAAAACAGCATCTACGGATTTCAGATAATATCGGACACGAGGCTATGAAGTGCTCTGCATTTTCAATTTCTTTGTTATTACACAGAGAACATATTTTAGTTTGGTCTTCTTTATAAATTTTATAGTATAAATCTAAGAGGTCTCCTCTGGCTTTTATGATCCATTTGACATCGGTCATGTTTGTAAACCTACATAAGTAACTGACGTCTAAAGTATATGATAAAGTATAAATATGGTATGTAATTGTATGCACTTAAATTAATCCTTATATTCCTTTGATGCTCACTGCCTTGTCTCCCACATTTCGTAACTCATTAAACTCCTTTGTTTTTTACATAAAAGCGTCCCTTAATGAAGGAGGTGCTACAGTATTTTATCCATGACTAATTCTAGATCACCTTTAGCTGCGTGTTAGACAGCTAGATATATTATCGCAGGTCGTTGAGTCAAAGCCTATATATAGCGACACGTGGAAATGTCTGATCTCTTAAAGCTTAATATGTACCGTTAAATAGCTTGAAACTCTAATGTGTATATAGTCAATAGTAAGATATTTTATTTATATATACATATATATATATATATATATATATATATATATATATATATATATATATATATATATATACTGTTAAATCTTGCATGTTTTTTAATATTCACTAGAATGAACAGATAAGACCTAAATTAAACCCTGTCATTCGTCTTCTAATTTAAATTACTGTTTCTGAATGGTCTGTAGCTACCAGATGACAAATCAAATTCTGTGCGGGTCCGGCGAATCGCTAATAAATAATAATAATAATATATATGCATATATGCAATATATATATATATATATATATATATATATATATATATATATATATATATATATATATATATATATATATATATTATTAGTCGTACAACATTGTACGGGTGATGCGTGTTTTCATGACGTAGGAATTATAGTATGACGTAACTCTTGTGTCAGATGGTGACGGATCAAATGGTGGTATAGATAAAATTCTCATTTCATATCTTATAGTAGATATTGATATTTATAAATCATTATATAATCTACATTACTGTCATACCATTATATTATTGTAAAATAATGTTGTTTTTTTCTTGGTTATGCTGTCCTTCGAAGGGTACGTAAAATGGTGTTCTAAGCCTGTGAGATATCAGGTACACGTTAAAGATGCTTAACCTAGTTAAACCTGAATATACTAAATTCAAGACTCCTACTGTAGTATTTTTTTTTTTTTTTTTAGATATATATTTTTCGAGAATTATTACAATCTATTTCAGAATGAACATTAGTAATAGTGATATGTGACCACATTTATACAATATATACAGACAATAATGATAAAGTCAAATTACATAAAATGGAAAAAAAATTGATATATATATATATATATACAATATAAATATATATATTATAAAAAAAAACAACATATAATTGAGATAAATAAAAAGTTGGCAAATAAATAAACATCATACAAACAATGGTAACTATATACAACTGCTAAGGGGGCCCCAGACTGGGCTTTTCCCTCCAGCTGTGGTGGAAAAAGCGGAATCCAAGAGATCCCAGCGCCTCTCTCAGCCGCATCACTGGTCTTTGCCAGTAGAGGCTGAGTTAGCCTAACTCAGTTAGGGCGCAATAGCCACAAACATACTGTAATATTAATTATACGATTAGCCTTAGTAGCATAAAAGTGACGCTAAATTCAACAGTTAAATGAATAAACGAACTAGCTCTTTTTTTTTTTTTTTTTTTTACAGTTATTTTCAAAGATAGAGGAGAAAGTAGAATAGTGTTTTCTAATTAGGATACCGTGATTAATTATAAAAATTGAATTTTTACCAATATATGTAACTATAATACATTTCGGGCCCGGTTTCGAAGTTTTATTATTCTGAAATTTCTTCTTCTTATTTTTTTATTTTTTTCGGAATATATATATATATATATATATATATATATATATATATATATATATATATATATAAATATTTATTAAAATTTACTACTGTATAGGAATAAAGACGGAACTATAAAATATGGCCATGATAAATAGAAACAGTAGAAATACTACTCTTTAGCAGCACTTCAATAAATATTCATCTTCTTATGTGACGCCTCGGAGAATTATCAGGAACAATTGGTTCAGAACAAATCAGCTGCATTATGGATGAGCTTATTCGTTTACAAAATAAGGAGCATTAAGGATTTTACTAAACATTTTGGATTGCAATAATTTGATGGTCTAGTAGAGCCTCAAAGCCCTCGCTCCGTTTGTCAAGATTAGCCTTAGGATAGTCATGTAAATGAGCCTTTTGTAGTTCAGTGGAAGGTTAGAGCGTTTGTCTAGTGTTGAAGTGGCCGGAAACAGCGCTGAAATATCTTTAAAATCTGCTCGTTATCCTTAACCTTGTAATATTTTTATAATTATTTATTATGCATAACCAAAATAATTTATTTCTCATTATCTTTTTCTTTTGTTTGGCATACTCATATCAATCAATCTTCACTATCAGTTATCTACTGATATAATAATAATACTTTATTCTGGGACTGTGTCCCTTAAGAACAACAAAAATGAACAGTAGATATAATTAATTTATGTCTGGTCAAGAAAACAATAAAATTAATTTTATTTACAAATGTGCAAAAAAAAAAGAAAAATTAAACACTACCTATACTTATATACATTCATGTACAAAAACTATAGATAATAACGCACATGATAAAAAAAAAAAAATAAAAAAAAAGGAAGAAAGAAGAGAAATCTCCTGAAAGGCTACTGATAGGGTTGAGGGAATTAAAAAAGAAAAAACTAATTATTCCACACTGCTTGGGTTTGGGTAAAATAGATGATTATAACTTAGATATATTATATTATAGATAGATATGATTATATTATAGAAATTAAAATATTCAGTTGCAGATTCACATTTTTTGTGCATCTATTTGGAATGCCAAAAGATGTTGAAAAATGTGAGATTTGAATGAGAGAAAGGAAGAAGCATGGCGGATATGAGTAGGTAGGGAATTCCAGAGGGTTGCAGAACGGATATAAAAGGAGTGATTTAGTAGATTGGGTGAAAATGTAAAGGTCAGAATGGCGGGATCTAGTTTCAAGAGAGTGGATTGAGGATTTAAATTTAAGGATGCTGTGAATGTATGGAGGGTGTTGGGCGTTTATGATTTGGTAAAGGTATGATTCGAGAAAATATTTTCTCCGTATAGCGGGTAGGAGCCACTTCAACTCGCTGTATAAGTGGGCCACTGGGGACCTCTTCGAGGTGCCGAAGATAAATCTTTTAATAGAAAAATATATTATACTACAAATTAGAATGTAGTAAAGTATTAATTAATAAGTTGACTTAACAAAATAATGTGTATTTACTTTCCATAATGATATTAATTTAACTTCACCGTTATTCGGGCTAAGCTCAATCGACGTTCGATAGATCGCCCCTACCCAGCCTGACTCACCGTTCCCTGGAGAACCGCTGGAGAAGATTCTTCTAGAGTTGCGTAAACAGAATCGACATTCCTGTTCTGCTCCAATGCTTGTTTTTCTTCTGCAGCCCTCGTTCAGCTCGGTCAACAATTCGCCCTTTTTTCTGGGGAGGTGGAACGGTCAGCTAATACAGTTAAATGTCTCATTTTACAGTAACATTGCAAATATTGACCACTTTAAGCTAATATTAGAAACAAATAATTGTTTTAATTATCATTAAATAAACCATAAACGTAATTTAAATAAATTTATTGTTCTGTATAATTAGTACCCAAGAGGTGATGGTTTGTGGTCAATGAAGAGAAACCACCTATTTATGAAAACTTATTTTTATGCATGTCGGCGTTTCGGGCTCAATTGTTTATCAGATTTACTGAGGGAAAACGAGGCATGTTGTGAAGAAAGAAATAATTAAGTATAATTAAAAAACGTTATTGAAAGGTGGTAACAAAAATTGGTATAGACGGATAAGTACTCGAGGCGGCGTGGCTGGTGGGTTGCTGGTACGTTCGTCCAACAACCACAAACGTCCAGAAACTTGAAACCAAATAATAACTTAATTATAATTCGAGTTCGCGTCTATGTGCCGAGGGGCTTTTAACCCCTAATGTATCCTCCGCCCTTATTCCCTGGCCCGGTAAACCTTCGTATAGCCTTCAAAGGCGAGATAGGGGTGGGAAAAAAAGAAAAATATCTGTTAGACTGAAAATATAGCAAAAAAATCACGTTTTTAATCTAATTTTTAATTTTTATATATTTCTTATCTATTCTTCAGAAGCAACTTTATATATCCATGATTTCTTTTCGAAGTTTTGGTGTCTATTACATCTTCAAAATATTCCATATTTAGCTATCTTGTCATAATTATTTCGTCATAAGACCACATTATACGATATATGCCACAATACATTCATTAGTTTTCATTAAGAAACGTCGAAAATAAATTTTCGAAAATTTAAGGAGTCCAATATTATATTTCCTGCCATCTTCCCCAATATCCTCCCTGAGATTCTCCAAGAAGCACCTCCTAGAGTTGGGTACAGTTCCGCGAGCTCCGAACCAAAGACCCTTCACGTAGAGGTCTCTCTCGCCAAAGCACTCGCGGGATTTCTGCAGAAGACTACACTTGTCATTAATTTGAAACGTCACAATGTCAGAATATCGCGTCCATCCGAATCTATGCATAAGACCTCATCAAAGCATCCAAGTTTTTCTCCTTGTGGAGCCTCATCAATTCATTCTTGACTCGGTGGTGGCGGCTTGTTAAAAGTGGCTGGGACATTTTCCCAGCACGTGTGCTGGAGTTTCTGGCTCTCTGTAGCATTTGCGACCCAACAGCTCTACCATGTCCGTTGACACCTTGGACTCGAAAGATTTGGATAAAACTAAATGATGAGAATACAAATGTGTAAAAAAAAAAAAAAAAAAAAAATCGTAAAAAATGTCCTTTCGTACGTTTTGAAAATTAACGTCTCAAATATGATGTAATTTCCATTTATAAAATTGGCCGATAGGACGTAATTGCTCGGTTCAAAATGTTTACTCAGAAATTTAATATAACATTTTTTTTGTTGTATAATATTATCGCTAGAACCTACCGTTAGCTTCCTATAATGTTTTGGATGAAAAACGTTACCAATCTACCAAATCTAAATTTACACAGGTGATTAAAAATAAATAGTTTTAGATTATTTCTTAACCTTTTACTCTTCATCCGTCTTTTTTTTCCATGTCAGGAAAAAATCCAGAGCATTTTTTGATTAGTGCTTAATTAATCATTATTGCTGTCTGCAACCTTTATCTTATTCAAGTATCAGCGTTATGATTAATGTATCGAATCTTAATGTTTACGATTAGAATAAATGCTGTATAAGTTAATATGATTATTATTATAGGTGTAATTAATTGATGTGTTGGCAGTATAATGACCGCACTATGAAAAGCTACGTGAGGCCAGACCGAAGCAATTAAAGCGAGAACGGAGGTGAGTGACCCAGCCAAGTGTCCGACCGAGCGCTCTTAAGGTATAGGCCATGTTCATGGTGTAGGCTATAGTAAACCTTCCAACGTCTACGGAACCGTGCAAATGTATCGGAAAAAAAAGCCGTGTGGATCCCGCGGGTCTTGAATCTAAAGAAATCCACAGGCTGTGAATATAAGAAATAATCCAAACTCAAATACTACGATGTGAATATTTCTCTTTACTAATTATTAAATTTTACTGTAATTTTAATTTTTTAATAATATTGTTTCATTTTCTCTAATATAAGGAACTATTTGATTTTGTTTTTGCAATGCTTTAATTCATATATTAATATTATTGATGATAATCGAACTCACATTATATTGACTTAATAATAATTATTTTATAATATAAATAATAATAATAATGATCCATTGGTCATAAGTATTATTTGGGGAAAAGATACTCGTATGCTTCCAGAAAAAAACATTTCAAGAGCTGATGTTATAGCATTTCAGGTCAGCAGTTATTTCATGTCATATTAACTGTTTCTTATTTAGTCGGAACTCGAAACGAATGTATCATGCTTAGGGATTGCAATCCGGAATTTTCATATATCCGGACGGATCCGGTCGGATCCGGAGCGACAAAATCAGGATGATTTATGCTTATCACTCCAAGCTAAACTGTTAGATAGTTATTCGAATATTATTGTACTCATTATAGGAAGTTTATAAAACAAAATTTTGTATAATGAACTTTATTATCAATGTTAGGAAAAATCATAGAACAAAAAATCAATGGGGCCACCCATAGCGTAGTGGTTAGCATAACAGCTTTCTATGCCAAAGGTCGCGGGTTCAAACCTAGTTTAGGTAACTATTTAAATTTAAACGGCTATTAAAACAGACGGCTATTGATGATTATTTGCTGAAAATTAAGCACGGTGTAGATGTTAGAAGGGTTGATGCTAATCACAATGCCTATCTCAGTTAATCACGCATGATTATATTAGATTATAATAATAAAGTTACTTAATAAAAATTAGTGTGTCTGAAAGCGTATTGTTGCATTAATTGATTTTGCAATTTTTGTTCTAGTATATTGTGTAATACAGGAGAATACAAAATAAAAAAAATTAATAAATTAATTGAACTGCCTGAGAAAGGGAAATCAAGAGTAGATGTTTACGCAGTGCTTCATACAATACAGTACTTGAAACCGTGTCATGAGTGAGCAATTTCTCTAAAACAAATTTTAGGGTTGTTTCAAAAGTTAACACGGTCGATCTCTTTCACAAACGGCTTCTACAGCCAACTTAAACGATGCTCGGATATCCAAGAAAATAATATCTTTTTACTTACAGTTAGGGGAAGCACCGGCAAAACAGAAACACATTTATTGTCTCGAACGAATAATACTGTACCTATTATTAATAAGGTACCTAATTATTAAAATACCCTATTTTTTTTGCATAAAATTGCTATAATCGGATCCGGTAAACGTTTGATACCGGATCCGTTTTTCCGGTTGCAATCCCTAATCATGCATGCTATTTGTGTCTATTATTTTTAAATCTCCAACTTAATAGTATTGCGAAATACTATGATATTTTTATGTATTATCTTCTTAGTTGCTCTAATCATTTGTATTCCATTTCCATGTTTATCAAATCTTTACTTTCGCTTCGAATATTATTTAACTGTTTATCTTATCTTGCATGATATGCAACACGGGTAGCGGCAACATAACTCGCTTATTATTTTATTTTCATTTGTGAAATATATAGTAAGAAATAAACTTATATGTTACTTATACGTATGTTATAAACTTATTGAATTTGAGTTTTCACAGGAAATAAACGTTTTAAGATCCCCTGAGTAGAAATGACCAAGTCCCGCTAAAAGGTCTGTGTGTGATATCGATGAACGTTTTGGTTGGTTTTATTTATAGCTCAAAAATTATCGATAGTACATGACCGTACGTAATTAAATAAACATTCATAAGTCAGCTATTACGTAATGCAACTATCGGAAAAAGGGAAGTTGAGATGAAAACAAAGATTATTATAAACAAGACTGGCCAAGCATCTAGAAAGTCGAGACCCGTATACAAGCCACAGAGATGAAATTCCTGAAAAAAGCTGTAAATAAGATCAGATCTGAGGAATCGAAGGATAAGAGAAGAGAAAGGACAGGAACCTGTGGTACATACAAAGGAAATGATGGGGTTTGGTCATGTACGAAGAATGTCAATAAACCGTCTGCCAAAAAATGTGTATGAAGCCAAAGTTGAGGGAGGACGATATCGAGGACGACCGAGAAATTAATGGGAGGATTTGAAAGTGGAACTTGCTAGGAAGAGAGGGCTCGCTCTGAGTGGAATGAAGAGACTGACTGGCAACAAATAGAGAGGAGTTAGAGAAATGGGCCCTAGCTCCCTCGACACCGTAAGGTAGGTAGGTATAAGGGAAGGACGAAGAAGAAGCAGAACGTTTGTTATTTTATTTTCTTATTACGTCCTGATGTTAGCCTACATGATTGAATCGAAAAGTTGGACTTGGCATCAAAATAAAACTAAATATTGTGCCATGGTTTGTTTTGAAAATCTCATTCAATTGTTCTGACATAAATTCACTTTCATGTCGATAATAATGCATCGCTCCTAAACCTCTACATATTGATATTTACATATTCAGACGTCTAGATTGATGGATTTCGCTATGCTATCCACTCAATCTAGACATCCATTATTATGCCTACAACTTGAAACTTCCGCTACTTGTTCCCACAACTTATCACTCCGAACGGTTTCACTTCCTGTTTCGCTCTTTCTGACCTAACTAAATCAGCAAATATGGAAACTAAGAAAGTATTGCAACACCACTGTTTAAGGTTAAATCATGATAATGATGATGGAAAAATAAACATATAGCTAATGTATTGGAAGTTTTTATTTTCCATGAACTTAGCTCGTGGTGTATAAAAATACATACAACAAAATGTCCAGAAACCTATCTTACAATATTTACAAAATAATACAAATTTAACAATCTCCTTACAACTCCAAACCTAATCATCGTATAAATATTAAAACTTCTAATTTAAAAGGATGTTATCATACCTGTACTATACGATGCCCCGCTACTACTCCATCCCTCAAAAAAATCAAGAAAGAAACTGCAGCAATTCGAAAATGACATTATTAAGAAAATTTGTTTTTTTCAAAATAGAAAAATTTCATAAATTATTTAATATCCTAAACGCTGAGGAGTTCTTTAAAAACCATCTGTTTAGTTGGCTCTTCGTCCCATCAGCTCCTCAGCCATAGTGCGTAAGAAAGAATCAGGGCTATCTTAAAAGTAACGATCACCTGTAGCATGGTGGCTAGCATAACAGCTTTCTATGCCAAAGGTCACGAGTTCTAACCTGCAGGTGGTCCTAGGATTTTTTAATGGGAGTTAAAAATCCTGAGTTATGCAGTGCTTCGGATGGGGACGTAAAATGGTGGTTCCGAGCCTCTGCGATGTCAGGTACTCGTTAAAGATCCCTATCCTGATTAAACCTGGATACGCAAAATTTATGACTCCCACTGTAGCATCGTCCGACTAGCTACAGAAGCATAAAGTGACGTCAAATAAATAAACAAACAGTACTAAATAAATTGAAAATTGAAAAAAAAATAAGTTAATATAAATAAAAAATAAATAAATTATATAGTAGTGACCCCACCAGCATGAGGTATAACAAATCTGATAGAAATAATATAAAATAATCGATAAACCAAAACATCCATAAAATGTATTGGGATTCAGTAAAATGAAAAGCTATAAGAAAAGGTTAGCATAATCTGATACTATATTGAGTTTGAGAAGAAAAACAAATCTTCAAACGTTATAGGGCTTTTGCGAGAATTATTGCTTTTAAAATAGGAAGCCAATAAGAAGCAGCACTTCCAGTTTATTGCAATAAAAACGTAGCTGTAATATTTCAGTCACATATACACCTATCATAAAAAAGTATTTTTCAAGTTTGCTTATTACTTTCTCTTACCTATATATATATATATATATATATATATATATATATATATATATATATATATATATATATATATATATATATATATATATATTTATTTATTTATTTATTTATACGTGTGTGTAAAATATAGAGTAAGAAGGTTGCGATCGAGAAAATTTTCGAATTCCAGTTTTCAACGAAAATACATGTTTTAGGGTCCCCAGTGACTAAGCACACAAGGGGTGGGCATAATCGAAAGACGATTATCGGATCATTCGATTATTTCAATCATTCGAATTAATCGATTATCGGATTAATCGGTTTGGAGAAACGAATGATCATTCGAACTCTTTTTTTTTTTTTTTTTTCATAAATTATATGCATATTTCCACCTAGGCTCAGCCAGCTCAGTCATTATAGAAACGGGAATTGTGTCACATCGGCTCTCAGAATGAATATTAATCATTCGATTATGAAATCATTCGATTATTTAAATCATCGAAGTCCGATCATCCGATTATGACGATCATTCGATTATGCCCACCCCTAAAGCAAACCAGCAAAATGGTCTATGTATGTTAGGGCTTTGAGGCATCAAATATCTGGGTTATCAACGCCCAGACGGATGCATATATATTTGTTAAACATCTTTAAAAAAGAAGGAAGAAATAAATTATGATATCCCTAAACAATGGTTTCTGAGTATGTGTGTCTTTTTTATAAAACTTAAACTTTATATTTTGGAAGCTCAAATTTTGCACCTTTTTACGATTTTCTCAAGAACCTTTCTATTTAACTCGCTAAATAGATGTAAAATTTGATGGGTTTTGGATATCATGTAGGCTTCATTCTGATTGGAATAATCTGACATGACCTAAATGGCGATGTTTTAAGTTTTCAGCCTTAAATTTTGTATATTCGAGAAAATTAACCATTTTTTCTTGTTACCAGTGTAAGAAATCGCGCGAATACACAAGTTAAAAGAATTTGATGACCAACTAAAGGAGGAAAGGGAAAATATACTTATTTGAAGTAAATATATATTATTTGAACGTAACATTTTAGAAAAAATGTTATATTGGGTTGATGCAAAATTAATGCAGGTTTCCTCTATTGCAATATCTTAATTCCAATTGTGTAAACAAAGCTAATCCTAACATTGATCATTATTATACCAAAACAAACCTTATCTAATACCCTCTCTTTCACCATGAATTTGTTTAGTAAAATCGTTTTGTTCAGTGTGTTCAAAGGTCTTGAATCGAAAATGTCAAAGTGCGATTTTCGTCAAATTTATTTTTACGAATTTAAATTAGGGCGCAGCGCTGCGAAAACGGCTCGTAATATTAATGAAGTGTGGGGTCAGGGGGCTATTAATGAGTGCACGGTGCAGCGTTGGTTCCAGAAGTTTCGCAGAGGAGATTTCGACCTCGAAGACAAGGAAGGTCGGGGCCGTCATCTTGCTCTGGACAACGACCAGCTGAGGTCAAAAGTGGAAGAAGACCCAACCAAAACCACACGAGAAATGGCGGCGGAACTCGGAACTCAAAAATTGCAACGTCTTTGCCCAGCATTGATGAATCGGAAGGGGCCGATCCTGCTCCACGATAACGCCAGACCACACGTTGCACAACTAACGCTTCGACGACTGCACGAGTTGGGCTACGAAGTTCTCCAACATCCGCCTTATTCACCTGACCTCTCTCCTACAGACTTCCACTTTTTCAGGCATCTGGACAACTTTTTGAGGGAGAAAAATTTTCAAAACCAGGACGACATTGAAAATTCTTTTCGTGATTTCATTGAGTCCAGGGATTCGGATTTTTTTTCTGGTGGAATAAGAAAGCTTGTTGAACGTTGGCAAAAGTGCATTGATTCAGATGGAAATTATTTTGATTAAATATATATGGTTAAAGTAAA
This sequence comes from Piezodorus guildinii, assembly GCA_023052935.1. Lineage (NCBI taxonomy): Eukaryota > Metazoa > Arthropoda > Insecta > Hemiptera > Pentatomidae > Piezodorus > Piezodorus guildinii. The sequence continues at coordinate 38,512,710 of CM041294.1, forward strand.
GATATGGCGTATTTACAATACCTACTAAAAACCTGCATTAATTTTGCATCAACCCAATATAAAAATTTGTATAAGGTAATAATAGGAAGTGATCAAAAGTGGATAAAACTTAGTAATTATTGCAGCTAATAATTTATATTGTTAGATTGTTTAATCTGAAACACATGTTTCCACCGACACTCGATTTAATTCCTTAACTTTTTTAAAAGTCTGAAATTGATTTTAAACACGTAGGTAAATGAAATTTGTGCGTTGCGCGCACTAAATTTTGTTTCAGCTTGGCTGTTAATATACAAAAATACACAGGCACGCATACGTTCCTGCAACATCATTATCTCAAAACATACATTCGAATTTTTTTTACGGTCGCAATATTTCCCTTATACATACTGCTATGTTTTTGACCGGCTGCTTTTCTAAGGCAGCGGTAGCTTCAAAAACTAGCTTACTTACTATATTTAGTCAATATATAAACTATATTTAATGATACCATGGATCTCCTTTCCAAAGGTATCGTGTTTACCAATCCAAGCGGTGGCATGCAGGGTAAGATTAAAGTAAACAAGATTCAATTAATACATTACTATAATTATTAATTTACACATATAAGTTATATTAACCCATTGCCTAGAACTCTGATTGAGAATACTGAAGGACTACCTTTGCCATACAATATTACAAATAACAATATACCTTTGAAACACTTAACCGACTGGCGAATGTGAAATCAGTCTTAGATCCCCTTTCTTGGCATCATCCTCCAGCTGCTCTCAGAACCCCGACGGCCACCTCCTCTTCTTGTAAATGGAACCCGACTTACTCTTCTTGAGGATCAAACTTGACTGCCTCTCCGGTTCTTCTCTCTCATTCTCGTCACCTCGGGTGGGCCAAGATGGGAAATGCCCCGGTTGGCGGTATAGCCTTTGTGCTATTATTCTTATCTTTACACCCATCTTAATATTCTTGTTGGCCGCCGCTGAGGGGAACTACCAGAGGTTTCTGGTACCGCTGGGGGGCCCATACCGATGGGAAATCTAGGGGGCTAGGTAAACACCTTTTGATGTATTGCCGACAAAGGTTCGTTATCATTAATTGTTTAATATTAAAATTATTTAATTATGAACTCCCCTCAGTATCCTCAATACATTACAATACATATATTATTGATGTTTATATTACACACACACGCACAGATATATATTATATATATATATATATATATATATATATATATATATATATATATATATATATATATATATATATATTTTTTTTTTTTTTTTATTATTTTTTTTATTTTTTATTTATGGCGTTTCAATGTTCGTCAAAATATGTTCACGGATGTACTTTATGAGTCGATTGTTTACCAATTTCCGATCCTCGTTTAGGACTGCCGATTCGTCAGAGAAAGACGAACCGTCGATTTTTCAATGACATCTTGGAAGTAGAGGAAGTGCCTTGCGTGACCGAACTAATTTACGACGTAGTGGGATCGCCTTTGGACACGGAAGGATTTTTCAGTCAGGGATTGTATCAGGGGCTAGTAACACATCGTAAAAGATGAACCCTAACATCCTCTCTGATTATTATTCTTAGGATCCGTTGAATCTTATCATAATAGAGCTGTATCTTCTTATCTCTTTCATTAAATTCTTCATTAGTTATTTAAAGAAGAGATATTTAATAGTTTTTATAAATTATATAATGAGATTGGAGAAACATGTTTCAGTTTTTTATTTAACAGGTTTACGGCAGGACTAAATTCCTGTTATTACACCTTCCGCTATAACTTTTAACATTTTTGGTGTATCGGTGGAGAATAGAAAAAAAAATCCAAAGAATGTACGAGAATGATGCTACGAAAAGAAGTATAAGAGTTGTTCAGTGATTTCCTAACAAAAAATTTCACGGATCTATTCAACCAATATTTTCAATGGCTAAAAATATAAGTCTCTATATTAGACTTTTATTAAGCTATACCGAATCATGTACATTCCATGTGAAATACCACAGCTACCGAAACTCTGTATACAGGAAATGGCCAAGTAGCAAAAATGGAAAAGAAGAAAATGACAAGCTTCTAAGTAAACCCTCTCATCAATTCGCGAAACATTGAATTACAAAAATTTAAAAACTAATACGAGATAGGTATTTAATGTAATAATGATAAAGAAATCAAATATCGTTCATTATCTTATCCGAAGATATCTGTTTTTGAAAGCTCATAGAAGTTTTTGAAAGCTCATAGAAGTTTTTGAAAGCTCACTATGACCAATTTTAAGGATGTGATAGTGCAAAAGCAGCCACACACCAATGATGACTACCAATTTCGTCACTTGTAACATTGAATTTGTCTGTTTTGAGCATGCAGGACCAAAAGCCGAGGTTTTACAAATATTTTACGCTAAATTCATTGAAAATTATTTCCCGACATCTCGTGGCCTCCCTGGACATCGTCTAGTTGGGAACAACTGACATAGTGCATTCTTAGTGATTCACCGGTGGTGCAATACACGCTGCCATGAACGTGTTAAAGTATGATTGATTCATGCCCACTGTTGATGATGCTACGTTACGATATGTTTGCTATATATATTATTATTAGATTTATATTACTTATTTTTGCCTACGTCAGAGGTTCACAATAATTTTTGCGGATCCTGTCATCCTTTCACTTTAATGACAAGGACCTTCGGAATCATGAAAATGTAGTATGGTGTAGCTCAACCATTAAACTGCGCAGAAGCTGTAAATCATTGGGGTTAAAGGTGCCAACAACAAAGGTATCCCATACACCTACATCATGCAAAATACCATTACTACCGAAACCCCTGCCATAAATGGTCAAGAAGGGGAAATATAAATAAATATAGGAGAACCAGGCAAGATTTTACTTCAACCCTCGAAACACTGAATATCTAAAATTTGAAACTTATAAAAGATAGGTATTTATTCAAATTCTTAAAAGGAAAGCAAATAATTATCAATATCTAACGCGGTTACATCTGTCTTTTAAGCTCATTGTTTGTTTAGAAAATGACCAATTTTTTGGTTGTGATTGTGTAGTAGTAATTTGTCAGTGGTCAATTGCAATTATATCATTTAAAACGTTGAATGTATGTGTGCAGAGTATGATTCTTATTCCAAGTCGTGCTTTCAGAAATATTTTATGTTAAGGTAATTTAAAATAATTTCCTAATGGCCCATCGCAAACTCTTCAGACATCTTCCGCGAACCCTAGGCTGGAAACACTGGTCTAGGTAATATTAAATAGCTCTTTGATGAAGCTTACTGACACCATTTAACTTGTACTAATACCTGTAGAGCAGGATAACACGTGTCGAAAAGATGGAACTTCATAGATCCTAGTTGTGAGAATAACAAGGAGTCGACCCTATGACGACCGTACTCGATCTCCTCTACTGTTACCTCTGATATGACACTTTCGTTTGAAGTACATACTGGTCATCCGACGATTATGCTGTCTGATGAAAATTCGCTTAGTAGGTATAGCGAAACTCGTTTTTTCTTAACACTGAAAGATTTTAATATATTACCAATAAAATGGGTTTATATCTCTATTAGATTGCCGGTATTATCCAATTGGGAGCAGTTAGCCAGTGACTATTGATCTTCGATGAAAAGACTGGCGGAAGCAGACTGGCTGACGGAACCTGGATACCAGTAGCCGTACCCGAGGCGGACCCTAGACCATAGCTCCCCCAAGAAGAGGCAGGTCGATAGCCCACTCCTATCTGGGTCAGCTCCCATCCTCTCCTCTGTCCTTAATCTCCTTTATCGCCCTTTCTTCCTTCCCATTATCTCCGCTTTCTTTTACGGTCCTTCTTCCTTATCTCCTTTTACTTACCGATCGCAATGTTTGTTTCCGCCCAATCGCTTTAAGTCGTCATAATTTAAAAAATTACCAGGTATGTGATTGGGTCAAATTTCGGAAAAAACTTCTTACAAGGCTGAGGAAAACTAATATAATAATAATCCAACAGATTTATGTCCTAAAAAGAAATATGGAATCAGTCCCAGCAAAACGTACAATGGGGGCGTCTTTCATGAAAATTTCAAAAGTTGATTTTTTGGTCCATACTTTTTTTTTGTGTCCTATATATGAAATCTGATCTGATGTAGCACTCAGCAGAAATTCGGTGTAATTGTCAAAGTAATAAATGTCATTAATAATTAATTTAAAAAATAAAATAAAAAACTTTATTTACATATTTACATTTTGACAAAATGTTAACAATGATTTTGGATGAGTCATCCTTACTTTTTTTTTTTTTTTTAATTAATTAAAATTATTAATTATGCCATAAATCAGTAAGTGAGCTAATGACGATCTGTGGTGAGCCAATGATGAGTGAGTGAGTGAATGATTGTTGGAATGATCTCCGAGGGTTTTTGAACAAATTAAGATCGTCCTTCGCCTCTTTCATCTGTTAAATATTTTTAAAAAATTCGCTTTATATACGATCAGCACCCAATTGAGTACGATAAAGTGTGAACCAGAATATTTCTTCATACTAGAGCATTAGGATTATAGGGAAATTAAAAAAAAAACACCCGTTTCATCATTGGCGCATCTTCGTGGGGTGCGCTAATGACGGGTGCGTCATTATCAGTCAACGTATCAGCATTTGTTCGTTTCGTTGAGAAAGGCCCATATGACAAAGTCTAATTTATTAATGTTAAGTATTCGACATAGAATAAGTTATTTGTTTGAAGAAAGTTGAATTCCTTGAACTTGTTTTCTTTGACTTAAAACTCTTAAAACTTTTGCTTCTTGGATGACATCTCCTTCTTGTTTTATTTTATTTTATTGTGACTATATTTATACTGTAAATGTATTTCAATTGTAATAAACAGACCACTACGGGTCAAGATTAACATATTCTTATGAGCATTAAATTCTTAGAAGAAATAACAATACTACATGGTGTTGAGTCGACTTATTCAAACAGCAATAAATAGATTTATGCCCTGAGGTTATGGCTGTTCAAGGATAGCTGATTGCTTTATAGCTACATGTCTGTTCGCGAAGATGATCGGCCGTGAACTCCTTTGAAATCACGGTGTTTATTGCTTTTTCAGCATGGTCATTTTACTTTTGATTTCTGAATAATATACACAGGCTATCTGTTCATCGTGTGTTGTTTCCAGTAGACTAGGCTCACAGAGCTTCACTTAAACAAATGAAGAGAGGAAATCTTATCGTTTAATTTCGGACGGTCATCATCAAAATTTTTATTTTGATTCGAAATTGTATATTGCGTTTTTTATTTAATTTTTTTTTTTTTTTTTTTTTTTTTTTGTCACCCCTACCTCGACTTTGAAGGCTATACGAGGTTCTCACGGGCCAGGGGGTGAGGGCGGAAGATATATGCCGAGATAAAATCCCCCAGCACGATTGTCGAACTCATTATTTTGGTTTTCACTTTTCGGTTATCTGTTGCTAGGCAACGCGTGCTCACAGCAACGCGCGCTAACACGCTCGGCCACCCCGCCCCCACACTTGTTTGTTTGTACAATTGACTTTTATTGTACTTTGGCTGATCCCAAGTTACAATTCAATGGGTTTTACAAAAAGTATCTGGTCTGGTTCACCTTGTTGGCCCCAGTACATGAAAAAGGAGTTCAGGTTCGGAAGTTCAGCTTCAGAAGACGAAAAGACACCTTGAATGGTTCCTATACATGTGTAAAATGGTTAAAAAAAACGTTTGAAAAATCATATAACTGTAAACATAAAATAAACATTAGGAAAAAAATAGTTAAATGATTTATTTTTTATTTGTCGAAAAATCACATTCCTTAGTCTCGAAATATTTACTTTTATCTCATGAAACTTTATTAACTCAATAAATGTGTTTGGGCTGTAATTTAATTAACAAAAGTTGTTTTTCTTTTCGGCGGAAATATTTTATGACATAAAATTCACTAACTGAAAAATTCACTTAGCGATTCAGTCAAACTCCTGGTGGTGCTGATAAGGCGTTCCTATATCTGACACCTTTTTTAGGTATGGGGTCCCAATACCTTAGAGATTGGTTGGGACCTAATTCGGAAATTTAGAGGGTTGTGAAATATCACGGGACCTAATTCGGATGCATTCCTTAAATTTTAAAAAAAAGTTTAATTAGGATAGGAATCTCTAACGAGTACCTGATTTCCTGGGACCAATTCGAATAACTAAGGATTTTTTACTTCCAAAAAAAATCTTAGCGCCATCTTTCGGGAATTTAAACCCAAGACTTGTTTTTATGTCACCCTTACGGTTATTTTCTCATGAGTCGATTTGTAGATTGGTTTTCGATTTAGTATAAGAATATATATTGGTTTACTCACACACCCTCAAATTACTTCATAAACTGTAATGTCAAACTAAAATTTCTAAATCACCAATACATTATCTGTTTTATTTTATTATTTAAGGATATTTCCAAATTAGCTTCGATGTACAATCCCTACTATATGTTTGAAGATAGCAATATGCTTTGATCCTCTTCGTGATAGATAAACGTTCGCTGTTTTTATTCTTCTTAATTTCTCATCTCCTACGCCCACAGGCTACTGGAAGGTCATCCTCCAACGCACCTACGACGCTGGAACCGTTAATCTGGAAGACCGCCCAGCCGTCTCCAAATTATCCTGCAGTAGGCGAGCTAATGTGTGTAGTCCATGTTTAGCCGTGGATGGACCCCGGGTTCCGTTTTAATTAAAGAGATTCCTGCGGCTTGGCGGAGGTAGCGGTTGTATGACACGGTCTGCTGCCGAAGATCGTTGTACCCAGTCCTTTACTGTATCACGTGGCTTAAAGCTGATAATCCGTCCGGCGTGTATACGTATGAGGAAAGTACGGTTATAAGAAGTTAGCGATTAAGATGGCTTATTCCATCTACTAGAATATACATAAGAAAAAAGCGGAGTGAATTTGGCCTCAAAAAAATTGTGAGGACCATAACCAAAGGATGTCAAATATATAACTCGCGTAGGGTTCACCTGCGGCATAGCTGCCTAGCATAATTGTCTGATCACGATCCTCTGTGATGTGAGGTATTCTTTAAAAATCCTCATTCTAATCCAACCTGGGTAGACAACATTTAGGATATCCCACTCTAGTATCGTCCGAATGCCATAATAGTATTTAAAAAAAATAGAAACTTCTACAACCCAAGCATCGGCATGAGGGTGATTAGTCGTTGGTCAAGCTCACAACCAGATTTTTTCCCCTGGGTACCCACTTTATAGAGGCTTAGTTTGACCAAGGAGCATCTCCAAACCCCATGGTCGCTCCACGGCTGGAATAACAGAGTAAATAATTCTGCCTTAGCCGGGATTCGATTCCGAGAACTGCAGAACAGTGGACCACGCCGCTACCTAAAGTGAGGTAAGTATTATTAAGTAATGTTAAATAGATACTCTCGTAAGTTTTTTCAAATGCCTTTAACATCTAGAAAGAGATAATAATATCAATATTATTATTTTTTTTAATTTAAATTTTAAACAGTACATCTCACATCGGCAGCTATAAAGGCTATGTGCCCTGTACTGTTTCTAAACTGCGTAATAAACATTTATAAATTAAATTAAATTTTAAAAAATTTATAAATATTTCCTTTGTAGCATGCCATGCTAGGGATTTATTTCGAACCTGTCAGATCTAAAGTCAAGGACGTAAGTAGGTTTTTCTTGTGGCTGAAGATCTAAGTTATTTTTTCTTAACACTTAATACATAAATTTGAAAATTAAGTACGTTGCTTAAAAGTATAAACATTCTCTGACCGAACAGTTTATTCAAATTCTTCTTTTATTTTTATAATTGATTTCCTCCCTGCCAACGCCAATGTCTGTAGTGTATTTTCGTCAGACCCGGGTTGATCTCTGGTTATGGCAGTTAATTTATTTAGTCTGAATATCTGCCGGGGTTCGAGTTTGTGGTTGAGGTTTCGACTGTCTGGATAAACCCGAATCCCTCGGGTAACTTACGTGACTGACCGCTTCATCTTGTTTAACTTTATTATAAATAAACCCTTACTAAAACAGCTTCAGGTTTAGCAATAATATGTATATAAACAATTCTTTACTACTCATTATTCTTAATTCAGTATTTTTGTTGTAAATAGAAAATAATTCTTCTTCTTAACAAACATTATATGAGTTACCTTGGGTGTATAATTAATAAATCAATAAACTTAATTAATAAACTAATTTAATAAAGAGACTCAGATGAATATATAATAAGTGTAATATAAAATGCAAGAAAAACAATACAGAACCATCAACCACTCGTTTGCATGACCGCATTCCGGTCAGCTGTCGATAGGAACTTGTGTGATGTCACATGGTGTGACGTGTTTTTCAAGGTGCTTACGTAATTATGCTTAAGGCGGCGATACACGGTGAGAAATAGGGTATGTTTAGGTGAGGTGAAAGTACTCTCGCGAGAGTAGAGGGTAGGAAAACTGTTGAGAGTAAAAATGTGCGCGTGTTTACGGTGAGAGTACGCAACAGTACTCGGCAAAATGGCGAATGGTGTGAACAGCTGATTATTCAGGAAAGTTGTTGAAAAGGTTGGTTAGCTCTGTTTAGGTTACCAAGTTCTTATGTAAAGATGAATGTTCAATATTGGTGTATTCATGTTTCGCAATCTTACAAAACTCAAACAAACCAACACAAGTGACAAGTGACGGGAACATGCACGCCCCTATGACAGCAACATTGCTTTGTAAAATCACGTTCAATGTTTTCTATTTCTATTTCGAATTTTAACGCAAAAAAAAAATTTATGAATCTCAAACTATAATACAAAAATATATATTATATAATTTCTAATGAAATAATTATAGAATTAAAATGTAATATCCAAACAGTGAAAATATACATATTATTAAATAAAGTTTTCGAAACTAGAAACACAATTAAATATATATGAATATAAATAAACTATTTTTAGTTAAAGTTTGACCAAAATAATATAACAAATGATATTGTTATTAATCATCGTTATGGAAAGTAGATGAAAGTGTGATATAGTACATCAACTATCACGATATATGCTTCCACCAACTTTCCAGCGCGCTCAGCGATGTGAATATCGCCATTTCACCTCACCTACACATATCCTATTTCTCACCGTGTTTCACTGCCTTTACATTTTTCAGAAGAAAGTCAAAAAATATCAACTTATGTAGCTTAATTGATAAATGTATATTGATTTTTTAACTACGAATAACTGAGTATATTGCAAAAAGAAAACCAATAAAAAAAAGTATTTTTATTTTTACACAGCATGCCTGATAAAAACCCAGGAAACTTCATTCGTCTTTTATAGCCCAATATCATTTAAAAAAAAACTTAATATAAAAAAACTTTATATGGACCATGTTTCAATTTTCTTTTCAGATTTTCATTAAACAAATATTTTGGTCGATTTACGCGTTTTATCTCACAAAGAACCTTTTTATTCTCTGCTACCATGGTATTTGGTGAACCTAATTCCGTATAGTATTCTATATTATGTTGCATCAAATGGAGCTTAATTATCTTGAATAAACTTTTAATAAATGCTATATGTTCAGAAAAAAAATGTGGTACTTATAAATACAAAACTACCATTTTCAGCTAAATGCTTTTTTTCAATGTTTAGCGTGGTTTTATGTTATATATTAAAGTGTTAATCAATACCTTACCTTTTGTTGATCTTACTTCAGGTGTATCTCCAGTTAACTTCTTTAGCTCAAAATAATTTTCCATACGCTCTTTGTATGATTGAAAAGTCTATAGATCAAAAGATTCAAAGTTTATAGAACCATAGTATTCTGTATGGGCCAGCTGATGGTAAAATTGCAGTAACTGTGCTAATACCTGGGATTGAACGTTGAGTGTTTTCATGATCTCTTGGTTTTGAGCAAGTATAACGTCATTTTGATTGACTGCTGGTTTGCTTGATTTTGACATTCTGGATTCTTATCGACTTGTTGTTGTTATTAAAACTTACTTCTGATCTTACAGCACTTTCATCCTCGTCGCCATTTATTTGTTGTGTATTTCAAAACTTACAACTATTCACATTTCACAATTACTTTATTAATTAACATTACACAAGTTTCATTATCAAAAAATCTAAAAACGTGGAATAATATTTAAAACATGTGTTTTTTTTTCTTTCTATAAACATATGGTTTTATCGATCACATATCGATTAACACTTTAATATATAACATTTTATTCGCTACGTTCTATATGAACGTTTTTGTTGAGATTGTTTTATTTTTCTTTTGTTACATTTAGTCCCGAAAAACGGTTGTTTATTATTGTATATTTGTAATTTTGTGGTATTTTTAAGATATATTTTTATACTATTAAGCAACATTACAGACTCATTTTTCTTAAATGGATTTATAGATTTAGATGTCTTAAATTAAGGTTTTCTTTCTCTTTGAAGTGTATATTTTGACAGTTGATGTGGGACATGATATATTTTATCAGCCTTCATGTTTTTTTTGTTTATTTGGTCAGTTTCTTTACATCCGATCCTATACTGGCCTCATTGACTCTACAAAATCACTTAATGCTGCTACAAAATTAGTACAATCTTTGGAAAATTCGTTTAAATCACGACAAATCAAAACACGTAACGTCCACACTACAACAAAACACTAGCCCGCCAATTTTTACCGACAACAACCAAATTCCTCAGACCAACTCTGTATATTACCTAGGACTGACACTCGATCGAAGGATCACTTGGGGTTCACGTGTCAAGATGAAAAGACAGACTCTCAACCACCGACTCTCTTTTATCAAAATCATCAAAATTAAAAATTAGACATAAACTGAATACATGCACATACCTTAAGCCAATATGGACTTACGCTTCACAGAGTTTTGGTTCAGCAAAAAAGACTCACATACAAAAACTGCAATCATTTGAATCCAAAATTTTAAGGCTTATAACGACAGCTCCTTGGTACGTAAACAACAGAACCCTACATACGGACTTACAGCAACCAACAGTTGACCAACATATACGAACACTCTATTCTCGTTTTCACAGTAAACTTAACGGACACGGCAAGAGACTGATAACGACATGTCAGTAGCTGAATGCCGGTCAGAAGAAGGCTAAAGAGAAGCTGGATGAGGGACCTCCTCTGCAAAATTAAAGCCTTGGCAGGGGTGCTGCTGGGCACTTTACTTCCCCATGCCTATTATGTCTGATCTCACATTTGTCCAACACATTTGCTGATTGTCAGACAGCTTCTGACAAGTGTAAATAAAGATATAAAGAGAAAAAAAAATTGGTCAGTTTGGCTGAATTGGTTTACGCTCATTATTATTTTGAGAGGTTTTATTGTTTGTTGTTTATTTATTTAACGTCATTTTACGCTACTATGGCTAATCGGGAGATGCTACAATAGGAGTTATAAATTATGCCTTTTCCGATTTAATAATAATAGGTCCGCCGAGGCGTTTGAAAAGAAGATGGCCTCGAGTCCTTCTTGTTTAGATACACCACTATAGTGCTGCCAATGGGCAGTTTCTTATCATGTATTTTATCATTAAGTAGGATATTTACTTATTGTAAATTTCAATAATAATATTTAAAAAAAAAATAAATAAATAATAGGGATCTTTAACGAGTACCTTACATCACACTGACTCAGGGCCACCATTCTACGCCTGCTTCGAAGGACAGCGTAATCAATGATTTTTGCTACCCTTAACAAATCATATTCGGGCCATCTGCCGGATCTGAACTCGTGACCAGAGTTTAATTTATTGAGTCTTCTAATTATATATTTTAAAATTGTTATTTAAATAAGAGGAAAATAATGTTTGTTTTATTTATGTATTTTTTATGTGAAATAAAATACATCAATCTTTTTATTCTTATTACACTTATTTATTTTTATTTATTATTATTATTCATTTTTTGTCTGTATTATTCTAATTTTTTTCATTCTTTTTTTCAGATAAGCATGTTATTACGAAGAAGTCTGCGTCATCAAAAGTAAGATTTTTTTTATGAATTATAACTATATTCATTTTTTTTTTTTTTATGTGCGGTAATCATTTCAGGAATTTTATTGTAATTTTGAGCCGTTTCGCCAAATTCGTGACAGGAAGTTCGATTTTGATAAATCTATTTAACACTGGCACAATCGATATTAATTATTTCCTGCCTCGGTATCAAGTTCATTAAGTCCCCGTTCCCTTGAAATCGTGATTTACAGCTGCAGCGTTTTTATTCCTTTATTTATGCGCGGCAGGTGTAATGTTACAACATCGCTCTTGCCTGTTATGGCAGACCGGCCTGCTGTTATCACCCCGTCGACGTTTTATAATTTATCCTTTACAGTTATATGTGCCTTAACTGTGGTAATCCATGACCATCTTTGCGATTGCATCTTTGTCATAAGTAACTTCTCAATTGCTTATTTCTTAATTAAACGAAATAAAACGTCTTTATTTGCTAACAGCTGATCCTTCCTCTTTGAATTCAAGCGGTGTAGTAATTCAATCAAATTTGAAACTAAAAGTGAATAACAAGGAACAGATGGTTTGAGTGGCAGTCTAAAAAAAAAAAAAAGTACAGAAAATAGTAAAAAATTATTATTATTATTAAAATTATTGGGAATTTGGCTTTTACTCCACTTCACGTTACCTTACATATCTTAACTATATTTACCTTTAATTTCTCTATATAAATCCTTAGTAAAGGAGAAAACAGCTAAGATATTTGTTAAGGCTTTTTTTGTTTTTTGTAACATAAGAATAGTAATATAGGTGTATAATATATATAGCGTTGGTTGGCTAAAGATTTTAGAATTTTTTTTATGTTTTTATTAAGTTAGTTAATTGAAGAAAAAATGTTATGTTACCTTTTTATTCAACTCTGACTTTATTTAATGAAACACATGTTTTTAACATCAATAGTATTATTAATGTATAATTATAACTCAATATAATTATTTAACCTTTTACATCTCTGACTTTATTTAAAAGTTCTTAAATTGATTTTTACAGTATAGGTAATTAAAACTCGTGTTTGTATGAGCGCTCCAGATTTTCTATTTTTGGTCTAGTTTATCAATATGTGTATTAAAAGCTTGTTGGGACCCAAAAATACAGTTTGAGTGGTTTTTGTTGTGTTTTTTTTTAAACTGGTTTAATATGATTTTAATTGATTGCCAGGTATTTACGTAGCATAAAATTTGATATATATATATATGAATGAATGAATGAATGGATAAAGCCTTTATTGCAAGGATAACATTTAAATTATAATATTTACTTTTTAGTTCTAATATAATTTCTAATATAATCTAATATAATTTCTAATATAATCTAATAAAAAGTTCTAATATAATTGAAAAAAAAAATATATATAATGCTAACTGAAAAATAATAATAATGTATATACTTGATAAATGAAAAACAAAAACTATATAATTAATGTTCCTTAATTTGTATTAAAATGAAGATATAATTTCTTGGTTTATTATATCATTGGAACACCAGTTCTATCATAATATGGCTACTCATTTGAAGTTCAACAGCACTATCAGCGTCTCCTCGAAAGGTACGAGAATTGATCCTGCCCCTACATGGTCCTTAGACAGAGTCATTATTTATCTCAAAGGTCAAACGTGCATAATTTACTGCCCAAGTGTCATGTACACGTCTCGGCCTTGCATTTAATGAAATTACGGATGCAGAAGCACCCTCTGAATTGAGGTTAACATAGATTACCAATGAATTCATAAAAAATGAAGTCAAGTGTCCTTAATGATTTTTAAGTCGTTTGGTAAAATATTAATTTATTTTATATATTTTCCCGGGTCCGGGTTCGAACCTCGGCGAGGCAGACTTATTTATTCTGCGAACGGGGCCTGGGTTATGAAGGCCCTCCTAGGGCGCACTCAGCCTCTGTACAGTCGGTACCCGAATATTGGGAAATCAAGACCTGATCACCTTCTCACCGTTGGCCGTGAAACAGTACGAATATCAAAATGTACTGATATGAACCCAAGACCCTAAATGGGTTGTAGAGCCACAGGTTATTGTATTTTATTTTGTATATTGTTTTATCTATATCGGGTTTTCAATTATAAAGTTATTTAGACTACTCTTCTTTATTTCGATATTATTTCATATTTACAAAATATTTATGGGCCTTTGATTGTTTGCCAAGTCGTTTTCAAACATTGTCAATGTTCTTAATATAACATTGCCTGTTATGTTTCTTATTTCTGTAAAAATTATCCTTGATTATTATTTTTATCTTCTTATTATCTATAAACAAAAAACTTTTTACGATGTTAATTATTATTAGGTTGATAAAAAGGCTTCTAAATAACAATTTAGATCAATCCAAAGTGTACGGTGAAGAATGTCTTTTAAAACATTGTTTTCGTTTCTTTCGCTAAGAATCGGCTTTTCGTTTAAAAAGTGGGATCATATCATTTTATCATTCTTTTGACTTATATTAATATAGGAAAAAAATACCAAAAACTAACATAGAATTTTACTATAAAAAGAATAATAAAATCGATCTCCCCAAAACCTTTTTTTTTTTTTTAAACATCGAAAATTGTTAAAGTTTTAGTGAGTTTAAGAGCTAAAGTTTTGGTGAATTATTTTTATTCGGCTCCACATCGATCCGCCAAGTGAGAGTCAAAAAAGCCGTGGGGACAGATTTCCCATATTTACCCGGCCATATTCTTTTTCCTGTTGTGCGATTGTAACATAGGTTACTATAAAACCGAAGTGGACAACTGATCCGTTGAGTCGCACTTCTATTTGGAATGTGTTGTTCACTCGATGAACTTTGGCGAAGATCCGACGGGTTAGGAAGTGAAAACGAAAGGAGAGGCCTCGAAGCTGTTATCGATTCGCCAAGGCCCGCTCCCCACGGGCAGTGCAATCTGCAGGCCGTCCTCCAGCTGCAATGTCAATCTGCAGCCTGTCTTGCAGCCTATCGTGATGGTCTGGAAGAGGCAGCCGGAGTAAGTGAGTGCATCCCATCTTCGTCGTACACATTTCTAGTTATGATTTATAATCTTAATAAAGTTGATCAATATTAGGCCAGGCCCTTCTATGGCTGTCGTGTAAAATGTCTAAAGGACCATTTAAATATCATTTCATAATGACTTTTTCTTTTAATGTCGTATTGATGTATAAGAGAAGAAAATTATAAGGAAATGTGAAATCATTGTTATGATATTAATGAAAGATTTCATAAGTAAAGCCTTGAGTCTCTAAAATACTAGTGCGCGCAACACACGAATTTCAGCTACCTATCTATCTTGATAGCTCTACAACCCGTGAAGGGTCCTGGCTACCTCCACGTCACGATTCCATATCTTGTGCTGCGGCATCAGCTTCCCACATTAAAGTATTTCGTGCATCATTGTCACACAATTCGCCAACGCAGCCTGGGCTCCAACCTTACGACGACTGTAAGATTTCGGTTAGTATTCTCTTTGGAGGTATATCTTGAGCCATTCGGGCCAGATGTCCTGCCCATCGAAGCCTCCCGAGCTTAACGAAGCGGGATACATCAGGTTCACGATATAAATCGTACAGCTCTCTGTTGTTCCTCCGCCTCCATTCATTATTTTCATAAACACCGCCATATATTCGGCGCAACACTTTCTACTCGGATATAAGTAGAAACTGGTCCTCAGCTCTTGATGTAGCCGTAACATAGTACAGGTCGAATTAGCGTTCTGCACATAGTTACCTTTGTTCGCCTAGTCACAAGACGGGTGCAGAAATGTTTTCGAAGCCCAAAATAGCAACGATCTGCGCTAATATTTTTTTTTTATCTCAGCCGCCGTTTCTTTGTTGTGATTCACCAAAGACCCTAAGTATACAAATTGGGAAACATGCTCAAGCTCGTATTGTCAAAAGAAATCTTGGTGCCAAAGAATCCTGGAGCTCCATCCGAAATAATATACTTCATCTTATCTTCGTTCACAACGAGTCCTATGCGTTTCGCTGCAGCTTATAAAGCAAGGAAGGCTTCAATTACTGCTTGCCTGGACCGTCCCACAATACCTATATCGTCCGCATATGCCAGCTTTTGCACCGATCTGTTCCATACTGTGCCTATGGTTTGTACCTTGGAGTCCCATACTGCTTTTTCCAGGGCCATATTAAAGAGCAGGCACGCCAGGGTGTCCCCTTGTCTCAATCATTCGTAATATGAGCTCTGATAATTTCCTACTTGCACTCGGAACACGCATTCGATGCTCGTCATTGTCAGCCTAATGAGTCTGAACAATTTAGGCGGAACAGTCAGCTCCTGAAATGCTTTATATAGTACCTTTTTTCTATGCTGTCATTTTGCTGACTTAAAATCAACAAAGAGGTGATGTGTGGTCACATTATACTCCGTTCCTCTATCGAGTATGCGGAGGCATTTCATCTACCTCAGTTATTAAGATTAATTTAAAAACTTTTAAATGATGCTATAATTGAAAAAAAAAAGGTTAAAGAATTACATTGAGTCTCGATGGAAATAGGTTTGTTTGTTTATTTATTCATTTAACGCCACTTTTGTGCTACTGTTTCGGGCGTTGCTACAGTGGCACTCTTAAAGTTTGCCTATCCAGGTTGTATTAGGGTTGGGATTTTTTAACGAGTAGCTGACATCACACAGGCTTGGAATCAATATTTTACATCCCTTCGTAGACGGATTTTATTTCCATGAAAAAATCCCACGGTCGCCAGTCAAGTTTGAAGCCGCGACCTTGGGCATTACGCGACCTACTACACCACAGGTGACCGCTGATGGAAATATGTTTTAGATTAATTAATCTACATTATTATTAATTACAACAATCACTTAGTTTTATCCGTTTTCATCAATCTCCATTACGTTATACAACTTTGTGTACAAGATAACATTTTTTCTATCTTAACGATAACGATATCACTTTTCTTATGTTAAAAAAAAAAAAAACCTAAATATATACTTGCTCTTTTCTCCTAAAGCTATCGAATTCGTTTAATTTTTGTAGTTTTAACAATGTTAACAAGATGATATAGTTAATTCTTTTGAATATACAAAATATTATTATATCGTTTTATACAATTTATCGTTTTCGTGCTAAACTTAACACACTCACACAACCGAACTCGAATTTGAAAATTTCTTCACAATACCTATTATATATTTCACATCTAGCCATGTGAAAGTAATAACACAATAAACATAGCGGGGAAAAAAAATTGAATGAATACAATAGAAATACACATAATAACAAACCGTAATTTTAAAAGTTGTTATCACCTGAAATACAAAACAATCATTTAGATAATGGCCTATAAAAATTTTATTCTGTTTTCAAACAATTCCATCAAATCGATAATAACTTCGTCTAAAGGCAATAAAGTCAGATAAGATTTTAGGTGTTTGCTATTTTTTCTTTTCTTTTTATTTATTTATTTATTTTTTTTTTTTTTTATCTCATCCTCTGATCATACTTAAGTTCAATACGTGATTCGTTATTATTATATAATGCTTTGTCATTAATGACACTTTTTTTTAGTCATGTATTTCTACTTGGATGGATTTATTAGAAAAACGATTACATTTATCGAGTTTTTTTTTATACTTCTCTCCAAAATAATAGTCTTTTAAACATAATTGAAAATCATGAGAGGAATTTAAGATTAATTTGAAAACGGTTTAGTAACTCCTAAAACCTGATTTGTGTGAAATTAGAATTAGATGCTTAAGAAAGAATTGTTTTAACATCGACGAAGTAATTAACTGTCTTAACGGCCAAAACTGGATGGCTATGTATAACAATTGTAAACTAGATATAGATACTTATAGATATAAACTTATAAAAAAATTATATATATATACTTCCTCTTAAGTACCTTTAATTTTGTAGATTTTATAAAAAAAAATATAATATCTTGTTACCACTGATAAAACAGGTAAATATATATGTTAAACGAATTCGATATCTGATTAAAGGTGAAAACTGAAAAAATATTTATTTAATGCAATTTTTTGACTTTGAAGATAGCAAAAGTAATATAGTGTTAGATAGCTAAAGATTTTAGAAACAAATATATTCTAATGCACAAACTTGTTAAAGTTAATAGAGAGTGATGAAAAGCCGATAAAACAAAGTGATTATTTTAGATAATAATATAATAGATTTTTTTAATAAAACAGATGTTTCTATGAAAATTACATTTAATTAATTCTTTAATGGTTTCACTCATTTTTTATCTCTAACTGTATATGAAAATTCATTAATCGATTTTAACAACAGCGGTAAGTGAAAGTGTTTGGCAATCAACGTACCATATGTTTACTTGAATCAAGAACAGTAATTCATAATTTCGTACAAGAACATTATTTTAAAATCATTATACTTCAAGACATCTCAAGTATGTTTAATTCAGATTTCGACTTAATAAGGACTGAAATTCTAGAAAAATAACAGGATTTTTTTAAGGTTATACGAAATTGCGAAGTTCTCTCTGGCATAAATATAAAACATTAACTTGTTCAAAGAGATCGCAGGGTGAGTCACGAGTGAGTCAAGTCTTGGATAGTCCAGCTACTGTGTATCGATACTCATTTGAATAAAACATAAGTTGATAATAAAATCGAATTTACATAAAAAATTATCTATGCGAATTGAAATATTTAAGTGTTAAGAGATATCAGTAATTTAAATATATTTATATACTTATATACATGTTTATTATTTTTAGCCTGGTGAAGAAATCGTAGAATCAGTGAGTGAAATTTGTTTTACTTCTATAGTTGTTACTGTTGTATAATTTGTTAAATTAAACTGGTCTGCTCCGGAATAGACGACAGTACTATAAATAACCATAGCTCTATGGGTTTTTTTTATCAATTATAAGATTGTTATATTTTTGTTGTGATATGCAGAAAAAAAAAGCAGTTATCTATATATATATATATATATATATATATATATATATATATATATATATAAGGATTAAAATCAGATATATATATATATATATATATATATATATATATATATATATATATATATATATATATATATATATGTATGACTGCAAGATTTTTGACAGACGAAGATTTCATTTAATTAAAAATATAATACTTAAAAATGGAAACTGGCCAGAGACGGAACAAAATTTGTTCTCTAAATTCAAGACAGACTTAGTTAAATTCATTAAAGTCATTGACTTTGAATCACTGACTAAAGACGGGCAGTGTAGGTAATTCTTTTCTGTTAACTAACATTTTATTTTAAATTTGTTATGATAGTTACTTTATTCTATTTCATTTGAAACATTATTCTGTAATAATTGTTAATGTAATACTACTTTCATATGTAAATTAATATAATCATATTATCATTCATGTAGTATACCATTAAGGTATGGAACATGATGTTATAATAAACGGTCCTTATGTGGGGTTACCATGTAAGGAAAAAAAAAAAAAATATATATATATGTATATATATATATATATATATATATATATATATATATATATATATATATATATATATATATATATATATATATATATATATATACATATATGTAATATAAAAACTTAATCTGAACTGTTTGGTTGTTCATCATTATAATATCATCATTTCTTAATCACCAGAGGAAATAAAATCATAGTATTAAAACCACCATATTAAACCATTAAGCCTACAAGGAAATTCAATCAGGTTTTGATTATCAGATGTTTTCCATATTGAGGCCCGGGATGATGGATTATATTTGACCTTCTCATCTCTGGCATTCAATTTTATATCGATGCAGGTATTTAAATTACTGATATCTCTTAACACTTAAATATTTCAATTCTTATGAATAATTTTTCATCTAAATTCGATTTTATTATCAACTTATCGTTTATTCAAATGAGTATCGATACACGGTAGCTCGACTATTCATGAGTGACTCACTCGTGACTCACCCTGCGATCTCTTTGAACAAGTTAATGTTCTATATTTATGCCGGAGAGAACTTCGCAATTTCATATAACCTTCAAAAAATCCTGTTATTTTTCTGGAATTTCAGTCCTTATAAAGTCGAAATCTGAATTAAGCATACTTGAGATGTCTTGAAGTATTATGTTTTAAATAATGTTCTTGTACGAAATTATGAATTACTGTTCTTGATATAAGTAAACATGTGATACGTTGATTTCCAAAAATCTGGTGCAGGCAACACACGACTTTCACTTACCGCCGTTGTTAAAATCGATTAAAGAATTTTCTAATACAGTTAGGAATCCATGACTGTTTGTGGTATTTTGTGAACTAAAATATGTGAGTAGGGCGTTCGAACCTACGTCGATTTTACGTGATTAGGAATAAATTTCTTTCCGCATTACGGGATGTACAGTTCTTTAGTGAAAGAATATCGTTTGCTATATTTCAGGGTCGTTGGTATAAAATCGCGTTTATAAACATTCACTCTCCCACCGAAGATAGTGATGATGAAGTAAAATGCGAATTTTATGATAAACTAGAATCGGTTTACGATAAGTTACCGCGAAATTACATTAAAATTATACTAGACGCAAACGCAAAGGTTGGAAGGGAAGAAGTATATCGTCCTACAATCGGTAAAGAAAGTTTGCACGAATATAGTAATGATAATGGGACCCGACTAATAAACTTTGCCATTTCGAAAAACCTAATAATCAAAAGTACTACGTTTAAACATAAGGACATTCATAAGTATACGTGGACATCGCCGGATGGACATACTCGTAATCAAATAGATCATATTTTAGTACAAAACAGATGGCAAAGTAGCATAATTAACGTGAGATCGTATCGTGGTGCAGAATGCGGATCTGATCATGAATTAGTAATCGCGAAACTTCGACAAAAAATAAATACTAAAAAGAGAACACCGAACTATATTCATCCCGAGAATTTTGATGTTGTTAAATTGAACAACCCCGAAATTAGAAAACAATTCGCGATAGAAGTAAAAAATAGGTTCGATGCTTTGGAATCTTCAGACGACGAAAACGAAGATGTAAACAAATTGTGGGAAGGCATCAGGGATAATATTAAAGAGGTCGGTAACTTATGTCTTGGGAAAATCGAAAATAAAAAGAACAAACCTTGGTTCGACAGGGATTGTCAAAATATGTGTGAAAAAAGAAAAACCGCTAAACTGAATTCCTTAAATAATCCAAGCGATAATAATGTGGCTTACTTTCGGTTAGTAAAAAACGAAACTTCAAAATTCTTAAAAAATAAGAAAAGAGAGTATCTTAAAGGCAAAATAATAGAAATAGAAAAACACAGAAGCGAAAATAACGTAAGAGAAATGTACAAAGGTATAAACAAATCGCGTAAAAGATTTGAACCCCTATTGAATGGGATTAAAGATGCGAATAACAACATAATTGCGGATCCGACTGAGATATTAAATACATTTAAACCACACTTTGACGGCATTCTAAATACGGAAAATAATAATCAATCTCCTCCCTCTGAATACCAGAGCGCTGAACCATGGGTAGACGCACCGAGTAAAGAGGAAGTTGAAATGGCGATTGGAAAATTAAAACGGTATAAAGCTGCAGGAAATGATAATATCACGAGTGAATTAATCAAAGCGTGTGGAGAAGCGGGCGTTTCCAAATTACATGTTTTAGTTAAAAAGATCTGGGAAAATGAAAAAATACCCGAAGAATGGAAAGAATCAATACTTATTCCGATTCACAAAAAAGGACCGAGGACGGATTATAACAACTATCGTGGGATCTCTCTTCTCCCAGTATGCTATAAAATATTCTCGTCAATACTAACTAGCCGAATCACGGAATACGCTGAGGAAATTATCGGAGACTACCAATGTGGTTTTAGGCGGAATCGCTCGACTATTGATCAAATATTTTCCTTACGTCAAATATTAGAGAAGAAACTGGAATACAACGGTGTAGTCCATCAACTTTATATAGATTTTAAAAAGGCTTATGATTCCATAGACCGTCAGAAGCTATATAACATCATGATTGAACAGGGGATACCTAAAAAGTTAGTAAACCTAGTAGAGATGTGTTTGTCGGAAACATTTCATAAAGTTAGAATCGGTCATAATTACTCCGAGAGATTTGAGGGGCGATCGGGTTTGAAACAGGGTGACTCCCTTTCACCTGTTTTGTTTAATATAGCCTTAGAATATGTTATAGAAAAGGTGATGAGTACCGAGAAAGGCTTACATATGGGTGACAAGATTCCGGTTTTGGGGTATGCCGATGATTTGGTACTACTAGGTGAAGACACAGAAACTATACAACTAAATACAAGTGTGTTAATAAAAACCGGTAAACAAATAGGTCTCGAATTAAATACCGATAAGACGAAATATATGATTAGTTGCAGAAATGGTGGCGATCTTGATGATATTAATATTTCAGGTCATACTTTTGAACACGTAGAGAAATTCAAGTATTTAGGTTCAATGATAACAAGAAAAAATGAAATCCAGAAAGAAATAAAGTCCCGGTTAAAGGTGGGAAATGCGTGTTATTATTCGGTTGCTAAATTGCTTAGCTCGCGGCTTCTGTCTAAAAACTTAAAGGTTAGAACTTATAAAACTATTATTCTTCCAACGGTTCTTTACGGATGCGAAACGTGGCCGCTTACTTTGAAGGATGAACAACGGCTTAAGGTTTTCGAGAATAAGGTGCTGCGTAAAATATTTGGTCCGAAGAGAGATGAGGGCACTGGGGAGTTTAGAAGGTTGCACAACGCGGAATTGCGGAGTTTGTACCCTGTGAATATAATTGAGTTGATTGCATCGCGGAGACTCAAATGGGCGCGTAAAGTTGTTGGGCTTAGTGAGGAACGGATTCCGAGAAAGTTGGTATTCGCTGAACCGACTGGTAGGCGTCCGAAAGGTAGGCCGGAGCGTCGATGGGAGGATTGCATTAAGGCTGATCTCGGGGGCTTAGGCTTGACCGGTGAACATTGGACGAGTCTGTGCAGGCGAAGTTTGGTGGTATCGGCATCGAACCTTCGGGTTCGGTAAGCCTATTATTATTATTATTATTATTACTAATACAGTTAGAGATAAAAAATGACTGAAACCATTAAAGAATTAAGTAAATAGAATTTATGTAGAAACAAGCGTTTTATTAAAAAATCTATTATAATATTATCTAAAATAATCACTTAGTTTTTTCGGCTTTTCATCACTCTCTATTAACTTTAACAAGTTTTTGCATAAGATAATATTGTTTTCTAAAATCTTAAGCTTTCCACCGGTATATTATTTATACATGTATATTACTTTTGCTATGTTTAAAATCAAAAAATTGCATTAAAAATTTTTTTTTTAGTTTTCTCCTTTAGTTAGATATCGAATTTGTTCAATTTATATATTTACCTGTTTTTAATCAGTGGTAACAAGATATTATAGTTATTTTTATAAAATCTACAAAATTAAAGGTACTTAAGAGAAAGACAATTTAAAATATCGGCATTTAAGCCCTGTCAGACCATTTGAATAAGAATGAAACCTATATGATATTAAAGCCCATTAAATTTTACATCGATATAGTGAATTTAATCAAAATCGTCAGCACCGTTTTTGAGAAAATCATAAAAAGGTGCAATATGCATGGTATAAAGTGGCTCTTCCGGTTTGCCGATTTTGATAAAAAAAGTTTTTGTAACATCTCGGGCGTATAGTTGTCTCAAATATAAAATTTCAGTTTCATAGGACTTTCCGTTTACGCCCGGGAGTTACCACACACGCAGACCTTTTTTGCAGGACTCAGGGTACCCTAAAACGTGTATTTCCGATGAAAACTGGAATTCGAAAATTTTCATGATCGCAATACTTTCCCTTACTACATATAGTACGTGGAAGTAAAAAGCACTAAAGGACATTTTTTTCGAAATTGACATATTTGTATTTTAACGGCTTAGTTTTATCAAAAGCCATCATCAGATTTTATCTAAAAAACATATAAATCCTTTTAAAACGTGTTTGATAATCCCATTTCATTCCAAAATGTACTAAATCCACATTTCATTTCATTCCAAAAAGTATAGAAAACATTCCCTTCCAAAACGTACTATATCCACTGTAATCAGATATAACCTCATATCGTTTCATTTTCTATTATTGGCTGAATCGCCTAATGCCGTTATACATCACCAATAATTTATTGTTTTCTTCATGTTGTGCATTTTTATTGGTTCATTTAGCACGTCTTGGATCACCGCAATAATAATTTTGATGAATAGTTTTAACCTAATTATCAGTTTTTAGTCTATTTTAAACAACTTAATTGCGTCGCTTTGGTTCTCGTAGGTTTTCAATTAAATTAAGTTTTTTCATAGTATTTCTTCTTGCAGCTGCATAAATTTGATATAAAAATTTTCGGAAACTCACATTTTAATGGAATAATAGTATTTTATCCAACAAATGGTTGGAATTGTAATTCCCTGACCTTTCTCAATATGAGAGGAAAAACAATGCCTCATATAACCTTATAGGCTTTTTTTTTTATAAGACGAAAATAAAAGTTTAAAAGTTATTTATTTATCAGTCTTTATTGCTAAATATTGTTTACGTGTAGTTAATTATATTAATACATTTGTTAAATTCACAGAAAGAATAATTAAAAGTTAAAAAAAAATTCATAATTACATCCTTTCTTATTACAGTCCCAAAAGTAAATAATTGAATATTTGTTTATTAAGAATATACAATACAATCTAATTAAACTACAAGAAAAGATATTTCTCAAAGATAAATTAGGGAAATATACAAAATTAACATAATAATGACGTGAGGTATGAGCAATGTTGTATGAGGGAGGTTACGATGACTGTTATCTCGTGTTATATTCTTCCAATAAGTACTATGTCTATATTATATTGTTAAAAGGTCATGAGAAAAAGTTCAAATTTGAAGAAAAAAAATTAGTTGTTAATACAGTAAAACATTAATTTCAGGTATTAATAACAAATCGGGATCACTTGTAGCTGGGTGGCTAGCGTAACAGCCTCCCATGCTAAAGGTTACGGGTTCAAACCCGCAGGTGGTCCTAGGATTTTTTAATGGGAGTAAAAAATCCTTAGTTACGCCGTCCTTCGGAGGGGACGTTAAAAGGTGGTCCCGAGCCTGTGCGATGTCAGGTACTCGTTAAAGATCCCTATCCTAATAAAACCTGGATAGGCAAAATTTAGGACTCCCACTGTAGCATCGTCCGATTAGCCATAGTAGCATAAAGTGACGTTAAATAAATAAACAAACAATAACAAATGAATCAAGTAAATTGGTTCAGTAATAAATAAATGACAGATGTTTTCATTTCCTGTAAAATTGTCTAAAGTGGACAGTACTTTTTGGAACTCAACGTCTCAATGTCTTTCATTCAGTTTTTGATAATTACACAAGATACATGATAACACAAATGAATAATTATTTTAATCCTACAAATCATTTATGCATGGAAAGTTTCAGATTATTATTCTTATTTATAATATATACAAATTTATTTTTACATTTTTATTATTGAAAAAATCTCTTATCAATCTTTAAATATTAATATTTATTTTACTTTTTTTTAATTTTAATCTTATAAAAGCACTCAGTGATTCTAGCGAGTTAATTTCTTCCTCAATCTCTCTCTCTCTTACATGAAAGCATTAATAGGATAATTCAATATTATATCTCCTCAGGAATTAATTGTGTTTAATTCAGATATAATCTAGTTATTCGATGAATCTATTCCCTCTATCACGTCCTGTCCGGAATGTAGCATTGAATGAGATCAATGTTTCGATTAATTCTTAATTAATCATTCTTCTTATGCTGGTTTGATACAATATAATTGGTAATGGATTTTGAATCTCCAAGGAAGGAGAAGATGCCGTTTAAGAATTAAACAAATATATTATGATCAGGATATTCAACTTCTAACTTCCTTAAAAGGGCGCCAGGCTGGCTAGACCAGATATAGGTAGCTTCATCCAAAATTTCATTGACAAGCCGCCAGATTGCAGCACAATCAACATGAATTTTTCTTTTCGGGAACCCAAACAACAGTCAGTTTTATCGGCTTTTCATTACTCTCCATTGCGCTTTACGATTCCGTGTATAATTACGGTATATGTTTAAGATAATATTTTTTCTAAAATATTTAGCTATCCAACGGTATATTATACATCTATATTACAATTGTTGTGTTCAAAAACACAAAAAATGCATACAAAATTATTTGTTCAGTTTTCTCCTTTAGTTGTCTATCAAATTCGCTCAACGTGTATATTTAGCTGTTAATTATCAATGGTAACAAGGTAATATAATTATAGGTACTTTAGATGAAGAAAACTTTAAATATCAGCATTTAAGCCCTGTCATACGATTTCAATCAGAATGAAACCTACATTATATTAAAGCCCATTTAATTTTACATCGATATGGCGGTTTAATCGAAATTGTTAGAGCCGTTTTTGAGAAAATTATAAAAAGGTGCAAAATGCATGGTATAAGCAAGTAGCACTTCCGGTAAGCTGAATTTATTAAAAAAGTTGCTGTAATATCTCGGGTGTTTATTAGTCTTAAATATGAAATTTCAGTTCTTACGACTTTTCGTTTTTGCGCTAGAGTTACCACATACGGACTATATATTGGGTTGTTTCACATGAAATGTCTGTTTTTACAGTTTCTGAAATACATAAAGGATTTTGCAGGTCTCTGTTGTTTTCTTCCGAATGTTTACATATTTAAAGTAAACAGTTACTAATTCTCTACCTTTGTATTATAAATATTATCTTCCCAATCAATTACCCACCTTTTTAGTATACCTCCAAATATGAAATGGAAACACGCGATTTTCGAGTAATATTTTTGTACGAGATTAAACTCGGCCTTTAGCAGCTGAGGCCGCTAGAAATATTTGCTTTCTAGAGTTTGGGGAAGGGAGTGCTAATGAACAGACCCCATGTTTCAAAACAAAATTGAAAGAACTGGGCTACGAAGTTCTTCCGCACCCACCATATTATCCCGACTTGTCTCCAACAGATTACCACCTGTTCAGGAATTTAGACAACTTCGTCAAAGGAAAACTTTTTGGAAATGATGATCAAGTGAAAAGTGCGTTTTCGGATTTTGTTTCACTTCAAAGCTCAGAGTTTTTTCAGTTCGGGGATAAAAAAGTTGGTGTCACGTTGGAAAAAAATGTGTAAAAAAAGAAGGTAAAAAATTATCTTGTTTTCATATCGTATTTTTAATAAAAATCCTTTACCTTGAAAACGGACATTTCATGTGACACAACCCAATACTATATATTTCATATATAGGTAAGTGAAAGTAAAAATGGTACATACCCCTGTCTTGAAATTAATTAAATTGCTTTTCCAGCTAAGCTCAGGCAAGTAGGGCCAGGTTAGTTTCAACTTGCATGCAAAGCAACTACTAGCAAAAGCAACTACTTTTATTGTAAAAGCATTTATTAATAATTTTCAAAATAAAACAACAATTATTATCATGCAAAAACATTATATGTTTTTTTTGCAAAATTTAAATATTTACAATACACAAAATGAAATGAGTATGAGGTAAAGAAATATAACATTAGACAAAAATAAAAGAAAATATAACATTAAATAAAATAAAAAAAAGGTAGGTCAGCTATGAGGTATCTATGAAAGGTAAGGGATCCCTCTGAGTTACTAAGGGCAGTTCTGGCAACCGGTCCGACAACCGCGACCGGTTACAATATAAGACAATTTTGTAGTTTATATTGAAGATTTCGCTGTTTCGTCTACCTTTACAATAATAAACTGTTTAGACTTTAGTCCATTGGAATAGGCTTATGTACTTTTAATGAGACCTAATTGAACTCATTCAGATGAGCTTTGAGTCATATAACACCCAGTTCGTCGCGACTAATTTTTTTTCATTACCGAGGGCAAAAAATAGAACTTTGGTTTAACAAATAACATAATATAATGTCATAATGTTCTTTTATATATATGTTTACCTCCTCCTCCCCCCCCCCATTTGGTTCGCTAAAAAAAAATTCCCACGAAAAACATCATATCTCTTTTTTTGCCAAAAAGCATTATTAGGTCATCCAATATGCGCTCAACTTTGAAGATATTAATAAAAAATCGTTCACGCACAACACACGACTCTCACGTACCTCCGTTGTCGAAATCAATTTAACAATTTTGAATTACATCTAGTGATAAAAATAAATTGTTAAAGAATTGAGACGTTGATTTCCAAAAGGTACTATATCCATTCTAGGAAATTTTACAGGAACATTACTATATTATTAAACTACCTAATTTGGGTCTTTTTGCCTTAAAATTTAGAATTATTTTTTTACTATAATAATAACATCATATTAAAATTATGTAATGATTTTTTTTAGAATGATTTGGAACGAAAATAAATGCGTAATTAGTACTTTTAGAAAATGACCGCATTTCTAAATCACGTTTTTTAAGGACTTGAGAATTCATTAGATAACATCAAATAAAATATTTAGATAAAACTTAATGATGAGAATATAAATATGACAAAAAATCAATTTCGTAAAAAATGTCATTTAGTACCTTTTGGAAATCAACGTCTCAATTAATTAAATTGAATTTCGACAGTAACATGTGTTTTATTAAATAATCTATTATATTTTTTTCTACAATAATCGGTTATTTTTATCGACTTTTCCTCACTTTCCATTAACCTTTACAATTTCGTGTATTAGATAATATTTTTTCTAAGATATTTAACTATCCAATGGTATACATCTATATTAGTATTCTTGTGTGAAAAAAAAAAAAAAAAAATGTTTTTTGCACTTTTCCCTGTAGATGTTTATAAAATTCGCTCAACTTTCATATTTAGCCGTTATTTATCAATGCTAATAAGATGATGTAATGGGAGCGGGTTAGTCTATGGATAGAGCGCTAGTCCACTGTGCTCTGGGTCCTGGGTTCGAATCCCAGCTGTGACAGAATATTATTTATTCTGTTATTTCAGCCGTAGGGCGATCCTGGAGTATGGAGACCCTCCTGGGGCATACCCAGCCTCTATAAAGTGGGAACCTAAAAATGGGGAAAAACCTTGCGGCTGAGAGTGATCTCAGCCGAATCACCTCATTGCACTGTCGTTGGCCTAGAAACAGTACGAATCTCTATATGTACTCAGCCCAAGACCCTTCATGGGTTGTAGAGGTTCAGGTAGGTAATAAGATGATGTGCCTATAATTTGAAATATACAAAATTAAAGGTACTTTAAGGAGAAAGACGTTTTTAAAATATCCTCATTTAGGCCCTGTCAGACTATTTAAATCAGAATGATACCAACATCGTGTAAAATTCCATTAGATTTTTTATCTATATAGTAGGTTTAATCAAAATCGTAAGAGCCATTTTTGAGAAAATAGTGAAAAGTTGAAAAATGCATGGTATAAAGTGGCTCTCCTGTTTCGCTGATTTTGATTAAAAAGTTGCTGTAACATCTCGGGCGTATAGTTGTCTTAAATATGAAATTTCGTTATGTATTAAGTTTCGTCCGGCTTTTAATTTTTACGCTAGACTTACCACTTACGGACACACACTCACACCTTTTTGCGGGACATGGCCATTTATATTCAGGGGATCCTCAAACGTGCATTTTCCTGTAATTCTCAACGGTCAACAAATTATTTTCATAATTAATTCCAAGCCTAATCCATCAGTTTTAAGGTCAATTTTGTAGTTTATAGAATGCATCTAACCTCGATATTTTCAAATCCTTCTGAACCTTCCCCTCGGCATGATAAATAGTGTTGCTTGTATGTTTTTATTTGCTTTCTTTGATTCTTTATACATATACATTACACACATACACACACTTATATATATATATATATATATATATATATATATATATATATATATATATATAAAATGGTGTGATCTATGGTGCTATCCTTGAGGTTCGTGAACTATTGGCTGAGCAGTGAAATGCCAAGGACGGTAGACTCTAGACCTCGTGCCCAGTCCAAAACAGAACTCGTAAATTTTAGTCTGTCAGCGAAAATCTGAAACAATCACTGTAGTTCTTAGCAATAAATCACCATTCATTATTAGAATTGGTTAGGGTTCTTATTCAATTATCAATATTACAAAAAACAAATAATTTTGTATTAAATACCCACGAGCTATAAAAAATTAAAAAAATGTAATATTGTAAAAATTGAGCCCGTTTCTTATTTTTTAATGGGTGGAAAAAATCTTTAGTTATGCCGTCCTTCGGAGGGGACGTTAAAAGGTGGTCCCGAGCCTTTTCGATGTCAGGTACTCGTTAGAGATCCCTATCGTAAATAAACCTGGATAGACAAAATTTAGGACTCCTACTGTAGCATAGTCCAATTAGCCACAGCAGCATAAAGGAACGTTAAATAAATAAACAAACAATGTTACTTATTACATGTATTAAACATATTTCCATTCACAATACTATTAAATTTACAAAAGTGTATTATTTTTAACATGCGGTTAAAGGTTAGGCAGGTAGTGCCCCTTTTTATTTCTTAAACAATTTCGGCGTTTTAGCATTAAATATGCTATTCCTGAATGTTTATTTCTCTAATTATTTTATTCTTTAACCTTTTACTGCCAATTAAATTCAGAAATTGATACCATACAAGATATTTTGAAGTCATTATTAACATACGTATATAAGTGGCGTATTCATGGATAAAAGATGAAAATTATCCCTTCCAAAATGAATTTATAAGGCCCAATTTAAAAGTGAAATTGAAAACGTTAACCCCCTCTCTCCCTCTCCCCCCCTTCATCCCTCAAAAATAAATAACTAATTAAAATAATAATAAATAATTATATAATAATTATAGTTTAGATCTGTAGCTGATATTCAACAATTTTTGATCATTAGATAATAAAAAAGATGGTCTGTCCGGGTATTCATTCATAATTTAGTGTAAAACTGTGTCAACAATTTATTTCAGTTTCTTTTTTCTTTTTTTTTTTTTTTTTTTTTTGTCATACATAATTATGTACAAACATAATAAGAATAAGTAAATGTTTTTTTAATTGTCGATTGAATGGTACCAAATCTCCTTATATGGAAAAGGGGGATTTTGTTTCGCCGAAAAAAAAACCATAATCCTTTTATAAGGTTGCTCTATTAAAAAAAAATGTACTAAGTAAAATTTGCAGGAAATAGGGTGTGGAATCAATTTACGACGTCAAATCATATGGTTCCAATTTAAAAAAAAATAGTGTCTTCTGGGCCGCCCTTTTCATCATGATTAAAATATGAATACTGAAATGGATTCCTCGTTAAAAAATAATGGGGGTCAACGTTTAAACTTTTTTTTTTCGTACGGCCAACAGTCTGGCCAAAAAACTATATTGACTAATAATTTGGTTTCGTCCCAGAGTGCATCGGTTCGTCTTCGACGGATTTTTTACTTTCACTTACTATATATAGTAAGGAAAAGTATTGCGATCGTGAAAATTTTCGAATTCCAGTTTTCAACGGAAATACACATTTTAGGGTCCCCTGAGTCCAAATAACAAAGTCCCGCAAAAAGGTCTGTTTGTGTGTATGTGTGGTAACTCCCGGGCGGAAACGGTAAGACCTATGAAACTGAAATTTCATATTTAAGACAAATATACTACCGAGATGTTACGAAAGCTTTTTCATCAAAATGAGCTTACCAGAAGAGCGACTTTATACCATGCATTTTGCACCTTTTTTCGATTTTCTCGAAAACGGATCCGACGATTTTGATTAAACTCGCTATATCGATGTAAAATTTAATGGGCTTTAATATCATCTATGTTTCATTCGGATTAAAATGGTTTGACAGGGCTTCAATGCCAATATTTTAAATCTTTCTCTAAAGTACCTTTAATTTTGTTGATTCTATAAAAATAACCATATTATCTTGTTACCACTGATGAAAAACAGGTAAGTATATAATTGAATGAATTCGATACCCAACTAAAGGAGAAAACAGAAAAAATATTTTTTTAATTCAATTTTTT
This sequence comes from Piezodorus guildinii, assembly GCA_023052935.1. NCBI lineage: Eukaryota > Metazoa > Arthropoda > Insecta > Hemiptera > Pentatomidae > Piezodorus > Piezodorus guildinii. The sequence goes on from CM041294.1 coordinate 38,544,776, forward strand.
GTTTTTGAACATAAGAGCAGTAATATACATGTATGATATACCGTTGGAAAGCTAAAGATTTTAGAAAAAATATTATCTCATATTCAAGCTTTTAAAAGTTAATAGAGAGTGATGAAAAGAAGATAAAACTAACTGATTATTTTAGATAATAATATAATAGATTTTTTAAATAAAACACATATCTCTATATAAATTTGATTTAATTAATTCTTTAATAGTTTCACGTATTTTTGTTTCTTCCTGTACTTGAAAATTCTTTAATCTATTCTGAAAACGGAGGTAAGTGAAAGTCGTGTGTTGTCCGCACCAGATTTTCCCATTATTTTACTTCCTTCCAACCGATTGACTGGAGCGACAAGATGGACGATCGTGTAAGTGAGCCTTAAAAGGTATAAGAAGATACTTAAAGTTTATTTCCTGTCGGTATTATTCCTTCAGACCATCGTATTAATATATTTATCCCGTCGTATCATTGGAGATGATACAGAGGAGAGACTTAACGGTTATATAACGGGAGAGACGGGGATAGCCGGGAGTGGTGGTACTGGTAGTGGTAGGAGGCGCAGGAGTCGCTGTAGAGGGGTCAGTGATGTTCAGGCCCTGCTCGGGGTTGTATGTAGTGCTTCGTCCTCTCCACGCTTACGAGTACAGTGTCTTCTGTGTATTTTTGTGTCTGTGTGCAGTGTGTCAGTGTACTGTGTGTAGTGCCATCCCTTTGTATTGGATAACCCATCGCACGAATAGCTTTATTGGATATCTTACCAGGTGAGCCTCTCTCCTAGTCTTGGTTATTCTTAAAGTGATATCCTAAAATACACGGGGAAATTGTACGTGTTATATTATTATTGTAATAATTGCTTAATCAATAAATAAACATCTATATTACTCCGGAGTGTGGAAGTGAGAGTAGAAGGGGTTCGGACAGTGTTCAGTCACCCATAGAACGTGATTACGTCCGTCCTACATCTAAAAATATCTGTCTGACATTGCCACCTTAAATCGTAGAAGGCACTTGTACGCCTCAGCATAAAACTATCTAGCAATATTTACAAACATTATTTAAAAACAATAATAAAAAAAAGAAAAGACCTCCTATATCTTTTTATAGTTAAATAAATAAAATATACCAACAAAAATTCCACAATGAATATCTATAGACAATATTTACATTGTAAAATTAACATTATTTATTATTTTCAAAAATTAGACTTTTTTTTTTTTAATACATTAATGCAGAGCGCGTCCATCAAAAGATGATAATTCATTTTATATGCCCTATTATAAATCTAATGAAACTCGTAATTAATAAATACTTTATTGAATCACTATGGACATTTTCAAAACCAATTATTTTTTTTATTATTTTTTTTTGCGTAAATATATTGATTAGAACTATATTATGGCAACTAATAAATTGAAAAGTAAAAAAAAAAAAATAAATAAAAAAAAAATACGTCATATTTCATTCTTGTAAAAAATTAATTTTCGTTTATTAATAAAGTGATTTTTGTTTATTAATTCATATGTTCTATTTGTTTAATTATTTCGTGTAGAGATATCTTTTTAATGTCCCATTTAAAGGCTATTTATGAATGGTTGACACCACTAATATTTTCTGAATCAAAATAATTTTAATATTTAAAGCTCTTGCTTTAAAATGTTTACCATGATTTGGAATGATGCCAAAAACATAAATTAAATTAACTAAATAATATTATTCAATAAAAAAAAAAGTAGGAGAATTCTCACTTGTTATTTCCTTTTAATCTGAAACTTTCTACAAAAAACAAATATTAAACTAACTAAGCGAATTTAACATAATAGGATATATTAATTTCAGTAATTTTAATATCTATTTAAATATTACCTCTTTACGCAAATTATATATGACGTCTTTTTTTTTTTTTTTTTTTTTTATTGCTTTTTGCGGTTAAAAACATGTTAAACATTTAATTAATTATAAAATAAGTCTAATAAATACACATCGTTTCATTATGTAATTGATTTTTTATTTATGATTTTTTTTTTTTAATCTCATGTCAATTTGTCTGAAATCCCCTCTTTTTTTAAAAATTTTTATCTGAGAATGATGAAAAGTGTATTTACTTAAACAAATTATTTATATACCTTATGAAAGTAGCAATATAACCGGAATATTGTCAGAACCTTGAAAGAAAAATTAGGTCATTTAGCATTATAATTAAAAATACAATTTATTTATTTTTTTTAAACATTTGTGATATAATTCTCACAATGCTCCAGTAATTTAAAGGCATGCCTTTCACAATAGTATAATGCTTTAACTGTTTAAATTTCGTATCAAGAGACAATTCTTTTTTTTAACGGTGTATTATCCTAGTTATGGGTTAATACTGTTGGATCACTTTGTTTATGACATGATTTAATAGTATTTTTTTTTTTGTAAAATTATTTTTTAAACTTTCAAGTCCTTTCTATTAAAAAAGTTTAAAAAGTCGGCTTTAAAACATAATTATTCCTCCAAAATTAATAATACATTTTAACTTTTTTTTTTTTTTTTTTCTACATCTCATATTTTAAATAATCCGAAGAACTCAGATAGACAAAAAACGCTCCAAATTATTACTCAATGGTTTATTATTTCCAAATAATTAATTAAGGGTATTATTTTTTTTCTTAATGCGGTGCGTAATTCTAAAGTTTTATACAGTTGTTTCTCTACCTACAAAAATATTTGGGTTGATGGCATATTATGGGTAGAATTTCAATTTTTTTCGATTTTATTATCAATCACGGTCGCCTAGTTAGAAAAACATTTCTCTCGTCACTCGGGGTTTATTTAGCTTATAACGTAAAAAAAAACTCAGATTTTTTGAGGGTGGGTTTTTTTAAATTTGTATTAATTCCTTTTTTTTAAATTTATTTATTAGAGAAATAATCAGGTTGAAAATAATAAACCAAAGCACGTATTCCGATATTCATCATATAATAACATTTTAACTAAGTTCTAATAATTAAAAAGAATGGCTCTTACTTATTAGTATTCTATAAAGTTGCTTCTCTATATATAAGAATATTTGAGGTTAGGGTGTATTATAGGTAATATTTCAATTTGTTTTTTCTTTATATTTAATTATGAATCGCGCTCGCCTGGTTAGAAAAAACATTTCTATTATTCGTCATTCGGGTTTCACATATTTTGTAACAAAAAAAAAAAAAAAAAAAAAACTCTGATTTTGAGGAGGGTATTTTTTTTTTGTCTTTTGTTAAAATAATAATAGTAGGATATATTAATTTCAGTAATTTTAATATCTATTTAAATTTTACCTCTTTACGCAAATTATATATGACGCCTTTTTTTAAATTTTTTTATTGCTTTTATTACTTTTTGCGGTTAAAAACATGTTAAACATTTAATTAATTATAAAATAAGTGTAATAAATACGCATCGTTTCATTATGTAATTGATTTTTTTCCGATATATTTCGATATTCATTATATAATAAAATTTAACAAAGCTCTAATAATTAAAAGGTATGTCTCTTAAAATATTATAAAATTCTATAAAGTTAGTTTTCTATCTATAAAAATATTTGAGATAAGGCCGTATTATGGGTAAAATTTCAATTTCTTTTATATCTTTTTTTATTATCAGTCGCGCTCGTCTGGCTAGAAAAACATTTCTCTCTTGATTCGGGTTCTACGTATCTTGCTGTAACGTAAAAAAAACTCAGGAATTTTTTATTTATTTATTAGAAAAATAATCAGGTCGAAAATAATAAACCAATACATTTATATTATAATATTCATTTTATAATAAAATGGGGTCACGCATAGCGTAGTTGCTAGTATAACAGTTTTCTATGCCAACAAAGGTCAAACCTGCGGGTGGTCCTAGGATTTTTTAATGGGAGTAAAACATCCTTAGTTATGCCGTCCTTCGGAGAGGACGTTAAAAGGTGGTCCCGAGCCTGTGCGATGTCAGGTACTCGTTATAAAGATTCCTATCCTAATAAAACCTGGATAGGTAAAATTTAGGACTCCCACTGTAGCATCGTCCGATAAGCCATGTAGCATAAAGTGACGTTAAACGAATAAACAATTATATAATAAAATTTTACCAAAGTTCTAATTAATAAAATGAATGCCTCTTACAACAGTATAATGCTTTTACTGTTTAAATTTTATAATGATAGGGTAAATATTGCTGATCACTTAATTTATTCGATGATTTAATACTGGTTTTATTGGGATATTCCGTAACGCATAAGTCATCTTGGCACTAGGCCAGTAATAGAGAAATACGTTCCGACTCTTTCGCAGCTTCGGGTCTTTAGCATGACGCACTTTATAAAGAGGGAAAAGCTATGTTAATTCTCCAATCCTGTCGGGAAGGAATTATATCGAGTGTCCTGCAAGAGTTGAGGTCCTGCGGCAGTAAAAGTTACTCTCTCTGGCCCCTGCGTGTCCGCCGTAAATTACTATACCGTTAGGTTCACAAAGACGCCCCCTCCCGGGAGGAAAAAAAAATAAATAGGAGTAAAAAAAGAAGACGGTAGGGGGAGAGCACATGGCGGGCCCGAAGAGATACATGGATAAGACTGGATCCATGGAAGAGCCGCCCACGAGGACTGAAATAAAGGATTATATTTAGAGTCGTTCCAGCTCCTCGCCCCTCTCACCATCCTCTCAATTAAATCGAACCTTGGATCTCAGAGATCGCCTCCATCGAGGCTATTATAGTCCTTACCACATCCATACGTTATATCCTATGGTATAAATAGGTAAATCGGGTGATGCAAACGCACGGTTTTTCCTTACTCCATTTAGTAAAGCTATAAAAAGTCTTAGCAATTTTAAATATTGACTTAAAGAATTACTCCTTGACTGAGAAAATCAATAGATCGGAAACTGATTAATTTAAATTAAGATGACTGAAAATAAGGGTTTCATACGTAACTTTTTTCTTTTTATTCAAACCAATATTTCTACTAAACTGTAGGTCCTGGTGACAAATGTTATATAACAAATGATATAATCAATTAAATTTCTAATTTTCGAGTGACACCAACAGTGTGTCTATAAAGCGCCAACACTAAAAAAATGTTGGGAAAACGTAGCTTTTTGTTTTTTTCTTCAACTACGTGTATAACAATACAGTTCCCGAAAAAGCGACAAATGTTATTTACGGAGATAACTTCAAATTTTCAAAGGTTCAAAATTCCAATACAGCTTTTTTGACCCAAAGGGTGTCAATAAAACCTTAACAATTAATAAGTGTTGCAAAACGTGGCTTTTTCTATTCGAAACAATACCGTCCTTAAATTGTAGGTTAAATGTTTTTATAACAAAAAAAATTCTTCCATAAATTTCTGACGAGGAAACAGTTGTCACATTCTCGATCCGAGCAACACTCACTTAAGTTAACCCGGGTTAAATATAGCTGTTGTTTTCTCCTTTACATTCAGTTTCAATTACTTTCAGATTTAACCATTTACTATTAATGCTAATGTTTTGTTACTATTATGACCTTCAATTGGGGGCGCCCAGGGCTGTAGACTAGCACGCGAGTTTATCATATCAAGAGTTCGAATCCCAGTCCCAAGTGGACTTTTTCAAGAAGGTGCGTGTTCGAGAGGGATAGCGCGCATTGCTATTGTACGCGTTGCCCAGGCTATATTCGCGTCTCGGTGCCATAACTCATTATTAATCTTTTGAACCCCTTCCTAGCCTGAGAAACCAGAGTAGGCAGGGTGGACGTAAAAAAAAAAAAAACTGGTGGTAACTTACAAAAAGATCCGTGAGGAATGAAGGTCTGATGTCATATATAAATAAATGAAAAAAAACACAAACGTTTGGATGGCTTGGTAGACCTTGCATTGTACCTTAGTGCATTATATAATATTCACCGTTAAAATTTATAAAACAATAACAGGAAAGTAATCCTAATATGACACTAATGTGTTCTATCGGTAGTAAATTTGAAAACTTATGACTTAAAAAAAGTTGCTCTTATTGATATCAAATTATCTTCAACCGTTAAATTTTACAAATTGTTTTTGTCTTTTCAGTAAATAAAAAAATTATAATTTTTACTTTCACTTACTATATATAGTAAGGGGAAGTATTGCGATCGTGAAAATTTTCGAATTCCAGTTTTCAACGGAAATACACATTTTAGGGTCCCCTGAGTCCAAATAACCAAGTCCCGTAAAAAGGTCTGTGTGTATGGTAACTCCCGGGCGGAAACCTTAAGTCCTGTGAAACTGAAATTTCATATTTAAGACAACTATACGCCCGAGACGTGACAAAACTTTTCATCAAAATGAGCTTACCAGAAGAGGCACCAAGCATTTTGCACCTTTTTTTCGATTTTCTCGAAAACGGTCCGACGATTTTGATTAAACTCGCTATATCGATGTAAAATTTAATGGGCTTTAATATCATGTAGGGTTTATTCTGAGTAAAATGGTCTGACAGGGCTTAAATGCCGATATTTTAAATTTTCTTCATCTAAAGTACCTTTAATTCTATATATTCTATAAAAATAATTATATTATCTTGTTACCATTGATAATTAACAGCTAAATATACACGTTGAGCGAATTTGATAAACAACTAAACGAGAAAACTGAACAAATATTTTTGTATGCATTTTTTGTGTTTTTTAACTGTAATATAGATTTATAATATACCGTTGGGTAGCTAAAGATTTTAGAAAAAATATTATCTTATACTCAAGCTTTTAAAAGTTAATAGAGAGTGATGAAAAGACGATAAAACTAACTGATTATTTTAGATAATAATATAATAGATTTCTTAATAAAACACATGTTTCTATATAAATTGAATTTAATTAATTCCTTAATAGTGTCACGTATTTTTATCTCTGTTTTTGAAAATTCTTTCATTGATTTTAAAAATGGAGGTAAGTGAAAGTCGTGTGTTGCCCGCACCAGATTTTTAAAACATAGATTTTGGTATTAAAAACAAACAAAAATTTAAAAAGTCAACTTTTAAATACGTTTCTTCCTTCTGTTATAGTTAATGATACGTTTTAACTTATTCCTTTCTTTAATACATCACATTTAACGTATAGCATTCTACTTATATGACTTATACAATATAATATTATTTGACCTAACTATACCTGGAGTTTCTGAAGAACATATTTTAGCGACCTTATTTCCAGGCTATGGAATACGCTTTCCTTTCCCACGCGGTCGTTAAAAGTCGAATTAATTAGGCTTAGACAGTTATGAAAACTACTTTCTAAAGGTTACGGGTCTTTGTCGTTTATTTGTTTTAAATGAGTCAGTAAAAAAGAATATTATATTTTTTTATTTTATAATTTATTTAATATATACCATAAAACTTTAATGTGTATAAACGTTAAATTATGTTGATCTATGTCAGTCTTTATATTGAGTATATTGGTATCATGCCAAATATATTAGCTTTTCATTTATATTACTTTAAAAAAAAATAATTTAGTTTTGTTAAGAAGTAATTTTCGTTTTCTAAGGTTTTTTTTTTTTTTTTTTTTTGTCTGTTGGTCTATTGACTTGAAATGAAGACAAAATGTTTGGCCAGCTTCCAAAACCATTAGCTGTTTCTGGCATCTATTTATCCCTTTATTGACGCTGATTTCGATGATGACTTAATTTTAGTTGAATAATTAATTGAAACATTTTTTTTTTAATGTGTGGGTTCGTAATTATTGTGTTGTTTATCTAAATTTGTTGAAAGCCTTCAATTTGAATTAGTTGAAAAAAGTTAGAGTGTCGATTGTAATATTTATTTTTGATTAAATAATCTAATAGTATAAATTATTATCAACAACAATAACTAAGTTTTTATTATTTAAATTGAATTTCTTTAGAAACATGTGTTTTATTACAAAATCTATTATATTATTATCTAAAGCAATCAGTTAGTTTTATTAGCTTTTCTTATACAGCTCTTTAATAACTTTTACATGCTTGGGTATAAGATAATACTTTTTTCAAGAATTTTTAGCTTTCCAACGGAATATTATACATGAATATTACGGTTCATATTTTGAAAAAACACAAAAATTGCATAAAAAAATATTTTTGCTCTTTTCTCCTTTAGGTGGTTATTAAATTTGTTCAACTTGTATATTTAGCCGTTTTTTAGCAATGCTACTAAGATAATATGATTATTTTTATAGAATCTACAAAATTAAAGGTACTTAAAAGAGGAAGAAATTTTAAATTATCGGCATTTAAGTCCTGTCAAACTATCTCCAATTGTAATAAAACCTACATGATATTAAATCCCATTAAATTTTACATCGATATAGAATAAACATTTGTAAAATTTATGGTATGAAGTAGCACTTCCGGTCAGTCTATTTTAATAATAATAATAATTTCTTTATCTATTCTGGGACAAGTCTCTTTAGAATAATATAAAATACAATAATGTGATATTTACAGTCTTAGAGTAAGATAAAAAAATGAAATATACAGTAAATAATTAATTAATATTTCGTTTTAATAAGTAAAAACGAAAACAATAAGACAAATGACAAAAATAAAAATATCATAAACCTTCGAATATATATACCATATAAATATTTTAGTGAAAAAGTTGCTGTTTTCTTAAATATGAAGTTTCAGTTCTGTACGTTCTTTTCGTTTTCGAGGTGGATAAAAGTCTTGTGTTGAAGGCACTAGATTTTTTTAAAGTAATTATTTATAACCAGTCCAAAGAGAATATAAGTTTCTCTATTTTCTTCTGCTTTTCCTTCACGTTCTCAGCGTGTTTTTTATTTGTTTGATGTTTAGCAGCTTTATACATTCTAAAAAGTGATTATTTGACTTAGACTGTAGTTAGGTCGAGAGGAGAAGTTGATAAGTTGCTGGTACTAAGTGGTATCGTAAAGTACATTGCTATCTTGTAGCCTTTGCCTTCGGGGAGTCTCGTGTTCTTCTTTTGTGTTTCCTATCTTTATTACGCTACTGAAGAAGGCATGGAAGGATGTTTTCCTTTTTCTGTTATTTTTTGTCTTATTTTCGTCTTCATCCTCCCATTGTCCTGTCGCCCCTTCGAGATATTGTTATGTATTTTAAAAAATTATAAAGAATGATTATTCTGTTTGTGGTTTTAACAGGAAACTGCCATAGCTTCAAATAACAAGTCCTTAAGTAGTTTTGTATTATTCTAATTCGAGAGAATAAAATATAAACAAATCACTACGAATTATATCATACAAATGTTTATTATTCCATTATACCCAAATAGTATTGGGTTGTGTCACATGAAATGTCCGTTTTCAAGGATTTTATTAATAATACGATATGAAAACAAGATAATTTTATTCCAAGTATTTACCTACTTTTTCGGGAGACAAGTCGGGATAATATGGTGGGTGCGGAAGAACTTCGTAGCCCAGTTCTTTCAATCTTTGCACGGCATGTTTTGAAACATTGGGTCTTGCTGCCGCTCAGTGAGATCATGAGGTACCCACCCATGTATCGAGCTTTTTTACTTTCCCAATACACTTTAAATGTCTGGAAACGGTAGATGTACTTGCATTTAGTTGTGCTGAGGTATCCCCAACTGAAAACTTAGCAAACCAGCGGCGAATGATCCATTCATTATCACTCCCTTCCCAAACGCCTTGCAAATATTTGTAGCGGCCTCAGCTGCTGAATGGCCGAATTTAAACTCGTACAAAAATATTACTCGAAAATCGCGTGTTTCCATGTTCATATTTGGAGGTGTACTAAAAAGTGGGTAAATGATTGGGAAGCTAATGTTTATAATACAAAGGTAGAGGATTAGTAACTGTTTACTTTAAATATGTAAACATTCGGAAGAAAACAACAGAGACCTGCAAAATCCTTTATGTATTTCAGAAACTATAAAAACGGACATTTCATGTGAAACAACCCAACATATCTATACTATATAGAAATACTAGAATGGCTATAGTATCTTTTGGAAATCAACATTCCAATTTATGAGTTATAACGACTAAATATGAAGTTCAATGCGTTTTATCTCTGCTAATACTAGTCCGATTTCGATGATTATTTTTGTAATTATTTTTTAAGTAATTTAATTATCTTTGGATTGCCCATATGTATTGGCTGTAAAACAAAAACACACAAAAATTTATTTATTTATTTAAAACATCATTTAAAACAGTTTACCAAACCAAAGTCATTTTTTTAACTTTTTCTTATTACAAAACTTATTATTTTTTTGTTTTTGTGTACTTATAAGATCTAGTCGTCCACCATTTTGAAACAATCGGGCTGATTGGAGCGACGAGTTCCGAAGATCATATTAATGTGTTACTTTTGCGTCAATTTTTTTTTTTTTTTTTTTATTAAAACGACCCAGCAGACGGCGCTGGACAAAAGTCAAGTCAAAAGTTTGGAATTTTCCAGTGTTTCACCTTTTTATTATTAGTTGACAAGACCCTTAATACTAATGTTTCCCGCCATACCGTGTTTACAAATAAATAGTAAATGAATCAATCATTCCTGTTCACACAAGTGCCTAATAACCAGCAGTGGGACTATCTTTGTTCGATGGTAATTTATTGTGTTCAAGGTGTATTTAGAGCAAAGTCTTTTTACTTTTATTTAACAATGGACATTGCTGAGACAGGTAAGACATTATATTTCCAAACTCGTTATTGAATATGCATTGCAATATCACCTGTAGAGTTAATTTAGCAATTTGTAAATTTATGCCCTTATTCAATAACGAAAAACTATATAACCCCCAAGTTACCACAAGGATTTGTTTTACCAATCCTTCTAGTCTTTAGATATTACTAAGAATTTTTGCGTTTTAAGTGATACATAATTTTTTCAAAAGTTTTACAATCTATAATTTCAAGAATTTCCTAAATGATATAAAATACATCTACTAGCAGGTTTTAACAACTCCGAGCCATAATTGGATTTTTTGTATTATTGTTCCCGTATTCTGTGACTTCAAACGTAAAATATAGGGAAGTTTTAGATTTTAGCTAATAAAATTGATGTTTGACCTCTGTGCGCTCGTCAATCGTGTCAAAAAATTAATTAGTTTTTATAATTTTTTCTTATAATATTTTTTACCCCAAAGATTAAATATAGACAAGTTTCAGAATTTTGTCCACCTAAATCGGTCATATTGCCCACTGTGCCTCAGGCAAATCTTTTCATCATGATACTAAGTCATGCATTGCACCTTTTTACGATTTCCTCAAACTCGCTATATTGATGTAAAATTTAATGAGCTTTAATAGTTCTCATTCTGACTGAAATAGTCTGACAGGACTTAAATGCCGAATTTTTGTATTTTCGTCCTTAGAAATAACTATAATTTTGCAGATTCGAAAAAATTAAACATATAGCCTTCTTAGCATTAATAAAAAACGGAAGTCGATTTCCAATTAAAGGAGAAAAGAGCAAACATTTTTTTAAATGCAATGTTTGAACATACGAACAGTAAAATAGATGTATAATATTCCGTCGGAAAGCTCCGATTTTAGATGGAATATTGTCTTACAAACAAAATTGTTAATTGAGTTTGGTGTAAAGCCGATAAAACTAACTGATTCTTGTAGATAATAATATAACAGATTATTTAATATAACACATATTTCCATCGGAACCTACTTAAGTAATTCTTTAACCTTTTTTTCGACTATGTATTTTATTTGGTTGTTTCTCATGAAATGTCCGTTTTTATAGTTTAATACATAAAGGATTTTGCAGGTCTCTGTTGTTTTCTTCCGAATGTTTACATATTTAAAGTAAACAGTTACTAATCCTCTACCTTTGTATTATAAACATTAGCTTCCCAATCAATTACCCACTTTTTAGTATATCTCCAAATATGAACATGGAAACACGCGATTTTCGAGTAATATTTTTGTACGAGTTTAAACTCGGCCATTTAGCAGCTGAGGCCGCTAGAAATATTAGCAAGGCGTTTGGGGAAGGGAGTGTTAATGAACAGACCATTCGCTGTTAGTTTGCTAAATTTTCAGCTGGGGATACCGATTTGGGAAACTTGCCCCGAGGAAGACCTCCGTCCGTAATAGATAACGATGGACTCTTAGCACAACTAAATGCAAGTGCATCTACCGTTTCCAGACATTTAAAGTGTATTGGGAAAGTAAAAAGCTTGATACATGGGTAACTCATGATCTCACTTAGCGGCAGCAAGACCCCATGTCAAAACATACCGTGCAAAAATTGAAAGAACTGGGCTACGAAGTTCTTCCGCACCCACCATATTCTCCCGACTTGTCTCCAACAAATTACCACCTGTTCAGGAATTTGACAACTTCGTCTAAGGAAAACTTTTTGAAAATGATGGTCAAGTGAAAAGTGCGTTTTCAGATTTTGTTTTACTTCAAAGCTCAGAGTTTTCCAGTTCGGGGATAAAAAAGTTGGTGTCACGTTGGAAAAATGTGTAGAAAAAGAAGGGAAATACTCCGAATAAAATTATCTTGTTTTCATATTGTATTTTTAACAAAAGTCCTTTACCTTGAAAACGGACATTACATGTGACACTACACAATAAAATTTATTTAAACAACGGAGATTAGTGAAAGTCGTTTGTCGCGTGCACCAGATTTTTCCTTATTTATTTTTTGTCTTGTGAATAGCACAAATTAGTGGTACGAGAGCAATGGAAAAATTTCAAATAAAAATTTTATAATTCCGAAGGACGTTTTATCGAAGTTTTTCGTCAGATTTCTGTCATTGTTAGTTCATTTGTTCATTTATTTAACGTCACTTTATGCTACTATGGCTAATCGGACGATGCTACAGTGGAGTCTTAAATTTTGCCTATCCAGGTTTTTAGGATAGGGATCTTTAACGATACCTGACATCGCACAGGCTCGGACCACCTTTTAACGTCCCTCGAAGGACGGCGTAACTAAGGATTTTTACTCACATTAAAAAATCCTAGGACCACCTGCGATTTGAACCGTGACCTTTAGCATGGGAGGCTGTTACGCTAGCCACCACTACAAGTGATCCCTAGTCATTGTAGTTATATTTTTTTTTATAATACTGTAATTGTTGAGTTATTTTTAAATAAACTGTTTCTGTTAAGTAATTGTAGCGTAGCAAAGGTTACATTACATATTATACACGTAATTAATCAAAGCATGGTAACTCGAACTGGTCTCATTCTTATTTCCTCGAGTCTTATTTTCCTTAAGTTTATTTTTAGTTTCATCGGAATCGCTTTTTATATTTGTATTTAATGGTCTATAAAGTAATTTCCTTGAAAATCAGCTCATGAGGAATTGAGGATCGGTTCGTAGAAATAATTAGCAAAGATGTCCTTTCCTCTCCCAATATTGAAACTAAAACCCTACCAAAGAGAATTTATTGCTTCCCATTACACAGTTTGTTTAAAACATTTTTAAAAAAAATCTGGCGCGGGCTTCACACGAATTACCTTACTGTTAAAATCAATTTAAAAACTATAAAATGACTAAAGATGAAAAAAGTTTTAATTTAATTTATAAAATAAAGAAATAGTTAATTAATTTAGTTTCGTTTAGATGCATAGGGATTTAGATTAAATTTTAACATAACAATATTAAATCGTCACGTATCAACTCAGTAATAATGTTTCATGCCCTATTCGTCACTCTCCTTACCTTTGACAACTTTGTGTATAAGATAATATTTTTTCTTAAATCTTTCTGTTTCCTATGGTATATTGTACGTCTATAATATACTGTTCATATAATAAAAAAAAAAAAATCCAAAATTACATTAAACAATTTATTTATCTTTTTTTTTTAATTGGTCATCAAATTTGTTCATCTTGTATTTTTAAGCATTCTATATCGATTATAATATGACGATATGGTTAATCTTTTGAAAATTACAAAATTAAAGGTACTTTCAAGGAAGAAAAAACAAAAAAATTCGCCATTTAAGCCCTGCGAGACTTTTCATCAGATCAATCATATTAAATTCCAGTGAATTTACATGATATAGTGGAGTTAATGAATATCGTTTGAGAAATTTTGTCTATCCAGGTTTAATTGCGATAGAGATCTTTTTCAATCGTTTCATGACCAGTGAACACGATTATGGATTTCTTGAAATGCCTGATATATATTTTCACTTCAGTATTACAATATGCTGAGCGATTCGATTTGGATAGAATAAACTGTAACTATTTCCTTAGGGCTTTCAACCAGGCAGAAGGAATTTATAAAAGTGTATATGTATGCACTTAACTGAGAATGCACTTCAGCGTCTCTACTTCAAATATCTCTCCTTTTCAAAGCTTTGGACACCTCCACAGGTGACCCTAATTTAGCTAACTTTCGAAATGTTGCAGAGATGTCTCTTAGGATGCATCAAGTTCTTTGCTCAAACCTAAGTTTATATACTTATCTCTAAAAGCCTTATAAATCTCATTTAAAAAAAGCAGATGCATATAAAAGGTCACTCACTATATTACTCTACAAAAAATTGACCTCCCAAATCAGACCATTGAATCAACGATACTGACGAGCCAGTCCATTTCCCTCATTGAGACGTTGATTTCCAAAAGGTACTAAAGGACATTTTTTACAAAATTGATTTTTTTAAATATTTGTATTCTCATCATTTAGTTTTATCAAAATCTTTTATTTGATTTTATCTAATGTACACCTAAGTCCTTTATAAAGGCAATTTAGAAATATAATTATTTTCTAAAGGAACTAATTACACATTTAATTTCGTTCTAAATTTACCAAAACATCTCATTTCATAACTTTAATATGATGTTATTAATATACTAAAAAAACAATTCTGGGTTTTAATGTGAAAAGAATCAAATTAGCTAATTTAATAATATTATAATTAGTGATATTCGCGTCTCCTGTAAACTTTCCTAGAATGGATATAGTACCTTTTGGAAATCAACGCCTCAATTATTATTGCATTATTCATTATCTAGTAATTTTCACTTTATTATCAGCCAATTTTTATTGTACATAGGTATGAATGTGACATGTTTTGTTTATTTATTTGTATATATTTTATCTACATATTTTGTTATTGTATACGTTTATTTATTTTGGTTTCATTTTAGGTAATTTGACTTTCGTTTTGTTTATATGGTAAATATTGTATGAATATGATCCTGTAACAATATTATTAAATAACGAATTTTAAAATTAATTTATTATAAAATTAATAAATTTAAATAATATAATATATATATATATATATATATATATATATATATATATATATATATATATATTATTTAACGCCCCTTTATACTGCTGTGGCTAATCGGACGATGCTACAGTGGGAGTCCTAAATTTTGCCGATCCAGGTTTAATTAGGATAGAGATCTTTAACGAGTACCTGACATCGCACATATTTTAATGTCCCCTCAGAAGGACGGCATAACTAAGGATTTTCTACTCCCATTAAAAATTCCTTGAGCTACCTGCCGGTTCGAACCCGGACCTTGGGCCAATTTTTTTAAACTATTATTTTATTAAAAATAGAACTTATGCGAAGGACCATTGCTGTATGGTTTTTTTTTACCGTATATACATATTTCACTTAAAATAAATAAATGTACATACCAGATACTTTTACTTACATGGAAAACGTCACCCTCTGTATTGCCCGAGTAAACGCCTGCCCAGAATTGAGTGCTTGAGATCCCCTCCCATCACCTACAGGACCCTTAACTATCTCAAACAGGGCCTGCACCCCAGACGTCGGAAACAATATTGGTTACATCATTCACAAACTTCATTTTCTAATTATAGAGTGTAATAACTAATTATGGATCGCTTTCCGGATAAAATACCCCAAGTTAGAGTGGACATAATTTTATTTTGAGGGAAAAAAAAATCGAAAAATAACAAATTCTTCAAAAATAAGGTATGGCGTAGTAAACCAGTTTTTTAAAACCTAATTAACAATAAAACTTTGACCGATGGAATCAGCAGTAATTAGTTTTCCTGATGTATTCTTTATTCACAATAATTAGTTCACAAGTTAATGTTAATGTTTGTTACGTATTCATCTATCTTCATACAACCTTAACGTATGTCTTGTTATACATAAATCTTCGTATAAATTAGGTTGTAAGTGAAGTAGTTAGCTATATAAACGATTAAATTAAATTTAGTTGTATACTGAGGTTATTGTTAATTCATTTAACGTCACATAATGCTACTGTGGCTAATCGGACAATGCTACAGTGGGAGCCCTATATTTTAATTATCATAGGGATCTTTAACGAGTACCTGTCACATTACACAGGCTCGGGATCGCGATTTTACGACCTTTCCGAAGAACGGCATAACCAAAAATCTTTTAATAACATTAAAAAATCCTAAGGCCATTAGTCGGGTTTGAGCCATTAGCATAGAGGGTGTAGTGGACCGTGCCATAGCCGTGCACCATCATTTATGATTTTTTTTTTTTTTTTTTTTTATTTACTTAGCTCTAAAATAATTAGTAAAAGGGAGCGGCGTGGTCTAGTGGATGGAGCACTTGCTACTGTTCTCCGGGTCCTGGGTTCGATTACCGGCTGTGGCAGAATATTATTTATTCTCTTAATTCAGTCGGGGGGCGACCCTAGGGTAGGGAGAACCTCCTGGGGCATAACCAGCCTCTATAAAGTCGGTACCCAAAAAATGGGGGGGGGAGGGAAGCTGAGTTTTTTTTTTTTTTTTTTAATAATTAATAAAGTTGAGAATCGTAGGATAGTACTCATGAGATCAACAATAAACAAACAATGAATAACTCATAGATATAATATTACCATTTTATTATTCATATGGACTTGCAGACACTTTAATGATTATAACATGAAAATTTATTCATAAGCTTTTTCATTGTCGATAAACGAAGCGTGACTATTTATGTGACCTTCAAGAAATCACAGCATGATCGTATTATCATGGATTAATGCGAAATTACATTCAAACTTATTATGACCTTTTTATATTGAATTTGTTATAGTTTGAATAAAGTTGTTTGCTGATATATAACTTAACCACTCTTTTATTAAATATTGATGCACAACGTTTTGGCTAAAATGCCATCTTCAGGTGCAAAAGAACAATTTTGTCTGCAAGTACAAAATATCGTCTTATTAAAAATAATAAATCTCATAATTATACCATGAAAATCATATAACAATACAAAATAAATAAAATGTATGAAGTAAAAATGTTAATAATCTATTAACATTGATTAACGCGTAGTAACTTGCCAAGTAAAATAAAATCTGAAACCCGTAAAACTATTAATACTTAAGATGAACGATGGGATGTTGCTTAAAAGATAAGTGATCAGCTAAGTAACAAGTGGTTGCGTAACTTGAGTAGCCAAGCCAGTTCGAGAGCACATGTGAACTCTCCCCTCATTTTCTCCCCTGAGCTGAAGTACACTCAGCACGTGGATCCATTTTACCCAACGATCATCAGCACGCGAGTTTTCAAAATAAGACATATGCAAGGATTTTAAGATTACGAGGAGATTAAAAGAATCCTTGCATATGTCTTATTTTGAAAACTAGTATCTAGAATCCAGAATCGTCGAGAAAGCTAACCCTGTAGGAAGTTTTGAAGTAACATTCTACTTGCACTGTAAATGTCTCTATTTTGATTTAAATAAAAAAGTTTAAACATAAATATGTTTAACATAGTAAGGGACGTATGTTTAACATATAATATAAAAACATTAATATTATTACTAGCTACATACAAGTTTATTAATTTGGTTTTTCGATTTCTTATTTGTAGATACTATCTTCTATGAGTTGGTGCAGGTGAGTATTATTCTGCCGACATCGTTACTATTATAAATACTTATTATTATAAATAATTTGTTATTATTTTGTAACGAATCCTATAATTAATAGGTTTATATATCCGAGTAGAGTCCTTTCTGTTGGACGCGGCCTGTATTCGGCCCTGTTAAGATTAGATACAGTGTTATCGTCACTTCAAGGCTATCTTCTTCGTCTCTCTAAATGAAAAAAAAAATAAGACGTTATTTCTGCTTGTTAGCAATGGCATTTTGCGATTCCGAGGCAACAATATTTCTAATATGGCGAAAATAACATTCATTTCCTAGTGTAATCCTTAGAATCCCATTATTATACTTAACAAACATCAATACAGGTGTGACTAGTAATATATTGTATTTTCCTCGTTCAGTGTCAATTCGCCCAGTTTATCGAGATGGTTAGCTACTAATGTAACAAGTTATAAATGTGATAATTGGAACTATCTGTTCTCTTTCTTTATATTTTAATTTATTATAACATAAATAAAACTTAATTAGATAGAAAAGATACTAGAGTCAATCTATATAACTAAAAATATAATAAATACAGTCAATTACAAAACAGATTTTAAAAAAATAAGTCAAAATTATGCAGACATAATTAATAATTTGAATTTCTGATTTTAATTTGTAAATTTTTAATAATAAAAATATATATATATTTAATTTCTGTCCTGAATAATATTTTTTGTGGTGATATAAAACATTAACTAGTACAAGAATAGAATTAGATGAAAGGTTAATTAGTCTGTTCATAGACGCATTTATTTAGCAGTAAAAATGTTGCAACAATTTTTATGTTATATTGAAATAGAATATTTTTAACAAACAATTGACGAAATGATTCTTATGTAAGTGATATTGAACCAGGTTTCAAAAGCGGACATAAAAAAAACAAAAATAAAAAAACACACACATATATATACACACAAAAATAAAAGAAGCTTCTGAGGATCGCAATTATTAATTCTAGATACAGACACGATTACTGATTCAACGCGATAAATAATATAATAAATTTAAATCAAAACATTTCTAGATTCACGCGATAAATAGCATATATAAATAATTATACTAATATTACAACGACTAGATATATATAAAATAATATAAGAGTGTATGATTATATGACCAATATTATTGTGCAATATGGAAACATTAGTATGTACAATTTTAATAATGTTATTTTAGACACAGATTTTAAATATAATAGTGATAATTGAATTCTAAATAGTTGATAATATTTGATGTTGTTGTGTTTATAATATTAAATTGTATTTTAGATGATTTTTAATAATCTGAAGATGGGCAAAAAATAACCTCAAACGTTATAATGAAGTTTTACACTGCAGAAGGTATTTAAATAAACAAAGATGTTTCGACCCCCATGCAGCATTATACTTTTTCCATGCATTTTGCATCTTTTTATGATGTTCTCATTGAAATATCTGAAAAGGCTTAAATGTCCATTTTTTATCATTTTCTTCCTCTAAAGTACGTTTAATTTTGTATATCTCAAAAAAATTACTATCTCGTTTATCAGCATGGGTAAAAAAAACTGGTAAATAAAACAAATTTGAATTGATTTTGAACTAACTAAAAGGGAAAAAAAAAACATTTTATTTCAATTTTCCTCTAACTGAAGGATTGTAATGTAGAAGTATGATATACGGTTGGAAAGCTGTAAAAACGTAATGCAGACAGACATTTAAGTGACTGTAAAATAATTATTTCATTTGTTATATTATTTAATCTAAAACATTTGTTTCAAACGATTCTGAATATTAATTTAACAGTGCTTAAATAAATTTTAACTACGGAGGTAGGGGAATGTCGTGTGTTGTACATTTTTACTTTCACTTACTTATTAGTAAGAGAAAGCATTGCGATCGTGAAAATTTTCGAATTCCAGTTTTTAACGGAAATACTCGTTTTAAGGTCCCAGATCCAAATAACCAAGTCCCGCAAAAAGGTCTGTTCTGTGTGTGTGTGGTAACTCCCGGCGGAAACGGTAAGTCCTATGAAACTGATATTTCATTATTTAGACAAATATACGCCTGAGACGTTAAAAAAACATTTTTATCAAAATGAGCTCACCAGAAGAGCCACTTTATACCATGCATTTTGTACTTTTTTTCGATTTTCTCGAAAACTGTTTCGATGATTTTGATTAAACTCGCTATATCGATGTAAAATTTAATAGGCATGTAGGTTTCATTATGATTAAAATAGTCTGACAGGGCTTAAATGCCGATATTTTTAAATCTTCTTCCTCTAAAGTACCCTTAATTTTGTAGATTTTATAAAAAATAACCGTATTATCTTGGTTAACATTGATAAATAACAGCTAAATATGAAGTTGTGCGAATTCAAAAAAACAACTAAAGGAGAAAACTTAAAAAATATTTTTTTAATGCAATTTTTCGTTTTTGAACATAAGTACAGTAATATACATGTATGATATACCGTTGGAAAGCTAAAGATTTTAGAAAAAATATTATCTCATAAAAACAAAGTTAATAGAGAGTGATAAAAATGCCGATAAAACTAAGTGATTGTTTTAGATAATAATATAATAGATTTTTTAATAAAACACATGTTTCTATAGAAATTAAATTTAATTAATTCTTTAATAGTTTCACTAATTTTTATCTTTAACTGTTTTTGAAAATTCTTAATTGATTTTAACAATGGTAAGTGAAAGTCGTGTGTTGCCGGCACCAGATTTTTTGTTTTGCATTAAAATAATTGACAGACTGTGTAGTACTGCAACTTATTTTATATCTTGCTTATGCCTATATTGATTTAAATTAGTTTCTAATTCTGATCTGAAAGAAGGAAAAAAATAAAATATATATGTATTGCTGGAGTTATGAATAAATAAATCAAATTAAATATTAAAATATATAGTTTTTCGAGATCATTAGTTTAGTGCATGGTTCTTGATATAACTATAACCTTCAGCGTCACTGAGAGGTTTTTACACTACGTTTAATTTGGAATATCCTCTTAAATCTGATATTTACTACACCAAGCATCCAATTTACACCGAATAAAAACTCAGGAAAAAGCATATGGTTCCTGCCACCTGACAGATAACTCTAAAGTACCTCAGGTAGAAAGAGGTCGGAAATTCATGCTTGAATAGTTGACTGCAGGTAACAAACTTCATTCTTAAAATTATCGTAAAAAAAAAAAATTCTAAAATATCACAGCTAAATATTGTTGAGTGTGAAAGGTGTAGATAGTTGGCGTGACTAGGCGTATTGTAGGTAGCCATTTCTGGACTGGACCGTTACCTCTCCAGGACTGCTTCTTTGTCCACGAGGCAGCCGAATAGTTCTGCTATTTGGTTAGCTCCTCGATTCTGACAGAATAATTCATGCGCTTAGGAATCGGATCTGAAGGTTCCCTAGTCGTAGGTATCATATAGGGAATGTATAAGAAACAATGTTTACAAATAATGAATAACCCACTAATATTGTCTACCCGTTTTCTCTACAATACGTTTGATTTTTACGTTATTAAAACCATTAATAATAACTGTCATATAAATTATTTTATTTAAATATATTAATAACTTATAAGACGGGTTGTAATAGGTGAATTTTTTTTCTAGAATTACTGTTGTTACTAAAAAAGTATTCCGAAAAATCTGTGGATTAAAATCTGTAGAGTTCGATGTAGTTAAACTTTTCTTGCAAACATTTGTAACCGTGATTTTTATATTATTATCTTTCAAACAAAAAAATACGATTGTTTAATTCTGCGTATTTTATGTGTTACTAGCGGGCCAACACTGCTTCCCGTGAGTGCAAGAAAATGAGGTGTTTGTTTATGTTAAAAAAATATCAGTCTGACCGGATTAGAGTTTATCGCTTTGAGAGTTTCAGTTTATTGAAACGAAAAACGCAATTAGCAAGAAAATATGCTTGTTTTATAAACGTCTATTCATTATTATATGTTATCATCGGTAAAAAGAAAAAATAAATCAAAATTATTAAGTGTAAAAAGAAAAAAAAAAAAAAAAAAAAAAAACAACTGTCACTATACAACACATGAAGAGATTCGTACTGTTTCTAGGCCAACGCCGTGCAATGAGGTGATTCGGTCGAGACCACGCTCAGTCCGCCAGTTTTTTTCCCCATTTTTGGGTACCCACGTGATTAAGGCTGGGTGTTCCCCAGGGGGTCTCCATACCCTAGGATCGCCCCCCCGCCCTGAATACAGAGTGTATAATATTCTGCCACAACCAGATTCGAACCCAGGATCCGGACAGTATACTAGCAGTTTGTTATTTTTAATGTGAAGCACAGATTACGGCAAATTTAATTTCATATATAAATACATTTTTATTGCTTTATATGTATTCACGAACTATCGAAACAACGGTTCCTATTTCATTCGATTTATTATATTTCATATTTCAAATGAAATATTTATGTTACATTTCAAAAGTTAAATTAAGTTTCCTTAGGAATCCTATTTTGTTTACAATAAAACACCCGTTTTATGAAATAGTATTGAATTTGAAATATTTAATAGCAATGTTAGTTTATAGATTTATAACAACTTACCATTTATTAAAGGTTAAAAATATCAGTTAAAATTTGTTATAATGACAACAATTCGGTACGTTACATTGTTTCTAAAATCATGCGTATTAAATGGAAGAAAATAACTTGTACGTTCTTGTACTATGTGGTCACCTTTAACTATTATAACCTCTCTCTTTCACAATAACATATATTCATAAGTTTATGAGCTTACAACAACTTATTTTTAACTCGTACGGTTTATTTGATTGCATATTATCTTTTCTAAAATCTTGTTCTTTCCAACGGTATATTATACGTCTACATTATTACTTATATTTCAGGAATAATTTTTGGATGACTTGGTTACTGAAAATTTATTTTTTCCCGTTTAAAGAAAAGTTCAATTGCGATGTATTTTATTTATAACCTTCAGGAAATAATGCCATGATGGTATCATGAAATGATGGTAAAACTGTATCAAAATCCGTCTTGTGGTTTAGGAGGAGTTAGACGAAACAAATATCGCGTTATTATTTTATATATATAGAAAAGAATATATATATAGAAATGAAGGCGAGACAAATTTATACAGATAAATAATAAGTATTTTCCGCATTTGATCGCTGCGATATTTTACTAAGCAGAGTCACAAAACCGGTTTAGTACCGATTATAACATCTTACCACACTCTGATCTCGTGAATGACGGATCGTTGAATTCAGGATTACACAGCGGTTCGGCGAATCGCACACAATGTTCCTACTTCCGTATCACAAATTAATTTATTAACAGATTAATTGATAAAGTCGATTTATACATCACAAATGTGTTTTCTTATGGAAAGATTCTTTTTTCTGGTGAAAAACTGCATCAATTAGAAAATGATCGTACCTTTTAATTTAAAGTTAAAATCTTTAGGCGGTTAAAATGGGTTTAGATATTACCAGTATTTTTTAATTAATTAAATATTTTATTTATATTATATTTACAATATTATTAAAATCTATTAACGTTTGTTATTGGCACTAAGTTTTCCTCGATTATAGGAATGTAAGGAAGATTTTCATAATCATTAAAAAATTAAAAAAAAAAAATGTTCTCGGTACATATCCGAGTGATCCGTACTGTTTTAAGGCCAAAGGCCATCCATTGAGGTGTTAAAGCCAAGATCACATTCAGCCGCCAGATTTGTTTTATTCTTTTTTGATCACCCAGGCTGGGCGTGCCCCTGGAGGGTTTACCACGCCTAAAATATCAGAACAAATAAAATTCCGCCTCAGCAAGATTCGAACGTTGGACCTGGAGAACAGTAGGCTAGTCTTCTATCCACTAGACCACGCCACTCTCTATAATTAGCGTTATGTTCTAAAACTTCCTATAACATTTTTCTTTTACTTATTGTCATTATCTTTTTTCTGTTTTTAAATTTTAATTTTAATATATTTATATTTTAGCTGTTGTTTGTTTATTTATTTAACGTCACTTTATGCAACTATGGCTAATCGGACGATGCTACAGTGGGAATTCTAAATTTTGCCTATCCAGGTTTTATTAGGATAGGGATCTTTAACGAGTACCTGACATCGCACAGACGTATGCTAACCACCCAGCTACAAGTGATCCCTGGAACGTGCTGTTTCATACACAGTTATCCAATAAATGATATATATTTTGCCAAGTTGTCTTTATTAGGGATGAATATTGCGATTTAAAAGTGTTTGAATTTCTTCACCTTTTAATTCTGATACACTCTTGCGCCTGTTTCAGCCTTTATAAAATCGAGGATCCTTTATAGTGGAGAGAAAATATGACGGTTCAGCGTGATCTTGGCTATTCACTTCCTTACACAACCGATGACCTAGATACACCAGTTCCGTACTAATTACTCAACCCACGATCCTATATGTGCTGTGAAGATACAGCTTTTTTTTTTTTTTTTTTTTTCAATCCAAACTATAGAAAAACTTGTTTTTCTAGAGTGTATTTTTTTTATCCATTTTTATTATGAGATCAGCTAGTAAGTTATGATGTGCTAATGTATTTTTGAACTGTCATGTTTGAGATTATGAGTTTAACAACTTTCCTCGCTCTGAAACCCCTACAATATAGTGACGAGATGAGAACAATCACCCTGGGAGCTGTTCATTGTTAAATGCACTTTTTTCTTTTGCTAAGATGAATATTTAGCAACAGCCCGGTGTGAGTTGCAATGGCTCAGGCCACCCTGAGGCTGGAGATGTTGACTCCCATTGTTTCTGTTTCGAAACGGAACGAAATCTCAGCCAAGGCCACGTAACACAATGTCGACACTAGCCTCTGGGAAACCACTCGCTCCACTCGTCGGCGGGCTCACTCCAAGAACGGGTTCTCTCCACATACTTAACTTTTCCTGAGTATATCATTTACAAAAAAATGTTATGAAAAACGTAAAAATTTATCATTTTAGAAGTATTTTTCAATTAAACTAAACTGGACTTATTCCTGATATAATCAAGGGATTCATTGATTTGTTATTCAGTCAGTTTTGGAATGTTCATAGTTTTCTTTTGCAGTATTTAAAACTGCTTTTATATCCAATTTATTGTTTAATATGTCATTTTTCGTAATGTTTTAGATTTTTTTAATGTTTTGAGTTTTGGCACAGCGCCGTAATATCGATTCTTTATGTCTTTGAAAGTTTAGCGTGTACTATGTAGTTGTTTAATTTGTTTTAACATTAAAACCTGTACCGCTACAACCCATGAAGGGTCTTGGGCTCAAATACATATAGAGATTCGTACTGTTTCTAGGCCAACAGCCGTGCAATGAGGTGATTATGTCTTGGTATCGCTCAGCCGCCAGGTTTACCCCCAATCTTATTTGGTACCTATTTTATAGAGGCTGGGTCTGCCCCAGGAGGGTCTCCATACCCAAGGATCTCCTCCTGAATTGACAGAGTAAATAATAATCTGCCACAGCCAGGATTCGAACCCGGGACTCAGAGAACTGCAGCCTAGATCTCTATCCACTAGACCACGCCGCTCCCTGTCTTAAAATAAAGCGCTTGTCTACTAATCTTTTCAAATAGTTTTTCTGAACAAACAAATATTACATTATTGCGTATTTTCTTGTAGTTTATAGTACATAAATACATACTAAACTTTATTCTGTAAACAGATATTGATAGATTTCTTTTAGTATTTGAAATTTAAAAATGCATTCGTCGACTAAGACCCCAAAAATATGCAATACGCCCAAGACTGTTTAAAAGACAAATTGGTAAATGGTCCAAAAACATGACAAGATGATCGGTTTTATTTCTCCTGTTGCATAAGTCTTTCGTTTCAAGGCTTTGGCTTTTTAATTCATAATGCAGCGTGATATTTTTTCTATCTACAAAGAGTTTTACTACCACTTTATTAAAAATAATGAATTACAAGTTTATGGAAAATCATAACAGAAAAGTTAGGAGGGGAAGTTGAAGGAAAGAATTGATAATAAGGACGAAACAAGCCTTACTAACTTTTTCCATTTTTCAAAAGAAAAAAGAACTTAAGAGAGAACTTGCTATCTTCATGGAAAAGAGGCCGCCGAAAAGGTGACAGCAGCGAGAGCTTCATTATTCAGCAGCGATTTCCATTTAAGCCGTCTTCCTGCTATTACTGGTACTAGTACCAGTAGCTTACAGCGATGGAGGGGGATGGTTGGCTTAAGATCGATATTGGCTGTGCACTGTCTGGAAGTTTCTTATCTTCGGGGTCACTTGGGGTCAGATCGGGTACACGGATGACCGAAGTGTTAATAGGAGGATACCTTAATCTGAAATTGAGAATTGTTAATGAATTTGTCATACGTGACGAATGAACGGCGTGTTTATGAATATAGGTTATGTTAGAAAAAATATGGACGCTCTCATAGTTATATAAACTAATGTACATGACGTGGTTTTTGTATTTTATGTCAAGAAGGTTTTTATTTTATTCTTTATGGCGAGACTGGAAGACTACACTTGCGATACTTGATGATATTTTATAGGATAGGGTCTGGAGCACGACGAGTAAACAATATTTAACAATAGAGACTGATAAATAATAACTTTTGAGCTTTTATTTAACATAAAAAAAACGATTACTAAGTTAGATCAGGCATCAGGCACTGATTTTCTTCACATATTTAGCAAGTTCGTGGAATGCTAATTCCAACTATTTGCTGCATCAAATACCGTTATTCTATTAAAATGTGAGTTTCTGAAAAATTTTAAACCAAATTTATGTTGCTGCATGAAGAAATACAATGAAAAAACTTAATTTAATTGACAACCTAAAAGAACAAAAAAAGTTGTTTCAAATAGCCTAAAAATTGATTATTAAGGTAAAATCAGTGATCAAAATAATAGCGGAGATTCAAGACGTGCTAAATGAACCAATAAAAATGCATAAAATGATGAAAACAATAAATTAATGGTGATATGTTACGAGATTAGGTGCTTCTGCCGTATAGTAGGAAATATAGTAACTTTTGGAAGGAAATGAAAGGAAAGGTTATATCTGTTTACAGAGGATATAGTGCGTTTTGGAACGAAACATGGATATAGTACCTTTTGGAATGATATAAAATGTGTATTTAGTACCTTTTGGAATGATATAAAATGTGTATTTAGTACCTTTTGGAATGAAATGCAATTTTTAAATACTTTTTTAAAGGATTTTTATGTTTTTTAGATACAATTTGATGATGGATTTAAATAAAACTAGGCCATTAGAATACAAATATGTGAGAATATCAACTTTGAAAAAAATGTGAGTGGTATGTAAATGAGGTGGTTCGCTTTAAATACAACGAAACTATCTATAGTCGTAACTATCTAATGCCTACATTGAAAGTTTTTGTCATGGCACCTCGAGGTTGGTGTCGAGATGAAGACCTAAAATGTGGGTCAAAACGTCGGCAATAGTCAAGGCCATTGTTTTTCTTCACCACCAGAAGTATATTCCTTCAGTTTTTAGTCTTCAATTTCTGTCATAAGTGTTGCCTGTTACTGTGAATAACGCTTGGGTTCGAATCAAACCATCTATCTCGGTTTTATTAATAATATAATTATATTTAATTAATATGTTTTTACCTGAGGCAAAGATCGAGAAGTGTTCGTTTGTATCAGAACCACGCAAGGCCAAGCGGGCTGAAAAAAAAGTAAAACTCCACATCCTTTTATAAAAAGTTTCTTTAGGGAGAGTTGAGGTCGCATGTTAATGTGCGTTGCCTGGGGGAGCATTGATATGTAAATTGGTTAATTGACCGAATGTCGCCCGGACAATGGTGATAATTCGGTTGGGTCTTTTCCTCCTCTGCTTTGCTCTTCACCATTGCTGCTCACGAAAATCACAACATTACCGGGCTACATCGCGTGTTTCGAATTTAAAAAGTGGTTTCTTAGTATGTAATGTCTTTCAATTTGTCTCAATCGCAAATTAGGTATTCAGGAAAAACATTGTGAAACCACTCTTTTGAATTTTGTCTGCACCAAATGCGAAAAAGTAAATATATAAAAAATAAAATTATTTATATATGTTCACATTCAAAAAGTCTATGATCATAAGAAAAATATAACATACAGATGAATACAAAAAATGATCTTATGATAAATATCATAAAAATTATAGAGCATAGCATAAACATAAAATCAGGCCTTAGCGTGAAAAAGAGCAATGGAGGGCGGCAGGACTGGATAACTTGGTAAAGGAATGATGCGAGAAATTACTTGCGACGATTGGAAGAGTAAAGCCACTTCAACTCGCTATAAAAATGAGATACGGAGGTGTATCTAGAGACCCCGAAGATGAATCGAATAGAGCAATTAATTAAGCGTTTTATTTCAATACTAATTACATTGACAAGCTTTATAACTATTATTTTATGTTTGCTAACAGGGTTTACTCTCTTATTTCAGCAGTCTATAGACCAACAAAACCATAGTATTGGAAATAGCTGTGCTATTGGTGTTTCGTGTCCTGGAGTATCTGTAGGCTCCTCTTTGGAAGGACAGGGGCGAAGGGAATGGGCTACGTGTGGGTGAGACCTTTGTTCTTGGGGTCAACTCCTGAAAGGTCAGTGGTCGGAATCGATAGAGCCCTCTCAGACTTCTTCTAGGGTCAGCCTTCCCGAAGTACCGGAGTACGGCCCTCCGCGGCCCTAGTATCAACGTCCTCGAAGCTGGGTATTGATCGTCTTGTAGTGTGAGGGTATGTGGAAGGGGGTGCGATAGGGACCTCTGCTTGGATCAAAGGCCATTGAGCTCAGCTTGAGGAGGGGAACAATAAATAATGTGTGTGGAGTAGGTAATTTTTTTTTTAAGATAAGGAAATTTCGTACATTCCTTGATTAATATTATTCCTCCATCTCCTCAGCCACCAATCCTCCGAATATATGTAAAGGAAAAGTTAAAATATTGTCACTGCTCTAATTTTATTGAAATCTATGGAGTACTACCAATATGAAAACATAAAAACTTTTTTTTATCAACAGTCTTAATATTTTAATAATAATAAAAAATTATTCTCTGATTTTGAGACAAGTCCTTTCGGAATAATTTTATTGGAAAATAATAATAATAATAGGCTTACCGAACCCGAAGGTTCGATGCCGATACCACCAAACTTCGCCTGCACAGACTCGTCCAATGTTCACCGGTCGAGCCCAAGCCCCCGAGATCAGCCTTAATGCAATCCTCCCATCGACGCTTCGGCCTACCTTTCGGCGCCTACCAGTCGGTACAGCGAATACCAGCTTTCTCGGAATCCGTTCCTCGCTAAGCCCAACAACTTTACGCGCCCATTTGAGTCTCCGCGATGCTATCAACTCAATTATATTCACAGGGTACAAACTCCGCAATTCCGCGTTGTGCAACCTTCTAAACTCCCCAGTGGCCTCATCTCTCTTCGGACCATATATTTTACGCAGTACCTTATTCTCGAAAACCTTAAGCCGTTGTTCATCCTTCAAAGTAAGCGGCCACGTTTCGCATCCGTAAAGAACCGTTGGAAGAATAATAGTTTTATAAATTCTAACCTTTAAGTTTTTAGACAGAAGCCGCGAGCTAAGTAATTTAGCAACTGAATAATAACACGCATTTCCCACCTTTAACCGGGACTTTATTTCTTCTTGGATATCATTTTTTCTTGTTATCATTGAACCTAAATACTTGAAATTCTCTATGCGTTCAAAAGTATGACCTGAAATATTAATATCATCAAGATCGCCACCATTTCTGCAACTAATCATATATTTCGTCTTATCGGTATTTAATTCGAGACCTATTTCTTTACCGGTTTTTATTAACACACTTGTATTTAGTTGTATAGTCTCCGTGTCTTCACCAAGTAGTACCAAATCATCGGCATACCCCAAAACCGGAATCTTGTCACCCATATTTAAGCCTTTCTCGGCACACATCACCTTTTCTATAACATATTCTAAGGCTATATTAAAAAAAACAGGTGAAAGGGAGTCACCCTGTTTCAAACCCGATCGCACCTCAAATCTCTCGGAGTAATTATGACCGATTCTAACTTTATGAAATGTTTCCGACAAACACATCTCTACTAGGTTTACTAACTTTTTAGGTATCCCCTGTTCAATCATGATGTTATATAGCTTCTGACGGTCTATTGAATCATAAGCCTTTTTTAAATCGATATAAAGTTGATGGACTACACCGTTGTATTCCAGCTTCTTCTCTAATATTTGACGTAAGGAAAATATTTGATCAATAGTCGAGCGATTCGCCTAAAACCACATTGGTAGTCTCCGATAATTTCCTCAGCGTATTCCGTGATTCGACTAGTTAGAATTGACGAGAATATTTTATAGCATACTGGCGTATATTTTATAGCATTTTTTTTTTTTATTAGAAAATAAAATTAGAAATTCAGTATCTTGGAATAAAAAAAACAACAACAAAAATGACATAGAAAAATGAATAATAGTTATAAATTAATTGTATATAATAATATAATATATAATATAATATAATATAAATATTTAATAATTTAATTTAATTTAATAAAAAATAATATATATATATATATATATATATATATTATTATATATAATATATAATATATAAAAATAGTTTCTCTATGCTTTATTTACTGATTTTTAATGAAATTTGCATATCTTTTTTGGATTATGTGGGAATTAGATAGACATGAAGTGTTTGTACAGATGGGATTCGAAGCTAGGTAGAGTATTGGAGTGACGGATATAAGAAGAAATAGAATTCCCTAGGGACGAGGATCGGATAAGAAAAGATCTGATGTACAATGAATTTTAGTGAGCAGTATAATAGTAGCTTTGTGCTCATAAATGTTTTATATTTTTTTTTACTGTTTTTGTTTCTTGTGTATCCTACATTTATAACTTAGCCATAGAAGTATAAAAGTCCATTTAAATTAGTTTGGATAAAAAGTGAATCTTAAATGTACAACAATAGGTCTAGTATGGATTGATAGATTAGGTATGTTGTGTTATTTGGAACCCAATGTATTTGAACAGCATTGCTGATAAAGAAATTCTCTCGCGTTCTTTGAAAAAAATAAATTTATAATTACTATTATTGTATTATTGTGGATTATTCCCCTTCAGGAGAGCGTGCCAACTTGGGCCAAAACAGCCTCGCTTCCTTTTCTTCTCAACCCTTTTTTATCAGTTCACTGTGTGTTTTCTTCCTTATATATATGTGTATATAATCTGAGTTTGCCATTTCTTGTTTATTATTTCTAATGGTTCAATACTAAATAAAAATGTCACCTTGTTTGTATCCAGATTTTTTTTTCAACCCTTTAATCAGCACCGAGTTCGTCACAAAGGAGCGGTCATTTTGAGTGACAATAACTAGTTCCCCTTAATTAAGAGCTCTGCACGATGTTAGTTGCTGATAAATTCAATACAAGTGACGGTACTCGACTTGATAAATTTTTTCGCGAATCACTCTTCTTATTTATTGATTATTATTTCTTTTTTGTTGTGTTGATTGTATTAAAACAAACATTAATCATTCTGTTATTTAGATTATTGTAACTTTTTTTCGTTTTCACGATAAAGAGTACATAATAGTCGTTTATTTTGAAAGTTATTCTTAAATTCAGATATTTTTGGTTTAAATTAAATTTTGTTGGATCCATTAATCAAAAGTACTAATTATGATAAACGAATGCAATTGTTGAAAAACGTCAACTTTTAAATACTAATAAATTACAATTACCTTCATCGCTGCTTTTAAAAATGTACCCTTCATAAATTAAATTTAGGATGTATAGTCGACTGTAGAAACTATTATAGGTAGAATAATCAGGAGTCGGTCTTTTTCTAAATATTTTAATTTTGCCGACGTTTCGGCTCAAGCTTGTGAGCCATCACCAGGGCTACAAACGTCAGAACAAAAGAGATACATATTAATGTGATAATGAAAATTTTTTGAATGTACTGACAATGATAAACTATATGATGATGATAAGCATAAAAACAAAACTTTAGACTTTAATATAGAAGTAAACAATACAAATACATATAAATACACAAACGTACCATTATTGAGCCATGTCCAAGCATAAACTGAGGAAAACCGAAAACATAGTGCGGGGAGGGGTTCATGTAAAAACCCCTTTTGTTTTAAAAAGTTTTACAAAATTATACAATGGAAAAACAAAACAAAATATGTACAATAAGGCTAAACATTTTTATAAATTAAAAATAGTGACAAAGCTAAGCCATAGTTCAGAATTTAGAATATATTGTTTTAAAAAACTCATGTCTGGCTCACCCGGCAATCTGGAAATAAATGTATAATTCGAGTTAAAAGCGACTGACGACTGAATCGATCAGGCGCTACCTAACTCTAGTTGGATGAAGCCCTGATAAAGGCACGAAATATGAACCAAAACTTAGGTTGCACACACAATACATACTTTTTATTTATTTTTGAAAATTTTGACCGCTACCCATATCATCTCTCCATTCATTATAATCACACGTTCTATTTAATATTTTCTTTAAAATATAAAATACTTTATGCACACATTAATTTCCTATTATATGTATGTATACTTTATAAAAGCTTAAAATGGGATCGCCTGTGGTATAGTGGCTAACATAACAGCTTTCTATGCCCAAAGTCGCGGGTTCAAACTGGCAGATGACCCTGGGATTTTTAATGGAAATGAAAATCCTCAGATAAACCGTCCTTCGGACGTGGCGTGAAAAGTTGGTAGCGAGCCTGTGCGGTGTAACTCGTTAAAGATCAGTATCTTAATTAAAAAAATCTGGTGCGGGCAAACACACGACTTGCACTTACCTCCATTTTTAAAATCAATGAAAGAATTTTCAAATACAGTTAGAGATAAGAATACGAGAAACTATTAAAGAATTCATTAAATTGAATTTATATAGAAACATGTGTTTTATTAAAAAATCTATTATATTATTATCTAAAATAATCAGTTAGTTTTATGCTCATTTCATTCCTCTCTATTAACTTTTAAAAGCTTGTGTATGAGATAATATTTTTTCTGAAATCTTAAACTTTCCAACGGTATATCATACATGTATATTACTGCTCTTATGTTCAAAAACGAAAATTGCATTAAAAAAATATTTTTTCTGTTTTCTCCTTTAGTTGGGTATCAAATTTATTCAATTTATATATTTACCTGTTTTTCATCAGCGTTAACAAGATAATATAGTTATTTTTATTGAATCTACAAAATTAAAGGTACTTTAGGGAAGAAAAATTTAAAATATTGGCATTTAAGCCATGTCAAACCATTTTAATCAGAATAAAACCTACATGATATTAAAGCCCATTAAATTTTACATCGATATAGCGAGTTTAATCAAAAGCGTCGGAACCGTTTTCGAAAAATCGAAAAAAGGTGCAAAATGCATGGTATAAAGTGGCTCTTCTGGTAAGCTCATTTTGATGAAAAAAGTTTTGTCACGTTTGGGCGTATAGTTTGTCTTAAATATGAATTTCAGTTTCATAGGACTTACCGTTCCGCCCAAGAGTACCACACACACACAGACCTTTTTGCGGGACTTGGCTATTTGGACTCAGTTGACCCTAAAACGTGTATTTCCGTTGAAAACTGGAATTCGAAAATTTTCACGATCGCAATACTTCCCCTTACTATATATAGTAAGTGAATGTAAAAATGTATGATTCTCACTTTAGCATCGTCCGATTAGCCATGTTAGCCTAAAGTGACGTAAGAATATCAAAGTGAAATATGTTGTACTTTACGCTTCGCGTTCTTAAGGCAATTAAAGAGTTTAAAATAATATATATCAGAAATTTCTATTTTACAATGATATTTAAATTTCATTTTATCTTGGCAATGCCATTTAATCCCACCCCTCTCTTTTCGTCTTATAATTATAAATAACACGGGAAAACCTGACCTATCCCAAGGACTCGATATAACAACGCCACGTGGAGTCACTTCATGAGAATCTCTTCCCTGTATTTACAAACACATTTACATTGATTTAAATATAATTAGAGAAAATACTGGGAGGGAGGGGGGAATACACAACAACAGTGAGAGATACATTCTTCTGTTACATATTTATTGCTTTATTTATTAAATAAAAAAATATAATGTCGTAGACTTTAAAAGGCAAGACTGAAATGATTTCAGTTAATATAAAAACACAAAAATGTAAAAGTTAAAAAAAAAACTTAAGTTGAAATAAACTGTATATGCAATGATTAATTTAAGGGTAAAAATATTGAATGAAATAATCAATTAAAGCTGAATTAAAATTATTTAAAGATGTAAATAATTTCCAACCATATCTTTTATAAATCTACCTCTATTAATGTGTAACTGTTATAAACCGAAAGGTTACGCAAAAGTAAGTATGTAAAAATAATATAGTGTCATCCGTACCTTTAATAAAAATTTAAGAAAAGCTTTATGTATAAAGAGATATTATAGGCTTCACTAGGAATAACAGAAATTATTGAAACAAATATAAAAACATAAGTGGGATCACTTGTATCAGGATGGCTAGCATAACAGCCTCCTATGCCAAAGGTCACGGGTTCAGCTCTAGGATTTTTTAATGAGAGTAAAAAATCCTTAGTTATGCCGTCCTTCGGAGGAGACGTTAAAAGGTGGTCCCGAGTCCTGTGCGATGGTACTCGTTTTAGATCCCGATCCTAATTAAACCTGGATAGGCAAAATTTAGGACTCCCACTGTAGCATCGTCTGATTAGCCACAGTAGCATAAATTGACGTTAAATAAAGAAACAAACAATAAAAACTTAAGAATATAGAAGTTCAAAACAACATCAAGTGTAAATAATAAACCTTATTACTCGTATATGCAATGATCAATTTAAAAAGTGAAATATTGAATTAAATTAAATATAATTAAGTTGAATTAAATTACTTAAATATATAAATAATTATATATTTATATAAATATATAAATTTACTACCACGACTTTTATAAATTTATTAATTCGTCGTATTTTTCTCCATCATTAGCAGTGTATTACAAGTATATCTTCATTTTGAATATTTCAAATATTCGTAACCATCATACCTTTAATCGTTAATGCAATGCATTTAGTTTAAAGGCTGTAAAAATAAAGTTTTTTTTCATGAAATAAATAAAACACCTTAAACTTTATTTTCGTATTTCATAATATTAATTTATTAATCATTTAAGATGTAGATAATATTATGTTTTATTATATAATAATGGTATTATACATATAAGTTAAATGCATTAGATAAAACAGACCGCGCTTTATTTACTACGTTCTAAAAGAAGAGACGATGTGCGTTGTTGTTAGTCGTCCTTGGGGTAGGTCAGGAATTTTCCTACTTCAATCTGTCGTCTCTCTTTCCATTTGCTTCTTTCTCTTAATTTATTTTAAAAAATGTTATATTGATTTAATAATTTAATTGTTTACGTTTTGATATTTTTTATACAATCGTTTCTTAATTCATAAAAATTAATGTTGAATAAAGGAACCTAATATAAATTATATGTGTATATCAGATTTTTAAACTGAATATTTTATGTTAATAAATGATGCATAATATTGTTGGTGTAAATTATTATTAAACTATGATTATCGGCATTACAGTATGCGGTAAAAAAAAATTAACGACTTGAATGAAATGAAGTGGAAATAAAAGTAACAAATTTAATTTATGAATTAAAAAAAAAAAAGAAATAAAGACACTAATAAAATCTTTTTATGTAGGTCCTTCCCATTTAACAATGATATTTTGTTATAGTAATCAGTAATTCTTGTTTATAGAATAATAAATAATTTTTTAATTAGTTTATCGACTTTTTACTTTTATAAATCGTAGTTTCTACTCGGCTAGTCAGTGAATCCTTTTATCAGTTAAATTTCTGACTCACAATGGACACATGAAGTGATATGTTGTTAAAGTAACCAGGCCCTTTTATCTGAAGGTGTCAGTCCTAGGTCCTGCGCAGGTAGTGGGGCATTGAACCGATTTTATCTCCATTATGTTTTTTCTTATCTGTGTCATTGAAGAATGGTAAAGCCATGATTAGCATACCTAGATATTATCATTATTATTTTTTTTTTATGTGAAAAAAAAGGCTACTACCATTTTATTACTATAACTTTATTGTTGAAATTACAATTCATAGTACGTTTCTGCATTTGATATTCTAAAAGGAAATAAAAGTCTATATTAGGGGTACTCACTACGTTTGCTATAGCATGCTATTTGTGCTATTGTGCTAAACCCATCAATTTTATACAGGAAATAACTGTAGAAACTCGACGGGTTTACCAAATGACACAAATAGCATGCTATAGCAAACGTAGTGAGTATCGCTAATGTATCTCTAGTAACAGTTAAAATACAAAAAATGTAAATACATAAATACATACGAAGCTACCAATTTAAATGTATTTATATATTAAAAAAATAATGTAATAATACTTTTTTTTTTCTTATCATTTATATTTGTACGATGATGTTGGACTAAAATAACACGTATAAAAAATATATGTTATTAATTATTTTACCGCTTTTATGCTTGAGTTCCCTGGTTCAAATCCGGCAGGTGGCCCTATGAGAGTAAAAAATCCTTGGTTATGCCTTCTTTCGGAAGGGACGTCATATGGTGGTCCCGATTTCAGGTAATCGAGATCCCTATACATCTCAAACCGAGATATTCCAAATTTAGGACTCACACTATGGCGTCGTTCGATAAGACAGTAGCATAAAATTCACTTTAAATGAATAAATAAAAAAACAATTATTTTTTATCATTTTACACATTTCGGATGTTCCCTTCTGAGTATTTACTAAACCCGACCTAAATAACATCCTTATTCATTATAAATAACATCCTTTGTCCATACTTCAAGATTTATAGATGATTTAGAAAATTAGGAAAAATATTGATGTTATCTGAAATAAAAAATATTGTTTAAATTAAATTTTTTTTTTTTTTTTTTTTTATTCGTATATATTACAATTTGTCATAATAGACAATAATAATAGTGCTATAGGATCTCATTCATACAATATTTACAATATAAACAAAACGAAAGTCAAATTACATAAAATAAAATGAAAATAAATAAACGTATACAATAACAAAATTTATAGACAAAATAAATACAAATAAATGAAGTTAACAAATAAATAAACAAAACATGTCACATTCATACCTATGTACAATATTTACAATCAGCTAGGGAACCCCGGACGGGGCTTGTCCCCCCACTTGTGGAAGGACAAGCAGAGTCCAAAGGATCCCTGCGCCTCCCTCTCAGCCGCATCACTGGTGAGAACCAGCGGAAGCTAAGTGAGGGCGCCACAGTTAAATTAAATTAAATTAAAAAAAAAAAAAAAAAAAAAAAAAAAGATTATATATATATCTGTGTGTATGTATTCCAATATCTTACATTAAATCAATAGGTCTGTACAAAATAATCCGTTTTGAGGACAGAAAATGAAGTTTACTATGAGATAATATTTTATCAGTTTACCTTTAAAGGTTAATTAACCAGGTAACTACGTGAATACAAATTCGAACTATACACCAAACTGAATATACTTTCCATGTTATCACTGTTACTTTGATGTTAGTAATGGATTCCAATGAAGCGGTTTTATTAGTTAGATTCCCTGATAACTCGGTTATTATTGATGATAAAGATAAAATGTAAGGTTTTCTGGAATCAGGAAATTTTATTTAAATTATTTTAATGAAAATCGAAAGAAAAGAAAAGGAAATAGTAACGAAGTCCTGTATAAATACTTTTGGTTTATTATTTTCAATAATCCACCTTTTGTAATCGACCAAAAAAAAATTACTCCTGCTGAAAATTTGAGAGCTTGCGTTTCAAGATGCGTAGAATCCGAATAACGAATAAAAAAAAATCGGTTTCGCCTAATAAATAAATTAATCAATACCAAATGTGTAGTGCCAATTGATAGAGAATTAAATTTTGGACCAAATAAAAAAAGAATCATTGAATTTGGGTTACAACTAGCTTAGATATTTCGTTTTGAAATCAGTGGTAGTGTTAAAATATGGTGCTTTGAATTAGTGCTTTTCATATTACTTAATTGCCTGCCCACAGCCATATAAACAGTTATACTCAAATAACAATATTAGTTATTTAGAAATAATAAACCATTGTGTAATAATTTGAAGAGTTTTTTAGACATATCTAGATAGCTTGTTTAGAAATCGATCTCTGCTTCGACTCGATAAATCACTTATCGACACATAGCCCCAGAGGCACACGGCCAAGTCCCTATTATTCTTGAAGTTCGCCTCCTCCAACTTTGCCTTATCTTCCTTCTGAAAAGAATTCATATGTATTTTATGTGTTATTATTTCCTTTTGTTGCTATTGTAATATATATATATATATATATATATATATATATATATATATATATATATATATATATATATATATATCAATATATATTTATATTATATATTGATTATATCATAGATATATTTTAAATAATTTCGATTCAAATCAGAATCGTGCTGTTCGGTAAATTCCTCAGAAGCTTCTTTGTTATTTTTGTGTGTATATATGTGTGTGTGTTTTTATTTTGTTTTTTTTTATGTCCGCTTTTGAAACCTGGTTCAATATTTTTTCTTCATTATTGCAGACCTTCGTTTCATTTTAGATCCAGCATCTTTTCCTTGATCAGTTTTTAATTATTAAATCGTACTTCCCTTAAGAAAGTTTTTATTTTTTATGAATGGGAGCCCGTATAAATGATTTAATAACTCAAAATTTGAAGCGAAATAATTATTCCACGCCCTTTCAGTGGGAGAGAGGGGTTTAGGAAAGATAATGGAATAAAGAATAACTGCATAAACATTTTTTTTTTATTTATTAGGGATAGTTTAGACATTTAATAAAAAATTGTGTAAATTTTGTATTTCAATGAGCACTAAAAGAAGAAAAAACAAGAACGTAATAAAAATGTCTTCAATCTCATTTCTTGCAGATACATTCACTAAGAACTGGGTCACAACGACAATGAATTTTCGGAACAACAGTGACGTTAGACAGGTTTTTTTTTTTTTTTTTTTTTTTTTTTTTTTACGTGTTAAGAACGTTAACGCCTATCAATCAAATCCAAGGCTATCAGAGAAGATTTTGTACTTTTTTAGAGCAGAAGTTTAAAGAATTCGTTTTACATGTTCAAAACTCGAGCGTGGGCCTAACCAGGATTTTTGTTATGGGGGATTGCATGGTGAAAATCGCAATGGATGGTTTTCTTTATTTTTTTTAAGGATGTCTTAGTTCTTGAAAATTAACTTGGAAATTAAGTACCTGAATGAAAATAAAAACACTTTGTAGCTACACCTTGTATCTTAATGCCTTATTTATCTTTTATTTTTGTTTCTAACTTTTTGTGGGGAAGTGTCCGGCTCTCCCCATTCCAGACTCCTCCCTGTCTAAGCCCATGAACTCCAACGAAGTGAAATTTGATGTTAAACCACCGCATTGAAGAATCAGTCAGCCTCCGTCAAGGAACTGAATTCTAATCTATTCTGACCGAGTATATAATTGTGTGGATATCAATATATATCGCAACTAATCGATTCAGCCACGTAACTAAGATTGTGACGGAAGAGACGGTAGCTGGTTTATGCACACTTTCTCGTGGCTAAGGAAGAGTTTATCGAACGGCAGAGAAATCTCGGATCTGCGTACAATACCATCGCTATTTCCTCCTGCCTTATCTCTTTGTGGTGTAATGATTTAAATTTAAAATGTCCTCCTTTTTCTATTAAACGACATACACCTGTTTCTAAATTGGGCAATTGGACTAATCCCAACTTGTAGGACTGGTTTTACGTTTTCAGGGAATATAAACCAGTATCATTATAACCCTGTCTAAAGAAATGACTTATTCATTAATATTTATGTCTTGAAACCTTCTTGTAAACATTGAGATGTCTATTGTTTAGGATCCATTCAACTTATAACAAAAAACAGTGCAAATTATTACACAAAAAAAAAAATACAAATAACAATTTATTAGTGTATTATTTCCAAATAACAATATTAGAGTATGACTGTTTATATAGCTGTTGATATATGAAAAGAAATAATTCAAAGGATAATATCATATCACTACTGTTGAATACAACTCGCAATATCTAAGCTAGTTTTTAACCTCGATGACTCTTTTTTTCATTTTGTCGATTTTTTTTTCTCTATCAAATGGCTCTAAAAGCAAATTTTTGGTTTTTATTTATTTATTAATTAGGAGTAACGGATTTTTTTAAATTCCTTATTCGGATTCTACGCATCTTGAAATGTAAGCTCTCAAATTTCGAGGTCATTTTTTTTTGGTCGATTACAAAGGTTCATTATTGAAATTAATAAACCAAAATAATGTATTAAAATATATCGTTAATATATTTGAAATAGTAGGAGTCGTCTTTTTCGTGCGTAACCCACATTCCCTACCTTATATTGACATTATTATGTTATATATATATATATATATATATATATATATATATATTTTTTTTTTTTTTTTTTTCAATATAGTTGAATGTGTTGTATTGTCGTTAACCTATTTCTGCCTTACTGTATCCTTTAATAATACGATACCTAGGACTCCACCTCGATAAACGTCTTATTTGGAATCCTCATTTAAGACTCAAACCACAAGAAATTGCTCGTAGATTCCGTTTAATACAACACTAACTCAAAAAACGATCAAAGCTCTCTATTTATTACAAAAAAGTGATTTCTATAATCATTATTATACCTATCTGGATCTAAGACATTAAGTTATGGGACTCTACTAAACCATCAAATTCCTCCAAGAAATCCTACGAATGACCCTTAATGCCCCTAACTTTGTTACTAATTAAACCATCTATAGAGACCTAAATATCCAGTTGCAAACTTAGCCCGCGATAGATGCACCTTTTATTTTCGAAAATCCTCAGTGGCCTAGAGATCTGCTAATAAAATAAAATTTACAGTGTTACCTAAAAAATCATTGAAGTGCTACTACTAGGTAGCTTTTTCACTAGACTATTTCACGCACGTAATTGTAATTTAGCCCTTTTATTTGTATATATCATATATATAGTTGTAAAAACCAATAAAATCTATTGTAAAAATGTAGTATTGTTATGCCAGAACACACCAGAATGGAGCTCTGATTTTCAACATATGCTGTCCAAAGATGTAACGTTATAAATCCAAGTTGCTTGAGGCAGATAGCGCTGGTGTGAAGCTCGCAATTGAATTGCTAATAATAGTCCGAGTGACTCTACAGTCCGTATTGTTATGGAAAAGTGGGGACCGAATCCTTCACCTCTCTTCCATAGTTCCACCGGGTTACGAATCATCTTTAACTCCTTATAGGTCGGGTTTTTTTAAGGATTTTCGAAACAGAAAAATATCCAGCATATCAAGTCGTGGAAGGCGATGGATAAGCAGCGATAAAAGCGCATAAATGTTAGCTATTCTAGTCAATAATGATTTATGCTATTCTATTACTAAACAAATATTCTTTGATAGCTTTTAGATGTTCAATGAGTCTATCTGGGAGGATTTAAATGCCACATTTTCAAAACTTCTCCAATCTAAATACCATTATTTTTATTTATTTGAAATAATTTTTTGTTTTCTCTCTGGCGCGACAGGCCGTGTAGGCCCTTGGCCGCGTGGTATAGACTCCTGGGAGAATATACTCACGTTTCTCGATGAAATGATTAGGGTAGGGTCATCACTCCTTACGCCTATTTTGCGAGTTGCCACCAGTAGGCTGACGAGTTTCACTACCCGGGAGAGAGGCTGTGAGGGTGTCCCCATTTAATTATATTCTCATAAAAGTCCCGCTGGGACTGGGATTCGAACTCACAACTCTTGCGTGGTAGACGAGCGCGCTAGCCACTCAGCCACCGGCTCCCCATCGAAATAATTAACCCTGTCTAGTTGTAAGTATTGACGAAAAATGGATACTTAAGAAGCTATGTATGAATGAATTTCATTATTTGTAAGATATATTTTTGACCGTTTCCAAAAATAGTTGATTCATTTATTTCATTTCGCACCCTACAACGTTTCGGGCTCTAGAGCCATTTTCAAGTATCTGTAAAACAACTATATTTTTATGATATCAATGTATATTTTACAACTCAGTTTAACTTTTAAATTACTTATTTTTAAATAATAGTTTGTATAATACAAAAATAAAATAAATCAACTTCTTTTGGAAACGACCAAAAGTATATCTTACAAATATATTGAACGAAAAGAAAACTTAATACGATGATGAGAGAATTTTATTATTAACAAAGCGGGTAGAAATAAATTACTAAACTTATTATTAAGTAATAGATAGATGGATCATGGACTAATAAACAGTTGGAAAGCTAAGAAGTTTAGAAGAAATATTATACTATTATTATTTAAAAAGTAAAAAAATTAATTTTTAAGATTCAATTCCTGGACCAACGCTCCAACCTTCCACTTAATTACAAAAGACGTATTTATATTACCATCATAAGACCGATATGGAGCTACGGAATAGAGTTATGGGGCTCTACTAAACCATCGAATTCTTCTCGTATCCAATCCTTACAATCCAAAATCCTTCGTAAAATTCTTCACGCTACTTACTTTGTCACGAATGAGCTCATCCATAAAGATCTTAATATTCTATATGTTACTGAATTGGCCTGGACCAGGTATCAATCATTCCATGAAAAACTCCATTTCCACTCTATTCCACTAGTTTCTGTCCTATCATCCTCTTTGATTCCTAATAATCCTCCGAGGCGTCTGAAAAGAAGATGGTCCCGTAACCTCCTAGTTTAGAATATTTTTAGAGTGCTGTCAATGGGTAGCGTACATGTATTTCATGTTTGTTTACTATGTCCATCACATTTACTTCTTGTATATAGTAAAACAGTTGTAAATATCAATAAATATGTTTAAATAAAAAAGATTAAATTCTTCGGATGGTTTTTAACACTTTAAAGAATTTGGTTATCAACTAAAGATGAAAAATAGAGTAATATTAGTATATATATATTAGTATAGTATATATATATATATATCGCCTGACCTTTTTGGCTAATTAAGTAGTTATTATTATAGCCACAGCTTGAACATGAATATTGAAGGAAGCTAGTTGGTCCCGACTAACGATAGTTTGCCCGCCCTAGAACTGCCCCCTCAACTCCCCTAGGTATTTAGTTAAATATATTAATGGCTCCCCTATCCTAGTTCTCCGCTACGGCCCCTACCTCCTAAGGGCGGTGGGTAATTAATGGAAGTAATTAGTCAGTCGGTATATACCTTCTATAATAAGAGGAAATACTGAAGATAACCTATGAAATGCACGATACTAATTTTTAAGGTTTATTTAAAGGTTAGAAAAAAAAAATAAAATAAAATAAAAAACCTAATAATTGACTAGTTAACGTCTTACCACTTCGGGAAAAATGTCTACGCAAACCAACTCATGTCGACATCTTTAAAGTCCTTTTTTTAATAAAGATATACATCCACTGAAATACAGTTCAGAATGATGATTCTGGTGATATTGGTATATCAGAATATACGGTTGAACACGTAGAGAAATTCAAGTATTTAGATTCCACGATTATTCTTTTAAATTAAATTATTCCGAAGAAGTTAATATGCGCTAAACCGCTGGTAGGTGTCCAAAAGATTGGTGGGAGGATTGTGTTGTCTGATTTCGGAGATTGGGTTTGGACCGTGTTCATTAGACCAATCTGTATAGGAAATATTTGGAGGTATTGGCAATGAACTTTCGGATTATTATCTTCCTATTATTATTATAAATCAAAAATACTCACTAAATTATTCTAAAAATATTTGGTGTGTGCACGGCTTTCAATTCCATCGAAATCAATATTTAAATTACATCGATGAGCTCTGGGGCTCTACTAAGCCATCGAATTCTTCTCGTATCCAATCCTTACAATCCAAAATCCTTCGTAAAATCCTCAATGCGTCTTACTTTGTCACCAACAAGCTCATCCATGAAGACCTTAATGTCCCATATGTTGCTGATTTGGCCCGTACGAGGTATCAGTCCTTCCATGACAAACTCCATTGCCACCCTAATCCTTTCGTTTTAATCCTTTCTTCCTCTTCAATTCCTGACATTCCTCCGAGGCGTCTGAAAAGGAGATCGCCCCGGGACCTTCTAGTTTAGAATATTTTTAGAGTGCTTCTCTACATGTGGTTCATGCGTTTTT
This sequence comes from Piezodorus guildinii, assembly GCA_023052935.1. Classification (NCBI taxonomy): domain Eukaryota; kingdom Metazoa; phylum Arthropoda; class Insecta; order Hemiptera; family Pentatomidae; genus Piezodorus; species Piezodorus guildinii. The sequence continues at coordinate 38,588,900 of CM041294.1, forward strand.
ATATTTCATTCAAATTTACTTGTATTACTTGTTATACAGTTTTAAATTCCGAAAAATAAATTTTAAAAAAAATACATCGAATTTTGATGGATATTTATTTTAGATTAAATAATATAACAATAGGAATTATCTGCAAGAATAGCTTTTGTATGTTAGATATAATTTTTTTTCTAAAATTTTCAACTTTCTAAGGGTACATTATACGTTAAAAAAATTAAAGCTTCCTGAAAAATTATTTCTGCTGTTTTCTCCATCAGCGGCTTATCACATGATTGTATCTTTCACATTCTAACAGTGATAACATCCTGAAATGGTTAATTATTTCGAATTAGCATAATTAAAGATACTTTAGAGGAAGAAATTTCGCGAAATTCGCAATGGAAGTATTGTAATGAGAATAAAAGCTACTCCCAAGAAAAATGCACTCATTTTCTCCAAGCAACTTCGTTATAACCAACAATTTTTTTTTTTTTTTAAATACAGTACCTTCATGAGAAATAAATTCCTTACGACTGTGAAAAACCTATAATATTTAACCTTTTATATAATTATATCAACGAGTTTAACTTGTAAAACGTTTGAATGAATTGAGTAAATAAGGGATCCAATTTTAAAAGCTATTTTTTAATCATAATAATATTTCTAGTCTTAATGGGCTATTATTTAATTATTATTGATTCAGTACCAGTAAAAAAATAAACTAATTTCAGAAATTTTAATAATACTTTTTTTAGGAATAGTTATCAATGAATTTTTGATTTTTTGGCCTATTTATTGTTTACTGTGATTAAAATATTTCTATTTAAATCTTCTGAGTGCTGTTCGACCTATATGTTGCCCAGGTCAGTAACAGTGTAGATAGTAATTGCATTGTATGATAATAACTCATCTGTTTTTAAAATGTGCATTTGCATGTATACATAAAGGTTTGTAATTATACATGTATATGTTCTATAAATACAATTTTGAAACTAGCTTTTCTAAAACTATTGAATACAACAGTTCTATTTTATCGGTGTTTTTTGACCTCGACTATTTCGAGGCGTTGGGCGAGTGGGGATTTGCTGCCGCGTTCCTCAACCTCTTATTTCGGAGCCCGTTCTCTTATTTTGTAAGATATAATAATTTACGTATTATTTTTCCTCATATGATGATTAAGTCTGGTTTTCTATGAAGAAATCTTATTCTATTTCTGTTATTTCCAAGATTAGTAATTATAAATAGACCTATCTGTTCTCGAACCTCTCGTTCTCAACATTTTAAGAATTTCAAAATTCTATATATCTTTTAATGCTATTTTCGTTATCGTTTTTGAGCTATACATACCACATACTTACAATCGCACTCCGAGATAATGTCGTGAGACTTGGTTATTAGGTCTCCTGTGTGATCTTAAAACGTATACATCCACAATAATTTTTTTTTTACGATCGCGGAAATTTTCTTATTATAAATTTCATAATCATAATTCACACAAAAAAATAAAGAAAAGTTTTTAATGTTATCGTTTAAAATTCAGGAACGTAATTTTTCGTCTGAAGGAGAAGTATGGGGTACGGTCATCAAGAGAACTTATTTTATTTGTGCACTGACGTAATTATTAATAATCATTAACAATAATTTATTGTTTGTTTTTGTATTTTATTACCGATATCTTATTATTGTACTTTACTTATTATTATTTATCTTTTAATTTTATTTCGTTGTCATTTTTTTTTTTTTTTAGTCCTGATGATAGCTCCCAATGTAGGCCGAAACGTCGGCACGCAAATAATTTTTTTTTCTTATTAGTGTGTTTTCTAGGTGACCGCACACACAACCAACTTTTCCATCATATAGTCTGAACTGACGACAACTCCATTATGATCTTTCATGATTAAAAAAACGGCTCTTCCGAAATCATATTCATAATATTTTTAATATATTGCTAATCTATACTAATAAAAATGAATCTCCTTTTTCCTAGGTGATCGCATCACGCGTGTACTGCTTGACCGATTTCTCTTATTATTTTTTTATTATGTTTATATCAGTCAGGAGAAAAGGATCTTATTAAATATATAAATTATTTTAAAGGTGATAATAATAGCTATATATATAAATGAATCGCCTTTTCCCTTGGTCATCGCATTCCGTGTAAACGGCTTGGCCCATTTCTTTCTTTCTTTATTTTTTTTAAATATTTATATTAGTTCGGAGATGGATCTTATGAAAGAAATGGATCTTGTTTTGTTTTTTCAATTTCCTAAGGTAATCTTTTAATCTACATAAATACAAATGGATCCCCCTTGACCTTGGTCATCGCATCACGCGTGAACAGCTTGACTGATTTCGATAAGACATAGTTCAGACAGAACATCGTCTGTCGGGTCAGCTAGTGTATTAAAAAAATATTTTCTGTTGTTAAATAAATATATTTAAATTATACTTCCTTATTTAAACTAACGATTTTGAACAGTCCGAATTTTTGTTGGACTATCCATGTTGAGCACAATGTTTCGTTTAATCCAATATCACTATCCTTCTTTTTCATACCACTTAATATCACAACTGCAATGTTATCGTTGAAGATTATAATAGTTGGTTGCGGTTCTAATCAATTTGTTTTATTTTTAATAAAGATGTAAATTTAAACAATAAAACGTTTTATTCAAGCATTCATTCAACAAAATGACTTATTGAGAGCACGATATTTCCCCCGTAAACCCTGACGCGAGCGGAAGCAGGTCACCGATTCCTGACCTAGTTTCAGTCTCAATAAACTCAGTCTCACTTTTCCTTTATCTTGGACCAAGGATCGATCCAGTGCAAACTATAAGAGGACTGAGGGAATCTTCAAAGAAGGAGATATCTATATTTGAACAGCAATAGATAAGGAGCCGATAACAAGTTTGTTTTTTTATCTTTATAGCTCTTTGCCGTTTTCTCAGGAACTCGTTTAGCTCTTTGTGCTGTTTTAAAGAACAACTCGCTATTATCGAGAATTATCGATGTGCTTTGAAGAAAAACAAAGTTCCTCGCTCTGGAAAATTTTACGAGAGAAATGAGAATTCAGCTGTTTCTCGTCAATTTCGCAATGGCTTGTCGATTTAGTTGATTGTCACGGTTTTACTTCGATGATTTAGATGTCCTGTGGGTTAAACATCTGCTATTTTTTTTATTTTTTTTTTATTTTACTATTAATATTTAATAACACGTTTTATTGTCTCCTGAGTCCAAATGATCAATTTCCGAAAAAAAAGAAGTGTGTGTGAGGTAAGCGTAGCGAAAAACGTAACCGAAATTTCATATTTGAGACAACTATACCACGTAGATGTTACTGTAACTATTTCTTCAAAATCGGCTAAACAGTAGAGCCACTTTAAACCATGAATTTAGCACCCTTTTACGATTTTCTCAAAAACGGCTCTAACGATTTTGATTAAATTCGCTATATTGATGTAAAATTTAATGGGTTTTAATATCATGTAGGTTTCATTCGGATTGAAATAGTCTGACAGGGCTTAAAAGCCGATATTTTAAATTTTCTTTCTCTAAACTACCTTTAATTTTGTGCATTCCAAAAGATTAACCATATCATCTTAATGACATTGATGATGGATGGCAAAATATACAAGTTGAACGAATTTGTTGACCAACGAAAGGATAAAAGAGTAAAAGTATTTTTTTAAATGTAATTTTTGGTTTTTGATAATAAGAACAGTAATATGGACGTATAATATACCGTTGGAAAGAGAAAGATTTTAGAAAAAATATTATCTGATACACAAAGCTGCAAAAGGTAATAAAAAGTGATAAATAGGGAATAAGCGTATCACTGTTAATAATATAGTTATATAATTTAATCTAAATCATTTAATTATCCTTATTACACACTTCTATTAATTAAAGTCTACAATAAATGATATGGACAATAATTAAAAAAAAAATAAAAATAACCTGTAAAATAATAATACCGCAAAGAAATTTTTTTTTTAATCTCTTCATATGATATGCACACTCCACTCATTTTTTTCTTTTTTAGATGAGTTACCCCTCCATGTATTTATAGTACTATTTTTCTTTTTCATTCTGAATGTCATATTGAATTTATATTATAAATGGTGTCCATAATTTATGTATTTATACTATAAATGGTATCCATAATTTATGTCATTATATTATAAATTCGACTGAAAAGACAGCGAAATTTCAAATAGTTTAAATCCCCAAAAAACACAGGAAAAAATCAGCGCTGGATAGAAAATGAACGTTTAAACATTACAAGGTGACCCAATCTACAGTTTATTTTTTTTTTTTTTTAGTTTCTTGGCATATAGTTCGTATTTAATGTTAATTTGTTTTAGAACTAGTAGTTCTCTATTATTTCCAATAATCGATGATAATAATATATATATATATATATATATATATATATATATATATAATATATATATATATATTTTTTTTTTTTTTAATTAAAAGATTTTCCCCGTGACTTCAAAAGCTTTTTAAAAATATGAGAAAGTCGAGGAAATTCTTCAACCTACATTGCTAGGACAACTAGTTATGCAAGAGTAAATTCCAAACTAATTCTAAACCAGTTATTTTAATGGAATAAAAGCGTTTAAAGAAGTTTAATTAAACGGCTAAATACTCAATCCTGGATTAAGTAAGCCATTAGTACATTAGATATTTTAATGGAGTGATAAAATATATTTAGACTTATGTTCATATTTACGTGGAATCAAGGCGTTCCAGACAGTAACGTAGTGTACTATATGTGATTTGGTTTTAATTTATATCATAATGAATTGTGACAAAGGCAGTTTTATAATTTAGAAGTTTGCTGATATGTACCAATATATACAAGATATGAGTAAAATATATTTTAAAAATTACAAACCCTCATTTGCTTTGAAGGTGATATTTATGATTTCCACATTTTTTCGATAATTTTAAAGACAATAATTTTGATTCGAACCAGTAAACCTTCGGGCGCGGTTGTATTTATGCTCACACTTATTTTTACCTGTTTTATTTTTATCCTCAAGGTACTATATTTTTTATATGATATTATAAAACATATAATAATATCAGCAGTTAATTTATCCTTTTCATTAGCATCCGTTTTGTGTTACGCCTACAAGTCTCCCCGAAGCAATGTTTCCTTTAACTAAAAATAAATAAAATAAAAATGGCTTATGTAAATGAGGCTGCATACAATCCGTACAGAGCGCCCAGGAGTTTTTTTTTTTTTTTTTTAACCGTCCCTATTTTCTGAGTTTACTTCATATTTAACTGAATACTAAGGTTTTTTCAAACCAATTTACTAATGTCTATTAAACATAGTTTGTCTTAAAAAAAAAAAAAAATCTTTAAATGTTTCGTTTTTAATGACTTATTACATTAGCTGTTAATAATTTATAAAACCCAGTTTTGGGAAATAACAGAATAATTTATTCTGTCTCAGCTAGCGTTCAAACCTGTGGCCCGTAGAACACAAGGCAAGACTCTATCCTACAGACCACGCCACTCGGTCTGTTATGTCCAGCATTAATGAAATAAGAATTATTTTATAACTTTACCAAAATTTTACCCCGTTCTCCTTATCCTCCGATGGAAATGATCAAACCTTTATTTTCGTTAGTTATAGCTTTTTTCAGTCAAATTCATAATTTTTTCAGTCAAATTCATAATTTTTTCAGTCAAATTCATAATTTTTTCAATCGAATTCATAATTTTTTCAGTCAAATTCATACTTTTTTCAGTCAAATTCATAATTTTTTCAGTCAATTTCATAATTTCTTGTACGCATTTTATACAGCCAATTTAATGATGTTTTGCTACCAAGAACATAACATTTTTAATAAATCTTGTGGTTGTTTATCCATTTAACGTCACTTTATGTTACTGTGCTTCATCGGACGGTGCAGCGGGAGTCTTAAGTTTTGCCTTTCAGGGTTTACTTAAGATAGGGATCTTTTACGAGTTCCACTTTTTAAATCTTTTAAGAATCGCCTGTGGTGCACAAATTTAGGACGATCTGCTGATTTTGGACTTGCGACCTTAAGCATAAAAGGCTGTTATGCTTCTACTCCACAGGTGACCCTCAATGCATTCAACAAGGTGTTTGAATCTGCCGGGTTTGAACCCGTGACCTTGGGCATATTAATCTTTAGCACCTTGTTGAATGCATCCAGGGTCACCTGTGCAGTAGTGGCGAGCATAACAGCCTCTTTTATAGGACGAAATAACCAATCATTTATACTTCCTAAAAGCAAATACAGAGTCATCTGTTGGTTTTGAACTTGCGACCTTAAGCATAGAGAGCTGTTATAGCTATATATATATGTATTTGACTGAAAAAATTATGAATTTAACTGAAAACATTATGAATTCCATTGAAAAAATTATGAATTTGTCTGAAAAAAGCTATATAACCGTACTCATATGCTCTAGTTGAGCTTAACTGGGCCTTACTATATTACTTAACATTATTTTAAATTATTGAAACGCTGAAGTGGACTTTTCCTGCTGAGGTAGGACAATGTAGGAACCCGTTTTCTTCCGCCATGTAGGAATTCTCTGCGGTTTCCTCCCCCGTTACTTTCCTCAGTAACGGATACACGCAGCCTCTACAACCTAACTCTTCATCGGCTACTCACTACTTCCTTACGGCTAGGGATAGTTATTACTCTTCTAGCTCTTTAGATCAAGAAAGGATTACAATACTGAAGCTCGGTTTACAAAAAGGAGAATGCCTCAACCATCTGCAGCTAAACTAGTTTTCTATATTTATCTTCGCAAACAAACAAATGTATTAATAACTGCAACTACTCGATATAGCTTCTTGTAACTACTCAAGTCAAACAATTAGTTTAGTTTTCCTAAAAACTAAGTTCTGTTTGTAAAAAGACAGTTTTTGTATTCTAATGGTTTAGTTTTATCTAGATCCGTCATCAGGTTTTATCTAAAAAACATAAAAATCCTTTAAAACCGTATTTAAACATTGCATTTCATTCCAAAAGGTACTAAATCCACAGTGGAGTGTTATGGAATAAGAAGGTATCACTCCAAACGAAAAAGAAGATATACCACTCCTTTCTGGTTGGCACTGCGCTGTATGGATGTGAATCTTGGACGGTGACGAAATCCCGTGCCGAGCTCACCGTTCTCGAAGAAATTAGTAGAAGAAGGCTGATGTGGTATGGGCACGTTATGAGAATGGACGAAGTATTGGTTGAATACTGCCCACGCAAGAGGAGAAACGGGGAAGACCTCGGAAAAGATGGATAGAAGATGTAATGGAGGATATGGCAGCCAGAGGTCTGACTGAGGACGACTGGAATGATCGAGATTGTTGGAGAGACGGAGTACTGAGGACCGGGATGTGACATCATTGCAGAACCCCGGAGAAAAAAAACAACCAAAAAACACCACTAAATCCACATTTCATTCTAAATGGTACTAAAAACTTTCCCTTCCAAAACGTACTATATCCTCTGTCAGCAGGTGTAACATTTTCTTTCATTTCCTTCTAAAAGGTACTTTATTCCCTTTGATTCGGCAGAAGCACCCTACTCCGTAATATATTACCAATAATTTATTATTTTCTTCATTTTGTGTATTTTTTTGGTTCATTTAGTACGTCTTGAATCACTGCTATTATTTTGAACAATGTTTTTAAGCTAATAATCAGTTTTTAGGCTGTTTTAAACAACTTAGTTGTGTCGCTTTGATTCTTGTAGGTTGTCAATTAAGTTTTTTTTTTATAGTATTTCTTCTTGCAGTAACATAAATTTAGTTAAACAAATTTAAGAAACTCACATTTTAATAGAATAATGGTATTTGATCTAGCAAATAGTTGGAACTAGCATTCCTCGAACTTGCTAAATATGAGAGAAAAAACCGTGCCTGATCTAACTTAATAGTAGATTTTTTTTATGTAAAGTAAAAGCTCAAAATGTATTTATTTATCAGTATCTATAGTTAAATATTATTTATTATAGGGCCATAAATAGATAAATTGTCCTTTGAATGTTTTGTTTGTTTATGAAGAATAGGTAACCAATGTTATTAACAAACAAAGAAAGATATTTCTCAGAGGGAGAATAAGGAAATATACATAACTTAGTAATTAACGATATAAAGACGTTAGTTATCTGTAATGTTGTATTAGGAAGGTTATAGTAACTGTTACCAACTTACGGGCGTTATATTCTTCCAAAAAGTACTAGATCCCTTTTAATTCTTTCCAAAAAGTACTATATCCACGTTTCATTCCAAAAATTATTGTAACCATGTTATAGTGTTTAAAAGTCATCGGAAAAGTGCAATAATTTGGAAAAAATAGTTGGTTATAGTACCTTTTGGAAATCAACGTCTCAATTGAGACGTTGATTTCCAAATGGTACTTATCTATTCTAGGAAATTGTACAGGAAGCGCGAAAATCTCTCATTACTATATTATTAACCTAGCTAATTTGGGTCTTGGTGCCTTAAAATTTAGAATTATTTTTTTTACTGTAATAATAACATCATATTAAAGTTATGAAATGAATTTTTTTAGAATGCTTTGGAACGAAAATAAATGCGTAATTAATACTTATAGAAAATTATCGCATTTCTAAATCGTGTTTTTTAAGGACTTGAGAATTCATTAGATAACATCAAATAGAATATTTAGATAAAACTAAATGATGAGAATACAAATATGTAAAAAAATCAATTTCGTAAAAAATGTCCTTTAGTACCTTTTGGAAATCAACGTCTCAATTGTCTCTAGATTTTACCACGGCCGGTCTCAAACCCAAGGATCGATAGCAATATTTCCTATAAAATAAATTCCGAAATTATTATTTTCGTGGATCTATAACTTCAAGGATAGATTGGCTTAGTTTCCAATGGAATTTTCGCTAGCGTGTGGTTACGGAAGGTGAACCCCATGAATCATTTATTAGTCCCTATTGTCTGAACTGATCATCGTCTGACTCATGTCATCTTGAGGAGCCGCAGCTGGTCTTCTGTTTATCTCCTCGTCGCTATCTCCATATTCTCATCACAGTAACCTCAAGGTTGGCTTGTTCCACCTCAGGACTTCCTTTGTTTAGGAGCGAGCACGCATGTTAGATGCATTTGTCACTTGTTAATCAGTTGCCTTCATATTTAGAAGGCTATAATCGGATCTTACCAACATTCTAATTTCTTCTTATTATGTTTCTGCGCATACTCGAACTTCGGCTGGTCACAGATCTTGGGGTTGTTTAGTTTTCTGCCCACCTCTAACCTGTGAGAAGCCCTGTTAAACAGATTTCTTATTTCCTGTTCCCAGAAGTCTTGGAACGAAAAAAAAAAAAAATCTGGTGCGCACAACACACGACTTTCACTTACCACGACTGTTAAAATTAATAAAAAAATTATTAACTATACTTCATTTTAAAAAATATTTAAAGTTGATTTTAATAAAACGTGTATTCATTTTCGTTGGAAACATATGTGTAGGTAATTCAAATACAAATAAGTCTTAAGTCATTTTGATACACTGATTTATTAAGCACAGTATAAAACATAAAGAATATAAATCAGAACAATGACCGACACTAATGGTTCACTCACTGTGTTGACTGGAAGGTTCTTCTAACCGTCAGGTTACCTCACACAGTGTTGTCAGGCTCACAGTCAGTGTTGCCAGGCTCCTACATATGATTTAGATTAAATAATGTAACTATATTCAATTGTTAATCAGTAATAATTGTATTCCCTAATCGTCACTTCATGTTACTTTTTGCAACTTTGTGTATCAGATAATATTATTTCTAAAATATTTCTCTTTCCAACGGTATATTATACGTCTATGTTACTGTTCTTATTACCAAAAAACCTAAAATTACGTTAAATAATAGTTTTGCTCTTTAATTCTTTAGTTGGACATCAAATTCGTCCAATTTGTATATTTAGCCGTTCTTCGTCAATGTCATTAAGATGATATGGTTAATCTTTTGGAGCGTACAAAATTAAAGGTAGTTTAGAAGCAGAAAATTTGAAATATCGGCATTTAAAAACTGTCAGACTATGTCAATCAGAATGAAACCTACATGATATTAAAGCCCATTAAATTTTACATCGATATAGGGAGTTTAATCAAAATCGTTAGAGCCATTTTTGATAAAATCGTAAAAAGGTATTGCCTTTTTGCAACAATCGCCTTTTAAACTCTCCAATCCCACATCAGAAACCTTGAGGTGTGGTGTCAGAATTGGGGAATTAAGATAAATTCCAACAAATCTCACCAAATAACCTTTACTATGTCATCCTGCCCTGGAGTATCCTTTAATAATATTCCGCTTGTTCCAGTTGAACAGGTCCGCTACCTAGGACTCCTACGTGACAAACGTCTAACATGGAATCCGCACACTAGACTGAAGCGACAAGAAACTGCGCGCCGCTTTCGGTTACTTGAACACTTATTGAACAGACGCGCTAACTTTCTACTAAACTACAAAATTCTCATCTACATGATTATCATTAGGACTTACGATGTTGAGCTTTGGGACTCTACTAAGCCATTAAATTCTTCCTTGCAATCCCAAATCCTTAACGCTCCTTACTTTGTCACAAATAAGCTCATTCATAAAGACCTTAATGTTCCATTTGTTGCTGATTTAGCCTGAACCAGGTATCATTCCTTCCATAACAAACTACACTCATACTCTAACCCACTATTTTCAATCCTTGCTTCCTCTTCCATTCCTGACAATCCTCCAAGGCGTCTAAAAAGAAGATGGCCTTTTTGGACAGTTTCTCTTCATGTGTTTTATCTAACAGCTAATTTGCTATATGTATCAAACAATACAGTTGTCAATATCAATAAATAAATAATAAAATAATCATTAAAATAGTAAATTAATGATATTTTATTCATGATCGTTTGATTTAATAATTTTAGTCTCCAAATCATTAGCATAAAAAATCAGACAAATTAAAAAATAATTGCAATATTATATGTCACAAGTTTAAATGATCCCGGTACAAACTGATCGATCCTTAACGAATTTTTTTGACTCTTTAAACCTTTCGTAAGAGAAAAAATTGATGGTAATTATCATAAATTCAGGGAGTTGAATTTCCCTTACCCATTTAAATTAAGCTCCACGAATCGACACTACAAGGATTTATTGAGGGTGTAATTTTTCATGTGGCGGTGTGTTTGTATTGTCAGGCCTGTTCATCTACGTGTTCCCATCATAAAGTTGGCGGCTCGCCAGAACATTTTATTTTGGTTTCCATTTATTTTCGGAGCATGGGCTAATAATTGCGTATCGTTTTTAACTGCTTCTTAAATTTATCTGTCGGATTGGTAAGATAGATTCTGTTATCTATTTTTATGGGACTCTCCTCTGGGGCAAATAAATCTAATAATATACACATCATACCTAGCTCGGCGTACGTATTATTTTTTCTGAGTCATATATGATAAAACAAGATAGCATATTGGGTAATCGAGCAAAACAGGTCATAATTTGTATAATAAGAACAATTAGATTTTTTTTTAATAAATAGTAATAACAATTTTTATTGAGAAAATTTTACAATCTGTCCCAATTTGGACATTAATAGTATTGCTGAATGATATCAAACATACTACATTCATACAATATTTACACAACATAAAATTACAATAAAATATATACACAATAATGAATCAATACAAAAGTCAATAATTCACTTATACCTATATACACATACACACACTCATACATACATCACATTGAGTGGAGAATCTAGCCAGTGCTAGAACTCCAATATATTTACAAAAGGTCGCGGGGCCACTGCCGTTTCAACCTTCTAGGTGGGTTGTATGGATGAGTGGAGCTGGATAGGGATTGAGCTAAAGGATTAGGATGATGAATGAGGTTCTGGTGGAATTTGGAAAATTTGGATGGAATTAGGTCTGAAATAAATGGAACATTAAGGTCGTGGTGCAAGGTATAATTGGAGACATAATAAGGAGCATTTACTATTGTACGGAGGACTTTGGATTGAAAGGATTGAATGCGTTTGATGTTAGAACGTTTAGCTGTCCCCCACAGTTCAAGTCCGTAGGTCCAGATGGGCTTCAGTATTGTCTTGTAGATTAATAATTTGTTTTCAACTGTAAGTTCAGATTTTCTGTTGAGTAGTCGGTATAACTGTCCGAATCGTCGGTTGAGTTCTTGTCTTTTAAGTCTTGTATGTGGGTTCCAAGTCAATCTTTTGTCTAACAGTAAGCCAAGATACCGGACTGTATCTGAGAGAGGAATCGGTAATGAGTTGAAATAAACTGGCGGACAGGATTTTCGTCTAAGAGTAAAGGTTATGTGTTTACATTTGGCTTCGTTCACCTTTACACGCCAGTTATTACACCAGTGTTCGATAAGGAAAAGGTGTCTCTGAAGGTTTAAGGATGCTGTTTCAGGATTGGAACTGGATGATAGGATGGCGGTGTCGTCTGCAAAAGTTGCCAGAAAGGTATCAGGATGTGTAGGAATATCAGCAGTGTAAAGGATGTAGAGGATGGGTCCCAAGACGCTGCCTTGAGGAACACCGGCCTCAACGGGATAAAGGTTAGAAAATTCTTCACCACAGCGAACTCGGAAGGAACGGTTCGAGAGATAGGATCGGAGAATGAGGTATAGGGACTGGGGTAAATGGGTTTTCAGCTTGAAGAGTAATCCAGTGTGCCATACCCGGTCAAAAGCTTGCGCAATGTCCAGAAACGCACCAGAACAATACTCTTTGCATTCAAGAGCTGAGGAAATATGGTCTACAACTCGGAGCCCCTGTTGAACTGTGGAATGCTGAGGACGGAATCCAAACTGATGGGAAGGAAGATTTTGAGATTCTAATATGGGTAGGATACGTTTAAGAAGAAGCCTTTCGAAGATTTTTGAGAGGATGGGGAGTAGACTAATAGGCCTGTAGGATGAAGTGTTGTTGGAAGGTTTACCTGGTTTTAAAAAAAGGATGATGGTGGAATGTTTCCATAACAGAGGAAAATAGGTGGTGCGGAGGATGCAGTTATAAATATAAGTAAGAAAAATAATGGCTTTCTGGGGAAGTTGTCGGAGGATCTGGGGAGTAAGGAGATCGTGTCCAGGAGATTTACGGAGAGTCAGTTTTTGGAGAAGATATTTGACCTCAGAGGGATTAATAGCTTTAGGAGGTAGGGAAAGTGGAATCGGTGACATAAGAAAGTCTTGCACTTTTGCGGTGTGATTGATGTGGGATTCCGGGTGAGGAGTGAATACTTTAGAGAGGTGTGTGGCGAATTCCTCGGCTTTATCTTCATCAGACGCAGCCCAGGAGTCATCACCACGTCGGAGAGGATGGGAAACATGATGGTATTTTAGGATCTTTTTCGTGACATTCCACAGGGAATTATCACGAGCTGATAGAGAGGAGAGGTAGGAATTAAAGGACTGGGAACGGAAGTTCGCCAACTCCCTCTTCAATTGTCTACAATAGAAGTTATAGGAGCGGCGATCTGTTGGGTGTCGGGTGCGCTGCCATAATGATCTTGCTCGGCGTTTGGTGTGGATAAGGTCTATAATAGGTTGTGGAAAATGATTTTGGTCTGGATTTATATTGGAGTGTTTAGGAGAGGAAGCAGTCCAGACAGCTTGTTGGATGGCGGTGGTAAAGGAATAGACGGAATTATCTAGGTCATCTTGGGTTTTGAGGGTTACTCTGAGGTCAATATTATCGGTCAGGATTTGGCGGAAAAGGTTCCAGTTGACAGGGCCTCGGATGAATGATGGTGGAATGGGTTTTGGAATTGGAGTGAGAGATACTTTTAGGATCAGGGGACTATGGTCTGAGGATAGTTCATCAAGGCGAGTTCAAGACAAGTTGAGAGAGCCTAATCCGCTGTGGATAAAGAAGTCGAGGATGTCAGGATTGCGGTTAGGATCGGTTGGCCAGTAGGTAGGGGAGTCAGGAGGCAGGATATTAAAATTTCGGGAGTTGAGTGCAGACAGCAAATTTCGTCCCCGAGAATTCGTGGTTCTGGAACCCCACTGCTGATGCTTGGCGTTTAAGTCTGCACCCAGAATGAAACAATTTCCTAAGGAATCCAGGAAGGATACAAATTCAGAATTGGAAATGGAATGTTTAGGAGGGCAATATGCAGATGTGAGGGTTACCGGAAAGGAAAAAGTCTTGATTACTATGGATGTGGCTTGTAGGAAATCATAGGTGGGAAGTGGGAGTAAATGATGAGAGAGGGATTGGTGGACAATGATAGCAGAACCGGCATGGGCTTTACCGTCTGGGTGGTCAGTACGGTATGTCATGTATTGCGGTATTTTGAAGTACTGTTTAGTCGTTAGTCTTGTTTCAGTTATAAGTGCAACATCGATTGTTTTGTCTTGCAACAACGCTGTCAGTTCGTCAGTATGATTTCTAACACCATTCGCATTCCAAAGGAGAATGGATAAGGAGTTAGGTGAAGTCATTTAAGGATTTTTCAAGGCAGGGATTAGATTCGATACTAGATTTGTAAGGAGTGATATAAGCGGCATAACAAGAGATTTGATTTCGGAGATGAACGATGTCATTAGACTGGTAAGATCTGTGACGTTTGATGGTGGAGGGATATGAGAAATTTGATGTTGAGGAGTTTTTTGAAGATTAGGTAAACTTTGAGGGATAGGTTCTTGTACAATAGATTGAGAATGTTGAGGAAAATGTTGTTCCGGCAGTGCCTCGACTTCATGATTCTGGTTACCACCTCCAAGCAAGTGGGCAAATGACACGTTAGAATTTACAAGTTTTGATGGTTCTCTTCTGCTTCTGGTTGGTACAGCTGTTTCATTCGGATCCTGAGGTTTTTGGTATCTGGTTCTGAGTTTCTTGTAGATTTCACATCCCTTGTAGTTAGCCGGGTGGTCCTTGAGGCACAGAGCACATACAGCGGGTGCTGATCTTGATCTTGTACATTCTTCTGTTTTATGCTGTTCACCGCATTTCACACAGCGTGGTATGTGATGGCAATAACTTTTGGTATGACCATATGCCTGACAGTTATGGCACTGGACTATTTCTTTCTTTGTGTAAGGTTTTTCAACTTTTACACGGGTATAGTACAGTCTGCTGAGGTCATAGATTTTTTCGACTCCTGCTGATGGTTCCAAGTCCACGAAGAATAGAGGCAGTGGACTTTTATCTTTTAGAACGTTGGTGACTTGCCTCACTTGGAATCCTAATTCTGTCAGTTCTTCTTTGATTGCTTCAACGGGTGTTGAGGAATGTAGGTTTCTGATTACGACCCTTAATGCTCTCTCTTGGCGCAGCTGATAAGTATGAAAGTCAGCTTTGGTCTCAGTCAGATATTTTACAATCTTTCTGTAGGTTTCAGCAGTAGTCGGAGATATTTTAGTATCATTGGTTCTACTTATACAATAATAACTATTAGGATCTGTTACTTTATTTAAATGCGCACACATCAGTTTAAAATTTTTAATATTTTTAACAAATATTGGTGGAGGTAGTGGTTCTCTGGGTATAGGAGAAGATTCCATGGTTTCTTTTTCATTTTGGAGGATCTGAAATGGATTCGGTGTAAAAAACGGAGATTCATCAGTTATTCCTTGTGATGATGTGCTGGGCTGTGGTTCAGAACCTAATGAGGTAGCTGACGCGGTCGCTGGTGGAATCATTTTTTTATTTTGTTCACGGCGGGGTCTCTGTTTTGTGGGAGACGAGTTAGAACCTGCAGATCTAGATCTTTTACTTGCAGACTTTGAGGACATGACTTGATGAAAATATCTCATTGATTAAGAAAATAATAATAATAAATAAATAATGAGATAAGAATTAAAGATAAAAGAAAGATAATTAAAAGAAAAGCAAGCCCGAGCTTGCCGAGCTAGCGGCAATCAGCTGATCAGTGACCCTTCTTTCACTTTTTCGTGATTGTACAAAGTAAATTATAACTTTGCTTACTGAAACTTCTCCAATATTCACTGCCGTAATATTCCTGAGGTCTAGTGATGTTCTCCAGACTGAATTCTAGCGAATTCCTACTGAAAAAAGCAAAAATCTGAGAGACGATGTAACGTATGACTGTTATCATCGAGCGCATCAGCTGATATGTTTTTTTTTTTTTTTTTTTTTTTTTTTTTTTAATAAATAAAACAAATATATGTTTTTCAATTCACATCCATTTTTGTAAAATGTTTCATTACAAAAAAAAAAGGATATATAGAATTACTTCACTGTTCCGAAATATCGAAATCAGTTGCCAGTGACCTATTTCACAACACGAGATATGAAAGTATTGTGAATGGCATTTTAAGGGCACAAATAAGTTATTTTTGAATCTAATAAAAGTGCGATCTACTATACTAGTGAAATAGTTTGTGAGGTTTTTAATAACAATTATCTTCTTGTAAATTCAGTAACGAAATGAGAAAGTTTTAAAAATAGTTAATCGTATCATACCTTTCTTTTTAACTAACCTTACTGTACATAATGTAGGATGGCAAATAAAGTTATATAATATAATTTGTGTAATGAACGATTACTATGTTTTGGAGTGTAGACGCCGGTATAATCTGGTTTTAGCAATTCATTGCCCTATAAGAGGTTTCTAGCACCTCCGTATACTCTCAACACCTGTTTCCCGATTTTTTCAGATTTTATCATAACCCCTTATTTCTTATTGTTTTTTACATTTAAGTTGTAGTGATATAAACTAAATAAAGGACATACAAATACTCCCATTAAAAATCCTAGGGCCATCAGCCAAGCTCGAACCCGCTCGCCACCTTTGGCACGGAAGGCTGTTATGCTAGACATTACACCACAGCTGACCACTTTTATTTATTAATATATATATATATATATATATACATACCATGGATCTGTAATGTAATAATCTTGTTAATTATAAAACTACGTACAATTATGACAATAAATTAATTATGTGTGTTTAATCTTTATGTTTTTCGAAGAAACTAACTCTGATAATATAAAACCCACGCCGATGTATAATTTTCAAGGTCGAAGGTTCAATAAGATTCAAGGACTGGGACCCAGTTTCGGAAATCTTAATCTGCAACCCACACAAATGCTCCGGATACATCAAGTGGGTGAATTCTTTATTTATTATATTGTATTTATCTCAGTACTCTCTATTAACACTCTTTACATTATATATATTAATGTTTATTAAGGTAGATTTCGGGCTGAATAACTTCTTCCATAAAGACTCAACATTTTCATTACATCAGCATGACGTTTCGGGATCTTCTCCCATCTTCAGAAGTCTACAAAGTAAATTAAGCAATTACCATTACATTAAAAAATACTATACTGGAGTGAATGGTTTAAAACGTTATGAAAAAATATTATAAATTAGGTGTCCATTGATAACAAAATTTAAAACTATTAAATAACAAATTTAAAATCAAAAGGAGGCATTAAAAGCAATAAAAATTAACAATGTTACATAGTAATTAGTTAAATTAATAAAGAAATATTATAAAATTACCTTGTTATATATTCAGAACTCCAAGCATTTCCTAGGTAAATTAGTAAAAAAAAAGTCAATATTTAAAAACATCATATCTGAGCAAGAGTATTGCTCAGATCTTTGTCCTCAACTGGATTAAGGGTTAGACCTATTTTAAACTTGTATATGGTTATTTTTATTTCATTTTATGAAATTCTTTAAAAACATTTTATTATTAATTTATTCATATTATATTTTTAATTAAGTCAGAATAGTGGTAACTTAACTGTCTTGAGTTATTCACGATGTTATTTGTAACATCTCGGGTGTATAGTTGTCTTAAATATGAAATTTCAGTTTCATAGGACTTTTCGTTTCCGCCCGGGAGTTACCAGACACGGAGGCACCCTCACACACTCAGTCCTTTTTGCGGGACTTGGTTATTTGGACTTTCAGTCGAAGATTTTCACGATCGCAATACTTTCCCTTACTATATATAATAAGTGAAAGTAAAACTAGTTGTGAATAGAACCTTCTTAAAAAAGAAAACTAAACCTGTGTTATGATTGAAATATGTCATGAATTATCACGTGGTATAATGAAATACACTTAGAACCTAAATATTTACGTTTAATTTGCGCTCCTTTAATTAACGATATGATTTCATCTCCATCCCAAGACACCAATTTAGTATCCGTGCCGTCCCTCGTGTATGGATGCCGGACCCCTATACTAGGATGGATGCCCCAAATTGGAATGCTGGCTATCAACGAGAATCGATTCCCCTCCCTCGATACCCTTTTACCCCTCGCCCTTAGTGGACCCCAGCATTGTCCTCCGTAATGACTGTTTCTTGTCATCATTAGTTATCCTGCACATCAGGAAGTGTTCAAGTGTGAGCCAAGTCTTGGCTTATCGGCGTAGAGGCTGGGAGGAATAACCGGTTTCTCTGAAGTAACCTCACCCGTAATAATTCAGCTTCGGTCATCTCATTAAACAGAAACATAGTAGATTATATTGAAACAAAAAATAATTGTTTTTTTTTTTTTTTTTTTAATATCTTAATATTTTTTCTTCAATCCTGCTAATAAGTGTTGACTATCAGTGAATATGAGGTTTTGATATTGTAGCGTTAAAGGCATGATGGAGAGAGGCCCAGTTACGCATTTATGTCTATAGGTCTCTCATCAACTTCTTTTCAGCCTTCTGCGAGTGATGAGTGCCATGTTTTGTATTAATATGTTGGTATGTCCGTATTACATGTTATGAAAGCGTTGGTCCGAATCTGTTGACTGTCGGTACGTGAAGGTCTGTATGTAGAAAAACACCTAATAAATGTTATTAATTAAGGTATTATGGTTTTGATAACTAGAAAATCGAAATTAAGGAGGAAATTAAGTCGCGGTTAAAGGTTGGAAAACGCGTGTTATTATTCAATATCTAAACTTCTAAGTTCTAGGCTTCTGTATTTACAGAACTATTAATCTCCCGACGGTTCTATACTGAAATGAATAAAACTTCACGTAATATTGTAGCCAAAGAATTGTCGATGTTTGCTCATTAAAAAAAAATACCAATAACACAAAATATATGGTTAGTCATAGAAAGGTTGATAGTCTTAGGATATAAGTTTAAACATGTAGTGACATATAGGTATTAAGAGTCTTATTTAACTAGAAAAAATGAAATTCTGGAGGAAATAATGTCGCGATTAAAGGCGGGGAATGCTCATTATTCAGTTAGTTCAAGGCTTCCGTAAAGAAAATTGAAGGTTACAAAAATAGTGTACAAAAATATTTTTCTCCCGAGATGTTCTCGTTTACTTTGAAGGATGAACTGTCCCTTACCCTTTTGGTTAAATTTTGGTCCACTGGAGAATTTAAAAGGCTACACAACGCGGAGTCACAGAGTTCTTTTCCCTCTTTTATAAATGAGGTAGAATCGTGGATGCTTAAATGGACATGCAAAGCTGTAGGATTTGTGAATTAGTATAGGTATTAATATCCAGAGTAATTTACTTTATTATTGAGCATTTTTTATAGTGTTTTAAAACACTCGAAGCCTTAGCAGTGGGAGTATTTTTTTTTTGTTCTGATTTGCCTTGGTTGGGTTCCTTCCTCTCCCTTAAAATCTTCCTGTAGAATATATTTGTCACTCGAATCGAATATTAAGTAAGATTTTCTGTTATTTAAAATACAATTTTAATATTATTTTTATTATATTAAAACTTAAAATTAAAAAAAATAATAATAAAAAAATAAATAACCTTTTGAGTACACTTTGAATAGCTCAAATCATGCTCAGCGCCAGGTTGTTACCCCTATTTTGTTACCCGCTTTATATAAAGTGGGTACTTAGCATCTCTATGCTAAGTGTGCCGCAAGAGGGTCTCCTAATCTCAAGTTCGATCCGCAACTAATTGTTAAATACGCTGTCTCGGTCGGTTCGAACTTCGAATAAGCGACTAGAATAAACAGGGTAAAACCAACAAATTCTAAAAGAGTGACTAAATGCCAAATTAATTTAATTTAAGTAAAATGTCAATGGGTATATTTCAAGAGCGTTATTTTTTCTGATCAAGTTTTTAATTTTATTAGTCGCCAAATCTTTTGCATTATAATAGTTGTTTTTTTTTAGGTTTTTTTTCACTTCGATGTTGTATTAGCCAGTTTAGTAATATATATATTTTTATAATAAAAACAGGTTAAACGTAAGATTGCAATATGATATCAAATAGCTAGTTGGTTTAGATGTCTTCCAAAAACAGTTTATTTAAATAAACTTTAACGAGTCTTTAATTGAAGTAAAATGGCAATGGGGTTGTTTCAAGGGCATTCTTTTTGTAAATGAAGTTTTTTATTTTATTAGTCGTCAAATCGTTTGCATTATAATAGTTTTTATTTATTTTTTTATTTTAATTTATTTATGGATATAGTATTAGCCAGTTTACTAATATATATATAGTTATAATAAAAACAGGTTAAACGGAAGATTGCAATATGATATCAAAAAGCTAGTTGGTTTCTATGTCTTCCAAAAACAGTTTATTTCCATAAACTTTAACGAGTCAACGTTTCGGGGACCTTTCCCATCATCAGGACTCGCTTTACTTTCTATCACATTATATTTTAATATATCAGATAATTTGTCAATAAAACGTTGTCTTGTTAAAGTTTATTGAAATTAACTGTTTTTTGAAGACATAGATACCAACTAATTATTTGATGTATATATTTTTGCTTTAAACAAGCTATCTTAAGAGGTGTAATTGGTAAATAATTATTTGAGTATCCTTGACTTCATTTGTATTTACAATGATGAGGACATTTTATTTTCTAATTAGATGTTGACATGACATATATATATTTTTTTTAAATTATTTAAGTATAGGTTTAAACAATTTATGAAAGTGAAATGACGAAAGGTTGACGTAAGCGCTAAGCGTTAGCCTCATTGGGAAGGTTCTATTTGGGCGAGTTCAAAAAGGTCAGAGCGATGACCCTTTTTTTCACCGTTCCTTTGTTCGATTCTCTCTCTCACATCTCTAGAAATATATTTCGCAATCTATATATCACTATTGCGTTATTTAACTGATCTCTTCGATAAATGTTTATTTTTATTTCGAAAGATTATTGAATCGATTTAAATTAATTTCGGAACGTTTTAATAATATTAATAATAAAAGTTTTCTTATTCTAAAAATTACAAGACCTTTCATTATTTTTTATTTTTATATATCATCACAATTAGGTATTTAGTTTTTTAAATTATTAATTTATAATGCACCTTTAATTCTCATGAATATGCATGTTTCTATGACCATTATCACACATTGGTCTATGATTTTTTTATTTATTGTTGCCTCAGCTGCTGAATGGCCGAGTTTAAACTCGTACAAAAATATGACTCGAAAATCGCGTGTTTCCATGTTCATATTTGGAGGTATACTAAAAAGTGGGTAATTGATTGGGAAGCTAATGTTTATAATACAAAGGTAGAGGATTAGTAACTGTTTACTTCAAATATGTAAACATTCGGAAGAAAACAACAGAGACCTGCAAAATCCTTTATGTATTTTAGAAACTATATAAACGGACATATCATGTGAAACAGCCCGATATGTTCTATAAAAAAAAAAAAAATAAAATAAAAAATAATAATAATTTTACTATGGTCTTATAATTTATCACATTGTTTAACTGTAGAGACAGTTATTGAATACTAATTACATGTAATTATATTCAATTAATAAATGATTTAAAAAAAGATTGACTGATCATTCTGTCAATTTATATTCAAGGAAAATTGGCATTCAGGAATGCAAAGTTCCAAATGCAATACCTCCATTATAGCTTCACCGATTTCAATTATTCTTTTTTTGTTAAGTATGGAATTTAATTTTCAATCGAACAGTATTATTTCATTGGGAAGGACTGACAGATTCTATTCTATTTAATATTCAGATACTATCAGAGACCTCAACTTTTTTTGTTGGGGAAGGGTTATTCATTTTTTTCGTTGGCCTATTACTAAGGTTCAATTTTAAAAATAATAAACCAAAATTTTCTTGTTATTATAAATTCCTATTATTAAATTTTATAAATTGTTATTATTATAAATTCTTATTCTTGCATTGTTGGGCTTTCACTCCTACAATCGTCCCTGAATTTAAGAAAGGCATCCATATTAGACCGAATCGTCTGCAGTTATTACTTCACTCAAAACTTTCGTATTTTAGTTTTATCTGATTACGAGGAGATCACTTGTAGCTGGGTGGTTAGCATAATAGCCTCCTATGCCAAAGGTCACGGGTTCAAATCCTTAGATGGTCCTAGGATTTTTATTGGGAGTAAAAAATCCTTAGTTATGCCGTCTTTCGGAGGGACGATAAAAGGTGTAGCCTATGCAATGTCAGGTACTCGTTAAAGATCCCTATCCTAATAAAACCTGGATAGGCAAAATTTAGGACTCCCAATGTAGCATCGTCCGATTAGCCTTAGTAGCATGAAGTGACGTTAAATGAATAAACAACAAACATCTGATTACGAGAGTATTTTTTGAACTAATAATCTATTGTGGAAGCTTAGACAGTTTGGAACAGCTGTTTCTATGAAAACAATCATGATCTATTAGATAAGACTAATTTATTAGAGAAGTACTATATTTCTAATTTATGTATATTGCGTATTATATTATTTCTGCTGTTGTTCCACCCGGAAGTCCCTTAATTAATCACCTTGAAAAGTTTTTTTAGTAGCAGTTCCTGTTCTAAAAATAATATGATTTACGAACGTCGACGAAATGGTTAGATTTCCTTCTTTTTCTTATTTAAACAGGACCGTGGGCCGTATCGATTTTATTGTTCTTGAAGAACGAAATCAGATCCAGAAGTTCCGGTTTTTATTCGGTATAGGGAAGTTACATTATAATTTTACCGATAGGAGGAAATAGTGTAATAGCTATGCGGAGGGAGAGGAGGGCTAGGGCAGTGAGAATTTATGTGGTCCAAGTGTGGGGCCAATTTCCCTGGCGGGAAGAGATTTAGGGCTGGCAACGACAATATCGATCCGGTCCACCTTTCTATCCTCCTCTTCGGGGGAGATCTGTCTCCAGGAAGTAGGAGCTGCTGGAGGACATCAAGGAGGTAGGCTGTATACCAGTCGGGAGAAACGGTCATTATGATTTTTAATATTATATATATTTTAAATTGATAAATATTGTCCAAAACACTCATTGCTATTTTGATGATACTAGTTGTAACCTATGCTCTTGCAAAATATTTTATTTTGCTATCAGTAAATTAGCTACTCTTCAGCTATTTATGTACAACGGATGTAGTTGGAGTTTAGTTTCAGATCTTAATTTTATTCAATCAAATTTACAATAACATAATAGTATTTAGCGAGAAGCATAATAGCCCTCTGCCCCTAATGTCGTGAGTTCTAACTCGGCAGATGGTCCTTGGATTTTTTAATAATAATAGGCTTGCCGAACCCGAAGGTTCTATGCCGATACCTTCAAATTCTGCTTACACAAACTCGTCCAATGATAACCGCTCAAACCCAAGCCCCTGATCTCAGACATAGCGCAATCCCCCCAGCGACACTTCGGCCTACTAATCGGTAAATTGCACAACCGCTTTTTCGGAATTCGTTCCACACGAAGCCCAGCAACATTACACGATAATTATGCTCACAGGGTGCAAGCCCCGCAATTCAGCGTTGTGCAACTTTCTGAATTTCTCAGTGGCTTCATCCCTTTTAGGACCAAATGTTTTACGTAGTTCCTTATTCTCGAAAACTTGAAGGTGCTGTTCATCCTTCAAAGTAAGCGACCACGTTTTACATCCGTATAAAACCGCCGAGAGAATAATAGTTTTATAAATTCTAATCTTTAAGTTTCGTGATAGAAGCCGCGAGCTAAGTAATTTTGCGACTAAATAATGACACGTATTTCTTGACTTTGATTGCATTTCTTTCTAGATTTTTTTTTTTAATTGAGTAAGATTTCTTAGTTATCTAGTCATTCGGAGGAGACGTATAATGGCGGTCCAGAGTTTGTGAGATGTTAGATGCTCGTATGTGTATTAAACCTGTATAGGCAAAATTTATTGGACTCACTGTTGCATTGTCTGATTAGCCAAAGAAGCTAGAAAGAAACATAAACCAACATTTACCTCATTATATTAAGAGTTTTATGAAAGCAGAGAAAAGAACACCGAGTCAAAAAAAAAAACAAAAAAAAAAACACCTTTACAACATAGTATAATGACATTTACAACTTATATATATATATATAATATATATATATATATATATATATATATATATATACACTTTTTTTTTATCATTACATTTATATAAGATTTGGCGCTGCTTTATATTCATTCGAAATTAATTTTAAATAAAGTTATTTATTTTTTTCCCCATATTGTCTTAACAAATCTGAGAAATTTTAGCTTAAATGATATTTAATCCTCCTTAGGATCAAGTTAATTTTTTTTTTTTTTTAATTGTTCATCGTCTTCATTGAAAATGTTATTAATTATATTTATATACTTTTATAACATCTTATTTCAATTTTAAGAAAATTGGTAATAACAAATTTATTTAGTAACTATAATTTATATTGATTTCAGATGAATATGGTGCGTTCATTTTCAGCGCTTTAAGCTTCTGGAAATGTTAATAAGTTTATTTAGATATATATATTTACAAATAAAACTTAATACCAATAAAAGTATATATTTTTTTAAATTTAGAAATCTATATGGTTAAATTTGGATTGGATTTTCCAATCCAACGGACATTCCAATCTATTTGGGAATTTCATCTGAAAGGAAACTTGACTCTGCAAATAAAAGCCCCCCAGTCCCCATAGAGGTAACTAATTATATACGACAAACAACTTGAGCAGAGCTAATTTTAGCAGATATATAAAATACTTTAACATAATATCACTATTACTTTAACATAGTAATAGGCGGGATAGCAGAGGCGAAGGCTGCGGGTAGTAGACTGGGTCAGGGCCAGCGCGAGAGCTTAACTGATACTAAAACTCGATTCGCCCCAGTCTGCTCCACATAAATCGATATTTTCGCTTCTAATCGAGATATTTATTGTCATTAATGCTAATATGTGATTACCAATTGGTTCATGCGTTTATTATTTAACCTCTGATGATATATTCAGATATTTTAAAGAATATTTAACTTATAATCATTATCTGATCTTTTTGAATGATTTATTAGTTCGTTTATATTTTATTATATAGCCTTATTCACTTTATACTTCCTCTCATGAGATTTTTTATTATTATGAATAAGAGTGATGAATTTAATTTAATTATTTATTAAATTTCAATTGATAGATTTAATTAGGACATTAAATAACGTTTTACAATCAAGCTTATCTATATCTATATATACAAAAATCTCGTTTCACAATGTTTGTTCGGGATAAACTCTGAAATTACTGAACCGACTTTGATCAAACTTCGTAAGTATCCGTTATTTGGTCCAACTTAAATGATAGGATAGTTTTTATTACTGTTCTAAATGGTTGAAAAATATATTTTTGTAAAAAGTAAAACAAAATTTGTTTAACTATGGCAACAGTGGTTCTCAGTAAAACCTTCCCATATCTTCACATATGTGATTATTAATTAAAAGTATTAGTGTGCGTTGGTTGTTTCTATGTGTTCTTATTTATAAAATATACATTCACTTTATAGTTTCCAGTTATAATAAAATACATATTACTATACGTTCCCAGAAAAATTATAAGTACTTTTTTGAATGGCTTGCTATGAGTCATGACTTGCAATGAGTTATGAGTTGCAAAGGTTATGTTTAAAAGATAAAACGATGTTATTGAATAATTTGGATGTGGCTACTTGGTACTGCTATGTAATTGTAACATTGAGTAAATAAAATTGATATCTGACATGAAATAATAATCTTTTATTTATCATAAACAGAGTAGTTCATTGCTATTCACCTGTATTTCTTTCATATAACCTCATTCAACATAGTCACTATCAACATCTTTCGTAATTTGTAGCAATTTTATTTTAAATTATTTTATTTATCAAATTGAATTCACCAAACCGCAAACAAAGATAAAGATTTGTAGTTTTTGTTCTATTTTCAATGTTTCTCGATATTTATAGTTATATTAGAATTATTATAGTTATAGGTTAAGTTGTTTTTAAATAACTTTCCTCATCAACCATAATTCTAACTTTAGTCTAATAAGTTGCCATTTAATTCTGTTAAATATACAATAGCGATCCAGTTGAAGGAGACATACCCAAAATACCCGATATATTTTAGCTGTAACGTAATCGTGGTATATCGTCACGTTTGCAACATAAATGTGATTGGTATTGATACAACGAGTGGGAATATTTTCACTTGAAAACAACTTTGATATAATATAAAAATATAATTGTTAAAAATATAATATTTATATTTCTTGAAAATTTATACGTCTTATAATAATAGATTAGTTATTGACCGTTTTGACTATATGGTTAAGAAGTTGGTTAAGGGTTAAGCCACCAAGAAAACACTCCAGTAAGAAAAAATAAAATAAGTTTGTTTTATTGGTAGTTTTTTTGTGACCACATCCCCAAAACAACTGCTCCATCATATTTGTTTTATAGTTACTACTTTTAAACGCATTTATGCAAATTTAAAAAAAGACAAAATAAAATATTCGCGTGCAAAGCCGCGGGTTACAGCTAGTTCTTTTATATTTTATTAAATAATTTTTCTATAATCTTCTTTATTAATTCATTAAGTAGTTATTTCATAGTCAATCTTGACACCCCAACCTTTGTTATCTTATTTAAATCGATTATTCCCCCTTATCGTACTTCTTGGGGTTGCACCCAGTGGACTAGGGTGGGAGGGACAGGTACTGACTGATAGGAGGGGGGAAGTAGTCGATGTGTGACGGACATCGAAGTTAAATTATCGATTACACGTCTGAAGAGTGGCTCAGATACTAATAAGATATTTACGCTGAATTTCTCTTAGAATTGAATGAACTTAAAGGGCATCCGAGGTACACGGTGGTAGTAATTGGAAAATCAGTGTTGACAGTGGATGTTAACTTGCTATTGTGATGGTACTCCATATCAACCTATTTTTGATTAAACTTTATTTTATTTTTTATTTTTATAACTTATATGATACAATAATCACAGTTAAAAATAATATTTAATGTATTTGATATCCTTAAACTTGTACCTCTACAATTCATGGAATGGCTCGATTTCAGCACATATGGAGATCCGTACTATTTCACGGCCAATGGCCTTGCAAGGAGGTGATCAGGCCTAAGTCATGCTCGGCCCCCAATTTCTAACTTTATAGAGGCTAGGTGTGCCCCAGGAGGGTCTCCATACCCTAGGGTCGCTCCAGGGCTAAAATAACAGAATAAATAATTCTGCCACATATATCTGATATATCTAGATTTAAAAAAATGCCCGTACCAGGTATCACACCTTCCATGAAAAACTCCACTCCCACTCAAATCCATTAGTTTCAATCCTTGCTTCCTCTTCCATTCCTGATAATCCTCCGAGGCGTCTGAAAAGAAGATGGCCTCGAGACCTTCTTGTTTAGACTCACTACCAAAGAGTGCTGCCAATGGGCAGTTTCTCTTCATGTTCATTCCATGTGTTATAACATTACAGCATATTTACTTGATGTATTTTTTGTACAGTTGTAAATTTCAATAAAAAAAAATATATATATATAAACAATAAAAAAGTATATATATATTTATTAAACATTTTGTTTTGGTATAACTTTACAAGAGAGATGAGGCCACTGGGAAGTTTAGAAGGTTGCACAACGCGGAATTGCGGAACTTGTATACTGTGAATATAATTGAGCTGATTGCATCGCGGAGACTCAAATGGACGAGTAAAGTTGTTGGGCTCGATGACGAGCGGATTCCGAGAAAGTTGGTATTTACTGATCCGACTGGTAGGCGTCCGAAAGGTAGGCCGAAGCGTAGATGGGAGGATCGCGTTAAGACTGATCTCGGGGGTTTGGGCTTGAATGGTGAACACTGGACGAGTCTGTGTAGGCGGAATTTGGTGGTATCGGCATCGAACCTTCGGGTTCGCTAAGCCTATTATTATTATTATTTGCTTTTATTAAAAATAATCAATCCTTTTCCCTCTTCTGTCATTATCTTAAGAATACTGTCAGAATCGTGAACTGTCGTGTCTACCTTTTGTTTTTTAACCAAACCGAACCACATAACTTTCAAAAGAAGTCAATTCTTTGAAAATTCGCATTAAAACTAATGAGTTTTTGCTATATATCTGTTGTTTTTTTAACGATTGGGCAGATAACCAATCTAAAATTACTTCAGTAAAGAAGTAAGCTTCTAAGCGCTAAAAGTTATAAATCAATGTTTGGAGTTTGAAAAATAATGATTACACTTTTACAGCTGATGTCAAGACAAAAACCATCATCATTTATTTAATTATTTTTTAGAAATGAAGTAGAATATATATATATTCAAGTAATTATTGAATGATTATTATTGGTCATTAATTAATTATTGCCTCAAAATTTGGTTTACATTTCGTGTTGCATCTTTTGCATAGTGCAGCTATTTGATTTATACTTTGAGGTGTTTCTGTAATTTTCTACTACGTTTAGTTTTTAAACTGCAATTAAAAAAAAAAGTAATAATTAAAAGGAGAAAAGTAGATCGAGTAAATAATCGAGGTTTAAAAAATGAAGAGATAATTAACACGTCATTTGTCATTCCACTATAATTACTGAGCGAATGTGAAAAGTTATACGTATACTGGAATTTTTTTCTCATTCCACTTCGTCATAGACACAAGCTTTATCATGTTGAGTTTTTATTCATCATATTACTAACAGTATAGAACAATAAAGAAAACAATGCCTTATATTTATTGCGACTTAAAAATTTGATTACGTCAGATCTATGGTAGCAGATCTATAGATTTTCATGTTTAGCCTATTATGAGAATAATTTTAGACCGCATGATTAAATATTTTACGTTAGTTCAAGTTTTTTATCATAGTTCAGGGTTTACAAGAAAATATTTAATGACCCTTATACACATTCATATTTCTCTCATGCGGATGACACTTGTGTGTTATCAGTCAATAACGATCCAACTGGTGCCTCTCAAACTATCCAATCCCACATCAGAGACCTTGAGGTATGGTGTCAGAATTGGCGAATTAAAATAAATTTCAACAAATCCCACCAAATAACCTTTACCCTTCGTCGTAAACCTATGACATCCTGCCCTACAGTATCCTTTAATAAGATTCCGCTTGTTCCGGTTGAACAGATCCGCTACCTAGGACTTCTACTTGACAAACGTCTAAAATGGAATCCCCACACTAGACTGAAACGACAAGAAACTGCTCGTCGCTTTCGGTTACTTCAACACTTACTAGACAAACGGTCAAAGCTTCCTCTTAACTACAAAAGACTCATCGACATGAACATCATAAGACCTATCTGGACTTATGGAGTAGAGCTATGGGGGTCTACTAAACCATCGAATTCCTCTCGTATCCAATCCTTACAATCCAAAATCCTTCGTAAAATCCCCAATGCTCCATATTTTGTCACGAATAAACGTATCCATAAAGAC
Source organism: Piezodorus guildinii (assembly GCA_023052935.1). NCBI lineage: Eukaryota > Metazoa > Arthropoda > Insecta > Hemiptera > Pentatomidae > Piezodorus > Piezodorus guildinii. Next base: position 38,618,541 of record CM041294.1, read on the forward strand.
CTTAATGTTCCATATGTTACTGATTTAGCCGGAACCAGGTATCATTCATTCCATGAAAAACTCCATTCCCACTCTTATCCACTGGTTTCCATTCTGTCTTCCTCCTCAATTCCTGATAAACCTCCGAGGCGTCTGAAAAGAAGATGGCCCCGAGACCTTCTAGTTTAGGATATATTTAGAGTGCTGCCAATGGGTTGTGTCTCTACATGTATTTCATGTCAATTTACCATATGCCCATCACATTTAATAGATGTCTTTTGTATACAGTTGTAAATATCAATAAATATGTTTAAAATGAGAAAAAAAAAATTGTTGTCTCAACTGAATGAAATATATAGTGATATTGAATGGTTTCTGCTCCATCCCCCCATTCCAAGATCGATAGAGCAGTTAGTGGATCCCTCGCCGACAGTAACGAAAGGAAAAAAAGAAAAAAAAAAAAGAGAGAGAGACTGTATATGGAAGGGTGAGGGAAGGGTGGGTTGCGTCATCTAATTGTTTGCCAGCGGAAAGCGAAAACCTGTTATCCACCAAATATCGATTCTCCACTTGCTTCCAGCGGTCCAGTGTTCGGAACGTTTCAGCCATTTGATCAAGGTACTGACTGTTCCATGTCCGATGGGTGTTGCTCCATATGATTACCTCCATTATTCAGCTTACCTTCATCCATATGCCCTTAAGTTCGTTTTACTTATCACCAGGGACCGGATTTTCGTATGGTAACGAAAAACTTGAAATCCGAAATAAAAAGATTTGTAAAAATCAAAAAAGAGTAATATTCATCTTAAAAAGACAAGAAAAATAGCTTTTTGCTTCATTTATAAAACGAAAATGACAAATAATTTATGTTTGAAGTATTATATCTTTATAAAAACCATTAAAAAAATTGCTGGATATGCCACTTGTAACTCAGACAAAATCAGGGTAATTTTAATTAAAAAGCAAATTACAATGAACTTAAATCTAAATAAAAGTGGAGCTCGACCTTGAAAGTATAACTGATATAACAATATCTACCTTAAGGCTGACATTGACATTAAACATTGAAAAATATAAAAATAATATGAATGAAACTTCAATTAAATTTTATTGCCGCACAGAAAGGACCCAATAACCGATGCAAACCATCTAATATAGCAATCGATGAATTTAATAATGTTTATGAGAAATATGAATATTGAAATATGTATGTTTATCTTTTATATTACTTATGTAAGACGAGTAAATAAGTTAAAAAATTACATTTAATGTTAATAAATTCATTGAATGAAAAAATGAAAAACACAGAATATTAAATTGCGATATATTATTAATTAGTTGATAAATCAGACAGTTGTTCGGATTTGAAGCTGACGCACGCAAAAAATAGAATGTTGAAAAACATGGTAATCCGGTATCTAATTATCAAAAATTTAAACATTCATCTTTTCTCTGTTTTCATAATTATTGAAACATGCCTGATGATGTTGATTTGTATGTGTGTGTGTGTGTCTTGAAAATCAGTAAAAATGAAGTTCGAAAGGAAATGAAGTCGATATCACAGGCTTGAATGCATGTTGTATTTATTTGGAAACTTATTTAGTAAATGGCTTTCTTAAAGGAATTAGGATTTTTGAAATTACTGACCCAATATCCTTCATTTTATCTTATAATTTTTTACGACTGTAAAACGTGGTCGTTAACATTAAATGAAGTACTACGTCCTAAGGTTATTCATTGAATTTTTGATCTGAAGACTACAGGAGAATTAAAATAGTAATCGATGCGGAATTCCGGAGTTTGTAATTCGACACTATAATGAGATATCATCGTGACTGTTAAATTGGGTTGTTAAGTTTTTAAGTGACGATCGAATTTCTAAAAAGTTAAAATTGACTTGTAGAGTGTGCAAGTCGTATGTGGGAAGATTCCATTGAAACTGCTTCTAGGCATTCTGGTTTGGTTCATTGTAGATATGTAATTCCTTGTACTTACGAATGGAAGTGTAAAGTGACCGCACTGGAAGAGTTTGAGTTCACCATTGAATTCACCTTTAACAAGCAGAGACAATGAGAAGGTAACCTCGAGTACGCAAATCAACATGTCAGGATTAAATTAACATTTCCTTAGCTGTCTAAACGCAAATTTGAGGATTATCACTGTACAGTTATAATTGAAGATATTTGCAATTTAAAATTTAAATGCTATTCTCAACTAGAAATAATAATAGGACATACTACGACTCTGTCTAGCCGCGTGGGTTCCACAGGACTCAATTGGATCGTCCACTTATTGCACAAGTGGGACGTCCGTACAATTGAATTATTATATGTCTGGTTTTAAATTTATAATTTGTACGGCAATGATTAAAAATTGCAATTGAATATTTTGAATAAACACACACTATTAATATTAAAGAAGCTTTAATAAATTAAAATTATTTAAAGTTTAATATAACCTCTTCTTTTTTCTTTTAAATATATTGGTGTTCACAACTATATAATAAAATACATTTAGTAAAAGTGATACAAGATTACAATGTCATGAATCCCTTGTAGGGGTACTACCCATTGGCAGCTCCTCAAAGACTATGTTAAACTAGAAGGTTTCGGGGCCATCTTCTTTTTAGACGCCTCGGAGGATTATCGGGGATTGTAAAGGAAGCAAGGATTGAAACTAGAGGGTTAGAGTGGAAATGAAGTTTGTCATGAAAGGAGTGGTACTTAGTTCGCTCCAAGTCAGCAACACAGAGAACATTAAGGTCTTTATGGATGAGTTCATTTGTAACAAAATAAGGAGGATTGAGGGTTTTTCGAAGGATTTTTATTGTAAGAATTGGAGACGAGAAGAATTTGATGGTTTAGTAGAGCCCCTATTTAAGATTAAATTCAAATCGAGAATTTTGTATTTCAAAGCATTATTTATTATTTCATTATGATTATAATTTTTTTTTATATACGATTTCATAGTGTGTCCTTAAGTTTCATATGCGATTTATTTACTCGGAGAAGATACTCGTATAGAGTAACCTTGATTGAAGTCAAACTTTGTTGATATAATCAAATAAATTAGTTGTGTTTCAGCATATCGATGATTGTTAGAACTAGTTGTAATTAGTTAGTCCTTGATTATTAGTTATTGTTCGCGATCTCCATGAATTATTAAATGTTCAATTCATATAATTATCAAAATGTTTTTGGTGATTGTTAAATGATCGAACATTTAATTATTAATGTAAAAAACGGTAATGATTATATGATTTGTTTAGACCTTAACTTTAAGGTGCGCTTGAGTTTACTTCAAATATTAAAAAATATATAACCTAAAAAAATCACACTTATTAAAAAAATATACTAAATATTTACTTGGACTCTGTAAATAACTATTCCTTACAATCTTAGATATGCCATACTTATCTACGATTTATAGTCTTCTCGATAAATTATATCAATGGAGATCTATTGTAGTAACAGTTGGTTGTGTTGAAGATCAGTCGGTGCATTACAGTTGGAAACCTGTTCTGGCTGTTCTTATCTAGGTCTCGGCCAGCAAGATATCCAATCATCTACGGATCTCATAGATACCTTGTAGATATTAATCTAGTACCTGGAAAATAATCCATAGGTAAGGAAGACCTCCAAGAGGTTTTAAATAAACCGATAAACTGATTTGCCATAACTACTGTAGCAACACGTGTTTAACGAACCAATCGAATCTATCTAAGCGTGAGTGAATCCTGTGTACTTCTTTATCTATAGCTGGAGATGCTTAGATATTTGCCTAATCCTTGCGAATGATACGTATAAGGGGTACTTTGTCTGGTCTTATGGTGTTGGATACTTGCATTTATAGTCATTTTCGTTGATTTATTATTTTCAATTATGAATATTTATAATCGAACAAGAAAAAAATCCTCAAATCTGAGTCTTACGTTTTCGTAGAACCTGAATGTCTATAAAAAAATCGTCTGTCTGCAGTATGCATATCTCAGTTGTTGAGAAGAAAAAAATTGAAATTTTAACTATATATACTTCCACAACTCGGTTATTTTTGAAATAGAGAAAAATATGTACTGAGTTTTAGAATCAGTGATATTTTACTTCTTAACATTTTTCTCGTTGGCCCCTCAAAAGTTGGGATCTTACCTTTCAAGACCAAATAAAAAATCCATCCGTTCACTCGTGATGCGATGACCAAGAAGGGATTACTATATTATAGAGAAAATAGTAGATTACCTAAGAAATCAAAAAAAATTATCTAGACCTTCTCTGACTAATAAAACAAATAAAAAAAAAATTGAGAATCAAATTCGTCCCAATGATCAGCTTCACGCGTGATGCGACGACTGTGGAAAGGATTCATGTAGTATATAGAGAGTGATTATATTACCTTTAATATTAAAAAAAAATAATCTACCAAAGTAACTTTTTTCTTTCATAAGATCCTTCTCCTGGTCACATAAAACATTACAATAAAAGAATTAGAGAAATCCGTCAAGCCCATTGCGATGACCTAGAGAAAAGGCGATTCATTTATATATACTATATATATATATATAAGATCGCCTGCTTAGCTATATGAATTGTAATACCAAAAGGATGTCTTAAAGAAAGCAGTTCTATGGGAGGTGAATGAACATGTTTATAAATACGTTTTAAACTTAAGGAAGATGTTTCGAATAATTACCTGATGCATTAGTTTGATGAAGGTGCATTTGCAGTTTGATATGCAAGGAGATACCCCGCCGTGCGAATTACGCCACGATACTTTCTACTTTCGCCCCGGAGAGAAGAAAAAAACTTTCCCTAAATGTGGGACAGTCGGTCAGAAGGATCCCAGGGATTGAATAACGTGTCGGACCGGTTGGGGAAGGCCAGGAATTTTTTGCTCCGCGGCTGGTCGCTCCGATCTTCCAGGTCCATCTCAGCTTACTGGAATACTGGAGGGACGTGCTCGGTTCCGAGCAGGTGACTTACAGGATCTGCTTCAATGGCGAATCGTTAGTTTTTTGTAGGATTTTTTCACCTCGCCTTTTCAAAGGATTTCCTTTGCCCGACAGGCAAGCTTGGAAAAATGTTTTTCATGTCCCTTTGAAAGAACACTTTAGGAAAAAAAAAGGATTAGTTTTTTCAATCTCTGTATCACATTTTTTCTATACTTCAGAGAGAAAGAGTTTATTGAGCGGGGCTGGTGGGATACACACCATATACTTTGAACATGGACATTTCAGTTGTATAACTCATGTCCTTATTTACACGTTAATTGAACTGATTGATGAATTCAGAATCATGATCTCCTTAGTTTGTTTGTTTGTTTTGGTTTTAAGACGTTAAGTCCTAAGGTCATCAACGCCTAGCTACTATATGTATATTTAACCTTTATGAGAAGGAACTATCAGGTAATAAATAATTGGAGAAAAAAGAAAACTATAATGTAAACAATAATTTAAAATAAATTAATTAAAAACTGACAAGGAATGTATAACTTTATATTTAATTAATATTATAGTCTTTATAATTTAGATAACAATGATTGCTCCTTTAGAAAATCAAAAACTAATTTAATAGATTCCTATCTATCAGCTAATACTGTTGAAATATTTGGGTTTAGCCCAATTTTATTCAGGTGTAATGAAGAATATGGGCCTTTTTGAAAAATATGCCGGATGGTGAGGGTTCCATCACAATGCTGGCACCGGGGCACCGGCTGCCTGGCAAAAAATACGAGTGCGTTAGCCGCGAATGTTCTATCCTTAGCCGGGTCAGTGCGACCTCCTCCCTGTGGCTGCTACTGCTAGATGTGGACCAGGGTTTCACTGTTTTTTTATTGTTTATACAATACTATGTTGAGCTGCAAAATCACCTAAGTGGTAACATTCTATTTAGAATCTCAAGAAAAATCAATTAGTTATATTGATTTAATTTAATTGATTCATTTAACGTAGCTTTCGTGCCAATCGGACGAAGCTACTGTGGTAGTCATAAATTTAGAAATGTAGTTATTTTCTAAAGGTACTAATTACGCATTTAGTGTCAATCCAAATCATATTAAAACGTATCATTTCATAACCTTAATCATTTCATAGTAAAAAAAAAAAAAAAAATCTATTCAGTTCTAGATTTTAACGCTAAAAGAATCAAATGAGTTGGTTTAATAATTTAGTTATAAGTTAGTTTCGCGTAAAATTTCCTGTAAAATTTCCTAGAATGGATATAATACCTTTTGGAAATCAAAGTCTCAATTGTGCCATATCTAGGTTTAATTAGAAAAGATATATTTAAAATTACATAGAGTATCTTTTATTTATTTATTTAGGTCTCCCTGCCTTGCCATATGGCAATACGGGCGTCGGTAGCCATGAGTGAGATGCTACCAGTAGTAATCTTGAGTTTTTTTTTTTTATTCTCTTCCCAGCTTTTTAATCTGGTCTCTCCTCGATGACTATCCCTTCAGCTCCTGCTTCTTCTCTCGGAGGTGGTCTTCCTTGATCTTGTCCAGTTCCACCTACGTTAAAAGCTGCTAGGCCTACTAATGTTTTCCACCCTTGAATAAATGATATAAATTGTTTATAATTTTGTTCGGACACCAGCTGAGGGAAATCGCTCACCGAGAGGACCCAGAGGCCACATTCCCTCAATAGTTTGGCCCTTAGTGCCTCAAACGCGGAACATTCCACAATGATGTGCTCAGCAGTCTCCGGGACTCCACAACGGGGGCACAGGGGATCTACGTCTTTTCCGAAACTGTGCAGCTTACTTCGGAAAGCCCCGTGCCCAGTGATACATAGAGTATCTAACATTTCTTAAAAAAAAAGTCCATCTGCCGGGTTTGTACCTCCGACCTTGGCCATATAAGCCTTAATACTGCACCACAAGCGTCCCTCCCTCGTAGATTGATAGTTATTTTATTTTATTTTTTGGTCGATCTTACTTTTTTTATTTATTTCTGATTTATTTATTTTAACCAAAATTCGACGTTTCGGCTCAAGCTTGTGAGCGAGCCATCATCAGGCAAAATTATAATATTTAGAAAAAAAATACTGACTCCTGATTATTCCACTTATAAACTACTATAACAGTCGACTATACGTCCTCAATAAAATCTATCAAAGTAAGGCTTACTTTAACGGACTTCATGGCGTTATATGGTAAATAATACACCTCTTGTACACGGCTGTTATTTTCTCTCTGGCTCTGACAAGGTTTGTATTAGTTTAAACAACCGAATAATCAGTCGAAATTATAGAGATAAAATTTAAAAAACCTATATTATTATAAAAATTCTTATCTTATTATTAATTTGTTTATGTTTTTTATTTAGTTATTATATTTTATTTATTTAAGTTCTGTAAAACGAATATTGTCCGTAGTAAACATCCACTATAATATTTCATTTAATTTGCACTGCGGCCTAAAATATATTTTAATGAGTTATCGAGAAATGAAAACTGTCGACGATAAATAAATCTTTAGGCGTATATAACAGTCGTCAAGAACAACTCTAATGAATCCTGGGTTTGTATACGTTGCGATTTGAATTACTATAAAATAAATTATTACTGTCTTTAACTTATATAATATAAATTGAACTATATATACCTTAAATTTACATTAATCCTTTTGGTTTTTATTGAGTCATTAAATTTATATTTAATTTCAATGATTAAGACATTAATTGTTCTATTTCTTTGCAGGTGATGCAACAAAGCTTCCAGAATGCGGACTTTTACTATCAGTTCTGTAAGTAGGACTTCAGGACTCTTATTTAGCTGTGAGTAGACAACTTTTCCTTATTTATATATATATTATTTATTTCAGACAATTATAATTACTGTAATTAAATTTGATGCTTTTTACCGTCAATGTGCCAATATTCGCCTGCAATGATATTATTTTAAATTAATCTCAATACATTTAAATAAATTTCTACATGAGTTATTATTTTTAAATTTAATATGCACATATAAACATTTATATATATACGTATTTATGATATAATGACTAGGATAAAACGTATTAATTAGTAGAGAGAGGTAATACAGATATGATAAGAGAGAGAGAGAGCGAGAGAGAACAATAGGACCGACGACGCAATCTGTTAATATTGCCTCCGCTTCACTGGAAAATGGATGCCTCAATTTAGAACAAACCGTTTATTTTACTGACACAATATTACAATATATTCAATTACAAATAGCTTATTGAATATTTGATCTGGATATTCAGGGATATTATATTTTGTTATTACATATATTTATAGGATGACATGATTTGGGTGGCGGTCGTTAAAAATTATAAAATGGTAAAAAAAAAAAAAAAAAATTATTAACTTATCATTTGGCTGATAAATAGTTTTATTATTTTCATATTTTTTTTTAACCACTACCCAAACATCACATCCGATATATTTAACATACAGTCAATACTTCAATCTTTATATGTACTTATATATTTAGTAAACTCATTTCTTAATTAAAAAAATGGTTCAGATTTATTTCTGAAGGTCTGTCTTGTTATGAAACTGCACTGTTTAGCTACATATAATTAATTAATAATTGTGTTCATATTATATATATATATATTATATATATGTAATATATATATGTGTGTGTGTGTGTGTGTGTGTTATTTTGGATTATTTTTAATTTACAATAGCAATTAATAAATACAAGTTAACGTAAAATATGAATAGACGACATGAAAATGACTTATAAAAATCTACCCATTGTTTGCTCTTCAATTATTATTTTTAATTAGTAGATCGCGATAGTGGTCATCCATCATCTGTTTAATTGCCTTGTAGGTTTATCAGGAATATATAGATAATAGGTATTTTGTAAAATCAAAATTGTACTTCTTAAGTAATCTATTAGAAATTAACTCCAAAAATCTTCTACGTTTGCGTTTTAATTTTATATTCATCATAAATTAAAAATGGTTTAAATATAGCAATAAAAATTACTCGTTAATATATGTTTCACATTTATTTTTTGTTAAGAAAATTTATTTTCCTCAATCTAGATATTATCAATATAAGGAATGTGTTGTTATTTTAACGCTGTCATTGGATCGTATCTACCATTAGGAATATTTTTCCAGACTAGTACAAGTACAATTATGTTTTGTATTAATTATCTTATTAGATAATGAAGTATCTAGTTAGCATTTGTAAGACAGGATATTTCCACAATGCCGATTCTATGGGAAATTTTTCAAATACTATTCTACAATTTGTGTTTTTCTATGATAATTATGGATTAGACGGTATGATATTGTCAAGTGTAGTCAAAACGAATTTAACTACAAATAATCTGTGGATAACCAACCAATCTGTATAAATTAAGCATTAATGACTTGATTTTTATGTCATAAAGTCATGTTCATTTATATATATATATATATATATATATATATATATATATATATATATATATATATATTTTTTTTTTTTTTTTTTTTCCATTTAACAAGTATATGCATTATTATTATTTTTCACTTAGCATTATATTTTTTTTTCAATTATATGAGAACTTTTTATTGGATTATGTTAGAAATCATTTTAGAACTAAAAGTAAATATTATAATTAAATGTTATCCTTGCAATAAAGGCTTTATTCATTCATTCATTCATATATATATATATATATATATATATATATATATAAGAAAACTGGTGGAGTATATACTGGTAGTATTGACTGAAGGGAGACGACCCCCCAAGATATAGTAGACTGGCGGGACCCTGACAAAAAATAGCCCCCGATGACGTCATTAGGGAGCACCTGTTAGTGTCTCGTGTCTTAAAATTCTTCTCTGGTGCCTTACCGTCTCTTAGTTAGCTTGGCTTCTTCTTTTTTTATTACAGGTAATTAATACCCTCATATATATTTACATAAATTATAATTAACAATTATAGTCTTAACATATATTATTATAGCATTGATAAACGATATAAATATAACACCGAATTAAAATAAATACTCATGTGGACTTTATATCTGCTGTGGCAGATTATGAGAAATAGTTGATAAGATAGGAAATTATATCTAAAAAAAAAATTAAATCTATTTTTAGAGACAAAACTCTTTTAGTGGGTATAATATTGAATTATTTGTTAGAATAATCTAGTGATCATTCATTGGGTGGTTACCGAAATAGTTGGCTCGAGCTAAACAAAGGTTTAAAAGAATACATCTTATATATTGTATGTTGTTGAAACGACGAACATTTTAGTAGGAAGGTAGTTTATGTAATGTGCCTAGAATTTGCAATATGTGAACAAAAAAAATTAGATTAGAAAAAAAAACAGAAGTTCAAAAATAAAATCAAGGTTAATAGGTTTAAAAAAAATATTTAACAAAAAAAATTGTAATGTCAAAATTTAAAATGTAGGTTAATAAGCTCAGTTAAATAAAAAAAAAAAAAAATTAGATAAAAATTCTGGGTTTGTTTTTTTATTTAACGTCACTTTATACTACTATGGCTAATCGCACAATGCTGCTGTGGGAGTCCTAAATTTTGCCTATCCAGGTTTTATTAGGATAGGGACCATTAACGAGTACCTGACATCGCACAGGCTCAGGACCACCTTTTAACGTCCCCTTCGAAGGTCGGCATAACTAAGGATTTTTTACTCCCATTAAAAAAGGACTACTAGGACTAGGACCACCTGCGGGCTTGAACCCGTAACCTTTGGCATAGGAGGCTGTTATGCTAGCCACCCAGCTACAAGTGACCCCTAGAAATTCTGGGTTAATGAAAGGAGCATCTAATTTTTAGTAATTTTGAAATCCACTTCATTGTCATAATTTATTCTTTTATCTTGGAAATACTGAGTAATTTTAAAATTTCGATTATTTCAAGTTTTCTATCTGATTATGAGTGAAAAAAATCGCCATTTGCGTATAGAAAGATAAGAAAGCGTAGTGTTTGTCGTACGTCAAGGGCACGTATTGCGTTGTTCATTGAGCGAAGGATATTGGACATAGCTTATTGAGCGCTGCCTTCTCGATATTGACCCAGAGAGTGTGATCGGGACCTCTCGCTCTCCATTCCCGCCGGCGGGAACACAATTAGCGGGAGATAAATTCTCGTGTCGTCAATGTTTTATTTTTATTTTATTTGTCCCGTGCTGATATCGTCAGTCGGCCCACGGTGGTGGCTGGGAACGTTTAGCGAGAGATGTGCGTTGAATGGAAACTGAATTTTGGAGTGTATTAAACTATTATGTGTGTGTTGTTGGAAGTGTGTAGTTTCGGAAGGATTCAAGCCTTTGGATTACAACATGTGGATAGATTGTTAATGAACCACACGTGACTATCGTATCTGGTGAGTTTATTCAGAATTAGATATATTGTGCGTTCACACTGATATCAAGCGTACAAATCTTTAAATTATATATTTTTTTTTATTTCAACAACAATTTTTTATTGAGTAAAATTACAATCTGTCCAATTTGGACATCAATAGTAGTGGTGAAAGATATCATACATACTACATTCATACAATATTTACACAGCATAAATAAAATAGATACACAATAATGAATCAATACAATAAAGTCAAGAAATCACTTATACCTTTAAATTCAATATTAACTTTTATAAATACTAAATAATTATTAATAAAAAAAGTAGTTAAAAATCTGGTGCGCGCAACACACGGTTTTCACCTACCTCCGTTGTTAAAATAAATTAAAGAATTTTTAAAGACATTTAGATTTATTATTTTTATCATATTACATTTATATAAAAAAAAAAATTTCTCTTTTCTCCTTAAGTTGGATATCGCATTCGTTCAAATTATATATTTATCCGTTTTTTATCAGTGCTTAAAATATTATATTGTTATTTTAACAGAATCTACAAAATTAGAGATACTCTAGAGGAAGACAATTTAAAATATCGGCATTTAAGCCCTGTCATACTATTTTAATCAGGGTGAAACTTACATGATATTAAAGCCCATTAAATTTTACATCGATGTAAGGAGTTTAATCAAAATCGTTGGAACCGTTTTAGAGAAAATTGAAAAAAGGTGCAAAATACATAGTATAAAGTGGCTCTTCTGGTAAGCTCATTTTGATGAAAAAGGTTTTGTAACGTCTCGGGCGTATATTTGTCTTAAATGTGAAATTTCAGTTTCATAGGACTTTTCGTTTTCGCGTGTGTAATATTTATCACAAGCCCAGGCTTCAAAAATATTTTTTCATTTAGGTAATTTAAAATAATTATCTGATGACATCTAGCGGACAACATAGTCATTGTCTGAGGACGATGTGTCGGAAACTACTGAACTACAAAAATACTCTGGTCAGGTTGTCTAAGATTCCGTTGATTCTGATTGGCATGATGGAAATTATAATAATGTTAAAGTAAGATTTTTTTTTTTTTATTTATTGTGAAATATTACAATTTGTTACATAATGAACAGTAGTAATCGTGATGTGATACACATTCATACAATATATACAGAAAATAATGATAAAGTCAAATTACATAAAATCGGAATTAAATAAATTCAAATATATACAAAAAAATAACAAATAATAAAAAAACAAAAAAAAAACAACAAATAATAAAAAAACAAACAAATCAAAACAACAACCTTTAGTAGAGACAAATACAAGTTGGGAAATAAATAAAAACCACGAGTTTCTACAGTTATTTTCTGTATAAAATTGATGGGTTTAGCACAATAGCATGCTATAGCAAACGTAGTGAGTACCCCTAATATATACAATCTGCTAAAGGGACCCTAGACTCGGCTACTCCCTCCACAAGTGGGGGGAGAAGCCGAATCCAAGAGATCCCAGCGCCTCTCACTCAGCGCATCACTGGTGTAAGCCAGTGGAGGAAAGTAAGATTTATGTTACTTTTATTGACTTATGGTCAAAATTCAATTAAAAAACTCTCATATATAAATCTCTTTAAATAATATTTAACGATTTCCTGTCTAAGAAATAGAAAGTTCTGTAGTTGGTCAAACGCGTGTTTTGAAATCTTATACTCACTTCCATTTCAGGGTCTCTAAATCCAAGGTGAGGTGAAAGTTGTTTAAAATAAATCTCAAGTGTTCAAACCTTTCCGAAAAAAAAAATGTCATGGTACGTTTGGGATCAGTTTTGATCTTTTAAGTACAGAAAAGTACTAGGGGAAAAATTCTTAAATTGAAGATCTCTTTGTAGTGATGATTGTTAAAAACATTGTATAACATAAATGAAATTTATATTTACATTTTTTGAAAATCTTAAAAGCTATAATTTTTATCAATTCCTTATATATCTTCTTGCCAAAAAAAAAAAAAAAAATTTCCTCGGCTCAAAAAAATAAAATACTTACATAAATAATGTATTAAAATCTAAATTATGATTTCTGTTTGGTTGGAGTCAAATCTTTAGTTGGTTATAATATTTATAACTTTTATTTGTACGTTTGAGAGAAAAAACTGTTTGTGCAGTCCGTCCATTTCCTGCCTGACTGGGTTAAAGTGCATCTAAATTGTCATTCAAATGTGCATCCGGAACACTCCGGGAAATGTGTAGCTGTATAGGTATTTTCTCGTGTTTTTTTTCATTTATTCCATCTTTTTGGCTTACTACCTCACTCTCATGTCGGATTCAGTTTTACATGATATTTCGCTCTATAATCGTATTCTATAGTATAATACTTCATTACTTCATCGATTAGTTAATGCTTGCAGTGTGTACAAGATTAGATATATTTTCTATTACATCACATTCTTATTTATTATAGTAAAGTGAGAATAGTTAACTGTGTAAGTAGGGGAATAAGTTAATTCAGGGTGCAATCAAAAGAACACATAATTAAGATATGAACTTAATAAACTGGTGCCGACGTTTCGGTTTAAATTTTAGGCCTTCTTCAGGGCGTTTGAAAAGAGCATAACAATGAAGAAATAATGGCCTATTGCTTCATTGTTGTGACGCTCTCCTTCGAACGCCCTGAAGAAGGCCTATCAAATTAGGCCGAAACGTCGCAGTTTTCACTTATTTCTTATATATTAGTTTATATCTTAATTATGTGTTCTTATGGACTGCACCTGAACTAACTCTCCACTTATTTTATTATAATTCTATATTCTAAATTCTATATCAGTGATCACAGTAAATATATGTATTATTAAAAAAAAAAAAAGAAGAACAAAAAAGAACTTACCTCTACAACCAACGAATGAGTACGGTTAGGAAGGGTCTTAAGGGTAATTCGTAATATTTCTAGGCCAACGGCCGTGCAATGATGCAAGAGATTGCGTGGTTCTTGATCACGCTTAGGCGACATGTTTTTACCCAATTTCGAATTACCCACTTTAAAGAGGCTGGGTCTGCGCCCCAGGAGGGTCTCCATGCCCTCGGCTAAATTAACAGAATAAATAATTCTCTGCCACAGCCGGGATTCGAACCAGGACTCGGAGAACAGTACACTAGTGCTCTATCCACTAGACCATGCCACTCCCCTAGTAAATATATTAATTATCTTAAGTGATCAAAAGAAAGAACAAAATTACAATAATAATTTATGTAATATGAAATTTTAAAAATAATAAGAATGAAAATAAAGTAAAAATAAACTTTACGGCCACTGAATATTATAAGTGTGTAGCATTTCCCCCTCATTTTGATCGCTATCCTCAAATAATTTAACACCTGGTTGGGAAGCAAGGTGTTAAAAAAGGACTGTTTCATGGAAATATTCCAGAAAATAGTGGACCAGGCTTAGAAGGAACTTTCATATTTTTGGATCTATGGGAAGGCAAATAGAGTACGGAAAGGCTAATTAGCAGGCTGATATTAGTAAGAAGCAGCTTACTATTGTGGCATTGGACTTAGCAATGAAAGAGTTATAGAAACTTGTGTGATTAAACACACCAGACATTCTTGAAAACATATACCTAATAGTAGTCTACGTTTTTTATTCCAAGTAAAACTTATCAAATTCAAAAAATCCTCTAAAAGTCAACTCCAGAGGACGTTCTTGATAGCCTTCCACACTCAAGACCTGGCCGAACTACAAGAGCATCCACCTCCCACAGGACGGAACTATTGACGAGGATAGGTTTTGTCCTCGGTTGGAGGCCGTTGAACCAGTTGGCCAACAGTTAATGTATTCTTGAGGATGGCATAACATTCCCTCATTAGTTAAGGGTCCGCTCCACAAAACCTTCTCTCGCTTCCTGTCAACTGATAAACTACCCGAGACAATAAGTCTTGACTAGTTTAATTATCAGATGCATTGGCAATATTTCGTATTACTTGTAAAATCAGTCCCTGACTCATATTTAAACCACTTTTCTTTAGCTCAACTATTATATCTCTTTTGTGCTATTAATAATCACGCACTTAGGAACCATACTTAATCACTTTCACTAAATATAGTAAGGGAAAGTATTGCGATCGTGAAAATTTTCGAATTCCAGTTTTCAACGGAAATACACGTTTTAGGATCCCCTGAGTCCAAATAACCAAGTCCCACAAAAAGGTCTGTGTGTGTGTGTGTGTCGTGTGTGGTAACTTCCCGGGCGGAAACGAAAAGTCCATGAAACTGAAATTTCATAGTTAAGACAAACTATCGCCCGAGACGTTACAAAACCTTTTTCATCAAAATGAGCTTACCAGAGAGCCACTTTATATCATGCATTTTGCACCTTTTTTCGATTTTCGAATTTTAAAATCGCTATATCGATGTAAAATTAAATGGTTTTAATATCATGTAGGTTTCATTTCGGATTAAAATGGTATGGGCAGGGCTTAAATGACGATATTTTAAATTTTCTTTCTCTAAAGTACCTTTAATTTTGTTGATTCTATAAAAATAACTATATAATCTTGTTACCACTGATGAAAAACAGGTAAATATATAAATTGAATGAATTCGATACCCAACTAAAGGAGAAAACAGAAAAAATATTTTTTTAATGCAATTTTTTGTATTTGAACATAAGAACAGTAATATATATGTGTAATATACTCTTGGAAAACTAAAGATTTTAGAAAAAAATATTATCTAATACACAAGCTTTGCAAGTTAATATTGAGTGATGAAAAGCCGAATAGAAATTTAATTGAATTAATTCTTTTATGGTTTCTCTCATGTTTATCTCTTTCTGTATTTGAAAATTCATTTATCGTTTCTTAAAACGAAAGTAAGTGAAAGTCGTGTGTTGCCCGCACCAGATTTTTATTTTTACAATTATATCAGCTGTTACATAACAGTTTTTCCCCCGTGAAAAAATAAAAATTAACATTTTTCTTCCAATCACTTGTTTAGGGTGAACTCCATCATTCATTTAGTATAGAATTTTATTCATTTAGTTTATGTAGGGTTTCCAATTTCATAATATGCAGTGTTCA
Source organism: Piezodorus guildinii (assembly GCA_023052935.1). Classification (NCBI taxonomy): domain Eukaryota; kingdom Metazoa; phylum Arthropoda; class Insecta; order Hemiptera; family Pentatomidae; genus Piezodorus; species Piezodorus guildinii. The sequence goes on from CM041294.1 coordinate 38,634,888, forward strand.
TTGAAGGAGAGAGTCTTTGCTGTTTCATTAGCTGCGTGTCCTGGTAATAATTAGACCAAGTATTGTGGAAACTAAAGTTCTTGATAACGACTTAGTATATTCTTCTCTAACCTAATCATAGTTACGATTTTGGCTCAGTATCGATGAGATAAGTCGTTTCGGATCCCATGTGTCAACTGGCCTTACTGCTGGATGAGGACCAAGTCTTTCAAAAGTTCTGCTTTGAATGATCCCTCTATCTTCTGGTTCTGCATGATCACAGAGAGGGTTGTTTGGCCTGCTAAAGCTCCTCTCATGGCAGGATAATCAGATTGTAGAAAACTACCTTCTCTACCACGGAATTTTCTTTCACCATTTCCGCTCGCTAGAATTAGAACCTCTATTCCTAACTGAAGGCTTATAATTGAATGAAGGACTCCATGATTCACATTACCGTAATACATATTAAAAATTTTCAGGTTTATGTTTAGTAGGTTGGACCTGTCCTTGAGTTCTAGTGTTTTTTTTTCTTAGACAATGTCGATCAGTCCACTTCCATGTCACCTTCTTCTAATAAGATCTTATTCTGTTAGGGTCAATTTCACTATCACGTAATGCTAAGAAGTTTCTTCTATTGTTCTTTGAGACGAAACTTTAGGTAAACTTACTTTTGAAACATTACATATTTTATTGCAATTTACATGGATATCTTTCAGCCAGATTTTATATCTTCTTAACGTTATTTAATAATTACACACTCAGGAACCATACTTAATCACTCTTTATTATTCTCACAATTATATCAGCTGTTTTTATTTAATATATGACATCAACTATGGGCAAACAATTATAAATTTTATCAATAAATCAGTTGTTTTCGAATTATTCCGCCCTACTTCCTAGGATTTTGTAATACGAAAATTATGTCAAGGCCTGACGTTTTAGAATTTTCCGCTCTAATAGCTCTTGATGCAAATCAGTTACGGGCATTTTTTGTTGGTCGCTGTTAAATAAAGAAATTTTTTTCTTGTTTTTATGGTTATGTAAGCGGTGTGATATTCATGGTGGCAATTGCCACTTATTGCTTTCTGTATAATAATATGTAAATATTATTCTGGAATTGAGACGTTGATTTCCAATATATACATATTTTTATTCTCCTTATTTAGTTTTATCTAAATCTTAAATCTGATTGTATCTAATGAACACTCATGTCCTTTAATAACGTGATTTAGAAATTATAGGTGGAATAGTCAGGAATCAGTCATTTTTTTACTTCAAAAACTGACTGATTCCTGACTATTCCACCTATAATAGTTTCTACAGTCGACTATACATCCTCAATGTGATTTAGAAATGCTATTAATTTCTTAAGATACTAATTACACATTTAATTTTATTCCAAATCATACCAGAACACTTCATTTCATAACTTTAATATGGTTTTATTAATATAGTAAAGAAATTATTCTAGATTTTAATGCGAAAAGAATCAAATTAGCTGGTTTAATAATATAATAATGAGAGATTTTCGCGCTCCCTGTAAAGTTCCCCAGAATGGATATAGTACCTTTTGGAAATCAACGTCTCAATTTTAGAGGTAACGGAGCATTGTTTGATTTTGAACCTGGTTTATTGTACCTTCTTTATTATATTTAATTTTCATTTGTTAGTTTTAAAATTTATATCTCATTCTATTTAATTAACTTTTCACCTTAACGCTATTTCTGATTTTCAGCACATTTTCTGAGAGTTTGATCTAAAATTGATTCCGATATCTGTGTTATTAGTGTTGTTACAATTTACTCTTCTGTTAGCTACAATGTATGGGGATTCTCTTTTTTTCTGCAATTATTCATTTGAAGAAGTTATATTTTCATCACAATCACTGAAGGTTTTTATCAATGGTTGGTTGAAGTGAAATGAAAATAAATTATATTCTGGGATGGAAAGTCCCCTAAGAATAACAAAATTGTACAAAATAAATTATATTTTTCTGGTCTTTTAAGACTTTGATATAGAAATTGGCCAGATTTCTTAACGACTAGTTTTCACCTAAAGCTTTAGAAATTACATATGCTGGGCAGATTGCTGCAGAAATAATTGATGTTAGAATGGATGTAGGCTCTTTCAAAATAGGGTAGCACGAATGAAATAAGGCTTCTTAAAGGAGAGGGATCTGTCGTCAAAATGATGGAAAATAACGGAGAAGAAAAAAAAAGGACCGGGTTTTAGTTGGGATGGAATCACGAAATCTCAGGGATTGTTTGAGGATAGCAATGGAATAGAATAGAATAGAATATACTATTATTGCAATCGGGGATGTCCTATACAATAGGAGTGTGTACATAAATCATATTTTTATAAACAATTTTCTACTTTTTGGTGTAACAAACTAAAGAAAAAAAAAAAAATATATATATATATATATAATAAATATATGTACATAGTCATATATGAGTACAATAAAAAATAAATTTAGTCACAATAAAAAAAATAAATAAACAATAATAATTAGAAAAAAAAATAATAAAAAAAAAAAAAAAATATATATATATATTATATATATATATATATTATATATATATATCCATTTCTTATGACTTCAAAAACAAAACAAAATCATAATAAATAAATTAAGATACATTTTTTAAGTCAGTGATCTATCACCAAACCTCTTAGACTTAGACTTGCTCTGGTGTAAAAGTAAAGTTTTGATGGTTAAGCGGTAGGAGTAGGCAGGGCATGATGTGAAGAATGGTGAATATTGTCAGCTTCTTTCTTATTCCCAGATGGTGCAGTTTTCTATTGGATTGAATCTGTGCGTTATGTTTTTCATTGTGATTTGCTGGAATTTATTGTTAGCAGTCCGAATTTGAGTTAGGATAACTATGGATTTTCGGATAATTCCAGAAATATCGTTACTTCAGGATAGGTATTTTGGTTATATATTTAATTATTATCGATTTACTATGAGAATATGCTAAAACATTTCCACTTGAACAGTTTTACTTATTTATTTAGTTGGATTGTTTGATAAATTAAGTGAATTCTTATTTTCGATCATAGAGTTATGTATTTAATAATTCTTCGACTTTATGATTCTCTAGTTATTAAAAATTATTTCATAAAATGTTACCACGGTATTCATAAAAAAATATATATATATTGATTATCCTAATTTTTTATTTATATTTGTATTACCAAGGACTTCTTACCATTGTGTGATGGATTCCTTTTAATTAAAATTTATTTTTTTAACTTGAAGTAAAAAATTTAAAATTCACCCTAGAATGGATGTAACTCGCGTGAATTTTTTCATAGGAAATATAATTGATAGATGTCTAGAATTTAAGTTTAAGACGTTTTTAAATATGTAACATATCAAAATTTTCTCTGCTTTGAGGCGAAGTGAAAGCTGAAATTTAATATTAAATGTTAGTTTAGTGGATGTCCGTGTTTTAATGTTATAACTAACCCCTTGAATGGGACGTTCTCCGAAAGAACTTTGAGTAATTATTAATCTGTATTTCATCCGCTTTCGTGGAACTCCAGAATCGGTCGAAGTTCTCTCACTCCCTTATTTTTAGCATTTTATGATAATTCTTTTATGTTCAGAATCAAAAAATGTTAAATGTTAACTTCAATTGACATTACATATTGATTTCTGAATGATAATCTTATTAAAGTGATCCTGTAATGACTTGACAATAGGACTTGCGGTCTACAAATACATTTGATGGATATTGGAGCTTGCCGTATATAGACGCTAGAGCGACCAAGCGGGGAGATAATTGGAGAAGCAGCTGTGTCGGGAGTAACAGTGCAATTACTATCGTATACCATGGCCACCATAGTACTTTTATGCTGTGGAAACCAACTCTCCATCTCTGGAATACAAAAGGGTAAGCATTAAAGGGATTTCGTCTGCAGTCTTAGGCCGAGAAGTTAGATGAATGAGATAGGGAAATGAAAGGAGAGCCATTCGATTATAAATAGCCAAGTTAGGAGTGAAAGGAATTTTATTCTCATTCACCGTCAGGTATTCTTGTTAGCACTCAAGAAATTGATACAGGATATCTTAACCCGAGACCAGTTTTGTGTTTCTTTTAGAATTTCCGGATGAGTGTTGCTTGTTAATAGATATTCCTGTAGATCGGTTTCTATTTATATAATTATTAATATTTTACAACAATATTAAGAATTAATAAAATACATTTACAAAAAATAAAAAAAATACGAACGAAGAACAGATAGACCATACTTATCAACACTTTTGATTGTCACTATATTTATACCGGATATTCTCTATCTGTTTCTGAATTTGAAACTGTTGCTCAAAAAACTAATTTTTCGATTAATAATTTTAGTTTGACAGCAATTTTAAGTCAATTTCGCGGCTGAAAGATGTTTAGGGAAAACCTCTGTAACTCTTCTAATATTTAAAAATAGAATCAAAACAAAATCTATGAATGTTATAAGGGTGTGTTTCACATATTTTGTTCTCAAAGTAGTTTAAAAGATTCTCGGAAATTAATAAAACCGAGCGGACAAAATAAAACTTTTTTTTTCTCCACTCAGTCTCCTTGGCGCCTATTTTCTTTTAAATGTCGGGAAAATCAGATTTTTTTTCATGTTTAGAAATTCACACGCACACAAACCTCCTCTCCCCCCCCCCACACACACAGATATATATATATATATATATATATATATATAAAATATTTATTAATAAATGTTGTTGTATGTATATTTATTGTTTATTTAAACTGAAGAAACAGGATTGTCTTTAGTGGGAACCAAATAGATATAATATAAGTATTTTTCTAATCCACAGTTTAATACCTAAAATATAAATTTTGAAAATTAAGAACTTGAAAATAAGATTAGTCCCTAAACGAATGAATATTTCTTAATGAGATCAAAGAATACACAATTATTATAGGCGCTACGAATTTTGGGCGATACTTCGTTTGTTCGTTTAACATCACTTTACGCCACTATGGCGAAGCGGACAATGATAAGAAGCAGCTCTAAATTTCGCCTATTCATTTTAATCAGGATATGGATCGTAAACAAGTCCCTAACATCACACGGCGCCACCATTTTATGTCCCTTTCCGAAGGACGACAAAACAGAAGATTTGAATGCCCTTTAAATAATTCCGGGGCATGATATTTTATATTGACCTCAATTCAGTAACTGTTAATGTGTACAATTAACAGTTAATAACAGTATCTGTTAAATTATTAGTTTAGATACGTATTTTCCACATTCTATCTTCAGAACTGCTGACACATGTGACTATAAAATATGGTTTTCTTAAAAAAAAAAAACACAAAAAAAGCTATGTTTGGATACGCCCATTCAAGATAAGTTTTAGTTAGTTAGAATTAATGAAGCAGACTTACTTTTACGGACCAATTAAATATAAGTTAATTGCTAAAGGCATTAGCATGAGCCCGTAGGATTTTTCTCGCCCACATCCGCCATCTGTCCATCAGCTGTTCTCACCATCAGCTTTGCAATGTGTACCAGGTTCTAAACCGGTCTCTCATCTTTTTTTTTTTTGTTTGTTAACAAACCAGTGAATTTCTAAGTATGCCTTTATGTGATAAGTTCCTAAATTAGCCATTGATATTACTATCGATATTGTCGAAAGTTTCAAAAACTTCAAGGAAATATAAATAAAACATATGTTCTTGTATGATTATATTTATTTTTTTTTTTTATTTAACGTCACTTTATGCTACTATGGCTAATCGGACGATGCTACAGCGGGAGTCCTAAATTTTGCCTATCCAGGTTTTATTAGGATAGAGATCTTTAACGAGTACCTGACATCGCACAGGCTCGGGACCACCTTTTAACGTCCCCTCCGAAGGACGGCGTAACTAAGGATTTTTTACTCCCATTAAAAAATCCTAGGACCACCTGTGGGTTTGAACCCGTGACCTTTAGCATGGGAGGCTGTTACACTAGCCACCCAGCTACAAGTGATCCCATGATTATATTTAATTTTTCTTTTTTCCCCTATTTTTGCTTTAAATTTACATTTTTCTGAAATATATAGTAAGGGTGTTACTACGATTTTGAAAATTTTCGAATTCGAATTTTTACTGAAAATACAAGATTTAGCAGCCCTTATAGCCAAATGACAAATGACCAAGTCACGCAAAAAAAAAAATAAATAATAATAATAATAGGTCTGACTGTGTGGTCAGTCTAGTTCAAAAAAATAATTGTATAAAACTGAATTTTCATAGTTTTGAAACATATATGCCTGAGATGTTACTACGACTAGCACAGTGATACAGATGTATAACATATCGTTGGAATCTAATTCACAAGTTGTATAAGGTAACAGTGTAATAAAAGCGGATAAAATTATATATTAGTTCCATACAATAATATAATAGATATTTAATGAAACATATGTTTCTATCGAAACTCAATGTAATTCATTTCACGGAAAATATGACTGATTTAGGTGGACAAAATTCTGAAACACCCATATTTAACCATTTGGGGTCCCAATTTACGGAAAAAATAGAAAAAATTATAAGATAAAATTATAAAAACTAATTAATTTTTAGATACGATTGTTGACCGCACAGTGGTCTAACATAAAATTTATTTGCTAAAATCTAAAACTTACCTACATTGTACGTTTGAAGTCCCATAATACGGGAAAATTTTAATTATGGCTCGGAGTTACTAAAATATACTAATAGATGTATTTTATATAATTAAGTAAAGTCTTCTAATTATAGATTGTAAAACTTTTGATTCGGAGTGTTGTGTCAAAAAAAAAATTATGTACACCCAAAACGCAAAAATTCTTTGTAATATTTAAAGACTTCTAGTCTTTTTCACCAATTCCTTCTGGATTGGTGAAACAAATCCTACAAATGAATCCTTGGGTTAGCTTGGGGGTTATGTAGTTTTTCGTTATTGAATAGGGGCAAACATTTATAAATTGCTAAATCTACTCTGCAGGTAGATTGCAATGTTTATTTAATAACGATTTTGGACATATAATGTCTTACTTGCCTCAGCAATGTCATTGTTAAATAAAAGCCAAAAGAATTTGCGCTAAATACATCTTGAACACAATAAATGGCCATCGAATAAAGATAATCCCACTTATTATTAAGTTATTAAGCACTTCTGATAACAGGAATGATTCATTAATTTACTATGTATTCGTAAACACGGTATGGAGGGAAATATTAGTATAAAAAGTCTTGCCAACTAATAATAAAAAGGTGAAGCAATCGAAAATTCCAAACTTTTGTCCACTTAAATTGGTGGTTTTGCCCACTGTGCACCTGTGGCCCGTACTAGTCAGTCCCATGGGGCGGCGAGTACCACAGGTTGCTTGAACTAGTCTGACTTAGCGGACGGCGCGTACCACAGGTATTTCCATATCAATGTTATCTATTATTTATAAGGGCAAAATAATAAAAAAATAAAACATTTTAACCGCCTTTCGAGTTATACTTACTGGCAGAAATCTGTGCTTAAGATGAAAAAAACGCAGGAATCACACAAATTTCAAAATTAGAACTAACTTGCATAAAGGCCTGAACAGGCAATAATCGATGAAATGTCCCGGCGTGAACTTGTTAACCTTTTTTTCAACTCTAAAATTTCCTAAATTGATTTTAACAAAAAAGATAAGTGAATGTAGTCTGTGACGCGATTCAGATTTTTAAGATAGTATGAAATCCTGTTAGAGTTGAATTTAATTAATTGTATAAAATCATACAATTATTATTATTGAGATTTACAACTGTATAATATTAAATTATGTATAATTAATGAAAGAATAGTGAAAGTGAAAGAGAATAAATGAACTTGTAAATACTGTTCTTAATCAAACTCGTTGTTTTCCTGTTGACTTGTAAGATAAGAGAATATTTTCTGAAACCCCCCTTCCTTTCAACAAAGGCCACTTGATATGAATATAGTTTTCCTTGGCTCTCTCTAGTTCATCACTCTGTTATCTTGTAGCAGTCCATTCCTCTACTATCTTCGGTAAACACTTGAGATTCCCTGTCGGCCGGCATAAAATACTAAATGCCGGTCAATTATAAACCATTCTCTCAATACTTGATTTGGATTTTCTCAACAGAAATTTAATGACACTATGACCAAAAAAAAAAATCTGAAGTTCGCATCACACCAATTGACTTTGGTTTTACATTTAAATTTTAATTAACTTATATATAAATTAACTGATTTAAAAAAACACAAGTTTTTAGCCACACCTGTTGTGTATTTGACAATCAGTTGATTTGTGGTAGTAAGGGTTTGATGTGGAGTGGTAGGCATGATGGGTAGATTATTAGTTCAGCGTAGGGGTGGGCATAATCGAATGACGATTATCGGATCATTCGATTATTTCAATCATTCGAATTAATCGATTATCGGATTAATCGGTTTGGAGAAACGAATGATCATTCGAACTGAATTGTTTAACGATAATCGAGGGATAATAAGGAGCGCAGATAACCGACCTTTTTTTTTTTTTTTTTTTGCTCTACAAAAAAATGTTATTTCCATCAAGGCTCAACCATCATAGATACGAGAATTGTGGCATATGGTCTCTCAGAATCCATATTAATCATTCGGTCATTCGATTATGAAATCATTCGATTATTTAAATCATCGAAGTCCGATCATCCGATTATGACAATCATTCGATTATGCCCACCCCTAGTTCAGCGGCACATCTTTCTGTAGTAGTTCCTATTACGCAGCTGTCAGAAGGTCTCTCATCCAACTTCTTTTTCCCTCTTCTACGAGTGTTATCGGTCATGTTGGAAGTAGCCATTAATGAGATCGTATGTCCTTGTACGTTTCCTTGAAAACGTTTGTAGAGGATTGGAATCTGTTCTTTGACTTGGCCTATGAATATTTTATTACCAACTAGAGAGTATGGTTGAAATTTATAAAGAACTATGAACATATATTACTGTTTTTTTTGTTGTTGTTTTTTTATGTCTACTCTTAGATTATTTAATATAAATGTATATTTCTTTTGGGAAATAAATTTAAACGTATTTAATTGTTTAAAACTTCAGTTCGCTACCATACATTACGACTTTACCAATTCAAATTTCTTACTAGACATAATACTTATACTCTAAAAATCCTTGCCCTCAATCAAATTTAGACGATGTTCCCGTTCCTTAGACAGACGTAATACGATATTTTGTCTTGAAGAAGAAAAGGATAACTCTGAACGAAAGGTTTAAACTTTTACACTCATTTTTGGAAAGAGTTTCCATCCACACTTTATGCTGAAGTCCATCAACTCATGCGTCCTTCTAAGGGCCAGTTGCACCAGCCTCGGTTCAACCTAAGGTAAGCTTACCCCAGGTAAAACTACGGTAGATAGTTTACCGCCGATTTCAGCTGGGAGCGTTGTTGGTACGGTGTTTATTACTACTACTACTGTCTCGCGGGAGATGAAAGGTAGGTCCGCCATTTTACTTCCTGATTTCAATTCTTAACCTTATCAGCTTAGCTACTTTGAAACTTCTTTTTGAGAAATACAGTCTTCTATTTCTAAAGTTTGTTATTAAAATAAATTAGTTAATTTATTTTTATTTTTCGTGGTTATTAAAATAATATAGTTAATTTTTTATTTGTTTCCTGGATGTGAATAAATTTGTTTGGATTGTTTGTTATTTTTTTTTAATTTATTTTCATTTCACTGCAATCAGTTTATAAGTAAACAAAATATCATCTATTTTGTTTTTTAGTCACTTATGTAATTTCATGTGGAGTCCTAAGAATGAAATTGACAACATACCCCCTCTTGTTAATTGAAAAGTAAAACCCTAATTATATAAAACATACTGTAGAATATTTTAATATATTAAAATTAATATAGAATATATTAATTGGTTAATGAAAAATCAATCATTTGTATTCAAAGTTTTCAAAAACTGATATGGAACCTACTGAAAAGCATCCTCCAGATACAGAATGTAGACAACTTAGTTTTAACAGGAATATAGTGAGATTTTGACTTGAAAAAGTTAATGGCCAAGGAATCACTAAAGAACTATTAATAATGATAACAACTTAAATATCTTATATTTACAAAACCAAACATTGTCAATTATTTAGAGAGGATCTATTTCTATCTATATCTATATCTGTCAATGGAATAAATAATGAAACCGTAATTATAAAATTATAATATGAAAATGTTGATTAAAATTTTACGAAAATAAAACAAAAATTAAAATACCTTTAGTAAATAATAACTACAAATTAATTAACTAATAATATATTCTTCGTCATCTGTCAAGTGTTCAATGTTTATCAGATCCATTTCATTGAAATTGTAGCCTATAAAACAATAACATAAAACAAAAGTGATACTATTTCACAAGTCCCTGGATGGTTAGCTCTTTACTGGAGGTTAAACGGTGAACCTCGCCCAGTAAAGTTTACCGTGGATTCAGCATCCCTACCCTAGATGGTGCAACGGGCAATGGCTGACTTCAACGGAGGTTACCCTTACCTTACTTTGACCTGAGTTGGTGCAACTGGCCCTAAGGGATACATGTCCCATAGAAATCAAATGACGTTTCAGTACGAGTAACATCTGAGGGTCTGAGGGTCATATAAATACATATTTACTTATAAATTTAAAATATATATATTATAACCAAATCATAATTATAATTAAATATATATTTATGTTTATATTACCCTTTGCAGTTGCTCGTACTGTAAGGTTGATTTCCATGGAACCTGTATCGCTAAGTTGCTACCTAGCCCCCTGTTGATGGATAGGCTAGATGATAAAGGTTGACATCGGCCCTGGGAGGTTAATAATCCGTTTTTGTTGACAATTGGGAGGAGGTTGGCAGCCCTGGGGAGGTGCAGGGTGCATATTGGATGAACCCAGGCGGTGCGCTACACCATCCCTCGTTCCCATATTAAAATGCAGATGAGCCTCCTTGTTTAACTTGCCAAAGCGTATAAGTCCCAATATATATATATATATCTCCTTTAGTCTACTGGAGTTAGATCCTATTCTATAAATATTCTATTTTATAATAATACTAGTAAAAAAATTCTAGTTATGAAGAGACTAATACAAAGCTAAAGAGTTTGAAAGCGCTTTGTTGAACCAATGCCCTCTTAAATGTCTTCATTAGTTTAATTTTTAATAGAAAGTCTTATAATTCACTATACAGTTGTTTTAATTCATCCTACGTCGTAAACCGATGACATACTGCCCTACTGTTTACTTCAATAAAACTCAGCTTCTCCCTGTCGAACAAATCCGATACCTAGGATTCCAACTGGACAAACGTCTTATTGGAATCCTCACACAAGACTGAAACGACAAGAAACTACCGGACGTTTTCGACAACTGCAACACTTACTGGACAAAAGTTCAAATCTTCTGCCTAACTAAAAAAGACTCATCCTTCGAAAAATCCTTAATGCTCCTTATTTTGTCACGAATCAACTCATCCATAAAGACCTAAATGTTTCCTATGTTGCTGATTTGGCCCGAACTAGGTACCACTCCTTACATGACAAACTCCATTCCCACACTAATCCACTAGTTTCAAACCTTGCCACCTCAACAATCCCTGATAATTCTCTGAGGCTTCTGAAAAGAAGATGGCCCCGAGACCTTCTGGTTTAGCATAGTTTTTGGAGATCTGCCAATGGGCAGTATCTCCACATGTGAATCATGACATTATAATCTTGTATTACATTTACTGATTGTATTCTAAAATATAGTTGTAAATGCCAATAAACATATATAAATAAATAAAAAGTTTTTTAATAGGGTGAAGAACAATAATAAAAATAGTTTCTACCTACAATGTGGATAAAATATCCTCAGATTCACGACAAAAAATCTTAATCTGTAAGATATATATTTGGTCTTTTCCAAAAGAGGCTTATTGTTATATTTATTTTTTTACTATCACACCTTACGTTTCGGCCTCTAGAGCCATTCTCAAGTATCGTGCATATCAGTCGTGCATAGAACACCTACAGGACAGCCGATGAAATGTTGATTTGACACAGCAATCTTATTAGGATGACATTGCTGATGGAGCGGTGTAGGATTATATATAGATGGATATGCATGGTGGATACTTGAGAATAGCCCAATAGGCCGAAACGTTATAAGATGTTAAATTTAAAACATAAATATATTAATAAACTTTTGTTGTAAACGGCCAAATATATATCTTACAAATATTGAACCAAAGGAAAATTTAGAACAATGATGAAAAAAAAAAATCCTAATCTATTCGGCGAAAGAAAATAATGTATAGCTACAAAAATATTCTTTATCAAAATTCCGCATAAAAAGTATTGCCTATTTCTCTGGTAAGTACCGTTTGTGAGAACAGTTTAAAGGCAAACAATTTGTTCATTTTTGTTAAAATTTGGAAACTTTTTAAAGTAAAACGGTAGTTATTAGGATATTAATCAGTGGAATTATTTTAATTCAGAATTCAGTTTGTTTGTTTGGGCTTTAAGGCGTATAACCTCAAGCTCATCAACTCCCGCGTATCTTCAATTTTCAATCGCTACGGTGATATCAGACAAGAAAATAGTTAAATAAAAATAAAATATTACAAAAATAATAAAATACTTGCTATGAATTGAAAGAAAATACGTAAATATTTACCAATGAAATGAAAAAATATAAAATAATTACTAACGTTTATTTGATATGTCATTTATATTTTAAAAAATTAGCACTTTTGATATTTTGGCTACATCATCACCTAAAGTAATTGAAATGTTTGGAGTCAGTGCCAATGGAATCAAACCGTGAGTATATTATTGCAGTGTTGACATTTTGGGGGTGGCTGTTTGCTGATTAGGTGGGAATGGGTTAGATTTTTACGTTCTATTCTATGCCTAGCTATAATTAAGTTCTTTTGCTCCGTAAAATAGTAATCGTATTGAATTTAGTATAAAGTGTAGATCTTTCAGTTCCTATAATCGATAAAGATAAAGGAATATGCCATATTTTACTGAAATGTGGTATATTCTGTTTATTTGTTGATATATGTGCTTTGTGCGTTCATAATATGATTTCAAAACTTAATTATAAATACAAAAAAAATCAATAGCAACTTCAAATTATCAAGAATTAATTAACCATTTTTATTTTTTATTTACAGCTTTACATATTTTTTTATTTACAGCTGTTTTAAGAAATATTGTAATTTATTTAAATCAATGTAAAAATGTCAATAGTTTAAACATATATCCTTAGTAGTCACTTTTGGCCTTTAATCATGCTAACTATCAAAATAAAAACGTCTATGAAACTTCAACATTGAAATATTTTATGTTTAAGCATCAGTTACTTACAATAAATTTCTGCAAACGTTATATTTAATTTTTTTTAAATAAAAAAAAAGCTATAGATAACATAAAAGTTATGAAATTTGCTTTAAGGCCTGAAGTTCTACTAGAAACTTGATAATCATGTTTTACACCTAAATGAATAATTGGATGAATAAAGACTTTCTAACGCTCTTTGTTGGGCATGTATCTTGCATACTATTTTAATCGTTGGTAATTAATCCCAGTAGGTATATCTTACATTAAAGTAAAATATTTCGAAGAAAAAAGGATAAGAATAAAATCTTTATAATTACTATAATAAATGCTGCAAATTAATTATTTTTAAACATAATGTAATTTATTCAACAAAACGGTCTTAAGTCTGCAGGAGGGCAAAGGGTTGAGTTAAACGAGACATTTTCTTTTCAAGTGTATTTTGCATAATTAATTGAGATTTCTCGTTAAAATTTCCAGTAAAAACTCGTTCACGTAATTATGGAAGGTTTGTTTCAGAAATCTATGGACGGCGATTTCAAAATATTACGAGTGGTTTATATTTCGGTCGTTATACATTACATCTCCGGAACTAAAACTCAATTTATTATCGATATCATACATAAACAGTTATAACAAATAAGTCACCCACTCCATTGACTGTCTGTATATTTTTTTATGCTTGTTGTTAATATACATTCTTTGGTTTTATATTGACATATTCACTTCTTGGTTTAATTTTAAGTTAGCAGTAATGTTGTATAGAAGCTGAAATATGAATGACAACTAATCCACTTGGAATAAAAAATAAAAAAAGAAAGAAAAAAGAGATTATCAATACACGTCAAAGGAGGAAGAGGGATCATAAAGAAAATTGTTTTCACTTTATATTTATTGTCAAAAAAAAATTAAAACCGTAAATAGCTTTATTATTTCTTTGTTTCAAAATGGACCCATTAGCTATAGTTATAGCGATTAGGAACGTCCATTAATGGATATACCTGCATTGATGAGTTTTCTTAATATACCACTAGCTTTATTCCATGGCTCGAAAAAATATATATATTATATATATATATATATATATATATATATATATATATATATATATATATATATATATATATAATATATATATATATATAATATATATATTATTATATATATATATAATATATATATATATATATATATATATATATATATATATATAAAAATATATATATATATATTCACATGTGTATTTATGCGTTTATAGGCAGAAGCCGTAGCTTGTGGCTAGAACGCTAGTCTACCACGTCAAAGTTCGAATCCCAGTCCAGGAAGGACTTTTTCAAGCATGTAATTAAATGGTGATTTATTCACAACTCTCCCTCCGGGTATGTGAGACCCGTTAGCCTACTGGTGGCTAGTCACATACAATAGGCATAGTGAACGATGACCCTACTCTATAAAGTACCTTCCGAGGTGGAATCTGCGTCGTGACAACTGGAAAACAAATTCTTTAATACTTGGGTAGTAAGTATACGTATAACTTCTCTATCGGTAAATCAGCTTATCTATTTTTATGGTCAACTAATAAAGTTATCATTTACTACCAGATTCGAAGTTTATTCACCATAAGAGCTAGACACACTCATGACTACTCGAACCTTTCAGCTTTAAAATATAATCTTTGATTGAATATCGTCACAATTCTTAGCCTTAGTAAATGTGAATTAATCACATTCCTGACTGAAGCCTTTCTCCTTTAAAAAAATAAAATTAAGATGTTTGTGCTGAATATTATTTATTTCCATTAGAAAATCACGACTTTTCAGCTTCTAGGACCATTTTCAAGTTGCTTTTGTGCATGTATATTCTCATCTATTGTTTTTGACTGCTTATTTACTTGTCACATCCTTTTCGCATAGTGCTTTCCTGCAGAACTGATTTAAAAACCTATTTTAGATTCCAAAAAAAAGTTGTTCTATTTTTACTTTTAGTCGTTCAAAATCATTTTTAAAATACAATAAAAATGAAACGTATTTTCATGAGGTAACATACATACACACTAAACAAAATCACGATTTTCCATAAATGCGTGTCATAAATTCAAGATCGTTGATAGCTACTAGGCAGATATTGACGGTTTTGTTTTGGATTATCTTTCAAATGGGTAGTCTAGGTGACCAATATTTTTTAAGATGGTCAAAAAACTAATTTGTATAGGCTATAGAAACCATTTTATTATTTTATATCACTTGGAGGACGAATTTTTTCAAAACCAGGCTTATTGTCCATTTAGACAGTAAGGTGAACGAAGCTCCATTAAAAATTTCAGACATTGCCTTTTTGGGATATTGGGTATGGGAGGATACTATTAATTTAATTAGTAAGTCGAATAAACGTATATGTCGATTTTCGACATTTCAGCTCACTGTGCTATATTTTTCTCTTACATTTGTCATTTTAATAAACATTTGTTATTATTTATAATTTAGGTTTAGGAATTAAAATGAATAGTAAACTACAAGCAGTGCAATATGAGAATTGCGTATTCTTCTTTAGTCTTTAGTTAGGATGAATTATCTGTGAACTGAAATGTCTCGGGTTTACGGCAATAATAAGACAATAATATAATAAAACTAATTATAAAACGTTTGTAAGGCCAAAAGTTCGTGGTGAGTTAGTTTTGAAGAGGTCCATTGAATGCGACAAGGACTGGGCGGTCTAAATATAGAACTAGTGTTGTGTAGTGGGGGCATCTCCGTGCTAACATCTTAACTGTCTCCTTTGTCTTACAAAATGTCTACATATATACCTTATATATAATTTAATTTGATGTTAATTTTTTTTTTTTGGTTTTAGGCGGAATCGCTCGACTATTGACCAAATATTAGAGAAAAAATTGTAATACAACGGTGTAGTCCATCAACTTTAATAATAATAATAATTTCTTTATTTATTCTGGGACAAGTCCCTTCAGAATAATACATATGAAAGTAAATAAAGTCTTAGATGCCTTAGAGTAATAATGGAAGAAAAAAAATACAGTGATAAAGTAAAAAATAAATACACAAGACAAAGATAACATATAAAACCAAACTGTTGAATATAATAAATCGACTTCTAATTCTAGTTCGAGTGAGAGAAACAAAAAAAAAAAAAATATATATATGTACATAAAACTAATTTAGATGTTAGTTAAAAAAAAAAAAAAAAATACAAAATTATCCTTCTGTTCCTGTGCAGAGCTTTGATCAAAAAATAATTATATACAATTTCTATCTAATTAAAAAAACAAAAATAAAAACAGGAGAAAAAAAAAATAATAACTTCTATATTAACGCTTCTGTGATTTTATAAATTTATTTATTTATCATTATTATTTTATTCTACTCTTTTTCTATTTTTTTTTTTTTTTTTTTTTTTATTTGAACATTCTCATTTAAAATTGGTTATTGTCGAGATTCCTTGGAAATTGAATGGATAGGAAGTAATTGAATAGACGGGATTTAAAGGTTGGAAGGGTATTCGAGTTACGGATATGAGAAGGTATAGAGTTCCATACGGAAGATGATCGGACAATGAAAGATCTGTCGAAAGCTGCGGTTCGATGGGGCGGCATATACAAATCAGAAGGCCGTGCTCGAGTGTTGCGGGAATGAATCGAGCATTTGAATAGTAGGAGGTCAGAGATGTATGATGGACGGTGGGATCGGATTACTTGATAGAGGAAGGATGCCAAGAAGTACTTACGACGATAGGAAGGATAAAGCCACTTTAACTCTTCGTAGAATCGAGTGACAGAGGTGTCTCTGGAGATCCCAAAGATGAATCGGATGAAACAATTAAATAGCCTTTTAAGTTTTTCCTCAAGATCTCCAGAGACACCCCCAAACACCGTACAGCAATAGTCAAAGTGGGGGAATATTAGGGAGGAAACCAGTAGCCTACGGGTTTCTAGAGGAAAGAGGTGACGGATGCCATTTAATCGCTTTAGAGTGATGAAGGAGCGGCGGGAGATGTCAGAAATATGGTTTTTCCAGGAGAGGGTTTGGTCAAAAGTGATTCCAAGGTTTTTAATGGAGTGAAGGAATTCTATTGGATCATTATTTAGCAAAAGTGTAGGAATGGGAGGGAGAGTTTTAAGGAGCGGACTTGAACCTATTACGATTGCCTTAGTCTTCTTAGCATTCAGCTTTAGCTTGTTATCTGTGGCCCACTGACTAATTTTATTTAAATCATTTTGTAGCTTATCGGCTGCTAGTAATAGATCTGAGGGTGGGAAGGACAGGTAAATTTGGAAATCGTCAGCATACAAATGATATTGGGAGTGATCAATGAGGCGAGGAAGGTCATTTATGTAAATGGCAAATAGGGTGGGAGACAGTGATGAGCCCTGTGGGACACCACAGGATAGAGGCAGAGTCGTGGAAGGAGTTTGGCCTGGAACCACTACGTACTGGGAACGGTCAGAAAGGAAGGACTTGAACCATCGCAGAGCACTATTGGATAGAGGAAGATTTCTAAGTTTGGAAAGGAGAATGTTGTGATCAACGGTGTCGAAAGCTTTGGAAAAATCTAAAAGGATAAGGATTGTTAGTTGTTGGTGTTCCATGGTGGTTTGGAGGTCCTGAGTTATTTTAAGGAGAGCGGATTGAGTAGAATACCCTGCTCGGAAGCCGGATTGTAGAGGATTCAAGAGGGAATTTTCTTCTAGGAAATTTGAGAGCTGGGTTTGCACAAGGCGTTCCAGTGGCTTGGAAAGATTAGACAGGAGTGAAATAGGACGGAAGTCAAGCGGAGAAGAGGGGTTTGAGATTTTGTTCAATGGTCGGACTAGAGCGGTTTTCCAAGAGGTAGGAAATATGGAATATTGCAAGGAAAAATTGTAAACATGACAAAGAATGGGTAATAGGACCGGAAGACAGGATTTTATTAATGTTACAGGGATGTTATCAGGTCCATAATCATTGGTGTGGGATTTAAGGATTGTGGTTAATAATTCCTCATCTGAGATGTGAGAGAAAAAAAAGCTATTTGGGTTAAAGCTATGATGTTCAATATCGGTAAAGGATGGCGAGTTAGGAGCAAAGGATGTGAAATGATTATTAAGATCGTCTGGTGTGACTGGGATTGTGGTAATAATTGTGTAACAACTTTATATCGATTTTAAAAAGGCTTATGGTTCAATAGACCGTCAGAAGCTATATAACATCATGATTGAACAGGGAATACCTAGAAAGTTAGTAAACCTAGTAGAGATGTGTTTGTCGGAAACATTCCATAAAGTTAGAATCGGTCATAATTACTCCGAGAGATTTGAGGTGCGATCGGGTTTGAAACAGGGTGACTCCCTTTCACTTGTGTTATTTAATATAGCTTTAGAATATTTTTTTTTTTTTTTAACTATGTTAGAATATGTCATAGAAAAGGTGATGTGTACCGAGAAAGGCTTAAATATGGGTGACAAGATTCCGATTTTGGGGTATGCCGATGATCTGGTACTGCTAGGTGAAGACACGGAAACCATACAACTAAATACAAGTGTGTTATATAAAAACCGGTAAAGAAATAGGACTCGAATTAAATACCGATAAGACGAAGTATATGATTAGTAGCAGAAACGGTGTCGATCTTGGTGATATTGATGTATCAGGTCATACTTTTGAACACGTAGAGAAATTCAAGTATTTAGGTTCAATTATAACTAGAAAAAATGAAATCCAGGAAGAAATAAAGTCCCGGTTAAAGGTGGGAAATGCGTGTTATTATTCAGTTTCTAAGTTACTTAGTTCGCGGCTTCTATTTAAAAACTTAAAGATTAGAATTTATAAAACTATTATTCTTCCAACGGTTCTTTACGAATGTGAAACGTGGTCGCTTACTTTGAAGGATGAACAACGGCTTAAGGTTTTCGGAAATAAGTTATTGCGTAAAATATTTGGTCCGAAGAGAGATGAGGCCACTGGGGAGTTTAGAAGGTTGCACAACGCGGAATTGCGGGACTTGCATCCTGTTAATATAATTGAGCTGATTGCATCGCGGAGACTCAAATGGGCGAGTAAAGTTGTTGGGCTCGATGACGAGCGGATTCCGAGAAAGTTGGTATTTGCTGATCCGACTGGTAGGCGTCCGAAAGGTAGGCCGAAGCGGAGATGGGAGGATTGCGTTAAGGCTGATCTCGGGAGCTTGGGCTTGAATGGTGAACATTGGACGAGTCTGTGTAGGCGGAATTTGGTGGTATCGGCATCGAACCTTCTGGTTCGCTAAGCCTATTATTATTATTATTAATTTTTTTTTTTAAAGATTCCACATATTATTGTTCGTTTATTTATTTTACGCCACATTATGCTACTGTGGCTAATCGGACGATGCTACAGTGGGAGTCCTAAATATTGCCTATCCAGCTTTTATTAGGATAGGGATTTTACATATAGTACCTGACATCGCACAGGCTCGGGAGCATAACTAAGGATTTTTACTCCCATCCAAGGAGTACCTACCAGGTTTAAACCCGCGATCTTTGTCATAGAAGGCTTATGTGCTTGGGCACTACACCTCAGGTGACCCCTAGTATATTATAGTTTATAGATATTCATGTTCATGGCGCTTGCTGAACAACTCGAGACATAGTCCGCCTTATCATAGCCGACTCATCCTCCCACTATCGATTATTCCAGTAACAAAGGGACGACACCTCGCGAAGACGCAGGGGCGGTGATGAAGACAGAGATGCAATCAGGGAGGGTTCGCTATTGAGGGGTTCCCGGGGGGATCATAGCATTGTATAGGGGGAGATAGAGGATGGGTCCGCCCAGGACAGTGCGGAGGTGGGGAGAAGGGTTCACTACATAATGAGGGTTAGTTTGTAATTATTTGCAGTGTCACGGTAGGCTGGCTTGCTTTTGATTGTGCCCTATGAGATTCGCTAATGTTTGATCGCGCTGTTGACTCTTGCTGCCGAATTTAGTCAGTGTTATATTAAGTAGGTTTAGTATGAGTTTTAACACGTTCACAGGTCGCAAAGTCTTTATAATGGATCTTAAAGATACAGAATGGTACCAAGTATGTGCTGAACTTATGAAAATGCTCAAGTAATCATTTCTCCAAAAACGAGAGCTCTTAAAAATCATATTACCACAATTACAATATTTACATTAATAAATAATAACTAATAATATAAAAATATAAAAATAAACAGTTAGATAGGAAACGAAAGATATATAATACATTAATCATTATTAATGTACGTTAAAGAATCATACCTTATTATTCTGAATTAATTAACTTTTTTTTCCACTCCTGCCTCCCCTTTGTAGGGTATACGGCGGTTTCTCGGGCCAGGGGGTTAAGGGTGGGGGATCAATGCTGAAATTAAAGTCCCCGGCACCGAGATGCGAATCTATAAATTCTACTATCTGGTTGCTGAGGAACGCACGGATTGCCCACAGCCATTAATAATGAATTAATGAACCACTTATATAACAAAATATTATAATCAGTTAGGGACTATACGGACGTAATAATCTGGCTATGTATAGTTGTGTATTATTGGATATCATTAACTATTTTTCATAGTTAGAAGAAGGAAAAAGAAAAGAAAACTTTATTCTGGGGCTAAGTCGCCTTGAGAATAATATTAGGTTTCATATAATATAAGAAACCCGCAGTTGGTCCTAGGATTTTTTAATGGGAGTAAAAAATCCTTAGTTACGCCGTCCTTCGGAGGGGACGTTAAAAGGTGGTCCCGAGCCTGTGCGATGTCAGGTACTCGTTAAAGATCCCTATCCTAATAAAACCTGGATAGGCAAAATTTAGGACTCCCACTGTAGCATCGTCCGATTAGCCATAGTAGCATAAAAGTGACGTTAAATAAATAAACAAACAAACATAATATAAGATCTATTATCTAGTCAAGAACATAAATTAATGAAAAGTAAAACAATTTAACATAAATAAAAATTGTACAATAATAAGAAAAAAGTTCTTCTAGTGACAATAATATACATATAAGAAAGTCCATTAAAAAAAAAAAAAAAATTAAATCTATATTAATTCATTTGAAAAAATAAAATGTTGATTACAATCTAAATATTCCATTGTCATTTCTTCTATTTCTATAGACTATTTCATCGTTACTATTGTTGAATATAATATCTAAAATTAATGATAAAGTTTTAGGCCATAAATGCCTTTTAAAGTTTTTACCATGTAATTCAACAGAGATATTACAACTGATTAAATAAAAAATATTAAGGCAGTTTATTTTGATTTTTTTTTTTTTTTAAGGGCACGTTTCTTCTCAGATTTCGTATTTATTGAGATTAAGTTCATTTATTTACTAGAAAGAGTGATTATTAGAAACTGAAAATTAATCGAAATGAATAAACAAAAATATTAAAATTTTTATTTTATCTATTTATTTAAAGTCACTTTATGCTACTGTGACTGATCGGACGATTCTACAGTGGGAGTCATAAATTTGGCCAATCCAGGTTTTATTAGGCTAGGGATCTTTAACGAATACCTCACATCGCACAGGCTCGGGACCAACTTTTAACGTCCTCCCCGAAGGACGGCATAACAGGATTTTTTAATGGGAGTAAACCATTAAGTACTCCACTAGGACCACTTGCAGGTTTGAAGTCGAGACCTTTGGCATAGGAGGCTGTTATGTTTGTTAGCCACCCAACTACAAGTGATCCTAAAAATATTAATAAGATGATTAATAGCCAGGATCAAACTTCGGTCGTAAAATGTTTTTTTCTTCTGACGAATTAATTATAAAAACAATCCTTGGTCGATTTCATAATCGATTATCTCGAATCCCATACAAGATCCCTATCTCTTCATAATCGATTCATTGATACAATTGAGTGCCTTCTTTTTATGGCGTCGGCGTTGCGAAACCTGACTCTATAGAGATCGATAAGCTGCTAAAGGTCATTGAAACATCGATTATTAGCCCTAGACTCGATGCTAAGGATGTTTTCAACTAGTGACAGGGTGCCACGTTTTCTCGCTACGTGTTTGTGGGAGCCGGTCGCCGTGCTTGTTGACCTCTCAAGGACATAGCCTCCCTTTCGTATCTCCGCTCACGTCCTCAAACGCCGATAATTACTCTTTGTTCCGAATATTTTAGTATTTTTTTTTTTGTGTGTTTATTTTAATTAATGTTGCAAAATAAAATTAAAATCGCCAGAAAAATATCTGGTGCGCGCAACACACGACTTTCAATTACCTCCGTTATTTATATATGTTTAAGAATTTTAAAATAAATTAAAAGAAACGAATATAAATTGTCAAAGAATTATTTACTTTGGATTTTAATAGGTACAGATGTTTTATTAAATATTCTATTATATTATTATCTAAAATAATCAGTTAGTGTATCGGTTTTTCATCACTATCTCCATTAACTTTCACAAGATTGTGTATGAGATAATATTTTTTCTAAAATCGTTAGCTTTCCAATAGTATATTATACATGTATATTACTGTTCTTAAATTCAATAACAAAAAATTACATTAAAAAAATACTTTTGCAGTTATCTCCTTTAGTTGAACATCGAATTCGTTTAACTTATATGCTTACATGTTTTTTAGCAGTGCTAATCAGATAATATTGCCAATTTCATAAAAACTACAAAATTAAAGGTACTTTAGAGAAAGAAATTTTGAAATATCGGCATCTAAGCCCTGTCATACTATTTCAATCAGAATAAAACCTGCATGATATCAAAGCCCGTTCAATTCTACATCGATATAGCGAGTTTCATCCAAATGTTTAGAGCCGTTTATGAGAAAATCGTAAATACGTGCAAAATGCATGGTATAAAGTGGCTCTTCTGGTTAGCTGTTTTTGATGAAAAGGTTGCTTTAACATCCCGGGCCTATTGAGGTCCTTAATATAAAATTTTCGTTTTCGCTCGGAATTTACCACCCCTACGGACACACACACCTGTTCGCGGGGCTTGGTCATTTGGGCTCAGGGGACCCTAAAACGTGTGTTTCCGAAAAAATTTGGTGTGGAATTCGAAATTTTCACGACCGCAATAATTTCCCTTACTATATACTATAGGTAAGTAAAAGCAAAAATATAGGTATTAGTATATATAAAATATACTACATAAGTTGATAGGCAATTAATTTCCACTTTTCTCCTTTAGTTTTTTTATCAAATTCGCTCAACTTGCATATTTACCCGTTATTTATCAATGGTAATAAGTTGATGTTCCAAATTTTTTGAAATCTATAAAATTAAAGGTACTTTAGAGGAAGAAAATTTAAAACATCGGCATTTAAGCTCTGACAGACTATTTCAACCAGAATGAAATTTAAATGATGTTAAAGTCCGTCCAATTTCACTTCGATATAGAGAGTTTTAATCAAAATCGTTAAAGCCGTTTTTGAGAAAATAGTAGAAAGATGCAAAATGCATGGTATAAAGTGCCTCTTCGGGTTAGCTGATTTTAATGAAAAAGGTTTTGTAACATCTCGGGCGAATAGTTGTGTTAAATATGAAATTTAAGTTTCATAGCACTTAGTTTTCACCGGACTTAACACACACACACACACCTTTTTGTGGACTAAGGAGACCTAAAACGTGTATTGCCGTTCAAGAACGTGTCTCAGTTCTTTTTAGAAGGTTCCCTACTAATCAAAGCGTTAGTTGTAGGGTAAGCATAGTATGGCAATGTCCTTATAGAGGGTGACCTAGAGTATCTATCGTAGAGCTAGGCTTAGATAGCCGTGGACGTAGGCTTTGATGACACACACCTTTTTGCGAGACTGTTATTTGGACCAAGGAGACCCTGAAACGTGTATTTCCGATGAAAACTGGAATTCGAAATTTTCACGACCGCAATAATTTCCCTTACTATATACTATAGGTGAGTGAAAGCAAAAATATATGCTTGTGTAGTTTTGTTATTATAGGTCAAGTATGTGTGATTGCATATTTAACATACATTTTGTCAAGAAGCTTTTAAGTTTCTGAAGATTTGGCTTAGAAAGTGTACAATACTTATATTCTAGCTATAAAAAAAAAAAAAAAAAAAAATTAGAAAAAAATATGATTTATATTGTCTTAAACCATTAATTAGGTGACTGAGGTTTTCGTCTGTCTCTATCCATTGACAACCTCCGAATACTTTTTTCAAAGCATCCCAACTGCAAGCAATTGTACGATATACGTCGGTATTTACTACAAGATTACTACATTAAGAATTTTTTTTACTTAACTTTGTCTTCAAACGCCTTACTTGGAACTCTCATATAAGACTGAAACGCCCAGAAACTACTCGACGTTTTCGGCTACTCCAACACTTACTAGACAAACGTTCTAATCTTCCTCTTAACTATGAAAGACTCATCTACATGACTATAATATGGCTTATATGGACTTATGAAGTAGATCTTTGGTGCTCTACTAAACCATTAAATTCTTCCCATATACAATCCAAAATCTTTCGTAAAATCCTGAATACTCCTTACTTAGTAACGAATAAACTGATCCATAAAGACCTTAATGTTTCGTATGTTAATGATTTGGCTCGAACCAAATATCATTCCTTTCATGACAAACTCCATTCCCACTATAATTCTCTAGTTTCAATTCTTTCTTCCACTTCAGTTCCTAATAATCCTACGAGGCGTCTGATTAGAAGATGACCTTCTAGTTAAGAATATTTTTAGAGTACTGCCGATGGGTAGCTTCTCTTCATTTCTAATTTATTTTAGCCTATATACTAGATGTGTTGTACAATACAATTGTAAATATCAATAATTTTTTTTTTTTTTTATTGAGATATATTACAATTTTTTACAAAATGAACAATAATAATATTGATATGAGACCACATTCATACTATATATACAGAAAATGATAATAATAGTCAAATTACATGAAATAGAAAATAAACAAATTCATATATATACAATAAAATAATAATAAATAAAAAAACAAAACAACAACCTATAATTGAGATAAATAAAAAGTTGGCAAATAAATAAACATCATATAAACAATCATAACTATAAAACTGCTAAAGGGACCCCAGCAAGCGCTTTTCCCTCCACTTGAGGAGAAAAAAGCGGAATCCAAGAGATCCCAGCGCCTCTAATTCAGCCGCGTCACTGGTCTGAGCCAGTAAATATCAATAAATAATATTTTAAAAATGAATGTGTCTTCATGGGGAAATATTTTCCATATTTTCTTCTTTAGTTGATTATAAGATTCTTACATAATTTGTTTCTACATTTCTTACTAACAATGTGAGATAGTTGGTAGTATAAAATTGATAAATTCTGTATTCCATAAATGTTCCCTGTTTCATCATGGTAAATTAAACATCTTCATGTACATTACAAAAGTTGTTTTAATTATAAATACAATATCACCAATGTTCGGCAAAAGGGCTCAAGTCTTGGAATTTAAAGTAATAGGACGATTTTTTAAAGTTTATAAAAATTATTTTAAATCTTGTTTTTTTGCATTTCTTCATTTATGCATCACCATATTTTCTGTGGGCTATTCTTCATAGTGAAAAAGAAACTTAAACACAATATTATTATTTGAAAATATTGCAACCTCATTTTCATAAAAATGTTGATTCATGCTCTTTTGCCGAACATGGGTGATATCCTGTAGCCTTTTATATTATATTATTAGACTTTGGTATATTTTGCTATTAAAAAACAAAAAAAAAAATAAGTTTAGATGTCAAGATAACTTATAAATATTTTGTCTACAATTTTATTTCCGGTGGGTTATTTTGACGTAAATGCTACAGTAACGCGACAGGCTTCTATGAAGAGTTTAATCATATAATAAAAAAGAAAATATTTTGAAGGACAATGAAATGGTAAATAAAGGGAAGACTCATCCCGTACACATTTAAATTGCGATTTAATAATTGAAGTAGGTTAATACCCTTGACATGTAAACCCCGGCCTCCGTTCTCAAGGATTCTTACAACATATATCTCTAATGCTCTTTCTTTTTTATTTTTCGTCTCTTTTCCTTATAAATTATACATTTTATTTTATTAAAATATTAAACATTTCCCCTATTATGTAGTCCACGTCTTCTTACAATTCATTAAGTTTTTAACCATTACATGGGTTAGTTAAATATAAATTAGTTTATTGCTACTTATTATTTTATAGTTGACAATGTTATCATGAACTTATTATCGTTATGACAATTTACAGATTCAGGCTTGGTGTTTTATGAATTAAATGACATTTCTGAACTTAATTTATTTCACTTTTTGTAATTAACCCCTTTAAAATTTTAGGGCTTACGTTTCAAGATGCTAAGATGCCAAAAAAAAAAAAAAAAAAAAAAAAATATATATATATATATATATATATCGTAGTACTATTTCGTAGAGAATTAAATCTATATATAGTAAGTGAAAGTAAAAATGATAAAATTGCGTGTTTCCATGGGTATGACTAAAATTATAATAATATAGGATTAACATGTGTTTATTACATATGGTAAATATTTTGCTATAAATCAACAGAGAACACT
Source organism: Piezodorus guildinii (assembly GCA_023052935.1). Classification (NCBI taxonomy): domain Eukaryota; kingdom Metazoa; phylum Arthropoda; class Insecta; order Hemiptera; family Pentatomidae; genus Piezodorus; species Piezodorus guildinii. Next base: position 38,661,751 of record CM041294.1, read on the forward strand.
TTAATCTGCTATAAAGATTAAGATATAAAAAATCGAACATTTCCTGTTCACAACCCAGTAGAAATATGGTTGTTTAAAACGATTTGTTCTATTTGCACTGAAATAGTATATAATATTTTTTAAATTTCCTCTCTTGAAAGAAACCGGCCTGTTTAAGCTAAGGAAAGAACGATGTTTCTGAAAATCGTCAAATAAAATACAGCTGTTATTAACTAAAAATGTAGTAAGCTAAACAATTTGGAATTGCAAAACATGAAAAGGGTAAATATTAATGTAACATCAGTTGGGTAAGATTAGGAAACTATGACAATTACTGGATAGATTCGGTTTGATGGAGATATGCTGTTTTGTTTAATCGAATCTATATGAGTTCCTAAAACACATTTGAATTAACATAATTTTGATGCTGATCTTGTACCCGTTTTTTATGCCTAAACTAGAGTAGGGAAGGGCCTTAATCCCAAATGCAAACCAGACGACAAACATGAAAATGAGAATACTCTTGGCTAACCATCCCATCACTACACTTCTGTTCAACCTATTATAATTTATTCAAGCTATTAAAGTATAATAGCAATCCAAAAAATATTTGATTCGAAATAAAAGTATACAAATATATATTTTACGTAAATGAAATCCGACAGCAGGTAGCTCTTCGAAAGAACACGCGATTAACTAATTTGCAATGCGATTTTTAACAGTTTTCATAAGCTCTGATCTTACACTTACATGGTTAGTACAACTAGAAGGCGTGGCGGCTCATTTTAAAGGGAGTCATGGACAATAATCCATTTAAAAAAATGGATCTCTTGGATTAGTTGGAATAAACATTATTTGACGATCGCTTATTACCGATAGCTATGCCCATGTAAATAGGTATTAATGTGTCAATAATTTAATTTAAAAAAATCTGGTGCGGGCAACACACGACTTTTACTTACCTCGATTTTTAAAATCAATGAAAGAATTTTCAAATGCAGTTAGAGATAAAAATACGTGAAACTATTAAGGAATTAATCAAATTGAATTTATATAGAAACATGTGTTTTATTAAAAAATCTATTATATTATTATCTAAAATAATCAGTTAGTTTTATCTTCTTCTCATCACTCACTCTCCATTAACTTCTAAAAGCTTGTGTATGAGATGATATTTTTTCTAAAATCTTTAGCTTTCCAACGGTATATCATACATGTATATTACTGCTCTTATGTTCAAAAACGAAAAATTTCATTAAAAATATATTTTTTCTGTTTTCTCCTTTAGTTGGGTATCGAATTTATTCAATTTATATATTTACCTGGTTTTCATCAGCATTAACAAGATAATCTAGTTATTATTATTGAATCTAAAAAATTAAAGGTACTTTAGGGGAAGAAAATTTAAAATATCGGCATTTAAGCCCTGTCAGACCATTTTTATCTAAATAAAACCTACATGATATTAAAGCCCATTAAATTTTACATCGATATAGCGAGTTTAATCAAAATCGTCGGAACCGTTTTTGAGAAAATCGAAAAAAGGTGCAAAATGCATGGTATAAAGTGCCTCTTCTGGTAGGCTCATTTTGATGAAAAAAATTTTGTCACGTCTCGGGCGTATAGTTGTCTTAAATATGAAATTTCAGTTTCATAGGACTTACCGTTTCCGCCCGGGAGTTACCACACACACACAGACCTTTTTGCGGGACTTGGTTAGTTGGACTCAGGGGACCCTAAAACGTGTATTTCCGTTGAAAACTGGGATTCGAAAATTTTTACGATCGCAATACTTCCCCTTACTATATATAGTAAGTGAAAGTAAAAATGGATCTCTTGGATTAGTTGGAATAAACATTATTTGGCGATCGCTTTTTACCGATAGCTATGCCCATGTAAATACGTATTAATGCGTCAATAATTTAATTTTAAAAAATTGATATCATTTATTAGTTTAGCGATCGATCTTTCAGTTTTGTACACACACTTAAGGTTAAAATAACAAACCCCTGCACTTAGGACTTCACACTCACAATTGATCCGTGTTTAATCTTTGGTGGAGTGATTGGGTTGAAATAATGGTGTCTCCTCTGAAAAATAAGCCGTACCCTCATTCCATTGCGCGACTAATACAGTAACTCCAGCTACTACGCTATAGGGGTGGGCATAATCGAATGACGATTATCAGATCATTCGATTATTTCAATTATTCGAATTAATCGATTATCGGATTAATCGGTTCGGAGAAACGAATGATCATTCGAACTGAGTTTTTAAACGATAATCGAGGGATTGGTATAATCGAAGGACCTTTTTTTTTTTTATTTCTCATCACATAAATTTTATGGGTATTTGTACCTATTAATCATTCGATCATTCGATTATTGAAATCATCGAAGTCCGATCATCCGATTATGCCCACCCCTACTACGCTAGTAACTACAAGTACTCCCTTGTCCCGACCGCTAGACAACTCGACCGGACCCCGAGCGGATCGATCCCCCACCCCCTGACCCACATCCCAACTCCCGACTCCTTTCTTTTCCCTTCGGCTTTTATTGTCTTCTACCTTCTCCTGTTGCTATTGTCCTAGTTAACATCGCTGAAGGCCAATCAGCCGATGACACCTTTGATCAACGTCATTATTGAAAATGCTTTCAGCTGGAGTTGCTTATACAAAAACTCCTTTACTTATACATACAATACGTTCTGCCTATACAATAAATCTATATTTTCATACTTATTTATTTATGATTTTGTTTTATAAATATATGTTACAAAAAGCCCTCTCGCTTTTTTTTTTTTTTAATTTTTTTAAGATTTCCAAAATCAAACAATTAGTTTTGTGAGATATTCATTTTAAAATTTGATCTAGAAAAAAATCAAAGCTTACTCCGCAATACCGACCAGACTCACGAAAAGATACTTTAATCACTTCGAAATCGCTATAAGAATAAAGCTTAGGCAGTTGAATAATGAATTATTTAATTAGAGGATTGTACCTGATATAATCAACAGTACTCATTCCTAAACGGTATTTACTGACTTCATGTATAATTCTTAAACAGTACTTCATAATAGATAATGGTGACCTATAGGACGCTTGCATGTCAAATCAGTGAACGTTTATATTAAACACAACCAGATAATTCACTCAACATTTTATTTTTCAAATACCATACCATTGTTCTTTTCTCTATGAAAGTGAAAACGTTTCTTATAAATTTATACTTTTTTTTTTTTTAATATCCAGATAAATTGGGTATTATATCTTTATTAGTGAATTTATTAAGTGACCGCGGTTAACGACGAGAAACAAGTGATAGCTGAAAGTGTGTGATGAGTTGAGGATAGTGAATTATCTATCAGACATTTTCAACTGATTATCTTAAATGTCGAATAAACGGAACTTAATACATTAACTTTTATTATAAATCTTTTGATTTTATTTGAATGGCGTTCCTAAATACAAAAAAATATGTGTTTATAAATCAAACCAAATTCACATTGTTTATTAAAACTTTGTTTTGATAATGTTTTCTGTATTTTTTCCTATTTCCTGTATCTATCTAAGTTTGTCATAATCGTACTGGCCTATCAATTGAGACGTTGATTTCCAAAAGGTACTAAAGGACATTTTTTACGAAATTGATTTATTTACATATTTGTATTCTCATCATTTAGTTCTATCTAAATATTCTATTTGATTTTATCTAATGCGGGAGCGGCGTGGTCTAGTGGATAGAGCGCTAGTCTGCTGTTTGGGTCTGGGTTCGAATCCCGGCTGTGGCGGAATATTATTTATTCTGTTAATTCAGTCGGGGGGCGACCCTAGGGTATGGAGACCCTCCTGGGGCAGACCCAGCCTCTATAAAGTGGGTACCCGAATTAATTGGGGAAAAACCTGGCGGCTGAGCGCGATTAAGGCCTAATCGCCTCATTGCACTCCGTTGGAACTTGAAACAGTACGAATCTCTATATGTACTGAGCCCAAGACCCTTAATGGGTTGTAGTGGTACAGTTTTTTTTTTTTTTTATCTAATGAACTCTCAAGTCCTTAAAAAATGCGATGTAGAAATATAGCCATTTCTAAAAGTACTAACTACGCATTTATTTTTGTTCCAAATCATTCTAAAAAAATTATTTCATAACTTTAATATGATGTTATTATTACAGTAAAAAAATAATTATAAATTTAAATGCAAACAGACCCAAATTAGGCTAGTTTAATAATATAGTAATGAGAGATTTTCGTGCTTCCTGTAAAATTTCTAGAATGAATATAGTACCTTTTGTAAATCAACTGTCTCAATTGTAAAATAACAAAAATTCTGTTTCACAATGCTCTCTCCATACTAAATATTTTATATGTAGGTAAGTATAATTAAAATAATCCAATAGGAGAAAAATCAGGATTAAAATTTTTAAAACTTGTTTGAGAATAATATTATTTCACTCCTGATCGTACAGTTTGAGTTCAAAACCCGACCTGATGATTCGAGTGTTTGACCTAGGATCTGCCTCGGATTTCTGGCAACTAGGCGAGAAATTCCTCCGACTCCGACGTCCCGTTAGGCGGCTCCAGGACTGGAACCGTATCCTTGAGGACCAACTGTATTCTCCGCGGTATACGATTAATGGAACTTAACCTTACTGGAACTATTACTTCTTGATTCGTTCCTGAACCATCGATGTGTTTGATCCACGGATTTGACATCGATAAAATTATTCTCATCTCAATTATTTTCTCCAAGACATTTCCATCTAACCTGGCCTCATCGAATCAAGGTGAAACGAAACCTGACAATCAACAAAAACTACATTAAACCTGGAAAACCTTATTACTCTCTCTTCGTTAAATTACTTAATACCTTTTTAAGTTAACTATCGTATCCTGTGAAATCAGTTGAAAAAGAACAAAATAAAATTATTTTGTTCCAATTATCGGATTTAACCTTTATGAAGCGTTTTTATAACGACATACCATTTATTATGCTATAGAAAAAAAAAAAAAAAAGAAAATATGGCATTATATGGAAATTATTATTTTTATATTAAGTCAAAACTGTGCAAATAATAAAAATGCATCCTGTTCATTTTCCTCGTTTTCATTCCTATTAATTATTCTTTTGGATTGTATAACTTTTTTTACTCAGTTATTTATACATCTATTTCATTATTATTTTGACTTCAATATTTCATTATTTACTAATAGAAGCTTGTTTTATTATAAAAAAACGTTTGAAGCTTTAAATGAAAAGTACGATGTTAGAAATTTTTGTTTTAAATATTACTTTGATTTAACTCTTGCATTCTATTATTTAAATTATTTCTATGAACATATTTTTATTGTTTAAAAGCTTTGGATTAAAATACTTCAAAAATACAATGTTTTACTATTCCCAAAAAATATATATGAAAGTATATTACAGTATAACAATTTACATAGCTGTGTGGGCAAGTAAGTCATATTTTAAGCTATAAATTAATCAGTGAACTTTAGAAAAACGAACCAGTAATGCTTTAAATTTATATTCAAGGAAAATGGCCAATTACCATTGCTAAGTTAAAAACGCTATATCGTCCCTCCCATGTCAAAAACTAACGAATGTAATAATTCTTTTATTTTTATTTATTTTTTATTTTTGCCGCTATGGTATTGACAAGCCCTGTGGCAAATTGTCAAAATTTGGGAAACTACTTGAGCAAAGGCCTTTTTTTGGAAAAAGTCTAATTTTGGGCTAAGCATAATAGGTTATTTTTAGCTTTCCTAAAAGTACCGATTTTCAAATTTGTTAGTTTGGACGATCAAAAACCAAATACCAATCAAAATTTGTAGGGACGATATTGCGTTTTTAAATTAGCAATGGTGATTGGCTATTTTCCTTGTATATAAATTGACAGCATTACTGGTTCATTTTTCTTAAGTTCTTTGATTAATTTATAGTTAAAAAATCAGTAACTTTCCTACACAGCAGTTTAAATTGTTATACTGTAATATACCTTCATATATAATTTTTGGAAATAATAAACCATTGTATATTTGAAGTATTTTAATCCAAGGTTTTTAAATAATAAATATATGTACATAGAATTAATTTAAATAATAGAATGCAAGAGATAAAATCAAAGTAATATTTAAAACAAAAATTTCTATCATTGTACCTTTCCTTTAAAGGTTTTTTTTTTTTATCAATGAACTTATTTTTTTAAATAATAAATAAAATAAAACATCCACATTATAAGATTCGCTAGGAAATCTGGAGCTAGTGTTATGGAATTAGTTTATAAAAAACGAACGTAGGTTGCCATACCATAGACCAGACCATTTTAAATCTCCGTCAATTTTTTTCTTTGAATTATAAGGTTTTCTATGCGTGTTTTAAAGTTGTGTATCTTGAATTTAAAATTTTCGATTTTATTATCGATATTAGACTCCGCGGGAGGTTACTGACACCGCCAGGTCAACGGCAGCCCTGTCTCCCTCCCGCCCAACATCAAAGCCCTACGTCCACGGCCTATCTAGAACCTAGCTCTACGATAGATAACTCTAGGTCACTCCCCTATAAAGGACACCTCTACATAAAGGACAATTGCCAATGCTACTGCTTACCCTACAACTTACGCTTTTGACTAGTAGAGGAACCTTCTAAAAAAGAACTGAGACACATTTTTGAATCCATATAATTCCCAGTATAATATTTAAAAAAAAATATTCACTATTTTAAATACCCATTATAACATTCCATTAAAACGCTCATAACCAGGATTTACGTTTGAAAGAGCCCAGCAGGTTGACAATCAATAGGAGGGATCCAAGTGGGTTAAAAACATAACTTATTTTTTTCAAGCACTGTCTAAATTTGAATATTAAGTACCTTCTTGGCGTAAAATCACAGTTTATCGTAATATCTTATTTTAATTTTGGGCTGATATTTTTAATAATGAACTTTTGAAATCGACCAAAAAAAAAAAATTCTCCCACCCCCCCTTAAAATTTTAGGTCCTACGTTTCAAGATACGTAGAACCCGAATAACGGATAAAAAAAAACTCGGATTTTTCTCCTAATTAATAAATAAATGAATACCCAATATTTTTACTTTCACTTACCTATATATGAAATATATAATATAGTAAGGGAAAGTATTGCGATCGTGAAAATTTTCGAATTCCAGTTTTCAACGGAAATACACGTTTTAGGGTCTCCTTAGTCCACAAAAAGCTGTGTGTGTGTGTGTGTGTGTGTGTGTGTGTGTGTGTGGTAACTCCCGGTGAAAACTAAAAGTGCTATGAAACTTAAATTTCATATTTAAGACAACTATACGCCCGAGATGTTACAACAACTTTTTCATTAAAATCAGCTAACCAGAAGCCACTTTATACTATGCATTTTGCACCTCTATACTATTTTCTCAAAAACGGCTTTAACGATTTTGATTAAACTCTCTATATCGATGTAAAATTGGGCGGGCTTTAATACCATTTAAGTTTCATTCTGATTGAAATAGTCTTTCAGGGCTTAAATGCCGATATTTTAAATTTTCTTCCTCTAAAGTGCCTTTAATTGTATATATTTCAAACAATTTGGAACATCAATTTATTACCATTGATAAATAACGGGTAAATATGCAAGTTGAGCGAATTTGATTAAAAAAAACTAAAGGAGAAAAGTGCAAATTAATTGCCTATCAACAGCCATGTAAACAGTTATACCCTAGTATTGCTAGTTGGAAATAAGAGACTATTGTGTAATAATTTGCAGCGTTTTGTATCTTTCAGTTTTATCTGTCACGAAAATCTTTCGGTTGGGGAAATCTTCTCCCCTCTGCCCACACTGTTTATGCTCATGCCCATTAAATAATAATAGTAATTGTTAAGTTGAACACAAACCTATACCCACACTCGTATTTTACTTGTTGTATGATAACGATACTCATTTCAAGGTTTTGAACGACCCTGTAGCTTTGCGTATTACGCGATATCGTTTTTTTTTTTTTTTTTTTTTTTACACTGAACCTCTCATTATTTTTTTATACTGCGTGTTATTGTAAAAGCTCGACATATAACATGTTTTAACAAAGACGTGAGTATTTCTATGACAAAAGATAATCTTGAGATTTGCTACAATCTATTTTTTTTTTCATTCCTGTTTTTCCTTCATGTTTACGTAAAGCTTGATGACATAAATCTCGTTATAGGATATCAATTCATTAATGTAAAACGTTTGAGGAAAATCGTAGATATTTTAATGATTTCTTTATGCTAGTAAAATAACTGAGACATTACGGCTAAAAATATATATATGTGTGCTCAACATATGACATGATTTAACAAAGTCGTGAGTATTTCTATGACAAAAGATAATCTTAAGATGAGATACAATTCATTTTTTTTTTTTTTATTCCTGTTTTTCCCTCATGTTCACGTAATACTTGATGACATAAATCTCGTTATAGGATATCAAATCATCATTGCTGCTAAAAATATATTTATGTGTGTGTGTTTATTTAGTAGTATTACATTCTGATCCATGTAGTTGGACCCAAAGACAATGACAATCATGATGAAATACTTCAGGCAATATTTACATTAGACAAAACAAAAAAGTAATATTTAGAATAAAAAAAAAAAAAATAGATAAATAAATAAAAACTAAATGAAAATCTTTATTACTCGCATACCTAAGCGGCCAAAAAACATCAAAGGAATTTCACAATAGCTCGAATGCAGGAAGGAGAAATTTCGTGACAATTTTGACCCAACTTCTCAAAAATAATTTTTTTTCAAATTAAACCAATAAGATCAAAAAGTCCCATTTTAAAGATTAAGTTATTCAACATTAGTAAACCTTTAAGTACTTCCCTTAATTTTCTTTTTTTTGAAGTGTATTCAAAATTCCTAATAATTTTCTTTAATAGTGGAATAAACAGGTTCTTTGTTCACTCCACCATTTTATTTAATAGCATAACGTTTCGGGTGATACACTATATGCAGGTGTAAGCAATTTTTAAATGTTTATGTATGGCACTTGAAGATGGTGCCGAAGCTTGTGAGCCATCATCAGGGCTACAAACATCAGAACATCAGATCGAGTACCCGTCAATTATAAAACAGACAAAGAAATAATCTCTCCCTCGTATGCCAACATCTTCCGTCTCCTTAAGTTATAACTTTCTTACTTTATTGTACAATTTGGTTGAGTAAATTATATTTTATTTATTGTATGTTTATCTTTTCGTTTATAACACTTCTGGTTTGGTTTTTGTTATTTATTTATTTTATTTTTCCGACAGTCCTTTACGGATGTGAAACGTGGCCGCTTACTTTGAAGGATGAACAACGGTTTAAGGTTTTCAAAAATAAGGTACTGCGTAAAATATTTGGTCCGAAGAGAGATGAGGCCACTGGGGAGTTTAGAAGGTTGCACAACGCGGAATTGCGGGACTTGTATCCTGTGAATATAATTGATTTGATACTATCTCGGAGACTCAAATGAACGAGTAAAGTTGTTGGGCTCGATGAAGAGCGGATTCCGAGAAAGTTGGTATTCGCTGAACCGACTGGTAGGCGTCCGAAAGGCAAGCCGAAGCGTCGATGGGAGGATTGCGTTAAGACTGATCTCGGGGGCTTGGGCTTGAACGGTGAACATTGGACGAGTCTGTGTAGGCGGAATTTGGTGGTATCGGCATCGAACCTTCGCTAGGCCTATTATTACTATTACTTACTATTACTATTTATTTTATTTTATTTTTTATTATGTACCTCATGGATCTTTTACATACCTCAGATTCTTGGGTTTATAATTTTCTGTTAAAAATGTTGAGCCTTATTGTACATACGAGTACATTGTTTTGTTTTTCCATTGTATAATTTTGTAAAACTTTTTAAAAACAAAGATAAGTTATAATAACCTTCAGGGATTTTACACGAACCCCTCCCATACTACCTATGTTTATAGTTTTCCTCAGTTTATGCTTGGACATGGCTCAGTAATGGTACGTTTATATATATATTTTTGTTTTTACTTCTATATTAAAGTCTGAAGTTTTGTTTTTATGCTTATCGTCATCAGATTGTTTATCATATTATCATTACTCGTATCTATAATATTTAAGTATGTTGGTATATTTTCTGTTTTATTTCAAATGTTATCATTGTCACTTCATTAAAAAAAAAAAATGTATTATCATATTAATATGTATCTCTTTTGTTCTGATGTTTGTAGCCCTGATGGTGGCTCACAAGCTTGAGCCGAAACGTTGGCAAAATTAAAAATTTTCAAAAAACGACATTCCTGATTATTCCACCTATAATAGTTAAGCTATTTAATACAGCCTTTTTATTTTACTGTTGAATTCGACCTTCACCTTAATATATCAACACTCAATTTTCTTTAGATATGTATTCCCATCCCTCATTCGATTGATATCTATATATCTGTACCTTCCTAGAATGCGTACGTCACCCCCACGGCACTCTCTCGCACAGTCACTTTTGAAGTTTCTCTTGCAACTTTCTCCGGCCAACCATCATCTTCACTAACCCGGCTCCGAGACTTCTGCAGTTCTGCAGGTTTAAAGTACAAAATATTTCCGGTTGGTTTGATAAGTACACTTAAATGTATTAATATATTAAAAAAAAAAAAATCTTGTAGTATTCGTGTGTTTATATATTTAACGTCACTTTATGCTGCTATGGCTGATCGGACGATGCTACAGTGGGAGTGCTAAATTTCGCCTGTTCAGGTTTAATTAGGATAGGAATCTTTAATTAGTACCTGACATGGCACAATCTCAGTACCACCTTTTTATATTCTCTTCGAAGGACGGCGTAACTAAAGATTTTTTACTCCCATTAAAAAATTCTAGAGTATCCAGTATTTATTTATAATGACACCATCCAATCGTTACATTTTTAAATCATATCGTCTTGTTTGGTTCTATTTAATTCCTTCAACCTCGTCAACAATCCTTTGCTACTTTATTCCCATGTGTAAATGCCGCATTTTTCATATAACCGAAAACCACTAAAAAAGGTATTGAGGGTTGAAAATAGGAATATGAGCATCCTAAAACGTTGTGTGATGTGATTGAAACGAAGGAAAGAAAACAGGAAGGCAAAGAAAACGGTCCTCTTTTCCTGAAAATACAATATATCAATATATAAATTTAACGTTTACTCTTCTTTGTACACTTCCAGTATTTTTAATGTTTTCATTGGCAGGTCTTCACATTAAGGACGTTTTTTAAAAATTAATAAAAGTTCAGCTATTTAGTAAATTAATGGATTCTACTCTGAACATTTTAAAAATATTTTAACGTTGTTTTGTTTGCTTATTTATTTAATGTCACTGGATGCTACCGTGGCTAATCGGACGATACTACATGGGAGTCCTCAATTTTGCCTATCTAGGTTTAATTAGGATAGTGATCTTTAACGAGTACCTGATATCGCACAGGCTCGGGACCACCTTTTAATCGTCCCCTCCGAAGGACGACATAATTAAGGATTTTTTACTCCCATTACGGGAGTTTGAACCCGTGACCTTTGGCATAGCCCGGGATCACCTCTTTACGTCTCCTCTGAAGGACTGCTCTGAATACCTAAGGATTTTTCACTCCCATTAAAAAATATTCGGACCACCTGCGGGCTTGAACCCGTGACCTTTTTCATGGAAGGCTGTTATGCTAGCCACCCATCTAACGTTTTAAGATTTTTTCCTTTTTTGTCTTAATAAAAAAATTTATGATAACAACAACATAATAGCAAATTTTATATTATTTATGTGTTCTGAAATAAACTATGTTGAAGTAAGTTTTGAAAAAATAGTTATTATAATAATCAGGTAGAGGTAGTTCGTTTTCGGTATAAGAACTTTTCCGTATTGAATAGTGTCATTTGGTGTATACTGCTCGGTTGGAACATATGCAATTTTACTTTCTAGAGTATACGGCAAACAAAAACTAACTGTTTTAGTTGTTTGTTTTTTTAACTAACTTGTTCGTTAGAATATGTTTCTCTAGCATATGTTTTTCATTCCTAGTTCATAGTTGAGCTTGATTTCAGTTTTTCGTTGACTCAAATAGGACAAATCTTAGGCAACCATTTTTCAGTCATTTAATAATTATATATTTTCAGTAAGCTCTAAATTCCTTGATTTTACATTACATTATAATAAAATAAAATAATAAATACTGATTTGATTTTATCTAGTATGAGTGACATCTATGTGGATATATATATATTATTATTATTTCAATAATAATAAAATATTAAAAATATTATTGCGAAATTCTGTACATTTTTTTTTTCGTGTTTTTATCTTTGAATTGAAATGACTAAGAGCTGCTGGGGCTGATTTTTCATTTATTTTTTAATTTTCTTTTTCTCGTTTTTTTTTTTTTTATTTACTTCTCTATTTCTTCGATTCTTTTTGTTTCTATCTTTTATTGTTTTGTTTTTTTATCTTAATATAATTAATTTTTTAGGAGTATGTATATGATGAATTGTTTAAAGTTTTATTTCTTTTTTAGTTAGATTATGATATTTGTAAGTATATATATATATTTTTTTTAATTTTTTATTTTTTGTTGTTTCATTATATAAATTAAGCTGGTATGTACTACATACTATTTAATTTGAATTTCAATTATTATTATTATTATTTCAATCATTGTATTGTAATGTATTTTTGTATGATTTCACCTGTAATTGGCAGCCTGTTGGTAGATGATGTAAAATAAAATAAAATAAAATTCCTTGTTCGAAGAAACTTTTTGGTATTGAACCGAATAACCTGAGAAATGAAAATTGGAACATGTTTTTATTTGGCTCTATCATTATTAATTTATTTGTATTTATTATATATATATATATATATATATATATATATATAATATATATATATATATATATTATAAAAAATTTATATATAAAAAAAATTAGATAGATGTGGTATAACTAAGTGCTCAGAAAAGTATTACTTATATCTTCTACTAACTTGCCTCCGTTATTTAAGTTAACTAAATAACATTTATGCAAATAAAAACCGAGAATAAAAATATTTTTTTATGTTTACTAATCCAAACCCAAGAAATCCTTTTTTATTAAGAGATAATAACTCGGTAGATTTGCATAAAAATACTATCAATCATTAGTTTAATTAAATATAATTTTGATTGATTTGGTTGTTATATGATCAACTTACCTTCGACAGGTAGTTAAGAAAGTGGAATGATAAATTTAAAATGTACATTATCTTCAATGAGTCGGTTTATTATATCGTGTTTTTATCTCTTACGATGCATTCTCCAACCGAATGATCTTCGTTAATACCCTTTATTTTCGTTAATACCCTCGATAAATGAACACCGTAATCATATCGTAAACAGAATTCATTCTTTATTTACTCGGAGAAGTGTAGTGTCATTTTTATTTGTTATTGCATTCATGTTTTTTGTTTATAACGAGTTGATAATTAAGAAATGTTTCGCTAATTAACGAGATAAATGCGTCATGTTTTTCTTCACTTTTCGGAATTGATTACACTGATCACACTTATTTGTTTCTGCGAAAATTTGTTTGCTTTGAACGTATTTTCGTATACAACTTTATTATTGTTACTATTATTTTAAAATCGTTTTGTACGGAGTAGGTGGGAAATGCGTGTTATTATTCAGTTGCTAAATTACTTAGCTCGCGGCTTCTGTCTAAAAACTTAAAGGTTAGAATTTATAAAAACTATTATTCTTCCGACGGTTCTTTACGGATGTGAAACGTGGCCGCTTACTTTGAAGGATGAACAACGGCTTAAGGTTTTCGAAAATAAGGTACTGCGTAAAATATTTGGTCCGAAGAGAGGAGACCACTGGGAAGTTTAGAAGGTTGCACAACGCGGAATTGCGGAGTCCGTACCCTGTGAATATAATTGAGTTGATAGCATTGCGGAGACTCAAATGGGCGCGTAAAGTTGTTGGGCTCGGTGAGAAACGGATTCCGAAAAGGTTGGTATTCGCAGAACCGACTGGTAGGCGTCCGAAAGGTAGGTCAAGCGTCGATGGGAGGATTGCATTAAGGCTGATCTTGGGGGCTTGGGCTTGACTGGCGAACATTGGACGAGTCTGTGCAGGCGAATTTGGTGGTATCGGCATCGAACCTTCGGGTTCGGTAAGCCTTTTATTATTATTTGTACGGAGTAGAGATTTGGGGCTCTACCAAACCATCAAATTCTTCTCCTCTCCAATTCCTCCAATCAAAAATCCTTTGAAAAATCTTCAATGCTCCTTATTTTGTCACAAATAAAATCATCCATAAAGATCTTCATGTTCCCTATGTTACTGACTTCGTCCGAACCAGATACTTTCTTTTCATGAAAAACTCCATCCCCACTCTAACCCACTAGTTTCATCCTTGCTTCCTCTACAACCCCTGATAATCCTCCGAGGCGTCTGAAAAGAAGATGGCATTTTATGGATAATTTTATTTGTAACAAAGCACGGAGCATTAAGGACTTGGATTGCAGGGACTGGAGGCGAGAGGAATTAGATGGTTTAGTAGACCCCCATAACTAGGGGTGGGCATATCGAATGACGATTATCGGATCATTCGATTATTTTAATCATTCGAATTAATCTATTATCGGATTAATTGGTTTGGAGAAACGAATGATCATTCGAACTGAATTGTTTTTTTTTTTGCTCATCACATAAATTAAATGCAGGTCAGCCAATGATAGAGAATACGGGAATTTTGGCATAATATCGTCTCTCAGAATGCATATTAATCATTCGATTATTTAAATCATCGAAGTCCGATCATCCGATTACGACGATCATTCGATTATGCCCACCCCTACCCATAACTCAATGCCGTAAGTCCAAATAGGCCTTATGATGGTTATATAAATGAGTTAATTTTGGTCTAAGAATAATTATAAACAATTTTTACGTAGGGTAATGGGTATTTTTGTAATAAATATTTTTGTAACATCTTCAGCTGTCTATTATAATTATAAGAATATAAATTATTATATTTCTTTTGTTTCATACCATAAGATAATAAGGCTATAAATTAATCAAACTAAACGTAGTATAATTTTGCACAAAGTAAATAAATTTTGCCTTGTCACATTCTCGGCTTTTAAGCCAATCATATTTATATATTTATTGTTACTGTTTTAAACTATAGTAATGCGTGTTTAAATATATTTCCAGTGATATATTAAATAGATATATAGAGGCAGAGCACTCAATGAACCCGACCACTAGTTGGCGAGCTATACGTTCCTATTTATAGCTTCACCGTCAAACCAGAAAAAACTATCCCGGTTTTTTTTTTTTTTTTTTTTCTGGGTATTAATCTTTTGTTCTTTACTTACATTTTCAGTTTTTTCTTTATGTATATTATAGGTTTGATAAACACGAGTCTGCGTTGAAATTCC
Organism: Piezodorus guildinii; assembly: GCA_023052935.1. NCBI lineage: Eukaryota > Metazoa > Arthropoda > Insecta > Hemiptera > Pentatomidae > Piezodorus > Piezodorus guildinii. Next base: position 38,677,170 of record CM041294.1, read on the forward strand.
AGCAGCCTAGGAAGGTTGGAGTGTTAAATACACAGGACAGAGGGCAGTTGCTATTTCAAGGGCGTAGACATTCCTTCTGAGCTACAGCTGACTAAATATTTCGCTGACACCACCCGGATTAGGTTTCCTATAATTCTTTCTTCTTTACCATCCTCATAATATCCCTTCATTCATTTGTCTTTGAACGCTGATAGTAATCATTAATTGATGTAAGGTATACTATAAATTAATTAATGATTATTACATTGTATAGCATTTGAATAACTTTCGTTCGCATCTCACTCATAATGTGACAAGAAACACAATATAAAAACGCTGCAAATTTTACACAATGGTTTATTATTTCCAAATAACATTATTAGGGTATAACTGATTATAAAGCTGTTGATAGGCAATTAAGTAATATAAAAAGCAATAAATAATTCAAACGGAAAATGACATATCACCACTGCTAATTTCAAAACGATATATTTCTGCTAGTTATAAACCATTTCAATGATTCTTTCTTTTTTTTTTCAATTAATTTGTCTATGAAATACCACAACAGCAAAATAATATTATTGGGTTGTTTCACATGAAATGTCCGTTTTTATAGTTTCTGAAATACATGAAAGGATTTTGCAGGTCTCTGTTGTTTTCTTCCGAATGTTTACATATTTAAAGTTAAACAGTTACTAATCCTCTACCTTTGTATTATAAACATTAGCTTCCCAATCAATTACCCACTTTTTAGTATACTCCAAAATGAACATGGAAACAGCGATTTTCGAGTAATATTTTTGTACGAGTTTAAACTCGGCCATTAAGCAGCTGAGGCCGCTTGAAATATTTGCAGGCGTTTGGGGAAGGGAGTGTTAATGAACAGGACCATTCGTCGTTGGTTTGCTAAGTTTTCATGGGATCTCGAAATGCGGGAAAACCCGTACTATGGAAAACATGTGAGGTTAAAGGGACTCTCAGCACAATAAATGCAAGCGCATTTACCGTTTCCAGTATATTTAAAGTGTATTGGGAAAGTAAAAAATCTCGATAAATGGCACCTCATGATCTCACTGAGCGCAGCAAGCATTTAAAAACCTGCAAAATTGAAAGAACTGGGCTACGCAGTTTTTCCGCACCCACCATATTCTCCCGACTTCTCTCCAACAGATTACCCCTGTTCAGGAATTTAAACAACTTCGTCATAGGAAAACTTTTTAAAATGATGATCAAGTGAAAAGTGACGTTTTCAGATTTTTTCACTTCAAAGCTCAGAGTTTTTCAGTTCGGGGATAAAAAAGTTGGGTAATAAATGTGTAGAAAAAGAAGGTAAATACTTCGAATAAAATTATCTTTTTTCATATCGATTTTTAATAAAAATCCTTTACCTTGAAAACGGACATTTCATGTGACACAACACAATATAATTTATTTATTTATTAATTTGAAGAAACGGTTTTATTTTGATTCGTTATTTGGGTTCTACGGTTTTTCTTTTACCCATAAATACGCCTTAACTCAGTTATTTGCGAATATAGAGACACAAATATACAGCGTTTCAGGATCAGTACGCCGTCCATTTATTAATTGTAAAATAGAAAAAAGAAAAAGAAAAAACTTGAAATTTTATCCCTACATACACCCACTCAGTTATTTTTGAAGATAGGAAAAAAGTACATATATGTTGTTTTTTTATGATTTTTTGCTACATAAATATAAACATAAATAAAAATCATTCAAATCTGTTTAAAAATAGCTGAGAAAAAGCGTCATGAAATTAGCATGGGTGATAGACTATTTTAGGTCATTTTCCTTTGAATGATTTATTATCATATTAGTTAACTGTTTATAAATAGGTTTGCAAGCAGTTTTACCCTCATATAATAATTTACAGCGTTTTTAAATTAACTTGGGATTTTTTCTTGTTGTCTATAAAACATATTTTTGCTTGCCATGGTTAAAATATATCAAATATACATTATAAATCTTTATATGTGTTGTTATATGCTTCCAGAGGACCTCTGAATGCTGTTTGTTGGGTTGACAACCACGTACAATTAAAAAATGTTATAAAGCATTAATGATCTTCGGACAGCAAAAATAACGCTTTACTGAGGAATGAGCCATGAGTTATTTTTTTTTCCCCTCTATAACTGGTCACTTTCTACAAAGATATTTCAAATATGGAGGAAAAGTAAGTACATAATTGACTCCACATTGAGGCCAAACTGTTTTGGCAACTGCAAATCCTTTCTCATAATTCACATTAGATCGCCTCATTTCCCGCTCCGTAAATTGGCATCGATTATTGCAATCGATATCATTAGTAGGCATTAGTTCTGTCCCATTCGATTAGTCCAATATCGCCGAGTATCGGCCGTAACAGGGAGAAAAGCAACAAGAAAGTCGTTAATTAGTTAATTTTTAGCAATGCTTCTTCACTTAAATATTTTGCTTACAATAGTAAAATTAAGGACCATTCCACTTTTTTTCCTTTTCTTTTTTTCTCCCCTACCTCGCCTTTATTTTATATGGGGTTTCTCGGACCAAGGGCGAGGCGGGGGAAAAATGCTGAGATAAAAGCCCCCCGGCACCGAGACTCGATCTTGTCATTATTTTGGTTTAAATTTTGGACCTCTGTGGTTCAAAGCAACGCCCTCACTCCACATATTTGTATGTTTGTATTTATATTTTATATTTACACGTATTTGCTATGCCTAACTGAAAATATTCGCGAAAAATATGGAGGGGTACATATTACGTATGCTTTAATATGGACGGTTTTAGTATATGTTATTTCGAATTTTTTTTTTTTTTTTTTTTCCTTCGGCTAATGTTTCATCAACTCTGTTATAGATTCACTTTTTTATGTATATTTTAAGAAAAAAACCCATAAAACTACTGAATTATTATTTCTTAATCTATTTAAAACAAAATAATGATTTTTTGAGTAATGAACTTTACTTCTGAAAGTACTCTCACGATAGTAAAAGGAGAGGGGCAAGTTATGATCATTCTCCTAAGTTAAAAAATCTTATTATATCAATTAATATTATTTTTATTAAAGTTTAAAAATATTTTTTATTTTAACATTTTATTGATATTTACAGCTGTACTTATGAAAAATACAATAAGAAAGTAGACTAATTTACACTTATGGGATTGAAAAATGTCTTGTGAAGAACTACATAGTGGTAGAACTTCAAGTTTAAAAATCTAAATGGTAAATTTATATCAAAACAAAATGTTATTCTATACATTGTGAATGCTTGAATTATACATTATGAATGAAAAAAAAAAGCATTTTAAATCAGTTAAATCAAAATTACAGCTATATTTATTATGAACACGTTGATGAATAGTGGAGTATGATCAGGATAGGGACTCATTCATCATTAGCACTAGAATAACGTAAACAAAGGCGGATGCTGGGTTTTAGTTAGGCTGGAAGAGGAGGAATTGCAAGCAAGTTGAAAATTATTGGAGGGGAGGAGAGCAGGTAGGTGATTAGGTAAACATTTAAGATATTTATCTAAACACTGACTATACAAAATATTATTTATTCTGTTATTTCAGCCGGAGAGCAACCCTAGGGTTATTAAAAATACGATATGAAAACAAGATAATTTTATTCGAAGTATTTACCTTCTTTTTCTACACATTTTTCCCAACGTGACACAAACTTTTTTATCCCCAAACTTAAAAACTCTGAGCTTTGAAGTGAAACAAAATCTGAAAACGCACTTTTCACTTGATCGTCATTTTAAAAAAGTTTTACTTTGACGAAGTTGTCTAAATTCCTGAACAGGTGGTAATCTGTTGGAGACAACTTGGGAGAATATGGTGGGTGCGGAAGAACTTCGTAGCCCAGTTCTTTCCATTTTTGCAAGGTATGTTTTGAAACATGGGGTCTTGCTGCCGCTCATTGAGATCATGAGGTACCCATTTATCGAGATTTTTTACTTTCCCAATACACTTTAAATATCTGGAAACGGTAAATGCACTTGCATTTAGTTGTGCTGAGAGTCCTTTAACTGTTTGGTAGGGGTTTCCTTCTACTGTATGTTTGAGGACATCGTTGTCTATTACGGACGGAGGTCTTCCTCGGGCAAGTTTTCCAAGTCGGTATCCCCAGCTGAAACCTTAGCAAACCAACGGCAAATTGTCCGTTCATTAACACTCCCTTCCCCAAAAGCCTTGCAAATATTTCTAGCGGCCTCAGCTGCTGAATGGCCGAGTTTAAACTCTTACAAAAATATTACTCGAAAATCGCGTGTTTCCATGTTCATATTGGAGGTATACTAAAAAGTGGGTAATTGATTGGGAAGCTAATGTTTATAATACAAAGGTAGAGGATTAGTAACTGTTTACTTTAAATATGTAAACATTCGGAAGAAAACAACAGAGACCTGCAAAATCCTTTATGTATTTCATAAACTATAAAAACGGACATTTCATGTAAAACAACCCAATAATTGTGCATAAATTAAATTGGAAAAAAAAAGTTGTTAACAACTATTTAATTTAGATTGATTAGATATGCTGTGCAAAGCTAGCTAACAACTGTATTCTGGCAGTATTATGTGCATTTTTCTCTTTTCTCAAAGTTTTATTATTTTTATTAGTCCTAAGAGGTTCTAGGAAGGGAGAGGGAGAGCTGTCGCCACTACAACAATGTACCCTTTAAAGTCGAGAAAATAGGTAGGTAAAATATCGTGAGATTTAGTGAGAGTGAACTATCATACACTCTCACATACTTTCAACGTATTATAATAAATATTCAAGTACCGAATTTTCTATGAAACTTCATCATTAATACAGAAAATAATGTTTAATTTCTTATAATGGAGTTTCTGCATTAAAAAACATGTTTTCATGATGTGTATATTACACGTATTTGTTTTGATAAAACTTTATCATTTATTTTTACTTTCACTTACCTATATATGAAATATATAGTAAGGGAAAGTATTGCGATCGTAAAAATTTTCGAATACCAGTTTTCAACGGAAATACACGTTTTAGGTTCCCCTGAGTCCAAATGATCATGTCCCATAAAAAAGGTCTGTGTGTGTATGTCCGTGTGTTGTAACTCCAAATAATATTTAAGGATTTTTTCAAAGTAATATTTGATGTTATTATCCGAATTTATTTTAAAAATATTATGCCTCCCTCTCTTCCGATACTTTCGTGAACTCTCGCAAGACCTCGCTCTCACGATATTTTACTTACATGTTTTCTCACCGTGTAGCGGGGCCTTTACTGCACCTTCTAATCCCCCTCTGTGTTCTTTTAACATGTCGGAAAAAACGAGGAGTTGATAACCAGTATAACCAGTATAACCAGAAATATAGATATCTTATAAAATTTTACTTGGAAGGTGAACAGTGATTATTTTTTATGATTTTCTTTTTCACTTTGTCAACATCTCTCATAGTATACGTTCTAATTTTTTGGCAAGATTACTATATCTAAATAAAATAATACCCCAATCCTATTTTATTGCGGACCTTATATAACGCCGGTGATTGGGCAAGCGATGACCCAAATACCTGAGATAACCTGAAGAAACAATGGAAGCAGGGATGTTCCAACTGAGTATTGACAAAGGAGATTGTAGCTTATTGAGAGGGTCAATGAGGCTGGAGGTAATAATCGATGTATCGAGGCTCCTCGCTATCGATAGTCGACCATGACCTCGATTTCCTCTTCCTCCTCCCCCCTCCCGCTCCTGTCGTAATTCTACTCGTAGGGAGAGGGAGGGGAAGAATCAATTTCTCTCTCTCTTTCCTCCCCGATGATCTCTATATATTTTATTATTGGTATCTGTTATTTGAAACCGTTTGGATAAAGCGACTTTAAACTATCGTATAATGTTGACTAAATATATATATATATATATATATATATATAATGAAAATAAATTTTATTCTGAGACAAAATAGTACCCTAAGAATAACAACAATGGAAAAAATAAATTATATCTGTCTGGTCTATCTGATTATCTGATTAGGGTGGTTATGTCTCGATGAATGAACCGTGTTATATTTGTCGTGAATTTACTGTTGTGATGTTTGTGTGATTGTGTATAGTGTGATTCGAATCATACCATGGTGGGTTAATGATTTGGGATGTAGTTGTTTGTGTTTTGTTGGTTTTTACGTGTTTTGCAGATCCCCAAAATTCTGCTCCATATGTCAAGTTTGGTCTCAGTAGAGTTGTGTATATTAGTCGCTTGTTTCGTAAATTTAATGGTGATCTGTAGATAGATGTGAAAATCGTTTGTAACGTCTTGTTAGTTTTGTTGTATATAGTCCTAGGTATAATACGTAAGTTTTTGAAGGTACTGCTTTGTTGTTGATTTTCAAAGCTGGACATAAACCTTTCCATGGCGAAAAGCTCTTGGTGGCATTGATCTTGATTTTCCATTTTTTAAACCACATTTTAGTTCACATAATCATATATTTGACTTATATATAGCCCACAATATCATATATTCAAACAACTTGTCCATTCACAAACAGCTTCTTACTTCAGTAAAACTCCAGTCTCCAAAAACCCATTACTAAAAGAAATCGGTAATTACAATAAATTTTCACTAAAACGATTTACCTATAAGAGAACAAAACATGTATTATTAAATTAACTTACTTTCGTATGTTATAAATTTCTTAATTTTACAATTTTCAAACATATTATGCATTTTCTATTAATATTTCTATTTTCAATTATTTCATGTATTTTCAATTATTTCATGTATTTTATGCATTCTAAATTATTTTATGTGTAGTTTTTATGCGTAGGTTTTTAGTATAATTTTTCCTACAATCGCAATATAACCTCAATTTTATTTCACCATATGTTTGCCATTTAGGTTAAAGTACTATAATCACACAAAAACAAAAATATTTTCTGATTGTAAGGATGACTCATCCAAAATCATTGTTAATATTTTGTCAAAATGTAAATATGTGAATAAAGTTTATTTTATATTATATATATATATATATATATATATATATATATATATATATATATATCATATATTTGATCTAGATTGCTGATTTAATGAACAAAAACTTTTGAATTTATTATTATTTATGGAATTAAATAAACTCCATTAGCTAATAATAATAATAATTGGGGGTTACCTGTAGCATGGTGGTTAGCATGATAGCCTCCTATGCCCAAGGTCCCGGATTCAAACCCGCAGGTGGCCATAGGATTTTTAATGGGAGCAAAAAATCCTTAGTTATGCCGTCCTAAGGTGGGTCCGAGCCTGTGCGATGTCAGGTACTCGCTACAGATCCCTATTGTAATTAAACCTGGATAGGCAAAATTTAGGACTCCTACTGTAGCATCGTCCGATTAGCCACAGCAGCATAAAGTGACGTTAAATAAATAAACAATAATACATGTTGTTGTTGTTTATTAGGGCTTCAAGCCCCAAAACCCTAAGGTCATCAGTGCCCTATAATACAAGAATTATGTATGAAGATAAGAATGAAGATTGCTCAAATCACGATTATAAATCTTAAGATCTGGTTAGGATTATTACTGAAATGAATGAACAGGTAGTGATTGAATAGACGGGATTGTATTGAAATTACATATATAAGGTAATATATTAATATAAAGGTATAGAGAAAGGAATGTAATTTCATACGGACAATGATATAAAAAAAACAAAATAACATCATAAAACTGACATTATAGCCCTCTTTAAAAGATGCCGTAAGAGAAGAGACTGTAGAGAACTGTAAAGTGGGTCGGGTGGTGCGGCGGTAGGTTCAACGAACTGCCCCCTCGTACAACAGCAATGAAAGACGAATCAGGGGCTCCCCCGCCGGCTATCGATTGCACTACACAATATCGATGTTAGGGACCTGTCGATATATCGCAAGGTGCCATTCCTTCAAGGAGTGTCTCCCGCCATCTCACTGGAATACTTAATGCCCATAACCCCTCTGACCTCTTTCCACGTGCCTCTCTCGAAACTTTTCTGCCAAAAATAGAATTTATGCTTTTATCTGCTGTTTATTTTCGACATTAAACTTTTTCTTTTAGAGATTTATTATTTTTTTAATGATGACAAATTTTCTACTATGAATAGTACTATTTATTAAGTATTAGCTCTCTATATTTTCTGCTCTAAAGTAAAAAAAATAAAATAGAAAGAAATATATAAGTAAAAATATATAAAATGTTGAACCAAAACAACAAATTACGAAATAGTATTGAGGTGCTGTGAAGACCGATGTACCTTGCAAACTTTAAAGCCCTACAATAGTCCTTCGTCGATGTACTCGGTTGCATAAATTCTTCTTAAGACGTCACAAACTAAATGATGTTTTTGTCAAGTTATATACATATACAGATACACACACACACACACACACACACACACACACACACACACACACACACACACACACACACACACACACACACACACACACACACATATATATATATATAAATATATCATCTCATATATCAGCTCGAGCTTTTCGCACTGTGTCCTACGACGCTGTATGCGTCATCGCAGACATGCCTCCGATTGATCTTTTGGCAGATGAACGTAGAAGGATCTACCGAAGAAAACAAGAAGAGAAGGATGCTCACTGGGCTTCTTTAGCAAAACAAGAGAGAGTTCATACACTTGATATATGGCAGAGACGCTGGAACGCTTCATCTTGTGGAAGATGGACCTACCGCCTAATTCCCGACATATCGACATGGTTATCCCGGAAACATGGAGATGTAGATTACTATCTCACTCAGCTGCTTACTGGGCATGGTTGCTTCAGAGCGTACTTAGCCCGTTTCAAAATAGAGGAAAGTTCATTGTGCCCATTTTGTGATCCCATAGAAGAAACAGTGGAACATGCATTCTTCTCTTGTTCGGGATTCGTTCGAGAAAGATCGGAGATAGACGCTAAATTTAGTACAAAAGCATCACCCGAAAATTTAGTCTCCTTGATGATGGCTAGTCAGGAGAGTTGGAGCGCTGCAGCTGATTATGCAGCACAAATCTGCAGAAAACTCAGAGTACAGGAGCAAGAAAGGAGAGGCGGTGCATCGGCCTAGCCTAAATCAGATGTCCAGTAAAGTAGCTGGCATTTAGCCCTTCTGCCCCCCCATGAAGTAATGCTTGACAGCGGTTCCGTGGGGTGGTAAAGACGAATTGGGAGGTGGTTTTTTAGTGAGTAGGAATCTCACACTGTTGTGTAGCCTGACAGTTGCACTTCGTCTGATGAAAGATTTTTCCCCTACCCGAAAAAAAAAAAAAAAAAAAAAAAAAAAAAAAAAAAAAAAAAAAAAATATATATATATATAAATATAAGTCGAACCCTGGAGATAAAAAAGTTAGGTTTCGCACAACGTCATGGAGAAAATTAAATTTTAACATTTTTATGAATATTCATACACTGAGCTATTACTATTAAATTTCCGGGACCTCAAAAAAAACAAAAAAACTTCTTCATTTAATTAGCCTTAAAATAGTGTAAAACAACTCTACCTTCATTGGAATGGAAGAAAGCACGAATTAAAAAAAAATAAAGACCTAAAAAAAATTTTTTCGCTTAATAGATAGACATCTGTTTCAGTTTTTTTATAAATTAAAATTAAATTGAAAGCGGGTTTTAATACCATAGAGTTTGTATAACAAATAAAAATTGTGTATAATAATAAATCAGTGGGAAATTATTATATCAGTAGGAATAATAAAAACAAATTAAATAATAATAAGTAAAATAATAAACATGATCATGTATACACAGTTTAGAGATATGTGGAAAAAAGGAAGATTTTCAGAATGATAACGATTAAGTTTAATCAGCAATCAGCAAATTGAAGTTTTATTTATTTAAAAACTTATTCATTAATTGTCATGAATCAATTTTAAGAGACTGTTAACTTTGAAAGGAAGTACTTGCAAGTAGTGAGTGGTGACGAAAGCCACGAGGACTGCAGAACCGAATGAATTGTCCCATTGTTCAAGAGTCAGCGAATCCATTGTACTGGAAGATGACCCAGATAATTCCCTGTAAGATGGAGCAGGTGGGGAGGTGGCGTGCCAGTGGGGAGGTGGCGTTCGGTATGGCTCCCAGTCACCTGCCACTTCTCAGGTGGCAGGGGTAATCTTACCTGGAACCCAGGCTGTCTTTACCTGTCTACAGCTGTATCCATTGACACTTCTTCCCATCCAACTCCATAAAATGAAAGGTACCAGCTCCGTAACGTAAACTGAGTACGTTGTGGGTTCCAAGGAAACCAATTATTCCCGAATAAAAGTAGATGACATTGCGGAATTTCTACGTCGAGTATTGTCGTATAAGGAATAAGTTCCAATAGCCATTGGATTTCACAGTTTCAATGACGGCCATTCCAACTAACACTAACAAGGACAGGAAATGAGGCTCGGCAACAGAATACACTTCCGGTCCAGAACGACCGCCGTTTGTGCCCCGCTAGCTCCTCTCATTCTTATCTTCTCTCTGCTTATAAAAATTCAACATCTTTCTCCGCTATCCTGGGCAAAGCTTACCAATTCTTCATGGTGATCCCAAGAAATATTCGTGATTAAAATAATTACCATGAAGTTATGATTCCGAACTGTTTGAGGTACAATAATCGAGGCGACAAGATTATGATTAGCTATTAAATTAGTTTATTGAAATTAGAAATAGAGTGAGTACGGAACCTTGGAGCAAGGGTATAGGAAGCAGCGACGTAGCGAGTAATCGATACAGTCATATCCGTTGACTCTCGTTAGCGAACGACCCCTAGCGCGGATAACGACCTTCGTGTTATTTACTTTTCAACTGCTTTCCAAATGCCCCTATTAAAGAGTTCAACTTTATAATGCACTGAATTATCTCGTACATGCTTTATACTCGTATTTTTGTATTTATAAATAGTATTCTTTTGCTTAAATGTTTTATTATATTGATGTATTATCTAGGTATGGGGATTTCTTTGTTGTTTAGGCTATTTCATTGAGGTATATAATTCCTGATATTTTACTCTATTGTTATGTTTTTTTAATCCTATTGTTTCCAGAATTGCTATTTAACTCCATTTATTTGTGTGTACAGTTTTTATTTTATTTTTTTTTTGTTTGTTTATTTATTCGTTTAACGTCACTTTATGCTACTGTGGCCAATCGGACTATGCTACAGTGGGAGTCCTAAATTTTGCCAATCCAGGTTTTATTAGGATAGAGATCTTTAACGAGTACCTGACATCGCACAGGCTCGGGACCACCTTTTAACGTCCCCTCCGAAGGACGGCATAACTAAAGATTTTTTACTCCCATTAAAAAAATCCTAGGGCCATCCGCAGGTTAGAACCCGTGACCTTTGGCATAGAAAGCCGTTATGCTAAGCTTTTACGCTATGGGTGACCCCATTTTTTATTTTATTTTTATTGAATATTACAATCCGTCCAATTTATATTAATATAAATAATAGTGATCAAGTACAACATTCATACAATGTTTACAAAACTATAAAATAATATACAATACTTTTACTTTTATAGGCGTTCCATCGTAATATACAATAGAGAATTAATAAAATATTTACAAACTCTAGAAGTCATACAATCCTCAAACATGCAGCACATTGAGTGGAGAATCTAGCCAGTGTGTTTACATGAGGTCGCGGGGCCACTGCCGTTTCAACCTTCTAAGGGGATAGTATGGGTGTATGAAGCTGGAAAGGGATTGGGCTAGAGGATTGGGGTGATGGATAAGGTTCTGATAGAATTCTGGTGGAATAATGTCCTAATAATAATGTCCTAAATAAATGGAATATTTAGGTCGTGGTGTTAGGTATGTCTGGTGACATAATAAGGAGCATTAACTATTGTTCAGAGGACTTTGGATTGAAAGGATTGCATGCGTTTGATGTTAGAAAATTTGGCTGTCCCCCAAAGTTCAAGTCCGTAGGTCCTGATAGGTTTCAGTACTTCCTTGTATATTAACAATTTAGGTATGTTTTTTAATCCTGTTGATTACAGAATTGGAGAAACAATTTGTTATTTAACTCCATGTGTTTGTGTGTGTGTGTGTAAAATTAAGAATCTTATTGTTCTTGATTATATTATCATGTCCCATATATTAACATTTCACCAAGGAAGGTTACTCTCAGTTAAATGTTAATAAAGAAATTAAACATTTTTTTATTTTACATTATATTTATAAATCAATTCATTATATTATGTCCAACTAAAGGTAAATAATAAAACTTTATTTTAGCATCTTTTATTTATTTATTTTAGCATTTTTTAACTTTATTTTAGTTTAACTCATATGGCAGAGGGTGGTCTCGGCCTAACCATCTCATTGCACGGCTGTTGGCCTAGAAACAGTACAAATCTTTATATGTAATGAGCAATGTAATTTAACTATAAAGAATTACATATATTTCAATAATTTGTTTGTGAAAAAAAGTAACTCAGACTAACTCAGACGAAATATTTCATGTTTAAATTATTTTATTATTATTATTAGAAAATTATAGATCTGATATAACTATTCCACTTTTAAAAGTTACTCAGATAAAAAATCCATTATCAATGAAATCTCCACAGTTGCAATAACTGAAGAAGCAGGGCAATGACAGACTAATGGTAGCACCGATTAAAATCAGGACCCGTGCGGTTTTCCTTATTACTGTTTTGGTCATCCTGTTCCGTCTCTACTGCCATATTTTTAAGAATATCATAAATCATTCAATTTTAATAGATGTTAGAATATTCTCTTCTTTCAATTATTAATTTATTAGAAATTTTACTTTTTCTAAAAATATTTAAAAAAAGAAAATCTAACGTTTGGAAGTATTACTTCATTCTCAAAGTTCGATAAATTGCATCTTGATGGCTACTAATATTTGTTTTAATTCTACCTCTAAATTTCTTCTTTCACTTCCGATAAGGTTTTCTAGATCCATTTTATAAATTATTATTAATAAAAACAATATAACGAAGAGTAAAATGTATTTATATAATATATATATATATATATATATATTATATATATATATATATATGAATTTACGGGTCTTTGAGAACGAAGTAATACTTGCAAACATAAGATTTTTTTTTTTTTAATATGGTTAGAAAATATAAAATTTCTACTAAGTTAATTATTGAAATAAGAGAATGTTCTATCATTTATTTATATTAAGAGTAAACTGTATAGAATATTCGTTATATTGTATTTATTAATAATCATAAATCATGGACCCAATCAACATGTTAATATTTGAATCTAATAATTCATAATTTTTTTATACTTCCGAAAATATTTTTCCAAGTAACCAGTTATTATCGGAAGTGGCCTAACTAATCGTTAATTTCGAATAACCCCAATAAAGAACAGGCTATTATTAACTAGTTATTTTAGTGATGATTGCGACCGGAGTTAACTGTGACATACCATGTCACTGGACGTCTAGTGTTTAGGTACCGTTAGGGCCGTTATCCAGTCTGAACTGTTCTTGGCACTACTTCTGTGCTATTATAGTTGCTAGGCTTCTTGAATTTAACTCTCTCTTGTCCCGTGTTTTATATATATATTACACGTAATAGGCTTAGCGAACCCGAAGGTTTCATGCCGATACGACCAAATGTTGTCTTCACAGATTCATCCAATGATCATGATCGTCTGTGCACAGGCCTCTTAGATCAGACCTAACACAATTCTCCCAATTCGGTCTACCTTTCAGACGCCTAAACGCGACGATACACGGTGAGAAATAAGAAAGTTGGAGGAAGTAAATATCGTGATAGTTGATGTACTATATCACACTTTCATCTACTTACTATAACGATATTAAAAACAATATCATTTGTTATATTATTTTGGCCAAACTTTAACTAAAAATAGTTTATTTATATTCATATATATTTAATTGTGTTTCTTGATTCCAAAACCATTATTTAATAATTTGTATATTTTCACTGTTTGGATATTACATTTTAATTCTATAATTATTTATTAGAAATTATATTTTATATTTTATATATATATATATATATATATATATATATATATATATTTGTATTATAGTTTGAGATTCATAATATTTGTTTTTGCGTTAAAAATCGAAATCGAAATAGAAAAAAATGAAAGTGATTTTACAATGCAATGTTGCTGTCACTTGTCACTTGTGTTGTTGACGTTTGTAGTTGGTTAGTAAGTAAATTTGTATAAAAATGTCGAAAACATTTTTAGACATTACTCTTATTATACTCAAGATGACACCAATTGAACATTCATCTTTACATAAGAACTTGGCAACCTAAATAGAGCTTAGCAACCTTTTTAACAACTTTCCTGAATAATCAGCTGTTCACACATCCGCCATTTTTTCGAGACTGTTGCGTACTCTCACCGTATACACGTGCACATTTTTACTCTCACGCAGTTTTCACCACCCTCTACTCTCGCGAGAGTACTTTCACTTCACCTACACATTCTTTCTTTTCTCACCGTGTATCGGGCGCCTTAACAGACGGTTCAGCTCATGCATTTTTGAAATCCCTAGTGAGCTCTCTTAAATATTTTACGTAGAACCTTATTCTCGAGCACCTAAAGGCGTTGTTCATCCTTCAAAATAAGTTACCACGTTTGATATAATATACGATAGACAATATAGTAACACATTAAAGTAATCATGACAAATCTAAAGGAACAGTTTTAAAATGAAAAGGAGAAGCTTATGGGAAAATGGGAAAGGCTAAAATTAGAAGGACATATAAAAATGAATCCTCTCTGGGTCAATAATTTTTTTTTTTATATTCAACTTAAAAAGTGTAAGGGATCATATTAATGAAGAAAAAAAATATATGAACTGCTAAAACATAAAATTAGTATTAGGGGCTGCATGGACAGGGAAACATTTCGAAAACAAATGTTCAGGCTTAAGGCTATAGTGGGGGATAAGACAAAGTATTTCGAGGGGAAATGGAATGAGGAAAATACAGCACTTTACTCTGAGAAAATGAATGAGTTGGGATGAGGAAAGAATAAATGATAATAGCTTGGCCTTATCGTAAACAAATATAAATAGAATGGATAGAAAATATATAAGCATAATTAGTTACCTGTAGATATATAATATATGTACAGTAAAAAATTATTTTAAAAAAATATGAAGAATCCGGTGCGGGCAGCACACGACATTCGCTTACTTCTTTGTTGAAATCGATTAAATAAAGTAAGACTTGAAGAATGTTTAAAGAATTATTTTAGATTCGTTGAAAACGTTTTAGATTACATAATATAACGATATAAAATTTGTATGCATAATAATCACTTAATTTTGTTCCCTATTTATCACTTTCACAACTTTTTATTTAAGATAACATTTTTTTCTCAGATTTTTGGCTTTCTAACGGTATGTTATATATCTATATTGCTATTATCATGTTCAAAAATGACATACAAGTTATTTGTTTTGTTTTTTTAAAGGTCGTTATCGAATTCATTCGAGATTTATATTTAGATATTTTCTATCAGTGGGAATATGATATGATTATTTTTTTTTTTAATCTGCAAAATTAAAGTTTTTTTTAGGAAAAAAAAATCGGAATTCAGGCCATGTCAAACTATTTCAATCTGAATGAAACCTATATGATGTTGAAGCCTAATAAAAATGCAAAATGCAAGGTACAAAGTGGCTTAGTTGTATAAAACGAGCAAGACTTACCACCCGTACACAGTCCTTTTGCGGGACTTGGTCATTTGGACTCTAAAACGTGTATTTCCGGTGAAAACTTTAATTTAAAGCATTCACTATATCAATAGTTTATCTTACTATATGTTTTATATATATGTAAGTGAAAGTAAAAAAAAAAAGTAAATTGTAAACTGAGGATGTAAAGAAGAAAAAGTGCTATTAATTTACTTTTTTATTTTTTGTCGCGTCATTTATTAATTCGCACCTGTCAGCAGCAATGCTACCACCAGCAAATAGGCTAATATATATATTTAATTCGCACCTGTCAGCAGCAATGCTACCACCAGCAAATAGGCTAATATATATATTTAATTCGCACCTGTCAGCAGCAATGCTACCACCAGCAAATAGGCTAATATATATATATTTTTTTTTTTTTAATATTTATCATCTCCTCTTTTTACTTTATCTTTAGATGAAGCTCTTTTTTTTTTTTTTTTTAAATTTATGAGCTGTTGTTATTTTTAATGGTAGTTTCTTCTCTCTATCCGTTCGCCAGAAGTGTCTTTGACAATTAAAATCACACATCATTACATTTAGAATGTTTTCTCTCTGAAAACCAAATATTTTAGCTGTTTTGATCCACACGTTTACTGCAGTAAACATGCGGTTTCTATGACACTGGATGACTGAAATTTAGCTGTCTGAAAGCCTTTTAGGTGTATTGAAATCATACTGCAAACGGAACAGGTGCAGGTACAGAGAACGTTCCATTATTGATTAGGACAGGTTTCATAAAGGACACCTCCTAGGCCGGGTTCGAACCCCTTGTTATTCTACCTGAGCCACCGAGGAACAGAGAGGCAGATGTCCTAGGAAAAAGGACGAATCCAAACGAACTGGAACTCCTCAGTATTCAGGAGACCAGCTCCATCCTCACACCGTGTTAGCTTAGTTCATTACCCGGTCCCATCCAGTCTCGTCATCGTCAACATCATCCAGCACTTCATCCGAGTTACCTTCAACGTTCATCCCTCATGTCTTTTAGTATTAAATATAAAATATAGTCAAGGTAAAACGTAAAGTTGTTTTGCTAAATATGAGTATTGAGTTATATTTCATGGTCTTCTTAGAAGGAAGACGATTCCATGGCGATGGTTATAAAAATAAACGATAGCTGTCATCCGCAGTAGCTTGCCAATATCAAGGCGATTGTCAATGTTGAAAGTGATATAATATCGATATTAGGTAAATATTGGACTTTTTTTTATAATATTGTATTATAATATTAAATAACTAGCTGACCCCTGGGCATCATTTATTAGTCGTCAATTAACCTAGAATACTTCTGATAAGTAAAATTAATTTAATTTTATTGCATCTGCCTTGTCAGGGAATATTTGATAAACTATTTTCAATATAATTGGGGAGACTGTAATAAATTTTGTTTTGAAGGCAAAAATTATTGTTTTAGTTAAGTGAAACCTTAATAATATACGGAGATTAATCCAACTTTATGTTTTTAAAATATCTCTTTACTAAATATTGAGTGAAAATAAGACAAGTGTAAGTTTATTTATTTAATGTCACTTTTATATTACTGTGGGAGTGGCGTGGTCTAGTGGATAGAGCACTAGTCTACAGTTCTCCGGTTCATGGATTCGAATCCCGGCTGTGGCAGTAGTACAAACCACTATACCACAGGTGATCCAAGAAAGTGTAAGTTGATGAACCAATTCTGATTTATATCTTTAAGTTGCAATGTAACGTCGTGCAATACACCCTTTACCCAATTATTTCATTGGCTAGGACCTCCTAAATCCTAAATAATATAATGTATATACATTCAGATTTTTAGTGGGCTACATTCGTATACCTTTCATGGGAAATACCTCTGCTGGAGTAACTCTGTATGCCAGAAACGACCGAGTAGGGGACATGGAAATAAAGAAAAAAGAACCAGACTCTAAGAGTCTACATACGGACATACAACAACCAACAGTTGACCAATATATACGAACACTCTATTCTCGTTTTCACATTAAACTTAACGGACACGACAATAGACTGATTAACGACATGTCAGTAGCTGAATGCCGGTCAGAAGAAGGCTAAAACGAAGCTGGATGTGGGACCTCCTCCGCTTAATTAAAGCCTTGGAAGGGTGCTGTTGGGCACTTTACTTCCCCAGGCCTACCATGTCTGATCTCACATTTGTCCAACACACTTGCTGATTGTCAGGCATCTTCTGACAGATGTAAATAAAGATATGAAGAGAAAAAAAAAGTATATATATTGTTCATTACCATAACAGCATGTGAAGTTACGTATCTCATTTAGGCTCAACCTATTAATCTGTAATTAAATGACCAATTTTAAGGTTGTGATTGTGCGTTAGAATATCACTAACTATTATATCAATTTAAGATTGTTAAATTTGGTTGTGTAGGGTATGTCTGAATCATATTAAAAGCTGCAAGGCTTCACAAATATTTAACGTTGAGGTATTTTAAATTATTCCCCGACGACGTCTGGCTGACCGCTGAAAATCGTCTGCGGACCCTTGGGGGTCTAATAGCCCAATCACTATGGGCCACTCAGTAACGCATGTATATTTCGGATAGATATTATGTTAATTATTGTATTATATAGTTATTATAACTATAATACTTTTTCAGGAGGATGGATCCGTCCGGTCAGCCGCCGCCGACACAATGACAACCCCGTCGATGATCGAGAACCTCACCTAATACCCGCCCTCAGCAGGAGAGAGGTCAGTACAATTTATTATTATTAATTATTTTATTGTTATTAAAACGGTTTCATTTTAATTAGACTGCAGTGCTATGATGATGATGTAATAATAATATTCAACAGCAACGAATCCATTGGTTGTATGCTAAAACCAACAGTTATTTTCACATAGCTCTTAATTAAACCAAACCAAAAGTAATACAGTTTCAGCTACTGTAATAATTATTTTATTAGAAATTACTAGCGATCCACCTTTGTTTTGCTCGATATTATCCAAATTTGGTGTCATTTATGTTTTAAAAAGTTCATTTTGACCATTTAAGGATTCATCGCTTTGGGATTATGAGTTCATCCTAATGGAAAGTGCACTTTGCAAGAAACTATTAAATTTATTTTATAACGTCTTTAATTTATTTAAATTTATTTTATAATAGAGTCAAAAACAAAATTGGATTAGTTCATTTGTTTGTATGTTAAACGATTCCTGTTTAATTCGATTTATTACTATTGTATATTTCAAATAAACATTTTCTAAATACATTTTAAAAGTTTGAGTTTTCATGATAGTCTACAATAGACCGTGTTTTCATAAAATGATTTAATTTTAGAAATAATTAATTACAATATAGTTTATGGATTTATAACAAAATTTCCATTTATTTCAACAACTTATGTACGATTCGGTACGTAATATTGTTTCTAAAACCTTGATTACAATACTGAACGGTGGCAATACTGAATCACCACAACCTTCTCATCACAACATTAAAAATGATATATTTTCATTATTTTATGCTTTCCACTGGTATATTATACGTCTATATTAATACTCATAATTAAAGAATAATTTTTGGATGACTTGATTACAGAAAATTTAATTGTCTTTCCAACGAAAAATTAATTGCAATGTAATTTACATATTAATCTTCAGGAAGGAAGCCCTAAATTACTGTGAAAACCATGTCTGAATCCGACGCGTGGTTTAGGAGTTCGCTGAAACCAATAATCGCGGTATCTAGTCTCTATTTTTTCAAAAATGTATAAATCAAATATCGCATTAATAATATCGTTTTCTTTAACAGTATTGCCCAAGTTTGACGCCAAGGTCATGTGCCATTCCGGAATTACCACCACATTCCTTTCGAAATGGCGCCCGATTAGAGATTTCATACGCCCATAACTCCACTATTTATGAAGATAGAAGAATGATATTGATTGTTTTGGAATCAGTTCACATTAATTAACAACCCACTATTTTTTTTTTTTTTTGGTTTAATATGTTCAATAAATTAATCACATACTCACTTCTGCCTATAAAAACAGTTGACCCTTATATAATTATACCTAAATACCACTATTTTCCCTGTTATCAAAAATATATTTTGATACAATATTTCGGTCTAGAAGGACCGAGACGAATTCTTGTGTATTTATAGTATAGAATGTAGAATAGGAGAGGCGACGGATTAATATATTTGTCACGAAACTGGTTTATGTTTTCCTGTGGAGGAAGATATAATTAGAATGGTGTAAACAGGAAACTCCGAGTGTCATCACCTCTGTTTAGTCGCTTCTATATCAATTACGTAATCCGAATATACGTGACATTGTACTGTAAAATCGATCCCGGCCATCAAAATTAACGTGAAATAAATAACACCGATACGTTTTCAAGTTTTAACACAGATATTTTTTGTTCGTTTCTTATTAACAAATTAATTTTTTTTATATACATGGATATGCCCTTTGGCTGCGGGTCTGTGACTTTCCTTCTGTACCGTTTTTTCACACTAAGTTTGACACATCCTAGCTCTGTTGGAGCTGATAGGGTCGAAAATTTGACGACAGTTCCCATGTCAGATATTTAGTGATGGATTTTTCTTGTCTCATATCATTTGTCTCTAGAACCTACCGTTTAGGGACTATATTGGTTCGAATAATAAAAGTCACGTTTTGCCTAAATTTTGGTTTTTCCTTTTCAATAAGTTTAACATTTGAGGGCTTACGTTTCCAGATATGTAGAACCTGAATAAATAATTTAAAAAACACGCGTCCGCGTCATTTCTCCGAAAGAACTGGACCGATTGAAATTCCCCGCAAAAATACTCGGACATGCAACGATGATCCTAACTCCTAGATGATTAAAAGTGATTTAATTCAATAACAGTTATTTTTGAAGATAGAGAAAAAAATTATCAGCGTTTTTTAACCAAAAAACCGCTAATAATTATAAAAAAAACCGCAACACACGACTTTCACTTACCTCAGTTATTAAAATCAATTTGAGAATTTTTAAATACATTTATGTTAGAGAAAAAATAACATGTTAAAAAATTGATTAAATTGAATTTTAATAGAAACATGTGTTTTATTAAATAATCTATTATACTTTTATTTACAACAATCAGTCAGTTTTATCGGCTTTTCATCACTCTCCAATTACCTTTTTCAATTCCGTCTATTATATAATATTTTTTCTAAAATCTTTAGCTATCCAAAGGTTTATTATACATCTATACTACTATTATTGTGTTCAAAAATACGAACATTGCACACAAAAATATTTTTGAAATTTTCTCCTTTAGCTGTTTATCGAATTCGTTCAACTTGCATATTTAGCTTTTATTTGCCAATGCTAACAAGATGATTTGCCTAATTTTTTGAAATATACAAAACTAAAGGTACTTTCGAGGAAGAAAATTTAAAATCGTGGGACTTGTTCATTTGAACTCAGGAGACCCTAAAACGTGTATTTCCGTTGAAAACTGGAATTCGAAAATTTTCTCGATCGCAATTATTTTCCTTACTATATATTTCATATATAAGTGAGTGAAACTAAGAAAGAGAAAAAAGAAAAGAAAAAACTGATACCGCCACGAACAAAGATAAAAAAAAAAATTATCTTGTATGGTCAGGCCACAACTTATATGTGATTCCCTGTCTGGTGTTCTGCTTCATGCGCCCCTTGTGTTCCGAAATCAGGAAATTTTATTTTAATTATTTGAATGAAAATGGGAAGAAAAGAAAATGAGATAGTTACGAAGTTTAGTATTAACACTTTTGGTTTATTATTTTCAATAATGAACCTTTACAATCGACCAAAAAAAAAGGTTACTCTCTCTCAAAATTTGATGGCTTACGTTTCAATATATGTAGAACTAGAATAACGAATTTTAAAAATTCCGTTTTTCCTAACGCATAAATTAATAAATACCAATTTCATACAAATTGAAAAAATCTGGTGCGGGCAACATACGACTTTCGCTTACCTCCATTTTAAAAATCAATGAAAGAATTTTTAAATACAGTTAGAGATAAAAATACGTGAAACTATTAAAGAATTAATTAAATCGAATTTATATAGAAAACATGTGTTATATTAAAAAATCTATTATATTATTATATACAATAAAATAATCGGTTAGTTTTGTCGTCTTTTCATCACTCTCTATTAACTTTTAAAAGCTCGAGTATTAGATGATATTTTTTCAAAAATCTTTAGCTTTCCAACGGTATATCATACCTGTATATTACTGCTCTTATGTTCAAAAACAAAAAATTGCATTAAAAAACTATTTTTTTCTGTTTTCTCCTTTATTTGGGTATCGAATTCATTCAATTTATTTATTTACCTGTTTTTTATCAGTCGTAACAAGATAATATAGTTATTTTTATAGAATCAACAAAATTAAAGGTAGTTTAGAGGAAGAAAATTTTAAATATCGGCATTTAAGCCCTGTCAGACCATTTTAATCAGAATGAAACCTACATGACGTTTAAGCCTATTAAATTTTACTTCGATAGTTTAAATTGTCGGAACCGGTTTTGAGAAAATCGAAAAAAGATGCAAAATGCATGGTATAAAGTGGCTCTTCTGGTAAGCTCATTTTGATGAAAAAGGTTTTGTGACGTCTCGGGCGTATATTTGTTTGTCTTAAATATGAAATTTCACTTTCATAGGACTTAAAATAAAGGACTTACCGCTTCCGCCCGGGAGTTACCACAAACGGACACACACAGACCTTTTTGCGGGACTTGTTATTTAGACTCAGGACCCTAAAATGTGTATTTCCGTTGAAAACTGGAATTCGAAAATTTTCACGATCGCAATACTTTCCCTTACTATATATAGTAAGTGAAAGTAAAAAGAATCATTGAAATTCTTTCAGATCTAGCAGAGACACAGCAGTTTGAAATGAGCAGTGGTGATGTACTATTTTCCTTTGAATTATTTAATGTTTTACATATAAGTTAATTGCCTATCCATAGTTATATTGTAATTTAGTTATTTGGAAATAATAAACCATTGTGTAATCATTTGCAGCGTTCTTATTTTTTATTTTAGAATCCAGTTTGGTTTCTGCTTTATGATACGTATTAGGTATTAGGTATGAAGCATGCCTATTTACTAATTCTATGCAAAATTCTAGATGGATTGTGAGTAATTCAGCGTAGTACCGTTAAGAAAAGGAGAAAAAAACTGTCTCTCTCTTGATAGCCGTATCATTATCTCAACGCTCAGATAAAAACTCCTCCCTTCTGATACAGATTCCTCAATCACTGAGGAATTGTAGAAAGAGATAACATATCATCTATAACGGAATCAAAGTGGACCTTCAATATCTGTAAAAATAAAAAATAAAAATAATTAAGAGTTTTAGAATTAATGTAATCTCTGTATTATATTGAGGATGTATAGTCGACTGTAGAAACTATTACAGGTGGAATAATCAGGAATCAGTCTTTTTTTTAATATTTTTAATTTTGCCAACGTTTCGGCTCAAGCTTGTGAAGGGTCATTACTGAGCCAAGTCCAAGCATAAACTAGTTTTTATGCTGGTAGTAAACGAGTTTATGCTTGGACATGGCTCAGTAATGCCCTGATGATGACTCACAACTTGAGCCGAAACGTTGGCAATATTAAAAATATTTAAAAAAGACTGACTCCTGATTATTCTACCTATAATGTAATCTCTGTAGTTCAAACACTGTTGTGATGTAGAATATGGACACAAGTTATCAGCAGATTTAATTTTTAATCGAGTAATCTAGTTTTTGTTCTATTCTCTTGAAGGAGGTTTTATTTATTGCAATTTACCAATGTAATATACAACAATTTGAGTAAATATGCAGATGAAAATGTCTAATAATGTCTGAAAATGTCAACGTCTGGAAAAGAAAATTTCTGAAAAGAAAGAAATACCCAGTGATAGCATTTGTGATTTGTGACAAAATAAGGGGCGTTCAGGATTTTGCGAAGGATTTTGGATTGTAAGCATTGGATGTGGGAGGAATTAGATGGTTTAATATCAAGACTATTCTAAAAAATCTGATGCTCGCACCACACGACTGTCACTTACCTCCGTTATTAAAACCATTATAAGACAGTAATAGATCTATATAAAATCAGTAAGAGATGAAAAATAGTTAAAGAATTAATTACAATGAGTCAAATAATCTATTATATTACTAACTACAACAATCAGTCAGTTTTGTCCGATTTTTATCACTATCCATTACCTTTAACCACTTTGTGTCTGAGATAATGTTCTTTCTAAAAACTTTAACTTTCCTACGGTATATTATCCGTCTATATTACTGTTTTTATGTTATAAAAATTACATACACGAATTTTTTTTCTCATTTCTCCTTTAGTTGGTTATCAAATTTGTTCAATTTATACATTTATCCGTTTTTCATCAATGCTAGAACATTTTTTTTAAATGTTGAAAATTAAAGGTACTTTATAGGAAGTGGATTATAACGAAATTCTTTCAACTTGTACGACTTATTTTATTGCATATTAACTTCACTAAAATCTTGCGCTTTCCTACGTCTATATTACTACTCATATTTCAGGAAAGATTTTTTCATGACTTGATTCGACAAAATTTAATGTTCCCATCAAAAGAATAACTTTATTGCAGTATATTTTACTTATATTAAATTACCTATATGACAGTGAAAATCGTATCGAAATCCGTCGCGTGGTTTAGAAGGAGTTCCCTTAAATCAAGAATGACCTTATCATATATATATATATATATATATATATATATATATATATATATATATATATATATATATATAGATAGATAGATAGATAGATAGATAGATAGATAGATAGATAGATAGATAGATAGATAGATAAATAGATTATATTTATTCTTGTAAAATAAATTCCAATAGTAGTGAATGAAAAACATCTTTGGTTTAAACCTATTGTAAGTGTTCACCCACTGATTATTCCGTATAATTGTGTGGGAGCTTTTAAGGTTGTGCATTGAGAGAGAAAGATTATTGAACCACTTTTTTTATTGGTTGATGCGTGTACGTGTTATAAAATACTAGATGAGATAAGGATAAGAAACATACGCTATTATATTTCATCGAGTTGTGTAGCGTCGGTGTTGTACCGTTGTGATACGGTATTTACACCACTATCCCGCCTGCTCGTCTTACGTGGCTTATTTCTTCCCCACAGGTTGACTGGACTATTCAAGAAATTCATTCATATATTTTTACTGAATAAGTAATGTAATCATACATTAAATAAAGACAATTTTTCAATTTGACTAAATATTGAACCAGATATTGCAATTTCACGGTTTAATATTTGTCCTCATTGCGTAGTTTTTGCCGTGTTAAAACAATTTTCTATTACATAAGTCCTTTATCTCTCCCGTTGGGAACTCCCCGATTCACTCTATCGCCAATGTTATTAATTATATATTTACAAAAGTGTTTACATATTTGTTAATTATACACTCGACCAGAATATCAAATTGGAAGTTGAGAAGTATAGATTCGAACTTTAAAATTGATGTTATCATTTCAGATAATATATGTACGACCGTGCTACTTATCACACACTGTACAACGCAGAGTTTAATTAGTTAATATTTTATTTTAACTAGGACTCCACCTTGACAAATGCCTTACTTGGAACCCTCATACAAGACTGAAACGTCAAGTAACTGCTCGACGTTTTCGGCTACTTCAACACTTACTAGACAAACGTTCTAATCTTCCACCCTACCCTCGCCAACAATCTTGTCCGTAACCTATATTCCTTACTTAGATCCTCCGAGGCGACTGAAAAGATGGCCTTGGAACCAACTCACTTAAAATAGTTATTGAATGCTAATCAATGAGTAGTTTTTTAATAAACCATTTTCATGACATATATTCATGCTTCACAATGTTGTATTCGCAATCATGTTATTGTATCCATTTAATACAGTTGTAAATTACAATAAATAGTTTTTTATTTATTTACCATTGTTGATATTAGTTAATTAGTCTATTCGAAGTAGAAGTAGTCTATTAGTGAAAATGAGGAACAATTTTTATAGTATTCTAAAATAATTATAACTAGCGACTCGCCCTTGCTTCGCGTGGGTGCATTTATGTTTAAAAAATTTAAGTTTGACCAATTAAAAGTTTATTACTTTAGAATTATGAATTCACTTTAACGAAAAGTGCACTTAGCAAGAAAATATTATTTTCATTACATAACGTCTATTAATTATTATATATGTAATCATCGGCAGAAATTAGAAACACTAATCAGTCAAAAAATGGAAAATCGGTTTAGTTTATTTGTTTGCTATGTTTAACGATTCCTATTTTATTTATCACAATTTTAAATTTCATAAGGACTTTTTCGAAATACATTTTAATCTATTAAAGTTAATTTAGTTCCCCAATTTAGTTGGAACTACTATTTTTGTGAAATAGTCAAAAAGTAGAAATCATTATTAACAGTATTAGTTTTTAACAAATTTTCCTTTATTTTAGCAACTTATGTACGATGTGGTACATAATATTTTTTTACTTTCACTTACTATATATAGTAAGAGAAAGTATTGCGATCGTGAAAATTTTCAAATTCCAGTTTTCGACGAAAATACCCTTTTTGGTTCCCTTGAGTCCAAATATTCAAGTCCCGCAAAAATGTCTGTGTGTGTGTCGAAAACGGTTCCGACGATTTTGTTTAAACTCGCTATATTGATGTAAAATTTAATGGGCTTTAATATCATTTAGGTTTCATGCGGATTAAAATGGTCTGACAGTGCTTAAATGCCGATATTTTAAATTTTCTTTCTTTAAAGTACCTTTAATTTTGTTGACTTCTATAAAAATAACTATATTATCTTGTTACCACAGATGAAAAACAGGTAAATATATAAATTGAATGAATTCGATACCCAACTAAAGTAGAAAACTGAAAAAATATATTTTTTATGCAATTTTTTGTTTTTGAACATAACAACAGTAATATACATGTGTGATATACCGTTGGAAAGCTTGAGATTTTAGAAAAAATATAATCTCATACACAAGCTTTTAAATGTTAGTAGAGAGTGATGAAAAGCAGATAAAACTATGTGATTATTTTAGGTAATAATATAATAGATTTTTTAATAAACATAAGTTTCTATGGAAATTCCATTTAATTAATTCTTTAATGGTTTCACTCATTTTTATCTCTAACTGTATTTGAAAATTCTTTAATTGATTCTAAAAACGGAGGTAAGTGAAATTCGTGAGTTGCCCGCACCAGATTTTTTAAATCTTGGCTACTGTATGAAATGTATAACCTGTAAAATCACCATGAATCACCATAACCTCTTTAATCCACAACTTTATAAATAATATTTGTGCATAAGTTTATGCACTTATAACATCTTTCTATTGAAATGCCCGACTTATTTTATGGCATATTAAATTTTCTTAAATCTTGCGCTTTCCAACGTTATATTATACGTCTATGTTACTACTTATATTTCAGGAATAATTTGTTTATGACTTGTCACAGAAAATTTATTTTTCCCGTTCAGAGAAAAGATAAATTGAAATGTATTTTACTATAAACCTTCAGGAAAGAATGCCCTAAACGATGGTGTAAACCGTATCAAAATCCGTCTTGTGTTTAGAAGGAGTTGGCGGGAACCAAAATCACGATATCATTTTATATATAGAGAGATAATATTCAAAGTAGATATTTACAATATACTATGGTTCCAATAGTGTTTTCAGGCATATCAACACATTAAAAACCAAAGTTCTCTAAAATTAAGATTTATCATAAATATTTCGGCCTAGAAAGTAAAAAAAAAAGTTTCATCAAGGCCAGTCCGAACATCGCCGCGTCCTGTTGTGGTTTCAAAATAGATCTAATCTTGAACACTCTTCTCTGGTATTTATAACCCCGCTGGGAACCGATAGCTTTTCGAAAACTGTCGAATCACTCGTAATATTTTTCGATTGGCTTTTTTTATGATAGAGATTTTTTGAATGTATTTAAACGTTTTATCTTATAGTCCCCCCACTCTTTCTGATTATGCAACCTGCCTGTAGTGTACGCTTTCCAATGAACAAAAGATCGATACTACCTTCAACCTTCTCTGTTTCAAACAAAACTTTTTGTGAAAGCCGTAATTGAACTAGTCAATATAACATAATGTTTGGTTTTGAGGACATAAAAAGAAGATTTTATTCAAGTGAATAACCTTATATTAAGTAATTAATTTTTTATGAAGTTACAATGGTTGACTGTGTGTATATATGAGAGAAGTTGGTTGAGGGTGCAGTCAATTTAACACACAATTAAGCGTAAACTTAATTTATTGGTGCCGACGTTTCGGCCTAAACTATAGGCCTTCTTCAGGGTGGTTGTGTGAGCTGAGAAGGCGTCAGTCAACAACAGTGGGATGATTAAGATTAATTGATTGATGATTAATTCTGTTAATCATCCCATTGTTGTTGACTGACGCCTTCTCAGCTCACACAACCACCCTGAAGAAGGCCTATAATTTAGGCCGAAACGTCGGCACCAATAAATTAAGTTTACACTTAATTGTGTGTTAAATTGACTGCACCCTCAACCAACTACTCTCAATTAATTTTTTAGTTTACCGCTCTAACACTTTTGAGGAAATAATTTAAATCAGGCAGAATTCACATTGGTTTTAACATTTTAACTGACATTAAATCAATAAAATAAAACGCCATATTTGTCATTGGTCCGGCTGTGTTTTGTGCATTTAGTACTTGCGCCAAAACTTTCAATCCATCCAACTTACCATATATTAATTATTAATAAAAACTAGTGCGCGCAACACACGACTTTCAGTTACCTCCATTATTTATACCAATTCAAGAATCTTTAAACCAATTTATAAACGAAAATAAATTGTTAAAGAATTATTTAAATTGCATTTTAATAGAAACATGTGTTTTATTAAATAATCTATTATATTATTATCTACGACAATCAGTTTGTTTTATCGGCTTTATATATTTTTTCTAAAATCTTTAGCTTTCCAACGGTATATTATACGTCTATATTACTGTCCTTATGTTCAAAAACAAAAAATTGCAATACAAAAATATTTTTTCAGTTTTTTCCTTTAATTAGACATCAAATTCGTTCAACTTATATATTTACCTGTATTTTATCAATGGTAACAAGATAATATGGTTATTTTTATAGAATCTACTTAGGTACATTAGAGAAAGAAATTTTAAAATATCAGCATTTAAGCCCTGTCAGTATGAAATCTACAAGATGTTAAAGCCCATTAAATTTTACACCGACATAGCGATTTTAATCAAAATCGTTTGATCCGTTTTCGTGAAAATCGTAAAAAGGTGCAAAATGTATAGTATAAAGTGGCTCTTCTAGTCAGCCGATTTTGATGAAAAAGGTTCTGTAATGTCTCGGGCGTATTTTGTATTAAATATTAAATTTCAGTTTCATAGGACTTTTTGTTTACGCTCTGGAGTTACCACACTCGGACATTTACACAGGCCTCTTTTCGGGACTTGGTTATTTGGACTCTGGGGACCCTAAAACGTTTATTTCTGTTAAAAACTGGGATTCAAAAGTTTTCACGATCGCAATATTTTCCCTTATTGTATATTAAAAATCGTTGACATTTGGAAAGGGTAACACAGTTTATTTTAAATTGCTAGGGTCTAGAATATTTTACCACTTGTGAAAAGATTTTATGGACAGTCAGCTGGTTGATGCCATGTTCTTATGTTTTTTTTTATGGTTAGGTATTGTTAGTAATATTAATTATAATTTAGAGAATTATCTCACGAGACAACAGTTATGTTTTTTATTATAATAAATACAATAATTAATTATTTAAAATTGCACTAAAAATGTTTACAAGATTTACATACATAATTGATTTTTTTTTCTTTTTAATTAAATGCTGATATCATTGTGAAGAAATATTTTTCTTTGGCAAAGGTTTTACAATAAGATTAAAATTAATTTATACAAAATGAGATTACTTTAAAAAATTAAAAACAAGATTGTTGTAAAAAATACAATGAAATAGAGATTTGCTTTAAACTACACGCATGTACAAGATACGTTTTATATATCACAACGCATTTTTATAGGGGGAGGGAGAATGAAGATACAATGAAAGATACAAGAAATTAAATAATTATTTTTACCTGATACGTTTACAATTTCAATTATTATGTATTAAAAAATAAAAGGATATAACATTACATTACAATAGCCAATTACCGATGATATGGTAATTTAGAATAATTAAAAAAATATTTTTAAATGTTTGCCCGAATACTTTAAATTCTATTGAATTTTCATTTCGACATTGGTTCAGCTGTTCTTTGGCATTTTAATTTTTTTTTTTGTTGGTTACATGCTAACCTGAATCGTTTTTTGTAAATAATAATATTTTTGGGTATATTTTCGTTATAATATATTTTAACTCATGAAACCTTATGGTATGGTATTGGTAGAACTGGACTATCTTGAAGTTTCATGCCGTATCCATGTCGATCCTGGTATAAAAATAGAAATAACCTCTGCTCATTTAAACCAGGGAGTTGGTAAGTGAACCTTTTTTTTTTTTTTTTTTTTTTATATTTAGAAGAGTTTTAAGTGTTATTGAGTTATATTCTCATCTAAACAGTCCATGGTGCAGAATTATTTTATTTATGAAACTTTCCTATAACTTCGTGATAAGATTCATTTTAACGTATCTCTCATCACGAATTCTCGATGTTATCTTTACAATCTGAAACGTAAGATATTTCGTAGAAAAGAATGGTATATAAAACCTATTGACCGTTAGATGATAATTCCAAAATATCAAAATAACGAGGGTGTGGAGATTGATTTATCGCCTGTTTCGTAAATATTAATACAATCAAGTGGTTATGCAATTTACATTAGCAGTTTGTTTCTGGCCTGATAACTATTTTATTTACTAAAATCAGTTGACTAAGCACACATATGAGAGCGTTTAACTATTCATTAGAGACTTGGTCTTACATAAATATTCAACTGAAAAACTAAAACTATAAAAAATATTTAAAAAAATATGTTGGTTTCTTCTTCATTTAGTTAAATCTTTTGGTACTAACTTATCATTATCAATCCTTACAAAATGAAATGTGTGAATGTTTGGTTGATTCGCGAATGTTCACCCTTGTGTCGATTCGGTTCTCGGGAAAAGAGCTATTTTTGCAACATTTGTGTTATGTTATATTATTTGTTTTTGAAATAGAAATTTTGTTAAGAGAAAGTAACAGACGAAACACATTAGGTATGTTAGTTATTCATGCCTACCATTAATAATTACCAATTAGACATCGATCGATAAATGGGTAAATATTTTCTTTTAAAGCAATAGAGCTCCCATACCGAAGTTTCTAGCGACAAATGTTATATAACAAGAAATATTCTTCACTAAATTTCTGATTTGGGAACTATCATCAAAGCGTTGTATTCGAGGAACACTATCAGAGCGTGACAAACTGAATGTAAAAAAAAAACACAAAAAAAAACGCTACTCAATGAAAGTTAAAGACTCTCTGCCAAAAGACAAATCCATGGCAATTAGATTTATTAAAATGTATCACAAGATTGAATTCATTCTTCGATACTGCTAGTATATTATCCCATGCTTGAAGCTATTATTTTTTTAAGAAAACTACTACTACAATAAACGTACCGTTAGTTTATTTAACGTCACTCAATGCTACTGTAGCCAATCAGACGATGCTACTGTAGGAGTCCTAAATTTTGCCTCTTCAGGTTTAATCAGGATAGGGATCTTTAAAGAGTACCTGACATCGCACATGGTCGGGACCACCTTTTTACGTGCCCTTCATAGGGATAACTAAGGATTTTTTACTCCCATATAAAAATTCCTAGGGCCACCTATGGGTTTGAACCCATGACCTTTAGCATAGAAGGCTATTGTGCTAGCCACACTGCTACAGGTGATTCCTTCGTCCCGTTTGTAATTTGGGACTCATATATCATTTGACATTGGTACTCGTTCAGCTCAGTCGTTCCTTATGGCAGGCCTAATGCGATAAAGGGTAGAATTCTTGTTAATCCCTGTAGGAAGGGAGTCAATGCCTTTGAAATATTACAATGAGTGCATTCTGTTACCTGCCTACCTTCCCTTCCCCTAGAGGGAGTGTACTAGCTACCTGTCTAAATTACAATTAACCTTTTCTCAATGGGTGAAATTTTAAAACGGAGGTAGTCTGGTGTTAAGCCGTCTGTCATTCAACACGTTATGGTACGTACTTTGTTTTTTTACGTTTTCATTCATATTTTTCATTTACTATATATATCTGGAAATAAAGACTGATGCCCTGCAGTTACTTTAGATTTTCCGATCGGTCGTTCCATACAGACAAAAAAATCTGGTGCGTGCAACACACGACTTTCACTTACCTCCATTATTTACATCAATCAAGAATTTTTAAACAAATTCATAAACGAAAATGTATTGTTAAAGAATTATTTAAATTGGATTATAATAGAAACCATGTTTTATTAAATAATCTATTATGTTATTATTACGACAATCGGTTTGTTTTATCGGCTTTTCATCACTCTCTGTTAACTTTTACAATAGTATGTATAAGGCAATATTTTTTCTAAAATATTTAGCTTTCCAACGGCATATTATGCATACATGTAAATTACTGTTCTCATGTTCAAAAACCACAAATTGCACTGAAAAATATTTTTTCAGTTTTCTCCTTTAGTTGGATATCGAATTCGTTCAACCAAACCTGTTTTTTAGCAGTGCTAATTAGACGATATTATTAATGTTTTTAGAGGATTAAGGTTATAGTTTACTTTAGAGGAAGAAATTTTGAAACATCGGCATTTAAGCCCTGTCAGACTATTTCAACAGAACAAAAACCTACATAATAATAAAGCCCGTCCAATTTTACTCTATATATAGAGTTTAATAAAAATCGTTAGAGCCGTTTTTGAGAAAATCGTAAATAGGTGCAAAATGCATGTATAAAGTGGCCTTCTGGTTAGTCGATTTTGATGAAAGTGCTGTAACATCTGGCGTGTTTAATTAGCTTGTACTTAAATATGAAATTTCAGTTTCGTAGTAACATTTCGACTCGCGTGGACTTACTACACCACACAACCTTTACGGACTTGGTTTTGACCAGGACTCTAAACGTGTATTCCGTTGAAACTGTTATGAAATTTTCACGATCGCAACTTTATGTAAGGCTTAACGAGTCCGTAAGGTCGACATTGAATTTTTTTGGTTCTTTTTTTTTTTATGGAGTACAGTATAATGGACTTGGCCTTTCATATTTTGGTAAAATCTTTTCATTATGGGTGAGAATTAGAGTATTATTAGATGATTAATGGTTTGCTTTAGAAGGAAATGCTTTTTGCAACGTGTAGGATATTGTAAGGCAGCTTATTAGATTCTGATTTGATGAAATATCAGAACTATATAAAGGCGGAGTTAAGCATAATCTCACAAGAACATCAATTATGGAATAAATAAATGGAAATGAAAGTTTTCGTATGAAATTAAATCAAGCTTAAAATAGTTTTTAAAAAATCTGGTGCGAACAGCACACGACTTTCACTTATCTCGACTGTTAAAATCAATTTAAAAACTATTAAATAAACTTCAATTTAAAAAATATTTTAAGTTGACTTTAATAAAACTTTTAATTATTTTCGTTGGAAACTTATGATTTAGGTTAAACCATATAACTTTATATAATTCTTAATTACTAAAAAGTTTATTCCCTATTCGTCACTTTATATTACCTTTCTGACTTTGTGTATCAGAAAATATTTTTCTAAAATCTTTCTACTTCCAACGGTATATTATACGTATATATAACTGTTCTTATTATAAAAAATATGTTTGCTCTTTTATCATTTAATTAGTCATCAAATTCGTCCAACTTGTATATTTAACCGTCCTTCATCAATGTCATTAAGATGATATTGTTAGTATTTTATAATGTGCAAATTTAAAGGTACTTTTTAGAGGTAGAAGATACGTATTTAGAGGTAGAAAATTTAAAATATCGGCATTTGAGCCCTGTCAGACTATTTCAGTCAGAATGAAACCTACATCATATTAAATTTCATTACATTTTACATCAATATAGCGAGTTTAATCAAAATCGTTAGAGCCGTTTTTGAGAAAATCGTAAAAGGGTGCAAAATGCATGGTATAAAGTGGCTCTTCTGGTTAGCCTATTTTGATGAAAAAGTTTCTGTAACATCTCGGGCGTATATTTGTTTTAAATATGAAATTTCAATTTCGTAATACTTATCGTTTTGGCGCTAGACTTACCACACACAGAGACAGAGACCTTTTTGCGGGACTTGGTCATTTGGACTCAGGAGACCCTAAAACGTGTATTTCCGTTGAAAACTGGAATTCGAAAATTTTAACGATCGCAATACTTCCCCTTACTATATATAGTAAGTGAAAGTAAAAATGTCTTTCTCATCATTGTCGTTATTGTTCTTTTGTTTTAATATTTGTTCGATAATTATCAGGCCGATTTGCAAAAGAAATTCTTGGATATTTTTTTAAAACAATTTATTTATTCCAGTATCGCGACGTTTCAGCCTCTAGGGCCATTATCAAGCTTCTGTAATCAAATAAAGTCACATTTTATTTGTTTTAAAAAAATATCCAAGAATTTCTTTTGCAAATCGGCCTGATAATTATCGAACAAAAAGTAAAAATGTCCTTTCTCTAGGATTCTTACTGTTTCTTAACCAAACGACTCTGCAAAGAAATGATTACACCGAGATCACGCTTAGTCGTCAGGTTTTTCCTACATATCGGGTACCCACATTGTAGAAACTGGATGAATCCAGAAGGGTTTCTCAATACTAGATTCGCCTCACATCTGAAATATGAAAATGAATAGTTGCCTCACGTAGGTTCGATCATGGGACTCACAATCAGTAGTCCAGTGCTCTAATTGAAACGTTGATTTCCAAAAGGTACTAAATATTAAGTTAGTTACTAAATCAATAGGTGATATTTTTTTCAAAGTTGATAATTTCACATATTTGTATTCTAATGGTTTAGTTTTTATCTAAACCCGTCATCAAATTGTATCTAAAAAACATAAAAATCCTTTAAAAAAGTATTTAAAAATTGCATTTCATTCCAAAAGGTACTAAATCCACATTTTATTTCATTCCAAAAGGTACTATATCCATGTTTCGTTCCAAAACGTACTATATCATATGTAAACAGATATAACCTTTCCTTTCATTTCCTTCCAAAAGGTACTTACTATATTACCCACTATACGGCAGAAGCAATTTTAATCAATGGTTTTAACCTAATAATCAGTTTTTAGGCCGTTTTAAACAACTTAATTGCGTCGCTTCGGTTCTCGTAGGTTGTCAATTAAATTAAGTTTTTTTATAGTATTTCTACATGCAGGAACATAAATTTGGTTTAAAATTTTTCAGACACTCACATTTTAATAATATAATGGTATTTGATGCAGCAAATAGTTGGAATAAGCATTCCACGAACTTGCTAAATACGAGATGTGAAGAAAATCCGTGCTTGATCTAACTTAGTAGTCTATTTTTTTATGTAAAATAAAAGCTCCAAAGTTATTATTTGTCAGTATCTATGGTTAAATATTGTTTACACGTCTTTAATAAAATAATTAAATTTGCTAAATTCACACAAATAGTAAATTCAGGTTCAAAACAAACTTCATAATTACATACTTTCTTATTATAGTGCCATTTATAGATAAATTGTCCTTTGAATATTCACTTTCTTTATGAATAATAGATAATCAATATAATTAACCAACAAAGAAAGATATTTCTCAGAGGGAAAATAAGGAAATATAAATTACTTAGTAGTTAACAATATAAAGACGTTAGTTATCACTGATGTTGTATCAGGAAGGTTATAGTGACTGTTACCAACTTATCGCACGTTATTCTTCCAAAAAGTACTATATCCATATTATATTGTTTAAAATCATCGGAAAAGTGTAATAATTTGGAAAAATTAGTTGGCAACACACTTAAAAATCAACTTTTGATTTTAATAAAGAAAAGAATCAGCTAAATTGGTCCAATAATAAATAAATGACAGATTTTTGCGTTTCCTGTAAAATTTTCTAAAGTGGATATAGTACCTTTTGGAAATTGTAGGGCCTCCTATTAAAACTAAATAATAAAAAAACTACGTGTAACAAAATGTTGATAATCAGTTAGACTGAGTTTCGGAAAAGGTTGGTTGGTCACTGAAAATAGTTGAACGACTCCATTTCCTTCAGATGATGTATTTTGTGGTTTGTTGGGTTTTTGCATAACTACCCAATCCCAGTTTTACTCAGTTATTCATGTCGGTCTACAATGACAAATAATTTCTGATTCTATGAAAATGTTACTCCTTTGAAACATTTGCACTTTAGCTAAATTGTACGAAGATGTATTGTTCGAGTCGTGAGACAGGTGTTGCATAATAAAGCAGGAATTGAGGAATGCATACAGTTGTGTAACTGTTGCATTTCTTCAACTCGCTTATATCGATACATATCTTGCCGTCAGTTACGGTTCGATACCAAGTTAAAAACCGACATCTCTTGCGGTATATATATATTTTTTTTTATTTGTCTGGGAAGTACGTTATCGAAGTCTTAATACTTCTTACTACTATCCTTAACATCAGCCGTAGGATATGTGCAGGATGTATCATACACATGAGACAACTGATAAACGCTATAGAGACGTGAGAAATCGTTTTATTTTTGTTTACGCACATTTGTTTTTCTCTATAGAAAAAAAAAAATCTGGTGCGGGCAACACACGACTTCCACTTACCTCAGTTTTAAAAACCGATTAAAGAATTTTAAAATACAGTTAGAGATAAAAATTAGTGAAACTCTTAAAGAATTAATTAAATTGAATTTATTATTTAAAAAAATATTATTTCAGTTTTTTTCTTTAGCTGGGTATCGAGTTCATTCAATTTGTATATTTATCTGTTTTTCATCAGTGGTAACTAGATGATATAGTTATTTTTATAGAATCAACAAAATTAAAGTACTTTAGAGAAAGAAAATTTATAATATCGACATTTAAGCCCGGGCACACTATTTTAATCATAATGAAACCTACATGATATTAAAGCCTATTCAATTTTACATCGATATAGAGAGTTTAATCAAAATCGTCGGAACCGTTTTTGAGAAAATCATAAAAAGGTGCAATATGCATGTTATAAAGTGGCTCTTCTGGTTAGCCGATTTAGATGAAAAAGGTTTTGTAACATCTCGGGCGTATAGTTGTCTTAAATATAAAATTTCAGTTTCATAGGGATTTTAGTTTTCGCCCGGGAGTTACCACACACGGACAGACCTTTTTGCGGGGCTTGTTCATTTGGACTCAGGAGACCCTAAAACGTGTATTTCCGTCGAAAACTGGAATTCAAAAATTTTCATGTTCGCAATACTTTCCCTGAATATTAATAAGTGAAAGTAAAAAAAAAAAGACCCTTAAAATATGGCACAAAAACTTCTATGTATCCCAGGATTCCAACACAAAATTTACCTCCCAATTATTATTTCCTCTACATCTTTCAAAATTGTGATCAATAAAAAGAAATATGTTACAATTGTGCTTGTCGGGGTATTTAAAGTTTGCGTGAAGTCTGGATAGAGGGAAGATCTATCGTATACTTATGTGATACGATTTTCTAAACTTTTTTTGTATTAATATTTAAGAAATCTCTGAATCTGGAGTAATTCTTATTCAGTAAAATTATGAAAACTTAATTTCGATTTATAAAGGGCATGCTCTAGATTCAGTTGATAAATCGAATACAATTGTGGAATGCTACGTCCTCATAATGGAATCTCAACCTTAAACAAATGGGTAACCATTCTTTTTAAGTATTAAACGTTTAACAATTCTTTCTAAATATTTAACAAAGAAGATTTTTTGGAGCGGGATACCGCTCTGTCGATGTTTCGCGTTGTTAAATGTGCGACTCCCTAGTCTCTCCAGATTAAAATTAAAGGATCCTCTGCATCGAAACTTTCTTATGAATAGTGTTGGTGTTAGCGAAAGGAGCTCTGCTTCTTATTATGTTTTTTTTTTTATCCCCAAATTTAAATTGGAGGTTATGGTGTAATAACATTATAATATCTTGTCTATATTATTAGAGGCCAGCCAAAATTGTTATAATATAATTAATAAATTATGTAACTATATTAACATGAATTGT
The DNA here is from genome assembly GCA_023052935.1 of Piezodorus guildinii. Taxonomy (NCBI): domain Eukaryota; kingdom Metazoa; phylum Arthropoda; class Insecta; order Hemiptera; family Pentatomidae; genus Piezodorus; species Piezodorus guildinii. The sequence continues at coordinate 38,715,172 of CM041294.1, forward strand.
AATTTTCCTTTATTTCATAACGACGAAACTGGGAAACAGCCGTCAGGACTGATTTAAGCCAACTCACTTGTTATATTTTGGACTTGAACTTTACTAAACGATTGCATTCTCCGTTAAGTAAGCTCTCCATAAATATATTACAATGGAAAGCAATTAAAACTGTGCATTTATAAATTTAATTTCAAAGGTTACTGTTAATTAATTTTTTTATGGTTTTTATTTTTGTTATAGAGATGGACGTGAGCTTCAACAACGTGGTGGAGAGCACCCGGCAGTACTTCCAGGGGGTGCCGACCCCCACTGGCTCGGGGCAGGCTGGCTACGGCTCGGCCCCCTTCTGGTACCAGCAGGGGCAGGGGGCCGCCGAACACCACCAGCCGTCTTCCAACAGGTCAGTCAACATGTATATAATCATTGATTTCGAGAGGTCTTTATCATATCTTATCACTACTAATTGGTGATAAGGACTATCGCCTTTGGAGATTGTGCTGATTAGCCTACTTTACTGATTTTGTTCTCTGCTCACAGGCTGCCTTCGCTGGCTCCGTTCTCGACGCTCAACTACCGCGGCAGCGGAGGGTCATTGCCGGCTCTCAATTCTGTCAAGTCCTCAGGCCAGGGGTCTTACGATGTGAATGCTTCCGCGGCGAGGTACCCCAGCCCCAGCAGCTATGGCAATTACTATAGCCACCAGCAGCAGCAGCAGCAGCAACAACAACAACAACAGCAACAACAACAACAGCAGCAGCTCCAGCACCACATCCAACATCAGCAGTCACAACAACAACAAGCTCAGCAACAGCAGGCGCAGATGCAGATGCACCAGCAGCAGTCCCACCAACATCAACAACAGTCCCACCAACATCAGCAGCAGTCCCATCAGCTTCAGCAACAGTCTCAACTGCAGCACCATCAACAGCAATCTTCTGGAAAGGAGCACCAATCCCAGCATCACTCTCATCAACAGAATCCTCAATCTTCCCAACACATAACCCAACAGAGTTCTCAAAGCCATCAATCACATCATGTTCAAAAGCATCAAGCATTGCAGAGTCACCAACAAGCTCTTCAAAACCACCATTCAGCAATTCAGAGCCATCAGCAACAATCGAGTCACCAGGGGCACCAGCAGAGCTCGCACCAATCGATCCATGGCCAACAGGGACAACAGGTGATCACGAACCACCACAGCCAACCACAGGCCATTTCTCAACACCAGGTTCCACCCAACCACCAATCTCATCAGCCGAACTACCAGGACAACCAACAACAGAACATTCAATCCCATTCCCAAATGATGCAATTACAGAACCATAAGCAAGTGATTCAAAACCACAAAATGCAACTCCTGCAAAATCAGCAAACTATGCATTCATTACAGCAGAATCATTCTGCAGGCCATCATAGCAACAATATACAGCATCAGTATCAAAGTCACCAGCCCACTCACCAAAGTCACCATTCACACCAGATGGCAATTTCAAAGTACCAGATGCAAAACCATCAGAGCCATCATAGTTCGCTGCAGAACCACCATCAGCCAGTGATAAACCAGTTGCAAACTAGTCAGCAGATGAGCCACCAGCAGCCAGGCCAGAGCAACCAGCCTCAAGTTGCTCGCCAGTCCCCCTTGGCTGTGAGTCAGCAGCACTTGACAAGGCAATCTCCTCACCATCAGGCATTATCGAACCACCACCAACAAACCATCACAAGGCAGTCACCACACATATCCTCCCATCAGCAAACCATTACCCGCCAGTCACCACACCACCAGAACTTGCCTAGTCCGTCAGTGCTCCAGCAACAGTCCATTACAAGGCAGTCTCCTCTGGCCAGTCCTCCAGTGGTCGCCTTTGCATCCCAACCGTCCAGTCACTCCAGCAGCCACCAACAGGTAACCTATATTAGTAATTATTAATATGTGTTGAGCACAATTGTATCAAAGAGTAGGTGTCTATAAGAATAATATATAGCATTTCCAAGTCAAATGTCACCTTTTCCAAGTCAAATGTAACCCTTTCCATTTCAAATGTCACCTTTTCCATTTCAAATGTCACCTTTTCCAAGTCAAATGTCACCTTTTCCAAGTCAAATGTAACCCTTTCCATTTCAAATGTCACCTTTTCCATTTCAAATGTCACCTTTTCCAAGTCAAATGTCACCTTTTCCAAGTCAAATGTAACCCTTTCCATTTCAAATGTCACCTTTTCCATTTCAAATGTCACCTTTTCCAAGTCAAATGTCACCTTTTCCAAGTCAAATGTAACCCTTTCCATTTCAAATGTCACCTTTTCCATTTCAAATGTCACCTTTTCCAAGTCAAATGTCACCTTTTCCAAGTCAAATGTAACCCTTTCCATTTCAAATGTCACCTTTTCCATTTCAAATGTCACCTTTTCCAAGTCAAATGTCACCTTTTCCAAGTCAAATGTAACCCTTTCCATTTCAAATGTCACCTTTTCCATTTCAAATGTCACCTTTTCCAAGTCAAATGTCACCTTTTCCAAGTCAAATGTAACCCTTTCCATTTCAAATGTCACCTTTTCCATTTCAAATGTCACCTTTTCCAAGTCAAATGTCACCTTTTCCAAGTCAAATGTAACCCTTTCCATTTCAAATGTCACCTTTTCCATTTCAAATGTCACCTTTTCCAAGTCAAATGTCACCTTTTCCAAGTCAAATGTAACCCTTTCCATTTCAAATGTCACCTTTTCCATTTCAAATGTCACCTTTTCCAAGTCAAATGTCACCTTTTCCAAGTCAAATGTAACCCTTTCCATTTCAAATGTCACCTTTTCCATTTCAAATGTCACCTTTTCCAAGTCAAATGTCACCTTTTCCAAGTCAAATGTAACCCTTTCCATTTCAAATGTCACCTTTTCCATTTCAAATGTCACCTTTTCCAAGTCAAATGTCACCTTTTCCATTTCAAATGTTACCTTTTCCAAGTCAAATGTCACCTTTTTCTTCACTTCTAGCCTTAAATATTCCGTTTTATTTATTGAAAAATAATTAGTTTAATTAAAATTATGACTTTTTTTTAATAATTTTGGCATATCCTATCGCTATTTTTTTCTGTTTATTAGATATTTGATATCAAGTTCTGTTTTTTACGGACTAATATTTAAAAAAATTAATTATTGTCTATTTAGTTTTAAGATAGTTGTTGATTTTGAATTTTTAGAGGGGAGGGATACTTTTTGGGAATAATTAATGTGTTTTCGGGTATTATAATAATGTTTTTCGAGATGTATTTTTTATCGCTCGCGTGCATATTAACTCGCATTTACTTTTAATGTTTTTTATTGATATAGGGATTAATTAATGTGCTTTCGGGTGGTTATGATTACGTTTTTCGAGATGTATTTTTTATCGCCCTCGTTTATTTTAACTAAAATTTACTTTTTATTTTTTTTATTGATATAGGGATTAATTATTGTGCTTTCGGGTGGTTATGATTAAGTTTTTTGAGTTCTATCTTTTATCGCTCATGCATATTAACTCGCATTTACTTTTAATGTTTTTTATTGATATGGGGATTAATTAATGTGCTTTCGTGTGGTTATGATTAAGTTTTTCAAGCGGTATTTTTTATCGCCCTCGTTTATTTTAACTAAAATTTACTTTTTATGTTTTTTATTGATATAGAGATTAATTATTGTGCTTTCGGGTGGTTATGATTAAGTTTTTTGAGCTCTATCTGTTATCGCTCATGCGTATTTCAACTCGCATTTACTTTTAATGTTTTTTATTGATATCGGGATTACTTAATGTGCTTTCGGGTGGTTATGATTACATTTTTCGAGCTGTATTTTTTATCGCTCATGGGTATTTCAACTCGCATTTACTTTTAATGTTTTTTATTGATATAGGCATTAAGTGTTGTGCTTTCGGGTGGTTATGATTACGTTTTTAGAGCACTATCTTTTATCGCTCATGCGTATTTCAACTCGCATTTACTTTTAATGTTTTTTATTGATATCGGGATTACTTAATGTGCTTTCGGGTGGTTATGATTACATTTTTCGAGCTGTATTTTTTATCGCTCATGGGTATTTCAACTCGCATTTACTTTTAATGTTTTTTATTGATATAGGCATTAAGTGTTGTGCTTTCGGGTGGTTATGATTACGTTTTTAGAGCACTATCTTTTATCGCTCATGCGTATTTCAACTCGCATTTACTTTATTGTTTTTATTGATATGTAGGTTAGTAATCGTCTTTCCGGGTGTTGTAATTACGTTTTTTGAGCTGTATTTATTGTCGCTTGTTCGCATTCCAACTTTACTTCTAATCTTTTTATTGTTATAGGGGATCTATACTTGTGTTTTTGGGTGGTTATGAAAAAACTTTTTTTGGACTGCTTATTCTATAGCTCGTTTCAACTTAGAGCTAATATCATTTTATATTTTGATAGAGTGGTCTTTCTTTGTTTTTGTTTCAGGGGATTCTGATTACGTGTTTTGAACATTAATCTTTTATGCGCTTGGAAATTTCTACATACCGTAGATATTATGTTATAATTTGAAGTAAAAATTATTTGTTGTGTTTTTGCACGTTCTGATTACTTTTTTTAACTGGGTGTTACATCGCGATTGCGCATTGTTCTAGATCACTTTTTATTTAAGGTAAAATGTGCACTTGCTATAAAAAAATGTCATAAACTCTATTAGTATTCCCCAAAACACTATAAACGATCCCTCTATCAAATATTTATGAAATAGGAACAGTAACATAAAATGAGTAAAAGCGATAACAAATAAGGTTCAAATAATGTTATAAGAACACCCGAAAATAGAATAAACGATTCCTCAATTAAATTATCAGATAACTGTAAGAACAAGTGAGAAAGTGGGTCCATTATAAAATATTTAGTTGAAAAAACTTACTCAGGACGCTATAAAAGGAACTATAACTAATCCTTTAATAAAAAAATAATAATAAAAGTATTAAATAAAAAAAAATAAATAAAAAAAAGCTAAATGATGTATATTCCAACAACGTTATAATGAGAACTAAAAACAAAATAATCAATCCCAATATCCATCAAAAACTTAATCATAACCACCCGAAATCACAATAATTAATCCCTATATCAATAAAAAACATAAAAAGTAAATACGAGTAGAAATACCCATGAGCGATAAAAAATACAGCTCAAAAAACGTATTCATAACCACCCGAAAGCACAATAATTAATCCATATATCAATAAAAAACATAAAAAGTAAATGCAAGTTGAAATACCCATGAGCGATAAAAAATACAGATCGAAAAACGAATTCATAACCACACGAAAGCACATTAATTAATCCCTATATCAATAAAAAACATTAAAAGCAAATGCGAGTTAATATGCACGCGAGCGATAAAAAATACATCTCGAAAAACGTAATTATAATACCCGAAAACACATTAATTAATCCCTATATCAATAAAAAACATTAAAAGTAAATGCGAGTTAATATGCACGCGAGCGATAAAAAATACATCTCGAAAAACGTAATTATAATACCCGAAAACACATTAATTATTCCCAAAAAGTATCCCTCCCCTCTAAAAGTTCAAAATCAACAACTATCTTAAAACTAAATAGACAATAATTAATTTTTTTAAATATTAGTTCGTAAAAAACAGAACTTGATATCAAATATCTAAAAAACTGAAAAAAATAGCGATAGGATATGCCAAAATTATTAAAAAAGTCATAATTTTAATTATACTAATTATTTTTCAATAAATAAATAAATAAAACGGAATATTTAAGGCTAAAAGTGAAGAAAAAGGTGACATTTGACTTGGAAAAGGTAACATTTGAAATGGAAAAGGTGACATTTGACTTGGAAAAGGTGACATTTGAAATGGAAAAGGTGACATTTGAAATGGAAAGGGTTACATTTGACTTGGAAAAGGTTACATTTGACTTGGAAAAAGTTACATTTGACTTGGAAAAGGTTACAATTGACTTGGAAATGCTATAGATAGTAGGGTTGTTTAGTTGATGCCTTCCAAAGAAACTAATCATGAAAAAATAACTAGATATAACAAACATGCAGTTACATTAACATTAAGATTAAGATTAAATAATCTTATATTTTGTTTAATAAATACCAATCTAATAACTGACATCACTTATACTCTTTCAGTTAGCCTGTTCTAATTGTTTGATTTGTTTTAAAGGGTTTCTTCTCAACAACTGTTAGTGGCAGCCGGACGACACCTACTGGTGGAAGTGCTGCCATTCCTGTAATAAACCAGGTAAAGCGGGAGTCCCCACTTGACCTGTCGGTGAAGACGATCCGGCAGTCAGCCGATTCCACGGCTGATCCGGAACATGTCTTCTATACCTTTCACAATGAATTCTTGAGGGGGAAAGCATCTGGTTCTGGGCATAGCCAGCAACCAATGAGTGCCTCTAAAGTCGACTTCCAGCCTTTCACTGTCCCTGCTGATGGCAAGAAGAGGAAGGAGTCGTATTACACACTTCCATCTGTCAATAGCTTCAGCAGGGCCTATGATAAGCTATACCAACAGCAGCCAACACAGCAGCAGTTGCAGAGGTCAGGGGGTCTTAAAGCAGAAGCTCGTTATAGTCAGAACTACCTCAAGAGGCCGCCGGAACCTGAAAAACCACAGGCTGCTCCAAAGGTTCCCAGGATAGACACTTGGAAGCAGACCTTTGACCAGCAAATAGAAAAGCGATTCAACTCGTACCTGTCATCGAATTGCAGTCAATGGTGAGAAGAAGACAACCTTCACTTCCCCCTCTTATCCGGAGCCAAAGCAGAATGGGGCTGACAAGAGAGTGCTGAGCATCTTAAGGAACAGCCTGGAAACTAGAAACCAGCAGGTGAACCACCTCCAGCCCAAGCCGCCCCCGCCCGCTCCCAGGTACCTTGAGACAAGGCTACCTCCTTCAACTGTGGTCAGTATTCTTATCATCTCTTACAATCATTAATAATGTTGTTAATTTTATTTTATTGTAAAACAATCTTGATTTTTCCAAAGATCATTCATTCCATTTGATTCTGATTAGATTATTAGACAGTGTGATTATTGTACATTGGACTCCATGAATTCAATTTTTGATAGAAATTTTAAATAATTGAATTTTCTAAAACAAAACAATTTTTATAAGTTTTCTTGATTTGCTATATGCCTCAAATTTTTATCACAACCACTGGAGATAAGTATGAACGTTTTTAACTTTCTATGTGAGTTCCCTTAACTGCCAGGCCTACAGTGACTGGCTAGGTGGCAAATGAAATATGGTACCTTTTGTCCTGCACACCGTGATTAGTTGTAAAGTAATAACATTAATACTCCATGTTCTCTTGTTTAGATGCGCCAGAACCTACCTCCATTCGGGGCTCTGAGCGGAGACAGAAACAGGCTGCAGGTACCACGGGCTGTGGATTCAATCCAGCGTTCAGTGAGCAGCCAGGACGTGGTGGACATCACGGATGATGATGAGCCACCGCAGCAGGCACCTTCGAAGGGTGAGCTCGATGGACTAGCTGCCTTTTTGGCCGCCAGGATCAGGACCAAGGCGAGTTGAAGCAGGTTTGTCATTTGACTTCCTTAACATTCAATAAATCTAAGTATGGATTCTACTATATCCATAACTTTTTGGAAAGCTTCAAAATTCCAAGTGGTATAAATATAGCTGAAGAACATGAACTTATCCTCTTTATTTTCTTAAATCTAAAAAAAAAAGTTATGAATCACAAGCATATCATTGGCCAATTAAAATCTTTGAATTTTGTGCAAGAGTGACAATACTCAAGTGTTTTTTTATGTCGATAATAGCACAATACGAGGTTAATTTTCATTTTTGACAGAAAATTGAAGTTCTTTTATTGTAAACTACTCTTATGCACAAATTCAGTTCTAGATTTTGTTTGCAATTTTCTTTCGTAAAATGAGTGTTCAATCTATATACTGGGATATCTTATATTATTCAGATGCAAATGTAAGAAAATTTAAGTTCTACTTGACTTGGGTATTTAAGTCACTTTATAGTTTATTTTAATATTTAATTTTGTGAGGGGTTCCTTAAGATAGTTTATATTAATAAAAAATCATATCTTGTTTAGTTATGATCAAGCATTAAAGGGATGGAAAATGTAATTAAAATGTGTTTGCTAATAGTCCAGGAATGGTGTATTTTCAATGTCAATATCTTGCGAAGTGCCATTAAATCCTTAATAGAAAAATATCCTTTGAAGAAATAAATTTTTACTTTAGGCAAATAAATTTTTGTTTATAAATATTCTTCTTATCGACTATTTTTCTAGCTATCAGTACTAAAATAATTAGCTGCGTAAGCCATTATATTATAAGCCATTCTTTTCTATTTCACCACTAAAAGCTTTTCTAATCACTCTCTGCTATATTTCTTTGCCTCTTGTATAAAAAAAAAAAAAAATTAAAAATTAAAAACAACCTTTAATAGCAGGTAACCCCAAGTTCTAAAGAAAACAACAGTAAAGCTCCACCAACCCCCTCCAACGCGAGCTGTAGCAGCGGGCACTCTTCTCCTAGGACACCAGTCTTCTCGTCTATGGATAATAAAGGTATGGTGTTTCTCCCATTGGGTTATGTATCCTTACCATGCCTCTACTGGATATCAATACCATCGATACAGCTGATTTGAGATTATATTTAATGTTTTTATAGGATATTTTTCATTTACAGATCTAGTCAAGAGCTTTTCAATTCTGAAGGTAGTGCTACAGGAAACAAAGGCCTTTTGTGGAGTGTCAATGCTCACAGACTCACTAAAGAAAACAGCCTCCTTGCTTCGTTACCAAGAAGAAGGTATATTATCATAAACAATTTTATATTTATTGAAAAGATATTAATCAAGAAAAATATACGTATTTTCTGTAACAAAATGTGTTGACTTAGCTGTATCATATTCAAAACAAGAAACGTAGTGGCGGCGAAAGAAGATCCCCTATTCTGTTTGGATGGATTCATGCTACGCTTGCTTATTACTAACCCTTTCATTCAATGTTATCTTGGTTGAGGTTTCTTAACTGCTTTTGTTTTCACTTTTCTTGTATGTAACTAACCTTTCATTTGTTGATGATCTATATTAATATTTATTAGCATATTTTGGACAGATTTTGTAGATTAGTCTATGGCTAGTTCCCCCTCCCCTTCTAGTATCATTTGGTTTACATGGTCACTAATACTTGTTAAACTTCTCCTTCTTCTTCCAGTGGTGCGACAGGCCATGTTGGCCTTGGGCCTCGTGGTGTAAACTCCTGCGAGTTTACACTCACGTTTCGCGATGCAATTTTTAGTGTAGGGTCATCACTTTCTACGACTAATTTTGTGAGTGGCCACCCTTTGGCTGACGGGTCTCACATACCCAGGGGAGAGGCTGTGAGTGAATCCCAATTTTTTTTACATCCTTATAAAAGCTCCACCGGGACTGGGATTCGAACTTAGAATCTGTAGCATGAGAGACTAGCGCGCTTGCCACTCAGCCACGGGCTCCCCTACAACTAATACTTGTGTTTATCATACGACTCGCCAGCCCTCAGACAAGTAGAAAACATAGTCCAACTATTCTCTTTTGGTATGTATTCTTGATAAATAATTGGTTCTTAATCCTTCCAAAAGTTTATAATACCACAACTAATATTTTGCATCTACATTTTTGGGATTTTCCCCATCCTCAGGACTCCTCACAATATATTAAAATAATGAGCGATTATTATTTTTAAAAAATATGGTGCGCGCAACACACGACTTTTGCTTACCATGCTTGTTAAAATCAATTTAAGAATTTTTAAATACTATTAGAGATGAAATTAGTTTAAAGAATAAATAAATTGATTTTCGATAGAAACATGTGTTTTATAAAATAATCTGTTATGTTATTACCTAAATCGATCAGTTAATTTTATCCGCTTTTCATCACGCTTCATTACATTTTACAACTTTGTGCATAAAATATTATTTTTTTAGCTTTCTAACGGTATATTATACATATATAATACGGTACTCATCTTTAAAAAAACAAATTACAAAAATTACATTAAAAAATACTTTTGCACTTTTCTCTTTCAGTTTATTATCAAATTCATTCAACTTATATATTTAGCGGTTTTTAATCAATGCTAACAACATGAAATGGTTAATTTTTTGGAATGTACAAAATTAAAGATACTTTAGAGGAAGAAAATTTAAACTATCGGCATCTAATAAGCCCTGTCAGACTATTTCAATCAGAATAAAACATACATGATATTAAAGCCCATTAAATTTTACATCAATACAGGGAGTTTAATCAAAATCGTTAGAGCCGTTTTTGAGAAAATCATAAAAAGATGCTAAATGCTTGGGATAAAGTAGGACTTCCGGTCAGCCGATTTTAGTGAAAAAGTTGTTGTAACATCTCAGGCATACAGTTGTCTTATATATGAAATTTAAGTTTCATAGGACTTTTAGTTTTCGCCCGGGAGGGACTTGGTCATTTGGATTCAGGGGACTCTAAAACGTGCGTTTCTGTTGAAAACTGGAATTAGAAAATTTTCACAATCGCAATATTTTCCCTCACTATCCTGAAATTTCAGTTCCGTACGACTTATGGTTTTTGCGCTAGACTTACCACACACACACACACACACACACACACACACACACACACACACCACACACACACACACACACACACACACACACACACACACACACACACACATACACATACACACACACCTTTTTTTTCAGGACTTGGTCATTTGGACTCAGATGACCCTAAAACGTGTATTTCCGTTTAAAACTGGAATTCGAAAATTTTCACGATCGCAATACTTTCCGTTACTATATATAGTAAGTGAAAGTAAAACTAACACAACCCCAACCCCCTTGCTTATATGATTAGGCTCTCTCCTTTAATGAATTAATAGTCCTTGACTATCTTGAAACAATCAGGATCGGAAGGCAAATGCTTTCTATGATAGCTATTTCTAGACCAGCAATGATGTTCAAACAGCTGCTGTTCCTGGTTTTCTTTACGTCAAACTAAAATTTATTTGGTTGGATGGGAACCAATTTGTTAAAAGTATTACTTTTACCTTCATTTAGTCTTAATGATACATTATTTCTATTTCAAATCCTACGTACTGGGCATGTTACATTTATTATTATCATGATTTAACTCAGCTCAAACTGAATGCTCCTGCAGTTATCATCTTAGATGCGTGGCTGAGTTTTTCCAAATCCTCATAACCACTAATTGAATTCTCTATTTCACTTGCAGTTTATCATCCTGTATTTTAATATAATTAAATAACATGATTTTCATCTCAGTCATTTCTCTTACCTTATAGATAACTCTAGAAATAATTTGAATATTTTAGATTTAACTTATTCTATTAGTTAGTACTAACTTTAGAATGTTTGTGTCATAAAGTATGTTAAGACTTTGTTTTTGTGTATTTTATCTTAACTTTACTTTGTCATTTTGTTTCATTTTAAAAATGTATTATCCTTCTACTGTATACTATAATCTGCACACCTCTGTAATTTATTAACTATTAGGTTGTTTGTTGGACAAAGGTTCTGAAGAAAAACAATACTTATTTTTTAATTGAACATTTTGTTTTGTTAGTTTATTTACAAACTGCTTATCAAAAAATTGGCCTATCTTTACTATATGCAAAAATAAACTATTAATTGATTCTGTTGTAAAGATATAAATCCAATTGAAAATTTATGGAATGAATTCAGATCAATAACTAATCTACTACTAATTTTTTTTACATTTGCTTCTCTACCTAACTAACTATTGGGTTGTAAAATAATTTCATAGCATTTTTCAATATTTCAATTTAATCCTCTCTGTGTTTATAAAATCATATTTAATTGGTCAATAATGTTTACATATTCTAAAAAATCTGGTGCGGGCAACACACGGCTTTCACTTACCTCCATTTTGAAAATCAATGAAAGAATTTTCAAATACAGTTAGAGATAAAAATGAGTAAAACCATTAAATAATTAATTAAATTGAATTTATATAGAAACTTGTGTTTTATTAAAAAATCTATTATACTATTATCTAAAATAATCAGTTAGTTTTATCGGCTTTTTATCACTCTCTATTAACTTTTAAAAGCTTGTGTATGAGATAACATTTTTTTCTAAAATCTTTAGCTTTCCAACGGTATATCATAGATGTATATTACTGTTCTTATGTTCAAAAACGAAAACTTGCATTAAAGAAATATTTTTTCTGTTTTCTCCTTTAGTTGGATATTGAATTCATTCAATTTATATATTTACCGGTTTTTTATCAGCGTTAACAAGATAATCTAGTTATTATTATTGAATTTACAAAATTAAAGGTACTTTAGGGGAAGAAAATTTAAAATATCGGCATTTAAGCCCTGTCAGACCATTTTTATCCAAATAAAACCTACATGATATTAAACCCCATTTATTTTTACATCGATATAGCGAGTTTAATCAAAATCGTCGGAACCATTTTCGAGAAAATTGAAAAAAGGTGCAAAATGCATGGTATAAAGTGCCTCTTCTGGTAGGCTCATTTTGATGAAAAAAGTTTTGTCACGTCTCGGGCGTATAGTTGTCTTAAATATGAAATTTCAGTTTCCGCCCGGGAGTTACCACACACACAGACCTTTTTGCGGGACTTGGTTATTTGGACTCAAGGGACCCTAAAAAGTGTATTTCCGTTGAAAACTGGAATTCCAAAATTTTCACGATCGCAATACTTCCCCTTACTATATATAGTAAGTGAAAGTAAAAAGGATTAGTTAAGGTGATTTTATGCATCAGTTTCAACTGAGATTGCTTATCTTTAAGTGATATTTTGCTTGCTTGAAATGAAAGAAAAACAAATTAATTTTCGTCATTTAATGATTTTTTATTTCTTAAAAGGAAAATCCGCTGCACTGACAGTTAACAAAATTAACAATGTTTTTAGTGATGATGTCTTTGGAGAAAGCATCGTTTGTAAGAGATTTGCTCGGTTCAGAACCGGAAATTTTGATTTGCAAGTTGCAAAGCACTCATTTTGAACTATTACATGTTTTCATACTTCAGATAATTTTTAGAATTTGGTCACCATTACAACTTTGAGCCGCCCTTCAATTAAAACTGTTTAATGATGACCAAATTCCAAAAATTACCTGAAATATGATAAGATGTAATAGATCAAAACGGCTCGGTCATTTATAATTAACTGATTAAAAATATTAACAATAATCTGAAGTTTTTATTGAAATCACCTGTAAAAAAAACAAAAAAAAAAAAAAAAAAAAACGCTACAAGCTTATTTTACTACCCAATATATTCAATGAAAAACTGCTTTTGTCCAGCAATCAGATAAAAAACAACACTAATTGCATTTTTCTATTCATAAAGCACATGTTTTAAATCTATTAAAGCACATTTACGTGTTTCTTTAGTTATTTGCTTGCATATTAATGGTTGCTTGGGTGATGGGCATTTGGGATTTGTTGGATCTGTCTGTTATAGGGCATGCCCCGTCGCCGCCACTACGGAGCACCGCAGTTCGTCTGAAACGTCAGTGTTTGATTTCAGGGACTCTGATTCCGAGGGAAGTGATGTGGCCCTCACAGACCTCAGGCGAGGCAGTATTTCCTCTTCGTCTATTATTCAAGCTCCACCTCCTCCACCTGTCATCATCTCGGTAGGTGTAATTTGGTTTATCAATATATTTGTATATCCTTTATTCAAAATTCTTGGAATATATATAAACCTATTGATAACACGAATCTGTATTATTCATAAATGCTAAGCCATGGTTTATTGGAAGCCGATCAAAATCAATATACAAAATATTGATTTTAGATTTGATAGTAACTACATTTATTACAAATAAATCAAAGTCTATCTAAATGTGATATAACATTTATAATGAAGCTGGGATACATTTAAGATAATAATGAAATAAACTTGATTGCTTCGTCAATGCAGCAATGAAAAAGCCGAATCACTGGCCAGGAGGGCTTAGAAGCTATTCCCATAACACGGAACCCATACGTGGTATTAGCTTAAGCTCTGCCTTTAAGACCATTAAACAAACCTACTAAATGAAATTTAATCAACTTTGGTTTAACAAAAGACAACAACAATCACTTAGATTCATCAACACTCACTTAATACTGAGTTTAAGTGGTTCCAATATTAATAGAAGTAAGTGCCTGCTAATTACGAGTAGGACCTCTTTAAAAGCAATCACTGCAATCTATACAGGACACTGTAAAATCAACTATTACAAGCTCAAGCTTGGACTTTGAAGCACTCCACTGTGTAGGCTATTCTTGTCTAGAAGAGGAGACATCTTTTCATACAATCTGTTGGTGCGATAGGCACTCAAGGCTCCAATAGAGCCTTTTTGGTGTTGATCGACTAGAGCATCCATTAAGAAACAAGTTGATCGATCCCAACTGACTCTTAAAGTTTGCAATTGCAACAAAATTCATGTACTAACTGTACACCTTTTAAAGTATGGACGTTTTAAATAGACCTGTTTGGTCGAAGTGCTTTAAAATGCCATATAATAAAAAGATTGCTTTATTTAATAAAATCTATCAACTTTTCTTAACCGAAACTCCTCTTGTAAAATAAATAAAAGAATCTGTCCAAGTTTAGATCTACTTCTGTGAATGAAACATAGAATCATTTGCCCCGATTTAGCATGACCAAGCACATTTTGCTGAGTAGACAGCTCTCATAGCTCAATCCTATCTCTTAAGAAATTTGGCTCTAGAAACTCAATATAATTTACTTTACTTGATTTTAAAAGTTTGAAATAGAGAGGAAATTTAGTTAATGTTATCAAATAGTGAACACATCCTCCTGTGGCAGCCTCTCTTCAAAATAATTTTCATCTTCTCCCTAAAATAAGTAGAGGTCCCTTCTTAGTAGCTTTTGTTTGAATTAAATTAAGGACTTGCCGAGTTTGACTGCTCTCAGGATTTTATGAAAAAGTTTGTGAAATGTTCATTATGATAAAATATTTTTGACTATAAGTTGCCTTTTCTTGTTTTGCAGCCTGAAGAGGAAGAAGATTTCAACAAGTGGATAGCTTTATGTGATGAATTAGTGATTCAGTTGCAGCAAGGCGGTAAGAGTATACGAAAGAGATTCAAACGGAGGTTAGACGATAGTATTTTCATCAAAAAAGAAGACGAATGTGAGGATTTGGATATTAAGATAAAGAAAGAATTGATTTCTGACAATAGTAGAGAGGGTGGAGTAGAGGATGAAGAAGAAGCATTGCAGTTAAGAGAGAGGCCAACAGTGAATTGCAAGAAAATTCGTCAACAAAGGAAACCTGGGCCTAGAAAGAGAAAACTCAAAAAATTTCCTGGCAGTTGGCAAGACCAAGTATGGCAGTATAAGAGGCCCCACCACCTCTTGGCGGGTGGGGAGAAGTGGCCTAAAGCTCCCTCATCGCTACCGGATCTAGATCGCCTCAATGATCCTCATCCTCAGCCATCCATCAGAACAGAACAAGACAACAAGGCCGTCGCCAAGTCCCTTGGGGAAGAAAAGTCTTTCTTAGATCGTCTTATGCAGCGCTATTCAGACAGGAGAAAAAAGGCTAAAATATACGAACAAAAAGACCCGCAGACATCTTCTTCCGAACTCAGCTCTACACCGAAAACAGAAGAAGCAAATCCGAAAACAGAAACGATTGCAGGCTTCAGGGACGATCTGCCTGCTGAAGGCGACCTACCTCCTGATATCAAACCAAAGATAAAAGAAACAAAACTCAAACATAGAGATTTTGATGAAGAAAGACCAGCTTCTGCGCCACCACCCGGGGCTACCCAGGTCGTTGTCAGAAAGAGCAATGCTCTCAAGAATCCCATCTTTGTCAAGAAGAAAAAAGGTATTACACTGAAGAAAGGAGATGGGCCAAGGTTGATACCAGAAAAGAGATTTAAAACATTCAGAAGAAAATTAAAATCATCCGGTTTCGATTACATCAGAAAGAAGAAAAAGCAAGTGGTAAAGAAAGAAGGAGCCGATCCTCCACGAGAACGAAAGAAAGTAAGTGTTCAAAACTTTAAAATTATGCATTATTTAAAACTTATAATAGAAAAAAAATTAACTTTTTTCTTTTAAAGAAAACTGCGCCATTGACTGAACAAGAGATACAGGCAGAAATCAAAGGTTGGGTTCTAAACAAAGGGCTTGGTGAAACTTTACTTCATAGGGCTGCAAGGATTGGCAATGTGGTAAGTTTTATTTACATATGGTTTAAGTTCTATTCAGTATTAGAGGTAATTGTATTAGAGACATCTTGGAACACTTCTATAAGATATTATCTATTTTATGATAGGATGTTGTTTATTACTGCTTGGAAAAACTGCACCATAACCCAGCACCACGGGACAACGCGGGCTACACACCACTTCACGTGGCTTGCTCTCGGGGGCACTTCCAGGTCGCCAACCTGCTACTCAAGCACGGTGCCAACGTCAGCGACAGTGCTCTTGGTGGTGTCAGGTAATTTATTACTGTTTCTCTATCAAAAAATATTCAAAAAATAATTTAAATTTTTTGTTACTTGAGGTTGGTCAAAGAGCTAAAACTGGCTTATAAAAAAATTAAACATATTACAATAGAACTAAATATTTCTTTTCTGAATATATATAATATTAACTTGACGAAATTGTTATTGCAGACCTTTGCATGAAGCGGCTGAGAATGGATTTACAAAAATTGTCAAATTACTTCTGGAACATGGAGCTGATCCTCAACTTGCAACTTATTCCGGGGCTACTGCAATGGCTTTAACTACGGACGAGGAGGCTAGGCTCCTTATGGAAATGCATATTTCCAGTCAAGTTCCAGTCCAGCCAATTACGGATGGTATGTTTGCTTTGATATTTTTCGTTGAGTTTTTGGAAGCTCACTATCATAAATATTGAATCACGTATTATTATATAATTTTCATAATATTTAATGAACTTGATATCTTGTTTTAGACGATCCGGCCTGTAGTAGCCAGCCGAAACAAGAAGTTGATGATGACAGCGGTTTGGCCAGCTCTGACTTGGAAGGTTTTGAGATAGAGGAGTCTTGCGTACCACTTCCGAACCTGTATCGGTTGGCTAACGAACCTCGCACAGATTCCTGGGTCTTGTTCCATGAACTCTCTCCTCTTCTCAGGGTCAAGACGAAAGAAGCCCTCCTTAAACAGCTTGGTCAGGATGCCAGGACAGTGTTAAGAGACATGAAAACTTCTGAGTTTTATGAAAAGGCTCATTGTCGAGCGATAAAGAGTTCCGCTGGACCTAAAACTCCTAGGGTCACTCTGGTAAAGTATACAGATACGGTCAAGTTCCTTCTTGGTGTTGAGACTACGGTCATTCCAAGGTGACCATAAGGAATTGGTGATATCTTCTTCGTGACAATATATTGTTTATTTTCTGTTTTATAATTTTTTAGTATAATTTTATGTTGTTGATGATATTTTGTCTTCCTTACCCTTTTCTGTTTGTTTTTTAATTTTATTTTGTAATTAATATATTTGTGTTTACCAGATGTAGAGTAACGTTTTGACAGCCTGTAAAGAAGATGGGATAATTAAGATATGGTTGGTAACAAGTTATGTTTGTATTCTCTTGTTTAGAGAAAACTGTTCTGCATTCTCCTTGTTAGAGTATGGTGCATGATTAAATTTTGCAGTTGTTTTATAATAAATGATATTTGCAATACTACTGAACTTACCAACTAGATCTTTGATTTTACCCATTGCCTTCACCAAGAATGAGGGGTTACATGTTCCGGTAATTTGACTTTTTGAGTAATTATAATATTAGGATACATATACGTGTAATGTTAAAAATATCTTAATTTGTTAAGCTAAAATTATTGAGGCAATGTTAATATTAGAGGAGAAAGGATTTAAATATAAATGTACTGGTTTCATGCCAATATTTTTGCCATATTCCCAAAGAATAATTTTGTATCATAAGATGAAGTTAAAACTAAGTGCTTTTTAATATTATAGTGAGACAAAAGAGAAACATGATCGTTTATTATTTCAGAAGCGATGATAAAAATTTCTACAGAATTGGTACTATTATGAAATTACCACTGGAATTTCCTATTTTTTACTGTTTGTAAATATTTATATTGTTAATGGTTGTGTGTTTAGTGTGTTTTTTTTAAACACTTGTATAGAATATTTGTTTTGTGTATATTAATATATATAGAGAGAATATATGTATATGGGTTTAGACGAATCTTTTAAAAGTATGTGTATATTGTGTTTTTATGTATTTTATATATCTAAGTTCTATGCATTGTAAACGAGTGGTGCTTCTTTTGTGTTGAAATATCACACTTTATGATAAAATTGAAGAAATTTTTCTTAAACTGAATTAGGCCTGTTATGGTATGATAACAGTTTAATACTTTATAAATATTTTAGTTAAGTTTTTTATTTTAAGTCTTATGTATACCTCAAGACGGTTTCTAATTGGTGCAATTAAAGATACGATTGTTGAGAACTTAAAGATGTTATTTGTGCTGTCGTTTCCTAAGTATGAGCTGGTAATGGATACAAATGAAAAGTAGAAGAAAAGATAATTTTTCAAAGCCGATAGATTTACTAAAATTTTTGGCTATGTGATTATTAAATTAAGGATTTTTTACAAAAATTTCTATTTTTCAAAGTCTTTCCAAATCTCTTTAGGCGTGAAATTTTATGTTGACATGCGATCTTGTAAATATTAAGTGTAGCCACATGTTTTAACGATAGTGAAATGTGTAGTGACATAAAGATTAAGCATGTTTTCTTAATTTAAAAACTAGTGCCCTTAATTTTAAGTAAAACCTGAATGAATCTTTGATAATGATTGTCTCAGTGTTTATTTGTTTTTAACTTAGAAAGAAATTTTAATGTCTTTGAATTAAGGCAAATGACTGGGTAATGTATTGTGTTTGATAATATTACTATTTATGGAACGTAATGTTTGCATTATTGTTAAGTGTTTATTTAAATTGTAAAATATAGTTTTTATTTGTCTTTATACATATAGCGATTATGTAACCGTTGTATTCTATGTGTATTTCCTGTGTAGGACGTTCCACCTAAAAAACTGTGATGGAATTTTTCTAGCTGTATATATGAGCCGTTTGTGTATAGTCGTTGAAAAAAAAAATGTGCAATTTATATTGTTTATATAAATAAAAAATGGATTTATATATAAATATATATACCATAATTTTGTTTTTTTTCTTTATTATTATTTTTTTTGTAAAAATTCTAATGTGATCAATTTAATAATAAGAAAATATAGTATAATGAATTACTTTCTGTTGTTTTGATTTTACTAACCTCTACTTAAAAATGATTAAGCTTTTTAAACCCCTCAACAAATTATAGGAGTTAGTTCTCTATTTCATCCATAACCTTTATTAAACTTAAATTCGAAGATCCTTTATTATTTACTACTGGCAAGCTCCAATCAGGCTCAATTAAGTGAGGAATGGACATCTTTGTATTTTTTTGGTTTGCCCACTAGAATATAGAACCTGATTTGGAAAACTTAACTAAAAGATGAGTTTTAAGGTTTTATGCTCATCTTCTATCTCTTTATGTATGAAGATAAAGAAATAAAAATTGCAATTATTGTTTTTATTTACCTATACAGGATGTAAAAGTTAACAGAGAGCTTTTATTTCTGATATTTAATAAAAATTAACAGCTGATAAAATTGATTTATTTTTCTTTTATATCACCCTTTAGTGCCTTCCAGCATAGGGGAGCTTTTAGCCAGAATTGCCTATGTTCCCTGTTGCATGCAATATTTCTGGCTTGGCGAATATTTATATTTCGTTTTTTGTAAAAACGGTTGATGTATTCCAGATACATTCTTGGTCGGCCATGGGGTCTTATAACATTGGTGATAAAACTAACTGATTGTCGTAAATAATAATATAATAGACTATATAATAAAACTTAATATAATTAATTCTTTTACGATTCACTTTCATCTCTAAGGGCCATCTACTGGGTTTGCCTAGCTATTACTGTATTTGCCCCCATATAACGCTGCTACTAAACCATCTCACCAAAGATGGTCCCTCATGCATTTAATAAGGAGTTGGGGATTTTAGATGCCTAAGGAAGTGAGTTCGAACGTAGTAAACGGCCCTTGCATATTTTTCAACCAGATATTTATAATATTTTTTAATGTCCCCTCCGAAGAATGGTGTAACCAGCTGTTTTTTCTCCCTTGAAAATCCTAGACTAACTACTCGGTTTGAACCTGCAATCTTGGGAATAGAAGATTGTTATGCTAGCCTCAACAAAACAGGCGATCCTTAAAAGACTTAATATATATCCCTAAAATTGCAGGTTTATACCTGGCTGATGGTCCTAGGATTTTTTAAGGGAGTAAAAAGTCCTTGGTTAATTCATCCTGGATGTAAAAATTAATTGAAATTTGATGAAAAAAATAATAATATATGCAGAGCCATCTGTTGGGATTAAACCCGAGATTTCGGTCACAGAATAATACTATGTTAGCCATGACACCATAGGCGATTTTTGATAGATTTAATAAGGGGTTAAGGATTTAATGTGCCTAAGGTCACAGTTTCAACCCTGGCAGATGTCACTAGGAGTTTTTAAAGAGTAAAATATCCTTGGTTATGCTATCCTTTGGAGGGGACATAAAATGGTGGTTCTGAACCTTTGCGATGTCAGGCACTCATAAAAGATCCCTATCCTAATAAACCTGGATAGGTAAAATTTAGGACTCCTCCTGTACTCCACCATCTGATTAGCCACAGTAACATGAAGTGACATTATACAGACAAGTAGATTTAATAAAAATGTTTAGTTATTGATAGCTAAAACTCATTACATGAGTATACAAACTGTATACAATGGGTTCAAGAAATTAAGGAATAGAAAAAATTAATTTGATTGAAAATACTATGAATTTGACTGAAAAAAAAGCTATATTTTCATTAAGAGAGTCATTATTCCAATAATGGACCTCTCTGCCAATCATTAGAACATACAAAATGTAAAAAATCTGGAGCGGGCAACACACAACTTTAACTTACCTCCGTTTTAAAAATGGATTAAATAATTTTCAAATACAGCCAGAGATAAAAATTAGTGAAACCATTAAAGAATTAAATGACTATAGAAACATGTGTTTTATTAAAAAATCTATTATATTATTATCTAAAATAATCAGTTAGCTTTATCGGTTTTTTGTCACTATTTATTACATTATATGAGCTTTTGTATAAGATATTTTTTCTAAAATCATTAGCTTTCCAATTGTATATTAATATACTATTATTATTATTATACTTGTATATTACTGTTAATGTTCAAAAACAAAAAATTGCATTAAAAAAATATTTTTTCAATTTTCTCTTTTATTTGGGTATCGAATTCATTCAATTTATATATTTACCTGTTTTTCATCAGTGGTAATAAATTAATATGGTTATTTTTAAAGAATCTACAAAATAAAAGGTACTTTAGAGGAAGAAAATTTAAAATATCATCATTTAAGCCCTCTCAGACTATTTCAATCAGAATGAAACCTACATGATATTAAATCCCATTAAATTTTACATCGATATAGCGAGTTTAATCAAAATCATTAGAGCTGTTTTTGAGAAAATCATAAAAAGGTGCAAAATGCATGGTATAAAGTGGCTCTTCTGGTTAGCCGATTTAGATGAAAAAGGTTTTGTAACATCTCGGGCATATAGTTGCCTTAAATATAAAATTTCAGTTTCATAGCGATTTTAGTTTGTCTACAATATGGAATTTTAGTTTCATAAGACTTTCCGTTTCTGCCCGGGAGTTACCACACACGGACACACAAAGACTTTTTTGTGGGACTTGGTCATTTGGACTCAGCGAAGCCTAAAACGAGTATTTCCGGTGAAAACTCAAATTAAAAAATTTTCACGATCTCAACACTTACCCTTGCCATCTGTCAGGTATGAACTCGCTATCTTGTGGATAGAAGGGTGTTATGCTAGCCACTGCACCACAGCTGAGCCTCGATGCATTCAAAAAGGTTAAAGGACTAATATGTCCAAGGTCACTGGTTCAAACCCAGCAGATTGAAACACCTTGTTGAATGCATCGAGGCTCACCTGTGGTGCAGTGGCTAGCATAACACCCTTCTATCCACTAGATAGCGAGTTCATACCTGACAGATGGCCCTATATTTGCTTTTAATAATAATAATAAATAAATTCTTTATTATTCTGGGACAAGTCCCTTTAGAATAACATCTACATAACATGTAAATTGGACTTAAGAGTCTTAGAGAAATTAATTATTTATAAACAATTTGACTAGAACTAACAGAAAACAGACATATGCAAATATGTTGAAAATAGAATAAAATAGAGTCAATTACAATTTTGTTCTGACTGGATGGTCATGAGATGAATGAATAAGCGGGATTTGAATACAGGAAGAGAGTTGGAGTGACGGATAGAAAGAGGAATAGAATTCCATAGGATTGAGGATCGGATAAGGAACGATCTGTCAAAATGTGCAGATTGGTGGGCCGTTGTGTATAAATCTGAAGGCCTAGAGCGTGTACAGCGGGAATGGACAGAGGAGTTGAATTGTAAAAGGTTGAAAATGTATGATGGACGCCGGGATTGAATAACTTGGTATAGGAATGATGCAAGGAAATACTTCCGACGATTGGAAGGATAAAGCCACTTCAACTCGCTATAAAATTCGGAGACGGAGGTGTATCTCGAGACCCCGAAGATAAATCGAACAAAGCAATTAATTAGGCGTTTTATTTTTACTTCGAGATCCCCAGAAACACAACCGTATACGGTACAGCAGTAGTCGAAGTGGGGGAATATTAGAGAGGTAACGAGGAGCTTCCGGGTTTCATACGGGAATAGGTGACGAAGGGAATTCAGTCGCTTTAAGGTATAAAAGGTGCGGCGGGAAATTTCGGAAATATGGTTCTTGAAAGAGAGGGTTTGATCAAAGGTTACTCCCAGATTCCTGACGGTCGGATAAAACTTTATAGGGTTACCATTTAGGAAGAGGGTTGGGATATGTGGAACAGTTTTCAAGAAGTGATGGGATCCTATTACAATGGCCTTTGTTTTTTCAATATTTAGTTTTAGTTTGTTGACTACAGCCCAGTGACTTATTCGATCTAAGTCCTCTTGTAGTCTTTTTGTTGCTGGTAAAAGGTCGGGAGGTGGGAAGGAAAGGTAAATTTGAAAATCGTCTGCATAGAGGTGGTATTTAGCGTGATTAATATGGAGAGGCAGGTCATTAATATAAATAGCAAATAGGGTAGGAGATAGAGACGACCCCTGTGGGACACCGCAGGAAAGGGGCAAGGTTGAGGATGGGGGCTGGTCTGGCACTACTACGTACTGAGAACGATCGCAGAGAAAGGATTGAAACCAGCGCAAAGCACTGTTGGATACTGGAAGATTTTGGAGTTTGGTAAGAAGGATGCTATGGTCAACGGTGTCAAACGCCTTTGAGAAATCGAGAAGGATAAGAATTGTTTTTTGTTGGCGATCAATGGCAGTTTGGAGGTCTTGCGTTATTTTAAGGAGAGCGGATTGGGTAGAATAACCAGATCGAAAACCGGATTGGAGAGGACTAAGAAGGGAGTTTTCTTCTAGGAAATTTGAGAGTTGGGTTTGAACAAGGCGTTCGAGCGGTTTTGAAAGATTGGAGAGAAGAGAAATAGGACGGAAATCTTGCGGTGAGGTAGGATTTGGAACTTTATTTAGTGGTCGGACGAGGGCAGTTTTCCAGGAAGAAGGAAAAATTGAATTTTGTAGAGAGAAATTATATATATGATAGAGTATGGGTATGAGGGATGGGAGGCTGGAATTTATTAATTTTACAGGAATATTGTTAGGTCCATAGTCATTGGTATGTGATTTTGAGATTGTAGCAAGCAGCTCGTCGTATGAAACATGAGAAAAAAAGAAACTGTCAGGATTAAACCTTCGGTAAGTAATGTCAGGAGCTATTGAGGAATTAGAAGCTGAGGAGATGTAATGATTATTGAGTTCGTCAGGCGTGATTTGGAAAGAACTAAGGTTATTGGATTCAGGGAAGGACAATTTACGAAGAATTTTCCATTTAGATCTAGAATCGGGAGCTTCGGAAAGGACAGAATAGATATGGAGAGATTTAGCACGTCGTACTGCGGATTGGGTTTCGTTTCGAAGTCTCTTGAAAGACGCATAATCATCTTGCTGACGAGTACGTCGAAATTTGCGTCTTGCCGCTTCTCTTCTTTTCATCATTGTCTTTATTTCTGGGGTCAGCCAAGGCGCAGTAGGACGGCGTAAGGTTCTGGTTTTTAACGGAGCATGGGTGTCTAATATGGATCGTAGGTTTGAGGTGAGAAAGGAGACCTTAAGATCAATGGAGTTGTAGGAGTATAGACAGTCCCAGTGGATGGAGTCAAGATCAGGTTGAAGGGATTCATGGGAAAGAAGGTCCAAATTACGATATGATATAATTTTTGGTGTAAAGGATTTGACAGGTAGGTTATATGCGATATGGATAAGGTCGTGTGATGAAAGAAACGGAACGGGGTGCTGTGAGGAGGAAATAATTTTTGTAGGAGAATCAGAAATATGGAGGTCTAACCAGGTATCTGAGTGTTGTGTGTGGTGGGTAGGATAGTAAGGAACAAGATAAAGATTGAGGGAGTATATTAGATCTGTAAGGAAGGATTTGTCACTGGACTCAGATAACATATTAGTATTGAAGTCACCAGAAATAATTATTTTTAGAGAGTAAAAATCCTTGGATATTTCGTTCTTTAAAAGAGGCTGTCATGCAAGCCACTACTCCACAGGTGACCCTGGGTGCACTCAGCAAGGTGTTAAAGATTAATTGCCCAAGGTCACGGGTTCAAACCCGGCAGATTCAAACACCTTGTTGAATGCATTGAGGGTTCTCTGTGGAGTAGTGGCTAGCATAACAGCCTTCTATGCTTAATCACCCAATATTTGTGCTCCACAGGTGACTCTTAAAAGATTTAAAAAGTGGAACTCTAAAGATCCCTATCTTAAGTAAACCTGGATAGGAAAAACTTAAGACTCCCGCTGCACCATTGGATTAAGCACAGTAGCATAAAGTGACGTTAAATGGATAAACAACAAGATTTAATAAAAATGTTATGTTCTTGGTAGCAAAATCTCATTAAATTGACTGTATAAAATGGGTACAAGAAATTATGAAATTGATTGAAAAAATTATGAATTTGATTGAAAAAATTATGAATTTGACTGTAAAAAGCTATATAGGTAAGTGAAAGTAAAAATTAATCTAAACCATTGCATTTACTTTAGAATTCATAGTATTTTTATTAAAAGTATCCCCATTTTACAACCTCAATATTCAGTTAAATTGTTTGCAAAATCCTATGCATTAGGAGCATAAATAACAATAGTGTGCAAGTTTCATGTTAATACTAAAAAAAAAAAGTTTTAATAAATAAAAATCAAGTGCTTTTCAGTTCATGAGAAAAGCGGTGGTAACAAACGATTTTAAATGAGCAAAATTTAAAGATCATGGGATTGCTTGGGATATCCATGGGATTGCTTAGTGCATAACAAAAAAACTATGGCAATTTTGAGTTGTTTTTACTTTCACTTACTATATATAGTAAGGGGAAGTATTGCGATCGTGAAAATTTTCGAATTCCGTTTTTCAACGGAAATACACATTTTAGGGTCCCCTGAGTCCAAATAACCAAGTCCCGCAAAAAAGGTCTGTGTGTGTGTGTGGTGGTAACTCCCGGGCGGAAACGGTAAGTCCTATGAAACTGAAATTTCATATTTAAGACAACTATACGCCCGAGACGTGACAAAACTTTTTTCATCAAAATGAGCCTACCAGAAGAGGCACTTTATACCATGCATTTTGCACCTTTTTTCGATTTTCTCAAAAACGGTTCCGACGATTTTGATTAAACTCGCTATATCGATGTAAAATTTACTGGGCTTTAATATCATGTAGGTTTTATTCTGATTAAAAATGGTCGGGCAGGGCTTAAATGGCGATATTTTAAATTTTCTTCCCCTAAAGTACCTTTAATTTTGTTAGATTCAATAATAATAATTAGATTATCTTGTTAACGCTGATGAAAAACTAGGTAAATATATAAATTGAATAAATTCGATACCCAACTAAAGGAGAAAACAGAAAAAATATTTTTTTAATGCAATTTTTCGTTTTTGAACATAAGAGCAGTAATATACATGTATGATATACCATTGGAAAGCTAAAGATTTTAGGAAAATTATCATCTCATACACAAGCTTTTAAAAGTTAATAGAGAGTGATGAAATGAACATAAAAATAACTGATTATTTTAGATAATAATATAATTGATTTTTGAATCAAACATCATGTTTCTATAGAAATTTAATTTAATTAATTCCTTAATAATTTCACGTATTTTTATCTCTAACTGTATTTGAAAATTCTTTCATTGATTTTAAAAATGGAGGTAAGTGAAAGTCGTGTGTTGCCCGCACCAGATTTTTTTTTTTTTTTGTAAGAACTTATTTCATTTTAATAAAGATTTTCAGTTCTCTCAGGCATCACAAAAACTAGGGTACTTATATGGAAGACCATTGGTCATGACCACCTAAATCCAGAGGCCCCTGTACAATTCAGTTTTCTCTCATTTTCCAGTTGATATGATGTTCACATGGACCTTGAATCTTTAAAATATTTCCATAAAAGTCAAAAGTTCTGTAAATAGCTTGTAAATATATATATATTATGTTTAACAGTACATTTACTTTCAAACAAAGGAAGTTTACAACTAAATCCATACATGTCCAAAATACAAAATAATTTGAGCATTTTTCATTATATTTCTTCATGAGGATACCAACAATTGATCACCTATAGGTAATAGTAAATAAAACTTAAAACTATAATTGAGGAATAAGTTTTTTTAAGTTTAAACTTTTTGTTGGTCTCTCAATACCAATAGTAAATAATAATTTGATATTTTGTTTAAGAGAGAGGATATATTAAAGGGCATAAATAAAATAAACAAAAAAGATATAAATAAATTAAGGGTAAGAGATTTTATTAACATCATATAAAATGTAGAAACAAAATACAATCTTATTTTAATAACAAGTAGTCATTTTATAATTTTTTTTAATTTTTTTTTTTCAAATTTAACAATACAGTAGAAAAACTTGATTTAACAAATAACAGGAAATCTATATCAAGAGTAATAATTGGCAATTCCTTAAATTCTAAGAGGGACACAACAAGAGAGTCTAATGAAAAGTGGAAAATGCAAGCAAAATCAATCTGAGGAAATTGACTGTAAAACAGAAAAGATCCTTCGTCAAGAGGAAACATAAAATTTTAATTCAGTATATTAAAAATAGTCCACTTTTCATAAGCTTGATCAATTTTTTTTGTTTTAATTTTCTTGCTTTTTTTTTTCTAAATTTTTATTTTAAATAATTGATCCATCTTGCAACTACAAAACTACAAGAATAAATCCTCTACGAGTCATAATAACAACTTGAAAATTGGTCGAGATAAACAAGAAAATAAAATACTCAAAATCAATACTTTAATTCACAATAAAAACAAAAAAGTAAATAAACATTTAATATAATTAATAATAAAAATAATGACATTACATTTAAGTATTCAACATCAATAAGCAATACACAACAGAAAACAAAACAATATACTCCTCATCTTTGTAGCGGACTTTTGAGTTCCATGAAAACGAAACTATTGGTTTCGAAGTACAGAACACTTACATAATACATGTCTTATTAACTATAGAAACAAAAATTATTTTTTTCTTATTTTATCTTTTTTTTTTAAATGAAAAACAAAACTAACAGCTATGGCAAAGAAGGACTAAGATTATCGAGAAGATTTATATACAACTCGCCTGACTAGCAGCATGGCACGTAAAAGAAAAAAAACACAACAAAAACTAACATTTTGATATAACAAAGTGGTAATAACTGAAAAAAACAAAAACAAAATAATAAGCTTAACCAATACTTTTTTTTTATTGATTTTTTTAATTTACTAACATAAAAAAAAGGAACCTTCACAAAATTAGCAAAAACTAGATCATTGCAGTCAATTAGTTTACCTTCAGTCTTCCTTTTTAAAACAAAACAAAGTCTTTTAAAAAAATATATATCTTAATCAATTCTACATTGTCTGTCAGCTCTCCGCCTAGGAAAATATAATACAAATCAGTTTCAACTAGTTGGACCAAAGAATATCAGAGTGTTTTGATAGGCTCTGATTTTTTTTTATAGTAGATTTGTTTCATTTTTGAACAATTTAAAAAATAATTCAGAGATAAAAAGTAAAAAAGAATATAAGGAAAAAAAAAAAAGATTATAAAGTGTAAAAGGATTAAAGCGAGAATCAGTCAGTAGAGATATTTCCTTCAAAACGAAGTGAGATAAACATAAACACGGTAGTCCTTAGAGGTAAGGGCAACAGTACCATCAGATGATATGGCTGCATCGTAGCACTGAGCGTGCTTTACTTTGCTCTCCACGGCAGTCAAAAATTGACCGTCTTGAGTGAAAACAGTCAAATTGAAGTTGTTATGGTTATCTGCAACAATAACATGACCAGCTTTGTTCAACATGACTCCAATCGGGTAGTTCGTTAGGCCTTCATGTCCAATCGTCCTCAACTGCTTACCAAGATAATTATAAACAACAACACAATGGGTACGATTGTCTGATATAAGATTTCTTGCTTATCATTGACAGCAACACCATTGGGAAAGTGAAGGGTGTCGTTGCAAGTAAATTTGTGCTTTATGTTACCCATCATATCGAATATGATCACCCTCATCACCTTACATTCTACAACAATAATATGACCGTCTTTATCAACAGCTACAGCCCTCGGGTGCTGAAGTACATTGGCACCAAACTTACGAATGAACTGGCCATACTGGTTATAAACCTGAACCTGATGAGTAGGAGCTCGTTCAGTCACGACAATGTCACCGCTTTTCTCCATGACAGCTACTCTATTCGGAAACAAAAGGGCACCACCATCGCTACAGTTGTTCCCATCTCCAAAACTGAATTTGAACTTTCCTGAACGATCAAAGACTTGAACTCTATTGTTGTTAGTATCAGCTACTATTATATCACCTTCAGAATTGATGCAGACACCATTAGGCTCAGTAAACTGCCCTTGCATGGAACCATAAGAACCGAATTTCCAATTGTAGGTAATGGTCATACGAGTCACGTTCGACTTCAAATGAAATGAACGGAACGATTGATTACTATCACAGATATTCAGATCTGAAATGGCTTTTAGTTCATCAAAACAGGAATTGGACCACTTTTCATACTTAAATGGAAATACAGGTTGGTCTATCTTGGACCAACAATCATTGACAAAATAATTCTCATTATTAATACCATTCAACTCATAAATCACCCTCCCAAATGTTCTAATCAATGTAGAAGCATAATCAGTGCCACCCTCTGATTCCAATCTCAGATTGCATGAAACAGGCTTCGCTTTGATTGCTGATAAATTGGCAAGCTCAGTTCTCAGAATTTTTTTGTACATGAGGCATTGCGGAGTGTTTCCATATTTAATGAGACGAGAAAAAAAATCAGTGAGGTGGGTCAGGCGATCATAAGATTCTTCAGAGACTTTGGTACTCATTCTCAATGCTGAGATCATACGTTCATAAACTCCATCCAACAAGCTGAGCTGCTGTTCCTTGTACTTGGCAAGCAAAGCTGAATGTTGCTCATAAATTTGATTTATCTTATTATGGATATCATGGTACTGATTTTGAAGAAAGAATGAAGTTTGCTGATTGTACCTGATGCAGACAGCAAAATCTTCAGCTTGGCATTTCCCTTCCGCCACCTTGTCTGCCATGAGGCTAATGACTCCGCTCCCAATCAGATGTAGCTCCTCCATTATATGATTGGATTCATAATGGCTCTCATCGGAACACAACTGGCACATCAGTTCGCTGCATGGATAACAGAAATATTTTACAACTTCGGTGGGATGAATCAAACAATACATAATACTGTCATCTTTAGGACCTTCACCCAGATCTGGACATTTAGGAAATTCGATCACTCGGTGGCCAGAGAAGCAGTGCATGAAACTGTGAGCCATGAGGCAATTGGAACATAGTAGGGAGTCACAGTTGATACATTTAGCAACAGCATGCAAGGTTTCACTTTTGCAGCTAGTGCAGAATGCTCCCAATTTTAAAGACCGCAGAAAATTGATGATGCCATAATCTGGGAGAAGGCCAGAGAGACCATTGCTGGGTAGAGGTGTTTCGAGGCGGCATTCAGGGCAGATGACTTTCTTATTCTTCACCTGGAGACAATGAAGGCAGAACGAGTGGAGGCAGGGGAGGCATCTAGGGTCACGTAGTGTCCTTCCACACTGCCCGCATGCCAAGCTGATCAACCTGCTATTGGATGACTTTGGAGGGGTTGTAGGCGACAGAGAATTTTCAGTAGATTTAGGTGAATCATAGGCTGAGTCCTCATCAGTCGGTGAGAGCCCCATCCGTCCTTCTCCTTCCATATGCTTCTGCAAACATAAAATTAATAGAAATCTTAATAAAGTGCAACTAATAACTCTGGGATCAATTTAGATTAAAGTGAGCTAAAGTGTGGCTAAAAGAATTTTGTAACATTCAAACTGGATGTTGTCGCTCTTGATAAAGATCATGATTAGAAACCGGATTTCCATGATTGGGAACATTCTATTTGCTTGTATGTATTAGCTTCAAAATCAAACAGCTATCTGATTCATCAACTAGAGAATGTGTAACAATTTTATGCGGCACAAAATTGCATGTTTTTTATTTTTATTGCATTTTTGAGTTAAATTAGATTATTAAATTTTAATAACTGAAAGAAACCAAATTTTCGGTAGTAAAAATACATTTATATGTTATTTTATTATTTTTCTCTGATTAAATCTACAATAAGATTATTGGTTAAGAGCAGAAAAATTGGACACATATATTTTAAAGTCCATAGTTTTCAGTAAGAAAACACATCCCTCTATTCTAACATAAGAGTTTCATAGCTTTTATTCATTTTTTTAATACTCCAATATTCATAATTTGACAAATCAAGTTGACAGCAACAACTAAATAAAAGTTCCCTCTTTGTTACATATTGATAGTAGCTCTCCACTCTAAATGCCTGAGCATACTGTTATAAAAAAATCAGATTTTACACATTTTGAAACAAATATTGTATATGTCATTCAATTGCGAACCTAGACCAAATAACCTACTCTTCAGTAAACATTTAAATAAATAACAACAGCAAACCAAAGATAATTATATTACAGAATATATATTTTTGAGAGAAAACGCTGTGAAACTTACTAGTAAGAAATCAAATTAAACTTGAGAACTATTAATAAGATAATTTAAAAAAGTGATATCCTATGAGTAACTCAAAAGAGAATCGATAATAAAATACATTAAATATGAAAGACAATAAAAAATGTTTTCAACAAAAAAACTGTTCTTTTTATAAAGTAGATATTGTCGTAAAAACCTTAAATATAATATTGTGACTTACTGAACAATATGTGCAAAAGCCTGGACACCTAATAATCTTTAAGCTATTCTGAAGTTTCGTTTTTATCTTAATGCCCGAGGATTCTATCACTTCACTGAGTCATAACTTTCTTATCAACCATTACAGGAATTGATTCCATAAAATTCAACATGTTCCTGATAAAGAATGGTTCAGTTGATATCGGATTCACAATGGAACTAGACACAAAAGAATTCAAAGTTCCCAAACTCAAACTAAAAAGGTAACTGTTAACTAAAACTTGACCAGATATTAATTTAGATTTTATTTTTGTTGTGTAAGAAGCAAAATATTGTGAAATATTTTTGTTTCTTTATCAAACAATTAATTACTAAATGAGTTAATGATTTTTACTTGAAAATAAAAAATTTGAAATCATAAGATATAACATAAATGATTACAAATAAAAAAAAAAGGACTACCAATCTGAAATGAATTATACGATTGTATTTCTGAAATAGCTTAGACAACCAATTAAATAGATCAGGTTGCTTGTCACATTACATACTCATAAATTCACAAAGGGCAAATAGCACATAAATTTTTCCTTTTTTAAACTAAATCTATTTTGGTGCGCAAATAACAAGATCAAAAACCTATGCTCAATATACTTTATTAATTCACCTTATCTTTTAATTGCAAAGTAGGTAAAGGTGGATAATCCCCAGAATCAAAAATAATGTTCTCGGCTAACAGCGTTCTACATTTGATTTTGACACCCTTGACACTTGGCAAACAACACAATAAACTAAATAAAAACTAACAAGAATACACTATGCATAATAATTATTATAATTAATTGTATTATTTTCTTAATAGCAAATAAATACTATTATTGTTGTTATTAAACTAAAGGCCACGCAACACGTTGAGAGTTCACCAAAGTAGTGGGAGAGAGGGAAGGCATAACTTTTCAAAATAAATTTGGATAATAAGATCTAATATTACTTTTTAATAAATCTTATAACATCATTAAATATTGTTCTAAAAAAAAAGATAAAACAGTTAAATGATAAAGTTATATCAAAACAAACAAGTGTAATATACACATCGTGAAAATACGTTTTTTTAAATATAGAAACTCCATTTTAAGAAATTAAATATTATTTATAACAAAAGTTTAAAAAAAATATATATTAAAAGTAAGTGGGATAATTCACTATCACCAAATTTCACCAACCTGGTTCTCTCAGCATGTAGCGCAGCCTTAAATGGTATTAAAATTACAATAGCGATTCTTTAGACAGATTAATAAAACTTATGATTATTTTGGGAGAAGAAGCTAAGGGGTATGAAATAGGATTAATAGACCTGATGGAAACTTACTCTACTCATCCAGCCATGGACTGACCCTAGGAACAGTAAGCTTATAAAAGGGACAGTCACTTCTTTAACGTTATTTGATTCTACTCTTAAATAAATCCGTAGTCTTTAGTATAATATACGAGTACAGGTACCACACCACTATCCAAATAATATTTCAAACAGCACAATACAGCTGTTACAAAATGTTAAATGGTAAAATGGAATCAGTTAATTCATATCAGGATGCTAAATGATAATGTATTAACATCATTGGCCTTAGTATATAGCTAAGCAGTGGTAAGGAGAGATGACGAGTGAGCGTATTAACCTTTGTGACCTCAATGTCACACACACGGCCTCAGCGGGATCAAACTTGATTTTTGGCAGTCCTGTGAAATGAATCTCAACATCTCCCTACTCTCATTAGAAGGTTGGTTATTTAGTTGTTTGTTGATTTAACGTCACTTTATGCTACTATGGCTAATCGGACGATGCTACAGTGGGAGTCCTAAATTTTGTCTATCCAGGTTTTATTAGGATAAGGATCTTTAACGAGTACCTGACATCGCACAGGGACCAACTTTTAACGTTTCCTCCGAAGGACAGCATAATTAAGGATTTTTGACTCCCATTAAAAAATCATTAGACCACCTGCGGGTTTAAACCCGTGACCTTTGTCATAGGAGGCTGTTATGCTAGCCACCTAGCCACAAGTGGTCCTGAATGGTTATTTAGTTAAATAAAAAATATTCCTGTTTGCTATAACTAAATAGGACACAACATAAAACTCAAGAAAAAAGGAAAAAAAAAAAAAAAAAAAAAAAAAAAAGAAGAAGAATAGAAGAATAGCTTAGACTGTAGAGAAGTGGTAGTTATTCAACCTATACATTGATTCAAAAGAGAGTATGAATTTTCAATAGTGAATCTGTATAAATGTCTTTTTATTTTTATCTAAGGATTTCAACTTATCTGACACTATAAAAATGGGTTACTATGGGCATGATAAACTGATGACTAAGGACAGGCCAGATGATGTTAATTCCGATGCTGTTGTGATGTTTACGGTGGTGGCAAGTGGGTATTTATACGGTAGAGGACAGATGCCTATAGCTGAACTTTACATTTATCTTCAATGTGTCCAAGATTTAGGTTTATTATAACCTCTATTCAGTGGCCATGTTAATCTGGTCCATAATTTAAAAAACAATATGTTCCAGTAAATCCTTTTTACTAGCTCAACTATTTTCAATAAAAGCTTTGAATTTTTTATACTTT
Source organism: Piezodorus guildinii (assembly GCA_023052935.1). Classification (NCBI taxonomy): domain Eukaryota; kingdom Metazoa; phylum Arthropoda; class Insecta; order Hemiptera; family Pentatomidae; genus Piezodorus; species Piezodorus guildinii. Next base: position 38,749,428 of record CM041294.1, read on the forward strand.
GGAATGTAAAACCTCAAATTTTAAGGAATATTTATTTATTCCATTAATGATTAACATAACTGAATATCCTATAGGAAACAATTTCTAACTATTGGTTGAAGTTCGAACTAAGGGACTGCAAAAAAATAAATTCCAAACAATAATGTTTGATTCGTTTATTATTCAGTTGCTAAGTTACTTAATTCGCTGCTTCTAACTAAAAACTTAAAGGTTAGAATTTATAAAACTATTATTCTTCCGACGGTTCTTTACGGATGTGAAACGTGGCCGCTTACTTTGAAGGATGAACAACAGCTTAAGGTTTTCGAAAATAAGGTACTGCATAAAATATTTGGTCCGAAGAGAGATGAGACCACTGGGGAGTTTAGAAGGTTGCACAACGCAGAATTGCGGAACTTTTATCCTGTGAATATAATTGAGTTGATAGCATCGCGGAGACTCAAATGGGCGAGTAAAGTTGTTGGGCTCGATGAGGAGTGGATTTCGGGAAAGTTGATATTCGCTGATCTGACTGGTAGGCGTCCGAAAAATAGACCGAAGCATCGATGGGAGGATTGCGTTAAGGCTGATCTCAGGGACTTGGGATTGAACGGTGAGCATTGGACGAGTCTGTGTAGGCGGAATTTGGTGGTATCGGCATCGAACCTTCGGGTTCGCTAAGCCTATTATTATTATTATCATAATGTTTTATTAGATGTTCCCAAAGAGAATATACCTTAACATTAAGCCAACGGAGAGGTTGATTCCTAAAAGCTACACAAGAGCATTTAAAAAATATATATATATTTGTTGACATATTTAAATTCAAACATTTAGTTTTAATGAAATCTGATTCAGAAATGATATAATCTTGAAAAGGTACGAATTAATAATTCGATTTTGTTTCAAACCTACTACAGCGTTTCCTTCCACTACATAAAACTATTTAGTTTTATACTATACATTATACTATATTTAGTATAGTAAAACAAAACTAATCCATCAAGTAAAACCATCAAATTATCAGTATACTAGTCCTGCTCCGGAAAGTTCATTAAGATTTAATTGCTTCAGTATTGATAATTGATCACAAGAAGTGCACTTAGGCGGAAAATATTATATTTATTTATAACATATTTGATCGTATGACATAAAAGAGAAATAAATAATTTCAAAATTGTTAATGTTCATAGGTTTCAGTAACTTCAACAGAAAACATAGATCTAAATTTCTCCAAAACTTACAGATTTAACAATCTTGGGATATATGAGCTGTTAATGTCACGTTTTAGAATTACTGCCACTTATTACAGAAAGTCTAAATATACCATGTTTACAGCTGTCTTTTCATTACAGAATATGAATAGATCTTGTCTAAGATGTGAACTAAAGGGTAATAAGTGTGTGAAGTAAGACCTACAAGTAGATGTCAAAGAGAACAACCAAGGTCACACTAAACAAACAGGTTTAAGCCTGCAAGATAGAATGTTTGATCGCCAATTTGGAAAGATTGATCTGTTGCTATTAGTAGTACCTGGGAAAATTTGTTAATCATTTAGTAGCATCTACAATTCACACACAGCTGTTTAAAACTAAAGTTTAATTTATAAGCTGTTTAAAGTATAATTTAGGTCCAAATGAAATACTATAGTTTTTCAGGAAACATCTGTTTTAATGAAACAATCTAAAAGCAAAAATCATTAATAACTTTTAAGAAAAATATATTAATCACTTTTTTAATAAATATATTTGTGAAATTTTACCTTTGTCAATTGTACACAAACTTCAAAAAAGTCAATTGTACATGGAGATTTACAAAATAATTACTTAAATTCTATTGCTTTCTAACAATATATCTATCTAAACTGGTACTACAACTCGTTTCCAAGTCGACCTCCTGTTTTTAACAATATATAATACATCTATATCTGACTTCACCAAGTGTACATTGACGACGAGTACAAAACTATATAAACAATTAATTAGAATGTATTGTACATATTAACCTTCTCTCTACTGGACACTAAGAACCCTAGAAGTCTGTAAAAACACAGAAGAAAGCGATTTTGTTGTATACTATTTTTTTTTTGTTGTATACAATAAAGCAGTGTAAAATATCCTACTTAGCAATCATTGAATAATATTAAACAAACATTAAAATTAAAAAAAAAATTGTATTCTTAACAAACAGAAATTTTGTAATGTTATATTTAGATATGACTCATGCTACAGTCAAAGGAAATTCCATAACAAACAAAGGGAGGTGTGAAACACTGAATCATTTCAAAATCATGGATACTATGATTATCATATAACACATGTGGACGAAAAGGAAAAACAAAAATAATAAAATAAAAGAATTAATAATCAAGAGATCTTTCTCAATTGTAGAATAATAGTTCGGGAGCTGATTACACTTTTTACCACATGTATTCATAATAGCTTTATGAAAATATATATGTTACCTAAACCTAACTTTATTTAAAAAATGAAGTGAAATTTTGAAATTAAATTCAAATAAGTCATAATCGTAACATAATAAAGAGGGAGACAAAATTAATATGAACGGTGGTAAAAAATGAACTAAACAGATAAAAGGAACTCTGAAACATATCTCAAATTTAATGGATTTTTTTTTCTGAAGAAATATGTATTTAATGAGAAAAAAAAAAATGATAAAAAGTAATTAAAAAAAATTATACATAAAATCAACTAACTTTTAAAAAATTGTATTATACCAAAAATAATAAAATTTATCTAATAAATAAAATACACATTATTTCAAAGATACTGAATAATAAATTAACATCAATACTGACACTGTACCATAAAATAAAAACTTTTATCTTAGATACATTGGAATGTTAACTAAAACAACTTACCAAAGAGAGGCACAACTTATTCATGACAATAATCTTAAATAATATGAAGGTTTTCCAAAAATCTCATTAAAAGACAAACAATAACAACAAAACTGCATGAAATCTCTTAACAAAACTACAAACGAGTAACAAAAGAGAAAAAACTAGTCGGACTTTCAATTGTTCGAAATCCCGATATAAATCACATGGTGCAAAGGTACTTACTGAGCAATTAATGGGATAAAATAGCTGTAGTCAGGGTAAAACTGGACCCATCAAACAATGACAACTGTCGAGGTTAAGAAGCGCTATTATTCGATCGTGAATCAAAATAAATAGAAAAGAATTAACCAATAATCCAATGAAAGCTTGTAATTGAAGGGAATAAATTAATAAATTAAATAATACAATCATCAATTGATATACTTACAATAATTTAATTGACGGTAATATCAAGAGCAGGGCTAATCCGCCCTACCGCCTTCCTCGAATCAGTTAATTGACTGATTATAAATCGAATCTCATCGGCATTGTTACTATCAACAGAAAAAAAATATGTTTAAAAAGTTGTATACACTTTTATACCACTTTTAAATTGAATTTTTTTATTTATTTTACTTTTATTTAAATGTAATATGAGTTTTAAAGTTAAATATCTTCCACATCATCACAAGATTACAAAAAAGAAAGAAAATAATTTAAAAAAATGAAAAAATGATTGTATGGGATTTAACTTTTTTTTTTACATTTTAAATTCTTGTTGGATAAACAATGATGAGTTACATTTTATCAAATTGTATAAAATGTATATAATGATATGCTGTATATAATTGTTTACTATTAGGTAAAGGTTTCAATAGGTTATCTTCAGTTAAGTTGATCAGCCACTGTTGCGAATTGGGCTCTTTCTCTAAAAGTCATTTATCTAGTTTTGCTTTTTAATTATGATAGCAAGGATTTTATAGGTGGCTTGCACCTTTCGACGGAACCAGTAGCATTCTGTAAGTTTTTCTTCGATCAAGGGAAATTTACTATTTTGGGTGGTGTATTATATGAAAGATTTATCATTTTTCTAATAATTATAGAATTGGTAGAAAAATGGCTCCAGTACCGCTGGAAGGTCATCAAACACCTATAAGCAACAATGTAGGCCAAGAAGGTGGTGCCAGAGGTGGCAACATATCCTTAGGTGTTTTGATTGAATTCATTGTGCAAAGGACCTATCATGAGCTCACTGTGCTTGCAGAACTGTATGTATATAAGGTTTACTAATTTATTTGTTCTGACAATCAGGCCTTGTATCAATTTGTCAGATTTGTTTTGTTTTTTATAGGCTTCCCAGGAAAACAGATATGGAAAGGAAGGTTGAAATATTCAATTTTTCAGTCCGAACAAGACAGCTATTTGTCAGATTGCTTGCACTGGTTAAATGGGCTAATTCTGCTTCCAAAGTGGACAAGTCAGCCGTAAGTTTAGTTCAGCATGAAGATTTTGTTTATTTATGGAGTGAATTGAGGAATAATTAAACCATTTACTGGATTCTCTATACCTTTAAATTAATATTTTTCAGCATATTATGGCATTTTTGGATAAGCAGTCCATGTTGTTTGTTGAAACTGCTGACATGCTTGCTAGAATGTCTCGTGAAACTTTGGTCCATGCCAGGCTTCCCAATTTTCATATACCTGCAGCTGTTGAAGTTCTTACGACAGGAACTTACTCCAGATTACCATCATGCATACGGGTTTGTCAATACATCACTATTCAGTTTTAATGACAGATCAAGTGAACATTACTTATATTTTTTAACAAAATGTATTTCTGTTCTTAGGATAAAATTGTGCCTCCTGATCCCATTACTCCTGTTGAGAAAAAAACAACTCTTCAGCGTCTAAATCAGGTTATTCAACATCGCCTAGTTACTGGCAATCTGTTACCACAAATGAGGAACTTAAAGGTTATTACTGGTTCTAATTTATTCTTATCTAATATCTTGAATGAATTATCTGCAGTGTTCACTGAAAAGTTTGTTATTGCAATAAATTAAATGAGAATTATTTTGGCTGCTACAAACTTTCACGTTTTAGAGTTGGCCATTATAAAAGAAAAAGAAATGAAGTGCACAAACTGAATTCCTGCATTTTAATAATAATATAGAATTTAAAATCTTTATTCAGAAACTGATAATTATTATTATTGCTATCTCTGATCATAAAAATAAATATTACTTAATCACATTAATATCAAATAAACACCATTCATTAAATTACTTTATTCATGAATAATGCCAGTTTTTCTTTTAAAGTTAATGTTCCTATATTTTTAAATTTTAGATCGAAGCGGGACGAGTTACCTTTCATGTTGACCATGAGTTCGAAGTAAGTCTTACTGTGATGGGAGATTGTCCCAATATACCCTGGAGACTCCTTGACATTGATATTTTGGTCGAAGATAAGGAGACTGGAGGTATAAAAGTTATATAAATTATGTAACTTAGCCATACCCTATCCATCTATATAATGAATGAAAAGGGTCAAATGCTGAAAGAATTATTTTTTGATATGTCAGTATATAACTAATCTACTTATGATTGTAATGGGTATCTCTTTCTTTTGTTTGAATAAAAAAGGACAAAAAAGTGATTTCATTGATAATGATTTGATGTGGATAAGACCTGATTGTTCTATTTGTTAACCTGTTTTATTTTATTTTATCTTTTTCTAAATTCTCTTATTTTTTTTTCTTAAGAATCATTGTTTGGTTTTAAATTAATAGATTTATTGTTATCATATTTAGATGGAAAAGCTCTTGTCCATTCCCTTCAAGTCCATTATATACATCAAGTACTGCAGGCGAGGCTTCAAGATCACCCGAACCCTCTTCATGAAGTATATTCTTTTCTCCATTACTTCTGCCAGTCCCTGCAACTTGAGGTACTTGTTAACATGTTTCTGACAATGAGTAACTGTTTCTTGACGATAATATATTATTACTATTGTGTAGATCTGAGTAATACTCACTAAGTTACTGTAGTAATTATTCTAGGTGTTCAGGGTAGCAACGAAACAATGAAACATTTGTTGTTTAAAACTTTGTTAAGTAGTAGAATTTCAATAAAATAAATCCATTTTGCGATCCAAGCTTATTATTTAGATCTTATTAAATTAGATTTACTTTAATTGAGTATTTTGCTAGGTGCTTTATTCACAAACGATGAGACTTTGTATGGACAGATTGGATGGGTATATACACGTTGACGAATACATCCCCGGCAAATCATTAACTGTCTCTTATTGGAGGTATTCATATATTCATTATTTTTTTGTTTTTTTTTAATAAATAACATTAAGTATTTTTTTAAATTTATTTATATTGTTTATAGAGAGCTGACCAGCAAAGATCCAAGATCCGAGTTGGGCTACCGCTTGATAATGCGGGTCGACGACAGGAACCCAGCAAGGCCATTATCAATCACCCACATTCCAACCCTGGGTGTCACAGAGAGTAAGCTGGCTGATAGGGCAGTTAGATCTGAGCTCCTGTCCATTGAGCGATTACTTGTACACACCATCCATCTCAGGACTAAGCAGCGCCTTAATGATCTAAAAGCTGAACTACAGACCATGCTCAAAGATGTCGAGTGTAAGCTTTATTTAATATAATTATTATTTATTGTGGTAAAAAAATCAACAACAAAATCTTGTGAGCACAACACACGACTTTCACTCACCTTTGTTAATTATATAAATTTGAGAATTATTAAACAAATTTAGAAACAAACAAATTGTTAAGACCTATTTACATTAGATTTTAAAAGAAACATTTGTTTTATTATCATCACTCCCTGTTGACTTTTATGATAGTTTGTATAAGATTATTGAATTTCTAAAATCTCTAGCATTCAAACGGTATATTATTCATGTATCACTGTTCTTAAGTTCACAAACAAATAATTGCATTAAAAAAATATTTTTGCAGTTTTCTCGTTTAGTTGGATTTCCAATTGAATATATTCATCTGTTTTTTAGCTGTGCTAATTAGATGAAGATTAAATTTGTTTAAAAATTCTAGAATTGATATAAATAATGGAGGTAAGAGAAAGTTGTGTGTTGCGCACACCAGATTTTTTTATTTGATGATTGAGTCTGTCACTCATTAAATAACTAGTCTATGCTACCATATAAAGCTAAAATCAAGACAGAAATAGATTTCTGAAATCAGACCAGTTACAGATCTCACATTGATAGTCGGAAAAGAACTAATTATCTAGAGATGAACATTATCTGGTATTATTAGGGTAAGATAGCATGTACTATGTTAATTTATGCTGAATGTAGTATTTCTGTTGGGCCAGCCTCCATTTTAGCTGTTGATTTGAATTGTTCATTTCCTGGATTGCTCAACATTAACTTAATCTTCTCTTCTTGTTTCCTTATGATCCCTGAATTGACAAATTATAGATTGATTGATTGCTTATTGGAGTTTTCGACACTTATTGCTTAGTTTTGTAAACTTCCATTGGTATCCTTGCAATTATTTTAGAATGACTCGTAAAACATTACTGGATTGTTTAATATTATGACAATCATGATTATATTTTCATTTGGGGTGAATACTTGTTTGATATTTATTAGATGTCAAGATATTGAAATTATTTATATATAATTAAGAATTTCTTTGTCTCTCCTAAATTGAATGAATGTTTAATTAAAAGCAATACTGTAAACTATTATTCATAATGAAATTAAATGTTACCATTATCCCAACCAAATTTTTGAACAACTTAGTGACAATCTCAGAACATGGATGCGAATTTTTCAAGAAGTAAATTTTTTTTAAGGTTTCTTTCTTGCCATATAGGTTTGTCCATGAAGTTAATTTGTAATATATGGAAACCTTATGTTTGTGTAAATAAGTAAGTAGAATTTAAAAAAATGTTACCTTGTCATTTTAGTTTAGCTTCATTTAAAGCAAAATATTGTGAAGTGTGCTTAAACCCTAAACTTATCCCTATATTACTGATATCTTATCCAAGTTGATAAATTGCCTCATTGATCATTAAGTTAAATGCCATAATCAGATAACCTTTGATAATGATGACAACTTATGAATAATTTTAATGTAATTACAGGTACAGTTGCTGGTTCACCTGCAGTGTTGTCAGTAACTGTGGTACAACCGTCAATGCGTGCAGAATCTCTTCTGATCACTGTCGATACCCACACGGGAATGTTACAAGCACACGTTCCTAAGTACGACCCTCCACTTTTAACAGAACTTGAGACTGCACTGAATTCAGACAGATCGCGGTTAACTCCTTTGATATCTGATCTAAGGTTAATAATATTTAAAATTACCTAATTAGTTTGCATTGTTTTTTCACTTTAGAACAAGGAATGTGAAGTAAGAATTATTTGATTGATGATATATAGTGGACTGTAGAAACTATTATAGGTGGAATAATCAGGAGTCAGTCTTTATCTAAATATTTTAATTTTGCCGACATTTCGGCTCAAGCTCTTGTTCTCTTCATCTTATGAACCTACCACATCTCTTCATACCACAACAGGCTTATCATCAGTGTCATCTTCACAACATCTGGACGCCGATTCATCACTTTCAGTTACTTCATCCCCTACAACAATCACAGGACATAGGAAATTACACTAGAACTGAGCCCTGATAGTGGCTCATAAGCTTGAGTCAAAACGTCAGCAAAATTAAAATATTTAGAAAAAGACTGACTCCTGCTTATTCCACCTATAAGAATTATTTGCTGTTAATTACTTCTGTTAATTCTGATTTTCTAAGCTATACCTGGCATGAAGATTCCAGATGTTGATTTAGTATTGAATAATGTTAAAGGTACTGGATTACGCAGAGGCGCTGTGAGAAAACCCTGCAGCATCTTCCAGCAACGCCTCACGAGCGTCTTCCGCTTCTTCATTACCCTGATCATCCTCTCTCTAAGATAGGTAGGCACAGAATGTTCATACGCCTTCACAGACATAGGAACACCGTACTCGTAAGTACTACTTTAGACGTATTCCTATATTTTCAGAAATATATTCATTGTAGATAATTTATTTTATTTGCTTTTAGATTGTCGAAATGAAAGAAAAAGAAAACAGTCCAACAGAAATGGATTATACATTTTACTTGGCTGTTGTCAAGCAGTCATCTATTGAGGATGATCCACATGATGACACCATAGAGACTGAAATACCTAAAATGTATTTAAAAGTTTTGACATTGATTGAATTTGACTCCTTTGTAACGACTCATGGACCATTCACTCCTGTTGATGGTAATTACTAGATATGATTTTTTAAAAATATTATATTAGTTTTAATATTTTGGCAGGGTAAAGGATTGAAAAGATTTTCCTATTGGAATACCCAATGAAATGATTAGACATTAGAATGACAATGATGTCTCTACTCATCACATTTAGTGTTTATTATCAGCTTTTATGGTATACCATAACACTAGGCTAAGCCCATACATAGAGACTAGCTAGATGACTAGTGGCATCCACTTCATGGGTCATCTAAGAAAATGAATTCAAGATTAGCCATGCTACCATATGTCTGATCATTTTTATGTGATACTATGTGGACAACTACACACTTATTTCAGAACCCTTTAAGAAACAAACCCTGTAATAAAAAGCAGACCCTTCAAAAGTTCGTTATGCAATAAATCTTTTGATATTAATACCAGAATATCCAACGATGATCCTAACACCAAGACATTGATATTAGCCAATAAGTTTTAAAATGGCGGAAATTAGTTTTAAAAACAGATTTAATTCAACAAATCAATTATTTTAGAAGGCAGAAAAAAATTTATTAGTGCTTTTTAAACAAGAAATAGCTAATAATTATTTTTTAGAAAAATAATAAAAAATTAATCTTACTCAAGCCAACAACTTATAAGAGATGTGATTCCCTGATATCTTGGTTATTAATGATGGTAAAGAAACAATGTAACAATGTTCTTGAATCAGGAAATTTTATTTGAATGAAAATCAAAATCAAAATAAAAAATAGTAAAGAAGTCTAGTATAAATGCTTTTAGATTATTATTTTCAATAATGAACCTTTGTAATCGACAAAAAAAAAATAACAAAATTGTTCCCTATCTAAATTTGAGGACTTACCTTTCAAGACAAGTAGACCCCGAAAAACGAATTAAAATTTCCGTTGGCCACATAAATAAAATAAATTCAAAACTTTTTGCTGTTAGTGCTATTCAATAGAGCATTAAATTTCCTACAAAATGAAAAAAGAATAATTGAAATCAGTTCAGAAATAGCAGAGATATAGCGTTTTGAAGTTAGCAAAATGGTGAAAGACCTTTGAATTATTTATTGCTTTTCATATTGGTTAACTGTCTATAAATAGCCCTATTATAGTTTTATAAAACATTGTGTAATCATTTGCAGCATTTTTAGATTTATGGGCATAAATACAGTGTTTAGAAAAGATATCATATATTTTCAACCTCACTTGGATCCCTCATAATGATTTTCCAAATACTTGCTCCCTTTTCTTTAAAAAAATCCTGCATTTCATTATTGTATTTGAAGAAGTACCTTTCAGATTGGACCGTGGTACTAACAAGGAGATGATCCCACTTCTGTCTCACCGATTCCAATGGCATTTTTTGAGCCCAGAATTATGTTGAAATGGTTCAACAACTCTTAAAGAGCTTTAATAAGCTTGGCTGTAACATGAGTATCAAACTGCATTTCTTACATATCCATCCATATTGCTAACATTCCAGAAAATCTTGGTGCTGTTAGCGATGAAAAGGGTGAGCGATTCCATTAAGACTTGAAGACCATGGAGGCAAGGTATCAAGGTAGATAGGATGTCGGCTAATGGCTGACTACTGTTCGAGCATCGAGCAAAAATGTCCCTGATAAGAATGAACCTTTTTACCCTAGTATTTTTTTTTTTGCTTGAAAATAGGGACATTTTGATATATTTTTCTACCTTCGTCAGAACCAGAGAAGTTAAATAAAATGTGTTTTTCCCTGGGAAGCATTGGCCCCTAATTTTTTGCACCCTCTAATATTTTAATGTTGAGTTTCACAAAAAAAAATTATCAAAATCGGTCAGACACATGTAGGATCCTTACCTTGTAATTGTAGTCTTTAACTCATTAGGGAGCACGTAGGAGCTTTTAGTGAAGCTCCAAGTTACTACCCAAACTTTCTGTTCCTGTGTGGCCTTAATCCTCAATCTTGACAGCTCTTTTATTAAAATGTTTATTAATTTTTTGACTTTATTTAATTTTTAAAATTGTGCATTAATTTTTTTTTTTTTAATTTGATTTATTTAATAATCATACCTCACACTACAATCTTATCACTACAGTATAATTATGGTAAATTATGTTTACAATTATTCTAGCTTTCTCAATCTAAACATTTCTCTTGTAGATCATGAAAAAGGAGGGAAGAGAAAATTAGGTTGGAAAGTTGATCTTCCCAGCAAAGCCCTAAAACCAGCTTACTTCATTCCTGAACTTGCACATGTTGTTGCCCTCTGCGATGAAAGAATTCCATTTGTCACTCTAGCACAAGAAGTAATTCATTTATAATATTATAACATTCTGTAAATCATATTACTTATCTAAAAGTTAATTTAATAAAAATTAAATAATTTTTTGTTATCAGCTCTCAAGAAGAGAAATCGCCCATCAAGGGTTGCAAGTAGAAGCTAATGCGACAGCTCTGGGCCTGAAGCTTGTGCAGTTACCCCCTCCATCAGGAGTGGATAGAGCGGCAGCAGCTCGCCTATCGAGATTGGTTCTCTCTGTCACGGTCCGTGCCCATTGCCCCAAAGGTACATCCAAAAGTTGGGTTGTCGAGTTTGTTCTTTTTGGTAGTCCACTGCCTACGCAACATCCTAAGGAACAAGGTATATTTTCTCTTTATTAAAACATTATTCGTACAAGCTGTTATATATGTCTAAATTATTATAATTCTTTCTGTGTTTACAGGAATGAGGAGACCAGTTTATTTTCAGTACGATATGCTTCCAGCTGAACAGGTTGGTAAGACAGTTGATGCACTGCTGAGCGATTGGGCTCAAATCGTACACTTGTACGTTCTTGTTGAAGACTTGGCGGAATACTTTAGAATGGGTAAGTAATGCAGAATATTTTGATTTTATTATGATATACTGGGAGCGTGTGTGGTCTTGTGATGGATTATTTGTTTGTTTATTTAACATCACTTTATGCTACTGTGGCTAATCAGACGATTCTAAATTTTGCTTATCCAAGTTTAATTAGGATAGGGATCTTTAACGAAAACCTGACAGTGCACAGGCTCAGGACCACCTCTTTACCCTCCCTCCGAAGGATGGAATAACTAAGGATTTTGTACTCCCATTACAAAATCCCTAGAACCACCTGTGGGTTTGAACTTGTAATCTTTGGTGTAGGAGGCTGTTATGCTAGCCACTGTGCTACAGGTAATCCCTCTTGGAGATAGAGCACTATTCTACTGTTCGCCGGATCCTGGGTTCAAATCCCAGCTGTGAAAGAATATTTGGCTTGGGATGACCCTTGGATATGGAGATCCTCCTGGGGCAGGCCCAGCCTTTAGATATTGGGTACCCGAATTAATAGAGGAAAAACTTGGTGGCTGAGTGTGACCTCTACATAATCACCTCATTGCACGGCTGTTGGCCAAGAAAACAGTTCGAACCTCTATATGTACTGTGCCCAAGACCCTTCTTGGGTTGTAGTGGTACAGTTTTAATACAATATATTTTAATCTTATTTTTATTTAACTATATATTTTGTTAGGAAAGTGTAATCAGATTATAGTTTTGATCTGCACTTTTCATTTGATTTATGTGTATCAAATGGTTTTTGATACAAACAGTCTGAGGAAGAATAATAATTTTTATTCATTTTTCTGTCCACGGGGTGGTTCTGAGGTAGGGAGACTATCTGGGCCCATAAAGTGTTTATCCAAAAAGTTGGGAAAAAAGCTTTAGTCTGTGCTTTTGGCTTTGACGTGGCTTGATTTTGGACTAATCTTCTCCTTGCATGGCTTTTGTCCTGGAAACAGTACAAATCTCTATACATACTGAGTCTAAGGATTGCAGAAGTACAGGTTTTTTTTTTCAATTTGTATTAGGAATCTCCTGGTCAAATTACATTTTTGGTAGTTGGTTTGTTCGAGCCACATACATCTTGAAAGGGTGGATCAATGACTATTTACTTAATCTATTAATTAACTTAATGTGCATTTTATTATATGAAATTACTCAAATTGCATTAAGCACTAATTAGAACAAACTATTATATAATTAATTATTGTATTGGCCTTTAATTTATTTTAAACAACGTGATCAGTGAAAGTTTTGTGTGCACTAGATGGTTCTTCTTAATAATTATGTATTATATGAGAAATAGCATAACTTTTTTTTTTTTTTTTATAAAATGTACCATTTGATTTTGAACTATTTTATTTATTTTTTTAAACAGCTAAGTACAATATCTCATCTGTAGTCACTGTGAAATCGTACAGCTACAGCAAGCTAATACTCGGCTATGGACCGGATAGGGCGGCGACTGTCACAGTTCAGTGGAGTCCGGCCAATAAAGCATATACCCTTGTTTTTGGTAATTATTAATATATTTATTATCGAATAAAATCATTCAAAAAAGCTAAGCAAGTAATAATGACATGACTATTTTGTACAGGCGGAGGAGGGAACTGCATGAGTGCTCACAGTATAATGAGAGAACAGCTCGAGGGGGAACTGAACAGGGAGAAGAACCTTGTCCAGCTGATTCAGCTCCTCAATGACACCTATGCTCCGCTAGTTTCCATCAGCAAGTTACCTGTCATACCGCAGCTAGGTGTTCATAATGCTGTGAGTATTACTAACCATACTATAATAATATTAAATAAAAAGTGAGCCTGTTCTATTGAAAATATCTAATTTAAAAAAATCTGGTGTGGGCAACTCACGACTTTCACTTACCTCCATTTTTAAAATCAATTAAAGAATTTTCAAATACAGTTAGAGATAAAAATACGTGAAACTATTAAAGAATTAATTAAATTGAATTTATACAGAAACATGTGTTTCATTAAAAAATTTATTATATTATTATCTAAAATAATCAGTTAGTTTTATGTTCATTTCATCACTCTCTATTAACTTTTAAAAGCTTGTGTATGAGATAATATTTTTTATAAAATCTTTAGCTTTCCAACGGTATATCATACATGTATATTACTGCTCTTATGTTTAAAAACGAAAAATTGCATTAAAAAAATATTTTTTCTGTTTTCTCCTTTAGTTGGGTATCGAATTTATTCAATTTATATATTTACCTGTTTTTCATCAGCATTAACAAGATAATATAGTTATTTTTATTGAATCTACAAAATTAAAGGTACTTTAGGGGAAGAAAATTTAAAATATCGGCATTTAAGCCCTGCCAGACCATTTTAATCAGAATAAAACCTACATGATATTAAAGCCCAGTAAATTTTACATCGATATAGCGAGTTTAATCAAAATCGTCGGAACCGTTTTTGAGAAAATCGAAAAAAGGTGCAAAATGCATGGTAAAGTGCCTCTTCTGGTAAGCTCATTTTGATGAAAAAAGTTTTGTCACGTCTCGGGCGTATAGTTGTCTTAAATATGAAATTTCTGTTTCTTAGGACTTACCGTTTCCGCCCGGGAGTTACCACACACACACACAGACCTTTTTGTGGGACTTGGTTATTTAGACTCAGGGGACCCTAAAATGTGTATTTCCGTTGAAAGCTGGAATTAGAGAATTTTCACGATCGCAATACTTCCCCTTACTATATATAGTAAGTGAAAGTAAAAAACCATCATCTTTATGGTCCCTATAAACTTTAGCCATAATAAAATCTTCTCTTATCTGTAAAATCTAAATAATAAAATCTGCGCACAAACAACTTGGGATACTGATGCTAATGATTAAAGATTAATATGATAAAAAGTTGACATTGTTACATAGATTCCACTTTAGCTATGCATTTTGTGGATGTATCATGTGTGTTCCATTGTTCAAAAATGAAAATGAAATTAAAATTTAATGAGATTTCAAGTTTTACACTTGAGAAGGTCAATACCATCACTTGTTTTAAGAAATTAAGAGAGTAATCCATAAAATTATTTTAGAATGAGCATCAGGAGTTTTGAAAATTTGATGAAAGTGCTGGGGCAATGTCTGTCATTTTATTTATTAATGCCAAATGATATAATAACAGAATTAATATCTTAAAAAAATATTGTTTACTACTTAAGAGCAAGAACCAATCAACTCAGCAACTAAAGTATCATCTATGTGTGGTGTCCGGTTTGAACAAGTGCGTTGTTTATTTTTCAAAAACTCGCTGTCGAAACGGGACTTAGTTGCTTCTACTAAAAAAATTGCACGCACCCGTGCGCTTGATATATACCAGTGTATTCTATTTTAGCAGCAAAATAGTTGTAAGAGGAAAGTTCCTCGTGCATGGGGGCCCTAACGCATATATAGCTTTTTTCAGTCAAATTCATAATTTTTTCAGTCAAATTCATAATTTTTTTCAATCGAATTCATAATTTTTTCAGTCAAATTCATAATTTTTTCAGTCAAATTCATAATTTTTCAGTCAAATTCATAATTTTTTCAATCAAATTCATAATTTTTTCAGTCAATTTCATAATTTCTTGTACCCATTTTATATAGTTAATTTAATGAGGTTTTTCTACCAAGAACATAACATTTTTATTAAATCTTGTTGTTATTTATCCATTTAACGTCACTTTATGCTACTGTGCTTAATCCGACGGTGCAGCGGGAGTCTTAAGTTTTGCGTATCCAGGTTTACTTAAGATTGGGATCTTTTACGAAATCCACTTTTTAAATCTTTTAAGAGTCACCTGTGGTGCACAAATATAGGGCGATCTGCTGGTTTTGGACTTGCGACCTTAAGCATAGAAGGATTTTATGCTAGCCACTGCACCACAGGTGACCCTCAATGCATTCAAGGTGTTTGAATCTGCCTGGTTTGAACCCTTGACCTTGGACAGAATGCATAAAGGTTCACCTGTGGATTAGTGGCTTGGCATAACAGCTCTCTATGCTTAAGGTCGCACGTTCAAAACCAGTAGATGGCCCTTTAAAGCAAATAGACAAACGTGCGACCTTAAGCATAAGGAGCTGTTATGCCTAGCCACTAATCCACAGGTGAACCTTTATGCATTCTAAAAGGTGTTAAGGACTAATATGTCCAAGGTCAAGTGTTCAAACCCGGCAGATTCAAACACCTTCTTGAATGCATTGAGGGTCACCTGTGGCGCAGTGGCTAGCATAAAATTCTTCCATCCACTAGATAGCGAGTTCATACCTGGCAGATGGCCCTATATTTGCTTTTAGAGAGTAAAAATCCTTGTTTATTTCGTCCTTTAAAAGAGGCTGTTATGCTAGCCACTACTTCACAGGTGACCCTGGATGCATTCAGCAAGGTGTTAAAGATTAATATGCCCAAGTTCACGGGTTCAAACCCGGCTGATTCAAACACCTTGTTGAATTCATTGAGGGTCACCTGTGGAGTAGTGGCTAGCATAACAGCCTTCTATGCTTAAGGTCGCAAGTCCAAAACCAGCAGATCGCCTAGATTTGTGCACCACAGGTGACTCTTAAAAGATTTAAAAATTGGATTTCGTAAAAGATCCCTATCTTAAGTAAACCTGGATACGCAAAACTTAAGACTCCCGCTGCACTGTCGGATTAAGCACAGTAGCATAAAGTGATGTTAAACGGATAAACAACAACAAGATTTAATAAAAATGTTAAGTTCTTGGTAAGCAAAACCTCATTAAATTGACTGTATAAAATGGGTTACAAGAAATTATGAATTGACTGAAAAAATTATGAATTTGATGAAAAAATTATTAATTTGACTGAAAAAATTATGAATTTGACTGAAAAAATTATGAATTTGACTGAAAAAAATTATGAATTCGATTGGAAAAATTATGAATTTGACTGAAAAAATTATGAATTTGACTGAAAAAAGCTATACATGTCATAACTATGACAATCACAAACTTGAAGAAGCTAATTAATACAATAACTTTTTAATTAGTTAAAAATAATTTTCTTGTCAAAATTTTATTTTGTTATTACAATCAGTTTGTTAGAAAGAAAAAAAATTGAGAAATTTCGGAAGTTATTTTCGGGAAACTTTATTTCCATTTAGACAAATCTTTTTCTTTGCAAAAATGTCTACAAGGAATAAGATTGAAAAACGTTTTGCCAATGTATAAAATTGAGTGTGTGCATCTGTTTTTCACTCACCCTAATTCTCTCTAGTAATATGTTAAAGTAGATTTTTGTAAGAAATGTTAACTCCATTGCTAAGTATATATAATATCTTTGAATAATGTCAAATTATTATTTAATTTCTTAAAGCTTCAATAAATCTTTATAATTTTCCAGCGCCCTCAGATTCCAGTTCAGACTTTTACCGTCATTGCCGAATCTACTACAGTTATTAGAGTGGCATATCTGAGCCTCTATTGCCTTGAGATCAGACTACGAGGCGGTGGCTTGGTGGCCATCCGTGACGCAGCATATTCTAGATTCGATAGAGCATCTGTCCTTAATGAATTTACCCCTACACCAGGTCTTAAGGTATATAATCTTTTAAAATATCTATTATTTTTTTTTTTTTTTTTTGAGGTTTGTAAATAATTTTGTCACTAGTCTACTGTTCTGGGTCCTGGGTTCTAATCTCGGCTATGGCAGATATTATTTATTCTGTTATTTCAGCTATGTTATTTATACGCGGCCCTAGGGAATGGATACCCTTCTGGGACAGACCCAGCTTCTAGGAGGTACCCAAAATCTGGCAGCTGAGTGTAATCTCGGCCTAATCACCTCATTACATGGCCAAAAGCCTATAAACACTGCGAATCTTTATATATACTGAGCCCATGAACCCCTATGGGTTGTAGAGGTACAGTTTTTTTGTTTTTTTTTATAAATAATTTTAATACACATTTTTCATCACTCAAAAATTTATTTTTCCTTTTATTTATTTTTATCACATTAGAATAAGTATAAAATTAGAGCGATTAGAAATAATGACAATGATAAGAGGTAATTGAAAAATTAAAAATGATCTCTCATTGCTATTTTTTTCAATTAATTTTTTATTTTAAAATTAATGAAACATGCCTGTTACATGTTTTTGTTAACCCTGTTATATAAAAAATCCTTATTAGTCTTTTTTGTTTTTACGAAATATCTGTTTTTTCTTCATTTTCATTCCCAAACTAAAATATTCTTATTTATAAAACTATGTGGGGCTGTAATGTTATTCCTATTAAAGTATTTGGAATTATTAAGTTCTTTAACACTTTTATGAAAAAAGAAAAATATTCTTTTTATGATGTGATTAGAATTTGGTTGAGCAAACAAGCAACAGGAGGGAGCCAGTGGCTGTGTGGCTATCTTGTTAGTCAACCACTCCAAAGGCTGTGATTTCCAATCTCTGTTCCATCTAAAGTTTTTCAAGCACTTAATTAAATGGGGATTCACTCATGGGCTCCAACAGTTTGACCTAGGGCTTACACGGCCTGTTGGGCCGACTGATAACAAGCAAAACAGACAACCTACTCTTAGTAAATTTCTTTCCATAACTGAGTGTCTCATACATTATATTTCATCAGATCATATTATCATATTTAAAAAAATACTTTTATGACAACTATTTGGAGCTTTGTATTTATTTGTGTAATTTTTTCTAAAGGCTAAATTTTTATTTGATTAAAACTATTAATTTAATTGTTATTATCTTTTTATCTTATCTATATTCTTTATATGTATTTTAGGCTTTCCTTAGTAAATATGTAGATGAAACAGTTGTATACCGTCGAAGATCGCAGTCTGAAGATGACAATCCTCCCTCCCCTGTGGCTTTGGAATCAGGAGAAGGAGGAGGTTTCCTGGGAGTGGTGCGTGGCCCCCAGTCACCGGCGAGGGAGAGCTCGGGCCTCAGGTTCCACCCGCCGCTGACTCCTCCCAGCAACCCGCACACTCCTGCCAGTCCGCACACTGCCAATATATCACAGGTACTTTTTTGTAATATTCAGTGATTTGGCATAATCACTTACTTGCTCTGCCGCTTGGACTTGACGGTTTACAGTACAGATTTCTGTGTGTACAGAACCCAAGACCCTTCATGGGTTGTAGGTATAGCTTTGTTTTTGTTTACTGTTGAGTCTTACATCCCACTGACTCTAAAAATTCTTCTTGGGTCTGTTAACGATTATAAAAAGCTATTTCATATCATACATTCCAAGTGAGTAAATCATAAAACTTGGTTTATGATTTAACCAGAATTAGTTATAGAGCTAGCAATAGCAATAAATGCTTGCCATATCGGTTTGCGTAAATACAATTTTTAAAATAATTTATAAAATCAGCCATAGGAAATATATGCACTATAGCTAAGACAAAATCTAAATAGTGAGTTTTTTTCATTTATAGCCAACTTGGTTTGTAATTGATCTAAAATATAGAAATTTGGTAAATATATTACTGGAGGTGAGTTTAGAGTTAAGTTCCTCTGTTGCAGGGTCCACAGCATCAGAGCTTTGGTTCATCACCAGCTACTTCATTCAACTTGGCCTCTCCCCCTTCCCTGCCTCCTAACATCAATCCTTCTCCTTCAATGCTCCCTCACCCTTCTCCCAGTTCTGGTTTTCTCGCCAATTCCCCATCGACGATGCCTACTCCATCACCCATGCCTATTTCAAGCCCAGGACCGCTAGGACATTCTCCGGCTGCTGCTACTCTTATGTCACATACAGGTAAATACAGTTTAACTAAATATTGGATTGTATTATATGGTTGAATTAAGGTTAAATTATGCATTTCTGATTTTTTTTGCCTCCAGGAGGACATACCGATGGTAGCCCTTTTCCTTCGAGCCAGGGAATGGCTTCACCCGGAGCTTCTAATTGGCCCAGCTCCCCTGGGCTTCCTAGACCATCACCGAGGCAAGGTGCACATCATGGAATCCACAGTCCTACAGATCCTAAAACTGGTATGTAAGGTTTTTCATATTAAATATTAACTAATTAAATTGTTTTTTGTTTTTAAAATCAATTCCAAACACTCATGTTTTCATGTTCACTTGCAGGGGGAGTGCAGAGGGTATTGCCACAACGGTCGTGGGCTGGCGCAGTTCCCACGTTGATATCCCACGAGGCCCTCGATATCTTGTGTACGCCTTCCGCACACCCTCAGGGTCTGCCAGGTCCTGAGCTGGCTCCTCTCGAGAGGTTTCTCGGTTGTGTTTATATGAGGCGCCAGCTTCAGAGGTTCATCCAAAATGATGAATGTGTGAGTATTATTTATAAACAAATTATTAGGAGATACTACTATATATTTTTTCATGTAGCCATTGTCATCTGATGTTTCTACTTCTAAAATCATTTTGGTTTATTTTTTAATAATGAAATTTGTAAAAAAAAAAAAAAAATCACTCCCTTCAAAATTTTAGGGCTTATGTTTCAAGATGGGTAGAACCTGAATAACAAATAAAAAAAATCCGTTTGTCCACCGTCCATGCGGCATTTCTCCAAAACTATTGGACCAATTTTTTTTAAATTTGCCACAAAAATACTAGTCCATGCTAACAATGATCCTAAGACTTAGACTTTGATATCAGCTGGTTATTTTTAAAATGGCAGCTGATTAAAAATGATTTAATTCAATAACTCAGTTATTTTTGGAGATAGAGAAAAATTGCATTAGTATTTTTTAACCAAAAAACCTCAAATAATTATAAAAAAGAACAGAAAAAAATTGAAGTTTTATTCATAAATACGCCCATAATGTAACACAGTTATTTTTGAAGATAGGGAAAATATGTACAGAGTTGTAGAATCAGTAAAGTGCTATAGTAAAGTTGATCTGTATATTGAAGGAATTAAATATAATAGATGTAATTTCACCAAAAATTGGTTCTTTTTGAAGATGGAGAAAAATTTTAAAAACTTTTGAGATCAAGACAATGCGATGAGCAAAGAGAAGAATCACAACTTATAAGTGATTTGACTCCCTGATAACTCGGTTATAATTTATAACAAAGAAAAAAATGTATGGTTTTCTGGAATCAGCAATTTTTATTTGAATAAAAATGAAAGAAAAGAAAGAATAGGAAATAGTAACACAGTCAAGTATAAATGCTTTTGGTTTATTATTTTCAGTAATAAACTTTTGTAATCGACCAACAAAAAAAATAAAATAAAATAAATCCCCCCTTTTAAAATTTGAGGGCTTACATTTCAAGATGTGTAGAACCCAAAAAATGAATAAAAAAAAATCGTTTCTCCTAATTAATAAATAAATGCCTAAAATGTTTTCTTTTAGTGCTACTTCTTACTACTACTTACATGAATTAAATTTTATACAAAATGAAAAAAAGAATCATTGAAATTGGTTGAGAACTAGCGGAGATATAGCGTTTTGAAATTAGCAGTGGTGACATGCCATTTTCCCTTGAATTATTTATTGCTTTTCATATTACTTAATTGCCTATCTACAGCTTTATAAACAGTTATACCCTAACATAGTTATTTGGAAATAATAATCCATTGTGTAATAATTTGCAGCGTTTTTTTCAAATTTATATTTAAGAAATATTACACTGAAAAATTGTCAATATATGTTCTCTGATAACCTTTCAATCATCTCTGAGGTTACTGATAGTTATTTTCTAATATTTTTTCTAGCAATACTAAAATTGTTTTAGTCATTCAAAGTACTACTATTAAGAGAGTTGCTTTAACTATATTTTTTGTTTAAGGAATATATATGCTAGATATAGGAGGATATCAGCATCCGACACCAGTCTTGGTTTCATATTCAATTTTAAATACTTCAGTTTTTAACTTACACTAATTCCTCAGAGCTATATACATGAATCATTTAATGGAATATTAAAAATATTATAAAAATGTAAAATATTCTTCATATATTTTTTTCAGTTGACGAGTATTCCTACAAACGAACCGGAGTTGTTCATTTCAAAGTAGAAACTTTGCAGTGCCGTGTTGGGCTCAATTCCCAACATCTTGAGAGCCTCCACATCAATATCACCCCCTTGCCAGAACACAAAGACACTTGGTCAGCGAAGAACTCCAGGTAAACATTAAATAATGTTATTTTTTTCAATAGCATTATATTAGTAATATTTATTGTAATTCAAATTTGATATTTAGTTGTCGAAAAAACAAATCTGATCATTCTTTCTTTTTTCATTGTTATTAGGTACTAGAAACTTTCTTCGAATCGAAGGCAGCAGCTCCTCCCTACAAGCACACTGCTCTTTCTGGGTTCGGAAAAAATGTTAAATGTTCCTCAAAATGTTTTGAAGGATTTCATTCAAATTATGAAATATGAGCTGGTAAGTACGAATCGAAAAAAATATTTATTCATTGTATTGTTTTGAAACAATAAGGTTATTTATATCAAATTTCATTGATCTGATTAAACCTATCATCTCTAAACTCTTATCAATCAATATTTCAAAATATCAAACCCTGTTGTAAAATATTATATATTTTATGATGTCAAAATGCAATGAAAAGTGACTGATTATTTAAATATTTAATTTTTCTGATCTGTTGTTTTTCCATTTCAGTACCCAGTATTAGTTCAGCAACAGCAGCTGAAGTGGTCCGTGCAGTGGTGCCTGCGCATTCCCCCTGCTGCCGCCCCTATTGTCCCTACAGGCCAAGCGGCTGTTATTGTCTGCAGGCAGAAAATACTTTTCTTTGTAAGTCTCTTTTCTTGTTTAGTCAATATATTTTTTGATAAGTCCATTTTTGTTCTTAAGATAGAATTATGTTCCACGATTTAATATGTTAAGATATACATTTTTATAAACTCATAGCTTTATTTCTACAAAGTCTAAAAAGCAAGTATTAGAATTATTAGCGTATTATATGTTAAATTTGGATTTGAACTTTAGGTGGAAATACATTAAACAATTTAAGAGTTTGAGAGTTTAGTTGTTCACATCACTGCTTCTACTATTCTCAATTATTTTACTTCACTTCATTTACTGTACACACTGCAAATGAATACAATTTATTTCAACTGTAACATTTTTTTTTTTTTTTTTTTTAATTCATTTATTGAAATTTACAACTGTATGTACATACATCAAGTAAATAGGCTAAAATGATAATACACATAAAAAAAAAAACATGAAGAGAAACTGCCCATTGGCAGCACTCTAGTAGTAAATCTACACAAGAAGGTCTCGAGGCCATCTTCTTTTCAGACGCCTCGGCGGATTGTCAGGAATTGAAGTGGAAGCAAGGATTGAAACTAGTGGATTAGAGTGGGAGTGGAGTTTTTCATGGAAGGAGTGATACCTGGTACAGGCCAAATCAGCAACATATGGAACATTAAGGTCTTTGTGGATGATTTTGTTGGTGACAAAGTAAGGAGCGTTAAGGATTTTGCGAAGGATTTTGGATTGTAAGGATTGGATACGGAAGAGTTTGATGGTTTAGTAGAGCCCCAAAGCTCAACTCCGTAAGTCCAGATAGGCCTTATGATTGTCATGTAAATTAGTCTTTTGTAGTAAAGAGAAAGGTTAGAGCGTCTGTCAAGTAAATGTTGAAGTAACCGAAATCGGCGAGCAGTCTCTTGTCTTTTCAGTCTTGTATGTGGATTCCATGTAAGACGTTTGTCAAGCAGGAGGCCTAAATAACGGATCTGTTCAACAGGGACAAGCGGAATATCATTAAAGGACACTGTAGGGCAGGATGTCATAGGTTTACGACGAAGGGTAAAGGTAATCTGGTGGGATTTATTGGAGTTGATTTTAATTCTCCAATTCTGACACCATACCTCAAGGTCTCTGATATGGGATTGGAGGTTTTGAGAGGCAATACTAGGATCGTTATTAACTGATAGCACGCAAGTGTCATCGGCATAGGTAGAAAGGAAGTGTAGGATGGTGGGATATCAGCTGTATAGACTGTGTAGAGAATGGGTCCTAGGATCATACTGCCTTGAGGAACACCAGCAGACTGAGTAAAAGTGGATGAATAGGAACTATTGTGGTTGATTTTAAAGGTTCTATCAGAGAGGTAGGACTGAAGGATGAGGAAGTATGTTGGATGGAGGAATTTACGGAGTTTGTACAGCAGTCCCGGGTGCCAGACTTCAACTGTAACATAAATTTTATTTCACCCAAAAACTAATACTCTGGGGCAAATAGCTTCTGAGATCTATTCTGTTTCCAGACCTCCGGTTATATATTGGTAACCTTTTCTACAATTAAGTTAAAGTTACTACGAGTAACTTTTATAAAAAAATCAATATATATTTTATTAAAAAAATAAAATGCTAACATTTAAGTTGTGAATTTGAAGTCTGCAGCCATAGAGTCCTTGATGTTTGTTAAAATTGTTTGAAACAAATCCTGTCCTACATTCTCCTCCTCCTCCACATAAATTCACAAATTTTGCTGTCTATGAGGGTCTGATTCTTTCCACACTAACCTTTGCACCTTTTTGCTGATGCCCACATACTCCTACAGTATTTGTGTGAGCTCCAGAGCCTGGGTCGACGAAATGTATGGAATGGTTGATGGTTTAAATGATATAGCCTTCCTGACCTAATGAGTCATATGCCTTCTGTTGATCCTATTGGGACAATGACTAGTGTACGCGTACTTCGATCTGAAACTATAAATTAGAAACTCTGTAGTCCTTGATATCCCTCCAAAAATGAACTGCTGCGTTGTTCAATCTTTCTTTGAGCGATTTCCTCCTCGAGAAAACTGATTCATCAATTTCTACCATGTCTCCAAAACCGCCTATAACAGTTGGATGTTTTAGTAAATCAAACTCACAAATCTCTTTCAATAAGTTGTTCAAATCCACAATAGTGCAATGTCCTAACCCCAACTCCATGAATCACTCCTTTGGATTCTTTACACCCTCGCTTGTAGCACCTCCATTGTGATGCTGCTCATCTAGCTTGCAAAGTCATGATGTGACCGCTACGACAGGTTAATTCTTTCGGAATGGATCCAGCCTCCTGCAGAAAGACAATGCGATCTTCTTCTGTCTGGAATTTTATACAAATTTGATCGTAAATCATTATATTATTTATAAATTGAACGTGTGTGTAAGAAATTTCATAGAAAATAGCATTTGTTTTTATTTATCAATAATAACAGTGGTATTGTTTTTAGTAATAGTTTCATCATAAAGTAACGGTGCCAATATATATAACCGGAGGTCTGGAAATAGAATATACCCAGCTTCAGTCCGAACTATTTTGTTTTTGATATTTCTTTTCTGACAACTGTTAACTTAGTTTATTTTTTATTATCTAACAAATCTCAAGACTGTTGGTATAAAATTCAATTTTTTTTTTCCTCTTGTATGTACTTGACATGAGTAGAGCTCTGAAAAAGAATGAATATAATTTTTCCCTGATCTTATTTTTCTTATTATTCATTTTAATCAATGAAAAATTATATTGACAGCTTCAGCTTACGAGAGTTGGATACATGGAGCCTATGTCGCTGGTGCTGCCACTCGTCTACGATATCTCTAACAATATGACCCAGCTGGCAGAGAAGCGGGATCCTGGTTCTGGCTCCGCGATCACTGCTGCATCCATGCTCCTCAAGAGGTTCCTCGACTGTACCAGTCTTCACTCTGAGTGTTCCTTATTTCCTGCTGTCCGGGACCTCCTCGCCAACTTGACGCTGCCATCGGAAACTCAGGTGATTAATAATTGATACATTCTTTGTAACAATTGATATATTTTAAAATTTATATATAAATTCTGCCTCTTAGTTATGCTGCTTCTCAAATACCTTTGTTAGGTCCTTTTTTTTTTTTTTTTTTATAGTTATGAGCGAGTGATGGATATAGAATAATTGATAAAAAATGGTTGTAAAATCGAGTTTTGTATTACATAATCCATTCTAATATTTTGAGTGATCCATTCTAATATTAATAAATTGAGGCAGTAAGTTAAGTAAACCTGAATTCAAGAGTTCATTACTTTAATTAATACAAGACATGGCACATAAATTTTTATTCTATGGGAACTATGTTCTACAATTAAGATTATTTTTTATTATCTCATTGAAATAAACACGGTTTTAGAAGCTAAATTATAAATAACTATAGAATAGAGCTGGCAGCGCTTTTGAATATTCATTTTAACACAGCTGTTGTTACTCGCACTATAAAAAAAGAAAGCTGAAACTTGATGTAAATTGTTCATTATCCTTCTTGTAATAACTGACAAAAAGCTCCAGAATTTTCCACATAAAGAGGAGGAGGAGAAATAAAGAAAACTTTTTTATATATTTTTTTTTTATTATCTCAGAAAATATCGTGTTAATTTAAAATGTTGTAATAAACAAAGTTAAAGTACTTAAAAAATTCTATAGTAATGAATTTATGGGTTCTCCACCCTCAGTTAAAACGTTCCAAACACCATGAAATTATTATGGTGCTCAAGATCAACATTGAGATTGAGTTTTTTTATTAATAAAATATCAATGGATTTATTAATGATGTTGGTAGCTTTCATGTTATAAAGTGTTTAGACTTGAAATAAGCAGTTTCAACCAGTGATGGGCAAGTCCTCAACAAAAAAATTTACTGAGTACTGTACTCAAATAATTCTCGCTGCGAAGTACAAAATCTACTCAGCTTTCCTCCTGAGTACCTTCTATTTTCATTTGTAATCAGCATTTTTGTACTTAGAGTACTTGATTACTTTGATTACTGGAGTACTTTTTTAAATGAAGTTACCAGAGTAGAGTAAATTACCTACATATATTAAGTAAGGATTTCATCCATTTTGAGGTCTATTAATAATTTGGTTAGGTCATCTTTTCTTTCAAATTATCAAATTATTATTATTAAGATGGCAGGCTGGCGTATAGATTATTTTTAACTCTCGATAAAACCAAAATAGGGGTCAATTATTATGTTTTTTTACCCTTGGAATCACATTGTACTATCAACTTTAAGATTGCGTGCTCATGTATGGATTATTTAAAACTCTTCGGATAAAATCAATATAGGCCTCTATTATTATGTTTTTTTAATCTTGGAATCACATGTTAATATCAATTTTTAAATCACGAGCTTGCATATTGATAATTTTAAACTCTTCAGGTAAAATCGGTAAAGGGCTCTATCATTAGGGTACTCACTACGTTTGCTATAGCATGCTATTTGTGCTATTGTGCTAAACCCATCAAGTTTATACAGGAAATAACTGTAGAAACTCGACGGGTTTGGCAAAATAACCAAATAGCATGCTATAGCAAATGTAGTGAGTACCCCTATTATGCCTTTTTACTTTCACTTACCCATGTATGAAATATATAGTAAGGGAAAGTATTGAATTGTAAAAATTTTCGAATTCCAGTTTTCAACGGAAATAAACATTTTAGGGTCCCCTGAGTCCAAATAACCAAGTCCCGCAAAAAGGTCCGTGTGTCTGTGTGTGATAAGTCTTGCGCAAACATGGTAATAAGTCGTACGAAACTGAAATTTTATATTTAAGACAACTATACCCCGAGATGTTACAGCAACATTTTCACTAAAATCGGCTGACCGGAAGTCCTACTTGCATTCAGCACTTAATCCCATACATTTAGCACCTTTTTACAATTTTCCCTAAAACGGTTCTAACGATTTTGATTAAACTCGCTATATCGATGTAAAATTTAATGGGCTTTAATATCATGTAGGTTTCAGTCTGATTGAAACAGTCTGATGGGGCTTAAATGCAGATATTTTAAATTTTCTTCCTCTAAAGTACCTTTAATTTTGTATATTCTATAAAAATAACCATATCATCTTATTGCCATTGATAAAAAACAGGTAAATATATAAGTTGAACGAATTCGATATCCAAATAAAGGAGAAAACTAATTAAATTTTTTTAATGCAATTGTTTCATCGTATGGCCACTGGAAGGCGCTGTCATCGCCGGGCGCTACATTGGTTTCATTCTGATTGAAATAGTCTGACAGGGCTTAAATGCCGATATTTCAAAATTTCTTCCTCTTAAAGTACCTTTAATTTAGTAGTTTATATGAAATTCACCATATCATCTGATTATTAAATCTAAAAAACAGGTAAATATATAAGTTGATTGAATTCGATAACCAACTAAAGGAGATAACTGCAAAAATATTTATTTAATGCAATTTTTTGTTCTTTAACTTAAGAACAGTAATATATGTGTATAATATACCGTTGGAATACTAAAGATTTTAGAAAAAATATTATCGTATACATACTATTGTAAAATTGGAGAGTAATGAAAAGCCGAAAAAACAAACTGGTTGTCGTAGATAATAATATAATAGGTTATTTAATAAAACACATGTTTCTTTTAAAATCCAAGGATAATAATTCTTTGATAATTTATTTTTTATTCTAAATTTGTTTTATTATTCTCAAATTGATATAAATAACGAATGTAAGTGAAAGTTGTGTGTTGCGTGCACCAGATTTTTACTCTTGGAATCACATGGTACTATCGATTTTAGGATTGCATCGTATCGATTATTTTGAACACTTCTGGTAAAATTGATACAGGGGTCTATTATTACATTTTTTACTCTTGGAAACACATCTTATCAATACTATATTGATAAGATACTTTGTATTATTTTGGTAATAAAACTATTGACAATGAAGAAAAAAAAAATTAAGTCTTTATTTCTAATTATGTTGAACATGTTTGAGAATCTTTGGAAGAACAAATAAGAAGTAGAAATACATATTTTATGTTTATGTTTGTTTCATGAATGAACCACTTCTTCCTCCACCATCTTTTCTTCATCTCCATCATTATAAATTAATCGAATCGTTAAATTTTATTTTGAAGGTGGTAGCATCCTCACCAGTGGGTGTCATGATGAGCCAGGGACAGATGCAGTCGCCAGCTTCGATGATGCACTCTCCAATCGCCGGCCAGTACCCTCCTCAAGTGATGAATGGACCGCATCCGATGATGGCCCCTCAGTGATATTAGCATTTAAATTATTAAACTGCTGTATATTTGCAGTTTAAAAAAGACTTGAATAGTTCAAATCTTCATTTTGTTTTAATCAATTACAACACTACTGTTTTTTTTTAAATGAGATGTTTCATTGAAGAAAACACTCAAATCTTGGACTAAATTAAAATAATATCAAGATGATACAATAGCGTCGATAATTTAAATTCAAAGAGAGCTTATCTCTAAATTACGTGGAAACAAATATTGAATTGATGTATACATGTATTTTATGTATGTATAGCGAAGAAAATAGTATGTTACGCATAAATTATTTTAAAATAAACTATTTAAAGAATTATAGTGATGGTATTTTAGCTAGCACTATATATCAAATGCTAGCTGAGCAACTTTGCTGTTGATAATTTAAAAGTTTCATCGATTGTATTAAATGAATTTCAATGAATATTATAAATCAGTTTTCCAATTCTGGTTTTACTATTGAATGAAAAAAACTTGAATATTGTAAAAATGGTAAATAATAATTCCACTCTTATATTTATCATATTTTCATGAACTAAAACAAAAACTGGTTCTGTAACATTTATTAAAATTCTAACTGTGATCATACAGATTATTCCAATTGATGCCCCAATAATATGTAAAAATAAAGTTACTCAATATTGGGAGCCATCTTTAAACTCTTAAAAGTTTTGATTATGAAAAAAGGGTCTTGTGAATAATTGTTAGTATATTACGTATAAAGCATTATATTGTTAGGAAAAATGTCAAACAGTGTATGTATTATATATCATAATGTATAGATTAGAGAGAATTGTACAGTTATCGATCCGTCTGACCTATATTTTGTATGTATGTTTGTACAAATTTGCCTATTTGTAAATAGCTGAAGTTAAAATTTATGATTTTTATATCATAAATTTATAATTTTATATATCATTTTTAAAATGATTTTCCCTAAAATTAGAATCAGCTATCATCTATGATATTACATTCTTATCTGTAGGGAAAAAGTCAAAATTAAATTGTATGTATAATATGTATATACTTATACATCAGAGGTCTAAAAAGTGGCCATCTATTTTTTTTTTTTTTAACAAATAATTTAAATCATAATAATAATTTAATGGCAACTATTTCTATCTATTATATATATTATTCATGACTTCAATAAAATATGGCATTGATCACACAAGGTTTTGAGTTCATTTCTTTTAATCTATATAATATATATATATATTATATATATATATATATATATATATATATATATATATATGTGTGTGTGTATATACATTTTTTTTTTTTTTTTTTTTTTTTTTTTTTTACTGATATTGGAATAGGCTGGCCACATTTTTGGTCTCTTAGTATATATAATTTATCACCTGATTTTTTAAATAAATTATAAGATTTGTGATTTATATTGTATGATATCATATGTTGATGTTACTAAGAAACTATTCTGTATATATATGTTTAATAATATGTATTATATATACATATCTTCCACTTATTCCTATTATTTTATCTGGTTTATTTCACTAATGTGTTGAGGAGACTAACTTTACTGAAGTAAGAATGAATTATGCTTGTAATTTATTTGTAAAAAAATGTCTAATATGAAACAATTTTCTAATTATTTTTTTTGAAAGCTTATAATTACTTTAGAGGTATACTATCTCAATAACTTTAGTGCCGGAATCATAAAAATCTCTTCCTTTTTATATTTTTTCTATCTATGCTCATACAAAAACTGATCTACTCCTGGTGCTGCATTCATTCTTTTTTTAATCTTTAGAGATTAAATTTGTTAGATCCTCATTAACAAATATATGACCAGATATACCTATACATATATAGTAAATAATTACAAATTTAAAGTTTTTTGTAAATAAGTGTAGGATAATTTATATTTTGTAATATATAAACATATCTTCCATTTTATATTTAGCTTGACTGTTTTAATTTAATTTTTCTTATTTAGTATGCTCTATAACCTATTCCTGTTTTCATTATATCATTGAAATAAATTATATCTAATTTCTTTTGTTTTCTAACAATATCTAACTATTGTTATTCCCATCAAAGTCAACTAATAGAGTATTTATGCATCATATCAATAAATGCCTATTACATACGTTTACTTAATTTCATTTTGGATTGTGTTGTCTTCCATGGTATGAAATAGTTTCTTAGAGATTCGTTCTGTGGATGGTTTACTTCTGTGAAAGAAATATAGGTTCATCTGTGCCAAGTGTCTCTGTTTGTATTTCCACAAGAATTACTAAAGAACCCTCACCAGGTCATGACTGATAGTGAGATACTGATAAGATGGAAAAGAAGAAAAGTTAATTTGTGATATAGACTTCTTTGGCAGATTTTCAAAATTATCAATTACAAATAAATTGACTATTTACTACTTAGGTTTGTTTGTTAATTTATTTAACGTCACTTTATGCTACTGTGGGTGGCTATTCAGATGATGCTACTGTGGGATTCCTAAATTTTGCATATCCAGGTTTAATTAGAATAGGGATCTTTAACGAGTACCTGACATTGTACAGGCTCGGGACCACCTTTTTATGCCCCCTCCGAAGGACGGCATAACTAAGGTTTTTTTTATTCCTATTAAAAAATACTAAGGCACTTGTGGGTTTGAACTCGTGACCTTGGGCATAGAACGCTATTATGCTAGCCAGTATGTTACAGGCGACACACAAAGTAATTAGGTATTAAAACCATTTTGGACATATGGCATCAAGTCATGAATAACTTACTACACATTGTATTTAACCATTTCACAAACTATTTGATTAGTTTCCATGACATACTGATCCTCATCAGGACTACAAACATAAGAACAACAAAAGAGAAACATATCAGTATGATAATGAAAATTAAAATATTAAAAAAACTACTGGCTCCCGATTATTTCTACTTACAATAATTTCAACTATAAATCCTCAATATTTAATTATGGTTTTTGTTATGTATGTTTCCTTGAAAAATGATAGTATTTTCTTTTTGGCTTTGATATTTGCTTACTTCATTACAGAATTGACCACTGATTTTGATACTGACAAAATGAATTTTGAAGACACCATTACTTAACATAAATAATTTCTCCACCACCTATTTTCTTGATATGCACATCACAAATAACTGTAAGTACTATTTACTTAAGCAATGTAAGTGGGTGAATCAAATATAAACGAGACTTATTTTTTAATTTATTTATTTTTACTTTGAACACAAAGAAAAGTACACCTCATTTTTCTACAGAGCCTCCTGATTTGGAAATACATTTTTCCCAGCACATAGGTAATTTCCCGATCCCGTGCTCATAGAATGAAGTAGGTTGTGTCTTCAGCCAATTGAGCAGGTAGGCTTCAACCTCATTGTCACTGACGAATCTCTGACCTCCCAAAGCTTCCTTGAGTGGGCCAAACAGGTGAAAGTCACATGGTGATAAGTCTGGACTGTAGGGAGGGTGTTCCAGCATCTCCCAGCCCAGTTGCTCCAATTTTTCTCTCGTCAGGGCCACAGTATGCGGGCGAGCATTGTCCTGAAGAAGAATCAATTCTCTCATCGGTAGATCCCTTCTTTTGCGGCGATATGCAAGTCTGACTTCATTCAAAATGTCGCAGTAGTATGAGGCGTTTATAGTCCTGCGTTCATGCAAAAAATCAAGATGCAGCAAGCCATGCTGGTCAAAAAACACGGAAGCCAAAACCTTCCCAGCTGACAGCCGTGACTTGGCTTTCACTGGTCCAGGTTCCACTTTCAGTCTCCACTCCATACTGAAAAATGAGGCTCCCTCAGCATGAAATCTTGCAAGAAGACCTTCACAGACCTGCAAACGGTTCAGCTTCTGCTCAGCTGTAAGAAGTTGAGGAACCCACCTGGCACACACCTTACGAAACCCTAGCTCCTCTGTGAGTATGGAAAAAGTGCTTCCATAGCTTATCCCTCACTTGCAATGGCACTGGTGGTTAGACGTCTGTCACCTTCAATAAGCAGTCGAACACGGCTGATGTCTGCTGTGATGTTGGAGCGGGATCTGCGGTCATGGCTTTCATTCTGAACACAATCATGACCCTCCACAAACTGTTTATGCCATGCAAACACTCTGGCATGAGAAAGTGTCTCTTCCCCGAACTGTACAGTCAACCTTCTCACGATTTCAGCCGGTTTTACACCTTCAGCAGCAAGAAATTTGATGATAATATGTTGTGCAATCGAGGGGGATACATCCTGCTCAGACATCGTCACGACAATAACTGCTGAGTTTGAGGACATGCGCCCGTCTGCTTCTCCCACTTCTGGCATCCCTACCCAACACATCTAAACGCTGGAACGTTCCTGCACCTTCACTGGGCTTCCAGGACAAAATGTCTCTTTATATTTGATTCACCCACATAATAAATTGAAAAATAATAGAGTTAATTTCCTATTTCCCCTCTTTCATCATTTGTAAAACTGCTACTGTAATCAGCTAATGAAAACTACAAGATGGAATCTAATCATGCTTTCTTTTAACTCTACTACCTCTTCAAATATTTTTCACTTAGAACCAAATTTAGGTAGAATCTTACCACTCATTTTATTTAAATTTGTCAGTCGAAATCTTGTCATTTCAAAGGATTGAGATAGAAAATTTTATTATGGCCTTTACTATAAATTTATAAATAAATAGTTAATAAATAGAAGCTTATACAATTTTTTATTTCAATAATAGTTAAGTGAGAACTATTAACAAATGTTAATTTTTTGTTTTGAGCTGGAATGAGTATATAAAATAATTAAAAAATACTTTAAAACTAAAATATCCAAGAAACCAAATAATTTTATAAGTTCTCAGCCTTTTTCGAACAAGTTTGGTGATTACTATTTTCTCCATTATGCTCGAGGAGGGTATCACTTTAATTTTCACTTAATATACCACTATGCGTATTTATTTTTTATGAGCCAATCATAAATCAAGAGGAATAAAATAAGCTGGTAATTATTTCCAAAATTTATTTTCATAAAAATTTACCAATGTTCCATATCACTTTGTACAATAATCTTGTTCAAAATTTACAGAAATATCACAGTACTTCTTATCATTAATTAAAATAAATATAATACATGCATATACAAAAAATATTGACAACACAAAGTTTACTAAAATATATAATTATTTAATAATATATTATTCTAAAAATAGGATATTTCATAAAATATATAAAAATAATTAAAACTTATTTATATAATTTAATACAAGTATAAATGTTTTTGATTCAATAAATACCAATCTTTAAAATTACAAGATGGATCTTAATAAACTAATAATTTACAAGCTCGGTTTTACCTTTTTTTTTTATTCAAATATCACTAAATAAAACTAATAAATAATTCTTATAATTAAAATAAAAGTTCATATTTACTTGCTAAGTCTTAATATCTAAATACTTTGGTAATCATTTAAATCACAGAGTAAGTACTCATATTATAACTGATGTCTTATCAAAATTTGTCCTCATAATATGGTCATATTTATAAAATCAATTTTTATTTTACACCTTAAAAATAATTTAATATTTTGTCTAAAAATATAATTTGAGAGAAACTACATTTTACAATAAGTTCAATTTTGTAAGAAAATATATTGTCAAGTCCAGAATGAATTATTTTCATGTTTACATGAAATTATTCAAAAGGATTGTTTATAAGTTCATTTTTCTCATACTGATTTTCATCATATTTATCAATACAATAAAATGCAAGCATTGCCGAAATCAATTTTTCAATTCTAAAATATTATACATTTTCACAATACCTGGTTTTGACTATAATTCAGGATTTAAACATAAATAGTTTTTAACATTAAAAATGTTATTATATACATAATACTTTACTGTATATACGCTATATACAGATAGTATTTACAATTGTTTAATTATTATATTTAGGCAGACTATCCTATCATTGGCTTAGAGAATTACTTAGGTAACTTACTTAAACCCTAATCGTAGAAAAAAATACTTTTTGGTTTAGTCTAATCATTAAACATATACAATAAATAGCATCAGGGTTCCTAAATGAAGCCAGTGCATTAATCAAAAATCTTAAATACATAAAAATTGTCTTCTTCTTGAAATTATTTTTAAAATATCATTCAATGATAGTGGAAGAACAATAATAATACACTGAAAGAAGTGAGAGATCCAGAAACGACCTGCGATGATCCTGAAGATTCACTTGGCCACCAGCTGCTGACAGTGAATATGCTCTGTGTATCAGTTGAGTTGTACTTCCATAGGAGCTCATTTTCACTTTCTGAAGGTTTTTCTGAAGTAAGAGGTGGAGATATGTAATTACCACATTTTGGGAAATTCTTAGGGACCGGTGGGAAGTTTGAATAAGAACCCACTTTGAATATGACAGCCATTCCAAGCTCCATGTGAAAATCTAAATGGCAGTGGAGCAACCAATAGCCTGAAAAGATAAATATAATTTAAATATCATTCATATTACAAAAATCTGGTGCGGCAACACACAACTTTCACTTACTTAGTCTGTTAAAATCAATTTAAGGTCTATTAAAAACACTTAGAGTTGAAAAAAGTTTAGTTTTGTTTGAAACATATGTTAAAGATTAAATAATGTAAATATAATTCTTATGTATAATAATCAGTAATAAGTTTATGCCCTATTTGTCACTTTGCATTACCTTTTACAAATTTGTATATGATATAATATTTTTTCTAAAATATTTAGCTTTCCAACATTATGTGTCAATGACAGTTCGTAGTTAACACAAATGAAATACATTAAATTGAGAAAATGGATGTTTTTTTTTTTGTTTTTATATTGGTGGTCATCGTCTACAGTGCTCCATTCTTCTTTCTGCCCTTCGTCCCAACCCCACACACTTCCATTATAAATACATTCATCATTTTTTATTTTATTGATTTTATATTTTTAGGGCATAAACTGAATTATATTTACGTTATTTAATCTTTAACATATGTTTCAAACAAAACTAAACTTTTTATTTATCAATCAAAATATTCACTAGAAATAATTTATATGGCAGATGAACGTTTGCTGGGTCAGCTTGTATTATATAAAAGTTTGTATAAATAGTTTGATTCAATATTAAATAGTTTAATTGATTTAATATGGACTCCAACTTAATGCAACTAAAATAACTATTGTTATTGTTCAAGAGATATATTTTACATATATAACTAAATATCATAATGATAGGCTAACAATAATAATATAACTACCTGGATTATCAGCTATGAACCTAATTATTGTGTATCCTCCGTCTGGTACTGTCACGGTATCCTTCATAGGAGGGTCCACAAGATTCCTCTTGATGCCACCACTGGCATCGAGGGCCATAACTTCATCAACAGTGGTAGTATTTCCAATTCTATCCATTGCAACCACTCTGAATGCGTGTCCGTGAAGGTGAAAAGGGTGGTTAGCATCATATGCTACACCTACAATAATTAACAGACATTATTGTTATCACGGTGGAAGATAAAAAATTTAATTTTAATTTAATGATAAAATGAAAAATTTAGAATATGTATTGATGAGAAAATATCTGAAAAAAATATATTTATAAATACCTTTATCAATAAGGAACAGTTCGACAACTTCTCCAAGATTGAGCTCAATGATGTTGATGCATTCACAATACTTCTCTGAACAGCCAGTCAAATTTTGCTGACTGCACAACATCCCAGGTTCAAGGTCTGAGTACTGGGATAAGAGTGGGAAAGGTGGCAGCATCAATGAAACATGATTCAATTGAGGTGTTAGCACTCTTTCTTTTGGGTGAGCAACTAAAACAAGAAAATGGAATTAATGGAGATAAATTTTTTAATATATTTTATAATCATTTTTTATACTTTAAAATTTAAAAATACCTTCATAGAAGCCATATTTTCCTGGTTTATACAAGTGAAGATTGTCGATCGGATTGAAGTCATAAGAAAGGACAACAGTTCGGTCCACCTTCTTCTCAAGGGTCTTATCTTCAGAGACCATAGTTTGCAGGTTGTGGACGCTTTTTGATAGTGGATGATCAGCTTTTTCATTTAACGGGTTCAATTTCTAAAAAAAAAATGATAATAAGGACATTGCACAAATAATTTGATAGGATCTGAAATAATTCATAAATATTATCCCGATTTCGGGAATAGCAAAAATTAAAAATAATTAGGGTATTCTCTGTTTTTTATAATTTTCAAATCAAATAATAACCAATGAAAACTTGCTATTTTATTCTAGACATATTTCTGAAATTCAACAAAATTTTAAAATATAAACATTTCTAGATATTCATATTAATAGCTGTATTCATATTAGTAACCAGTTAACACAGTTAGAAATTTCAATTTTTAAAGTTCATTCAGAATATAACTTTTAATTTTCATTAAGATTGGGTTTATAAAGCTGAAAATTTGACCAGCAAATGGTTTCATTTTCAAATTTGTAAGGTAAAACAACTAATTCATTTTTAATTTAATTTTGATTCAATATTACATTAATATAGGACATTTTAAAGCATGTACTATATACATTTTAGCATGTTCAAACACAAACCTTTCCGGTAAAGTTGCCTATAGAGTAGCCGACCTCTCCAGGAGGGAAGATATGATCAGCACCATCATAATGGAGGATAGCTGCTGTGTGAGCTGATGTGAACCTCTCATCGCAATCCATCAGCCCTTTGAACCTCATCCAGTAGTTAGAAATTGGGCGGCTAGCCTCCAGGACAAAGTCCCATCTCTCTCCAGCGTAAGTAACCAACGAATCGACTGAGGGATAGAGATAATCTCAATTAATGGAATAATATTATAAAATATAAGTAAGTTTATAGAAAAATGGCTTCATAACAATAATTTGGTCTTAGACATAAAAATATATTAATATATTATAAATATTTTGTACTAACTATCTGATGCATAGACTTATTCAACATTTCATAAAAGCAAAATATAATAAAACTGCTTCACTAAATTCAGTATAAATTTGAGGAGCTATTTTCAATTAAATCAAAATACTGAGCCATAAAAGGAACAATATACCTATTTGCCATGTTAATTTATCTTCTCCCCTCCACTAATAACAATATCGTTATTAATTTGTAGATATATGAGTTACTCAATTACATGACACTAAAGTTAATAATGAATTGAAAATTGAAGAAAAGTGGTCTGATATTGTCATATATGTCTGTGATTCATAAAAATAATGATTAGATATCAACTCACCTGTGATGGGCTTGATATCGAATCCATCACTATTAATTACTGTCATATTGTGGTCATCGATGGACAGCTCTATGGGGCAGTTCAGGACACCTGCATTGATGAATCTGAATCGATATCTCAAGCCCTGAAAAGAATAATGCATATATTAAAACTATTTCTTGAAAGTAATACATATGTAAACATATATATTTGAAGAGTTTTAACAATATAGGGATAGGATAATTACATTTTTGGAAGAGAATTTATATTGATGGTATCATGAAAGTTTTTTGGATATGCTTTGTAAAGGTCTGTTTAAATAGCTGCCAATGGTTAAAAAATGTATATATATAATGAGCTCCAGATCAAATTATTTTTTCATTTCCATTTTTGTTTTAAAAAATTAATTCAATTAAATTTGGAACAAGTCCAATTTCAAACTACAACTGAATACATTGTTCTTAAAATAATTTAAAACTAAATTAAAAATTATAGAATTAACAACTATAATTATTCACAATACATATTAAAAAAATACATTATTAACTCAGGCTTGGCACATAATTCATTCAAAACTCCCACTAATTCTCGTAATAATAACTGTAAGAATGCTCATTGATATGGCTGATTTATTATAATTACATTTTAAAGAAGCTGAAAACTTGAAACTTAAAACAAAATTATTATTATTACTTATAACCAAATTTTCGAAAGAAGACTTGTTCAATGTATTTAAATCTAATTTAAATTCAAATCTTCAAAATAGAAAATAAGTTAATAATTATAAATATGGAGATGGAACATCAAATATTAAGAAAATTAATAAAAGAACTTAAGACAATTTAAAATGGTATACCGGAAGAAGAGAAAAGGCTTTAAGGCATTGTTGTTAAACATGGTGATATAATATTATTATTTTTTTATAATAAAATATTTGAAAGAAGATAGAAGTTCCATATATTCAAATTAAAAATTATTTCATGTTTGGACATCATATCATCGAAACAAATGTGAAAAAAAAAGATACTAAGTTTTTATTTTATTAGTTAATTTTAATCAAGGAGCAGGTAATAATTGTTTATCTTCATTTATCTTTAGGTTGTCTAGTTTGTGCTAATCGGGAAGCAACTGAAAGAAATCTTTCAGACCAACTTTATTTATACAAATAGAGGCTTAATACATAACTAAAAATCATCTACACAAAAATTATCCACCCCCATAACAGAAATGGGGAGCTTATGTTACATCCAGGGAACTCAGATATTTCAAAGTAAAACAACCTTTAATCAACTGTCAATTCCAAGATTATATTAAAGTTGTGATAATGATTAAAATACAGTTAATATTCTCTGGATAAAAGGATAATAAGAAGAAAACTAGTTCGGATACATCTATGGTACTAAAAAATAAAATATTTAAAATTAAATATTAAAATTAACAAAATCCATTTTACTTTGAAGATGGGTTATGTTAGTTAATAAAAAATAAAATTAAAGGCTAAGGCAAATATTTAAAGTGATAATGGAATCACCCCCATAAGCTATCAAAGAAATTTATATTTATCTCAAAGAATCGTGTTTAAAAAAACTGGGTTTATGTCATGGTTATTTCCTATGATGTAGTGTTTGTGACTGCACTTGAGGAACACAACCATTATTAAAAGCCATGCATGATATATTTGTTGTTGTTTTAACAGATTACTTGACCAAAGAAAGTATATAATAATTTTTAAAAAACCTATACAGGGTGGAGTAAATATTTACTTTGTTGGTGGTTGAAATATAAAATGATGAGTACCTGTTGGACAGTGAAGGACGCAGGCGGTGCTCCATAGAGTCCTCTTCCATTGACCATCAGGGTAGGAGGTTTGTTGTCGACCCGTGCATGATGGTGACCACTGAACACTGCGGTCATGAGGCTGTGTGACCAATCGGTGGCGAATATCATGTGATCTGAGAGGTCTTCGTCGTACAGAGCTTTCTGGGGTCGTCTCGCGACCGCACTATCAGTGCACCGAACAGTCCATCGCCTCTCTGGCTACCTGTTGGGTTCTTAAGGTTAGCGATCATAGATTCTTCATTCTATCAATAGCTTAAATGATCAATTAGACTAAATCATTAATTTATTAAGTATTATCAGTTCTTACATTACGAATGTTAGGTGCAGTCTCACAACAATCGATGTAAAGAAGCATGGAAAAGAGTATAGTTCGAATGAGTTCAATCAAATTAAGAAAACTGATAGCCCTAACTACAAAAATAAGAGAGTGAATTTAGGTAGGTTACAGTAACTTAAGACCTAGGCCGAAGAAATGATAGAAGTTCTTCAACTTAAAGGCCTACCTTCGTAATGCTCTATATACCAATCTCAAGCGAGAGTTGTATTTTAGGTAAATTAAAAAACAAATATTTATTTTCGGCGTTTTGATTGTTTCCACCTTAATTCATCCAATAAAATTAGTTAATGTACGGTACGAGTAATCATATATTTATGAAAGCTTTTAACTACCTCCTCAAGCCCGTGACTACCAGATTAGAATATAATTGACTTAATGTCCAATTTCCTAACAATGCCCCTGACCTCCCGTAACAACACGCACTGAGTTCCTCGCAGGACCTAAAGGAAGCTCTCCTCATGGACAAAGAGAGACCTCGATGGCCAACGAAGCGGCGCAGATACCAGTCCTCTTTTGTTAGCAGATAACATCTTTGTGAGGATATTGTTTATGAATCCCAATTAGCCTTGCTGAAGCATCCATCTCAGGATATGCAGCTTGCTAAATGCGCCTGCGATTTCATGCGCCTTTCGTCATAAGCTTTTCAAGCTTCGAGTTATTGCGTTGTTTCCACAAAATCTATTTCAACGAAAGAAACAACTTTTATATGTCGGTTTTTATGGTTTGGATTAGAATATATTTCAAATTAATTTTATGCATTTTCGACGGTGTTTAATAAAAAAACATCAAAGTTCATATCACTTGGAACGTGGCTTCTTAGGTACAGTGCTTGAGTCCTTAAAACAATTTGAATTCCTAATCAAATAATCTTTCGAGTTTTTTACTGTATCAAATTTAGCTATTGATGATACTAAGAAACCTAATTATAGATATTTTAAATAATTAAAATTACCTGAATGAGAATGCCAGAAGTGGGTGCCAGTATTCGCCGCGTAGAACCTGTAAAAACAATTGCAATTATAGAGTGCTTGATATTCTAACATATTTTATTATGAAGCAGATTGAGAACAAAGATTTTTACGCCCCTTAATTTCATTGCTCATTCCTTAATTCGCTTTTTAATAAATTTCTATCGTTTTATTAATAATATGTTTGGGAAGACATATTCTGTTATAAGATAAAATAATTTTATTGAGTGATGAAATCTACCTAAAATAAAAATTTCGCACGTAGGACATTGCAGCTTCATCTTCCATTGGTTGCTGCTCAGTTATGAATTATTATGATTTTATTCAAGGCTCAGTCCAATTCAAATAAGATTTTCAGATAAAACTTAATATAGTTTATGTAATTTGGATTGATTTTACTTAAATATTCATTTTAATATTAATTACTAAATTGAGGAATATATTTATTATAAATGAAATATTTGGAACTTCCACTTCTTTTTTACTTTCACTTACCTATATATGAAATATATATAGTAAGGGAAAGTATTGCGATCGTGAATATTTTCGAATTCCAGTTTTCAACGGAACACGTTTTAGGGCTCCCTGAGTCCAAATAACCAAGTCCCGCAATAAGGTCCGTGTGTCGGTGTGATGTAAGTCTAGCGCAAAAACGAAAAGTCGTAGGGAACTGAAATTTCATATTCAAGACAACTATACGCCCGAGATGTTACAGCAACTTTTTCACTAAAATCGGCTGACCGGAAGTCCTACTTTATCCCATACATTTAGCACCTTTTTACGATTTTCTCAAAAACGGCTCTAACGATTTTGAATAACTCGCTATATCGACGTAAAATTTAATGAGCTTTAATATCATGTAGGTTTCATTCTGATTGAAATAGCCTGATGGGGCTTAAATGCAGATATTTTAAATTTTTTTCCCCTAAAGTACCTTTAATTTTGTATATTCTATAAAAATAACCATACCATCTTATTACCATTGATAAAAAACAGGTAAATATAAATGTTGAACGAATTCGATATCCAACTAGAGGAGAAAAATGAAAAAATATTTTTGTGGATGTAATTAGTTGACCGTTGAGAATTACTGGAAGGAATTAGTCCGGGTGGCGGTCATTAAATGAAACAACTAAATAGTTTCAACTATTTTATTGTTTGCTAACGTTTCGACCCCCTTTGTGGGTCATCATCAGGGCTAAAAAGATACAAAAGAATATAATTTCAATGACATTACATACAATATTATATAACCTATTTAGCTAGAGAACGTCAGTATTGAAAAAATAACAGAAGAACTGTATATGTAAAAAAAACTTAATTAAAATACAATGACCATATTACAATAATGAAAGTGTTATACAGAAAAAATAAAAATGTTCACTAAACAAAATTTACACAGGTATCAATAATTTACATGAAATATAAAAATATGAAGTAGAGTGGAGATACGTACCGCATGGTGGGAGAATGGAAACTAGGTACTGTTTGGTAGATGGGGGGTAGGTAGGATGGAAAATACGTAGGAAAAGGTAGAATGGAAAATACGTACTGATTTATGGACAGGGTCTGACAACAATGACTAAAATTCTTAATACTACCATACAAAGAATCAATGAAATTTAACTTATGATTATAATAATGATACAGGATAAAAAATTATAGAAATCCGGTTTTACAACAAAGTTTTAGTGATTCTAAATATGAAAGAAGATTGAGTGTGGTGTGGGGTTCAATGATGTTCCAGTGTTTTTCTACTAGTTGGATAACTTTATCAATGGGGATATTGGTAAATAGGCTTTCGGCGTCAAAGGATGTTAGAATGTAGTTGGGGGGAATTATTAAAAAAATATTAACCTTAAACAGCTTCCCAAAAAAAGTCATTAAAAACCTTATAGATTCTTATAATAACACAAAAACCACCGTTACTTCCCCTACAATTCCCGACCATGATTCACCCATGATATTTTTATATAGATCCCTACCTTACATTCCGCACCTTTCTGAAAATATAAAAAAAATCCTTAAATTTTCCTTACCTTCCTTAAAACTAGGACTAAAGACCCAGAACAAGCTTTCTCACCTTTTTACCAATACAAAAGACCCGATCACTCCTATATATCGTTCCAATATTGTGTATAAAATTTCATGTTCAGATTGTGATGTATCCTATGTAGGAGAAACCAAAAATTACCTAAAAACCAGAATATCGCAACATAAACTCTCCGTATCCTCTCGAAACCCTCTAGCCTCAAAACTTTCTGAACACTCCATACATTTCAATCATTCCTTTAACTTTGACGACTGCTCCATTTCAGATTATGTTCCAAACCATAAAAAAAAGACTAATCGCTGAATCCGTCCACATCCACCTCCAATCCAATCCTGTTAACCACAAAACCGATAAACAATGCATTTCCTCCACATATAGCCACATATTAAACTCTATTAAGTAACATATTTTCTCTGTCTATCCCACCATATATATTGTTTTGTTTTTCATTATTATTGTTTGTTGGTTTTTATTTATATTTTCAAATCTATTTTAGGTATCCATATAATTCTATATATGTATTTATTTTGTTTATGTATTTAAAATTTTCTAAATGTCTTCACTATTCAATTTATTCCAACTTGTATTTATGTTTATTTAACTTTTTTATCAACCTGTAAGATTTGTCAATTAATGTATTTTACAATGTTCCATATTATTTTTTCCACCCTGTTATCTTTGGATACCTTAAACAGAATTAGGGATAATTAAGTTGGGAGGTACAGTCAGTTTTTCTCCATATACATCTTCCATCACTGTTCTTACTATTATATAGGTGATATTTCAAGAATTAAATTATAATTTTTTTATCCTGTATCATTATTATAATCATAAGTTAAATTTCATTGATTCTTTGTATGGTAGTATTAAGAATTTTAGTCATTGTTGTCAGACCCTGTCCATAAATCAGTACCTAGTTTCCATTCTCCCACCATGCGGTACGTATCTCCACTCTACTTCATATTTTTATATTTCATGTAAATTATTGATACCTGTGTAAATTTTGTTTAGTGAACATTTTTATTTTTTCTGTATAACACTTTCATTATTGTAATATGGTCATTGTATTTTAATTAAGTTTTTTTTACATATACAGTTCTTCTGTTATTTTTTCAATACTGACGTTCTCTAGCTAAATAGGTTATATAATATTGTATGTAATGTCATTGAAATTATATTCTTTTGTATCTTTTTAGCCCTGATGATGACC
This sequence comes from Piezodorus guildinii, assembly GCA_023052935.1. Lineage (NCBI taxonomy): Eukaryota > Metazoa > Arthropoda > Insecta > Hemiptera > Pentatomidae > Piezodorus > Piezodorus guildinii. The sequence continues at coordinate 38,794,037 of CM041294.1, forward strand.
CACAAAGGGGGTCGAAACGTTGGCAAACAATAAAATAGTTGAAACTATTTAGTTGTTTCATTTAATGACCGCTACCCGGACTAATTCCTTCCAGAAAAAATATTTTTTAATGCAATTGTTTCACCACTTGGCCTATAGACGGCGCTGTCATCGCCAAGTAGTTCTAGCACGGATTGATGAAAAACGAAAAAAAACTTACTGAATTTCGTAGATAATATTATAACATATTATTTGATAAAACACATCTTTCTATAAAAATCAAATGTAAATAATTCTATAACAATTCATTTTCGTTTCTAATTTTGTTCTTCTTCTTAATTGTTAATTTTGTTTCTAAATTCTTAAATTTATATTAATAACAGAGTTAAGTGAAAATCGTGTGTTGCGCGCATCAGATTTTTTATTATATTTTTGCATAAATAAATTTTTAATAACGTTTCGAGGTATTTTTTCCTCATCTTCATGTTAACCAATTAAAATTAAAAAAAAAACAATTTAACATAATCATAACTACAACAAAAACAAATAATATTTAAAATTTATAATTCAATAGTTATCAATATCATATTATAAACATTTCAATAGGTTAATCTGAAGATGAGGCAAAAAAACCTCGAAAGGTTATTAAAAATGTATTTATGTAAAAATAAATAAAAAAAGAAGAGAAAGTTCCAAATATTTTATTAATATTAAATATTCATGTTTTTCATATTCAATAATAAAAGTCCAATGTTTCTTTTATATTTTTACTTGATATTTTTTGTCCGAACCTAATTAATATATTTCAATATTCTTCTAAAAATTAAGAACTCTTTTTAAAATGTGCGATTATTCTTGAAATTAAATTATAACCATATACATTGTGGATGATGAAACTATAAAAGAAGATGATAAAAATACAGTTATTAAATATGTTAGAACTAACCTGTATACGAAGGTGGACTTGGGCAGAATCGGGCACTGGCTGACGTAGGGTACGCCGTCCATGTAGGGCGACTCTCGCTGGTGGAGGCCGTGCCAGTGGATGGAAGTAGTGTCGGACACCAGCTGGTTCACCACCTCGACCTCCACTCTGTCCCCGAGGCACACCTGCGAGCCATTCAAACAATATTGTCATGACGAAATAAAAAATACGAGAACACAAATTAAATATTAAAACCAGAGTGGGAGGCCACATACCGAAGGAATATCTCTCTGATTGGATAAAACTAAGGAGGAACCCAAATATCTTAGGGCGCGTTTGGTGGCTGAAGGTATAAGAGTGTTCCTAGGAGGACACTGAATTATAGGAGTTTCAGGAACCCACTTGCCGCTTCAACAGTCAAAACGCGTGCAGTATAAACGCGCTCTTATATACTGAATTATATTTTTGAAAAAAAAAAGCGTTAAAGATACCTCATGAAGTAGGATTAAGTGAATGAAAGGAAATATTCATGCTAATGGCCGTTCTAGACTGAAGAATAATACAAACAGGTGCTAATAGGAGAAAGTAGAATGCGTGTGCACTGTTAAACTTCGGATAAAATTGATATAATTCAGAATAATTTAATTGTAACTCACCTCGATGGTGGGCCCAGGTAGCCTCTTGTTGGCTACTAAAACAGGTCTCTCGACCCCGTCTGCTGTGATACAGTCCTCTCTGTAGCAATCGGTCAAGTTGTAAGGGCAGTCGAAGCAGGCCTTGCTCAAGGTGTGGTACAGGCTCACATCCAGCTTGTACACGCAATCCATCGCTTTCCCGCTGCTGCAGTCCCTCCTGCAAGGGTGTTCATCGATCATCCTCTGCCTCTCGAGGTCGTAGAAGCTAGGCTCCGGTTCAGGGAGTTCTGTTGTAGTTGGAGGGACTGTCGATGCCGAATAGAAGTTGGAGAAGAGGATGGTCGTCTTATCCTCCTCAGAGAGCGAAGTAGTAGCCGCGACTTCATTTGTAGCCACGTCTATCGAAGCCCCTGCAAGGAAACTACTTTGAAAAGACTAAAAATTAAAACAAATAAATTAAGACATAGAACCTAAAGAATGCTGTGTTTAAGGCCATCATCCCACGATTGCATACCCCTAAATCGATAACAATAATCTCCAAGAATGCTAAAACCGAATCCATCCTTCTTCCTACATTTTGATCCACCCTTACCTCGCTTACTCGTTAGTTTAGTTTTAGGTTATGTAACTTTTTTTATCAGCTCTATAAGTTTCCACCTTATCAGACGTGAATATTCTAAATTCTTAAATCATCCAATTCTTCTTCGTTACTATACCATAAAAGACTTTCAGTTTCCTTTTACGTAGGCAGCCATGTTTTGCTTAAGTATTTTCCATTTTTACTTCTCTATTATTTATTTAATGATAAAATTGCTATCAAACTGAGACTCATATTAGTATTTGGAACCCCATATATAAGAAATGATCTGAGAATTAAATGTATAGTCTGTACAACAAAGATCCTCATCTGTTATTTTCGTCCTGTTTTACTTTTTGTAAGATCCATCCAAGAGAAAAATGAACGGAAAATAGGGCTGAAAGACGAAGACGAGCAGATGGGATTAGATTGTGTCGATAAATAGGCAGAAGATGAATCCTTAGGTAGTTAGAGCTATCGTAGTCGTAAAGTTGAGCCAAGGCTAGAAGGGAACCTTGACTAGTTATAAAGTGGTTACTTGGGCTCTGACATGGCCTGTCACTTAGGGGCGATCAAAGCCTCCAACTATAGTAATCTTCCAACTCTTGAAATCAAGCTTTGAACCTCAAGAAGGGAAGGAGGGAAGGGATCACACAGAATATTCTGCCTCTCCTTAACGAAATCAAAAACTATTTCATACTGTTCACCATTACTTTACTTGTTTGGTTATTATTATTTACTAATTTTTCAACCAATCAAAGTGGAAACAACAAAACATAACTACCTATGAACCAGACATCACCACGACTAATAAACTTGAGAGCTCATAAATGCATGCCAAAGATAGATTACTCCAAATTTAAAAAATCCTTGGAAATATTTAAGAAATGAGATGGATTAAAACAGAGACATTCCATTTTTTTATTTCAACAACTACTTTTATTATTATTTTTTGTGTGTATGTTTGAACCGCGACCTAAAACTCTGTTGTATGCCATTGTTTAAGGTAGTTGTTGAAGTTAGAACTTGCGTTTTGTTGCCAACGCTAACTTGAGAAGATTTATTAGCTCATTTTTCACAGGTCTCTTAAAACGGTCAGTTCCAAATTGGTCGAAAAAGCTATTACACCAAACGATTGTATGAAAAGATGTATCATCTTTTGTCTATATAAATCTCTTCTTCAGAAACTACAAAGTGGTGTGCTTTAAAGTCCAAGTTTGAACATATTATAGTTAATTGTGGATGTAATTAGTTGACCGTTGAGAATTACTGGAAGGAATTAGTCCGGGTGGCGGTCATTAAATGAAATAACTAAATAGTTTCAACTATTTTATTGTTTGCCAACGTTTCGACCCCCTTTGTTTCCATTCTCCCACGATGTGCCCTGATGATGACCCACAAAGGGGGTCGAAACGTTGGCAAACAATAAAATAGTTGAAACTATTTAGTTGTTTCATTTAATGACCGCCACCCGGACTAATTCCTTCCAATATTATAGTTAAGTTTACAGTGACCAGAAAAAATTACTGTAATACTTTTGAGGGAAGGCCTCATATTAAGTGAACCCTTACTTCTACTCATGCTTGGACATAAAGGTAAAGTTGCATATTTTAAAGTAATATAAATTTGCCCGGCGCCTCCAGTACTTTTTTATAGGGGCGGGTTGGCTGAGCGGGTTAACGCGTGAGAACAGTCCAAGCGTTGCTCAGCAACCTGATTGACGGATTGAAGATAAAAACGATTTCGAGTTCGCATCTCGCTGCAGGGGGATTTTTTCAATTTAGCAAAAATCCCTCACTCTCTCTCCCTAGCGAGCGAGATATCTCCGTATAGCCTACAAAAGCGAAGTAGGGGTGAAAAAAAAGAAAAATAAATAAACAGAATTTTCTTGAATTTTAAAATTGTGGAAGGCAATGGAGGGGCATTTTAATTAGTTTTATAAACCCTGGAGATTTCCGGAAAATACATTTATATAAATATCAACATTTATTTGGATATATACTTTCTCGCTAATTTTGGGCACTTCCAGCGGTCACCATTTGGTCAAATGATCTGAAATTAGGATTAAAAGTTTGTTTCCCTGGGAGATCATATAAGTTGGGGTAACTTTCAGTAAAGCATTTGGCATTTTCATTTTTTTTTCATCTGTTTTCAAGGATGAAGCCTCTACCCTATATATAGTCCTCGAGTGAGCTAGAAGATTGGAATTGAATATTTTAATTAAGTTACAGGACATTTTGTGTTCTGCTTTCCATTTTACTCGCATTTTGATAATTTCGACATTTTATATAATACTAAAACACCTTACTATTATAGTTTTCCTAAATTTTATGAATTCTATGAGAATTATGTTCCTTTTTTTTTTTTCTCTTTATATCTATATTCACGCCTGTTAGAATGTATCTGACAATCAGCAAATGTGCTGTACAAATTGAGATCAGGCATGGTAGGCATTAAGAAGGAAAATGCCCAGCAGCACACCTTCCATGGCTTTATTTTATCAGAGGAGGTCCCTCATCCAGCCTCTCTTTAGCCTTCTTCTAACTGGCATTTCAACTATTGACATGTCGTTAATCAGTCTATTGTCGTGTCCGTTAAGTTTACTGTGAAAACGAGTATACAGTGTTCGTATATGTTGGTCAACTGTTGGTTGTTGTAAGTCCGTATGTAAGGTACTGCTGTTTACGTACCAAGGAGCTGTCGTTATCAGTCTTAAAATTTTGGATTGAAATGATTGCAGTTTTTTTATGTGAGTCTTTTTTTCTAAACCAAAAATCTGTGAAGCGTAAATCATTACAAATACATTGGCTTAAGAAGGTATGTGTATGTATTCAGTATCTGTCTAATTTTTAATTTTGAAGATTTAGATAAAAGTGAGTATAGTACTTTCAGTCGGTGGTTAAGAGTCTGTCTTTTCATCTTCACATGTGGGCCCCAAGTCATCCTTCGATCGAGTGTCATTCCTAGGTAAAGTACAGAGTTGGTCTGAGGAATGGTCTTTTTAATTTATGTATTGAATGAATACATTTAATGGAAATTTTCAGTTAATGACAATTTATAACATAAAAGAAATACTTATGAAACACAAATGTATGGAAGAATAACTTGAAAAATATTGCGCGCATATATGTATGTGTGTATACATGTGTGTGTGTGTGTGTATATATATATATATATATATATATAGAGAGAGAGAGAGAGAGACATAAATTTACTCGTCTTTAGTTGAAATACTGTATAACTATAATTATTATTATTTTATCCAATTCGATTGTACTTATTTATATATTCTTTTTCTATTTTTCATCCACAATTATTTCTCTTATTTTTAAAATTTATTTTCATTTATTATCATTGCTATTATTGTTACTCTTTTTGACTATCCAATATTATATTGTTGATTTTAAGAACAACTGAAATCATTACAAATATAATTAAACCAGTTCTTGTATATTGTAAATACGTAAATACAACTTTCTATCTATCTATGTATGGAAGACGAAAAAAATAAAATAAACAGCAAGAAAGGAAACTACATAACAGAAACACTAATACTAATTGAAACAGTTATAATACTAAATTAATAAACACTTTAGTAAACGAAATGCAAAATACAAATAGAGGATAATTATGTTTCATCTATAAAACATGGTTAAAAATAGTTATAGGTACCATATTAATAGATGTGTTCAATTAACACGATAAAATTTAGACTGAGAGAAGATATAAATAGGACTGCCTAATGGACCACTCTCAATCTCTACGGATGATATAATGACCAAGGACGAAGCGTTCCGATCATCTCCCAGTCATTGAAGATAATACCTCCGTCTTCAATGACCTATGGCAACATTCAATATTTCTATGAATTACCACTTGTTATTAATTATTTTAATCTCTCATAACTCCGACCCTCGGATCCCGTTAATATGATCTCATCCTCAATTATCTCCAAATAGTCCTCAATTGATATGAAAAAAAGGAAGAAAAGAATACGTGAAAAGTGTTGCGTCACTGAAGTCATATTTTGAGGAAACTCGGGAGAGTTTTAAATACTTCAATGCGCAAAACCTGAGCACTCCTGAAAAAATTCTTTGGAAGAGGAGCAGCCAAAATAAAAAATGTTGAGGCTCCTAGAATATATTACCCCAATTCTTATTCTATGTATGGGTTTTTGAACCACATAATCAATATTTAGAGACTGCAAAGATACTCTAAACCAGTGGTTCCCAACAAATAATTTTCCCGGGCCCCTTCATACAATCATTTCAATGTCAAGATATTAGGTAGATAAATATTAGGTGTATGTTAAGATTTTCAATGGGATACACCGTATCGTGTACATTGCTGATATAGCTCTACCGAAACTCTATATTAGGGGTACTCACTACGTTTGCTATAGCATGCTACTTGTGTTATTTTGCTAACCCCGTCGAGTTCCTACAGTTATTTCCTGTATAAAATTGATGGGTTTAGCACAATAGCACAAATAGCATGCTATAGCAAACGTAGTGAGTACCCCTATTATAGAAATGGCTTAGTTGGGAAAATAGAAATGAAAAAAAAAAAAAAATCAGATGGCACTAGAATTTTTTCAAAGGTGTGAAAAATCCTTTGTTATACTGTTCTTCGGAGGGAAAGTAAAATGGTGGTCCAGAGCATGTGCTAAGTCAGGTATTCGTTAAAGATACCCTTCCTAATAAAACCTGGGAGGCAACATTTAGGGCTTCCACTTTATAATAAAAAGTGGAATAAATAACCTAATTGAATACAAATATATAAATATTATCAATAAAATTACACCACTTGTTTGTTTATTAATTTAACGTCAATTTTGTGCTACTGTGACACTCAGGACCACGCTCCTTTTAACGAATCTATCTCTTCCGCTTTACATTACCTACAAAGAATTCTTTACCCATCTGCCGGATTTGAACCCCCCAACCTTAACAACTTGTTTTTCGAGTTATATAGTTTGCACATTGTTGTTTTTAAGATCAACAATTTTTTTCTTTAATTATAATATTTCAAAGTGTAAATTATTTGACAATATCTATAGCTACTCTCCTTTTTAAACCTGCTGCTCTACAAATATAATGGATTTGTTTATATATGCATATATATATATATATATATATATATATATATATATATATATATACACAGTTATAAAATTAATATTTCTCCTGTTATATTTGAAGAAATCAGAGACCTGCTTTATCTCTTGTATAAAACTGTTAGAGCTTGCTTGTTGCTCAATGGTTCGTAGGGATGATCGTATCAGTATGTAGAGTCTTCTTGCTGACGTAAATATGGTCCGGAAGTTAATAGTTTGAGTAAGTCAGTCGTATATTTAGGAACCGATTAAAATACTAAATATCATGTTATAATTGATGTACGTGTTCAGGTTCTGACGTGTTTTTAGTGAATAATTAAAAGCATTTACCGGTACCGTAACCGTAAATAATAAAATTTATAAAAAACAGATAATAAATTAAATTATTAAAAATATATGGTGTGATATTGCAGGTAATCGAAAAATCAAAACACTAAATCAATTGTGATATTTACATAAGATAATGTCAGATGCGATCTATAAATTAATGACTGTTTATCGATCAGCGATATGACGATCAGGGTGGCAGTTGTTTATCTCAAAAAATCTTCCAATTCTTATCTTGCCCCAATTATATCTAAATTGACCCAAGTGCATGACCCATCAGTAGTTTTTTTATTAATTATTATTTTTCCGTTTTGTAAAGGTCAAAAAATATAAATAACAAGGATGTTATACGGGTCAGTGCTACCTTGATCAGAGAATCATCTCTGAATCCAATGACAGTAGATCAAAATAAGATGAAAAAATAATAATTATATTTGTCTCTGTTGTGGCACTATTGTCAGGTGTCATGTCAAGTATTTTATATTTTATCTACATATATTTGGAAGCACCGAGAAAGATAATATGTAAGTTGGCGTCCACAGAAGCATTAATTGAATTCTTGCAAAGATGTCTAACTTTAACGGAAAGCACAGGTTTCAGTATTAATTATACAAGGTAACTTAAAACAATCTACAATGTGTAACGTAGATAAGCAATTAGATTTTTTAAGACAGATTGATGTCCAAGACAATCCCGTTTAAAATATAAAGTTTGCTTTATTATTTTCAATAATAAACCTTTGTAATCGACCAAAAGAAAAAAATTACTTCCCCCCCCCAAAAAAAAAAAAAAAATTGGATAGCTTACGTTTGAAGATGCGTAGAATCCGAATAATTAAAGGTAGAATATCATATTATGTTATCCTTCGAAATATTGCTTTTCATATTACTTTATTGCCTATCAATAGCTATTAAACTGTTATATCCTAATATTCTTATTTGGAAATAATAAACCATTGTTTAATAATTTGCATATGGATCCAACAAAAAATTGAAAATATTTGAAGTATTTTGAACTCAAACGAATTTTTTGAATTTTCACCCTGCATCTTACAAGCAATTTTAGTTATCCAAAGTAATAATTAGTCGCTTGTTCATGAAATTATTTCATGCATACAAATATAAACGTTAAACACATTAAAGTATTTATGAATTTTAATTAAATTCATTGACGGGAGAAAAAAAAAAAAATCAATTCCACCGTTTGCGTAATCCATAAATAAATAAAAAGCATATAAGAAGTGAGAATAAATAACATTTCACAAATATTCGATATCATCATTCTATATAACTGAAAATATTTCGTTTTAAATATCTGGTTATAGATTAATCTCGGTAATCCGAACTAATTGTTGCAGGGTGGTGTTCGGATTAGTGAATGGTTCAGATTATAGAATATATATAAGAGAAAAATGCTGTGAAAAAAATCAGTAAGTAATGCACATAACAACCACTTTTCTGTTCATTTAAATTTATTTTTACACGTTTTTGTTAATTTAATACGTATACAAATGTATTTTATTAACAATTTTATTGAAATAAAAAAAAAATATTAGTTTTCAATGAAATCAATCAGCAACTAACGTGCAAAATTTTGTCATAACGTCAAATGAGTATGTCAACATTTAATTAAAAAGCTTAAGCTGAAATTTCATTGGGATAGTATTTATTGTAATTGCTTCCAGGTCTACTAAAGGTAGTCCGTAGCATTTTTTTAACAGGAATAAAATAGAATGGTGACAGAAATGTTTATTCTAAAACTTAAAACGATTAACTGGCTATTGTGATTTGGACGTCGCTAAATCGTCAGTTGTTTTTCTCTATAAGTTCGGATTACTGAGATCAAACTCTATTGTGATTTAGAATAAAATTTATATTTATTCCCTTCACACTCGGATAAGTTTCAAAATAAACAACCGTATTATTTAACCTGTTGTTAATGTAGATAATGATTTAGAAAAAAAAAAAATCCAATCAAGCATAACCTCAGCCTGATTTCGTAAAAACTGCAAGGTCCTTCGCTAATTAATCCAGATACGAACGTAACACACTTCTACGTTTCCAAATTTATCAGTTGGAATAAATATTCAGCTAAATGATTAAAATAGTAATACAGCTCCAACTGTTGCTGGTTGTTGGTACAGGAGCACGTGATAAGTAGTTTTTGCTTTCATCAAGGACTGGGATCATTACTATGGTGACTCTCAGGATTGTATCGTTAAAGTGTGCGATGAGTTTTTTTTTTTTCAACTTCGAATTTCGGAATACTTATTCACTTTGTTATTTATTACAAAATGTGCGTTGGCTTTTTACTTGGACGAGATATATACCCCCAAAAGTAGCTTAAAGTCATTTGGTCTGAATAATGCCATCACCAATATGAGTATAAATGAAAAGCTCTTACCATGGGAGAGACGTAATATGGCTGCTATCCAGAGCACTATCATCTTGATGCCGCGCTGACCTGCAATGGTAGAAAGGTTGTTAGCTATGAGTCATTTTGCAATGATATAATTAAAATTGATAAATATTATTTGCTAATTTAAAAATCTGGTGCGGGCAACACACGACTTTCACTTACCTCCATTTTTAAAATCAATGAATGAATTTTCAAATACAGTCAGAGATAAAAATACGTGAAACTATTATAGAATTAATTAAATTCAATTTATATAGAAACATGTGTTTTATTAAAAAACCCTTTATATTATCATCTAAAATAATCAGTTTTATCTGCTTTTCATCACTCATTTTACAAGTTTGTGCATTAGATAATATTTATTCTAAAATCTTTAGCTTTTCAACGGTATATTTTACGTGTATATTACTGTTGCTAAGTTCAAAATCAAAAAATTGCATTAAAAAAATATTTTTCAGTTTTCTCCTTTAGTTAGATTACGAATTCGTTCAACTTATATATTTATGCGTTTTTCATCGGTGGTAACAAGATAATATATTTATTTTTATAAAATCTACAAAATTAACGGTACTTTACAGGAAATAATTGTAAAATATCGGCATTTAAGCTCTGTCAGACCATGTTAATCAGAATGAAAACTACATGATATTAAAGCCCATTAGATTTTTCATCGATATGGCGAGTTTAATTAAAATCGTCGGAACCGTTTTTAAGAAAATCATAAAAAGGTGCAATATGCATGGTATAAAGTGGCTCTTCTGGTTAGCCAATTTTGATGAAAAAGGTTTTGTAACATTGTGGGCGTATAGTTGTCTTGAATATGAAATTTCAGTTTCATAGGACTTTTCGTTTCCTCCCGGGAGTTACAACACACGGACACACACACAGACCTTTTTGCGGGACTTGGTTATTTGGACTCAGGGCACCCTAAAACGTGTATTTCCGTTGAAAACTGGAATTCTAAAATTTTAACGATCGCAATACTTTCCCTTCCTATATATATAAGGAAAAGTAAAAATGTATGAAACCATTTCAATAAACTCAAATATAATAGTTATAATTTCAAATATGGGACCATTCCATACTAAGTGGTCAAGAAAAAAAAAAAAAAAAATTGCTTGACCATCTTGGAAAAAAAAAGATATATTCTGGATACATTCTCTAGTTTTATAGGTGGAATAATCAGGAATCGTCTTTTTTAATTTTAAATTGCCAAACGTTTCGGCTCAGCTTGTGAAGGGTCATTACGAGCCAAGTACCAAGCATAAACTGGTTTTATGCTGGTAGTAAACGAGTTAATGTTTGACATGGCCAGTAATGCCTGATGATGGCTCAAACTTGAGCCAAACGTCGAAAAATTTTAAAATATTTAAAAAAAAGACTGACTCCTGATTATTCCACCTATAATAGTTTCTACATCGACTATACATCCTCAATATAGTTCTCTAGTTTTAATTAAGATCCGATAAATAAAAAATGATTTATTAGGGAGAAGTAGTTCAGAGGGCAGTTAAAATAACATGAAATTAAGTATAAACTTAATTTACTGGTGCCGAAGTAGTTATATGATTTATTAGAAAGGCGGTCATTTTTGTTTCGTGATGTAGATGTTTTTTCGCACTTACACCAACAACTAAATGTATCCTATTTGAAAATCTAGTTTATATGCTTAATTCCATTATTCCAGATATGAGCGTATTTTTTACTCATATTTGTAAATTTGTTTGAATAACTTCTCAAATTTCGATTTATATTGAAATTTGATAACAAAACAAAAACTAAGGTTCTCAGTACATGTAAATCGTAATGTTTCTAGGCCGACGGCCGTGTAATTGGGCTGACACACACTCATCCGCCAGGGTTTTTTCCCTCTTTTTAGGTACACACTTTATAGAGGCTGGGTGTGCCCCAGGAGGTTCTCCATACCCTAGGGTCTCCCCACAGCTGCAATAAAACAGGGCAAATAATATTCTCCCACATCCGGGTTTGAATCTGAAACCTGGAGACTAGTGCTCTATCCAAAACTTCTACTAAGTGTGTAAATATTTTTAAAAGATTTTCATCTGATCCCCTAACAGAGATATTACTGTATATTATTCTCACCATCTATAATCTATAGAAAGCAACTTAACTGTGAAATGTTCAGCACCCTGAGAAATTAATCTTTCTTCGGAAATTCTTTTTTTCAATTTGCGAACAGTATTCAATTAAATATAAAATATTTTAGTAACTTATTAAATTATGAAACATCACTAACCACAAAACAGGATCAACTGGAATAATGATCACTTAAATATATAATTGTCGGTATTAAAATATGCAATTAAAACGGAAGATAAGCGGTTTAGTCGAATCGGAGTCGTTAAATGCAAATTGAAAATTCAAATTGACTTCGAAAAAACGGGCTTGTTTTGTAAAGTTGGTCGGTCTTACGAAAGAACCTTGTCATACTTAAATTTGAAAAAAAAACATTTCCACAAATCGTTTATTTGGTAGACTACACTTTTATGGTTTCTGGGAAAGTTTCGAAATAAGGGTCATGGCCGGTTTAAAATATCTAGGAGGCATATCTTTAGTTCGATAAATGCATACGTTACAGGCTTAGCTAACTCTGCATGTTCGTAATCAAATTTGTCTTCAACATAAATAATTTATTTAAAAATTATGTGTCACATAAACGTTTGAAATTATATGAACCTTAACGATAAAAAAAAAAGAAAGAAAAAAAATATTATATACACATATCAATCGCAATATTGTTATTATTAACTCAGTGCATATACCGTGGTCTAAATCTGTAAAATACCTTGGCTTAACCCTGGACAAATCCCTAACTTTCACCGTGCACATTAATAGAAAAATTGATTCTGCAAAATAAAAATAAAAAATCTATAAAATGTTTCCATCTTTTAATAAAATCTCTAAGCTCAGCTCAAAAAGTAACTCATACTCTATAAATCAGTTAGACGGTCTCAACTCACTTATTCTCCACCCGTGTGGAGTTCCACCTACCTTGCTAACTATAAAAAACTCGAACGAATCCAAAATCTTTGCATGCGAATAATAAACAACTACCCCCGATATACAAAATATCCAAAGTGAAAGCAGACCTGCAACTCCCCTCTATACAAGATCTAGTTTTCACCCTCACAGATACATATTTAAAAAAAAAATATTAAGATCTCTAAACCTACTGATAAAAGAAATAGGTGATTACAATAAGGTTTTCTCTTAAACGCTGTATACACAAAATGACAAAACATTTATTGTTAAGTTCCTAAGAGACATTATAAAAATTTATAGAAAATTAATAAAATTAAATAATTATGTGATTTATGCATGTGTAGTGTGTTATATTGTATAGAATAGAAAATAACTTTTTATTCTGGGACAGGGTCCTTAAGAACAATTGATATGTACAATTAAGATATACGATGTGTCTGGCCAAAAGACCAAAGGATTATAATTAATTTTTATTTACTATGATATCAGAAAAAAAAAATGGATTAAAGTATACAATAAAATAAAAAACTTCTTATAGATTTAAGGGTTAAATAAAACAAAACATTGAAACTGGTTCATAATAACTGATTCATTAACTAAGTTTAATACAAACAATAAATAATAAATTTTCTTTATATTTGATATTTGATTTGAAATATCTGTTTGAGCGTCTGTTTGGGATGACAGTAGGTACTTTGAACAGCTGGACTTTAGTGATGGTAGGGATGAAGCATGGCGGATATGAGTAGGTAGGGAATTCCAGAGCGTAGTAGAGCGGACAAAAAAGAAATGATCAAAAGTTTTTGTTCTATGGATAGGAATATAAAGGTCAGAATGGCGCGATCATGTTTCGAGGGAGTGGACCGACGATTTAAATTGGAGAAATCTGTGGATATAGGGAGGTAGTAGCTGGGAGTGGATTGTTTGGTAAAGGTTTGATCCTAGGAAATATTGTCTGCGGATAGTCGCTTCAAGTCGCTGTATAAATGGGTCACAGGAGACTTCTTCGGTGTGCCGAGAACGAATCTTAAATATATATATATTATATATATATATATATATATATATATATATATATATATATTATATGTGTGTGTGTTTATAAGTATATGTCTGTGAGTGTATGTATGTGTGTGTTTATGTTACTATCTCAATTGGCTTTATTCATATAAATACTGTATAATAATCATTAGTATTATTTTATCCCATTCTAGTGTATTTAATTATTTATTCTTTTTATATTGTTTATCCATAATTATTTTTCTTATTTTTAAAAATTTATTTGCTTTATTATTTTTTTTTTTTCAATTGCTTTTTGTATATTTTTCCTACTATTCTTACTACTTTCCACTACATGTTCAATTAATGGCAGACCAAAACAATATTGTTGATTTTAAGGAAATCCGAAATGATTGGAAATATAATTGTTAACAATTGCTTGTATATTGTAATTATGTAAATAAATCTTTTCTATCTATCTATTTATCAATTTCAATTATAATAACGTTAGTATATTTGTAATATTTCTAATAATGACCTAACCCTACCAAATACCAGTTAATAAAGTAAACAGAAATTGTTGGTCAGTCTTTTACCATTATTAATCCATGAATAGATTTTTTATCTGCTAGGACCGGATTCGAATTCAAGAGGTAGGGAATCATATGTAATAAAATCGCAAATATTAAAAATATATTTAATATCATACTGGCGGTTCTTACGGAGGTGAAACGTGATTGCTTACTTTGAAGTATGAACAACACGTTAAGGTTTTCGAGAATAAGGTAAAATATTAAAGTTCTAAGAGGGATGAGGCCGCTGAGAATTCAGAATGTTACACAAAACGGATGAAGGAGCTTGTACGGACTTGGGCTTGTACGGTGGTAATTAGAAGGACCTGTGTAAGCATTTAGTGATATCGGCATCTTCGCTAAGCCCGTTGTTATTATAATTATTAAAAATATATTAGACACCTTGTGAGTTGCACATGTCATGAACAATTATTGACACATCAAATCGTGACTAACTTGGCCCACGAGAGCCTGGAGTCATACATACTTCGTCGAACAAATACGTCCTCATTTCGAGGTTACATCGAGAAGAGGAAATCGATTCTTCCGCAATCCAAATAATTACCATCATTACGTGAACAATAGTAATCGATTCCAAGTCTAAAAATATAAGTTGATAATTGTAGTAGTAATGACACTTCCTTGGTGCACGTATTTATCGTTCTATTACAACATCAATATTTTTCGAATTCAAAATAATACCAGTGGAGATACAGCCAAAATAGTTTATAACGGACACTAATCCAAAAGTAATTTTTATGGACACATCAGATATTTCAAATATAATTGGAAATTATAGATGAAAATCACTTTTTAATTTAATGCAACTTTGAACGATAAATTCAAAAGAAACTCCATTGTAACGTTCCTACAATAAAGTGATAATATCATGGTGTATTTATATTTACGAAATGAACAAACCCAAATAATTGGTTTGTGTTGAATATTTCATTTAATATTTTTATTTTGTTTGTAGTCAGTCATAGTACTTTATTAATCTTAATTTTAAACAGTCAATGATATCACAATATAATGTGTAAGAATCCATTATAAAAAAAAAAATGTGGTTCGCAATTTTCACTTAGCTATTCACATACTACCTAAAATAAAATAAGAAATATTAATAACAATAATAACTTCAATTTATAGTTTTCTTGTCACTCTGTGTTTATTTCTACATGATTTATTACGTAATATTTATTTATATATAATATATATTTTTATATACCTGTATATTTTTCAACTTGAAAATATCTCTTTATCATTTGATTATTTATTACTAATACCAAGAGCAGACGGCATATAATTTTAAATTAATGAATTGGAGATACTTTAGTGATGGAAATTTTAAAAATTAGACCCAGACACCTATTTGCGATACTTGTTATTTTTCTATTCAGAGGACTCTAAAATATGTAGTAGATATAATTAGTTGACCGTTTGAGAATTACTGGAACAGAGAATTACGCCCTGATGATGACCCACAATGGGGGTCAAAACGTTTGGCAAGCAATAAATAGTTGAAACTATTTAGTTGTTTCATCTACTAACCGCCTATCGGACTATAAAACATTTAGTTCCGTTGGAAAATGGGATTCGAAATTTTTTTAAGATTTTAATTTATCACGTTTCTAGGCTTTTTTACTTTCACTTACCTAATTATGAAATATATAGTAAGGAAAAGTATTGCGATCGTGAAAATTTTCGAATTCTAGTTTTCGACGGAAATACACATTTAGGGTCCCCTGAGTCTAAATTACCAAGTCCCGCAAAAAGGTCTGTGTGTGTGTGTGTGGTAACTCCCGGGCGAAAACTAAAAGTCCTATGAAACTGAAATTTTATATTTAAGACAACTATACGCCCGAGATGTTACAGAACCTTTTTCATCAAAACGAGCTTATCAGAAGAGCCACTTCATACTTTGCATTTTGGACCTTTTTGAGATTTTCTCAAAAACGGCTCAAACGATTTTTATTAAACTCCCTATATCGATGTAAAATTTAATGGGCCTTAATATCATGTAGGTTTCATTCTGATTTAAATAGTAAGACAGGGCTTAAATGCCGATATTTTAAATTTTCTTCTTCCAAAGTACCTTTAATTTTGTAGATTCTATAAAAATAACCATATTATCTTGTTAGCATTGATAAATAACAGCTAAATTGCAAGTTGAGCGAATTTGATAAACAACTAAAGAAGAAAACTGAAAAAATATTTTTTTAATGCAATTTTTTGTTTTTTAACACAAGCACAGTAATATATACATGTATAATATACTGTTGGAAAGAGAAAGATTAAAAACACATGTTTCTATATTAATTTAATTTAATGAATTCTTTTAATGGTTTCATTAATTTTTATCTCTAACTGTATTTGAAAATTCTTTAATCAATTTCAAAAACGCAGGTAAGTGAAAGTCGTGTGTTGCCCGCACCAGGTTTTTATATATAAGTGAAAATAAAAGTAACCACTTCTTGCAGGTTATTTATATTAAATATATTTTATTTATCGATTTACTCACATTAAACTGCCTTGTTTATAAACAACAACCTTATTAAAAATCCGATCCGAGAAAACTTGTCGATTTCAGGACATAACGCTTGAACTACTACAATACAACTACTAACAACGCCATTGTATCAAATTAATCCAATATATTTAGTATTAAGTTTGACGGTAAATATTTGTTGATAATATACAAATTTATTTTTATCCAGTATCAATATCGTTTTGTAAAGCTTTTATGATAACAAATTCACTAGAAATTAATATTTAAATAAATGAACCCCTATGTAGTTTTTTATTTCACTTGCATAAATAAACTTTTTGGTTCATTATTTTCAATATTATATGGAACAAAAAAAAATTACCACTCTCAAAATTTGATAATTGCCTTTTCTCTGAAACTATTGAATCATTTTTTTTTATTTATTTATTTTTTTTTAATTTGCCACGAAAATACCGGTGCATTTGACGTTAATCCAAAAACCTCGACGATGATGTCAGCCGATTATTTTTTAAAGAGCAGCGAATTAAAAATGCTTGAATTCATAACTTAGTTATTTTTGGACATAGAGACAATTTTTTTTTTTTTGAATTTTCTCATCTAGACAGAAATTTTACCCTATGTACGCCTATAACTCATTTATTTTTGAACATAGAGAAAAATATGTACAAAAATTGAGGACCAGGACACCGCAACGAACAAAAAAAAAAAAAAAAAAAAAAGAAAAGAAAATCATATATTCGCGTATAACTCAGTTATTTTCGAATAAAGAGAACAAATCATAATGAATTTTAGGAATATTGCATCAGTAAACTGCGATGAACAAAGAGACAGAGAAAAAAAATTGATACATATGGTCAAGCCACAACCTTAAAAGATGTAATTCCGCCATAACTCGGTTATTATTGCAGATAGAGGAAAAATGAATAGTGTTCTGGAATCAGGATTTTTCATTCGAAATATTCCAATGACAATTTAAAGAAAAGAAAAGGAAATAGTAAGAAGTCTAAGAAGATTTATTATTTTTAATAATGGACCTTTGTAATCTATCAAGAAAAAGAAAAAAACCCGCCGTGTGATTTTAAAAACACCAAAAGTATATTTATTTTTAGTCTTTATATAGCATAGAACAGAAACAAAACAAGAAAACCATTGTGTGATAATATGCGGTATTTTCGATTCTATATAGTTCACATGATTTCTGTTGGTTTAAAATACAAAAATGTGGTGCGGGCAACACACGACTTTCACTTACCTCGATTTTTAAAATCAATGAAAGAATTTTCAAATACAGTTAGAGATAAAAATACGTGAAACTATTAAGGAATTAATCAAATCGAATTTATATAGAAACATGTGTTTTATTAAAAAATCTGTTATATTATTATCTAAAATAATCAGTTAGTTTTATGTTAATTTCATCACTCTCTATTAACTTTTAAAACCTTGTATATGAGATGATATTTTTTCTAAAATCTTTAGCTTTCCAACGGTATATCATACATGTATATTACTGCTATTATGTTCAAAAACGAAAAATTGGATTAAAAAAATATTTTTTCTGTTTTCTCCTTTAGTTGGGTATCGAATTTATTCAATTTATATATTTACCTGTTTTTCATCAGCGTTAACAAGATAATCTAGTTATTATTATTGAATCTACAAAATTAAAGGGACTTTAGGAGAAGAAAATTTAAAATATCGGCATTTAAGCCCTGTCAGACCATTTTTATCCAAATAAAACTTACATGATATTAAAGCCCATTAAATTTTACATCGATATAGCGAGTTTAATCAAAATCGTCGGAACCGTTTTTGAGAAAATCGAAAAAAGGTGCAAAATGCATGGTATAAAGTGCCTCTTCTGGTAAGCTCATTTTGATGAAAAACGTTTTATCACGTCTCGGGCGTATAGTTGTCTTAAATATGAAATTTCAGTTTCATAGGACTTACCGTTTCCGCCCGGGAGTTACCACACACACACACACACAGACACACAGACACACACATACACACACAGACCTTTTAGCGGAACTTGGTTATTTGGACTCAGGGGACCCTAAAACGTGTATTTCCGTTGAATTTCGATTTCACGATCGCAATACTTCCACTTAAGTGAAAGTAAAAAATTTAAAACAATTGATAGTATGTATGATTTACTCCAAAGATTCCATGTATATGCTACCAAACTATAAAATCCCAGCATCCATCCTATATCTACAGCCTCCTTCAATTTAAATCCTCAGTCCACTTGCCTGGAACAAGATCGCGCCAATCCGACCTTTATATGCCATCTTACAGAACTAAAGCCTTCGATCGATCCTTTCTTGCCCGTTCCAATACATTCTGGAATTCCATTCCTTCCAATATACGTAACGCTTCTTCCTTATCCACATTCAAATATCGCCTTTTCCAACACTATTATTCCAAACTGACGCATGTAAATCTTTAATTTTAAATTAGATTTTTCATTATAATCATTATAAGGAAATGAATATCCTATTTTACCTTCTTATTTATTTTTATTTTATTTCATATATACATGTATATATTATTATTATTTTTCGTTTAAGTGTTCACAATTAGTTGTTTCTTACTTTCAATTTACTATTTGTTTACTTTACTTTTTTTACGCTTTTTCTTATCTTTGGTACATAGAGATGTGTATGTACATACATTTATATAAATTTCTTTTTCTACCTCTTTTAATTATGTACATAATTATGTCTATTTAATGTTATCTGGCCAGATGTGCTACCTTTACTTGTAAATTTCATGTTATTCTTAAGGGACAAAGTCCCAGAATAAATTTTTTTTTCTATTTCTATTCTATTGTATATACCAAAGATGTCAATGTATATACCAATTTTAAACAAATACTTTCTTTTTCCTTCTTTTCTGCAAAATCTTTCGAAGTCTATCCATTTATCTAAGTGATATGGTCACTATATACGATAACAGAGACCAATTCTATATATTGGGTTTGTAAACCGTTAAAAATAGAAAAGTTAAAATTAAATGCACCGTGATGGTAGGTTGCTTAACAATATTCTATTCTTGGATTTAGTATCATGAAGCTCTCCAAAAACTTTTAGTAAGCGGTCTTTCCACATGCTGGCAACTATTTTTGTCGACGAGGAAAGATGTATGCTACACAGTGCAAACAGGAATTTATTTTTTTCTCCCCAAAAGTTTTGCTTTTTTGAAAAAGCTTATGGGTCCCATCACAACAAGTCTACTTGTACCTTTATTATTCTCCCTAATACTATTATTAATAAGATTAAAATATATATTTTGTTGGTAATATGCGGTATTTTCGATTCTATATAGTTCACATGATTTTTGTAGGTTTAAAATTAAAAAAATATATAAAACAATTGATAGTATGTATGATTTACTTCAAAGATTCCATGTATTGGGTTGTTTCACATGAAATGTCCGTTTTTATAGTTTCTGAAATACATTAAGGATTTTCCAGTTCTCTGTTGTTTTCTTCCGAATATTTATATATTTAAAGTAAACAGTGACTAATCCTCTACCATTGTATTATAAACATTAGCTTCCCAATCAATTACCCACTTTTTAGTATACCTCCAAATATGAACATGAAAACACGCGATTTTTTAATATTGAGTTTAAACTCGACCATTCAGCAGCTGAGGCCGCTAGAAATATTTGCAAGGCGTTTGGGGAAGGGAGTGTTAATGAACGGACCATTCGCCGTTGGTTAGAAGGAAACCCCTACCAAACAGTTAAAGGACTCTCAGCACAACTGAATGCAAGTGCCAGACATTTAAAATGTAATGGGAAAGTAAAAAAGCTCGATACATAGGTACCTCATGATCTCACTGAGCGGCATGTTTCAAAACATACCGTGCAAAAATTGAAAGAACTGGGCTACGAAGTTCTTCCGCACCTACTATATTCTCCCGACTTGTCTCCAACAGATTGCCACCTGTTGAGGAATTTAGACAACTTCGTCAAAGGAAAACTTTTTGAAAATGATGATCAAGTGAAAAGTGCGTTTTCAGATTTTGTTTCACTTCAAAGCTCAGAGTTTTTCAGTTCGGGGATAAAAAAGTTGGTGTCACGTTGGGAAAAATGTGTAGAAAAAGAAGGTAAATACTTCGAATAAAATAATCTTGTTTTCATATCGTATTTTTAATAAAAATCCTTTACCTTGAAAACGGACATTTCATGTGACACAACCCAATATATACCAAGATGTCAATGTATACCAATTTTATTAAACAAATAGAAGCACCAAAATTCTCGGTGTGCTATTTATTCTATTAAATGTTCAGTGATTCATTCGCCTTTCAACTGGACGACCTAACTATCTCATTCCAGCGACCGCGAAACTATGACATCAATTACATGAAGCTGCTTAAGGTCCCGCAGTTCCGTGTCCAGTAGCCTTCTCCATTCTCTCCACCTGATTCATCCATTCTTCGAAATGAATGTTTTTCGTGAGGTTCATTTGTCGAAATTCTTAAACAGAAATTACTGTGATGGATTACTAATAGGTTTTATTTTTATTTGACGGTCACGCCACTGTTTATGATATTGACAAAGTAGCGTTTTTTCCTGGTGATTTAAATAAGAAATTCAGATTCTTATAAATATTTTTAAACAATTTTATATGACCTAGTCCGATTTATTACATCTTGCCATCTTTCAGGTAATTTTCGGAATTTAATCATCAACAAAAGAAGGACGACCCGAGCGATTTGCGTCTTCCAAGACAAAATTCCCGGTTCTGAATCGAGCAGACCACTAACGGACGGTATTTAAGAGATAAGGCATCGTCACCAGACACACTGAAAATTTTATTAACCGCCTCTGCAGCAGAATTTCCTATGTTTTAAGTTGTAACGGACTTGGAAATTTAAAAAAAAAAAATATATACCATGCCTCTTGACTTAAAAATCTTTTTAAAGTCTATCCATTTATCTAAGTCACTATATACGATAACAGAGACCAATTCTATATATTGGGTTTGAAAATTGTTAATCATAGAAAAGTTAAAATTAATGAACCGTGATGGTAGATTGTTCAACAACAGTCTATTCTTGGATTTAGTTTCATGAAGCTCTCCAAAAACTTTTAGTAAGCGGTCTTTCCGCATGCCGGCAACTTTTTTTTGTCGACGAGGAAAGATGTATGCTACACAGTACAAATAGGGAATTTATTTTTTTTAACCAAAACTTTTGCTTTTTTGAAAAGCTTATGGGTCCCATCAAAAAAATCTGTTTGTTCCTTTAATATTTACCCAATTACTATTCTAAATGAGATGAAAATGTATATTTTAAAAATATTTTAATATATATGTATATATATCTGTTTTTTTTTTGTTACAGTTTTTTTTAATAATTTTTTAGATACTTGGATTCTCTCTAATTTTGCTGATTCAGTCATCATTGCGCGAAAATCATCAAACATCAAAATAATAACAAGAGCAACCGAAAAATCCACAATCCATCTTATTTGCTAACAGTCGACTAGTTAATAGCATACTTAGTAAAGATGGGTAAATGAATGCTATATTTATTAATTTTCTTCTTTTAACACTGTCACTGTTAGAATTTTTTTAGATATATTTAAATCTATTGGATTAAACTAAATATTATTTATGTAAGATCTTCCGATTTATTTTAATAGTTAAAAGTAACGCGAAATTTAAATATCCAAATGTGCAAAAATAAAAATAATTAGGATTTTCATTAATTAATTATGATGTTCTTTCAGGTGTTGATTGCTTTTTCCCAATCATCTTTCCGCAATCAAAACGAACCAGCTTTATGAAATGAAAAAACTTGAGAGAAATGTTTTATTACTTTCACTTACCTAATATGAAATATATAGTAAGGGAAATTATTGCGATCGTGAAAATTTTCGAATTCCAGTTTTCAACGGAAATACACTTTTTAGGTTCCCCTGAGTCCAAACCAAGCCCCCAAAAAATGTATGGTTGGTGGTGTGTGTGAGTGTGTCCGACTCCCGGTCGAAACGAAAAGTCCTATGAAACTGAAATTTCATATTTAAGACTACTATACGCCCGAGATGTATAGCAATTTTTATTGAAATCAGCTAACCAGAAGAGACACATTATAATTTTACCTTTTTACGATTCCTCAAAAACGGCTCCAACGATTTTGTTAATGTGCTTTAATATCATGTAAGATTCATTCAGAAAATTTAAATGGCTTAAATGCAGATATTTTAAAAATTTTTCTCTAAAGTACATTTAATTTTGTATTTCAAACAATTGGTACATCAACTTATTGGCAAGATAAATAAGGCTAAATATGAAAAGTTGAGCGAATTTGATAAAACAATAAAGAAAAGTACAAATATATTATGTTATGCAATTTTTGTGTTTTCAAACACAAGAATAGTGATATAGATGTATAATATACCGTAGGATAGCTAAAGATTTTAGAAAAAATATTATCTGATACACGGTTTTTAAGGGTAATGGAAGTGATGAAAAACCGATAAAACTGACATATTTTTGTAGATAAAAATATAATAGATTATTTAATAAAAACATGTTTCTGTTGAAATTTAATTTAATTAATTCTTTATCAATTTTTTTTATCTGTAGAGTATTTAAAAATTTCATTATTCAACAACGAAGGTAAGTGAAGTCGTGTGTTGACGCACCAAATTTTTTTTATCAATAATAATTGAAATACAAAACAGTGCTGCCCAACTGTATTCGGTTGCCCCTTATTATTTCATGTTATACAGCGCTACGTTAAATGTTCATTCACAGCACAATCTTTAAAAAAAAAAAAAAATAATGAAATGGAATGAACACTAAAATGACCAACAGTATTAAAGCAAAACAAAAATTAAGTAAAAAAGATGGGTTAAAACAAACTATAGAAAATAAAATGTTCCGATAAGTATTGACAAATTTTCTTAGATGAAAGAAATTGAAAAAGGAACCAGAACAAGTAGTTCTTACTTGATCTAAAAATAACATTTCATTCAAACTTTACCAACCCCCTTCCCTCTCCCCCAGTCTCCTCCCGCTTGATTCTGCCGAACGAGAAAAGAAAGAAAGCTTTCTTATATTTTATAAAACCGGTTATTTTTCTCAAATAATATTACATAAGTACGTGCATACAATAATTATGTACGTTATTTTTAACGCAGTTATTATTTAATATAGTATACTATTTAATTTATATAGTTGAAAATTACAGAAACTTTATGAGTGTTTCAAGTTTGAAAAAATAAAATAAATAAATTGGGTTTTTATTAATTCCGCTGTTGTTGTTTCCCAGAGGTAACCTTTATATTTCGCACAATCTTTCCGCAAATTCAACTGAATGAAACAGATTAAGTAATTTTTACTAGATTTATGTATATAATCTCATTGGTACTTTACCCGAAACTCTGCAGCCCGAAAAAAATAAGAAAACTCCTGTTTGGTTTTTTATACCGAACCGGTTATTTTTCGAAAATATAATTAGGAAATTTAGAAGTCTTAAGTCCTTATCTTAATCCGCTTGACTTACCTCACTAATAACGTATCCTCAACCTGCCTTCCTCCGTTGCCTAATGCTCTCCAAGAAGACACCTGTTGCTGCGGACGACGCGGACAGAGTACTGTGCCGGTCCTGAGGCCGCGAGGAGTATATATCCCGGGGTTTTCCCGCCCGGCGGACCGGCTATGGGGAGCACAGCCGGCTTCTCGCTGCTCGTGGAAATACCTACAGTCCTCAAGACGATCCTTGGGCGTCATCGCGGAACTCGGCTGCGAGTCCGATAACCTCAACCTTACGTCCTTATCGCATTCTCATAAACATTCTCAGGAACACGACTCTCCCACTGATAGCCACTACCGAATTGAGGCGTTGATTTCCAAAAGGTACTATATCCATTCTAGGAAATTTTACTGGAAGCGCGAAAATCTCTCATTACTGTATTATTATACTAGCTAATTTGGGTCTTTTTGCCTTAAAATTTAGAATTATTTTTTTACTATAATAATAGCATCATATTAAAGTTATGAAATGAATTTTTTTAGAATGATTTGGAACGAAAATAAATGCGTAATTAGTACTTTTAGAAAATTACCGCATTTCTAAATCGGGTTTTTGAAGGACTTGAGAATTCATCAGATCACATCTGATAGAATATTTAGATTAAACTAAATGATGAGAATACAAATATGTAATAAAATCAATTTCGTAAAAAATGTCCTTTAGTACCTTTTGGAAATCAACGTCTCAATTGCAGAAAGCAGTCTTATCCATTAAGAGCTAACCTTTCATAATCGCGCAACTTATAAACGATGTGAAGGGAACTTTGCGTCTAGGGGTACTTATCAGTTAAGAACAAAATCAGGTGCGCGCAACACCTGACTTTGATTTACCTCCGTTGTTGAAATCAATTTAAGAATTATCGAAAACGCTTAGAGAAGAAAATAAGTGAAACTAATAAAAAATTAAATAAATTTAATCTCTACAGAAACATGTGTTTTATTAAATATTCTATTATATTAATATCTTAAACAATCTGCTTTCATCGTCTTTTCAGCACTTTCCATTAACATTTATGATTTTCTGCATAAACCAATATTTTTCCTAAAATCTTTAGCTTTCCAACGGTATATTATACATCTATATTACTGCTGTTTTTTAAATATTTTTATTGATATAGCTTTTTTCAGTCAAATTCATAATTTTTTCAATCATATTCATACTTTTTTCAGTTGATTTCATAATTGAGACGTTGATTTCCAAAAGGTACTATATCCATTCTGGGGAATTTTCCAGGAAGCGCGAAAATCTGTCATTACTATATTAATAAACCAGCTAATTTGATTCTTTTCACATTAAAATCTAGAATTATTTCTTTACTATATTAATAAAACCATATTAAAGTTATGAAATTATATGTTCTTTTGGGATTTGGAATGAAACTAAATGTGTAATAAGTATCTTAAGAAATTAATAACATTTCTAAATCACGTTATTAAAGGACATGAGTGTTCATTAAATACAATCAAATTTAAGATTTAGATGAAACTAAATGAGGAGAATATAAATATGTCAAAATATCAATTTCGTAAAAAATGTCATTTAGTACCTTTTGGAAATCAACGTCTCAATTTTTGCAAGAATTTCACTCCTTAAAAACAAATATAGGGCCATCTGCTGGTTCTGAACTTGCGACTTTAAGCATAGAAAGCTGTTATGCTGGCCACTACTCCACAGGTGACCCTTGATGTATTCAACAAAGGTGTTAAGGTATTAAGGATTAATATGCCCAAGGTCACGGGTTCAAACCCGGCTGATTCAAACACCTTGTTGAATACATCGAGGGTCACCTGTGGAGTAGTGGCTAGCATAACTGCCTTCTATACTTTAAGGATAGAAGGATGTTATGATAGCCACTGCACCACAGGTGACTATGAAAAAGTGTAACTCGTAAAAGATCCCTATCTGAAGTAAACCTGGATAGGCAAACTTGGGCCGTCGGATTAAGCACAGTAAAATAAAGTGATGTTAAATGGATAAACAACAAGAATATTTAATAAAAATGTTAAGTTCTTGGTAGCTAAACCTCATTAAATTAACTGCATAAAATGGGTACAAGAAATTATGAAATTGACTGAAAAAAATTATGAATTTGATTGAAAATACTATGAAAATGACTGAAAAATTGACTGAAATAATTATGAATTTGACTGAAAAATTATGAAATTGAATGAAAAAAGCTATATTTACAACTGTATAATAAAATACATTTAGGAAATATGATACAAGATTACAATATCATGATTCACATTTAGAGGTACTAACTACTAGATACTACTCATTGGCAGATCTCCAAAAAATATGCTAAACCAGAAGGTCTCGGGGCCATCTTCTTTTCAGACGCCTCGGGGGATTATCAGGGATCGTAGAAGTAGCAAGGTTTGAAACTAGTGGATTAGAATGGAAATGGTGTTTTTCATGAAAGGAGTGGTACTTGGTTCGGGCCAAGTCAGCAACATAGGGAAAATTTAGGTCTTTATGGATTAGTTGATCCTTGACGAAATAAGGAGCATTGAGGATTTTACGAAGGATTTTGGATTGTAAGACTTGGACACGGGAAGAAACCCAAAGCTCTACTCCATAAGTCCATACCGGTCTTATGATAGTCATGTAGATGAGTCTTTTGTAGTTAAGCGGAAGGTTTGAGCTGTAGTCCAGTAAGTGTTGAAGTAGTCGGGTAATTTCTTGTAGTTTCAGTCTTGTGTGAGGATTCCAAGTAAGATGTTCGTCCAGATGGAGTCCTAGATTTCGGACCTTTTCAACCGGGACAAGCGGAGTGTTATTGAAGGATATTGTTGGGCAGGATGTCATAGGTTTTCGAGGCAGGGTGAAGGTTATTTTGTGGTATTTATTGGAAATTATTTTTATCCACCAATTCTGACACCATACCTCAAGTTCTCTGATATGGGATTAAAGGATTTGAGAGCCAATGGTGGGATCATTATAGACATATTAGTGTTTTTATGTTCAAAAACAAAATAATTGCATAAAAAATATCTTTTGCTTTTTTCCTCTCTTTCTGAACATAAAATTCGCTCAGCTATTCAGTCATTATACATTAATGCTAACAAGACATGCCTAAATTTTTGAATTCTACAAAATCAAATTTTAATGGAAGAAAATTTAAAATATCGGCAGTTAAGCCCTATCAGACTATTTCAATCAGAATAAAACCTTCATGATATTAAAGCACATTAAATTTCACATTGATATAGCGAGTTTAATCAAAATCGTTTTTGCCGTAATTAAAATGTAATATACTGGAACAAATAAACACAACATACACACCGGTATAGACAGAAGCGTGCAGTGGGGAGAGCGGACAAACTTTAGAGACAAATAATAATATAATTTGCGGGACTTAGTCATTTAGACTCAGGGGACACTAAAACTCGAATTTTTTTAAGATTGCAATACTTTCCCTTGCTATATATTTCACATATTAAATCACAGATTATAATCACATATTAAATCACATATTATAATCACATATTATAATTATTAATGTTTAAGGTAAGTGAAAAATAAAAAAAAAATCATTAAAATCGGGTTAGTACTAACCGAGATATGGTGTTTTTAATTTGCAATTAATATTCATGACTAAATTATCCTTTTCCAGGGATTTACATTGTAAATAGTTCGCCTTTATTCAGTTCTTTGGTGTCAAAAACTATACTTCCTCTTTCATATAAATATCTGGTTCTCTCTCCGTTTTCCTCATTACAGTAACCCTGCAATGGGTGCATTTATTTATACCCGTACAATCTTGCAAAACAACGCGTATTTTTATCACATAACATTACATGACATATTTTATCAAAAGAGTATGTTAAGAAAAATAGGTTTACATAAAAAAAAAAAAAAATATATCTGGTCCTCATTTGATAGAAAGAATTTTTTTGTAAATGACCTTATAATTTTGGAATAATAAATAATTGTGGATTAATTATCAGCGCTTTGACTCGTTGTTGTTTGTTTATTTATTTAACGTAACTTAATGCTACTATGGCTAATCGGACGATGCTACAGTAGGAGCTTAAATTTTGCCTTTCCAAGTTTTATTTGGATAAGGATCTTTAACGAGTATCTGACATCGCACAGGCTTGGGACCACCTTTTAACGTCCACTTCGACCACCTGCCGATTTGAACCCGTGACCTTTGACATAGGAGGCTGTTATGCTAACCATCCAGCTACAAGTGATCCCATCGCTTTAACTCGTTATAAATCTAAAAATCTGGTGCGGGCTACATACGAATATCACTTACCTCCTTTTTAAAAATCGATTAAAGATTTTTCAAATACAGTCCTCTGACTAAAGGTTTTAACTTTTATTTCTATTTATCTATTTATCAACTTTTATCTATTTTTATCTCTACAAAAATTAGTGAAACCATTAAAGAATTAAATTTCTATATAAACGTGTGTTTTATTAAAAAATCTATTATATTAGTATCTAAAATCAGTTTTATCTGCTGTTTGTCTCTATTTATTAAATGTTACAAGGTTTTGAATAAGATAATATTTTTTTCTAAAATTTTCAGTTTTCCAACGGTATATTATACATGTATATTACTGTTCTTATGTTCAAAAACCAAAAATTGCATTAAAAAAAATAGTTTTTCAGTTTTCTCTTTTAGTTGGGTATCGAATTCGTTCAACTTGTATATTTACCTGTTTTTCATCAGTGGTAACAGGATAATTTGGTTATTTTTATAGAATCTACAAATACAAGGTACTTTAGTGGAAGAAAATTTAAATATCGGCATTTGTCAGACTATTTCAATCAGAATGAAACCTACATGATATTAAAGCCCATTAAATTTTACATCCATATAGCGAGTTTAATCAAAATCGTAAGACCCGTTTTTGAGAAAATCGTAAAAAGGTGCAAAATGCATGGTATAAAGTGCCTCTTCTGGTAACCTGATTTTGATGAAAATTTTTCTGTAACATCACAGGCGTATATTTGTCTTAAATATAGAACTTTAGTTTACGCCCGGGAGTTACCACACACACACACACACACACACACACACATACCTTTTTGCGGGACTTGTTTATTTGGACTTTTCACGATCGCAATACTTTCCCTTACTATATATTTCATATATGGGTAAGTGAAAGTAATAATTGTTATTACAGTTTTATATAACGATTGGGTAATATAAGAATTACAACATGTAATTGTAACTATTAAAGAATTTCATAAACGACTCGTGATACTGTTGGAAGGCATAGAATTTTTAGTAGAGTCTTACTCAACAAGGAAAAATGATAATTGTATTGTGCTTATTACAACACTGATTTACAGTCCTAAAATTAAAATTTTCATTGGTACTCTACCTCTCCTAGAAAAAAATCCTTAAATCATTAATATTTAAATATTCATCAAGACAAACTAAAAGGTGAGTCCCATCACCGGATCTATTACATAAAAATGTAAACCCTTTAAAAAACTAACGTGCAGAGAGATGACTCCTTAAATTGCAAATATGCAGAAAAAGGAGAAACCTCAAGCTACGGTAAGGTGAGGTATTGGAAGGAAAATAAGGGGCTAGGAAAAAAAACATTTATTGGCTTGATTCAACTAATCCTTCTAAGAATTGGAAAAAAAATAATAATTAAGTTTTAAAATCATACGTACTCGGAGAATTCTTGATTGGGCAACGAAATGAAATTCGTGATAAGGAAATACTTTCTATAGAGCATTTTTTGTGTTTATTTGTTTTTCTTTAACTTATAGTATTGTTTGGCCTGATTTATATAAGGTTATAAATTTGAAAGAATTATATTTGTATTAAGGATTACTTTAAGATTACCCCGAAAATGGATAAATATTATATTATTTATTCACAATTGTTTTTTGTTTGTTCTCAAATTGATAATTACCATCTGAAAAAAAAAAAATAAAATAAAAAAAAAAATTGCATAAGCAAGCATGTTAACTTCCAAAAGAAGTAGGTTAAATCAAGGCATTCTAGGCCACGGCCTCAAAGTCGTCGGGATGGGTTGTACAGTGTTGTTGGATTTAAGATATTGGGCCGATGGGTTCATCTTGTCAGTCTGTCTGAAATCTTTTATAATATTCTGTGCCGTGTCTGAAACTGTGAGTATACCAAGTCCTTGTGAAGTAATTCGATGGTTACATAAAACGGTGCATCCACGATTTTTCGCAATATTTTCGATTGAAGATACTGAATTATTTGGATGTTAGAGTTTTTGGCAGATCCCCATAGCTCTATCCCATATGTCCATAAGGGTTTGATCAGTACTTTGTAAATAGTAATTTTGGAGTTCACGGATAATTTTGATCGTTTGTCAAGTAGAATATTATATTATAAGAACATTTTTCTGTAGTGAACATGTTCTACTTATGTTTTTTACTCAATACAAAATGATTCTTTACCACATAAAATCAAAAAAGAAATTTGGGATAGGAATTTTTATGTTTCTGAACTTCAATAAGCTCTAATTTAAGATTGAATCAATGCATCCGGATTAAATTATGTATTTAATTACTCTATATTTATTTTGTTATTTATGGAGAACATTTATCTGTTTTAAAGTAAAAGGTTTCGACTCCAGTTAATGATTTAACTTATATGAAACTTTTTTAAATATAAATCCGAAATGGAAGACCTTGAAGTATAGTATCACTATTAGCAATAAAGATGAATTCTGATAAAATCCATAACTTTTACACTATTTGGCTTCTTCAACAATTACTAGACACACGGTCAAACCTTCCACTTAAGAGTAGTATGGTGGTTAGCTGTTATGCTGTTATGCCTCCAATGCCCAAGGTCCCGGGTTCAAACCCACAGGTGGTTTAAAGGGAGTAAAAAATCCTTAGTTAGCCGTCCTTCGGAGCAGACGTTATATGGTGTTCCCGAGCCCGATGTCAGGTACTCGTTAAAGATCTCTATCCTAAAACCTGGATAGGCAAAATTTAGGACTCCTGGTATAGCATCGTCCGATTAGCCACAGCAGCATAAAGGAACGTTAAATAAATAAATAGACAAACAAACCTTCCACTTAACTACAATCTACTTGACTATCATAAGGCTTATCTGTACTAATGGATTGAACTTTAGGGATCTACTAAACCACCGAATTCCTTTCGCATCCAATCCTTAAATTTCTCAATGCTTCTTACTTAGTCACGATTAAACTCATCTATAATGTCCTATATGTTGCTCATTTGGCCCAAACCAGATAAAATTCCTTTCATCAAAAACTCAATTACCAATCTAACCCACCAGTTTCTATCTCTGCTTCTTAAGTTATTTTTCATATCTAGAAGACTTCTAAAGCTATTCAGAAGTATTTTAGAAATGTTTATCGAATGTTCTCAAACTAGTATTTCCTAAAGTTTTTTTTTTTTTTTTTTTTTAATGAATCATCCAGTTGTTTTTAGTTTAACAACTTCGGTTAAGTTTATTACTTTATGTTGGGTTTTTTATTTATTTAATTATCTCTTATATCCTCCACGGGCGTAATAATCTATATATTTATCGCCCTAAGCCCCCTCCTCTATCTACCTCTTATATCCTCCGTTACTCATCATTTATTTATTGTACCATATTTTCTTTTTTCCTAATGAATATTATAAAGTCATAATAGTTAGTATAATAATTAATTTGTTAAAGTGTATTTTAATCTGTGAGTTGTGTAAAACACCAGTAATTATTAAAAGTAACAACCGATTAATTAATATCACAAAAAGTTAATTTGTATTAATTTTATACAAATAGGTAGGTCACAATATTAGCTTTATAAATAATAATATATTTTATTGATCGTAATTGTAATATTTGTAGTATCAATCAACATAAAGGACTAACAAAACATGAACACAATTAAGATATTGATACAAAAAAATATTCTCAGTAACGATATGAATAAATATAAAAATTTGTTTACATTAATAAGAGATATAGTTACCATGAATAATTATTTCTTTAATGAGATAAGACTAAATACTAAACGATTATCGTTAATGTGATAGAACTTTCCCTACGGGAATCTCCAATACAAGGACATCACATAGGATTAATTTTGTTTATGTTTGTATTTTCTGATTTTTAAACATAAATAAAAGAAAGAAAAAAAAATATAACTTCTTAAAGGTTGATGTTCAGCTGTAATTTAATTGTATGTTATTCTAACTATAGGTTAAGCGAATTCTGGATATGAATGTGTGTACCTGAAACACGTGTCCACATTTAATTTGATAAGATTATCATAGAAAATCTGGTGCGGGCAACACACGACTTTCACTTACCTCCGTTTTTAAAATCGATTAAATAATTTTCAAGTACAGTAAGAGATAAAATGAGTGAAACCATTAAAGAATTAATTAAATGGAATTTCTATAGAAACATTTGTTTTATTAAAAAATCGGTTATATTATTATCTAAAATAATCAGTTTGTTTTATTGGCTTTTCATCACTCTCTATTAACTTTTGCAAGCTTGTGTATAAGATAATATTTTTTCTAAAATCGTTCTCTTTCCAACGGTATATTATACGTCTATATTACTGTTCTTATGTTCAAAAACAAAAACTCTGGTGCGGGCAACACACGACTTTCACTTACCTCCATTTTTAAAATCAATGAAATAATTTTCAAATACACTTAGAGATAAAAATACGTGAAACTATTAAAGAATTAATTAAATTGAATTTATATAAAAACATGTGTTTTATTAAAAAATCTATTATATTATTATCTAAAATAATCACTTAGTTTTATCTTCTTTTCATCGCTTTATCAAATTCGCTCAACTTGCATATTCAGCTGTTAATTATCAATGGTTACAAGATAATATAGTTATTTTTATAGAATATACAAAATTAAAGGTTCTTTGGGGAAGAAAATTTAAAAAAATTTTAAAAATAAACATGACGTTTAAGCCTATTAAATTTTACATCGTTATTGGGACTTGGTTATTTGGACTCAGGGGATCCTAAAATGTGTATTTCCGTTGAAAACTGGAATTCGAAAATTTTCACGATCGCAATACTTTCCCTTACTATATATAGTAAGTGAAAGTAAAAAGGAAGATGAAAATTTTAAGTGGATGACAACGGATGTTATTTATTGTAATAAAAAATAATAATGTGTCTCTTTCCAAGGCATTAAGTATTAAGGCTAAAAGTATTAATTTATGTTGTACGTACAATATACGGCATACAAGTTAAGAAAATCACAATAAAATAAAATAAAATAGACATAACTGAAATATGTTTGAATCACAATGAATAAAAGTTTTTAACTAACGGCATAATTGGTAAATAACCAAGATAAAAAAAATAAGTGTAAATAAAATAAATCATCTCGTTATTATACCCAAGACCTAATTAGTAAACTATTCAAAGTTATTAATTTAAATTAAATCGATAATTTAGGGAAACATTTTAATTTTGAATTTTTGTTATCTTGCCATTTATACAGTAGATAAAAGTGAACTTTTGATAACAAAACTTATTTCCTAAAATATAATGTATAATTAAGGTTTATTTAATTGATGTTGTTTTAAAGCCATCATTTATAGCCTGATTAACTTTTCATAAATAATTAATGCATATTTAATTATAATGTGATTAAGCTGATTCGAATTCTAATTTTTTTTTTTTTTTTTTTTTTTTTTTTTTTTTTTACACTTATATTCTTTGTAGTATGTATTTTATCTTTCACCACTACTTTTGATGTCCAAATTTGGACAGATTGTAATTTTACTCAGTAAAATTGTTGTTGATTGAAAAAAAAAACACTTATAAACAAATATTCAATATAAGTAAACTCATAGATAACTGATGGCTCTATCGTCGATAATAAGCTTCCCTGAATTCAGAAATATAATAATATACTAAAGAAAATACCTAAGCTTGAGATTTATTGTAGAGTTTTATTTAAAGAACACCAAACGAGTCAATCAACTATGAAGTGAAACAGTTGAAATACTTGCTATGAAGCCGATATCAATAATCTTCACTCTACTCCATTGTTCCATTCTTACTAACAGGAAATGATTTAATGTTCATATAATACGTATTAAAAAATTTTACTTTTAAAAGTAAAAGTCATTGAATAATTTAACCTTATATTGTCCATTCAATCTTAAAACTATGGATCTCAATATTACATTCTTTATCTTTCACACTCACGATCGGTTATCAGTTTTAGTGCTGTTACACCTAATTTATAGCATATGTTATATGATATACCAAAATTCAACGAATGCTTAAACACTCACCGATATTCTGAGTTATATTTCTTGTGGTTACCTGACTCTTTAATTTTAGTGTACGTACACAAAAATCCTATTTCAGTTCCCATAGTTGCCTTATTATTTTTTTTTTTTACAGCTAAACGATATTAACAAATAATACATTTTTATATTTCAGGATAAAGGATATAATATTTTAATCATTTACATTTCGAAGAGATGTTGGCCGTCTAAGTTGGAATGAGAACCCAGTGTTAGCTAATATTTGATATCGATATTCTCAATACCCAAGAGGTGGTCACCTGAAGATAACTTTAACGTTAACTTTAAGCGGTTGGTATAAAGGACAAGAAGGTATTTGTTATATGAGGTCACCATTGGTATAGTGGCTAGCATAGCAGCCCCCTAAGTACTTGGTCGCGGGTTCAAATCTGGCAGATGTCACTTGGATTTTTTTAAAGGGAGTAAAACATTCTTCGTTATGTTCCAATTCGGAGAGGACGTCAAATAGTGGTTCTGAGCCTATACGTTGTCAGTTACTCGTTAAAAGTCTCTATTCTAATTAAACATGTTGAATGAATAAGTATTTGTAAAAAGATCCGGGTCTTAGCCTAATTCAAAAGTGTTTTTTCCATACGACGATAATAGATTTCTTTTCTTTTCGGAATAGTAATAATAATAATAGGCCTAGCGAACCCAAAAGTTCGATGTCCCTAAATGTTGCCTACACAGATTCGTCCAATGACAACTGTTGAAGCTCGAGCTCCGGAGAACAGACAACACTATCCTCCCATCGATGCTTCGGCCTACCTCTCGGACGCCTACCAGTCGGCTCAGAGCAAACCAACTTTTTCGGGATTCGTTCCGCATTGAGCCAACAACTTTACCCGCGAATTTGAGACACCGCGATGCTATCTACTCAATTACACCGCAGAAGGTCCTTAGGTCATCTTATTGTCAGTCGGCTTAAAGGATTAAAAGCGGCATGTTAGCCTGTTGCAAATACGAGTAGATATGGATGATTTTGTTGGTTGCAAAACAATGGTCCTTTAATATAGGTGGAATAATCAGGAGTCAGTCATTTTTTTTTATTTATTTTTTTTAATTTTGCCAATGTTTTGGCTCAAGCTTGTGTGTGAGCCATCATCAAGGCATTACTGAGTCATGTCCAAGCATAAACGGAGTTAATTAAAAAAAAATCAAAAAATGTCTGACTCCTGATTATTCCATCTATAGTAGTTTCTACAGTCGACTATACATCCTCAATACAATGGTCCTTTAGAATTTTTCGAAGGATTTCGGATTGCAAGGATTGGTTACAGGATTTGTTGGAGCCACTAAAAGAGTTTTCTCGTAATTCACTGGAAGTTTGGATTGTCTGTCATGCAAGTGTTGTATTAGTTTCAATCTACGAACTAATTCTTGTCTTATTATTATTGACATAATTCTAATAATTATTTAGACGTATCAAACACCAACGTGCTAGTTCTTTTATTCTCGGAAATGATGGACTACGATAAGGAAAGAGGGATATATTTAAATGTTTCATTACTTATATATAGCCCTAACTGAATGCTAAACGGTTGGACGTGAATGTGGTTAAGCGGTGACGGTGGGAAAGGTGGGAAGTACGTGGTCATCGCCAGGTGTCCGGCCCAGGGTTTTCCAAAGCCATTCAAAGCGGAATGTTGCTGATGGTCTGCTCTTCTTGGTCAGAGGTCACGATTAGTTCATTCTAAGAAATAGTCGATAGTGTGAATCCAAATTAAGATTAATTGATCTGTCTCTCAGTGCTATTATCGTATTCAAAATCCCCGCCATGCATTCGAGTGATGAAAGGACGGAAATACAAAAAAAAAAAGAGTAAGATTATAAAACGATTACGAATTAATTATACAAACACTCCGCATACAATGTACTTTTTTTTTTATATCTGAAAAGTAAGAAGAAAACATCATTATTGTATTTAATTTCAAGGAATAGAATGTAGCCTTCAAAATTAACTTTTTTGGTATTTGCAAATCTAAACAATCGTTAACAAAACGACACAAATCATTTTTATATAGGGCTCATTTTAGTTAAACAGGATAATTTTGTCATGCTATAAATGTCGGAAAATAGGTTTGGTAGGAAAAATAGTTGTAATTATGCAGTGCGATTTAATACCGTATTATTACTGAGATGTATGAGAAAATAAAAATATGAAGAGAAAAAAAATACTATAACTGAAGGTTTGATATTAATTTGTTAAATATGCTTTGGGGTCACCTGTGGTGTAGTGGATAGCATAACAGCCATCTATATCCAAGGGGACGTACTATGGTAGTCCAGTGCCTACTCAGGAACTCGTAATTGATCCCTATCCTAATTAAACCTGAATAGGCAAAATTTATTACTCCCGCAGTAGAATCGTCTGATTAGCCACAAGAGACAAAATGATAAATGAATAAACAAACAAAATAAATATGTTTTAGAGACAACTAGCTAACCCGGCAAACGTTTTGCCATACAAATTATTTCTAGGAAATTTCTATTGTAGAAAAAAAATAACTGACTCATTGTAAGTGTGTAAGAATTTGGTATATGAGTGACAGAGACATGGAGCGTTGTGAACGATAAGGGAATATAAAAATAACAAAACACCAAACAGTAATTTTATTATAATTTATTCCATAAAATTGTGTATATCATTAATTAATTTCACAGAAACACTAACAAACAATATCAATCTCTTAATGCTATAGCGCGAACATTATTTTCTGTTAGCCCATCTTTAGCTAAAACAAACGAACTGGATGGTTTACCCCACTCGAGAGCATGCCACGTATAATTGTCCGTGTGAAAAACATGAGTTACTTTTCTCATTCATGTAGTAAAGGAGCTTAAAGATTGATTATGCTTAAAAGCTAAAATGTATTGAGTTATTATGGTTACGCCTTCTGTTTCTGGCTATGTAAATTTTTTTTTTTTTTTTTTTATTATTTTTATTGAGATATATTACAATTTGTTACAAAATGAACAATAATAATATTGACAAGAGACCACATTCATACTATATATACAGAAAATAATAATAATGGTCAAATTACATAAAATAGAACATAAATAAATTCATATATATACAATAAAATAATAATAAATAAATAAAAAACTAAACAAATCGAAACAAAAACCTATTATTGAGATACATAAAAAGTTGGCAAATAAATAAACATCTTACACACAATCATAACTATATACAATGTATACAATTGCTAAAGGGACCCCGGCAAGCGCTTTTCCCTCCACTTGTGGAGGAAAAAAACGGAACCCAAGAGATCCCAGCGCCTCTATCTCAGCCGCATCACTGGTCTGAGCCAGTGGAGGCTGAGTTAGGGCGCTGTAGCCGGCTATGTAAATTTAACATAATAAAATTAATATATGTTATAATAATAATTTTTTTCGTTATAAAATGGTTAACAGATAATTGTTTAACCAATATCGAAGTTACACGTCTTAAGTTACTCTTTCCATAAACTTACATATGCAAATTTAAATCAAGAAAAAATAGAATATTCTCGGGCTAAGCCGCGAATGACAGCTATTTATTTTGTAAAATATTCCACGTTTAAAATTGCAATACTCAATGTGAAAACCTATGTTTTAACAATATATTTACACTTGTATTCGAATAAAACAATTATTGAAGTCATAAGCAAGTTCCTATAAAGAAGTTTGGGCTTAGGAAGGCTGAACTATTACTGTTTGTTGTTTTGTTTTTTCAGGCATTTATTTTATTTTGGTAACATATTTATTGATATCTACAATTGTATTAATAAAAGAATCAAGTAAATGTGATGGTAATATAAAAAAATGTCATGAAATCCATATAGAGACAGTGCCCAGTGGTAGCACTCTAAAAGTATTTCAACTAGAAGGTCTCGCGGCCATCTTATTTTCAGGCGTCTCGAAGGATTATCAGGGATCGAAGAGAGAGGAAGGATTGAAGTTGGAATATTGTTTGTCATGGAAGGAATGGTACCTGTTTCGGGGTAAATCAGCAACATGTGGAATATTAAGGTCTTTATGAATGAGTTTATTTGTGACAAAATAAGGAGCATTGAGGATTTTTCGAAGGATTTTGGATTGTAATGATTGGAGACGAGATGAATTTGATGGTTTAGTAGAGCTCCAAATCTCTACTCCGTAAGTCCATATTGGTCTTATGATAGTCATGTAGATGAGTCTTTTGTACTTAAGTGGAAGGTTTGAGCGTTTGTCCAGTAAGTGTTGAAGTAGTCTAAAACGTCGAGCAGTTTCTTGTCTTTTCGGTCTTGTATTAGGGTTCCAAGTAAGACGTTTGTCCAGGTGCAGTCCTAGGTATCGGATCTGTTCAACTGGGACAAGAGGAGTGTTATTGAAGGATACTGTTGGGCAGGTTGTCATTGGTTTACGACGACGGGTAAAGGTTATTTGGTGGGATTTATTGGAATTTATTTTTATTCTCCAATTCTGACACCATACTTCAAGGTCTCTGATATGGGATTGAAGAGTTTGGGAGGCAATGATTGGATCGTTATTGACTGATAACACACAAGTGTCATCATCATAGGTAGAAATGCTTTTACTTTTAAAAGTAAATTTTTTTAATAGGTATTAGATGAACATTAAATCATTTCCTGTTAGTAAGAATGGAATAATGGAGTAGAGTGAAGATTATTGATATCGGCTTCATAGCAAGTATTTCAACTGTTTCACTTCATAGTTGATTGACTCGTTCGTTGTTCTTTAAATAACTCTCTTGGGTTCAGTAAATATTGAGATTCGTACCTTTTCTAGGTTAACACCAGTACCATGAGGGGATTAGGCCGAGATCACACATAGCCATCAGGTTTTTCTGGATAACCACATTTCTGGGTAACCACTTTATGGAGACTAGGTGTGTCCCAGGTCTACATACACTAGGGGCGCACCCCGCCTGGAGTAACAGAATAAATTATATTTTGCCACAGCCTGGATTCGATCCTGGATAATACTAGACTAATGGCCTATCCACCACACCACGCCGCTCTCTATCCCTCCAACTACATCATAATAATTAATATTAGCATTTTTATTTAGAGTTTTGTATACTTTCTATTAATGGTAATGAAGTCCAAAAGTTAGGAATATACTATGTTGAAATAATTTAAAAATTAAATAGTCATCACGATTTTGAGAGGGGTGGTGGCCTTTGGGTGTTTAATTAGCTAAGGAGGTATTTCACCTCGAGGTCGGCGGAGAAGGACTTCAACGATGTCGCAACAACACGTCATATACCAGCCTGTGCGTCACTCCTATTTCATTTCTTCGATTTACAACCATTTCGATATTGTTTTCGAGCCAGATACGCATTCTTTAGGTCTCTTGCGGTTGACTTGTGGCTCGGAGATGTAAGATATCCCCGAACAGGAGGAAACTGAGGAGACCCTGACTCTAAGAGGAAAGAAAACACCTGCTCGATACAATAGGTTCTTTACACATCGACTATTTGGCCGCGCAGTACAGCTTCGAGGCATAAAAACTGTTGCTTTGACAAGGTCGTACGCACATTGTGGCGGCGAAAAAGTATGTAGGAAACAATTTAATGTCCATAAAGGAGAATCCGAGTCTTATAAACCGTCAATATTAACATTCTGTTTGAAAATATGATATTGAAATTTTTTTCATTTGGAAACTTTTTCCCAATTTTCAGATACCCTCTTTATAGAGGCAGGGTGTGCTACAGGATGCCCCACGATTGAAAGAACAGAATAAATAATGTTCTGCCATACAGGGATTCGAACCCGTGAATTGAAGTAGTGCACCTACCAATAGACCACGCTGCTCACTGTGAAAAATGTAAACACAATGATATTCTTTTTAAAAAAATACAAGAGGGTGTTGGGAGCAACTAATAAAATGTGTGCATGTATGTAAATATGAAAGCCATATTTTTGCTAAACAACAAATATAGACAATGATGGCACAGCTTAATATTTCAAAAACTTTTCTAACTAATTCAGCTGGTATATGAGGTCATGCAATATGAAGATCCTCATCTTAAAATACAGACTATAACCTGCAGTTTTCTACTTCGTAGAATCGAACCCAAGCTATCATTAAATTGGTTCGTGTCCACAAGATTACAGGAGAGGCAGGACTATATTATAGTTTATGACTTCTCGTGATAAATTAACTCCATCAGCTACTCTTTCTCCAGCAATCTGGCTGGAGTCAAAGTGGGCAGAATTACGAAGCAAATATCAAAATGTTGCAATGCTACATAAATAGAAAATGGATTTCTAAATATTCTAATTAAAACTATATATATTATTTATATATCAAATAGTTCTTTAGGTAAACAAATTAGCAGTTTCAACCATTTATTTTCTGTCAACGTTTCGACCCCCATTGTAGTTCACCATCAAGGCGCATTGTAGGCAATGGAAACTAGCTGGTAGATGGACTAGTTTACATTCACCTAAAGTGACCGAACCCAAAAAAATTACCGGGAAGTTGGTTGGGAGAAAGAGGGTTTGCGGTCATTGAATCACTTCAAATAAGAAAACTTATTTATTGTGCCGCCGTTTTGACCTAAATATTAGGCCATCTTCTTAGCTCTTCTTAGTCCTGATGATGGTCTTTTAGACGGTAAGTTTTATTGATGGCCGATACATCGGTGCAATAAATGTCTTCATATTTAGAGTTTTATGACCGCACTCCCAACTTGATGGTCCTTACAGAGGGTGTCTCAAAAATGTCTGGTCATATTGTGGAAGCAGCCAGAGGATCTCAAGTGGAACGAAAAAATTCATTGAGAATGTGATGAAATAATTAATAACGTGTTTACATAACTTCAGGTATATTTGTAATTAATTAATTACGAAATAAATTAATTAAATTATAAAACAAACCAAACTCCACAGACGGAATCTCGATACCACACATGGCGGATTTAGAGGACCTTGAAATTTTCCTTGGCGATCTCAATGAGATCACACCCTGGTTTTTTTTACTTGATGCCTTTGACCGATTCATTCTCATTCGACCTTTCATGTCTATAAATAAGTTAGTTAATTGACATAAAAAGTAACATATCATCAACCTTATAATTTATATATTGTTGATTCTGATATATTAAACTAATATAAAAGTACCATTAAAATCCCACAAAAAAAAAAAATAAATTAATTAAAACGATGGTTAATTACTTT
The DNA here is from genome assembly GCA_023052935.1 of Piezodorus guildinii. Lineage (NCBI taxonomy): Eukaryota > Metazoa > Arthropoda > Insecta > Hemiptera > Pentatomidae > Piezodorus > Piezodorus guildinii. Next base: position 38,836,098 of record CM041294.1, read on the forward strand.
CAAATAATTATATTGAGGCATAAAAATTTATATAGCTGTCTGTGTAGGCGATCAACTTACATGTATAGTTAATTTATAGTTAATATAGTTTCTTAATTGTTAATTGACAATACTGTGAATTTTTATTCTAAGGCAAATGGTCTGTCACCACTGCTAAGTTCAAAACGCTTTATCTTCGCTATTCATTAACTAATTTTAATGTTACATTACACTGTAATTAATTAATTAATTAATTACATACACTGCAAATTTTGTTAACCGCCTGTTAAACGGATTTTCCTTTTCGAAAATAAAAAATCATTAAATGACGAAAATGAATTATTTTATCTTCCATTTTGAGCAAGCAAAATACCAATTAAAGATAAAGAATCTCGGTCAAAACTTATGTATAAAATCTCGTAATCTACTAAATAACATAATACGATTTTTTTATTTTGTTTTTTAGAATATGTAAACACTACAGAGTCAGTAGCACTGACGAACAAAATATAGTAAACAGAAGTATATAAGGTAACTTAAAGTAAAGAAAAAGTAAGATGCTAAACAGAATAATAAAATTAAAATAAAAAGTAAATATAAACTATAGTAAATTGAAAAATATTATAGAATAAAAGGTAAATATAAAGGAGATAGGATATTAATTGTACAGGAAATATGACCATTAGAAAGTCTAATATTATGCTTTCAGAAATAGCAGCGTGGGTCGAAACGTTGGATGATTAATAGTTTTTACTATTTTCTATTATTTTATGATCTCCACCCGAACTATATCATCCTTTATATAAAAATTTAGTGAGAAAAATATTTAAATGGACGACTGATTATTATTCTGTCCAATCTCTGAAATGTTGTAGTAGTCTGCATATTTATTGTGGAATCTTTTTTAGATTGCTACGATAATCTACTGTATAATCTTAGATATGTGAAAATAAAAAGCTATTTATAGAAAGATGAACTATGGCTTTCGTAATGAGGAGGATATGACTTGCTACATCTCGCTGGAGCTGGACATTTCAGAATCAGTAGGAGGACGTCCTTGGTCACTGCTCCCAAAGATGTCCTGGATTCCTGAAGGATCTCTTATCTAATCCCTTTAACGGCACATGCCATATATACAATTTTATATATATATATATATATATATATATATATATATATATATATATACACACACACAATGTACATGTAAACATAGTTTATATGTTATATGGGCTTAATCTATTAGGCTTAATCTAAGTAGTAAAATATACCACTATTGTGCTACTGTGTTTTGTTTGTTTATTTATTTAACGTCACTTAATGCTACTGAGGCTAATCTGACGATGCTACAGTGGGAGTCCTAAATTTTGCCTATCCAGGATAGGGATCTTAAAGGAGTACCTGACATCGCACAGGCTCGGGACCACCTTTTAACGTCCCCTCCGAAGGACGGCATAAATAAGGATTTTTAACTCCCATTAAAAAATCCTAGGAACACCGGCGGGTTTGAACCCGTGACCCTTGGCATAGGAGGATGTTATGTTAGCCACCTAGCTACAAGTTTCCCTACTACTGCGTTTTAAATTAATGTATCAAACGATCACTGAGAAAAAAAAATTTCCTAGTCTCGTGATACTCTCTGTAAAGGAAAACCACTTATTCATTATTTTTTATGTCCTATGGATTTTATGCTTGAAATACCTTATTGCTATTCCCTTTGTAATTTTTCTAGCTTACAACGAAATTTGGATATTAAAGGTACCAATTCGTTGGAAGAAATGTATTAATAGTAGTGGATACCATTTTGATTTAATAAAATAGTTCTAAATCTTCCTTTTTAAAAACAAATTCTTCATCATTTTCCGTACAGTCCAGTCGTTCCATTTACACAGATCCTTAGTGGTAAATTAATTTTTTTTTTTTTTTTGGGATCACCTGCAGCATATTGGCTAGTATAACAGCCTTCTATGATAAAGGTCACAGGTTCAAACCCGCAGGTGGTCCTAGGATTGTTGAATCGAAGTAAAAAAAATCCTTAGTTATGCCTTCCTTCGGAGGGGACTTTAAAAGGTGGTCCCGAGCCTGTGCGCTATCAGTTTCTCGTTAAAGATCCCTATCCTAATTAAACCTGGATAAGCAAAATGTAGGACTCCCACTGTTGCATCGTCCGATTAGCCCCAGTAGCATAAGCCCCAGTAGTGACATTAAATAAACATTTTTTTTTTTTTGAGATAATTCTTCGAAATGATCTCTTTTCATTTGTGATTCCTGCGTTTAGTTTCCTGAAGAAAAGTTGAGAGTGATTTCTTCAGAGACCTTCCAAGATTCGGAATATAAAAAACTAAAAGTAGAAAAGGGTTGTAAGTAGGAATTACGAAACAGTTTTTAATTATATGTATATATAATTATTAAACTTTGTGAAGGATATATGGAAGGATATATCATAGACATGACCGATTTGTTTATCATAATCGCCATTGTTTGGTACGAAATAACAGACTTCCTCGAAGTAGCCTTGCTGTGTGCGAGGTTCTCCGCAACTGCCATGACAGCTTCAAGGTGGTGGTACCCACATTATTACCTACCTCTACGTCCTCAATATCCAACTAAATCCAGGAAAATCATTTTCATAATAACATAAAAAAAAAAAAAAATATCGTATAAACAGGAAATTTTAAAGCTGAACAACCAAAACATCACATCCAGTACTTAGCGATAATCCACAACAGGGTCATCTGAACATGGATAAAATGTCCTGCTAGTACATAGCATTTTTCAAGTCAAATGCTTTTTTGATGTGACTTTTTCCATTTCAAATGTAACCCTTTCCAAAGCAAATGTAACCTTTTCTTTTTCAAATGTCACATTTTTTCACTTATGTTATATATGATACATATAGTAAAGGAAAGTATTGCGATCATGAAAATTTTCGAATTCTAGTTTTTGACGGAAATACAAGCTTAAGGTTCTCCCGAGTCCAAATGGACAAGTCCCGAAAAAAGGTCTGTGTGTGTGTGTGTGTCTATCTGTTTGTGTGTGGTAAGTCTAGCGCAAAAAAGATAAGTCGTACGAAAATGAATTTTCATATTTAAGACAACTATACGCCCGAGTTGTTACAGCAGAGTTTTCCACATTATCAGCTAACCACAAGAGCCACTTTATACCATGTATTTTGCACCTTCTCAAAAAAGGCTCAAACGATTTTGATTAAACTCGCTATATCGATGTAAATTTTAATGGACTTTAATATCATATAGGTTTCATTCTGATTGAAATAGTCTGACACGGCTTAAATGTTTATATTTCAAAATTTCTTCCTCTAAAGTACCTTTGATTTTGTAGTTTTTATAAAATTGACCATATCATCCAATTAGCATGTCTAAAAAACAGATAAATATATAAGTTGAACGAATTCGATATGAAAGGAAAGGAGATAATGCAATTTTTTTATTTTTAAACTTAAGAACAATAATATACATATTTAATATACCGTTGGAACGCCAACGATTTTAGAAAAAATATTATCTCATACATACTATTGTATATATATCAGTAACTGTTAAAATAAATTTGCAAAGAATGATTATTATAAGTACGATAGAATAAAATTTAGTAACTGAGACCCAGTTTGTTTTTGGAATATAATACATCAAACATTACTTGTCTTGCTAGTCTTCCGCGCCAGAGTTGGGAGTTCGAATCTCAGTCCCGACTGGACTTTTATAAGCATATAATTAAATAGAGTTTCACTCACAGCCTCTCCCCCGGGTTTCAAAACTCGTCAGCCTACTGGTGGCAGCTCGCTAAAACAGGCGAAGGGAGTGATGGCCCTACCCTAAATAATTTCATTGAGAAACGTGAGTATATTCTAGCAGGAGATTACGCTACGCGGCCAAGGGCCTCACTGCTTGTCGCGCCAGAGGAAAAAAAATATAGAATGGAGAATTCACTCAGAAAAAGTAAGACACCAAAACGTAATCTTAGTAAGTTTAATATTTTAAAACTATTATGAAGTTATTCAGATTTTTTTTTAAATATGCGTTGAACAACGAAATTTGGATATAAAATTTGCAGCGGTTTCCTTTGCCGAAAATATACTCTTCGTCAAAACTGTTACTATAAAAGAACATTTCCATATATCATATTGATTTACTTATCTATATTTTTTTCTAATCTTTTTTATTTGTCACTGCAAACAAATATATTACAATTGCAAAAACATAAATGATGCAATAGTCAGAGGTCTTTAGTATGAATGTGTACAGTCACAGAAAGAACTTACACTACCTTTCGAGGTATTTTATACATCTATACAAATATTAGGCGATATTGTATAACAAAAGGGAATTATAAATAAATTGAGAAACTGATTCACTCGGGATATTTTTTCACGCAGGCGCGTGTTTACATGTGACGCAGCCTTCCTTGAGGATGACAACCGCGAAATCAAAGCGATCCGGGCAAAAGGAGGACGATGGGAAAAAATGTCAAAAGAAGATCTCTAGAGGTTGCTATGGTAAATCTGCGTAGTAATTGTAACAAGCGCAAGCCTAGTGATTTTAATATTAAACATTTAGTTTTATTAAAAGGATTCTAATGATTTGGCGTAGATGAATGTTGTAAGGTCGTTGTAGTAAGATTCCAAAATAAAGCCTTAAATCTCTCAAATAGTAGTTAACTTTTTACCGAAATGTCTGCTCTCCTGTAAATCAAAAATCTGATATGCGCAAGACACGACTTTCATTTACCTCTGTTGTTAAATATAACTTAAGAATTTTAATATAAAAATAGAGATAAAAAAATATCAAAGAATTAATTACATACATTTTTAAACATTTGTATTACTGTTTCTCATCCACCCACTCACTGTTGGGCGCTACAGTCCTAGTAGGACTTGGGCCTCTGCCTCCGTTCTTCCCCATACCTCGCGAACTCCAGCAAGAATCATCCAATTTCCAACTCCTATCCTTCTCAAATCCTCTTCCAAGTCCTCAGTCCACTGTCGCCTGGGTCTGCCTCTTTTCCTTTTCCCTCCTGGTGCCCCATTTAACATCATTTTACAGGGATCTATCCTTTCCACATGCCCTAACCATCTCAGCCTGCTCTTCCTAATAGCACAGAGGCTATCAGGCTCTCCATACCATTCTGTGAGTTCGGCATTGCTTTTTCTTCTCCACCTGTGTTCTTCTTTCACGGCTCCGAAAATCCTTCTAAATATACTCCTCTCCCAAACCAGTAGAGCTCTTCTGTTTTCTTTAGTCAGGGTCCACGTCTCACTGCCATACATTACAACCGGCCTAATTATTGTTTTGTATAATAAGAGTTTTGCTTTCCTGGAAAGTCTTTTGTATCGGAGAGCTTTTTGTAGGGCAAGGAAACATCTGGTTCCTGCTACCATTCTTCCCTTAATTTCTACTTCTAAGTTATTCTTCTCCGTCACTACACCTCCTAGGTACTTGAATGTACTGCAGCTGTGAAACGTGTTTTCACCCACTTCCACAATATCTCCTCTCTCCCTGGTCTGCCTCAAAGTTTTCATATATTGAGTCTTTTCTACATTTACCTCAAGTCCTAAATCTTGAGCTGCTCTCTTGAATTCCTCTACAGCACCGGCCAGAGCTGCTTTGTTTCTCCTTGTAATGACTACATCATCAGCACAAGCCATATACTGTGTGAGCCTGTTGTAAATGGTGCCCTCTGGATTTGTCCTTATTTTTCTGATGGTAACTTGTAGGGCGAGATTGAACAGTACTGGTGATAATGGGTCTCCTTGTCTTACTTAAGCCATTATTATTCAAACCATCTTATGTTTAACACAAAAATTCACAAAAAAATATTTTTACACTTTTCTCCTTTAGTTGTTAATACATAGCTTGCATATTATGCCGTTATTTATCAATGCTAACAAGATGATATGGTTATTTTTTTTTTAAATCTACAAAATTGAAGGTACTTAAGAGAAAGAAAATTTAAAATATCGGCATTTAAGTGCTGTCAGACTATTTTAATCATAATGAAACCTACATCAAATTAAAGCCCGATTATTTTTACATCGATATATAGAGTTTAATCAAAATCGTAATAGCCATTTATGATAAAATCGTAAAAAGGTGCAAAATGCATGGTATGAAGTATAACTTTCGGTCAGCTGATTTGAATGAAAAAACGGCTGTAACATCTCGGGAGTATTGTTGTTTTAAATATGAAATTTCAGTTACGCACTTATCGTTTTTGTGCTAGACTTACCACACACACACAGACCTTTTTGCGGGACTTAGTCATTTGGATTCAGGAGATCTTAAAACGTGTATTTCCAGTGCAAAAACTCTAATGCGGAAATTTTCACCATCTCAATACTTCCCCTTACTATGTATTCCATATATAGGTAAATGAAAGTAGAAAATGGCAGATGCAGTACATGGACGTTTTATTTCATTAAATGCTGATAAGTTTTAGGAAGCGCCATGTACATATTCCATTAGGTTAAACTTATTTTTAATTGTTGAGCAGTCATGATGGATAAAGTAGAACTTCCGGTCAGCCGATTTTAGTGGATAAGTTTGCTTTAACTTCTCAGGCGTAGATTTGTCTCAAATATGAAATTTCAGTTTCCTAAATCTTTTTGTTTTCGTGCTCGACACAGTCCTTTTTGCGGGACTATCCGTTGATAACTGGATTTCGAAAATCTTCGGGATGGCAATACTTTACCTTACTATATATTTCACATATAGGTAGGTGAAATTAGAAATTACATCTAATAATAATAATAGGCCTACCGAACCCGAAGGCTTGATGCCGATACCACCAAACTTCGCCTGCACAGACTCGTCCAATGTTCGCCGGTCAAGCCCAAGCCCCCAAGATCAGCTTTAACGCAATCCTCCCATCGCCGCTTCGGTCTACCTTTTGGACGACTACCAGTCGGATCAGGGAAAACAATGTTTCTCGCCCATTTGAGTCTCCGCGACGCTATTAACCCAATTATATTCACAGGATACAAGTTCCGCAATTCCGCGTTGTGCAACCTTCTAAACTCCCCAGTGCCCTCATCTCTCTTCAGACCAAATATTTTACGCAGTACCTTTTTTTCGAAAATCTTATGCCGTTGTTCATGTCTCAAAGTAAGCGGCCACGTTTCACATCCGTAAAGAACCGTTGGAAGAATAATAGTTTTATAAATTCTAACCTTTAAGTTTTTAGATAGAAGCCGTGAGCTAAGTAACTTAGCAACTGAATAATAACACGCATTTCCCACCTTTAACCGTGACTTTATTTCTTCCTGGATTTCATTTTTTGTTGTTATCATTGAACCTAAATACTTGAATTTCTCTACGAGTCTCTAAAAGTAGCCCTGATATATCAATATCACCAAGATCGCCACCGTTTCTGCTACTTATCATATATTTCGTCTTGTCGGTATTTAATTCGAGTCCTATTTCTTTACCGGTTTTTATTAACACACTTGTATTTAGTTGTATGGTTTCTGTGTCTTCACCTAGCAGTACCAGATCATCGGCATACCCCAAAACCGGAATCTTGTCACCCATATTTAAGCCTTTCTCGGTACACATCACCTTTTCTATGACATATTCTAAAGCTATATTGAACAAAACAGGTGAAAGGGAGTCACCCTGTTTCAAACCAGATCGCACCTCAAATCTCTCGGAGTAATTATGACCGATTCTAACTTTATGAAATGTTTCCGACAAACACATCTCTACTAGGTTTACTAACTTTCTAGGTATTTCCTGTTCAATCATGATGTTATATAGCTTCTGACGGTCTATCGAATCATAAGCCTTTTTTAAAATCGATATAAAGTTGATGAACTACACCGTTGTATTCCAATTTTTTCTCTAATATTTGACGTAAGGAAAATATTTGGTCAATAGTTGAGCGATTCCGCCTAAAACCACATTGGTAGTTTACGATAATTTCCTCAGCGTATTCCGTGATTCGGCTAGTTAGCATCTAATAATATACGAACTAGTTATATTTTTCATGAATATATCCTGATGAGCTAAGTAAGTATCTTTAGTTCTAACTAATACAGTTATTCTATAACTAAGAGGAATCAAAGTTTATAAAAGATCACGGGTTCAAACCCACAGGTGGTCCTAGGATTTTTAATTGGAGTAAAAAGTACTTAGTTATGCCGTCCTTCGGAGGGAACGTTAAAAGATGGTCCCGATCCTGTGCGATGTCAGGTACTCGTTAAAGATCCCTGTTCTAATAAAAACTGTATAGGCAAAATTAGGACTTGCACTGTAGCATCGTCCGATTAGCTATAGCAGCACAAAGTGACGTTAAATAAATAAACTAACATCAAAGTTTATAAATTAAAGAAATTATAATTCCTTGAACATACAGTAAAGCTGTAACGCGTTTCAGATAACATTGTTCTAATATATATTGAATATCTTAAACACATGTCACATTTATTACGTAAGCTGTCACAATCTAGACGGACTACTAATAAAATCGGATTGAGCAACCATTTCGAATGAAGATGACCAACTGACCGAAAACACATCGGCCATTTTAAAACATCTGGCATTTAGCCAAATGTTCTGACACCTTCTGATACATTATAACGGACCAGGAACAGTTGTTCGGAAAATTCCGAGGAGCACTCTTAGAATAGAAAAAAAACAACTGCAAGATCAAGGTTTCGGTTTCGGAATCCTTGGATTGTACTGTGCTATGTGGAATAATAAATAATAAATAACCAAGCTCTTTGCAATTCGAACAACTGTATTAATGTGGTGACAATGTGTACTTTATTTTCATTTTTTACGTAAGTGTTAAGTACGCAAGTCTCATCTTTCCTTAAACAAATGATCTTTATCTCCTACATCACCTCACCACTAGATTGTTTTAAAATTATATACCTATGAGTTTCCCATGTTTCAGTTTTGATAACATTGCTACACATGTAGTAAACATACTATCGAACTCTCTGATGCTATATAGTACATATATAAAGGTCCTGATTCGCAGTGGAGCAGATATTACATTTGTTCTGGGCGCCAGTTTTTTTTTATTAGCTTGAAACTTGAAAAATGCAACCTATTTTACCAAAATTTTTATTATGTTTTATGCAAAGCATTAATCATGATAAAGCAAAATTTATGCGTCTGCCAACTCAAAACGGGTGGATTTCAAATTGCGGCCATTCAAAAAGAGAATATCGCGAATATCAATTTTTCTAATATAATTATGGTTACTATCATAGAAACGGCTTATCCCATGAGTATAATCGTTATAAAGTAAATCATTAAGTATTTAATAAGCTATCATTTGAGTGGTAAAAGACATGTTTAATATTCAAAGATATAGAGGTATTACAAAAACAAAAATAATTTAGCGGAAAACGTGATATCACTTTTTTCTAACATAATTATGATTACTATCATGGAAACCGCTCATCCTATGAAGATGATCGTTATGAAGTAAATCATCAAGTATTTTAATAAGCTTTCATTTGAGTTGTAAAAGACATTTTTATGTTCAAATATTCATAGATATAGTGGTATGACAAAAAAAAAAAAAAAAAAAAAAAAAAAAATAAAAAAAAAAAAAAAAACGCGGAAAACGAGATATTACTTTTTTCTAACATTATTATGGCTACTATCATGGAAACTGCTCATCTTATGAGGATAATTTTAAACGATTATCCTCATAGGATGAGCCGTATCCATGTTAGTGACCATAATTATGTTAGAAAAGAGTGATATTCCCTTTTTGAATGTCCCCATTTAGTAATCCACCCTTTTTACAATTGGCAGACGTGTATTTTTTTCTTTACTATGATAGATGTTTTGCATAAAAAACCTGTACCACTACAACCCATGAAGGGTCTTGGGCTCAGTACATATAGAGATTCGTACTGTTTCTAGGCCAACGGCAGTGCAATGAGGTGATTAGGCCTTAATCACGCTCAGCCGCCAGGTTTTTCCCCCAATTAATTTGGGTACCCACTTTATAGAGGCTGGGTCTGCCCCAGGAGGGTCTCCATACCTAGGGTCACCCCCCGACTGAATTAACAGAATAAATAATATTCTGCCACAGGCGGGATTCGAACCCAGGGCCCGGAGCACAGCAGACTAGTGCTAAGATGTTTTGCATGAAACATACTAAAAATGCTGGTAAAATGGGTTCCATTTTTCGTTGCTGGCCCACGGACTGTAAGGAGACATGTTTTGTAAGTAAAAAAATTTTTAATCATAGTGTACCATCGAGAGAGCCAACTGAAAATTTGAACTATTACATTGGGCTTAAATATATTAGGCATTAAATTATATATTTTAGAAATATGTTTTAATATCCTCATATATTATTTATAAGGCTATAAAAGATGTTTAAAATTACAATAAACATTTGATTAATAAGAAAAAAGAGAAATCGCGTCTTTATGAAATTTCAGTATTTAGGAAAAAATAATCTGGTATGCATTAATAGGTATTTAAACAATTACAGAAAAAATCAGTGCGGGGCAACACACGACTTTCACTAACCTCCGTTTTTAAAATTGATTAAAGAATTTTGAAATACAGTAAGAGATGAAATGAGTGAAACCGTTAAAGAATTGATTATATACATTAATCATATTAATAATGAATTCTATATAACATGTGTTTTATTAAAAAATCTAGTGTATTATTACCTAAAATAATCAGCTAGTTTTATCGGCTTTTCATCACTCTCTATTAACTTTTAAAAGTTTGTGTATAAGATAATATTTTTTCTAAAATATTTCTCTTTCCAACGGTATATCATACATGTATATTACTATTCTATTTCAAAAGTAAAAAAATTGCATTAAAAAAAATATTTTTTCAGTGTTCTACTTTAGTTGTTTTCAAATTCTCACAACTTACATATTTAGCTGTTATTTATCAATGCTAACAAGGTAATATGGTTATTTTTATAGAATCTACAAAATTAAAGATACTTTAGAGGAATAAAATTTGTAATATCGGCATTTAAGCCCTGTTACTATTTTGATCAGAATGAAACCTACTTGATTTAAAGCCTATTAAATTTTACACCGATTAGCTAGTTTAATCAAAATCTTCGGAACCGTTTTTGAGAAAACCGAAAAAAAGGTGCAAAATGTCAAAGTATGAAGTTACATTTCGGTAAGCGATTTCGAATGAAAAACGGCTGTAACAACTCGGATATTTGTTGTTAAATATGAAATTTCAGTTTCATAGGACTTTTCGTTTTCCGCCCGGGAGTAACACAACACACACACACAACCTTTTTGCGGGACTTGGTTATTTGGACTCAGAGACCCTAAAACGTGTATTTCCGCTGAAAACTGGAATTCGAAAATTTTCACGATCGCAATACTTTCCCTTACTATATGTAGTAAGAGAAAGTAAAAATGTCGGAAAGCCTTCTTTTAAGCTACTATGAAATTAATCGTGCCAGATGAACTTAAACACTAACATTCATTAGATGAATAATTCATTTTGAGGGAATATTTTCATAATTTTCAAGTAGTAAGTCGGCGAACCACAATAAGGAAATATTTACGAGGAAGGTTTTCGCTTCCTGAAATATTTATTTTTCCTTATTATTATTATTTTTTTTTTTATACGATTATGGTCAATTTGTATTAAATGTCACAATGATTCAGATTTTAATCGTGAAGAATTCTGTGATTACCATTTAATTTCGAATCTGTATAGGCTATGCACAATGGGAACAACGTTAGAAACATTTTTTATCTGACAATAGTTCTTCCTTGTAGCAATGCTGATCCGAGATCTGAACGAGGAAAAGTATACAAGATATTCGCATTGCTATCCACGTCCATTGGCTAATTTTATAATTATAAGATGTGAGTTCGTTGTTCTATTTTGTTCGAAGTGAGAATGCACAAGGTCTGATGAGTACAGTTAATTTTAATTCCAATTAAAAAAAAATAATAAATTAAACTCCTCTCGAATTGAATCGAGCGATTACATCCGAAGGGATAGTTAGTGGGAAGACAAGGTTACCCGCGATTCCCGGGGCCTTGTGTAAGAGCGGAATCACCAGTCATATCTTCGATCCGCGCCTACGGTGTTGAAATATCTTCCTTTTTGTTGTATTTTACGCAATGGAGTCTTATAATTGTCGTCCTTGCCTCAAGCGAAAAGGAATATGAGTATTCTTTAGTCATTGATGTCGGTTGCTATTCGAAAGTAGGCTAATCTCTAGAACTTGGCTACTTTCTGATGGCTACTTAGAGGTCACATTGGTTATCGATTTGAAAATATCCAAGAAAATGCCTCAAAAAGGTAAATGAAAAAATAACTTCTGTGCTCCATCCTTATCGGTTTGTGTGCGAAGTCAAATACAATATTACACCCATCAATTAAACAATTGGAGAGGAGCCCGTGGCTGAGTGGCTAGCGCGCTAGTCTGTCATGCTAGAGGTTCCGAGTTCGAATCCCAGTCCCGGCAGGGCTTTTTATAAGGATATAAATAAGTAGGATTCACTCACAGCCTCTCCCCCCGTGAGACCCATCAGCCAAATGGTGGCAACTCATAAAAAATAGACGTAAGGAGTGATGTACCTACCCTGTTAAATCACATCGTGAATCGTGAGTATGTTCTTCCAGGAGATTAAACCACGAGGCCAAGGGCCTACACGGCCTGTCGCGCCAGAGAAAAAAAAAAAGAAAAAAAATTAAACATAGACAATTTAATTATCTATAAAATGATCATCTGACCTTTCGTATAGTTCACGATTAATTACTAACTAGCAGACCAGCCTCTGCTTCGCTTGAGTGCAATTTGATTGAGGTGTCAATTACGTTAAAAAAAAAAAATTTCTGACCTATTTAGAGTTTATTGCTTTTATAAATCATGAATCAAAATTAGGTAATTTATTTGTTTGTCATTGTTAAGTGAAACAAAGATAACGGAAAATTTAATGTTCCCATATTAAGAAAAATTAATTGCTATGTATGTATTCAAAAACTTCAGAAATAACAATGGTATTTTTGTCTTAACATCTTGACAAAGATTAAGAATCTATTTAAAAACACACTTTAAAAGTTTAATTTAGTTTCTACAGGAGTCCTCTTCAGTTTACTGGGAAACACCTGTTTACATGAAAAAGTATGAAATTTGAAGTAATTAAGTTTATAGATTTATAACAACTTATTAGTTATGTTCACAACTAAGTAAAAATTCGGTGTGCGGTCAGGTAGGTCTTGTTATGAGTTTATAAAAAACTAAAATAACGAAAAATTCTGAAAATATATCCAAAATAGAAATAGAATAATCAAAGACATCACTTACCTAGGACAGACCATCTCATTCGATGACCGCCTTTTCAAAGAAAGTAAAAAAACGGATTGCCTCATGCTGGAAAAAATTTGGGTCTTCAAAAATATAATGAAAAGCTTCACCGAAATCAAATAGAAAAGGCTAATATTCAATATCTGCATTCTCTAAACTTTGACTTATGGAAGCCAGACATATAGAAGCCATACTTACAGAAGCCAGGTCCCTTACTAAAGCTTAGGGTAGAAGAATTATTAACGCTTGGCAAAGAAGAATGGAGAGGAGCATGACAAACGTTACCAGAAAGTACGGCTGGTCACCGATCAAGACTAAACATCAGTATATATAAACTAATTTTTTATTTTAACATGAAGAAAGTTTTATTTAAACAAGTTTTTTTGCAATTTTTTAAAAAATGTCTTAGTAATTTTATTAAAAAAGTTCTATACGTCCAAACATTGTTTCTTTTTTAATTATATCAACTACGAGAGAAAAATTGGAGCAAATGGGCTGGGAGACGCTGGAACACCCTCCCTACAGTCCAGACTTATCACCATGTGACTTTCACCTGTTTGGCCACTCAAGGAAGCTTTGGGAGGTCAGAGATTCGTCAGTGACGATGAGGTTGAAGCCTACGTGCTCAATTGGCTGAAGACACAACCTACTCCATTCTATGAGCACGGGATTGGAAAATTACCTATGTGCTGGGAAAAATGTATTTCCAAATCAGGAGACTATGTAGAAAAATGAGGTGTACTTTTCTTTGTGTTCAAAGTAAAAATAAAAAAATAAGTCTTGTTTATATTTGATTCACCCACGTATGTCGAAAATGAACCGAACTGTTACTCATGTTGGTTTGCAATAAACTACACTACTGATCCTAAATAAAGACGAATTCAGTGTGTAAACATAGTTAATTCCATGAAGATTAAATGCATATAAATAAACATTAACCTCGTGATTCATTTTTAGTAGAATAACCCAAAGGTAAATTTTATTTTAAAAATCTCTACCAACTTTTTGGTAGAACCAAATTTTAAAGTACTTCTGCGTAAATGATATTTATGATTTTATTTTCTTGTTGCAGAAGGACATACTGATTTTCTCCCCAACCCGATCTTGACGTAAATCGATTCCTACGTGTTTAAATATTTGCCCATGTGATTTATTAATTGTTACAGCAAAAGATAACTTAACGGGAAATTGAGATCACGGGGATCACCGGTAGCTGGGTGGCTAGCGTAACAGCCTCCCATGGTAAAGGTCACGGGTTCAAACCCGCAGGTGGTCCTAGGATTTTTTAATGGGAGTAAAAAATCCTTAGTTACGCCGTCCTTCGGAGGGGACGTTAAAAGCTGGTCCCGAGCCTGTGCAATGTCAGGTACTCGTTAAAGATCCCTATCCTAATAAAACCTAGATAGGCAAAATTAAGGACTCCCACTGTAGCATCGTCCGATTAGCCATAGTAGCACAAAGTGACGTTAAATAAATAAACAACAAACAACGGGAAATTGAATTATTTTAAAATTAAAATGTAAATCATTTGGAATCGTTGGGATGCGAGGTCAATTTTCCTCGTTTTTTCCGAGATTTTCGACTGATTCTTCAGTCCTATTGGTCGCAGCGTGATGTTTTATAGCCTATAGACTTCCTCGATAAATAGACTATCTAACACAAAAAGAATTTTTCAATTAAAACCAGTAGTTTCTGAGATTAGCGTTCAAACAAACAAACAAACAAACTCTTCAGCTTTATAATATTAGTATAGATTAAAGGGGTTTAAAAATAAAAATAAACATATATAAACTTTAAGTATCAACCAAATTGTAAATATGAGTAAATAAAGGCTGATCATATCTAACAATTCGGTACGTAATATTGTTTCTATATGGAATATAATAACAATTCGGTCTTTCTAATCCAAAATTTTACGAAAAATCGTGGATAAACCATTCTATGTGAAAAACGGATTACTCGGCTAGGACTTCGACTTACTCAAAGTTTCAGATACTGCTACAATACAAATTACCACGATAGAATGACTTGCAGTATGAACAAATCGACCAGAACACTGAAATCTACCACCGATCCGCACAACTCATCCCGACGACTTTTCAGACTAAACTTTCGCTGAATTAACCATTATGAAAAAATCATAATTGCCAAAACATTAATTGTAAATACATAATAATGTTATTGGTCGTTATTTTAACACTTCTGAATGCCTTCTTATAACCTCTGTCAACCCAGGTTCATAGTAAAACATATATATAAATATTATAGGACATTTGATTAATGCGGGATAGTTTTAATAATTTTTCCTAAAAAAAAATAATGATATATGTTATAGAAGTTCCTTACCGCGAATGCTTACGACATTTCATCTAAAAGTGTATAAATATAACAAAAAATCACTAAAATTCCTTAGGACATTAATTTCCTTCAGATGAAGTATTAAATAGCGGAAAATAACAGAAATGAGATTGGCCACCGAGAGATGAGGAAATCACAAAAATATTTGAACTTGCCCAGGAAATAGTTAGCTAAATGCTTTTTCATAAAACATATTAGCATAATTAAACTGTAAAGATGATTGGATTCAAGTAATGGTCTTCCCAGAGAGTACACCTTGAACTGTGGTCACCAGGAGATGACTCCTGGGAAAGTTTCGTTTGGGTGAGACTGCGGTTTCCACCTTAATGGTATAATAATGGCGATAATGTACTACTCATATATCACTGCGACTCCAAAAAGTTAAAACATTTTGGCTAGTTTTTCAATTAATGTAGTAGTCTTTTGAGACAAGACTCCTTTCAGATTGCTTGCTACGGGTTCGAGTTAAACTACAGCAAGAAATTATATATTCTGTCATTCCAGAAACTATAAAGTGTTTACCTTAACTGGAGAAACTTAATAGAATCTTGGAGGCTAAAGGTGGTAGTTATAGCCTCCCCTTTAACCAGCAGGATATATTAACATTCATATAAAACCAATTGTATATTTGCAATTATTATCACCCAGGTGGGTGACATAACTAAGCAATAAATGAGTCACCGTGAACTGTTACCTTTAGAAATAGAACGGTGTGGTCATTTGTTGACAACAACCCGCTCCAGAGGAACTTTATTTTTCACTATTCGAAACCGCAGAGCGGGAAAACCAGTTGGTCGAAGCGTTATTCTAAGATGACAGTTTCAAAATCCGTTATCAAACGATATGTCGGTTCCTGCTTTCAATAACATCTCGTCAATAAGAAAACTTTTGTTTTTGTTGTGACTATCTAATAAAATTATTTACATGTTGGTAATCCCGTTGTCAGGAGGGTATTTAAAAATCAATAATTAATAATAAAAAGAACATATTAATATAAAAAAAAAGAAGGGACATATTCACACGCACTAGTCTACTGTTCTCCAGGTCCCGGGTTCTTACCACGAGTGTTACAGAATTGATTATTCCTTCATTTCATCTGTAGCTGATGATATAGATATTATTGGCCGCAGTTTTTTCAGCATGAAGAGTGCCTTTATGAATCTCCCAAGAGAAGCTGCTAAACTTGGACTACAGGTGAATGAGAAGAAAACTAAGTATATGCTCTGCAATCCTAACACAGGAGAGTATGTAGAAGGAGCTGTGAAAATAGAGGACTTATTATACCTTTGATTGTGTAGAGGAATTAATTTATCTCGGAACACAGCTAAACTCAGGTAACGATATAACATAAACAACACAGATAAAGCACCCCGAGATACAGCGTCGGATGTTAGCGGCCAATAGGTGCTACTACGGACTTCTGAGGTGTCTAAGGACCAAGTCTTTTTCCAGGACGACGAAGATGAGAATATATAAGACCCTAATTAGAACGGTTCTCACATATTCGTCGGAGTGCTGGACGATGACAAAAGCCCAGGAATTATTCCTATTAAAATTCGAAAGGAAAATCTTAAGGAGGATTCTGGGGCTGGTGTATAAGAATGGTACTTGGAGAATACGGAAAAACGCTGAGCTCATGCGTCTCTAAGACGACCAGGACATTGTAAATTCTATAAAGTCTGGGCACCTGAGATGGGCAGGGCATGTTGCAAGGATGCAAATGAAAGCTCCTGAGGAAAAGATTTTTGGACTCAGAAAAGTTGGTAGACCTCGTTTGTGGTGGGAGAATTCTGTGGAGGCAGATGCACAAAACATGCTGGGAGTTGGAAATTGGAGAGTTGCAACTCAAAACAGAAGAGGAGGGAAGGGGGAAGGAAACTGTCGGCTCAGACTAAGGGAGGCCTTCACTCTTCACGAGTTGTGTTGCCATCGAAGAAGATTTCAGCCGTAGGGCGACCCTGAGGTATGGAGACCCTCTTGGGACACACTCATTCCCTATAAAGTGGGTACCCAAATCTTGGAGGGGATCTAGCGGCTGAGCTTGATCTAAGCATAATCATCTCCTTGCACAACCGCTGGTCTACAAACAGTACGAATGCTGTTTTTATGTACTGTAACCAAGACCCTTCATGGGTTGTAGAAGTACAGATTAAAAAAACAAAGAAACTATATATTATAAAAAATAGTAAGTATTCACTCACTTTTATGTGTAGTGTAGAAGCTTTGGAAAGTTTTATTCGGGAAGTGGTTTTTCAAAAAACTCAAAGACTATGCATCTCATAAACACTCATTTGAGGGCTTCCTATCTATATTTCGCATGCAGGTGGCCATTAGAATACGTTAAATTTTTATTTGATATAATTTTAAACGGATATAAAACATTTCACTATTAAAACCTATTAGAGCTTATTTCTAAAAATCAATTTTTAATTGGAAGGCTTCACTTACACATAGGGTAAATGTTTAAAAGCTATAACTATGTAATTTAGGCTACGTCTAAATTTAATAGTGCGCTATTGTAAATTTGAAAATGAATAAAAGAAAGATAAGGCATACATAAGAATTTTATTTGTTGTACTTATAAATAATTGAAAGATTAACGGATTGCAAAGTTATGCGTACTAAAGTTACTCTTACCAAAATATACGCCTGCGAAGCCGTTGGTTACAGCTAGTATACAATAAAATAAATAAAAATTATATTAGTATTGTAAGACCTGTCATTGTCTCATCAAACAAAGTACTCAACATAGAGAGAAAATTTTACGATTCAGAATGACATAAGAAAACTGCATTCTGGCATCAAACGTAGATTATCTAATGTAGTTATGAAAATAAAGTAAAAAAAATTAGAAAACGAAGTTTGAAATTTTATGGACTGAAGTAGCGAAAATTTAGTAAATAGATCTCTTATAAATTCTAAGACTAAAAAGACATCCTTGGAGTAACTTTAACATATGAAAAAAGAGCTCAAAAATTGAGAACTATAAAATATTGTTTAGATGGCAGAGAAGAAAATGTTTGAATTGAAAGATTCCAGTATAAGAGAAGTAAAATCCTGACAGGCGGAAACGGACTGAAGAAAAAAGAGGCTGATGGGCAGAAAGAATGATGAACCTCTGAAAGAAAAATAAATGGTCTTTCAGAGCACCTTGAAATCGCTCTAAACAAAATTTATCTCAAAAAATTGTATTTTTAGCTAAAATAAACCAATTGAAAAATACTTTCATCATATATTAAACACTGATTTGTATGACGAGGAAGTCTATGCAGGATGTCTTATAAATGCCTCGTCATATTGTGAGAGGAGATATTAGACCTTAAGTCGAACAAAAAAGTTCATATGACCCATAGTCCGATTCTCAACTGTTGGAGAGGAAAAAATTTTTTTTATTTTTTTGTTTTCATCAAAAAACCTCAAATATGTCTACTGGATGTGCACGCATAGAAAAACAAGTAGTAATAAATGAAGGGAGGAAAAATTCCCGGGAAAGTTAAGAAGTCAAACTCTGAAAATAAGAAAGTAAGCGTAGATCCAAGTCAAGCAGAAAATTGAATTTTAATATTTCTAAGAATATTCCAACATTTCAAGGAGGTGCTACTCTTCTATTCTTAGGTTTAAATTTTTCGGATCTCAGAAAAACGTTTTCATTTAATTAGCATTAAAATGGTGCAAACATACGTTCATTGGCCAATCAAGGATGCGAAAGATTTAAAAAAAAAAAAAAAAAAAAAAAAGGACCTAAAAATAAAATAAACATCTAGTCATATTGTAGGAGCCGAGAGAGAGAAATGCTTTATTTTATCAAAATTACAACAAAACAAAACAGTGCTGCCCAACTGTATTGGGTTGCTATCATACACAGCGTACTTATCAATCTTGATGACATGTGATATTGACTTATAAATTTACCATACATTTACTTTCTTTATCAATAGCTTTCTATGTAATACCTTATAATATGTAATATAGTTACATCATTTATTGAAATTTACAACTGTACAACAAGGTACAACAAGTAAATGTGACAAAAGATAAATAGCGTGAAACATACTTGAAGAAGAACTACCCAATGGCAGCACTCCTGTAACTTTTCTAAACTAGAAGGTCTCGAGACCATCTTCTTTCCAGACGCCTCGGAGGATTGTCAGGAATTGAAGAGGAAGAAAGTATTGAAACAAGAGAACCAAATCAGCAACATACGGAACATTTAAGTCTTTATGGATAAGTTTGTTCGTGACAAAGTAAGGAGCATTGAGGATTTTACGAAGGATTTTGGATTGTAGGGATTGCATACGGGAAGAATTCAATGGTTTAGTAGAGCCCCAAAGCTCTACTCCCTAAGTCCATATCGGTCTTATGATAGTCATGTAGATGAGTCTTTTTTAGTTAAGTGGAAGATTAGAACGTCTGTTTAGTAAAAGTTGAAGTAGTCGAAAACGTCGTGCAGTTTCTTGTCGTTTCAGTCTTGTGTGAGGGTTCTAAGTAAGGCGTTTGTCAAGGCGCAGTCCTAGATATCGGATTTGTTCAACCGGGACAAGAGGAGTATTATTGAAGGAGACAGTAGGGCAGGATGTCATAAGTTTACGACGAAGGGTAAAGGTAATTTGGTTGGATTTGTTGGCATTAATTTTCATTCTTCAGTTCCAAACCATACCTCAAGGTCTCTGATGTGGGATTGGAGAGTTTGAGAGGCAATAGTTGGATCAGTATTGACTGATAACACACAAGTGTCATCAGCATAGGTAGAAAGGAAAGTGTTAGGATGGGAAGGGATATCAGCTGTATAAACTGTGTAAAGAATGGGTCCTAGAATACTGCCATGATGAACACCAGCAAACTGACTGAAAATGGATGAATAGGAATTATTATGATTGACTTTGAAGGATCTATCAGTAAGGTAGGACTGAATAATAAGGAAGTATGTTGGGGGGAGGAATTTGCGGAGCTTGTAAAGCAATCCTGGGTGCCAGACTCGTTCAAAGGCCTGTTAGTTTACAATCTAATGCAAAATCCTTGCGAAAAAAAAAAAAAAAAAATTGGGAATGCACATTTATATAAGGAACAATATCAAAGACTCAATGACGAACCATTAAAGAACTCGAAGAAACAAAAAAGTTTACATGGTCCTTAGTCCGATTGTCAACGGTTAGGAAGCAAGCTCAAATTTTGGGATTTCTGCTGTTATCCGTTATTTTCAGTGAACAGCAAAAATACTCTAAATTTGATTTTCCTCCCTTGCCGTGGACAGTGGGACGAAACTCATATGAACTTTTGCTCCAGTATCTGCGCCCACAATATGACTAGACATTTATCAGACTCCATGTAGAGCGTTCTCCACCTCTGTCTTTCTTTCACAAGATGTCTTCGTGCCTTCCATTCTCTGGACATCCCTCTTCACTCCACCATCCCATTTCCTTCTAGGCCATTTTTTTTTTATCGTTTCTGTAGCCTGATAGGTTTCGCTAAAAATGCTGTTCGAAGAGGAATATCGACTTATATGACTTGGGTACCTCCTGAGAATGGACTAGGACAGAATTAAAGGAATTTTGAAAATGAAAATTTTATTCTGGGACTTCTGTCCCCTAAGAATAACAAAAAAGTGCAAGAGTGAGTATTATGTCTGGCTTAAAAATAAAAATATTACAAAAACAAACTTAAGGTTATATTTATATTATTTATAAAAATAGTAAATACTGTTGCTTCAACGACATATGACTACTACTTGCATTATTTATAGTGTAGTAAATACAACGACAATAGAACATTCATGTATGACTATATAATACTGAAAACATGTGCATACAGAGATACTATGATTGAACCTCACACTAATATCGTAAAATCATTGAAAAAAAAGTTTTTGTTAACTTGAAATATGACTATTATTCTTAATTTTTTATACAATTATTCGAAAGACTGATTACTGAGGAGATGATGGAATAATTTGTTTTTAAATGAGGTTAAGGAAGATGCTTGGCGTATAGAGGTAGGTATGGAATTCCAAAGAGGCGGCTCGCAGACTAAAAGATTTTTTAAAGAATGATGTTCGATGAGAAGGCAAATAGAGGTTAGTGGTTTGAGATCTTGTGTTAAACGAATGTACTGATGAACAAGGGATGGGTAGGTCAAGAATGTAGGATGGACTTCGAGTATTA
The DNA here is from genome assembly GCA_023052935.1 of Piezodorus guildinii. Lineage (NCBI taxonomy): Eukaryota > Metazoa > Arthropoda > Insecta > Hemiptera > Pentatomidae > Piezodorus > Piezodorus guildinii. The sequence continues at coordinate 38,857,892 of CM041294.1, forward strand.
AAAGTGCGGAATAGGAATACTCCCAGGAAATACTTTCGGCGAGAAACTGGATCGAGCCAATTATAGGTTTAATTTGATGTATTCAAGTGGCGGTATTCAATTTGAAAGAAAAATTGCTTCATCATTTAGGCTCTTCAACATGCAATTTCAGTTTGTTGCAATTTTTCTTTTTCTTAGTGAGTTACCACAAAAAACAAACTAACACAGACCGTCCTGGAATACTTCATTATTTGAGCATAGAGGGCCTTAAACGTGTAATTTCGTATTACTTTCTCCTTATTTATATTCCATATATGGGTTAGTGAAAGTATAAAAAAAATCGTTTCTACCTTTTCTAAAATACCCCCATACTGAGGGATGACGCAAAACCCGACTCTCTGACCCCTTCCGATATTCCCCACAATTAAGGAGTCGTCGTTTTGCTCTCGAAGTGCACGTTGGCTGGCCCGTGTATTCAGGACTACGTCAGTTCAGGATTAAACGGAAATCATCAGTCAGACGTGAATCAAAATTAGCAGGGGCAAACATTAGGATAAAAAATAAAGATCGCTTGGGTAATCTCAAAGAGATAATTTTATGTAATTGGCATCCGTCATGTTTTTAAAATTAAACACAATATGCGTAGAAAATGATAAAATTATAAAAGTCACGTGCATTGTGTGCATCATAGAGCTTTCAGGTAACAGTCTAATTAATTCAAAACTAATTAAACATTCGTATTCTATTTAGTTTTTATTACATACTATAAAGGGAGATCTCAGGGCTGTGTGGCCAGTCTATCAAGCCAAAGGTTGTGAGTTCGAATCCCAATCCGGGGTGACTTTTTGAAACATGTAATTAAATGGTGATCCACTTACAACGCCCCCTGGGTATGTGAGACCTGTTAGCCTACTGGTGGCTACTCAAAAAAATATTCGTAGGGAGTGATGACGCTATCCTATAAAATATCATCGAGAATCGCAGTGTGGAATCTTAGGAAACCGGTCTGTCGCGTTAATAGAAAAAATAAAATAAACATAGTATAATATTTAAAATTATGATCAACATTACACATTACAAGACTGAAAAGACAAGAAACCGCCCGACGTGTTCGATTACTTTAACACTTACTGGACAAACGCTCAAACCTTCCACTTAAGTACAAAAGGCTCATCTACATGACTATCATAAGGCAGATATGGACTTACGGAGTAGAGATTTTGGGCTCTACTAAACCATCAAATTCTTCCCATCTCCAATCCTTACAGTAAAAAATCCTCAATACTCCTTATTTTGTCACAAATTAACTCATCCATAAAGACCTTAATGTTCCCTATGTTGCTGACTTAGCGCGAATCAGGTACCACTCCTTTCATGACAAACTCCATTCCCACTCTAACCCACTAGTTTCAATCCTTCCTTCCTACAATCCCTGATTATCCTCCGAGGTGTCTGAAAATAAGATGGTCCCGAGACCTTCTAGGTTAGCATAGTTTTTGGAGAGCTGCCAATGGGTAGTATCCCTACTTGTGGATCATGACAGTATAATCTTCTATCACATTTACTAGATGTATATCATTATACAGTTGTAAATATCAATAAATTTATTTTTAAAAAACAAAAAAACATAACACATTTAGGTTTACCATTTTTTTGACCCAACCTCTTACCCTCTACGATTTAAAACAATACACACTTCATTTATCTACATTATTTACTTCTCTAAAGGTGCATAATACATCCATGTTACGATTCGTATTACTGAAGATTATTTTTCACCTGAATTAAAGTTCGTGGGAATCAAAAAAATCTGGTATACAAAACGATGATAAAAAGTCGTATTTCTGTTAAGTCGATTTTATTTTAAATCGTGCATCATTGACTTGATTTCCTCCCCGACACCAACTCCATATCGATCATACTCTTGGGTAATATCAGATTTGAGTTTCCTGCTCAACAGGAAAAATCAATGAGCAACTTTCTAGTCTAAGGATAAAAAGCTATTCTGTGAAACATACGTGTTATTTATAATAATTCTCAATACTGTGAACCTATCAACAATAACTCAAAATTTTTCTCTCACCTGAAAAAGAAGAATGTTACATATCTATTGTGATATAATGAAATTTTCTTTCGACGCTGCTTCACAACCATGGCAAATAGATAACAAATTGATACTTGACTTTTGACCTTAAATACGTTGTTGACTACCTATATTATTAACTATTATACAACATACAACAGTTGATTCTGTAAAATTGAACTCCTTCAAAAAATTACAACAATTATTTTTTTTAAAAACGCTTAAAATTATTACACAATGGTTTATTATTTAATTATTTCCTAATTGTTATATCACAGTATTACAATTCACATAGCTGTGTATGAAATTAACTTATACGTATAGTTTTAAATTAACCAAAGAGCTTACGAAAGACGAACCACGTCATTTCAAAATAAACGAAAATTTGCAATAATTGTAATTTTTTTTTTTTAACTTTAAACCTTTATTCACACCTGTAAATAATACAATGAACAATCAGTGAATGTGCGGTCAATTTTAGGAAACATGGCGTGATAGGCATGAGGGAGAGCAGCACCCTGCGGTACCTACTCCTGGCATGAAATTAGTGTGAGTTACTAAGGGAGAAGGTCTCTCATCCAACTCCTCTTCAGCCTTCTGTATTTCCTGGCATGGGTGTTGTGGCCATGTCATTGATTAGTGTGTTAGGGTGACCTTGTAGTTTGTCGTGGAAACGTTTGTAGTGTGTCCGTATGTGCTCATTGACGGTTGGCATCTTAAGTTCAGTAAGTAAAGGTATGTTGCTAACGTACCACGGTGCTTTTGTAATTTTTCTAAACGTTATAGCCTGAAAGATTTGAAGTTTGTTAATGTGAGTCTTTTTAGCTGTCCCATATATCTGTGATGCTTAAGTCCAAATAGGTTTCAGTAGGTAAGTATAGGTGTTTAATTTCTGTCGAAGTTTTTGTTTCGAGTGTTTTGAAAAGAGTGAGTAAAGAAGTCTCAGTCTTTGGTTAAGGGTTTTCTTTTTTTTTGTTAATATGCGGGCCCCAAGTCATTCTTCTGTCAAACGTCAAACCAAGATAATGTACAGTCTTTATAGCAATTTATTTTATAGCTATTTTACTTCGATCTGCGTATGAGAGATCTATCGTTCAAGAAAAACATTTATAGCTGTTTCCAGTGAATCATAAAAATTCCTACCTTCCATCATCTCATTAATGATTTGTAGTGATATGGTGAGTGATTTAATTTTTATTGATCGATTTAGGGTAACATTTTTTAAGCCATTCACAAGTCAGTGACAAGCCAATTATATTGACTGGACCGGAAAGTCGCAACTAGTAGCTATTTTAAGAAAAAAGAAATTGCAACTTCTATTAGGATCTTTTACTGAGTGTTAAAAATTGAATGGTAAGTTAATCACTCTGATGCTTTCCATATAAAGAACGCTCTTGGCAATTACTTCTAACTATGACATTAAACTTACTGTTTTATTGTTTGTCTATATTAAAATGATTTCTCATTTAATTATTTTAGCAAATGAGCGATATTAAACGCGTACTAAAGCTTTGGTTTCTTTAACAGAAACCGAAATGAAATATAAATTAATCTTGTTCGGCTCCCCATAAGAATTTCGACAACTTCTATTCTTAATAACGGTTTGAACACTGCGCAGCCAGATAGTAGAGGATATGCTAATAAGGAATAGAAAAATTGTACTCCAATGGATCCTCCGACGTTGACAATTAATGGCAAAGGCAAAAAATTATCCATAAAAAAACGTCTGTCCCATTTTATCCTTTCGTAACATCCGACTTCCTGTTGAACAGAATCGCTACCTAGGACTCCATATCGGCAAACGTCTTACTTGGAATACTCACACCAGACTGAAATGACAAGAAACTGCTCGCAGATACCGATTTTTACTACATTTACTGGATAAACGTTCAAAACATCCCATCTACTTCAAATAATTTATATCTCCAGTATTAGACCTATTTGGACCAAGCCATTATAGTCCTCCCGCATCCAATCCTTGTGATCCAAAGACCTCCGAAAGATGCTAAATGCTCCTTATTTTGTCACCAATAAAACTATCCATAAAGACCTGAATATCCCATTAGTTGCAGGATTAGCCAGAATTAGATATAACTCCTTTAATTCCAAACTACCAGCTAACTCAAACCCGCTTGTCCGTATCCTCTCATCTCCATCTATTCCTGATAACCCTCTGAGGTGCCTTCAAAGACGGTGGGCTCCTTCTTCACAAGAGTTTATCAAGCCAATTGTTAATTTTTTTCATATTTACTAGTTGTATTTTATCCTATACAGTTGTAAATATCAATTAATAAATTTTAAAAACATCATAAGAAAAAGTAAGGAAATGGAAAGATCCCTAAAAGAAAAGCCATCAGAGAAGCAGGCGAGCGATTCTTCTTCCAAACATCGAAGCACGCTACTCGGGGAAACACGTCCAGATAGATTGACAATGGAACATTGCACAGCTCAGAAAACACATTATTATTATTAATATCTATAAGTAATATATCAATTATTAATATCTCAATGAATAATACCTTAACATAATGTTAAAAGAAAACTCGTTACTATAGCATCTAAAAAAATATAAGAAACAACATAAACAAAAGAATAAGGGACAAACGTTTCTTAAGATCTAGATCTAGGAAGCGATTAAGCATAATGACTGCTAATTAGAAACGCGATGTGTGTAGGTTGGCATCCTGAGTGTATATCAGGAAACAATGACCAGGAAAAGTGACCAAGTCAACAGTATCTATTGTTTTGAGACCTTGGAGACTGTCGAATCTCTTTGCTTTACCTAGGTAGGTGTATGTGATTAGATTTTGGCTTGGTGTGATTCAGGATTTTCAGCTGCTCATCACGACTACAGAAGTTAGACACCTCATTGGCTGAGATTTGTGAAACCATACAGCAATACATTTTATTGCGGTATCAGGTTTATTTGTGATCCAAGGATTGAGTAAAGGAACAAATGCTGCATACAGGGCAATATATTTATAAACAAATCCAATTGTCTATTTTTTAAGAAAAGAAAGCCCTCATGTTTATCCAGAAAAAAATTGGTGAATTCAAATTGTGATTTCAGATGACATTGTCAAAGTACTGTTAATACTGTCAGTTATAATAATGTGACTTTAGGTAAAATGTTTCCAGATGAATTTTCATTACAAAGTAAAGTTTAATTTAGTTTCCATGGGATTCCATTTAGTTAACCGTGAAACATCAGTGTTCATGAAATAATTTAAATGTAGGAATAATTGTATTTTATGAATTTAAAATTATATTCCATTTATTACAACAATTTACGGCTTGGTACTGAAGAGTATAACTTGTACGATACTGTACGGTGGCAACACTATATCACCATATGTTGCAAACATTACAAATAACATGTTCAACAAACAATCTTTTAATGAATAAAATTGGAGGCTGATTTCTACTTCACCACTCTTTTATTGAAAATAATTGCACTACGTTTCGGCTACAATGCCATCTTCAGGTTCAATGGAACTAATTTGATCTAAAAGTACAAAATATTGTCAAATTCACAAATAATCATCTTACAATTTGTCATGAAATTATAAATCTATGTTAAAATGTATGATAAAAAAATATAAAGAAAAAAAAAAAAAAATGTATATATATATATATATATATATATATATATATATATATATATATATACACACACACACACACGTGCATATGCATACAATAAAAGAGTGGTGAAGTAGAAATCAGCCTCCAATTTTAAACATAGAAAAAGAATCTAGACCTTATAATCATTTAATTTTAATTTTAATTTAATAATAATAATAATTTTTATTTTTATTTTATTTTATTTTTTATTCCGTAACATTACAATCTGTCCTAATTAGGACATTATAAATATTGATAATGCAATATTTGCAGACTAAAATTTATAAAATATATATACAATAAAGAATTAGTAGAATATTTACATATGTTTAAAAGCAAATTGGAGATAAAAGTACAACATAACTATTGTACTTTTGGTTGTGATTCTTGTTGAATTTTATGTATATAATCTATACAATGTATTTTCTTTTTCATATAAAGATATATTCTATTATACATATAACTCAGTAAAAAATTAAAAATATCTTTAACACCGTTTATGCAATTATTGTTTTACTAGTCAAAAATTGTAAACAAAAATATAATGTGATATTAATATGATTCTTAAGAATTTAAAATGAAGAATTTAAGTCCTTGAGGTAAATGTTGGATGATGCTCCGGGGTATGCAATTTCATCAGGGTTTCACCTGCAACACCTTACCTCAGTTGATTACCTCCAACAGCCTTAAGGGGCTGTATTCGTTGACTTTCTACTCAATATTACAAATTTTATGATCACTACATTCAACTATTGTATATACAGAAATCATTACTTTCCTGGCTTGTGATATTTCCACCGATGTTTTCTTATTTAACATCTCGTTCATTACTCAAATGGAAAAATGAAACCTTTTACTTTCTCTCACATATGATTGAAATATACAATACGGGAATTTTCAAATCAAACTTTTTAACGGAAATACACGCTTAAGGATCCTTTTAGCCAATAGAATCCTCGAAAAAACAAAACAAAAACATTTTGCATTACTTATATCTCATTCAAAAATTAAAGTCGTTAAAAACTAAAATTAAATAGTTTAGATAGGTATAAGCCACAATTTTACTTTTTCATCACAAAAGGTGCAACGATTAATCTCACAATTTAGTGTTCTAAAAAATTTTGATTAAACTCGCTATACAATTGTCTAATTAAGTGGTATTTCAGATAGGTTTCATCCTCATAGTCATAGAAATAGTTAGGCATGGCTTAAATGCTATAACAATGTCTTCAACCTTTCTTATATTATTATTTTATTAGACATAATTTGAGTGTTGAGAAATGTATAATTATAACCTATGAAAGAATTTAACAATCACTATAATTGAAAAAAAGAGAAATATTTGTCAAAGTTGAATAAAATATTCCAAAAATAAGAGTCGTAATAGAGATGTGTAATATTTGAAAGCTCAATATTACGGAAATATCATAATTTAGCAAACATGTTCGGTGTTATTTGAGTGACCGAAAACCCCTAAATTTAAGTATTAATTATTTTTACTTTCCCTTACCTAGGTAAGGAAAAGTATTGCGATCGCAAACATTTTCGAATTCCAGTATTCAACGGAAATACACGTTTTAGGGTCCCCTGACTCCAGATAACCAAGTCCCGCAAAAAAGTCTGTGTGTGTTTGGTAACTCCCGGGCGAAAATGAAAAGTCCTATAAAACTGACAAATATACGCCCGAGACGTTACAAAACATTTTTTCGTTAAAATCAGCTTACCAGAAGAGCCAATTTATCCCATGCATTTTGTGCCTTTTTACAATTTACTCGAAAACGGCTCTAACGATTTTGATTAAACTCGCTATATCGATGTAAAATTTAATGGGCTTTAGTATAATGCAGGTTTTATTCTGACTGAAATAGTCTGACAGGGCTTTAATGCCGATATTTTCTTTCTCTAAAGTACCTATAATTTTGTAGATTCTATAAAAATATCATTGATACATAACAGCTAAATATGCAAGTTCTGCGAATTTCAAAAACCAAATATAGGAGAAAAACCGAAAAATATTTTTTTAATGTAATTTTTTGTTTTGAACATAAGAACACTAATATATATATATATATATATATATATATATATATATTATAATATTATATATATTATATATATATGTATGATATCCCGTTGGAAAGCTAAGATTTTAGAAAAATATTATCTTATACAAAAGTTTAAAAGTTAATAGAGAGTGATGAAAAGCCTAATTTTCAACCTTCGTTAAGCCGGTGTTCCCAAGGCAGGTTTTGGGACCCGTCAGTTATATCCTATACACCTCGGTATTCCTACTAATCCCGAAACCCTTCTGCAAAATTGCTTGTGAGTCCGCCATTTATCATCTGATTCCGATCCTGAAGCAACATGGCTAAATCTCCAAAGACACCTTTCTCTTTGAAGACTGGTGTTATGACTGGCGTACCCAAGGTTAATGAAAGTAAATTCACACACTCACCTTCTCCTTCGAAAAAATTCTGTCCACCGGTAATTTTAATTCCTTTCTGCTTCCTTCCTCAGACACAGTCTGGTATCTTTGTTTTCTAATAGAAAAAAGATTGACGTGGAACTCACATACAAGACTTAAAAGAAAAGAACTCAACCACCGATTCGGCCAGTTATAAGACTACTAAACAGAAAATCTAGCTTACAATTGACAACAATTACAACATTTTATATTACTAATATTTTCTGCTACATAAAAATATTTCTGTTTGGAATCTTAATGAATTTCTCTGAAACGTTTAATGCTAAATATGTTTTTTATACGGTCGGCGTGGTCCAGTGGTAGATCATAGTCTACTGTTCTCCGGGTACCAGGTTGGAATCCCGGATGTGGCAGAATGATTTATTCTGTTATTTTAGCGTGGAGCGAACCTGGGGTATGAGACCTATTGGTGCAAAAACCGCCCCTATAAAGTCCGTCGGCAATAAATGAGAAAACCTGGCGCCTATGGTAGGCGTGATTCGGCATAATTATCTGGCCGTTGGCCTAGAAACAGTACGAACACTCAATATGTACTGAGCAGATCCTTTAAGGGTCGTAGTGGTACAGTATTTTTTAATTTAAAAAATGTATTTATAAGTATTGGTTAATGAAAGTAGAGTATTTCGCCATAAGATTTTACTTTCACTTATCGATATATGAATATATGATATTAGTGAGGAAAATCGTGAAAATTTTCGAATTCCAGTTTTCAACGGAAACTCACGTTTATAGGGTTCCCTGAGTCAAAATAACCAAGTACCGCAAAAATGTGTGTCCGTCCGTGTGTGTGGTAAGTCAGCGCGAAAACGAAAAGTCCTATGAAATTAAAATTTCATATTTTCAGAGCGTCTATGCCTGAGAACATTTTCACTAAAATCGGCTGAACGGAATCTACTTTATCCTATGCATTTTGCACCTTTTTACGATTTACTCAAAACGGCTCTAATGATTTTGATACATGTATCATATATTGTTGAAAGCTAAAGATTTTAGAATAAATATTATCTAATGCACATACTTGTAAAAGTAATAAAGAGTGGATGAGAGCCGATAAAACTAAGTGATTATTTCAGATAATTATATAATCGATTTTTGAATAAAACACACGTTTCTATAGAAATTCAATTTAATTAATTCTTTAATAGTTTCACTCATTTTTATCTCTGCTGTATTTAAAATTCTTTAATCGATTTTTTAAAATACAATCAAAATGGAGTTAAGTGAAAGTCTTGTGTTACCTGCATCAGATTTTTTAAATTATTATTTAACGAACCATTGTTAATGGGAAGAATTGTTTTTTTTAGACGCATTTTGATTCTTTGGTATAATAGGTGTTTTACGCTTTAGGTTGAAAGGAAATAGTCATTTTTTATTTTTTTAACGCAAAATGATATAATTGTTAGTAAAATTAGGGCGCTTCTAAAAATAATACTTGTCTTTATTTTTTTTATACACCTACGCCAGCAAGGCATTTGCGTCAGTGGAAATCGTCTACTTTGTGAGGTCATCGTACCCGGATTAGTCTGGAGAGGTCACCTCTGCCTGAGTCACAGATCCAGTGAGGGGTACTTGCGATGTAGGGCACTGTTTAATCGACCAGAGGATTAAGTTAAAACAGTGATATAAGTTTATTATTGGTTATCATCTACGGTGGTAATATAAATGCTAAATAACATATAATAAATTTAATATGATTAAGCGATAAATGTCTAATGGTAAAATGAAAATTAAAAAAATCTGCTGCGAGCGACTTTCACTTACTCCGTTATTTACGTGATAAATTTTTAAACAAATTTGAAAATAAAATAATTTTTAAAGAATTATTTACATTGGATTTTAAAGAACATGTGTTTTATTAATAATCTATTATTATTACCTACGACAATCAGTTTGTTTTATCGGCTTTTTATCACTCTCCGTTAATTTTTACAATAGTACGTATAAGATAATATTTTTTCTAAAATCTTTGGCATTCCATATCTCCAGTCCACTCACTTGAAACAAGATCGACCTTAATTTTCTAACCCATAGGACTAAAACTTTTGATCGTTCCTTCCTTGTCCGCTCCTCTAATTTCTGGAATTCTCTACCTACTCATATCCGCCATGCTGCTTCCCTCTCCTCATTCAAATCTTAACTTTTCCAATACATTTTATTATCCAAAAAAGACGCTCAGAAACTGTGATATTTATTTTGCCTGAATCACACTTTGAAAGAAGAATAATAACGCTGTTATCTATTAATTTATTTTTAATTTTGTTCAACAAATATTTTCTAAGAATTGTCTTTATTTTTATTTTGTCATTGTATATATTTTTTTGTATAATGTGTATATACATACATATATTAACCCATGATTGTAATTAGTTACTATGTTCCGTCTGTCTGTTGGCCAGGCATGTTGTATATTATAAATTGTAAAAACCTGTTATTCTTAGTAGACCTAGTCCCAGAATAAAAATTATATTCTATTCTCTTCCATAGGTATATCATACATGTATAATACTGTTCTTAAGTTCGAAAACAAAAAATTGCATTAAAACAATATTTTTGCAGTTATTCTTTTAATTGGATATCGAATTCTTTCAATTTATATATTTAACTGTTATTTAGAAATGCTAATCAGATGATATGGTCAATTTCCACCACAAAATTAAAGGTACTTTAGAGAAAGAAATTTTGAAATATCGGCATTTAAGCCCAGTCATACTATTTCAATCAGAATGAAACCTACATGATATTAAAGCCGTCCAATTTTACATCCATATCGCGATTTTAGTCAAAATCGTTAGAGTTGTTTTAGAGAAAATCGTAAATAGGAGCAAAATGTATCCAACATACACAAGTTGGACGAATTTGATGACCAACTATATGACGAAAGAACAAAACTATTTTTTAATATAATTTTTGTTTTTTTTTATAATAAAAACAGAAGTATAGATGTATAATATACCATTGGAAGGAGAAAGATTTTATAAAAAATATCTGATACACAAAGCCGTAAAAGGTAATGTAAAGGGACGAATAAGGAATAAACGTTTTACTGATTAACAATTTAATATAGTTATATTGTTTAATCTAGGCAAATCTAGGCTGCTAACGAAAAGGAATACACGTTTTATTAAAATATATTTAATAGTTTTAAATTAATTTTAACAGTCGAGGTAAGTGAAAATCGTTTGTTGCCCGCACCAGATTTTCACTATATGCTTACCATAACTAAGAACTGTCGGGATCACTTGTAGCTGGGTGGCTAGCGTACAGCCTCCCATGCTAAAGGTCACGGGTTCAAACCCAGGTGGTCCTAGGATTTTTTAATGGGAGTAAAAAATCCTTAGTTACGCCGTCCTTCGGATGGGACGTTAAAGGTGGTCCGAGCCTGTGCGATGTCGGGTTTTCGTTAAAGATCCCTATCCTAATAAAACTGGATAGGCAAAATTTAGGACTCCACTGTAGCATCGTCCGATTAGCTAGTAGCATAAAATGACGTTAATAAATAAACAAACAAACAACTAAGAACTGTCGCTTGTGGCACATTTAAATTGTTACGCCGATCGTTTATTAATATGCATACACTTTTTTTTTTTTTTTTTTCTTTTTTTTTTTTTTTTTTTTTCTTACCCTCTGGTTTTATTCTAACAAAATACAAATACAAATGTAATATGTGTAGATGTCACATTTGTCCTTCTGTTACCCGGAGGTATTCTAAAGAGGATTGCTATATGCGCTGATGCACTAGTAATCTTTCAAGGCTTCTTCTATGCCTTTATTTATCCATTGCAAAATGGGAGGGACCATCTTCAGGGTTATATGCATACACCTATTTCATTTTTCTTTTTACAAGAATTAATCTTCAATTTTTTATACTGGTATAAATTTACTGCTGGTATTTATTAACTTGTTTTTTGTTTTTTTCTGGAGCGGCGTCTTCACTGTGCTTCACGTCTTGGGTTCGTATCACGGTTGTGGCAGCATTATTATTCTGTTATTTCCGCGTGGAGGTATGGAGGGTATGGAGGTATAAAGGTATGGAGACCATCCTGGGCACACCTAGCCTCTAAAGTGTGTATTAAAAAATCCTGGTGGGGACAACACACGACTTTCACTTACTTCGCCTGTTATATAAATTTAAGAACTATTAAATATACTTTTTTTTCCACTTCATTTATTAATTCGCACTGTCAGCAGTTAATTAATTTAAATCAGGTTATTTGAAAAATATGATTTACATTCAGCAATATAGTAAGTAATATTAAATAGTTACGTTTGTTTGTTTATTTTATTTTTCACGTCACTTTATGCTACTATGGCTAATCGGACGATGCAACAGTGGGAGTCCTAAATCTTGCCTATCCAGGTTTTATTAGGATAGGGGTCTTTAACGAGTACCTGACATCGCACAGGCTCGGCACCACCTTTTAACTTATCCTCCGAAGAACGGCATAAACTAAGGATTTTTTACTCCCTTTAAAAAATCCTAGGACCGCCTGCGGGTTTGAATCCCTGACCTTTGGGAATGTAAACTGTAATGTAATGACTAAATAGTTACGTAAAATTATCATTAATAATTGTATGCCCTATTTGTCACTTTGCATCACCTTTTACAACTTCCTATACAAGTTAATATTTTTTCTAAAATCTTTAGCTTTCAAACGGTATATTGTACATGTATATTACTGTTCTTCTGTTCAAAAAAATAAATTACATTAAAAAAAATAAAATTGTTCATTATGCAACTGCCACTAGATGGCGTTATGCTCTAGATAATGATGATGTTTGCTAGAGGGCAGCACTTAAGATATGTTTAAGGGCCCTGTTTCCTTAACATATTTTTGCACTTATCTCCTTTTGTTTTCATTAAAATTCGCTCAACTTGTATATTTAGCCGTTATTTATCAATAGTAATAAGATGATGAACCATTTTTTTTAATATACAAAATTAAAGGTATTTTAAAGGAAGAAATTTTAAAATTTCGACATTAAGGCCCTTTCGAACTATTTCAATCGGAATGAAACCTACATGATATTAAAGTCTATTAACGTTTACATCGATAAAGCGAGTTTAATCAAATTCGTTTGAGCCGTTTGCGATAAAATCGTAAAAAGGTGCAAATGCATGGTATAAAGTTGCTTTTCTGGTTAGCTGATTTTGATGAAAAAGGTTTTTAAACATCTCGGGTGTAAAGTTGTCTTAAATATTAAGTTTCAGTTTCATAGGACTTTTCGTTTACGCTCATCAGTTACCAAAAACGGACAAACACAGACACAAAAATACGACAATTGATCAATTGGACTCAGGGCACAATAAAACGTCTATTTCCGTTGAAAACTAGAATTAGAAAATTTTCTCGATCGCAATACTTTCCCTTACTATATATTTCATATATAATTAAGTGAAAGTAAAAATTGGGGGGAAACTGACGGCTGGGCGTGATGTAGGCCTAATCGCCTCACACGGCCATTAGCCACGAAACAGTAAGAATCTCTTCAAGTACTGACCCCGATACCTTTCAGGGTTGTAGAGGTACAGATCATTTTTATTTTATTTTTTAATATTAGTTTTATTTCCAGTTATTGTAAGCACTAAATAATTAAACGTCTCTTGGTATTCAGAGGTACTCCCTTAATATGTATGCAGGGTTAAATTAACTTCACCGCTCATTGTAGTAACCAATTATATATTCACTAATATTTCATTGTTGAAAGCTCACTTTGGAACAGTTGAAGTCGCGTTTAAACAATTTACGACGTCTCTTAAACGACATTTTCGGCCTTGGATCGCACCCGATTCCGAGTACAATTAGCGAACGGAGGTACCAGGAAACTAGAGCTATATAGAGCTATGCACCCACTCATCGAGAGCCGGGTTCGGGTGATACCTCCGGAATCCTGAAGGATACGAGCCTCGAATTGCGAAAGGACACGACAGGGTGATCTCAGTGGTGAGGTGTCGCAATTAATCACCTGTCCTGAGGTAAATTATCGGTTCACTTAGGAGCGATTTAATATCGACCATCCGAGATCGTCCTCGACCAAGGTCCCGCCTAGAAGTAGCCCACGAGGAACCGGTCCCTATTATGAAACCAATTGCACTTGTACTTCTAAGGTCACGCCATCTCATTGTGACTAGGTTATGTTATCTTGCCACATAGGTTACGTAATCAATGTAAGCTGGATAATGATGGATGTTTACCTAATGACGGAAAGACACACCCTTCCAATAACCACAAATGCTTTATGCAAAAAATAATTATTTACCATTAATAGGCCATCACGTAGACATAATTTTTGACCATGTATTCGAAAGATATGGACGTCAAGTTAATAAAAAATGTGGAACAGTATATTATCGTATGTTAATGATCCAAATTATCCATAGAGATACATCATGATATTCTGATAACTATTATTTGCAGGAAGGAATTAGTACGGGTGGCAGTTTTAACTATTTATTGTCTGCCAACGTTTCGATCCCCATTGTGGATCATCCTCAGGGCGGATCTGAAAAGCTCAATTCTCAAAGACCAACTAATTATATCCATTATGATAAAAAGAATACGGGGCCAACAAAAATATACGGTAGCCCCAACAGCTCCAGGCTTCAAATTCGCAGACAGAATAAATTATCCACAACTCAACAATAACAGACAGCTTCATCTGAACAAACTATCACTTTTAAAAACTCCAGATGACTCACACTTTTGCCACCGTACCATACCAGCTCTAAAAAGGTAATAACTCAATCAATCACCACCACCGCAACAGTTCGATCCTTAATCGACTTCTATTTTGTGTTTTTCTAGACCATAAACACTAGATAGATCAATAGATAGCATAGCGATAGATCTCTAACTCACCCTTAAACTTAGCATTACACTTCAATTCCCCATACTCCAACCTCTCAACTAACTACTTCTCATCAAATAACTTCTTCCCCGGATACGTCGTTCTTCCAAGCTCAAAATGTATTCTCTTCAACCAGTTTCCACATTTCTCCAGTAAAATCTAATAAAGGCTACCATAATTTTTTTTTGGTGCTTAAATCACAATTTCCCTAAAATAGACATTCTAACAATCTTTGTAACCTCCACAAATGAATTGCTGAAAAAACCGAACAGAGAATTTTTTTATGATAATGGGTTGTCAGATACCATCTACAATTCACCCTGATGATGACCCACAATATGTGTCGAAACGTTGGAAGACAATAAATATTTAAAATAATTGTTTTGTTTTTTACCCGGACTACTTTCATCATGTAATTCTCAATGCTCAACTAATTATGTCCATTATATAAAATATTAATGTACTAGTTCCACCTAGACGCATCAGCTGTCCAGCCTTAAGCCTTGTTACTGTGATTAGAGGAGCCAGACGGGTTTTGTACCAACAGTTGTTATGGCGATAATTCAAAATTGCTGTTATCTACAAAAAAAACTAGATCCTGCTACTGAAATAATATTTAATACTTATATAACATCGGTTTAAACAACCCTACGCTAATAGAATAAACCTATAAATTTACAACCTATAAAGGGTCATAAAGAGATTCCTAATCTTCCTGGCTGTGGAAGGAGGTGACCGGGCTGAGATACGTACAGCCTTCAGGTTTTTCTTCAATTATAGGGTACCTTCTTCAAAGGTACCCTATAACGACTTAAATGATGCAATAAAATGATCCATCTTACAAAATACCCTTTAAAAACATTATATTTCGATAGATTATGTAAATTTACATCTTTAAAACTATCTATATAAGAAACTAACGATCTTTACAAGAACTTAACTAAAATTATCTTTTAAAAACGTTTTATTAGGATTGTTTATCAATATTTACATGTTTACAACTAAGTATTGACACCTTCAAACCTTACAAGAATAACTATCTATACAAGAAACTATCTTTACAAGAATTACGATACGGGGTATTATTTAACAGATCCTATATGAGCCTTGGCTGCGAAATCTTTTTAAGAAAGGATAGGGCGATCCGACGGTTTGGAGATGAAGGAAACATGAATATACATCGACTGTCGCCTCTCACTCGTCAATCTTCCTGTCGCACGAAAAGCTGTGCCGACTGAGAGTCGTCTCTCGTCTGCAATGGGTTAACTGTACCATATTTTACTAATCTTATTAGTTTGTGTAATGTCTTTAAATCATAGTTAAAATAGAAAAAGGTGCTTGAATCCAAATCTTTATTTTTAATCACAAACATATCCAACCAACATTTTACCTAACCTGTCCAACAATCATTAAAACATCTGTTCTCCGCGCGATACATTATAATCGATAACATAAACTACATTCTCCCCCCTCTAATTTAGAAAATATGGAATAATTACAATAATTGAACAAAAATATTACAAAATCGTGAAATGAAAAAATGAGAAAATATAAATATGAAATAAAAAAAATTACAAAATTGAAATATAAAAAAAAATTGCATAACGCTTAAATTAATTCAAATTTCTTCGATCAGCCTTGCAGTCGGTTTTTTGATGCGTTGTGGGCGAGCTGACTCAATGTCTTGATTGCTTGAGGTCTCTTCAGTTGGCTCCACCTTGCCCTCATCAATGTCCTGAGTAGGTTCCTCAAAAGTTGAAGATGTCGGCAGACACTCTTGTGAAGTAGACGACCCATGAATCTGGTCCACATGCCTAGTCCAATGTCTATTTAAAGATGGGACGAAAACTCGACGCCTTCGAGGTCCCAAGCACCTTACCACTGATGCTGGAATCCATTTATCCTCTGACTTCCTATAATTTCGGACATAAACTGAGCTTCCCTTCTGATAAGAATCAGCAACTGTAGGTGACCCACGATACGCAGTTACTTGCTTTTCCTGAGCCATTTGCACCTTACTAGACGTAGCAGGAGGTCGTAGGAGGTCAAGTCTGGTCCTTAGCTGACGACCAATCAACGCCTGAGCGGGGGAAACTCCAGTAGTAATATGTGGCGTGTTCCGATAATCTATCAGGAATCTATTTAAACTCAAATCCAAATCTGAAGTCGAAGAATCTACAAGAGCTGCCTTCAAACTGCGTTTAATAGAGCGTACAGCATTCTCTGCTGCCCCATTTGTCTTTGGTGAATATGGGGCTCCATGTTTGAGGTCAACACCATTGTGCTGAAGAAAATTCGTAAACGTCTCACTGTCGAACGCAGAATAATTATCAGCAACAATGGTTTCAGGCAAGCCGAAACGGGCAAATACCTGTCTCAAGAGCTTCATTGTGGTTTCTGTGGTCATGGATATGTAGTATGAATGTAGTATATGTTATCGATTATAATGTATCGCGCGGAGAACAGATGTTTTAATGATTGTTGGACAGGTTAGGTAAAATGTTGGTTGGATATGTTTGTGATTAAAAATAAAGATTTGGATTCAAGCACCTTTTTCTCTCTGTTCCAGACGAACTACGATAACCAAAATCTTTATTTTTACTGATACCTGTAGCTAACGAGTCGGTTACTGAGTTGTTTGAATGTTGTGAACATTCACCTTTACAAAACCCTATAGGTTCTTTTTTGACACCCAAAAGACTGTACTGCTGTTCCGTGATTTCTTTATTGGTAGCAATGCGAATAGCATCCGCGATCGTAAGTTTTTCAGCGTCTTCTTCAAATAAACGGTCACGAGCCGAGCTTTTTTGCATCCCAATCACGAATCTATCGACTAACATTTTGTCTAGGTAATCGCCGAATTTACAATTACCAGCCAGATTACGAAGTCTGGCAATCCATTCATTAACGGTCTCATTGTGCTCTCTGATGGCGTTGTAGAATTTGTAACGCAATGCAAACACCGACTCTGTCTTAGAGAAATGATTATCCAACAATACAACTAATTCTTTATAAGAGGTAGACTCTGGATTTCCTGGAATAGCTAAATTTGCTAATAATTTGAAAGCATCTTCACTCATTGCGTTTAGAAACGTGTCGCGTTTTAGGTCCTCGGTCTTAAAAAAACTTTCCATCCGCGATTTGTACACTTGCCACTCGTTGCAAAGGGAGAATTCCCGCAACTGTCCGACGATCACTCCTTCACTCATATTTAGAATTCTATGACTAAAATAAAAAAAACACTCACCCCTGCAACTTTTAGTCAACGATTGTTGCTAACAGGATCCCATCCTCGTCGCCATTTGTAATGTCTTTAAATCATAGTTAAAATAGAAAAGGGTGCTTGAATCCAAATCTTTATTTTTAATCACAAACATATCCAACCAACATTTTACCTAACCTGTCCAACAATCATTAAAACATCTGTTCTCCGCGCGATACATTATAATCGATAACATATACTACATTTTGTATAGATTCTATTGCTACTGAAAGTTAGTTTCAATGTTTACTGTTCACTCATAGAAATAATAGAAAACCTAACAGTGAAGATAGGTTGTGTTAAAAGAGCTATTCTACTAATATATTTTAAACACATCGGGCAGTCTTATTTTTGCTTAAGATTGTGGATTGTGGTGATGCCATCATAGTAACGCCACTAATAAAAAATATCTCTCATCATGAGATGTTATTAGAGCTACATAGCAAGCTTGTCACCGTGAATTGAGGCAACGTGATAAAGCAGGGTATCCTCAGCCCTTTTGTAAATGTAACATATTTTTACCTTCACTTACACATATATGAAATAAATAATAAGGGAAAGTGTTGCGATCATGAAAATTTTCGAATTCCAGTTTTAAACGAAAATACACGTTTTAGGGTACCCTGAGTCCAAATAACCAAGTTCTGTGTGTATGTGTGTGTGTGTCTGTGCGTGTTTGACAACTCCCACGCGTAAACGAAACGTCCTATGAAACTGAAATTTCATATTCAAGACAACTATACGCCCGAGATTTTAGAGCAACGTTTTAATCCAAATCGGCTGACCAGAAGAGCCACTTTATACCATGCATTTTACACCTATTTACGATTTACTCAAAAAACGGTTTTAACGATTTTGATCAAACTCGCCATATCGATGTAAAATTGAACAGGCTGTGTATCATGTAGGTTTCATTCCGATTGAAATAGTCTGACAGGGCTTAAATGCCGATATTTCAAAATCTCTTCCTTTAAAGTACCTTTAATTTTGTAGTTTTTTATGAAATTGGCCATATCATCTTGTTAGCATTGCTAAAAACATGTAAACATATAAGTTTAACGAATTCGATACCCAACTAAAGGAGATATAACTACAAAAGTATTTTTTAAATGTAATTTTATTTTTTTAAACTGAAGAACAGTAATATACATGTATAATATACTGTTTGAAAGCTAAAGATTTTAGAAAAAATATTATCTTGTGTACAAAGTTGTGAAAGTTAGTGATGAAAAACCGATAAACGAACTGATTATTTTGGATAATAATATAATAGATTATTTAATAAAACACATGTTTTTATTAAAATGTAATGTGAATAATTCTTTAACAATTATATTTGTGTTTCTAAATTTGTTTGAAAAAATTTAAATTGATATAAATAACGAAAGTCGTGTGTTGTGCGCACCTGATTTTTATTTATTAAATTTACAACTGTTTTAGTTAATACATAAAGTAACTTAGTTATTAAAGCAAATATATGAAAAAGACATAAAAAGAAAATGCCCATTGACAGCACTCCACTGGGTAATCAATAATAAATAATAAACTAGAAGATATCTTCTTTCCAGACGCCTCGGAGGATTGTTACGAATGGAAGAGGATGTGAGGATTGAATTAAGGAGCATTGAGGATTTTTATAAGTATTTTGGATTGTAAGAATTGAACACGGGAAGAATTTGATGGTTTAGTAGAGCCCCAGAGCTCAACTCCGTAACTCCAGATAGGCCTTATGATGGTGATATTGATGAGCCTTTTGTTGTTAAGTCGAAGGTTAGAGCGTCTGTCTAGTAAGTGTTGAAGTAAGCTATTTTTTTTAATTTTCATTTTTTACGCCAGTTTTGTTCATAAAATACTTTTTTATTTTTATTTTACTTTACTATCCTTACTGTAATTTACTTTTTTTTAAATTACTTTCAAAATTGAAATGTTGAACACAACCCAAGAACTGCATTTTTAATTCACACTAAGGTCTCATTACTCAACCCTCAGCGATGGGTACGGAATCTATTTTTCTTCGTACTTGTGTTATTAGTAAGACTTACAAGGACATAGAGACACATGACAGTTCAAATATAGCAATAATAGATTACTGACTGTATTTCCACACCAGTTGCTCAACTGCTCCCATTCGATCTTATTTATCCCTGCATTTGTCAGAGATCGGTCACATTTAGAAATATTTATTAACTTCTATAATATCTTGTGGGAATCTAACATTCAACTTCACCTGTCCTACATTTCTCAAATATTTTTATTCACAATCGCTTTTCATACACTGCTGATGATTCAACCGTAGAACACAAAAGAACAAATTCATTTCTCACGTTTTTATAAAGAAAAAATCTGGTGCGGACAACACCTGACTTTCACTCACCACCGTTGTTAAAATCGATTAAATAATTTTCAAATACAGTTAGAGATCAAAATAAGTGAAACTAATAACGAATTAATTGTTTTTTTTTTATTTATCTAACGCCCCTTTATGCTGCTGTGGCTAATCGGGCGATGCTACAGTGGGAGTCCTAAATTTTGCCTATCCAGGTTTAATTTGGATAGGGATCTTTAACGAGTACCCGAAATCGCACAGGCTCGGGAGAACCTTTTAACGTCCCCTCCGAAAGACGGCATGACAAAAGATTTTTTACTCTCATTAAAAAGATCCTAGGGCTACCAGCGGGTTTGAACCCGGAACTTTTAGCATAGGAGGCTGTTATGCTAACCAACATGCTACAGGTAACCGCCACGAATTAATTAAAATGGTTTTCAATACAAATATGTGTTTTATAAAAAAAAAATATTACATTATTATCTAAAACAATCAATTAGTTTTATCGGCATTTCATCACTCTCTGTTTACTTTCACAAGCTTGCTTAAAAGATAATGATTTTCCATTAGCAATGCTAATCAGATGATATGGTTATTTTTATAGAATCTACAAAATTGAAGGTATCGGCATTTAAGCCCTGTCAGACTATTTCAATCAGAATAAAACCTACGTGATATTAAAACCCATTAAATTTTACATCAATATAGAGCGTTTAATTGAAATCGGCTTTTTTAAATGAAATCGAGTCTTTTTGGGGAAAATCTTAAAAAGGTGCATATTTCATGGTATAAAGTGGCTCTTCTGGTTAGCAGATTTTGATGAAAGTTGCTAAAACGTCTTGGGCGTATAGTTTTTTTTAAATATGAAATTTCAGTTTTGTACGTCTTTTCGTTTTTGCGCTAGACTTACCAGATACTAACACACATACACAATCCTTTTTTCGGGACTTGGTTATTTGAACTCAAGGGACCCTAGAACGTTTATCTCCGTTGAAAACTGGTATTCGAAAATTTTCACGATCGCAATACTTTCTCCTACTATATATTTCACATATACGTAAGTGAAAGTAAAAAAGTCTTGAGCTTTAAATTTAGTTTAAAATTATACCCTATAATAATTATTATAGAAAATTAACTCAACAATTTTTTTATAAAAGCTATTTATTTATAAATAAAGCTGGAAGTATCTCAGAAAATAAATAATCCGACAAAGTTTCGCCAATTCAAAGATCGTCAAGACTAATCAAGTGAAGATAACCTAAATGCAGAATGTAGAGCACATATCAGATCAACTGTCTTCCCGATGACATAAGTACATAATTCACTAGACTTTGTGGATGTAATTAGTTGACCGTTGAGAATTACTGGAAGGAATTAGTCCGGGTGGCGGTCATTAAATGAAACAACTAAATAGTTTCAACTTTTTTGTTGTTTGCCAACGTTTCGACCCCCTTTGTGGGTCAACATCAGGGCGCATGGTGGGAGAAACCACCATATCTCACCACCTCACCTTCTCCCACCATGCGCCCTGATGATGATCCACAAAGGGGGTCGAAACGTTGGCAAACAACAAAATAGTTGAAACTATTTAGTTGTTTCATTTAATGACCGCCACCCGGACTAATTCCTTCCAGTAATTCTCTAGACTTTTACATTATCTTAGAGATCCGGAAAAATTGTGGTGAGGTTTTCGAGGAGATAACACATTGCGCGTTAGTTACTACCCGAAGATGTTTTTTTTTTTTGTAGTTTATACTAGTCTTACGACGTAAAATCTCAAATTTAGAGGGAGTGGGTTGATTGTTTTGTTTTACGTTATATGGTCATCTGTCACTTTAGTGCCAAATCCCCCATAATCGGGCGCAGAAGCTAAGCTACGGATGGAAGTATCTTTTTTTCTTTTTATTTGTTTGTGTACAGAAAGCATGATTTTCATTAAGGAAGATAAAGTGTATGTGTGAGGAGGTTATCGTATATTGATTTTTAAAAATAATATTTTTTTTTAATAAATTATATTTGCTGTAAATATGTTTGCAACTTAATAGATCTGCATGGTACAATTCCTACTAGACTTCTAGAGACATAGATAATTTGTAAAAATGCCATTACTAATCCTTCATACCTCAACGCCAAATATCAGTTGGCAACTGAGCAACATTTTTTTCTCCACAGACTAAAAATTGTGAAAGATGCTGTGGTCAAGGTATTCAACATCATATTGTTTAGGATTTAAGCTAGCAGGTTTTAGTCATCAAAATATAATCCGCACAAAACTTTGCTAAATGCTACGTTTCCTTTGACTATTGTGTTGTTGCTAGCCAGATTAAATTTGCATGATTTAGGTATTCTGACCCCAAGGTAGTTTACTGAGCGTGCTATTTTAATAACCTTGCCTTAGTAAATTGGTAGTTTTAATTTCTTCTTACTTTTATGACCTTTATGAAGTGGAAGAATAATTGTTTTTGTGGTATTGATTGCAAGTGAGAGAGAATCGCAGAATTCACCCAACAAGTTTAACTTGAATTGTACGTCTCTAGGGGAGTCAGCAAATATTGCGATGTCGTCAGCATATAGCAAGCCTAATACATCACCCTTGCTAGTTATGTAGATTCCCTCGGCTCCATGATCAAGAAAGATCTTCCTCAGTCCTGCAATATACAATGAAAATTTTAGGGGGCTCAGTTTTCCTCCTTGCAGGACCCCTCAGATATCTGGAACTTGTTGGGAGAGTAAATGTCATCACTTTAATAATAATGGCATTTATTGAAACCTGTTTAATTTAATCTTCTCTCGCATGCATTGACATTGGTAAACATGACACCCTTGGAAAAGACTTCATGCATTTTGCACTTCTTTTCGATTTTCTCAAAAACGGTTCCGACGATTTTGATTAAACTCGCTATATCAATGTAAAATTGAATGGGCTTTAATATCATGTAGGTTCTGTTCTGATTAAAATGGTCAGGCAGGGCTTAAATGCCGATATTTTAAATATTCTTTCTCTAAAGTACCTTTAATTTTGCTGATTCTATAAAAATAACTATATTATCTTGTTACCACTGATGAAAAACAGGTAAATATATAAATTGGATGAATTCGATACCCAATTAAAGGATAAAACAGAAAACATATTTTTTTAATGCAATATTTCGTTTTTGAACATAAGAACAATAATATACTTTATGATATACTGTTGGAAAGCTTAAGATTTTAGAAAAAATATTATCTCATACACAAGCTTTTAAAAGTTAATAGAGAGTGATAAAAAGCCAATAAAACTAAGTGATTGTTTTAGATAATAATAACACAGATCAGCTGATGCGCTCGATGATAACAGTCATACGTTACATCGTCTCTCAGATTTTTGCTTTTTTCAGTAGGAATTCGCTAGAATTCAGTCTGGAGAACATCACTAGACCTCAGGAATATTACGGCAGTGAATATTGGAGAAGTTTCGGTAAGCAAAGTTATAATTTACTTTGTACAATCACGAAAAAGTGAAAGAAGGGTCACTGATCAGCTGATTGCCGCTAGCTCGGCAAGCTCGGGCTTGCTTTTCTTTCTTTTATCTTTAATTCTTATCTCATTATTTATTTATTATTATTATTTTCTTAATCAATGAGATATTTTCATCAAGTCATGTCCTCAAAGTCTGCAAGTAAAAGATCTAGATCTGCAGGTTCTAACTCGTCCCCCACAAAACAGAGACCCCGCCGTGAACAAAATAAAAAAATGATTCCACCAGCGACCGCGTCAGCTACCTCATTAGGTTCTGAACCACAGCCCAGCACATCATCACAAGGAATAACTGATGAATCTCCGTTTTTTACACCGAATCCATTTCAGATCCTCCAAAATGAAAAAGAAACCATGGAATCTTCTCCTATACCCAGAGAACCACTACCTCCACCAATATTTGTTAAAAATATTAAAAATTTTAAACTGATGTGTGCGCATTTAAATAAAGTAACAGATCCTAATAGTTATTATTGTATAAGTAGAACCAATGATACTAAAATATCTCCGACTACTGCTGAAACCTACAGAAAGATTGTAAAATATCTGACTGAGACCAAAGCTGACTTTCATACTTATCAGCTGCGCCAAGAGAGAGCATTAAGGGTCGTAATCAGAAACCTACATTCCTCAACACCCGTTGAAGCAATCAAAGAAGAACTGACAGAATTAGGATTCCAAGTGAGGCAAGTCACCAACGTTCTAAAAGATAAAAGTCCACTGCCTCTATTCTTCGTGGACTTGGAACCATCAGCAGGAGTCGAAAAAATCTATGACCTCAGCAGACTGTACTATACCCGTGTAAAAGTTGAAAAACCTTACACAAAGAAAGAAATAGTCCAGTGCCATAACTGTCGGGCATATGGTCATACCAAAAGTTATTGCCATCACATACCACGCTGTGTTAAATGCGGTGAACAGCATAAAACAGAAGAATGTACAAGATCAAGATCAGCACCCGCTGTATGTGCTCTGTGCCTCAAGGACCACCCGGCTAACTACAAGGGATGTGAAATCTACAAGAAACTCAGAACCAGATACCAAAAACCTCAGGATCCGAATGAAACAGCTGTACCAACCAGAAGCAGAAGAGAACCATCAAAACTTGTAAATTCTAACGTGTCATTTGCCCACTTGCTTGGAGGTGGTAACCAGAATCATGAAGTCGAGGCACTGCCGGAACAACATTTTCCTCAACATTCTCAATCTATTGTACAAGAATCTATCCCTCAAAGTTTACCTAATCTTAAAAAAACTCCTCAACATCAAATTTCTCATATCCCTCCACCATCAAACGTCACAGATCTTACCAGTCTAATGACATCGTTCATCTCCGAAATCAAATCTCTTGTTATGCCGCTTATATCACTCCTTACAAATCTAGTATCGAATCTAATCCCTGCCTTGAAAAATCCTTAAATGACTTCACCTAACTCCTTATCCATTCTCCTTTGGAATGCGAATGGTGTTAGAAATCATACTGACGAACTGACAGCGTTGTTGCAAGACAAAACAATCGATGTTGCACTTATAACTGAAACAAGACTAACGACTAAACAGTACTTCAAAATACCGCAATACATGACATACCGTACTGACCACCCAGACGGTAAAGCCCATGCCGGTTCTGCTATCATTGTCCACCAATCCCTCTCTCATCATTTACTCCCACTTCCCACCTATGATTTCCTACAAGCCACATCCATAGTAATCAAGACTTTTTCCTTTCCGGTAACCCTCACATCTGCATATTGCCCTCCTAAACATTCCATTTCCAATTCTGAATTTGTATCCTTCCTGGATTCCTTAGGAAATCGTTTCATTCTGGGTGCAGACTTAAACGCCAAGCATCAGCAGTGGGGTTCCAGAACCACGAATTCTCGGGGACGAAATTTGCTGTCTGCACTCAACTCCCGAAATTTTAATATCCTGCCTCCTGACTCCCCTACCTACTGGCCAACCGATCCTAACCGCAATCCTGACATCCTCGACTTCTTTATCCACAGCGGATTAGGCTCTCTCAACTTGTCTTTAACTCGCCTTGATGAACTATCCTCAGACCATAGTCCACTGATCCTAAAAGTATCTCTCACTCCAATTCCAAAACCCATTTCACCATCATTCATCCGAGGCCCTGTCAACTGGAACCTTTTCCGCCAAATCCTGACCGATAATATTGACCTCAGAGTAACCCTCAAAACCCAAGATGACCTAGATAATTCCGTCTATTCCTTTACCACCGCCATCCAACAAGCTGTCTGGACTGCTTCCTCTCCTAAACACTCCAATATAAATCCAGACCAAAATCATTTTCCACAACCTATTATAGACCTTATCCACACCAAACGCCGAGCAAGATCATTATGGCAGCGCACCCGACACCCAACAGATCGCCGCTCCTATAACTTCTATTGTAGACAATTGAAGAGGGAGTTGGCGAACTTCCGTTCCCAGTCCTTTAATTCCTACCTCTCCTCTCTATCAGCTCGTGATAATTCCCTGTGGAATGTCACGAAAAAGATCCTGAAATACCATCATGTTTCCCATCCTCTCCGACGTGGTGATGACTCCTGGGCTGCGTCTGATGAAGATAAAGCCGAGGAATTCGCCACACACCTCTCCAAAGTATTCACTCCTCACCCGGAATCCCACATCAATCACACCGCAAAAGTGCAAGACTTTCTTATGTCACCGATTCCACTTTCCCTACCTCCTAAAGCTATTAATCCCTCTGAGGTCAAATATCTTCTCCAAAAACTGACTCTCCGTAAATCTCCTGGACACGATCTCCTTACTCCCCAGATCCTCCGACAACTTCCCCAGAAAGCCATTATTTTTCTTACTTATATTTATAACTGCATCCTCCGCACCACCTATTTTCCTCTGATATGGAAACATTCCACCATCATCCTTTTTTTAAAACCAGGTAAACCTTCCAACAACACTTCATCCTACAGGCCTATTAGTCTACTCCCCATCCTCTCAAAAATCTTCGAAAGGCTTCTTCTTAAACGTATCCTACCCATATTAGAATCTCAAAATCTTCCTTCCCATCAGTTTGGATTCCGTCCTCAGCATTCCACAGTTCAACAGGGGCTCCGAGTTGTAGACCATATTTCCTCAGCTCTTGAATGCAAAGAGTATTGTTCTGGTGCGTTTCTGGACATTGCGCAAGCTTTTGACCGGGTATGGCACACTGGATTACTCTTCAAGCTGAAAACCCATTTACCCCAGTCCCTATACCTCATTCTCCGATCCTATCTCTCGAACCGTTCCTTCCGAGTTCGCTGTGGTGAAGAATTTTCTAACCTTTATCCCGTTGAGGCCGGTGTTCCTCAAGGCAGCGTCTTGGGACCCGTCCTCTACATCCTTTACACTGCTGATATTCCTACACATCCTGATACCTTTCTGGCAACTTTTGCAGACGACACCGCCATCCTATCATCCAGTTCCAATCCTGAAACAGCATCCTTAAACCTTCAGAGACACCATTTCCTTATCGAACACTGGTGTAATAACTGGCGTGTAAAGGTGAACGAAGCCAAATGTAAACACATAACCTTTACTCTTAGACGAAAATCCTGTCCGCCAGTTTATTTCAACTCATTACCGATTCCTCTCTCAGATACAGTCCGGTATCTTGGCTTACTGTTAGACAAATGATTGACTTGGAACCCACATACAAGACTTAAAAGACAAGAACTCAACCGACGATTCGGACAGTTATACCGACTACTCAACAGAAAATCTGAACTTACAGTTGAAAACAAATT
Organism: Piezodorus guildinii; assembly: GCA_023052935.1. Lineage (NCBI taxonomy): Eukaryota > Metazoa > Arthropoda > Insecta > Hemiptera > Pentatomidae > Piezodorus > Piezodorus guildinii. Next base: position 38,885,786 of record CM041294.1, read on the forward strand.
ATTAATCTACAAGACAATACTGAAGCCCATCTGGACCTACGGACTTGAACTGTGGGGGACAGCTAAACGTTCTAACATCAAACGCATTCAATCCTTTCAATCCAAAGTCCTCCGTACAATAGTAAATGCTCCTTATTATGTCTCCAATTATACCTTGCACCACGACCTTAATGTTCCATTTATTTCAGACCTAATTCCATCCAAATTTTCCAAATTCCACCAGAACCTCATTCATCATCCTAATCCTTTAGCTCAATCCCTATCCAGCTCCACTCATCCATACAACCCACCTAGAAGGTTGAAACGGCAGTGGCCCCGCGACCTTTTGTAAATATATTGGAGTTCTAGCACTGGCTAGATTCTCCACTCAATGTGATGTATGTATGAGTGTGTGTATGTGTATATAGGTATAAGTGAATTATTGACTTTTGTATTGATTCATTATTGTGTATATATTTTATTGTAATTTTATGTTGTGTAAATATTGTATGAATGTAGTATGTTTGATATCATTCAGCAATACTATTAATGTCCAAATTGGGACAGATTGTAAAATTTTCTCAATAAAAATTGTTATTACTAAAAAAAAAAAAAGATAATAATATAATAGATTTTTTAATAAATCACATGTTTATATAGAAATTCAATTTAATTAATTCTTTAATAGTTTCACGTATTTTTATCTTAAAGTGTATTTGAAAATTCTTTCATTGATTTTAAAAATGGAGGTAAGTGAAAGTCGTGTGTTACCCGCACCAGATTTTTTACGTAAATTTTGTAAAATGGATCATCATTTTATTAGCATTGATAAATAACAGGTAAGTACGTAAGTTGGGCGAATTTAATAAACAACTAAAGGAGAAAAGTGCAAACATACTTTTTATAAAATGTTTGTGTTTTTGAACACAAGAATAGTAATATAGATGTATAATATACAGTTGGATAGCTAAAGAATTTAGAATAAATGTTATCTAATGCACAAACTTGTAAAAGTTAATAAAGAATGATGAAAAGCAGATAAAACTAACTGATTATTTTGATAATAATATCATTGATTTTTTAATAAAACACATGTTTCTATAGAAACTCAATTTAATTAAGTCTTTAATTTAAAGTTTCACTAATTTTTATCTCTAACTGTATTTGAAAATTTTAATTGATTTTTTAAACGGAGATAAGTGAAAGTCGTGTGTTGCCTGCAGTAGACTTTTTATTGTTGATGTGAGGCGTGTTATTTACTTTTATTTGATGGACTTTAGATAAACCTAAGTCAATCAGGTTATAATAATTAAACATGAACTTAATTGATATTTTAAAAGTAAAGGGGGATCACTTGTAGCTGGGTGGCTAGCGTAACAGCCTCCCATGCTAAAGGTCACGGGTTCAAACCCGCAGGTGGTCCTAGGATTTTTTTAATGGGAGTAAAAAATCCTTAGTTACGCCGTCCTTCGGAAGGGACGTTAAAAGGTGGTCCCGAGCCTGTGCGATGTCAGGTACTCGTTAAAGATCCCTATCCTAATAAAACCTGGATATGCAAAATTTAGGACTCCCACTGTAGCATCGTCCGATTAGCCAAAGTAGCATAAAGTGACGTTAAACAAATAAACAAACAAAAGTAAAGAAACAAAAATGAATAAATATATTAAAAATTATATTTCGCAAATAATGGTTGACCCTGTAATATAGATGCATTAAGTTTTGTTCGTGATCAGCCAAGGTAAAAAAATAAAATATACATTTAATTATTTCCTTTATTTATTAATTATTTTTAACATAGCCTTGACCCTCTATCGTAGGACAAAGCAAAGAAATAGAGGAAGAGATTTGCATAAATGTGTGGGAATGTATCGATATGAATATAATGATGCAAGTTAACTGATGTTTCCCACAACGTAAAGCAGATATTGTAGGTATCATTTTGAGCAAAAAAAAAAAAAAAAAAAAAAAAAGTCTTTAAATAATTATTATATGTTCGAAGAAATTTCTGAAAAAAGATTCAGCGCCGAATTAACCATATAGGAAAATTAAAAGCACCAAGTTTTTACAGAACGTTGAAACTGACAACAATAATTCGCTTCACAAAGATCAAAACCATTGAAAACTATATCATAAGTAAATTATTTACATTTTTCCCCGATCAAATTATTGGCTTTTTAAAGCACTAAAGGAAATATGCAAATGGTAAAAAATAAAATAATTATATTATTGATGATAGTTCTATAATTTTTTCTTTCGTTCCTTTTCAATTTAAAACACTCAGTGACTTCCTTTGTACTGGAAAAAAAAGTGGCATTCATATAAATAAACTATTAAAATTTTTTGAAAAAATAACATTGTGTCTTTCTATATAGATATTCCATTCCGTGGAAAATGGTTCAGCACTGCTCTTCATTTAGCTGAAATAGCAATTTCAATTAAGATAATCAATAACAAAAGAGCACTACAGCAATCTTTCTTGTAGATGGGTTGTAGAATTATGCTTTACAAAATTTCATTCCTTTATTTTTGTACTTGACAAATATTTTAGACTCTATATGCCAAGAGTGTTCTAAAAAAAAAAAACATTCGCCTATATCAAAGAGTATTTCAAAACAAAAACTTAACGTTTCACTATTGAATTCATTCGATTCATTTTTCGGATCCTGAGGGATGCTTCTACTTTCGATTTTTTAAGAATGTATTCGGCTTTTCTAAATCATACAGTCACATCGTCCATTTAATTTTTCCGATCTCTTCCAATTCCACACCCTTTTTTATTCCCGAAAAACGCGCTTTGTCATAAGATTTCTACAGAGCCGCGGGATTCAATAGGTCTTTCCTTACCTCATCCTTTTCTCTAAAGAACTGCATCCTTCATCCTTCCGTTCTTTCACATAGAAGTGTAAATTAAAGCTCAAATACTTAGTACCTAAAACTATTAGGTTGTAATATAAGCTCGTAGCGTTTTCCACGGTGATTTTAATAAAAACTTCAGAGTATTGTAAATATTGTTAATCAATTATATTCTGAGATATCCACTGTCGTAGAGTGAGTGTTGTCTGTGACCGATGCTTGAATTTCGTCATCATTAACAATTGAATAGAAAAGAAACTTTATTCTGGGACAATTTCCTTTAAGAATAACAATTATGAACAAAATAATAAAGTATAACTAGCCAAAAACAATATATAACTACAATTAAATAACACCAGAATGAAAAAAATAAATAAAAAAAATAAGAAAATGTCATAGTACCATCACTATAAATAAACTCTAGAAATAAATAAATAAGAATAAACATAAAATGTAACTTTTACGTCTCATTAAAGTAAGTGCATTAGAGTAAAGTTCACCTTACATAAGTTGGCATAATAGAACTTAGCTTACATCTGTCTGAACAGAAAGGAAGTATTGAAAGAGGAGGGATTTAAACGATGATAGAGAAGAAGCATGACGGATGTTTGAAGGGGGAGTATTCCATAAGGCAGTGGAACATGCTAAAAAGGAGCAGTCATATTTTTTGGTTCTATTGAAGGACGACCCGAGAGCTTTGTGTTTTCAATGTCAACATTTCTGGACCAAGTAAACTACTTACGAAGGTTCTTTCTTCTGAGACATCTTTGCCACACACACTGCAATTTTTCTAACCGTCTGTGGAGCAGATTTTTGTTTTCAAAATAAAAAAATCATTAAATGACGAAAATATTTTGTTTTTTTCCCTTCCATTTAGAGCAACAAAATACCACTTAAAGATAAGGAATCTCGGTTGAAATAGACGCATAAAAGTACCTTAACTAATCTTTTTTTAGAATATTTAATCATTATTGACCAAGTAAACATGATTTTATAAACACAGAGAGGATTAAATTGAAATATTGAAAAACGTTTAAAGTTTATTTTACAACCCAATGTATATTAACCTAATATTTTTGCTTTTATGCATAGGTGTTAGTATTTTATATATCTAATGTTCAATCTACTTTACTCCTGAACTGTAAAGTAGTATGCTTTTTGTAATGCAGTGCTATTCTATAGAATAAAAAATTTCAATTTCTTCTATATAAGTAGCGGCGTGGTCTAGTGGATAAAGCTAAATCCCATGTTTGAATCCCGGCTGTGTCAGAATATTATTTATGTTATTTCAGCCTTGGGGCACCCTGGGATGGGGAGACCTTTTGGAGGCAAATCCAGCCTCTATAAAGTGGTTACCCTAAAATAGGAGAAAATACCTGGGGCTGGATGTGATTTTAGAATATATATATATATATATATATATATATATATATATATATATATATATATATATATATATATATATATATATATATATATATATATACATACGAGTTAAAGTGGTTAACCCCAAACTTTCGAAGACAATATTTCCTTGGATCATTCCTTTATCAAATCATAAACTCCCACCATCCATTTTATGTCTACAGCCTTCTGGTATTTAAATCCTCAACCCATCACCAGGAAACAAGATCCCGTCTGTCCGACCTCCACACTCCTTTCCATAGAACCAAAAAAATCTGGTGCGGGCAACACACGACTTTTACTTACCTCCATTTTTAAGATCAATGATGAATTTTCAAAAACAGTTGGAGATAAAAATATTAAGGAATTGATTAAACTGAATTTATATAAAAACATGTGTTTTATTGAAAAATCTATTATATTATTATCTAAAATAATCAGTTAGTTCTATGTTCATTTCATCACTCTCTATTAACTTTTATAAGCTTGTGTATGAAATAATATTTTTTCTAAAAACTTTAGCTTTCCAACGGTATATCATATATGTATTGGGTTGATGCAAAATTAATGCAGGTTTCCTCTATTGCAATATCCTAATTCCAATTGTGTAAACAAAGCTAATCCTAACATTGATCATTATTATACCAAAACAAACCTTATCTAATACCCTCTCTTTCTCCATGAATTTGTTTAGTAAAATCGTTTTGTTCAGTGTGTTCAAAGGTCTTGAATCGAAAATGTCAAAGTGCGATTTTCGTCAAATTTATTTTTACGAATTTAAATTAGGGCGCAGCGCTGCGCAAACGGCTCGTAATATTAATGGAGTGTGGGGTCAGGGGGCTATTAATGAGTGCACGGTGCAGCGTTGGTTCCAGAAGTTTCGCAGAGGAGATTTCGACCTCGAAGACAAGGAAGGTCGGGGCCGTCATCTTGCTCTGGACAACGACCAGCTGAGGTCAAAAGTGGAAGAAGACCCAACCAAAACCACACGAGAAATGGCGGCGGAACTCGGAACTCAAAAATTGCAACGTCTTTGCCCAGCATTGATGAATCGGAAGGGGCCGATCCTGCTCCACGATAACGCCAGACCACACGTTGCACAACCAACGCTTCGACGACTGCACGAGTTGGGCTACGAAGTTCTCCAACATCCGCCTTATTCACCTGACCTCTCTCCTACAGACTTCCACTTTTTCAGGCATCTGGACAACTTTTTGAGGGAGATAAATTTTCAAAACCAGGACGACATTGAAAATTCTTTTCATGATTTCATTGAGTCCAGGGATTCGGATTTTTTTTCTGGTGGAATAAGAAAGCTTGTTGAACGTTGGCAAAAGTGCATTGATTCAGATGGAAATTATTTTGATTAAATATATATGGTTAAAGTAAAGATATGGCGTATTTACAATACCTACTAAAAACCTGCATTAATTTTGCATCAACCCAATATATTACTGCTCTCATGTTCAGAAACGAAAAATTGAATTAAAAAAATATTTTTTCTGTTTTCTCCTTTAGTTGGGTATCGAATTCATTCAATTTATATATTTACCAGTTTTTCATCAGCGTTAACAAGATAATATAGTTATTTTTATTGAATCCAATAAATTAAAGGTACATTACAGGAAGACAATTTAAAATATCGGCATTTGAGCCCTGCTAGACCATTTTAATCAGAATAAAACCTACATGATATTAAAGCCCATTAAATTTTACATCGATATAGCGAGTTTAATTAAAATCGTCTTAAACGTTTTTGAGAAAATCGAAAAAAAGTGCAAATTGCATGGTATAAAGTGCCTCTTCTGGTAAGCTCATTTTGATGAAAAAAGTTTTGTCACGTCTCGGGCGTATAGTTGTCTTAAATATGAAATTTCAGTTTCATAGGACTTACCGTTTCCGCCCGGGAGTTACCACACACACACACACACACACACACACACAGACATTTTTGCGGGACTTGGTTATTTGGACTCAGGGGACCCTAAAACGTGTATTTCCGTTGAAAACTGGAATTAAAAAATTTTCACGATCGCAATACTTCCCCTTACTATATATAGTATGTGAAAGTAAAATATGTGCTCCTTTTTAGCCCGGTCCACTTCCTTATGGAATACTCTCCCTTCAAACATCCGTCATGCTCCTTCCCTCTCATCGTTTAAATCCCTCCTCTTTCAATACTTCCTTTCTCTTCAATCAGATGTTAGCTAATTTTCATCATGCCAACTTATGATAAGGTGAATTTTACTTTGATGAGATGTAAAAGTTACATTTTATGTTTATTCTTATTTATTTATTTCTAGAATTTGTAAATAGAGATGACACTATAACCCTTTATTTTTTTATATTATTTTATTTTATTTTTCATTCTTGTGTTATTTAATTGTATTTATATATTGTTTTTGGCCAGTTATAATTTATTATTTAGTTCATAATTGTTATTCTTAAGGGACATTGTCCCAGAATAAAGTTTTTTTTTTTTTCTATTCTATTCTATATATATGTATTGATCCCAAGACCCTTCATAGGTTGTTGAGGTACAGTTTTTTAAATTTTATTATATTTTTTATTCTATAGAGACTTGTCACAGAATAAATAAAACATTATTATTATCCCATCATTAAGAAAATATGACCTAAATTAGTAAAAATAAAAGTATGCTATGACGAGAATATGTTTTAGTTACCCGGACTAGAATCGATCCGACAAATCCCTGATGTGACCCTGAAAACAGCACGACTGTGCCTTTTCCGATCTGCTCAGCTGTAAACATTAATGAATTATCTCAAAAAGAAGATGTTGCGAAATGAGTGAGACATGTTCGCATACTTGTTACGAACGATTAAATAAAAGACAATGGAAAGGATTTATCTGATACAATTTAGCAAGTCACTAACATAACCATGTCACAAGATCGATATACCTTTTAATTGATAGGTATCACAGTCTATTATGTAAAACTAGTTCCAAGGATAAATTGAACTGCAGAGCAATGAGCAATAATGTAATCCATTAATTAGGTTGACACGAGGAAAATACAATAATTCTTGGAAATTATTTATGGTTTTTACATCATCAATACCTTAGATTTATAATTGTAGTGGGATTTTTGCGGTATCTCAAAAGTTTACACTTAACGGATTTCCTCATTACCGTAACCCTGCAATGGGTGTAGTTATTTCTATGCGTACCATCTTGCGATACCACGCGTATTTTTATTACACAATATAAATTAAGTTACAGAACATTAAGTTACAGAATATAAAAAATTGTATAATAATACCTAACTGGTAAATAAAACTAATAAATATAAACTGATAAATTAATCATTTGTTATAACGAATTAACAAAATAATACCAACTAATTGACTAAACAAAGAAACCAGCAACAAATAATAAATAATTTATTTTTTATAACTACTTAACGAAATAATACAAACTAACTAACTAATTGACTAGCATTAGTAACAGTGAAAGTAAATAAAATAAAAATTAATAACGAGTTATTGCCTGTTGCTATTTCTCTAATTCTGTATAGTCCACTCGGTTTGGTTTTGGTTTTTGATTTATTTATTGGCACAAAACATCTTGGTCATCAGTGCCAGATACACTCACTATAAGATACACTTAGATATATAATACCTAACTCACTATAAGATACACGTTTTTTAAAACAAACAATTATGGTTTTAGTTGAAATATTAAATAATAATATTAATTAAAACAGATAATAAGAATAAGAATAATCCATAATAAAAATAAATATCACAACGTTAGTAAAAATAAACATATATCAAGTTATATTAGTAGACGATATTCAAGGATGAAAAAATAAATAATAATAAAAATAAATAAAGATAAATGGAAATAAAGAACCATAAAGTAAGTCCTCAAATCCTCTTATATAAGTCCACTCGCTCGACAAATTCATCAAATTTTGAAAAATATTTTTTAAGAAGGTCACACTTCGAAGGCGGCCATTGGTCTCCGTTAAGTAGGACTGTTGAGATCAGTTAGTGTCTATGTTTGTCCAGTTTACTGCAATCGAATAAAAGATGGTCGTATGTCTAAGTATACACTTTATGTTTCTCCTAAATTCTCTGTGCGATGTTAACAACATTCAATTATTCATAATATCAGCAAATTTTAATAATTTAATAAATCACCATATAATAATGATAATCTCTGTATTTTATTTTATTTGACGAGTTTTTTTACAACTTAGTTGTTTCTCGTTCCTAAATTATTTTGCCACTTCTTTCGCTTAAGCCAGTCTTCCTATCGAAGACCCTGGCAGCCATACCTACCTCCACATCCAATAACCATCTCTTCCTGGGTCTTCCCCTTTCCATAGGTTGAAAGAGAAAGGTCATCTTTGGCCATCGCTCCTCTGTCATTCTTTGTATATGTCCATACCATTTTAGCCTTTTTATATCTATTGTGTTCAGAATATTTTTTTCTTCTAGAACATTCCGCCTAATAGTTTGGTTGGAAACATGCTGTAGTCTAGATATGCCACAAGAGCGCCTCCAAAAGTCCATCTCAAAAGATATTAGCCTTGCCTTCTCCTCCTCCTTTTTGGTGATCACCCATGTTTCTGCTGCATACAGCGTGACGATTTCCAAAAAGGAATGGTATAGCCTTTTTTTGGTCTGGATACTCGCTTGCTCCATAATACAGAATTCAGGGTTCCAATTATCCGCCTTCCTCTCGTAATTTTTTTCATGATGTCCTTGGAAGAGGTATAATCTCATCCTCAGTTATCCATTTGCCAAGATATTTAAACTCCTTTATCCTCCAATCCAATTTTCTAGGGATGAGGCTTCTATATTCCCATTAAATGTCATATGCTTAATTTTTTCTTTACTTACTTCCAGGCCCCATAATCATCCAGGAGCTTTCTTAGCATGCTCTGTATCAACCCATATAAAGTACAATCCAATAGGATAGGGAGTTATTCGATTCAAAAAGGTCCAATAAAGATGTATTTTGTTTTTATTATTTTCAAATAAAAAATATAATTTAAATTTTTAAAATTAAGAAAATTTTAGATTTGAGACAACTATACGCAAGAGATGTTACAGAAACTTTTACTTCCAAATCGGCTGACCGAAAGAATTACGATATACCATGCATTTTGCATCTTTTCATTATTTTCTCAAAAATGGCTCAAACGATATTGATTATACTCGCTATAACGATGTAAAATTTAATGGGCTTTTATACATTCTTATTAAAATAGTAAAAGGGCTAAAATACCAATAGTTTAAATTTTCTTCCTCTGAAGTTCTTTTAATTTTATAAATTTGAATAAATCAACCACACCATCTTGTTAACATTGATAAAAAACGGATAAATATATAAGTTGGACGTATTCGATAAGCTACGAGCTAAGAGAAAAGAGCAAACATTTTTTTATGCGTTTTTTTGTGATTTTGAACATGAAATGATGATATAGATGTATAATATACCGTTGAAAAGCTTAAATTGATTTTAAAAACGGAGGTAAGTAAAAGTCAGTCGTGTTTTGCGCGCACCAGATTTTTCATCTCTAACTGGATTTAAAAATTCTTGAATTAACTTTAACAACGAAAGTAAGTGAATGTAGAGTGTTGCGGGCGGTTTTTTAAAAATAAAAATGAAAAAAAATGGAAATAGTAAAGAAGCCCTGTATAAATGCTTTCGGTTTATTTTTTTTCAATAATGAACCATAGTAAACAGCCAAAAAATAACCTTCAAGGAATTTTTTAAAAAAACCTGGCGCGGGCAACACACGACTTTCACTTATTTCCGTTGTTAAAATCAATTATAGAATTTTCAAACATAGTTAAAGATAAAAAATTAGTAAAACTATTTAAGAATTAATTAAATTGAATTTCTAAAGAAACATGTATTTTATTAAAAAATCTATTATATTATTATCTAAAACAATCCCTTAGTTTTATCGGCTTTTTATCACTCTCTATTAACTTTTAAAAGCTTGTGTATGAGATAATTTTTTTTATAAAATCTTTTGCTTTCCAACGCATTCAATCCGAAGTCCTCCGTACAATAGTAAATGCTCCTTATTATGTCTCCAACTATACCTTGCACCACGATCTTAATGTTTCATCCATTTCAGACCTAATTCCATCCAAATTTTCCAAATTCCACCAGAACCTCATTCATCATCCTAATCTTCTAGCTCAATCCTTATCCAGCTCCACTCATCCTTACAACCCACCTAGAAAGTTGAAACGGCAATGGCCCCGCGACCTTTTGTAAATATATTGGCTAGATTCTCCACTCAACGTGATATATGTCTGAATGTGTGTATGTGTATATAGGTATAAGCGATTTCTTGACTTTATTGTATTGATTCATTATTGTGTATATATTTTATTGTAATTTTATGCTGTGTAACTATTGTATGAATGTAGTATGTATGATATCTTTCACCACTACTATTGATGTCCAAATTGGGACAGATTGTAATTTTACTCAATAAAAATTGCTGTTGTTGTTGAAATTTGGAATCTATTAGCTTTTAATTTTGGTATATTAAAGGAAATAATTCCATGGCTTTCCAAGATACATTTATACCTACTGACACAGAGTCGCCAGCAAATACGGGTCATCACCAAGTTGAGAAAGATGCGATAAGCCTAAGGTCACGTGCTACGAAACATCCTTTTCCATCCCGAGCCGGGTAAAAAAAGTATTATGAAGCAATAGCCCTCTCATATTGCATAAGCGAAAATTTATAGTTCAACATATGCATATATTTCTTTAGGTATATATAATTTAAGTGTATATGTACAGTTGTATTAAGAACTAATTTTAGGTACATCTCCTAATTAGTACAGTTTGTTTATTCGTTTAACGTCACTTCACGTTGCTGTGGCTTATCGGACGATGCTACAGTGGGAGTCCAAAATTTAACCTATTCAGGTTTAATTAGGATAGGGATCATGTAATTAAATTTGTATAGGGATCTTTTACGAGTAATTGTCATGACGAAGATTCGGGACTTTAATTTTACGTTTAAAATCCTAGGGCCACATGCCGGGTTCGAACTCGCAACTTTGGGCACAGAATACCGTAATACTAGCCACTACACCACATATGACTCCCAATAGTACAAAAGGTAAAGTCGAAAACAGGCCTACAACCGAGTTTTTAACATCGGCTTTTGTAGAGTCTCAAGGAGAATTAGAAATAAAATTATTTCGTTTCTAGTTATTTGTGGGATTCTCTTGAGGTTTTTCTAAAAAATTGTTGTATACAAAAATGAAGTACGTAAAAATATCTATAAAAGTGACTCTATACATTTTTTGGATGGAACAAATGGTTACAGAAATATTATAAGATTAATATATATATATATATATATATATATATATATATATATATATATATATTATTAAATTAATTAATATTATAAGATTAATATTATATATATATATATATATATATATATATATATATATATATATAATTAAGATTGTTGAGTTTTGATACCTAAATGTAGATTTTTTTTTTAAATATCAAGAATATTTTAATTATGTGTAAAAAATAACATTTGTTTATAGTTCTGCAAGAATATATTTAGTATTTCTGAAATTATTGAATCTTAAATCTTTCCTATTAAAATGGTAAACATGGGTAAACACACCGAGAGTACCGGCACACATTACTCGTATTAGGGTTTTAAATACAATTATCCAAATTAATCGCATAATCTTATTTCAAAAACATTTTTAGATTATCAGTGATTTAAATTATCCATCAGAAATTTATGTTTAGTTCATTTGAGAAAATGTATCCTCATTTAATAAGGAATTGCCGTTAATACATATTACGTATATTAATGATAAACAAAATTAATATGCTTTAATACAGATTTAAGAAATCCAAACGAGATGTTAACGTATAAATGTTCAACTTATTAAATATAATTATTTGAACATGGCATTTCTTTTTATTTCTTTTTAATTTTTAATAGCCGTTTTAATGTTTTGAATACTTCTAAAGGCCAACCGAATCGGATAAAAGCATCGGAAATCTACTTAGGAAACGATTTGGTGTTGAAAAGTGATAGTTGGAGGAGACTTTTTTCATATTTAGAATTTCGTCACTTAATTACTATAAAAAATAATTTAGAATGCGACTTCAGACTATGGCAGGTTTGCTGCTAACAATTAATAGTAGTTTAACTAATGAAATATATAGCAAGGGCGTATGATAGCAATTCATATGAAATAGATAGCAAAAGAAATTATTGCAATCGTGAAAAATTCCGAATTCCAGTTTTCAATGAAAATATTTGTTTTAGGACCCCCTGAGTCCAAATGACTCCCAAAAAGGTTTGTTTGTGTGTATGTGGTAAGTACAGCACAATAACTATAAGTCAAAAGAAATTGAAGTTTAACCTTTAACATTACTATCTGTTACTCTAGTATCGAATCTAATCCCTGCCTTGAAAAATCCTTAAATGACTTCACCTAACTCCTTATCCATTCTCCTTTGGAATGCGAATGGTGTTAGAAATCATACTGACGAACTGACAGCGTTGTTGCAAGACAAAACAATCGATGTTGCACTTATAACTGAAACAAGACTAACGACTAAACAGTACTTCAAAATACCGCAATACATGACATACCGTACTGACCACCCAGACGGTAAAGCCCATGCCGGTTCTGCTATCATTGTCCACCAATCCCTCTCTCATCATTTACTCCCACTTCCCACCTATGATTTCCTACAAGCCACATCCATAGTAATCAAGACTTTTTCCTTTCCGGTAACCCTCACATCTGCATATTGCCCTCCTAAACATTCCATTTCCAATTCTGAATTTGTATCCTTCCTGGATTCCTTAGGAAATCGTTTCATTCTGGGTGCAGACTTAAACGCCAAGCATCAGCAGTGGGGTTCCAGAACCACGAATTCTCGGGGACGAAATTTGCTGTCTGCACTCAACTCCCGACATTTTAATATCCTGCCTCCTGACTCCCCTACCTACTGGCCAACCGATCCTAACCGCAATCCTGACATCCTCGACTTCTTTATCCACAGCGGATTAGGCTCTCTCAACTTGTCTTTAACTCGCCTTGATGAACTATCCTCAGACCATAGTCCACTGATCCTAAAAGTATCTCTCACTCCAATTCCAAAACCCATTCCACCATCATTCATCCGAGGCCCTGTCAACTGGAACCTTTTCCGCCAAATCCTGACCGATAATATTGACCTCAGAGTAACCCTCAAAACCCAAGATGACCTAGATAATTCCGTCTATTCCTTTACCACCGCCATCCAACAAGCTGTCTGGACTGCTTCCTCTCCTAAACACTCCAATATAAATCCAGACCAAAATCATTTTCCACAACCTATTATAGACCTTATCCACACCAAACGCCGAGCAAGATCATTATGGCAGCGCACCCGACACCCAACAGATCGCCGCTCCTATAACTTCTATTGTAGACAATTGAAGAGGGAGTTGGCGAACTTCCGTTCCCAGTCCTTTAATTCCTACCTCTCCTCTCTATCAGCTCGTGATAATTCCCTGTGGAATGTCACGAAAAAGATCCTAAAATACCATCATGTTTCCCATCCTCTCCGACGTGGTGATGACTCCTGGGCTGCGTCTGATGAAGATAAAGCCGAGGAATTCGCCACACACCTCTCCAAAGTATTCACTCCTCACCCGGAATCCCACATCAATCACACCGCAAAAGTGCAAGACTTTCTTATGTCACCGATTCCACTTTCCCTACCTCCTAAAGCTATTAATCCCTCTGAGGTCAAATATCTTCTCCAAAAACTGACTCTCCGTAAATCTCCTGGACACGATCTCCTTACTCCCCAGATCCTCCGACAACTTCCGCAGAAAGCTATTATATTCCTTACTTATATTTATAACTGCATCCTCCGCACCACCTATTTTCCTCTGTTATGGAAACATTCCACCATCATCCTTTTTTTAAAACCAGGTAAACCTTCCAACAGCACTTCATCCTACAGGCCTATTAGTCTACTCCCCATCCTCTCAAAAATCTTCGAAAGGCTTCTTCTTAAACGTATACTACCCATATTAGAATCTCAAAATCTTCCTTCCCATCAGTTTGGATTCCGTCCTCAGCATTCCACAGTTCAACAGGGGCTCCGAGTTGTAGACCATATTTCCTCAGCTCTTGAATGCAAAGAGTATTGTTCTGGTGCGTTTCTGGACATTGCGCAAGCTTTTGACCGGGTATGGCACACTGGATTACTCTTCAAGCTGAAAACCCATTTACCCCAGTCCCTATACCTCATTCTCCGATCCTATCTCTCGAACCGTTCCTTCCGAGTTCGCTGCGGTGAAGAATTTTCTAACCTTTATCCCGTTGAGGCCGGTGTTCCTCAAGGCAGCGTCTTGGGACCCATCCTCTACATCCTTTACACTGCTGATATTCCTACACATCCTGATACCTTTCTGGCAACTTTTGCAGACGACACCGCCATCCTATCATCCAGTTCCAATCCTGAAACAGCATCCTTAAACCTTCAGAGACACCTTTTCCTTATCGAACACTGGTGTAATAACTGGCGTGTAAAGGTGAACGAAGCCAAATGTAAACACATAACCTTTTACTCTTAGACGAAAATCCTGTCCGCCAGTTTATTTCAACTCATTACCGATTCCTCTCTCAGATACAGTCCGGTATCTTGGCTTACTGTTAGACAAAAGATTGACTTGGAACCCACATACAAGACTTAAAAGACAAGAACTCAACCGACGATTCGGACAGTTATACCGACTACTCAACAGAAAATCTGAACTTACAGTTGAAAACAAATTATTAATCTACAAGACAATACTGAAGCCCATCTGGACCTACGGAATTGAACTGTGGGGGACAGCTAAACGTTCTAACATCAAACGCATTCAATCCTTTCAATCCAAAGTCCCTCGTACAATAGTAAATGCTCCTTATTATGTCTCCAATTATACCTTGCACCACGACCTTAATGTTCCATTTATTTCAGACCTAATTCCATCCAAATTTTCCAAATTCCACCAGAACCTCATTCATCATCCTAATCCTTTAGCTCAATCCCTATCCAGCTCCACTCATCCATACAACCCACCTAGAAGGTTGAAACGGCAGTGGCCTCGCGACCTTTTGTAAATATATTGGAGTTCTAGCACTGGCTAGATTCTCCACTCAATGTGATGTATGTATGAGTGTGTGTATGTGTATATAGGTATAAGTGAATTATTGACTTTTGTATTGATTCATTATTGTGTATATATTTTATTGTAATTTTATTTTGTGTAAATATTGTATGAATGTAGTATGTTTGATATCATTCAGCAATACTATTAATGTCCACATTGGGACAGATTGTAAAATTTTCTCAATAAAAATTGTTATTACTAAAAAAAACTATCTGTTACAACACCTTTTTCACCAAAATGACCTTGACAGAAGTGCCACTTTAAACTATTTCGCACTTTTTTTACGTTTTTTGGTTCATTTAAAAAAAAAAAAATACTACTTCTCCTTCAAAATTTGAGGAAATACTTTTCAAAATGCGTAGAACGAATAAACGAATAAAACAAAAATCCGTTTGTCAGCCATCAGCGGCATTTCACCCAAACTACTGCACCAATTTTTTTGAAATTCACATATTATATTACATGAGGAGCGGCGTGGTCTAGTTGATAAAGCACTGGACTACTGTTCTCGATATCCTAGGTTTGAACGCCGCCTGAGACAGAATTAGTAATTTTATTTCAGTTATTTCAGCCGTGGGGCGACCCTGCGGTATGGAGACCATCTTGTGGCACATCCTGCTTTTATAAAGTGGGTACCCAAAAATTGTGAGAGGATTTTGGAGTCAAGGCCCAACCACCACCTGACACGTTGGCCGTGAAACAGTACTAATCTCTATACTTTCTGAGCCCAAGACCCTAAACCGGTTGTTGAGGTACAGAGTTTTTTTGTTGTTTTGTTTTGTATATTATAAATTACTATCATACAATAGTAATATTAAAATAATATCAATAAATCTATAAGGAGAAATAGGACCTAGAAACCGATATAAGAATCAGAAGACTAAGATTCTACGAATACTATATGGTAAGGATGGACCAAGGGAGACTGGAGAAGGAAGGTCTTTGACAGAATCCGTGAATAGAAGAGCGTAGGGAAATGTGTAAAACAAATAAGAGAGGGAAAAAACCCATTAAAAATGACGGACAAAAACTCCCTGGGTAGAGGACAATACGGAAAAATTAAAATAAATCAAATAAATCATTTTTTTTTTTAATTTATGACCGCACCCCCAACCATCTTCCTCATCTAATTTCTCTACGGTCAACAAAACTCCATCATTAAAAATAAATCAAGGTTCTTGTGGAAAATGAAGAAAAACAAGAAGTACTGCTTGGTTGAAGGAACGGACGCATAGACACACAGAAATTATGAGAAAATAATAATAATAAATAAAAGTCCCTTTAGAATAAAATTATATAAATGGGCTTAAGAGTCTGAAAGTTGTATAAACAAGTTAATTAAAACTAGTAAATAGACATACAGAATTAAGTAGAAAATAAAATTAAATGAAATAGAGCCTCATTTACAATTCTTTTATGACTGGTTGGTTAGGAGATGAATAAATAAGCGGGATTTGAAGATAAGAAGAGAGTTGGAGTGACGGATAGAAAGGGAAATAGAATTCCATGAGGTTGAGATTCGGAGCGATAAGGAACGATCTGTCGAATTGTGCAGAACGATGGGCCGTAGTGTATAAATCTGAAGGCCTAGTGCGAGTATAACGGGAATGAACAGAGGATTTGAATTGCAGGAGGTCGAAAATATACGATGGATAACTTGGTAAAGGAATGATACCAGGAAATACTTGCGATGATTGGAAGGATTAAGAAAACTCGTCGTAAAATGTGAAGACTGAGGTGTACCTAGGGACCCCGAAGATAAATCGAACGAAGCAATTGGATATTGTCGTAAGATATACGAAGCAAGTCTTAAAAGGCTTGAAAAGAAAAATAATAATATCAATATTAACAATTACAGGACAGATGGTTTTACTACTGAGTTGTAGTGTCTTCGAGATTCGAGATTCATGGAGAGGCTTTTGGAGGAGTAAATATTTCTGCTGAAGTGGTAAATCCTTTCAAACTTGGTGCACCTAGTGTCAATGGGTAGGTTCTTGCTCACGCCGACTGCAGTTCCGGCCAGACCACAGGGACGAAATGGGCAGATGAGGGAAGGCTGGCTCATAGTCAAAAAATGAAGGAATACTGGAAGAAGAGTGGATACGAGCCCCGTGGTCCTCAGGAAGACCAAACGATATAATAATAATTATTATTAACAATTACAAATATAATGTCTATACATGTAATTCGGTCAAAAATGTGATACAAATAGGTCTCTAGTCATATCGAAATTCTAATATCTTAAAAGATATCATATTTTTATAAGATGAATGGTGGTCAAAAGGGGCATCTGGGAACTATACTAGGTAATATAATAATAAGTATAATAATTCTTTGTATATTAATTGCAAAATGAATCATCATCCACCACTATAATAACATGATAAAATTAACTTCTTTAGCTAGTTTGTTTGTTCTTTTAACGACGATTTCTTTTAAAACGGCTCAAACGATTTTGATTAAACTCGCTATATCGATGTAAAATTTACTGATATTTAATTTGATGTAGGTTTCAATCTGATTGAAATAGTCTGACAGGGCTTACCATTTCATGTTTTTCGCACTGATAAAAAAACGGATAAATATATAAGTTGAACAAATTCAATATACAAATAAAATAGAAAAGAGAAAAAATATTTCTTTATGCAATTTTAGTGTTATTAAACATAAAAACAGTAATATAGATGTGTTGGGTTGTGTCACATGAAATGTCCGTTTTCAAGGTAAAGGATTTTTATTAAAAATACGATATGAAAACAAGATATATGCACGGTATGTTTTGAAACATGGGGTCTTGCTGCCGCTCAGTGAGATCATGAGGTAACCATATATCGAGCTTTTTTACTTTCCCAATACACTTTAAATGTCTGGAAACGGTAGATGCACTTGCATTTAGTTGTGCTGAGAGTCCTTTAACTGTTTGGTAGGGGTTTCCTTCTACTGTATGTTTGAGGACATCGTTGTCTATTACGGACGGATGGCTTCCTCGGGGCAAGTTTTCCAAGTCGGTATCCCCAGCTGAAAACTTAGCAAACCAACGGCGAATGGTCCGTTCATTAATACTCCCTTCCCCAAACGCCTTACGAATATTTCTAGCGACCTCAGCTGCTGAATGGCCGAGTTTAAACTCGTACAAAAATATTACTCGAAACCGCGTGTTTTCATGTTCATATTTGGAGGTATACTAAAAAGTGTCTAATTGATTGGGAAGCTAATGTTTATAATACAAAGGTAGAGGATAAGTAACTGTTTACTTTAAATATGCAAACATTCGGAAGAAAACAACAGAGACCTGCAACACCATTGGAAATTATTAAATAAATACAAAGTTGTAAAAATTAATGAAAAGCCGTTAAACCTGACTGGTTGTCGTAATTAATAGTAAAATAGGTTATTTAATAAAATAAATGTTTTTAATGAAACTTAATGTTATTGATTCTATTGTATAACAATTTATTTTCATCTCTAAATGTTTTTATAAATTCTTAAATTGATTTCAACAACGCAGGTAAGTGAAAATAGTGTGTTGCGCACTCCAGATCTATTTTTTCATAAAATCTTGTTTTTATAAAATATGTGTAAATGTTTCATTCAGTCATTAAATTTATTCGATTAGGTTCTATTAAATATTTATTAGTCTACTTGCACTTGCACTTCTTCAGACCTGCCAAACCTTGACATATCAAACGTGAAAATAGGGTAATTTTGCTAAGCTTGAGCATTGCTGAATGTGTTTTAGTCCAATCCGGTTCTTGAGGAAAATGCCACATGTGCTGCATACACACATCTGTGCAGTTATATTGATTATTCATTTTTATATTGAATTTTTAACTGTTTCTGTTTAATATAAAATATATCTGAGTTAAAACTAAAATCCGAGACAAGTTGCAATAGCATTTTTTACTTTATAAAGCGTTTTTACCGACTTTATATCTTTGTCGTCTGATTTGGCCTTGAACTTCTTTCAGTTTGGCCAAGGTGTGAACGCACTTTTAGAAATCGATTTAGCGATTATAACGTTTGCGATCAAACAAATAATAAGATTAGCCAATGGGAATACAATTTTATAACTATACTCACGAAAATCTTTTTTTATAATTAACTAATTTTTTTTTTTTTGCTGATTCCTGGTTTCTAATTCAAAATTAAAGTAACATAAAAACCTTATGTGATTAATTATCTTACTTTTGGATACCTTTAAGAAACCAATGAAGTTTAATTAGAGCAACGATGATTGTCACTTGTAAACATCTAAAAAAATAAATATTTTAAAAGTGCTTTTAATTATTGATCATTGAAATACGAAATCTCGTTCCTTATAGTATTTAAAGTCCACAATTAATTTTAGTTAAATAAATATTGATACATAAAAAAAACAAACGAATATCGTAAAAAATAAAATAAAACAGCTTAGTAAAAAAATTATAATTTATTTGTTTAATTACAATATATAAATATAAAGAGACCACAGATAAGTAGAAAGTTTATTTCTTTTTTAATGGTAAAAATTAAAATTTGTTTTTAAAAAAACTTATTCACTGATTGGTTCACAAATGCCATCCAAACTTGAGCAGTTACCAATCTGGAAATTTTTTTGTTTTTTTATTAGCACCCTTATCATTTAACAGTAAATAAATTTATTACAAAAAATGAAGAAAAATAACATCGTTAACGCATCCATTTCCCATTAATCTTTCATTTTAATTTTTTTTTTTTTTTTAATTAAAGTTTTAATATTATAATGTATAATCAATCATTTTATATACATTTTAGTGCACACCGCAAAGTATATACATGCGTGTGTGTTTTATATATATATATATATATATATATATATATATATATATATATATATATTAGTATATTCCTGGAAAGATATATATACATTCATACAGTATGATATGGTATAGTTGATGGATTTACTCACTTGTTACGTCGGCGGAGAACATACTGTTTAGAAATAACACGAAGACAGACCCAGCTGGAGGGGATCCCCTCCCATCCTCCGTCCTTCCGAATCCATCTAGATGTTCTTGGTGGCAATCTTGGGCCGAAATCTGTCGTGGATGACTGGGCTGGCCGGGGATCAACAGGGAAATCTGCTGTCTCGTCGTCTAGGGTCATCCTCCGGAAGTTACCAAGCCAATTATCCAGCTGTCAGAACTAGCGGAACTGTAATCGCAGAATTAATTCACCACATGGGCACGGATTAATTAATATTTGTCGGAGGCCTTCAAGCTAACGAAGAAGAAAAGTTAGTTGTTATGGTCAATGGATACATTCAAGATATTATCACTTGAAAACTCATGTATTATATCTATTATACATATCATTATTTCAACAAGCATTGTTTATTTTTTATGGAGAGGTTGGTTGGGGGTGACGTCATCAATAGTTTTTTTTATATTTTAGATGATGAACAACAATTCTTTAAAATTTATTTAAAAAAACAATAATAGAACTAAGAATTTTCAGACCGTCTAGTTCGGAGTCGAACTGTTCAATTTCACAAACAATACAATAAAAAAAAATAAAAAAAAAAAATCTGGGATCAAGTCCCCTTAGAATAACGAACACGAAAGAAAGATCCTTATGGTCTGGTAACTTAAAGAAAATATATATTTAAAAAAAATATTAACATAAAATAAAAAATATATATATATATACACATGAAGGATCAATATTCATTATATCTGTAAATCTTTGCAAATTTATACTATATATACCCATGTTTTACATTGGATCGGAAGATTGAGATGTGAGTAGGTAGTGGAAGAGTTGATGTTTAAGGAAGAGAGGAGGTGGCTTTACGAATAGAGATGTGCAGCGAATTCCAGAAGAATGAGGAACGAACGAGAAAGGATGCAGTTTTATGTGATAGGGTATAAAAATTGATTGATTGGGTTCTAGTATTTAACGAATGGATACGATAGATCGGAGAGTGAGGAGCTCAATTATGTAGGAAGGTTTTTCTATTTTTTAAAGTATGGAAATAAGTAAGAACCAAGGAAATATTGGAGTCAAACAGAAGAGATTTTAAGATGGTATAATAGCCAGAAACATGGTCAGTACAGGTAATAGTAAAACATATGTCACTCACTGATTCTACTATTTTCACAAGCCTCAAACAACAAAGCAAGAACAAGAAAAAATTACTATGTATATATATATATATATATATATATATATATATATATATATATATATATATATATATATATATATATTTATATAACAAAACAATATCCGACCTGTACTGAACTATGCCAGTGCAACCTGGACCCTACGCAAAAGACTGGCTGGAAAGATCGATAGATTAGAAAGGAAAGTGTTGAGGCGTATCTTGGTCCAGTTAGAGAGAATGGCACATATCGCTTAAGCAGAGCAAAGAGATCTACGACCTTTTCGACGATCTCCGAGTTTCTCATTTCGTGCAAATTCAGCGCTTAAATGGCTTGGGACATGTTATCAGGATGGATGAAGGTAGGCCGCAAGGAAATTATATTATGAGGCCCCGGATGGAGTCCGAAGGGAAGGTGGAAGGACTCTGTGGCTGAGGACTTGAGGATGGTAGGGGTATCCAGTAGACATGCTGCTGACCGAGTGATTGGGAAAGGGCAGTTGAGAGGCCTAGAGCAGCTTCAGGCGCCTGTCGAGCCGATAAATAAAAAAATTATATAATATATATATATATAATACAATTATAAAGGTGTTTGTTTTTCAATGGTATTTTTAAAATTTTATTCTCCTAAATTTTAATATATCAATATACAATTCCATAGTGATTGAAAAGTTGAAATTTATCATTCATTGGAAATGAACACCTTGCTTATTTATTTTACGTTACTTTTATGCTACTGTGGCTAATTAGACGATGCTACAGTGGGAGTCATAAATTTTGCTTATTCAGGATGAGGAACTTGAACGAGTACCTGACATTGCACAGGCTCGGGACCACCATTTAACGTCCCCTCTGAAGGACGGCATAATCAAGGATCATACTTACTTTTTTTATTAAATCATGAAATCATTTGCCGGGTTCAAACAACACTTTATAAACCTTAGGCCTTGGGCCTAGAAGTCTGTTATAATTGCCACTCTACGACGGGTAACCAATTTTTATTCTTAGCTATTAGATATGTGATGCCTAACATAAAATACAATAAAATGAATAACTTCGTTATTAACAACTTTACAAATTTAATTGGAGTAAAAAATCCTAGGGTCGCCTGCCCAAACAAAACACTTTATAAGCAAATTAAGAAACATAATGAGGCATGATAATAAGGAGCAGGCGTCGCAGTGGGAAATATGACCGATTTAGGTGGACAAAATTCTGAAACTTGTCTATGTTTTAACTTTTGGGGTCCCAGATTACGGAAAAAATATTTTAAAAAATTATAAAAAATAATTAATTTTTTGACCCGATTGGCGAGCGCACAGTTGTCAAACATCAAATTGATTTGCTAAAATCTAATACTTCCGTATATTTTACCTTTGAAGTCCTAGAATACGGAAAAAATAATACAAAAAATCTAATTATGGCTCGGAGTTGCTAAAACCTGCTAATAGGTGTATTTTATATAATTTGGGAAATTCTTGAAATTATATATTGTAAAACTTTTGATTCGGAGTGTTGTGTCTAAAAAAAATTATGTATCACCAAAACGCAAAAAATCGCAAAAATTCTTTGTAATATCTAAAGACTAGAAGGATAGGTGAAACAAATCCTACAAAAAATATCCTTGGGGTAACTTGGGGGTTATATAAGTTTTTCGTTATTGAATAGGGGCATATATTTACAAATTGCTAAATTAACTCTAAGGTGAATTGCAATGTATATTCAATAACGAGTTTGGAAATATAATGCCTTACCTATCTCAGCAATGTCTATTGTTAGATAAAAGCAAAAAGACTTTGCTTTAAATACATCCTTGAGCATAATAAATGGCCATCGAATAAAGATAATCCCCCTGCCGGTTATTAGGCACTTGTGTGGACAGGAATGATTAACTCATTTACTATTTATTTGTAAACAAGGTATATGGCGGGAAATATTAGTATTAAAGGGTCTTGCCAACTAATAATAAAAAGGTGAAGCACTGGAAAATCCAAATTTACTTTTTGTCCACCTAAGTTGTGATTTGTCCCACTGTGCGTCGTTTGACATCCACGATGCTGCTCGTTCATCTTCCACCAGAATCCTTTGCACTTTCAAGGACAGCTCACATGAGATTAAGATTATCTGCTACAGAGACCCTAGGTCCCAGTCATTCTATCCAAGCGCGTTTTCTTAGTACGAAATTTGAAAACCGAGCTGAACGTTCTATCCTGCTTATTCTCTTGCTTTAGAAAAAATGTTTTAAGTAGAGTGGTTTTCTTGTCGAAATTTCAGGAAGATTCCTGCGATAATGCTGTATCCCACGCTCAGCCACCGTTCAATGACGAGTTCTTTTTGAAGTAAAACTTCTTTAGGCGGGACAACGGGAGTCTAAATGCTTTGGATATGACGAGTTTATATACTTTCCTTTTTAAACATTTACGCTCTATGTATGTATACTGCATGCTCATAATAATTATCATCCTATTAATATATATTTTATTAGCAATAGAAATGTATACTAAATTCAAAATGAGTAGAATTAAAAGTGGATATTCGCTGAGTTGGTAAGTCACCGTAACCTTCTCCGTTTCAACTTACTAATAACTACCTTCGATTATGTTAATTTTGGATAATGTATATTTCCTTATCTTACTCAAAAAAAAAAAAATTTTCCTTATTGGTTAATTATTTTTCACATTAGATGTTCTCTTCTTCTATAAGAAAGTGAATATTGCAAAAGAATTTTATTTACTTATAGCACATAAGAAATATGTATTATAAAGTTTATGTATAACTTTATATTTACTAAATTAATTATAAATCATTGAGAATTTGCAAATATATTTATATTATAAAGACGTTTAAACAAGTATAGAGAATGATAAATAAATATATTTTACGCTTTTATTTTAGTTTTTTCACATCATTTTTCTCCCTATTAAAAAAAGTAGAGAATGTTAATTTAAACTATTTTCTATCTTAAGGACTATCCTTTAGTCTATTAAAATATGAGTTTATGAATGTTCTGAAACCAAATTTGGACTTGGTTGTGCGGATGCAAGAGACAAACTATGAAAAAACATAATTTGTTAATAACTTATCTGAACTAAAAAAAACTGACAGTTAGGTCAAAATATTAAACAAAAATGAGAGTGATTCAAGCCGTGAAAAATGAACCAATGAAAAGTCACATAATGAAGAAAATTTCTTCCCTAAAGTATTTTTAATTTTGAAGATTTCAATAAATTTACCATATTATCTATTAGCATTGATAAACAACGGATAAATCTATAGTTTGAACGAATTCGATTTTCAACTAAAGGAGAAAAGAGCAAACATATTTTTTTATATTATTTTTGTGTTTTTGATCATAGAAACAGTAACATATATCGTAATGTACGGTTGGAAAGCTAAAGATTTAAGAAAAAATATCATCTTATTTACAAAGTTGTAAAAGACTGATAATTATGCGAAAAAATTTGATATTTCTATATTATTTAATCTAAACCATACTTTCCAGCGAAACTAAATAAAAAATTATTTAAATTAACTTTAAAATTTGTAAATTTAAGTTTATCTAATAGTAATTAAATTGATTTTAACAGCAATGTAAGTAAAAGTCGTGGGTTGCCACACCAGATTTTTTGGGCTCAGGGTACCATAAAACGTGTATTTCCGTTGAAAACTAGACAATTCGATAATTTCACTACGATCGGCCATATATACTTTTCTCCACTTACTGTATATTGGCAATTATATTTAATATAGGTAAGTGAAAGTAAAATCACATTTCACTAATACTATAATATTTGTTCGATATACTTTTACATAAAAATATTGAAGAACAATTAAAAAATGGCCATATGAACCTGATATTATTATCTATTCTTTTATATATTATATATATAATATACCCCGGCTTGTATGACTTGTCATGAGCACATTACTAAGTAATCTTTTTAGGAATAAATCTGACAGTTAAGAACACGCAACCTGGCTCTAAGTAATAATTACTGGTTCAATCGCTACAACTACCAATAATGGACCTATTTAATTAACATGAAAACCAATTTCAGCCCCTCCCTAAAATTTGATCTTTACGTTCCAAGAAAAGTAGAATATACAAATCGAGCAAAAAATAAAAACCGTAAGCTCGGATTTCCTTCGGCTAATGGAAATGTTATTAGTTTTAGAATTCCATACAATGTTTTAATCGACAAAGATTCCCTACGTTAATAAATATGAAACATTAAGAATTAATAATAATATATAGAAACATGTGTTTTATTAGAACTCTATTATATAATTATTTAAAATTATCAGTTAGTTTTATCACTTATTCATTTTAGTTCAATTCGATTCAAGCTTTGTAAAGATAATATATTTTCTAAAGTCTTTCTCTTTCAAATTGTATATTATACGTCTAAATTACGGTTCTTATGTTCAAAAACAAAATTGGCGCGTTATGCTTCATTAACGAGCCGCCAGGCTGCTGCACCGTCAACATGTAATTTTAGTTTTCGGGAACCCAAAAAACAGTTAGTTTTATCGGCTTTTCATCGCTCTACATTGACCCTTTACAATTCCGTGAATCAGATAATATTTTTTCTAAAATCTTTAGCTATCCAACGGTATATTATACATCTATATTACTATTGTTGTTGTACTATATTTAAGGTGTCTTTAGCTTAAAGTTTTGTTTTATTAAACAATGGACATAACTGAGACAGGTAAGACATTATATTTCCAAACTCATTATTGAATTTACATTGCAATCTACCTCTAGAGTTAATTTAGCAATTTGTAAATGTAAGCCCCTATTCAGTAATAAAAAACTATTAACTCCCAAGTTACCCAAGTATTTGTTTCATCAATCCTTCTAGTCTTTAAAGTTACAAAGAATTTTTGCGATTTTTTGCGTTTTGGGTGATCCATAATGTTTTTCAGACACATAATCAGAATCAAAAGTTTTACAATTATGATTTGAAGAGTTTCCTAAATGATATAAAATACATGTATTAGCAGGTTAAAGCAACTCCGAGCCATAATTAGATTGTCTATATTTTTTTCTCCATTTTCTGGGACTTCAAACGTAAAATGTAGAGAAGTTTAGATTTTATCAAATAAATTTGATGCTGTGCGCTCGAAAATCGTGTCAAAAAATTAATTAGATTTTATAATTTTTTCCGTGATATGGGACCCCAAAGCTTAACTATAAACGAGTTTCAGAATTTTGTCCACCTAAATCGGTCATATTTTTTACTGTGCGGTATATTACACATCTATGTTACTATTTATATATCTGGAAAAAAAAATGTTTAAAAAATTCGTTCAACTTCTATAGTAAGCAGTTATTTACCAATACTAATAAGATGATATGTTTCACTTTTTCGAAGCAACAAAACTAAAGGTACTTCAGAGGAAGACAATTTTAAAAATCGGCATTTAAGCCCTGTCAGAATATTTCAATCAAAACAAAACTTAAATGATATTAAACATTATTAAAGTTTGCATCCATGTAGCGAGTTTGATCAACATCGCTTAAGCTATTTTTGAGAAAATCGTAAAAAGATGCAAAATGCATGGCATAAAGCGGCTCTTCTGGTGGGCTTTTATGAAAAAGTTGCTGTAACATCTCGGGCCATAGTTGTCTTAAATATGAAATTTTAGTTTCGTACGACTTTTCGTTTTCGTGCTAGACTTACCACACACACACAGACCTTTCCGTTCCACTCGGTAGTTTTAGTTTTCTAAAACGCAAGATTACATAGAAAACTGGAATTTAAAAAAATTTCACGATCGCAGTACTTTCTCTTACTATATATTTCACATATACCTAGGCAAGTGTATGGAATAAAAAAAATTAAAAAAACATACCAAATAAATAGATAATAATATAGCAAATAAATATAGAGTCTTGATTATTTTAAATTGAATCGGTGCATATTGGACCATAAATTCTCCTTAATATTTCTCTCTCGAACCTCTGGAGCAGGACTTCCTGCGAACTCGGCAATGTCCAGCATTCGGAGGCATAGGTGAGAACCGGTCTTACGAGCGTCTTGTAGAGTTGCACCTTTGTCTTTTGAGAAATGGTCCTGCTCTTAAAATGCTTTAGAAGTCCAAAATAACAATTATTTGCGGACATAATTCTGCGATGAATTTCAGGTTAAATATCGTTATCGACGTTGACTTGTGAGCCGAGGTACACAAACTATATCACCCTTTCAAATGAACAGCCTCCAGATATAAAATACGATGGTTCCTGCGCATCCAGCTGTGGGCCTGAATGCATATATTTGGTTTTCGACTCATTAACTTCTAAACCTAAGTTTCTAAACTTCTAACTCTAGCTGTTGCTATCCGGAGATTGTTAAAAACACTTTCTAAATCTGATGGGTTTCTTCCAACTAAATCTATGTCATCAGTATAAGCCAAAATCATAGAACATCTATTATATAAAGTACCCCAACTTGTACTTCAGATTTCCGTACCGCGCTTTCGAGGGCCAAATTGAAGGGAAAGCAAGCGAGGCAATCACCCTGTCTCAGACTGTGATTGACAGTAAATATATAAATTTATATGTTTTTTATATCTAATAAGATTATTACAAAATAAGATTGTATAAATTTGTTTTTGTTCTTTTTTATTGATAAATTTATGTTTAAATGACTCAGAGCTAGAGACGGTTTGGTTTTGTTTCTCTTTTTTACCTCTAATTGTTTCGCAACTGTTTATATCTGTAATATATCTTTGTATGTATGTGTATATATTTTTTTTCTTTTTATGTATCTAAGATTTCAAAGTTTCATTTTTTTTAAATATTATTTTATATGATTAGTTCAACTTGAGGAAGTTCTTCTTATTTTTATATATTTGATTAAGCATGAATTTCTTCCATTATATCTTTATTAATATAATGAACTATATAACTCGTCACTATTCATCGATGTTTCTGGGCTTTGTCCCCATTATCAAGACTTTTATGTTCATTATTTGATAATATACATTTTTTGTAGCTTACTGCAACATGTCTATCTAAATTTCGACTATTGTGGTAGTAAGCAACATAAAATGTATATTAATATTATTATTATTATTATTATTATGAACATAAAAGTCTTGATAATGGTGAGAAAGCCACGAAACGTCGATGAATAGTGACGAGTTATATAGTTCATTATACTAATAAAAAAGATATGATGATATAATTCTAATATGTTAACCATAATTGTTTTCTTTTTTATTCTTATAGTTTTTTTATAAATTAAGTTTATTTGTGTCAAATTACATATTGGTTTACAAGTCAATTATTATTCCTATTAGTTCCATGTAATGTTATTATTTATAATATACCACCTGTAATTGGGTTATGACCTGTTGGTGGATGCTACTGTAAAATAAAATAAAATAAATAGGCGTTCAAATGATCGAAAAACGACAAACCACGTGTATTGTAACTTTAGAAATATAAGACTTTGTATCATGATTTTATTCACAAATATACCTCGATACGAAGAGAGAAAGTGAGTGTTTTTAAAGATCCATTTGCATGATAATCGGATAAATTCAGGATATCAAACTGTCAATAAAAATATTTTTACGGGTCGGACTGTTGTTGACCTTTAGTGGATTAAAGCCTAAGCGTTCAACCAACTTGACTTGATGATTTGCATAGCTATGTATTGTGTACTTCTTCAGAGTCTTATGTCATTATTACGGGTTCCGAAATCCAAAAGATATTTTTAAAACCTTTGTAATCAATGGCTATGAAATATTCCAAACGTGTTGTTTTAAAGTATTTCAGGTCATTTAAGGGAGAATTCTACCCCATAAGAATTTTTTAAGTCTTTAAAATTTCGGTAACATTTATGAGTGACTAATAAAGCACAAAAAAAAAAAAACTGTCATATAAAGTCTTCTCATAATCAATGTTTTTCAAAGGATAATTTCATCCATTTCTTGTTAAAGATTTTTGATATCTAATATAAGAAAAAAAACAACAACTTAAACTGCTGATTTCTCCCTAGTGCTGCCACAACCGAGAGCTAAGCAAATATTGTTTTTCTTTTCATGTAGTAAATTCGTTCTTAAGAATGCTCTTAAGTGCTACAGTGGGATATATCTCAGTAATATATAGCTTTTTTAGTCAAATTCATAATTTTTTCAGTCAAATTCATAACTTTTTCACTCAAATTCATAATTTTTTCAGTCAAATTCATAATTTTTTCAGTCAAATTCATAATTTTTTCAGTCAAATTCATAATTTTTTCAATCAAATTCAAATATTTTCAGTCAATTTCATAATTTCTTGTACCCTTTTTATAAAGTTAATTTAATGAGGTTTTGCTACCAAGAACTTAACATTTTTATTAAAACTCGTTGTTGTTTATCCATTTATCGTCACTTTATGTTACGGTGCAGCGGGAGTCCTAAGTTTTGCCTACCCAGGTTTACTCTTATGAATTTGATTGAACAAATTATGAATTTGACTGAAAAAATTATGAATTTGACTGAAAAAATTATGAATTTGACTGAAAAAAGCTATATATAGACCCCATAATAGTAAGGAGCTACCCAAAAAATAAGCATTATTTTGTAATTTTATTATTATTATTATTTTCTATTCTATTCTATTCTAAATTGGGAGCTAATGAGAAAAATTTATATCTTCATTATGAAAACAAATTAAATATGTCATTTAACCGGACCAATGTAAGAGTATCACAGGTGTTGATTCACACTCATTAGAATGTTCTTAATTTATTTTTTATCTAAAAATATACCCAGTGAACATTTAGTGATATATATTTAAAATAGCTATTAAGGTACATTAAAATTTGTTTCGATATGAATAATTCGCTGACAATTTTGCATTTCACTCTGTCTCCAAAGTATAATAAGCTTTTATCACCAAGAAAGGCTTAGCTCCCACTACTTACGAAATCCTACGTACTATAACGAAATGTTAGAGGATTAAGGCTTAAATATAAACTTTAGAAATTAATTATTTCGTCATATTTATAGTGTGCAGAAATCTTTCCCGCTTAGGTAAATGGTAAACGAAACATTAAAAGCTCGCACCAAGACACAACTGCAGGATTTAAGGATGAACCCTCATGAAAGGAAAATTCTGTTAGGACACTGACTTGATATTTACAATGTTTTTAATATCTCTTTTTAATAAATGTAACTTATTAAAAAGAGTTAGCCATTTTTACAATATTACCACTTGTGATCGAGAGAAAATATTAAACACTTCATTATGTTTTTTAATAGTAATATCTCTAGGCTTTTTTGATTGGATTTTATATTTCATAACTAGATTTCTTAATGCATTGAAAGTTTTTTTTTTTTTTTGTAACATTATTTATTGAAATTTACAACTGTACTTCAAAGTACAACAAGTAAATGTGACAAAGGATAAATGGCGTGAAACCGACTTGAAGAAGAACTACCCAATGGCAGCACTCCTGTAACTTTACTAAACTAGAAGGTCTCGAGGACATCTATTCAGACGCCTCGGAGGATTGTAAGGAATGGAAGAGGAAGCAAGTATTGAAACTAGTGGGTTAGAGTGGGAGAGGAGTTTTTTTTTATGAAAGGAGTGATATCTGGTTCGGGCTAGATCAGCAACAAATGAAATATTTAGGTCTTTATGGATGAGTTTATTTGTGACAAAGTAAGGAGCGTTGAGGATTTTACGAAGGAATTTGGATTGTAAGTATTGGATCCGGGAAGAATTTGAAGGTTTAATAGAGCCCCAAAGCGCATTGAAAGTTGATTTGAATATTTCATAACTTTCAGTACTAAGAACCTGTACCTCTACAACCAATGAAGGCTCAATACATATAGAGATTCGTACTGTTTATAAGCCAACGGCCGTGCAATGAGGTGATTAGAGGCCTTGATCACGCTCAGCCGCCAGGGTTGTGTCCCCAATTTCGGTATCCGCTTTAAAGAGGATGGGGCTGCTCCAGGAGGGTCTCCATACCATAGGATCGCCCCCTTCTCCCCCTCCCCTCGACTAAATTAACAGAATAAATATTATTCTGTCATAGCCAGGATTCGAACCCAGGACCCGGAGAACATTAGACTAGACATTAGACAACGCCGCTCCTCAGTACTAAGACTAATCATAAATATTACTATTAAATGGATATTTATTTTTGTCAAAATTTGAACGAACTTTATAATGACTTTTAGAAACAAAATTTTTTTTTTTCATGCACTTTTTGGTCTATAGGCTTGGTCATTATAACTTCACAAAATTGGAAGTAGGTTCACTATACAGTTCGATAATATCTTGTGAAGGAACTGCCTTGGAATTGGAAGCAATTCAATTACTAGAGGCTCCCTTGCTACTCCCTCTGTTCTAGGACCTGCATGCTTGCACTTGGTGGTCTCCTGAATAATGCTCATCGACTACTACCCGCGGCTTTGTCCAACTTCACGAATCCGTTCTTGAGAGACTCGAAGTATAACACAACTTGGTCTCAGTCATCTGCAAAACCAATTATTCCCAGCCTGTTAAATATGGTACTATACTTAGGATATCACGTATCCCTTTTCTCTGTCTTTCATAGAATAGACTCTGGAGACACACCTGAAGGAATACTCGAACAATACATGTTGTGATATCAATCAATATTCATCAAGCTGACTTGATTCAAATAAACTCCTGGTTCATTGTTGAGAGTTGAGGTATCTTAAAACTTAAATAGGCGCTCTATAATTAATAATCAGCTTAAGTTTCAATAATGTTAACCTTAATTAGCAAATATATTACAGTTTATCCTTATCGCAGTTTATACAGTTGATATCTCAGCCAATCCCAACACTTTCCTTTCTACCTGTGTTATTTCCGTTCTACCATCCCACATCCGAGACCTTGAGGTATGGTGTCAGAATTGGAGAATTAAAATAAATTCTAACAAATCCCACCAAATTACCTTTACCCTTCATCGTCGTAAACCTATGACATTTGGTCCTACTATTTCAATAACAATCCTCTTGTCTCGGTTGAGCAAATCCGATATATAGGGCTGCACCTTGACACAAGACTTACTTGGAATCCTCATACAAGACTGAAATGACAAGAAACTGCACGACGTTTTCGACTCCTTCAACACTTACTAGAAAAACGTTCCAATCTTCCACATAATTACAAAAGAATCATCTACATGACTATCATAAGGCCGATATGAACTTACGGAGTAGAGCTTTACTATACTAAAACATCGAATTCATCCCGCATCCAATCCCTACAAACCATAATCCTTCGTTAAATCCTCAACGCTCCTTACTTTGTCACTAATAAACTTATTCATAAAGATTTAATGTTCCATTTCTAGCTGATTTAGCCCAAACCCGGTATCATTCCTTCCATGACATACTCCACTTTTACTCTAACCAACTAGTTTCAATCCTTGCCTCCTCTTCCATCCCTGATAATCCTCTGAGGCGTCTGAAAAGGAGATGGTCCCAAGACCTTCTAGTTTTGAATATTTTTAGAGTGCTTCCACTGGAGCATGTGTTTCATTACTTTTTATATTTTATTCGTTTACTCGTTGTATTATATTACAAAGTTGTAAATTCCAATAAATACAAAAACAAAAAATACAGTTAATTAACTTGAATTTATTGAGTACGTTACACTGCGGCTAGAACGACTAAATAACAGTGTTAGGCTACATTAAAATAAATTACTTACTTTAGTATGTATTTATGGTGAAGGAACAAGAAATGCTCACATCAAGTGAGGCCACTGAAGGTTATGGGAGACATTCCAGCCGGAAATCCCATAAATTTTTGTAAATTGAAATATTTTGCAAATGAAATTCGTATTTAATACGGAAGACTGTTTCTCTTTCTTCCTCAACCATGAGCAAATAATGTTTTTCCTGCGTATTGGCTGTTGATTCCTAATGTAAGAAAGGATCAGAAATAAAATTAATAAGTTTCCTACAATTCTCTGAATATTGATGGAAATATCATTGATTCCAGGAAACATTTCTGCTTTCTCTTCCTCGTTTGTTACGATGTATAACATTAGGCTCACGACAAAAGTACTTACAATTAGATATCTTCAATCATTTCGATGTTATTCGCGGTTTCTGGACCTCAATAACAAATAAAGGCGTATAACAAATTCCCAAAGTACCTACTTCACTAACCAGCCTCACTCCTTATAAAGATTTTAATTAAAATCCTTATTCTTAACACAAACCTTACGTTTAAGTCTAACAATTAATTACTCGACTTTGCGAGGAGACGTAAAGTTGACATTTAAAAAGGATAGATTTGTTTGGCGGATAAAATAACTAAAAACCCCTAACCACAGGGGTCATCCATAGCGTAGTTGCTAGCATAACAGCCTTCTACGTCAAAGGTCCCGGGTTCAAACCCGCACGTGGCCCTATGATTTTTTAATGGGAGTAAAAAATGCTTAGTTATGCCGTCCTTTGAAAGGGACGTTAAAAGGTGGTCCCGAGCCTGTGCGATGTCAGGTACTCGTTAAAGATCCCAATCCTAATAAAACCGGATAGGCAAAATTTAGGACTCCCACTATAGCATCGTCCGATTAGCCATAGCAGCAAAAAGTGACGTTAAACGAATAAACAAACCCCTAACCACGTTGGAACACTTCATTCAAAGCAAATCGGATTTAGTTTAAGATTTTTTTTTAATGACCCTCAAATTGGTATTTAATTCATCAGATGGTTTCTGAATCATTGGTATATTTTTTAATCTTTACAACTATTCCAAGAGTTTGTCCAAGCGAAATTCATATTCATTATATATTTGTAAAGCATAAGCCAAGATATTAATAATACAATAATTGATAATTCCAGGAGACGGAGGGTTCAATATAATAATGATTAAGAGTTGACTTTAAAAAAGTCTATACAGTGAAAAATTATTTTGAATCTATTTACATAGATCATTTCAATATGCAATTAATAATAGTAATAGGCTTAGCGAACCCGAAGTTTCGATGCCGATACCACCAAATTCAGCCTACACAGACTCGTCCAATGTTCACCATTCAAGCCCAAGCTCCCGAGATCAGCCTTAACGCAATCCTCCCATCTCCGCTTCGGCCTACCTTTCGGACGCCTACCAGTCGGATCAGCAAATACCAACTTTCTCGGAATCCGCTCGTCATCGAGCCCAACAACTTTACTCGCCCATTTGAGTCTCCGCGATGCAATCAGCTCAATTATATTCATAGGATACAAGTTCCGCAATTCCGCGTTGTACAACCTTCTAAACTCCCCAGTGGCCTCATCTCACTTCGGACCAAATATTTTACGCAATACCTTATTTTCGAAAACCTTAAGCCGTTGTTCATCCTTCAGAGTAAGCGGCCACGTTTCACATCCGTAAAGAACCGTTGGAAGAATAATAGTTTTATAAATTCTAATCTTTAAGTTTTTAGATAGTAGCCGCGAACTAAGTAACTTAGCAACTGAATAATAACACGCATTTCCCACCTTTAACCGGGACTTTATTTCTTCCTGGATTTCATTTTTTCTAGTTATAATAGAACCTAAATACTTGAATTTCTCTACATGTTCAAAAGTATGACCTGATACATCAATATCACCAAGATCGACACCGTTTCTGCTACTAATCATATACTTCGTCTTACAATATGCAATCACAATACATAATATTGTATAACATATTGATATCATATTTACATACTCTGACATTGTGCTCTAATTTATAAATATGTATGTTGTTCAAAGATGAAAAAAAGGTTTTGGTTCATGAATTTAGATAAATAAGCTTATCGTATGAATTTTTACTTCATAATTAAAGCTTTCGCAGAAAAAAAAAAGAAAGACCTATGCAAGACTGGCAATACTATACCATATCGTAAATATAAAATCGAATCTGCTACAACAATCCTAATCTATAAAACTGTTCTTCGGCCACTACTTAAGTATGGTTGTGAAGTCTAAACCTAAACGAAAAAAGCTCCAAACATTTCAAAACAAAATACTCCGAATATCAGTACATGCCCTATGGCTCATTAGAAACAGACAACTGCACCATAAGCTTCAAATTGCACCTATCGATGACTTCATCTAACATCGCTTCACTAAATACCACTCTCCGCAGGCTCAAACCCAGACTTCTGCAAGACGTTCTTCAGTGAATCTTCCTATTAAGCTTTTAACTGTCAATAAACTTTAATTCTTTAACTATTAATTACTAAATTATCTTTTCTAGAACATCCATCATTGTCAGCATATATTCAATCTATTATGTTCCATATATTTCATTTATTATTATTATTATTTTAATGTATTTTTTAAAATTAATTTTTAAAAAGTTAATTATTTGTTCATTTGATTTTTTCAAGCTACATTTACTTTATTTTCTTATTTGAATTACTTTATACATGTATTAATTTATTATCTTACATTAACTTTTTTTTTTTTTCTGGCTTGTCTGATGCACCGCAGCCTCTTATTAGGCTTATTGGGCACCGCCTAACCTACTGTTGGTTTAGGGCTAGTGACTTGGTGAATCTGACTAAACTGTGGGGTTAATCAGTTCACATAACTTGGGATCTGTAATATGGTCGCCGCCAAAGTGGTAAAACTGTATCCTGGCAATCTCTGGACTTCATCATCTTCCTTCTTGCATAATCTGCAAGTCGGTGAGGCCACCATACCCATATTATTGAGATGCCTGTTAAGCTGACAGTGCCCTGTGTAAAGACCTGCTACTCTCCTTAGAGTTGACCTGTCTATTGAGAGTAGAGTACAACTTCTCTCTTTGCAGGATCATTCCAAAAACATCTTAGAGTGATGCTTAACAGTATCCCTCCAGTATTGCCTGGATCTATTGCCAGCGGCCACCTTGATCAAACCTTTAGCATTACTGAGGTTTATTCCACGCACAAGTTCAAATGTGAAGGGTAACTGAGCAGGACCCCTCCTTGCGAGACTATCGGCTCTCTCATTGCCTAAGTTGCCTGAGTGACCAAGCACCCAATGAACACGGACTTTATTCAGCAGTGAAAGCATATTGCACTCCTCTACTAATTTGGACCGAGTCATGTAATTACCCAGAGCTCCGGTAGCAGCTTGACTATCGGTATGGATAGTTATCAGCCTGTCTCTTATACCTTCTTAACACATTGACGACCAGAGCGGGCGTATACGCCCACTGGCCTTGTCTACCCCTGGCCTGCTCCCTGGTTCATGTGCAGGGCGAGAGGGACCACAGCGGGCGTATACGCCCGCTCGCCCGCTATCACTACCAGCCTCCAGCGGGCGTATACGCCCGCTATACAATCGGTTTTCCTCATCAACAAACCTTAGCCCAAAGGACCAGACGCCCGCTAGATAATTGATTTGCTCTTGATAACCGACCGTGTTGGGTCCTAGAAACATTTTAATGAACTTGGGTTTTACTTTTTTCTCAGTTTTTTATGATATTTTAAATATAGATACCAGTGGCTATTCTCGATGTTAAAACAAAAAAAGTTATTAATTTATTTTAAACAATTAATCATAGCAAATGATTATATTAAATAATGTACAAATCAGTCATCTGGCACCATTCCTATGAATTACTCTAATATACGTACTTGAACAAAATAACTTTTAAAAAAATTACAATATGTAACAACTTTTTCACTTTATTTTTTGTACATTTTGCTTCCTAAAATTTTAAATAGCACCCCTTACAGTATATTCTAACTTTATGAAAGAGCTCTAGTTTTTTTTATCAAATCTGTGCGACTGAAGAGATC
The DNA here is from genome assembly GCA_023052935.1 of Piezodorus guildinii. Classification (NCBI taxonomy): domain Eukaryota; kingdom Metazoa; phylum Arthropoda; class Insecta; order Hemiptera; family Pentatomidae; genus Piezodorus; species Piezodorus guildinii. The sequence continues at coordinate 38,923,109 of CM041294.1, forward strand.
GTCAACTAGCTGAAGGTGAAGGAGCGGAGTCACTAAGAGGATCTTTTTCAAGAACCTCTTCTTTTAAATTTGTTATGTTCTATAAAATTTCCTGCCTAAAGCTGTTATGAATAACTAATGCATTTAGTAGAGAGGCCCAAAAAATAAGTTCAATTGCAATTTTGTGATACCACTAACGAGTTCGCCGCAAGCTTGTGGAATAAGACGACATTTGGTCTGAGGTATCGATTGAAGATTTTCCACAGTTATAATCGACAATCATCCTTGGTTTTGTAATGCTTCTTCCACTTCGAGTCACGACTTCAGTCATTTCATCAGTGTGTTCAGTAGAGAGCATAGGACATCTCTTTTATTCTTCAGAGGGCACGCACGCCCTCTAGTAACTTCCCCGAGGGACCGCAGCGGGTGCAGGCGCCCGCTTCATTTATTAATTGTTTCATTTAACTTAAAGTAACTTTTATCACAATTTTTTTAATACTATGTGTTTTTCGGGTGAAATAAAACACAAATAGCTGATAATAATGTTTTGGGCCATGGAACCAAAATAGCCAGTTTTGGTCGGTCCCAGTTGGAACCGCTGCAGCGGACTCATACGCCCGCTATGGTCCACAAGAGAAGGTGCTCCAAACACGCGTGGTCGTCAAAGTGTTAAATTAAGGTTTGAGCTCAGTTATTTATTGCCATTTCTTCAGCCTGAAAGACTGAAGTATGTTTACTTAGAGAAATGGACATCCCTTCCTTGGGTTAATCCATTCTCCATATTCTAGCCCCTGAGCCGAACTCTGTCAGGGGTCCGTCTATATAGCAATTGACTCCATTGCACGGTCTGTGCGGGCCGGTCCTATTAATCTCTGCTCAATAAAGTGTGTCAGTATGAAGCATCCCAATTGAAGAACTCTAAAAATATTCTAAACTAGAAGGTCTCGGGGCCATCTCCTTTTCAGACGCCTGAAGAGGAAGTATCAATCCTAGAAGATTAGGGTGGGAATGGAGTTTGTCATGAAAGGAATGGTATCTAGATCGGGCCAAATCAGCAACATACGGAACATTAAGGTCTTTATGGATGAGTTTATTCGCGAAAAAGTAAGGAGCATTGAGGATTTTGGATTGGATACGGGAGGAATTCGATGGTTTAGTAGAGCCCCAAAGCACTACTCCGTAAATCCATATCGGCTTATGATAGTCATGTGGATGGGTCTTTTGTAGTTAAGTGGAAGATTAGAAAGTTTGTCCAGTAAGTGTTGGAATAGTCGAAAACCTCGTGCAGTTTCTTGTCGTTTCAGTCTAGTATGAGGGTTCCAAGTAAAGCGTTTGTCAAGATGCTATGTTTCAATTTGATTTCAAGTTTTGGTTTTGATTTAAATCAATCATATTATTCAAATGATGAGTATAATTATAAACATAAAATAGTTACGGGTGTCTTTGCATGAGACTATACCCCCTCTTTGTCAATTGCTAAAAATTGTAAAGACTGTTATATATAAAACCCATGTAGCGCTCACGCAGTCGATCTGCAAATAAAGAAATAATAATAGAAAAAAAATCCAAAATAAATGTTTTCATAAATAATTGTTGGAAATAAAAATTAATCCAAGCATTAGTAGCTCCTATTGTGAACACATTACACATAGCTAGATTTATATTAACTTATAGAGTTAATCATTCTTACGGATCAATTATTGTATGCATATAAGCATTCTACGAAGTAAAAATATTTATGAACAAAAAAATTTATAAATCCCTTTGATACTACCACATTGTAAACAATAGGTAAACTTTAGGAAGGTTACGATTATGCCGGTATTATTATCATAGTGGCGGGAAAAATATCGAGATAACAACATATTAATCTTTTACTTTAGATCAAATAATTGGTGATATTTAGCAAACAATCGTCCTATGAAAAAAAAGAAGACAAAGAATAAAATAATAAAACTGATTTATTAAGAGACATTAAATAAAATTCATATAATTTTTAAGGTCTTATTTCTAGAAAAGTTAACAAAATATCATGCATCGCAATGGATCTATCGATACCTCACGGTGTTTTGTTGTATTCATGGTTATGTTTTGATAACTAATTAATTTATACTAAACCTGTGTAAAAATGGTTGATTCAAGAGAATCTGTTCATTTAGAGGTAAGAATGCACCTATTATTGTACAAGGAAAGTAGGTAAAAGTTGAATAATTACTTAATCTCTCTTAAATGATACTTATTCATGAATCTGATACTTTACTAATGCCCTGAAAAAAATTATGGAATAAATATAGAAATGTTTTCTTATTTGTGAGACTTCTAGCAAAAGAAAGCCGTTTGTAGTAGATAATTTATTAACTATTTGAAATTCACCCTCTTTTATCCACTTATTTTTATATCAGATAAAGAAGTTTCGGCCTACATTGTGGGCCTTCATTGAAGGCTGAAAAGCCAGCAGACAATTGAAATAAGTATTGTTTATTAGTGTGAGTTTTTTTGATGACCACAACCCCAACCATCTTCCTTATGTAATATTCTTAATGGTCAACTAAACTTCATCATTATTTTTATAACAATATCTCAATAAATTATCATTAAAAACAAAAGTCCAGTAATTTAGAAAGTAATATTTCTCTTCTCTTGTTTAGCTTCTGGGGTGATAGTATCTTAACTGGTACAAGATTCAAGCCTATACCATCAGTATCTTATCAATTTGATGAAAAATTAAGGATGTTTTTAATTTTTTTTTTTTGTCAGGTCATCTTGGGGCCTTTGTTCTCTGGCAAAACCTCCGAGCTGATTAGAAGAATACAGCGATACCATTTAGCCAGTTACCGATGTGTTATTGTAAAGCATAGTGATGTAGATAAACTTTGCTCTACTACATCAGTGAAGAGTCATGACGGGCACTCACTTCCTGCTATACTTGCTCCAAGTCTACATGATGTCGAGGATGCAATTAAAGATTTTGATGTTATTGGTATTGATGAAGGGCATCTCGTAAGTTACATTTTAAAAGTTAATATTATTATGTGAGACATCTATTTTCAAAAGAATATTTATCCAGTTAACATGATCAAGCAGGTAAAAGGCACTGGCTACAGTATATCTTTATAGTGATTGTATAGTGTTATTTTCAAAAGATTTGAGATGTCACTCTCAATGATGATAACCACAATCGTCTCTAGGTGTAAATCAGAATAATACTTCATTAAAAAAGAAAGACATAACTTTATAGAATTATGGATTTACTTCTTTTGAATATAAATGTCTTTATATAATCAATAGTTAATAATTACATTGCAAATATTAATGTGCAACTTAATTTTAATGCATTTGATGAAAAAATTCATATGAACAGTCACTTAAATATTCTAGGAAATCAGGTGTTTTGTATAGCATTTTTTACTGCATTCGAAAAGAAAAATCTGGTGTTTCACACAACTTTCTCTTACCAAAATACTAGAAGCAAATTTTTAATTTTCACATTTAGTATCAATGACAATTACATCTAGTTTCCTTAAATATAATTTAGATCCATTTATTAATAGGAATTATTCTGGATTCTATATACATACTCATAAACCTTAATTTCAATTTATACACTATTTGTCTTTGTTCTAGACTTACCCACACATTGACACTATTTTCCTTAGACTTGATAAGTTTGGACTTAAAGGACCTTTGTTCAATTTAAAATTTTAACTATTGCAACACTTTCACCTTTGCTATATTTTTTTGTACATTGATTAAACTTAAATTAAATTAATTCAATGTTGCTTAAATTTAAAGTTTAGAACTAGAGATGGGCGAAACTACTTTTTCATTGATCAAAACCAGTTTCTTATTATAAAAAGGTATTACATTTATTTATCTTTTATGCCTCTCAAAAATGGATACCTACCTATAGCTCTTGCATCTATAGCTCACAATGCTGAAAAGGTTGATCATTATATTACTATTTTAGTCATTGATTCAGTGTAATAGATCCATATTGCTCCTTTCTGATTTTCCAATCACTTATTCCTTAGTTATAGACCTAATTTTTTTTTCATTTCATGAGTAGAGGCCTATCTGTAGTTAACGCCATTTATTTTAATAAAAAACATAACATTTTGCTATTGAAGATTGTCTTAATTTATTTCAGACATATCATGCCAAGGAAAGAGACCGATGATAGTAAAAAAGTAACTAACATCTTATCACTTACTTATTACTTCACTATGATTATATAGAAGACTGATAAATTTAATTACTATGTGACAACTATTAATTATCTCAAACTTGGTGTTCAATCTAATAGCTTTGAGTAATGAGATTTTCAATGGTTTGTTTGTTATTTGTTTTGAAGGAAACATATAAAGAATATAGTTAAATGACAAATTCTTAATAATATTGAAACCAATTTTAAACACATATTACAGTTAATTCATCCCACCCTCATCTTCAGTAGATGTACTTTTTGATTCCAATAGACTTATTTATATTATAAAAGTTTCCAGATTTGGTTTCCTTTTGTCAAAAAGAAAGTGATGATGGGAAAAAAGTTATTGTAGCTGCTTTGTATAGTTGTGGAGAAACTATTTTCAAGAATGCACTTCAGCTTATTCCACTGTCAGAATCTGTGACAAAACTGACTGCAATATGTATGTCCTGCGCCAATGAAGCCACTTTCTCTAAGGCTGTTCCCAAAGATGAGGTATATATTTTTCATTGATTTTTAGTTAGTAAGCATAATGTAATGAAAGAAAGAAAAGGAACGCTTCAGTTCTTACAGTTTTAATTAAGACTAAATAGTGTACTTACGTAGGATGAAATTGGATAACATATATTTTATGCAATATATGTGTACATACATTAGTACACCATGTTTGTTTTGTTTGAAGAATTTTTTTTTTTTACACCCATGTTAGTCATTTGCAAAAATTGGAAGCATTTAAATATAAAACCTAAGTACTAGCTAGGTAAAGTAAACATACTACAGCAAATAAATATTGCTTGTATACGGTTCATTCCCACCCAAATATTTTGCCAGCTGAGCTTACACAGTGCTTTATCAATGCATGCAATTAAAATTCAATATTGTGTTTCTATTAATCAACAAGTTCTTAGTTATGATGAACTAGTTGGAAATGCCAGTCTTAAGAATCAGAAAAATAAGGGATTACAAAGGTGTTCGGATTAACCCTATAATTATTTATTAAATTTGTTACATTGTGCATGCTAAGCAAGTCATTAGCAACCCATCATTTAATATAATTAATTATTTGGTTGTAATGTATTATGTAGGAGCAGTAGGATACTAAACAGTTAACACTAAAACAATAGAACTAGCAGACTATCTGGTAATTATTAAGTTTTCTTTATTCATTCTATTTTCAATGTTTTATGAACTGCACATTTACCCATGATTAATCCAATGTAAGGAATATAATCCACTACTTCCAGGGCCTGGATTGATCCAAAAATCTGATGGTGATGTCTTAATTTTGATTTTGGAAGTTCAATCCTGTGGTACACTTCCAGAATCATATTTCTTGAAAAATCCCTTTAAGGGGCCTTCAGCAACTCTTGGTGACTATAGTTTATGAATTCTGGACAATACTATCCCTTCTTGGAGCAGTTCCAGCCTTAATTCTTTCAGTGCCATCGCTGTTTCCTCTTTTCCCCTTACCACCAGAATTAATTTACGGGATAAGTAGTCTTCTTTCTAACATTATGTTACAGTGCACGTCATTTTGACACATTTTTATATTTATAAGGACAATCACAAAATCCGTTTGCATTTTTATTTTATCTCTTGTAATGACTTTTATCTATTGATCAAGGTCAATATATATTGAAGTATATTTTGTTCAAAATTATTGAAACTCTCTATATGGTATACCTATCTATATGGATATACATAAAATTTATGCGATCATAATTTATACAAAATTTTTAATAAACATGCAAACATTACATCAATAATAAATAGGAATGTACCGACAATACTTCGATCCGATATCGTTATCTCAAATGAAACAAGCGATAAACCACCAATAAGTAATAATAGAAAGAACGAAACGCAGAATATCAATTGCTGTTAGAGTAGGATGCTCAAAATAAATGTAGAATATTGAAATAATGTCTAATAAAATTATTGAATAATAAAAACTTTTCATACATATATATCTCATATTTAATTTTTTTCTTAAATGTAAAAGTATATAATTACATTGCTTTCTAAATACTGTTTTTGTATTCATTATGTATGTATTCATTTATGTTTTTATAGAAATAGGTTATATGAAACATACGTAAACCTAGTGTTAAACATATCCTCAAAATTTGCAGAGGATTTTATAAGTCAATTAAAATATGTTTCTATTCTTTTCTTGGATATTTCCAAAAGTCTTCTTATTGTTTTTTTTTTTAATCCTGACCTTTTCACTAAACTAAAATGTCATACTGTTCTCTAAATGATCTACAAAATTCTTTCCAGGTATCTTTGCCATTCCCTGTTATTTTTTCTATTATTGGAATATAGACTCGTGGCCATAGAAATTTCCTCACTCAATAAAAAAAATGTTTTCAAAATTAAACATGATCGTTTGCCTGTTGTAAAAAGAAATGCTGATTACATAAAAAAATTATATTATATATTGAAATTCAAAGACAAGTTTATAAAATTCAATGAAAAAAAAAATATATATAGAAGTTGTGTTCTCTCGTAAATTAAATTATAATATTGATTTTCAAAACTATGACCACTGTTAATTTGTGTCACCGCTGTTTACCGTCAAAATATTTTCACTTCATTTAATCTCAATGTTAATTGTTTCTGATTACACAATGCCTAAAATTCAATACAGTTAAAAATTTTATTCTGGTAGTAGTTAAAAGTACTAACCAAGAACTAAGAAACGTTATTTCATTTTTTTTTTAAATTTCTTTATTTCATTAAGCGTATGATATAAATAAGTAGACAAAAACAAAAATATTCGATTGGATCAAATTCATTACCACAAAAAAGTAAAGCATAGGTATAGGTGATGCAATTTCTACGACCACAACTGTTTTTGTTTATTAAGATACACACACAAACATTCTCTTATGCATACTACTCTTTACAGTTTTATATATATCTTGATATTTATTTTGATAATGTCCAATAATTAAAGTATATAATTTCAGACATTTGGTAACCAGCCTAAATTCATGTCAGTGTGTGGTGACTGTTATCATAAAACAAATCATAGCTGGCGGAGTCCATTTCAGAAATATCTTTCAAATGATTCCAATAGTCATTTAGTTAGTAGAAATTGTACTCCTTAGTTCTTATAGTATTTTTAATTTTTTACATTACCATTATTATTATTTTTTTTTTAATCTGATTTATGATTTTGAATTCTCGTCATATTTTTGAAAGGATTATGAGTGAATTTGTAGCAGTTAGTGTAATCAGTAATATATGAAAGTAGCATTTTTTAATTCTACATTAGTTGTTTTTATAACTTTGTGTCGATTACTTTGTTATGAAAATGTATCAGTACTGTATAATGAAATATTACCTATGTTTATTAAAATTTAAGTTCTTTTTATCACTGTCAATATTTGTATTAATGATGAAATACAAATCTGAACTTAAGAAACATGAATATTATTATATTTTATTATATGAATATTATGAATATTATTTACAAGACATGTCATGTCTTGTATAAAATTGTTAAAATATGTTGTAAACAGTTTTGTTTAATCACATTTTTTTATTGTTGATATTCATTAATAAATATTTTTAATACTACTATTGTAATTCTTGTATTAATTGTGAACTTAAATTCCACCCCGAATCCCTTTTATATCTTATAATTTAAAATTATTCCTGCAATTTTATTCATTTTTTAGTCATATTTCCCTTGAAAACAGTGGACTTTTGCATTGTACCAAAAGTTGTTAGAGAGTTTGAGGATGAATTTCATAATTAAAATACTATCTGTAGTTATTTAGAGTATGTATGCATATCACAAAATTCTGTTAATTGAAACCTTTGATACAGTCTTACAACTGAATATATAATTTGTTAATATGAGATCCATAACATTTGTTAATATGAGATCCATAATATTTGTTAATAAGAGATCCACAACATTTGTTAATATGAGATCCATAACATCTAACCATTACAAGTCAGGGAATACAACATAATATTCCCAGCATTTAGTTAAGTGTCTTCCATTTCTTTTTATACAAGGATACAGTTAGAACTATAATAAAAGTTGAGTAATAAACATAATATTTATTTACATATAAACAGTATTTAATCTAATGATTGGTAATTATATATCTATGTTTACATATTTCATAAAATAATATTTACAAATTTCATTTTCACCAGCTGGAGGTAGGTTACAGCTATGTACTAAGAGATCGCAATGCCTTGGCAGGTCTCAATAATTAAATCTGAAAAGCATAACGAAATGACAGATAACACTAAAATGAACAGAGTTAAATTATTCAACACTTATCATAAATACAATTAAATTATTTTATATTTAAACGGTAATAGTTTTCATATTTTAACATGTTGGAAATTGTGATTAAAACAGGATCAAAGTCACATGTTCCCCAGAAATTAGAAGTCGTTTTTCCAATAAAAATAAAAATACTTCTGAACAGTATTTAAGGTCAAAGGTGAAGGTACATTTTATATCCATTTCATAATCCACAGAACACATTTTGGTAGTTTTTAAGATGTCTGATATAGTACATATTTCTCTTCCTCACTTTCTATATTTTGACAGTCTTAAGCCTTAGAGCAATTCATATAAGCTCAGAAACATTCCAGCATGGGTTTAGCATTTTTAGAAGTCATACATATATGAATACATATGTCTCTAATTATTCTATAAACCTAAATTTAGTTTTACTTTTTTTCACCATGTACCATCAACTTGCTTCTAGCAGTAAAACCCTTTTCCTGGTTTTAATTGATATATAAAAATAGCAAGATGTAGCTGTCAAGAAATTAATCTGTATATTCATTTAACGTCACTTTATACAGCTGAGGCTGATTGGACGAAGCTACAGTAGAAGTTCTTAATTTTGCCTAGCCAGGTTTAATTAGGATAGGAACATTTAACAGGCACCAGACATTGCACAGGCTTGTTTTACATCCTCTCCATCCTTAAAAAAATTCTAGAGCCATTTGCAGGGTTTGAACTAATAACCTTGGGCTCTATGCCTTCTATAGGCTGTTAGGCTAGCCAATGTAGCACAGGTGACCCCAAGAAATAAATCTCAAAATCCATATCTAGATATTTTAAGCCAGGCCAGCATTGCAGGTCTTCATCCGGGTGTGACATTTCTAAAGTTGTGGATGGCGATAAGAATAGATGGTTTGAGACATATTTTTTGATCTTTCACCTTTATCTTTCATTTATTTTATTGATACAGACAATCCACAATGGTGATGTCTGTCAGTGTTAAACATTGCTATTTCAAAGATATTACTAATAACAGTTCATATATAAAGGCTAATAAATGGAGTGAAAAACATAATTTAATTTGATATAAATAATACAGGAAAAAAATTAATTATAATAAAATAACAAGTATAATTAGGGAGCTTTAGATAAATTCATATAATTTAATTTGCTTTAAATGATTAAATAAATTTAAAATATTGGTACTATTGTCATGTAATAAGGTATTTAAATGATATGGGAGGTTGAAATCTATCAATTGTCTGCAGTCTGTCAGTAAGTGTTTTATGGTGATGGGTACTTTACACTGTGCACAGTAGTACAGTCTTGGAGTTCCAGTTATTATATGTTGGTGAGTAAGTCGTGAGTGTCCTATACTGAGTCTTGTCAATACGACTTCCTCTCTTTGTTATTCTGGATCCATGATTTCCAGGGAAATACAGTGTCTTTTATTTCCCTAAGTTTGTTCTAATTCAGCTGCCATTTGTACATGCCTGTAAGGATCATAATGTGGAGTGTCTAAGCAATCGGATGGGGGAATCAATGACGCCACTTTTACCACATCATCTGCTTGGGAATTGTCATGTGTTCCTGCGTGTCCTGGGATCCAAACAAATAAAATTGACCAGTTTGACCAATTCAGCATATAAACAAAGTGAAGAATGATGTATTGTATATACGTTATTTAGAAAGTAACGAGCTTAAGGAATCAGTGAAGAGCAAAATTTTGGTTTTACCATCTCTATAATAAACTTCTCAAAGCCCCAGGTATATCGCAGTTAGTTCTGCTGTGAAGGAACTACATTTAGGAGGTAGATCAGTTTGAACCAAGGAGTCATCAACTATTTCTGCGGATTCAACACTATTGGCACTTTTCAATCCATCAGTGAAAACAACAGTATGTCCTGTATGTCTTTCTAAGAACTCATAAGAGTATTTTTTTGTGGTAGTAGTTTCTCTTGAATAATGACGGAATTTGTAATTAATATTGATAGAGGGGATGTACCAATGGGGAACTTTTAAGAACGATTGCTGGAAAATGAACTGAATTTCAAAATTATGTTCACGTAATAGAATCTTCAGTTAAAAAGTTATGGAGATTATTTCTCGGCTAGATATTTGTGGAATAACAGATTTTCGTCTGTTATGCATGAGCATTCTGTTGTTGCCTCTATTCAAGGGGCAGTTCGCCAACTTTGGCATATAGGCTATTAGTTAGGCTTGTTGTGAACGTGCCAGTAGCAAGGGGAATACCAGCAAGATGGATTCTATCTAATAGTCTTAATATTGAAGGTGAGGCAGAGGAATAGGTGATGCAACCATAGTCTAGTAAGAATCTGACGTATGCTCTAAAAAACAGAAGTATCATTGTCCTATCAGCTCCCCATTAAGAACTTTAAGCAAATTTTGAGCCTTCAAACATTTATTAAAAAGATATTTAATGGGAGGAATCCAGGTTAGCTTGTGGTCAAATATCATCCCCGAAAATTTGAAGGATGTAACATTAGTTATTGCTTGATTATTAGATGTTATTTTTGGCAAAGATATATTTCTATTTCTGTTGAATAACATTACTTTTGTTTTTGCAGCATAAATTATAAAACCTGTCTTGCATTGCCAAATTACCAAACGACTCATTATTGGTTGAAAAATGATCAGTTGCTGATTGGATTGATTTAGAAGTAAGGTATATTAGGATGTCATCTACGAATAACAGCGCTTTAGCAGGTTTAGAGATATAGTCTCTTATTCCATCCTTGTGTTACTCCATTGATCTGGTACTGTTTTTGAGAAAGGGATGTACCTATTTCCTTAAAATAAAAGATAAGATAAAAAATTAATGATGAATTGAGTGATGTTTCCTTGAATTTTCCAAACCATAAATTTTTCAATTATTAGTCACTTCCCAACTGTATCAAAAGCTTTCTCCAAACGTTAATGAGCTAGATATAAATGAATCGGAGACAGCTTGTAGAAGTTTTAGTATATTATGAATTGTATTATGATGCTTCCTGAATACGCATGCCTGTTTAAAATAAGTTGATTTTGTTCTGTGAACCAATGGCCTACTATTGAGAATAATTTTCACGAGTTAGTATACGCAACTAGTGCCATTGCTATTGGCTGATAACTTGAAGACATCCTTTGTTTTTATTTCCCTTAAGCATTGCAATGATAATTGCATTTCTCCAAACACCAGGGTATGCATTGCTTTTATAAATATTGTCCATAATAGTATTAGTAACTTAGATTTACCCGATGGTGGTAAATTTTTTAGAAAATCGTAGGAAATGTTATCTCAACCAAGAGATCGGGATTTAGATTTATTTAAGGCCTTATCTAACTCACTATACGTAATTGGCGTATTTAAAGGATGCAGTGTTTGATTGACCACAAGTGGTATGGGTTCAATCTGTAATTTTTTTGTGGTTGGTTACAATACCAGCGTCCGTTCTTATTCCCATTATGATAGAAAATCGTTTGTGATTTAGAATATTAATTTTTGCCCATATTTCACTAGCTGGCGTGTTATGGTATAATGATTCTAAAAATGTACACCATGATGATTTTTTTTTTTTCTACAATCAGTCGTTTGGTGCGCCTTTTCAACTGTTTGTATAGTAGTAAATTCATATCATTAGGGTAATTTCCTAAATATATGATCATTGTCCCACCAAGGAATAGGGATTTTTCGTCATTACACAATTTTACCTTGAGAATGGATTTTTCAGCTGCTTTTATGACAAGGTTGTTAATTAATTAAAATCTAGGTAATAAGTTATGATTCTTAAGTGCCTGGTTTTCATTGAGAGTCTGGTGTGGACATGATTTTTTCATTCCATAACCTTCATGAACACTAACTGAACCTTCTTCCATAGTTTCTTGATTTCTGTCACGACTATTACTATGTAAAGTTTCAAAATCTTTGGAGAGCTTTCTTTTAGTAATCATCACTTAGCTGCTCAAAACAGCATTTCTATATTTTTTTATAGTTATAAATTATTTAAAAGTCACGTAAAACAAAGTCACCAAACCTGGTTAGATATTAGTAAGTAAACAATTTTTATCACTCAGCTCAGACAAACTCATCTTGCCTTATCTATCAAACACAATCATACTTAAACTTAAGAAAAAAAATATTTCTCTGATAGATCCCAAACATTACAGATATAGTTTATAATTTAAATACACCTACCAGCCTTCTCATATTTCATCTTGAAATAAAAAATAAACTATGATCTTCTCATGGTTAGCATTGTATTGATTTCCCATATTATTCTTCTCAGGCATTCAATGATTTCTTTCAGTTGCTTATTTTTTAATACAACTTGCTGAAATAATAAAATATTGAGTGTTAACAAAGATAAGCTTAAAAATAAAGATATATTTTCATTTGAAAATAAATCAGGCCTAATTTTACCTCCATAACTTCTTTGCTTTCATCACAGGCTAATCTAAAGGGCTCTGATGTTTTCCTTTCATCTGATTTCATATCCTTCTCTTCCTTCAGTGGGATTAAACTCTGGAAAAATAAAATAATAACAATATTCAATTAATAAAGCAGATTAAACAATAATCTAACTATGTTCTTCAACATTTCTAATTGGGTGAAGGACACCAAGCAAAGAATTTGGAATTAAGTCTGGAAAATTTTCATAATTTCTAGTCTGAAATATTTTAAGACCATAAATTTATTCGAACAAAAAGTATTGATCAATCCATTATCTAAATTTATTGAGAAATTTGGAGTTCTGAGAATCATTCTGTGGTGACCTTAGGCTAGAATGCCACATCTGAGTCTTTTTAAATTAATTTTTTGACTCTACATACCTCATTGATTGTAGAACATTAAATTTTGAGGGAATATTATTTTACTATCCTAGATTGAAAATAAAACAAACAGACGCTTCCTGTTTTTTTAAAGTTGCAAACTATTACACTGGTCGACATTGTCAAAGAAAAAAAAAATTAGAACTCCAGGAGAGGTCAAACCTCTTGTAAAACATAAAACTGAAAATGTCGAAGAGGCATCACAACAATGTGAATCATGGGGTCCTCATTCTAAGACTTCAATTGAGAATGAGGTTCTAATTCTAGTGGCAGAAGTGGTGGCAGAAAATTCTGTGGTAAAAAAGGTAGTTTTCAACAATCTGATTATCCTAGCTATGAGGAGCTTTTGCAGGCCCGAAAATCCTCCTTTTAATAATGTTGAACCCAAAGAAAGTAGAATCATTCAAAACAAAACTTTTGAAAGAATTGTTCCTCACCCTGCAAACCCAGTTGACAAATGGGATCTGAAGCGACCTATATCATCAATACTGAACCAAAATCATAACTATGACTGGGATGAAGAAGAATATGCAGGATCGTTATAATAAACTTTAGTTTACATTTCATCTAGATTTAATTCTTACCAGGACATGCAGCTAATGCAACAGGCAAAGACTAACTTCTGCAATGGACACTGCATATTGTAAAATAGAAAACCCTACATTGAATAGAGACTAATTATATGAATGATTGAGTTCATCCTAAACAAGAGAATCGTGGGCATCAAATGATCGGTGGTTGTGCGTCCAGTTTTAATTTTGTTATTGAAAGTCTGAAGTTTATGATGTTGATCAAATAGAAAAAAAAATCAATGATTGGAAGAAAAATGTTAATTTTTTTATGAATGTATTAGTTGGAACAATCTTCTTTATATTTATATATTTATTTATTATAACATATATAAAATTTGATTTTAACAATGTAACGTTTCGAGGTATTTTCTATGCCTCATCATCAGATTATTAAAAATCATCTAAAATACAATTCAATATTATAAGCAACCATACAAACAATAACAAACATTATCAATAATTTAGAATTCATTTATCACCTACATATTTACAATCTGTTTATAAAAAAAACTTTATTAAAAATTTTACTTACATATATTTCCATATTATATCATAATATAGGTCATATAATAATGTACTATTATTCATACATAGCCCCTATATACGAATTATTTTGTCAATCTGTTAAAATAATCTCTACTTCACCATCACATAATAATTCTTTTAACATTTTACAGCTAAATAACGTTACGTTGTTAAAATTAAGTTTTATATATGTTATAATAAATAAATATATAAATAAAAAGAAGAGATTGTTAATATCATGCAGATTTCATTCTGATTGAAATAGTCTGACAGGGCTTAAATGCCGATATTTTAAATTTTCTTCCTCTAAAGTACCTTTGATTTTATAGATTTAAAAGAAAATTGGAACATCATCTTATTAGCATTGATAAATAACAGTTAAATATGCAATTAGAGCGAATTTGACAAACAACTAAAGGAGAAAAGTACTAAAATAATTTTTAATGCAATTTTTGCGTTTTTTAGCACAAGAATAGTAATATAGATGTATAATACACTGTTGGATAGCTAAAGATTTTAGAAAAAATATTATCTAATATACAGAATTTTAAAGGTTAATGGAGAGTGATGAAAAGCCGATAAAACTGATTGTTGTTGATAAAAATATAATAGATTATTTAATAAAACACATTTTTCTATTGTACTTTTAAAAAAATAATTCATTAACAATTTATTTGTATCTTTCAATGTACTTAAAAATTCTTAAATTGATTTTAACAACGGAGGTAAGTGGAAATCGTGTGTTGCTCGAACCAAATTTTTTTTTCACAGCGGGAAAACTATTATATATTAAATAAAACAGCTTTAGAATTGTGAGAAGAATAAAGAGTGATTATGTATGGTTCATAATTGTGTAATTGTTTAATAGCAATAAGAAGATATAATACAAGTCATAAACAATCACTATAGGTTATGTCTATTTTCTAATATAACCACAAATCCAATTTGGCTGTTTTCCTTAATTTTTCACCATTTTCTGAAACCCTGATGTAATTATGATAAAAAGTGTGTGAAAAAAAAGTCAAGCTGACCTGTGTATGAGAGCTATATCATTAACTAGCTTCGTTAATTAATTAATTAATTAATTAACTTCGTCTGCGTCAATTTCTGTTATTATGATCGCTATTAAGACGTTTTTTAAAAAATATATTGGGCTGTCCGGAAAGTTCGTAGAGAAATTTGGACAACAATTAAAATTGAACAGCTTGAAATTTATTTATTTAATCTACAAAATAGTTAGCACCGTTAGCGATTTCTCTTTCCCAACAGCTTGATAGGTCCATTATCCCTTTTTTCCAAAAATCACTGTCCTTCCTCCTGAAGAACAATAAAAGGTCCGTTCTGACGTCAGCTTCTGAAGAGTAGGATTTACCTTGTAGAAAATTATCGAGGGAACGAAAAAGATGGAAATCAGAAAGAGCAATGTCAGGAGAGTACGGCGGGTGAGGTAAAACCTCCCATCTGAAGTTTAATAACTTTTGCCGTGTCCTTTTTTAGATACTGCGATGACCAGAAAATTGATTGATATATTTTATAAACATGGACATACAGCTAATAAAAGTCCTAAATATGATTAAAATAATAGTTCTCATTATTATACTCGAATAATTCAAAAGAAATAATAATTGTTATAATTTATTTAAATTTATAAATGTATATGCTTCAAGGTAATAACGATTAAAGTTAAAAATGACTCTTGAAATAAAACATGACTTATATAATAATATAGATTGATATAAATATAGTCTCCGCAACCTTTTTTACTCCCTAGTGGCCTCATCTCTTTTCGGACCAAATATTTTGTCTGTAGTACCTTATTTTCGAAAATTTTAGCAGTTGTTCGTCCTTCAAAGTAAGCGGCCACGTTTCACATCCGTAAAGGACCGTCGGAAGAATAATAGTGTTATAACTTCTAACCTTTAAGTTTTTAGACAGAAACCGCGAGCTGAGTAATTTAGCAACTGAATAATAACACGCATTTCCCGCCTATAACCGGGACTTTATTTTCTCCTGGACTTAGTTTTTCTCGTTATCATTGAACCTAAATACTTAAATTTCTCTACGTGTTCAAAAGTATGCCCTGATATATCAATATCACTAAGATCGCCACCGTCTCTGCTACTAATCATATATTTTTTCTTATCGGTATTTATTTTGAGTCCTATTTTTTTTACCGGTTTTTATTTTATTAGTTTCCGTGTCTTCCCTTAATAGTACCAAATCATCGGCATTTCCCAGAACCGGAATTTTACCAACCAGATTTAATCCTTTCTCGGTACACGTCACCTTTTCTTTGACATATTCTAAAGCGATTTCGTCTGCGTCAATTTATGTTATTATGATCGCTATTAAGAAGTTTTTAAAAGAATATATTTGAAAGAACTTCCGCGTAAATGACATTTTTAGTTTTATTTTCATGTGGCAGAAAAACATAGTGATTTTCTCCGCAACCCGATCTTGGCGTAAATCAATTCCTACGTGTTTAAATGTTTGGCCCTGTGATTTATTAATTGTTACAGCAAACGATAAATTATGGGGAAATTGAATTACTTTAAAAATAAAAAGTAAATCATTTGGAATCATTGGGATGCGAGGTTTTTTTTCCCTAATTTTTCCCGTTTTTCCCCAGATTTTCCACTGGTTCTTCACTCCTATTGGTCGCAGCGTGATGTTATATAGCCTATAGCCTTCCTCGATAAATGGACTATCCAACACAAAAAGAATTTTTTATTTCGAACCAGTAGTTTCTGAGATTAGCGCGTTCAAATAAACAAACAAACAAACAAACTCTTCAGCTTTATAATATTAGTATAGATTGGAGCTACATCCTAATTATCTGAGACTTGGCCTGCTTGAGATTTTTATGAGCATTCACAATTTAGTTGATTTAAAGGGGTTGGATTATTAGCCTCTAGTCAGGTAGAAGGAGCTGTCTCCTCCATGCGCTCTGACGCATTCTCACTCTCCCGTACGCAACGGCTTCCTAGGGGAGGTGACCCTAAGGTGAGTAATGTATGTGACCTTATGTCAGTGTGAGTGAAGCATGAAATGTTCTATGTGTTTGAAGCCGTGTACTAACTCGGGATCCCAATGGACCTTTAGCCCCCACTAGTTGTGCACTTCAGCTAGCCCCTGCGGTTCTATGAACTTTACATATTACAAAACACTATAGCTACAATAATAATACCTTTAACTGTCAAAACTTACAGTAAAGTAAAGGGAGAAGAAGAAATGACTCTTTCGAACTAAAAACTCAGGATAAACAAGTATTAATATTTTTAACTGGTAACTTGTGGTTTTATATTATTGAAATCCTAATGCTGAATTCTGTGACCTTACCTCTATATGCATATATTCCATTCCTTGAAGCTGACAACTTTCATTGCACTTTTCATAAATCAACCTCAATCTCTTGAAGAGGAGCCTGATAGTTCTTAACTGTTCTTGCATTTTGGCTTTCTTCTCATTACTGGCGGTAGCTCCTTGGGGTGTTCCATTAGGTGGCTTTAATAACAATACATATTATAAATAAAACATTATTATACAGAAGAAAAACTTTATTTCTTATTAAAATCTAGAGAATCTTTTTCATTTCTAGATAGAGGATCTAACTGAAAAGAACTCAGGAACTGAGTTTTGGGGAAATTACACCTCTTATAATGAGTGACTTGACCATATAGATAATTTTTTTTCTCTTTATTTATCACATTTTACTGATAATAAAACTCTCTAAAAAAATTTCCCTATCTTAGAAAGCAACTGAGGTATAGGCCTATATAAAGGCAAGATTTCAATTTATTTTCTTTTTCTGTTAATCGCGATGTCCTGATACTAAAGCCCTATATTTATATATATATTTCTCCATCTTAAAAAATAATCCATACAAAAAATAAATAAACCATAGGCATATGAATGGATTAAATTTCAATTTTTTTAACTTATATTTTTCATAATTCATTACGGTGACCTGATAATAAACTATATACAAATTTTCCTCTATCTACAAAAATAATCAAGTTATTGAATTGTTAGGATCATTGTCTGATGCCCACATATTTTTGGGTCCAATCTCAAAAACATCAGTCCAGTAGTTTCAGAGGAAAGCCACAGACGGCGAACTGACGGTTTCTTTGTTTATTTGTTACTTGGGTTCCACATATCTTTTAATGTAAGTCCTCATATTATTATAAGTACATAATGGGTACATTACAGAAAAAAATAAAGTGCATTGTGAAAGAGTAATTACACAAAAGTGTTATCAACTTCAACTTACCTGCATTACTTTAAGCGTTTGAAAAACTTCTTGTGTTCTTGATACTATATCTTGAACTGTCTCTTGACCATAACGACATAAAGAAGCAGTATTAAACTCCTTATTTTGAGCTCCTTGTTGAGGAACAGCTCCTCCAGCCTAAAATATTTATTATATTATTCGTAACACACTTCTTTGGCAGGATACATAAAGTAGAAGATAATGATAATACATAATTGGTTTGATACATAAAATTTTAATTATAAACAAGGAGGAAAGGTATGTGTAGGGATGGAAGTGTAGTTATTCTAAAAATATAAAATGATAAAATATTTCACACTAATTTTTTGCACATGCATATCTGGAGTAATAATGCAGTAATACTCTAGCTCATTTCATGATTCAGTGAATGTATGACCAGTATTACTATAATATATCATAAAAGTCTAATGTTCACGAAAACAAAAATCTGATATTTAAATCAATAAAATGAGTAAGTTTATTTACTTGTTGTTGTTGCTGTTGCTGCTGCTGCTGTTGTTGCATTTGCTGTAGCTGTTGCTGCTGCTGAATCTGCAATTGTTGTTGCTGAATTTGCAATTGTTGAGTTTGTGCAGCGGCGGCTTGGGGCATACCAACCACACCAACTCCAACTCCATATGCTTGCTGTGCTACCATAGCTGAAATTTAATTTTATATTATACACATCAAATTTTATTTAACCTTTTTTAAAGATGACATAACATTTAAAAAATATCTTCAATAAAGCAATAAAATGATTTAACTTTGAGTATCTTAAACTAATAATTTATCTACATCAATCTGTTCACTAAGTGTCACCATGAAGACATTAAAAAACCACTGTATTTCTATAACCCATGAAGGATCTTGGCTAGGGTTCAGTGCATTCTAGGCCAACAGACATGTAAAGAGGTGATTAGGCCGAGATCACAGTCAGCTGACAGGTTTATTCACAATTTTTAGGTACCCACTTTATAGAGGCTAGGTGTACTCCAAGCGGGTCCGATTAAATCACATAAATAAATAAATCAATAATTATTCTGCCACAGCCTAGATTTGAACCCGGAATTCATAAAACAAGATTAATGCTCTATCCACTAGACCACACTTTAGCTCTTTCATAGAATAAAACAAAAAATGAAATAATGAAACTTATAGGATTTTTAAATGTAATGCAAAAAAAGAGGTATATAAAAACCAGAGCAAATAAGGCATGAATCAAATTAAACATTATGTCGCAATCATTAATATAACTAGCAATTTCCTTTACACTTAACTGTATCTTAAATCTATTTATTAAAATTACTAACAAAAAGTAAAACATTGGTTTAAAGTATAGTGGATGAAAAACCTTATAAACCTAACAGAATAAAAAAATTGCATCTAAATGTATCAGTGTGGAGCAGATTTTATTTTCATAAAAACAGTTTATTCATTTCTCGGCTAAATTATCTTCAAGCATTTGTAATTAAACTCTGCTGTCTCCTGGAGGAGAACAGGGGATCAGTAAGATTTTCATTCCACCCTTCTAGCTACAATCTTCCATGGGACCTTTTCTGAAAATTGGACCGATTCTCTATGGGTTTTCCTTTTCTTTCATTTTGATGGTAAAACTTCGTGTCTTTCATCTCGATAACTGGATTAGTATCAGGTCTTCTTAAATTGTTTATTGTTCATTTATTTAACGTCACTTTATGCTACTATGGCTAATTGGACGATGCTACAGTGGGAGTCTTAAATTTTTCCTATCCAGGTTTTATTAGGAGAGGAATCTTTAACGAGTACCTGACATAGCACAGGCTTGGGACCACCTTTTAACGTTCCCTCCGAAGGACGGCATAACTAAGGATTTTTTACTCCCATTAAAAATCCTAGGGCTACCTGCGGGTTTGAACCTGGGACCTTTGGAATAGGAGGCTGTTATGCTAACCAACCTGCTACAGCTAACCCAGTTTTCTTAAATTGTTTCCCATCAATATCCATTTCTTATTTTGAAATCTATTATTAAAAGAGAAGTCTAATAGTTGACAACTTTTCTTACAATTTGGCTTTATCGATAAACACGATTCTACCAAAATGATATTTATCTTGCAAGATAATTAAATAGTAGTAATTAAGTTTTTTTGTGTCATCTTGAAGACCTATTTCAATTTCCATAAGGTTAATGATTCACCAATGCATTATGAGTAAATCCTCCACAATTCTTTTCTTTTTTTTTACAGCCATCTGGTTGCTTTAGTTAATATTTCGACATCATAAATAATCCATAAAATATTTTGAAGGTATATAAAAAGATTTACTTGAACTATTTATTATAACCAGATTTATAAACAAGTAGCTGTTGCCCGCGACGTCGTCTGCATCAATTTCTGTTATTATTATCGCTATTAAGAAGTTTTTAAAATAATATAATTTAAAGTACTTCTGTGTGATTGATATTTTTAGTTTTATATTCTTGTGGCAGAAAAACATACTGATTTTCTCTGCAACCCGATCTTGTCAATGCGACATATAATTGGCAGTGTGAAAGCAGTCTTGATGTAAATTGAATCCTACGTGTTTAAATGTTTACCCCTGTGATTTATTAGTTGTTACAGCAAAAGATAAATTGACGAGAAATTTAATTCTTTTAAAAGTAAACCATTGGGATGCGAGATTAACTTTCCTGTTTTTTCACTGATTCATTTCACACCTCTTGAAAGAAAGAGGAGATGCCACAAATAAGAGATTAATAACTCTTAACAGATTTTAGTCACTTAATGTAACTACATCTCTCTACAATTATAAGAACATTAAGAAATGTCAACAATTAAACAATAACATTGGACTTCCATTTAAGTTGAAGCAATTTTGCCATACGAACCTGATTGCTGATTGGGAGTCATAAGGCCTGCTTGGTTTGGTGCCATCAACCCTCCCTGATTTGGTGTCATTAATCCACCAGCAGCTACAAACTGATTCCTCATAGCTGCTTGCTGAGCATTAGGAAAACCAGTCTGGAAAGTGTGAGGTGGGCCAGCCATCTAGAGAACACAATGAGTAATTAAACATCAGCTAAATAAAATTAACACCACCTAAATATCAATCTACAGTGAGTGATAAGTCGCAAAATTATTCTCACATTTTTATTGTTTGAACGTCGATTTTCAGGAACTAAGTGACTTAACAGAAATCCAGTAATAATCTTAAATTCAAAATGTTAAAAGATAAACATTGAGAGTAACTGAACCCGCTAAACGCAACCATAACATAACCTTCCTTTACATCTTGCCAACACAAATTTGTCGATTCTTTGTTTCAGTTTAAAGTAATAAAACCTTTGAGACATCAATACCTTCAGAATGTCTTTAGAATTGGTTAAAATGTTTTGTTAAAATTAATTTGATATATTTGTGCATTATGATAAATTTATAATCTTTAAATTTTGATTAAATATCATACTCATGTTATGTTTAATAAAGAAAGAGGGGGGAGGCAATGATTTGGTGGTGCTTACTATTAAACAATTTTTTGGTTAATACCTATTCGTTTTGATGAAATATTAATTGAAATAACATAAATAAGTTTTATCAATACTTCCATTAGTTTAAAGAATGCATAAATGCGAATCCGCTTGATATAAAAAATAATTTTAAGGTAATAGTATAAAGCAGGATATTTAAAGTAACTAATAAATAAATAGAATATAATATGGGATTGGTGAACAAAAAGTTCATTGTTGTTTACTATATAAACAAGTGAATCTACAATAAACATACATTTTACCTGTGTATGAGTTTAGCAATAAGCACAGTTAAAATTTTGATACAAATTTATTTAGATTTAGATCCTTATAATTCTTTCATTACGTTAATTGTAATTTCCACCAGTTTCTTCAATTTCACCTAGTAACCACCATGGCGTTACTCTTCAATTCCTTGAATCTAATCACTGGCCTGTTTTATATATAACATTTATGATGAGCAAGAACAATCAAATAATTTGGATTTTAGGACAAAGAGAAACCAAGTTGTGATTTTCCATTAACAGGAGGCAGTATTTTATCTCCACCCAAGAAAAGATATGGGTCCTTACATCAAATTTTTCACCACCTCGAAGCAGCAGCAATATTAACCATAACTATTATTTAGTCAAAAATATCATTGTGAGAAGCATTCTTTCATTTCATCTGAAGAAGCAAGATTCCACTATTTCACAGCTCCCTAATAGTTTTCATTGCATTAAACTGCAGTCTGAGATTGTCTACAGTATTAAAGTAAAAAACCAGGATAACTACAATATCTGTTTACAGCTTAAAGATTCAGATTTCGAGTGCCAAGAACAGGCTTTAATTTCTTCCTCTCTACTTTGCTTGAAGGCTGGTAGATTTCTCAGGCCAGGTGGTCAGGGCGGAGAATTTATGCCGAGTCAATAGCCCCCGACACGAAGACGCGAACTTGTAATTTTTCATTCTAAACTTTTCGGTCATCTGGGTGCCGGGCAAAACGTGCTAACCCACTTGACTAACCCGCCCTTACCGCTATTAAAAATCATAGTATTTTTGTCAACCAAGCTTCGAGTCCACAATAGGTCTTAATAGTACAAGATGGGCATTCTCGCAATTTTATTGCACTATCCACACCAGCGATGTTCCACAGGGTGCAGTTCTATTACCCCTATTTTTCTCCAGTTATTCGTCGGACAGGATAGATTACAACTGCAAACGTTATTATAATCGTCGCTTTAGCCGAAGAAATAACCATTTACCGTTGTAAACAATATAACTGAGTTATCCAACTCGATTGTTTACTCCCTCCAAATCGTTGTCAATCTATTGTGCTGATTTAGTGACATTTATCACTATGATATTTATAACACATGCTGTTTTGTGATAACTGTTCATTGAGGTATCATTACAGTTTTGCGTAATTATCCAACGATAGCTGCTCTAAAACCCCTTACCTACCTACTTACGTTAGCATTAAAAGAAGGATCGGTATATGAAACTATCGGCCCATAGCTACTATACAATCAGGTCCTTGAGAACGGAATATTCCATTTTGTATCTCTTTTAAATTCTGCAGTACACTCCAATTATTATTTTATTAAGTAATTATTTATAAAGTAATGCTACTCAACTATATTGGATTGCTCAAAACACAGCCTACTACTATTTCTTTAGAAAGATTTGTTTAAATTATTATAATATTATGTATAACAGTAATATAATATGATAATATAATTACTTTTTTTTCTTCCTAATTTAATTTTATAATTTTTTTTTCTTCTATGCATAAAAAACTCTTAAAAATAACAACAAAATATTTTCAGATTAATCCATATTAATCATATTTACATGTACACATCTTACTGGACATCGTGCATGTGGTGGTGGATGACACCTAGGGAGTCCAATATTATATTTCCTGCCATCTTCCCCAATATTCACCACGAGATTCTCCAAGAAGCACCTCCTAGAGTTCGCCACAGTTCCGAGCCCTAGGCCCTCGCCGAAGCCCTCGAGGGACTTCTCCTGCAGGAAAGGGATACACTTGTCATAAATTTCCTTCTTTTTCCTTTCTACCTTGTCTGCCTGATCGAGGTCATTACTCTCCTATCTTACAGTAGGATCCAAATTGGTTGCTGAGTTTTCGTTCTTATGAAAAGCCACATTGTCAGCATATCACGTGGATCCATCCGAATCTATGCAATAGAAGGTCTAAAAAAAAAAAACTTAGCCTGCTTTGATAAGGTATCAAAGCAGGCTAAGTTTTTCTCTTCGAGGAGCCTCACCAATTCATTTTTGACTCACTGGTGGCGGCGTGTTACGAGGAGGGAGTTGTTGGGACATTTTAACAGGCTTCTAATGCGTTAGACCATTGAGACCCGGAAAGTATTTGATTTTCATATATACCTAACTTTATTTCCTATAAAATGGCGAATACCATTTCCCTTCACTTACAGTTAGCTCACTCTTCAAACGAGTTTTCTCGTAGTGACTGCCGCAGAGCTCTCATTTTCCGATGCTCCTGACCAATCCCTAGTCTCTCTGCATATTCAGCCACCTCGGCTGAATAGATGAATGTGGATCAGAACAGTGCATCGGGTACATTTGACAGCCGCTGTGCAATTAATAAATTGTCTAGCTCCAACATTGGCAGCACATCTGTCATCCCGAATTTTAAGTTACGTACCGCATGTAAATGAAACAGTGATAACATGCAAAAACTTAATTATATACTATGACAATGACAGATCATAATAAACCTTATTTTTAAGGTTATTAAAATGGGCTTTAAAACTAAAATTCAATTCCATTCCTAGTAGATATTTTGATAGGTTCACGAGGAATATCAATCGAATATCGTTTGAACGACAAGAAAGTTTTGTGTTCAAATATTTATAGTTTCCTTATCAATAAAATTGGAGGCTGATGTCTACTTCACCACTATTTTATTGAAAAAAAATATTCGCACTACGTTTCGGCTACAATGCCATCTTCAGGTGCAGTGGAACAACTTAGATCTAAAAGTACAAAATATTGTCAAGTTACAAATAATCGTCTCACAATTTGTCATGAAACCATACAACTATGTTAGATTGTATGATAAAAGGATAAATAAAATATATATATACACATATACATACATACATTCATACATACACGCACCCTATATATATATATACATATACCTATATACACACACATACACACACACACACACACACACACACACAACATGTTTATATATACAGTCAAAATAAATTAATAATTTATGAGATAAACGTTAACAATCTTAAAATTCTATCATAACAATTTAAAACTATAACTGAACATGACAAAACCTGAACAATGAAACAAATTCCACTATACAAACTATATATAAATAGACTCAGTTGATGTACCATGCTCATCATTGCACAAATACAATTAAAATGATTAAAATTTAATAAATAATTATGAAACCAATAACTGATAAATTCAAAAATGCACCCTTACTTAGTGTGGGTAGCTGCTTCCTAGTCAAAACCACATGACCAAATCAGATGTCCATGAAGGGGAGGGGGAGGAGAAGGGTACTACTATAAAAATGGCTAATCATTTAAAAATTAAATCAAATTTAAAAGAGAAAGAAAAAAAAAAAAAAAAAATTTTTAAGAACCTGATGAATGAAAGGTATGTTTTATGCAACTACTATTATTATATATTTAGTTTGTGGATGATGTTGGTATATGCATTACATAATGTTTGGGTGTCTTGTTGAAAATTACATACCTGCTTAATGTTTTTAGTGATGTGAATGGCCTCTAATATTCTTCTTTTTTTATTATTGTTTTCTATTTCTAAAATTTCTGGGTTGTTGAAGTCAAATTGGTGCTTATATTCTGTGCTATGAGTTGACAAGCCAGTGGCTTTATTATATTTTTTGATGGTGGATTTGCAATTACTAATATGTTGAGTGATTCTGCTGTTTAAATTTTGTTTAGTTTGTCCAATGTAAATTAAATTTTTATTGTCAATTCTATTGCAGTCAGAACACTTTATTTTATAGATGACGTTCGTTTTTTTGAGTTTGTCTATTTTGTCTTTTTTATTTGTGTAAATAAGAGCTAATTTATTGATCGGTTTTTTTGCAAATTTAATATCTATTATGTCATATTTTTTAAAAGATTGTATAAGTTGGTCAGTTAAATTATGTATATTTGTTATTGAATAATATTTAGGTCTATTGGTGTTATTACAATCTGTGTCCCTATCTAAATTATTGGCTGGATTATTACTATTGTTGATATTCAAAACGGTCGGTTGAAAATAATGAGTGATGAGTTTTTTATTGTTATTATGTAATTGAATTATAGGTTTGTTAACTGTATTGTTACTGTAATTATTATGAGTATTAATACTATTATTAAGGTCAGAGAAATCTATTGCTTTATGGTTTAAACCCTTATGCCATAATTTATGTATTAGTTTTATTGGATAAAAATTTTCTAATAGCATGTTATAAATTCTGTCTTTTGTTGTCTCTAAATAATTCAAACTTGTTAAGGTGATTGCACGGTATATTACATTGTATGCAGTATTAACTATTTGATGTTTGCTGTGGTTACTGTAAAAATTTAAAATTCTATTACTGGTGATTTCCTTCTTAGTCCATTCTGTGGTTATTCTGTTGTTATTACTATGTATATCAATATCTAAGAATCTTAAGTGGTGATCTATTTCTGCTTCGTATGTGAATTTAAGGTTGGTTATCGAATTGAGGATATCTAAAAAAAACCTTTATGTCATCATGATCAATTAACGTTAAAATGTCATCAATATATTTGACGATGATGGGTAGGGGTTTATTATATTGTGCTACTGCATTATCTAAAGTTTTATTCATGATAATTCCTGCTAGATTAACGCTCATGGAACCGCCCATAGGAATACCCTTTATCATTCTGTAATATTCTCCTTTATATGAAAAATAACAATTTTCGCAACAAATTTTAATGCCTTCAATATAAGTTTTTTTATTCTTTATAACTGTGTGAGGTTCAATGTGTTCCCAATTTAAGTCTATGATTTTAATAATGTCTTGTATTTTTACATTGGAAAATAAATTTTCAACATCATAACTGACTAATGTTAAATTATCATGAACAAAATGCACTTTTTCAATGATATTCTTAGCTTCTAAGGAATTCTTAAAGTCATATCTATTCAAACTATTTAAATAGTTGAGTGTTGGATTTGAATATTTAGACAATCTCTCTGTGATGGAACCTGTATTGTCAAATATGGGTCTAAGTGGATGACCAGCTTTATGAGTCTTAACCAAACCATGAATTCTAGGATTGATATAGTTCGGGTTAATAAGTTTTATTTTATTCTCTTTCTTAATAAAGCCTTCCTTAATTAATTTATTAACATAATTCTCAACTATTTTGTATGTGGATTTGGCTGGATCATGTCTGACCTTCCTATATGTGTTTTTATCTTCAAGTAATAGTTTGAGCTTAATATCATAATCCTCCTTCTCCATGATTACTGTTTTTTTAGTTTTATCTGTTTTAAGTACAATTAAATTCTTATTGTTTTTAAAAAACAATTTTGTAGCTATTAAGTCTTTATTAATTTGTTGATGTAATTTTTCTTTCAGGAAGTATAATGACTTATTATTATATTTATCAATGTTTTTCATCTTACGGTTATTATCTATGTAATTATTTATATTTTTGTTCACCTCATTTCTAATACATGCCTTATGGTTGTCAGATATTAATATGTCATTAATAATAACTTCTGTATCAGCTATTATATTTATTATTTCTTTGTTTATGTTGGATGGTATGGTATTAAAATTGCATCCTAGTGAAAGTATATTCTTAATGTTATTAGGAATTGTTGTGCTGGTTAATATGTCTAACCTGTTACTTTCATGTAATCTATTATATTTATCTAGCAAGGTATTCTCATTGTGAGTGCTGTGATCAATGTGTGTGTCAATTAAGTTGCTTGAATTAAAAGAGAGTGTCTGTGGTTTATTTTTAAAATAATAAGGTTTGTTAAGTTTAGGTTTATATTTCCTGTTAGTTTTAGTGTTAATTTTATCCATGTTAAAATCTAACATTTTAACTACAACATCATCTATTCTACTCTTGATGAGCAATACTATCTCTTTATTATTGATTTTTTTGAAAATATTTTCCATATTATTAATCAACAGGTGTATGTACCAATGAGTCTGTTTAATTTCCATTGTTAATATGAACTTGGCTATTGAAATTATTTTGTTTCTATCTTTAAATCTGCAAGAGTTTAAGAATTTGGTGTTAAATAAATTTTCAATGGGCATAATGGCTTTGATGATGTGAATAGGTATTGTATCCTTTAAATTCTTAAATGAACATAAGTACCTCAACTTTATCCTGCCTCTAACAATTTTGTCAGAAATATTCATTATACTGCTAATGTCTCTACTTTGTACTTCACTTAAACCATTGATGAACTTCTTAAAATTGTTCCACAATTCTTCGCTTCTACCAGTCAGCCTGTTACTGGTCATTTTATCTAAGGTGTAGATTCTTTTAGGTGAAGGTCAAATTTTTTATAAATAAAATTGGAGGCTGATGTCTACTTCACCACTATTTTATTGAAAAAAAATATTCGCACTACGTTTCGGCTACAATGCCATCTTCAGGTGCAGTGGAACAACTTAGATCTAAAAGTACAAAATATTGTCAAGTTACAAATAATCGTCTCACAATTTGTCATGAAACCATACAACTATGTTAGATTGTATGATAAAAGGATAAATAAAATATATATATACACATATACATACATACATTCATACATACACGCACCCTATATATATATATACATATACCCATATACACACACATACACACACACACACACACACACACACACAACATGTTTATATATACAGTCAAAATAAATTAATAATTTATGAGATAAACGTTAACAATCTTAAAATTCTATCATAACAATTTAAAACTATAACTGAACATGACAAAACCTGAACAATGAAACAAATTCCACTATACAAACTATATATAAATAGACTCAGTTGATGTACCATGCTCATCATTGCACAAATACAATTAAAATGATTAAAATTTAATAAATAATTATGAAACCAATAACTGATAAATTCAAAAATGCACCCTTACTTAGTGTGGGTAGCTGCTTCCTAGTCAAAACCACATGACCAAATCAGATGTCCATGAAGGGGAGGGGGAGGAGAAGGGTACTACTATAAAAATGGCTAATCATTTCCTTATCTTTTTACTTTTTATAAATGAACTTACGTTTTCTTCTTATGTTTTCAAACTTATTTAACAGATTTTGTGTCCATGTTTTGACAACTTACGAAATTATTGCATCTTTTAACAGCTCGTCAATAATTTTTTCACTAAATCGGCATGTTTTATTAGTGATGAATCTTCCGGCGAACATTAGAGACATTTTCGTAAGATTCAGTTAAGTCGGATGTTCTCCCAGTGAGTTATCAAAAACGAAACGGGCTGTCCAGAAAGTTTGATTTCTCCTCAGTAGATTTTATAAAAGATGTGTTTGTACGGTTTAAGGTATAATGGGGTCATGAAAAGCAGTGACATGCAAAGGTTAAATGAATTAAATAAATTGGTAAGATTCGACAGGGAGTGAAGTTGGAAGTTGAGGCCAGGCTGGTTCCTCCTCGTTTGTATTCGGGAGCCGTCGGCTGTCCCCGTTCCAACTAGTTCCTCCGTCTTTTCCTCTGTCTAATTTGTCTTCTTCCTCCTCTTCAACATGTCTCTACTTCTAGTACCTCTTCTAATATCAGAAGGTAACTATAAATAATAAACGTATTTTTATATGATTTCTTTATTTATATATTTTTATTTATATTCGCGTTAGTTTGGGAACAAAAAAAAAAAAAAAAAAAAAAAGGAAAAAAGTTAATCGCTAAAACAGGTTTGGCATCTCCGTTCTAACTTTCATCTGGTTCTAGAATTACTTTCCGGTTTATAAGAACGCTGTTTAAAAAAAATAAAGTTTCCTGTGTCATTAACTTTTTACCTCTTCGTACCTGTTTTGGTATGCGCGATTAAATGTTTATGTAAATTTGAGATATTGTATAGAATTACTGGATTTAAAAATTATAAGAGAAATGAGATGATGAAGGATTAACATTTAAATAAGAAGGAAGTAAAGAAACTGGATTAATATAATAGAATGAATTATAGCCTACTTATAGGTAATTTCTTAAAGGTAATTTTAATTTAAACTAAAAAAAAAATTCTTATGATGTTTAATTATAATTTATTAGTACACTTCGGAAAGGAACATACAATTTTGGCCAGCATCGCTGATAAATCAAAAAAATTTCCGTCATTTCGGCTCGAAGATGTGGGCCATCATCAGGGCATCAGTGCCATGTTAAGCATAAACCCCATTTTCATTTAGGGCACATATGACCCAAAAATAGCTGCCACCAAATTTAAAAAGTGTGTGTGTGAATTATTTAAGTGAGCATAGGTTGTTGTAGGTTGAGTTTTATATATCAAGTGTTTGTTGTATAGGAAGAGAACAATTAAAAATAATTGAAGATAATTAAGTTTCAATCGCTCCTACAAATGGAAGATATATGTATATATTTCTTAAATGGTCTTAATCCAAACAATAATTTGGTTTAACTAAATTCATTCTTTCGGGTGACCAATAATGAAACGTTAATTTAGTTTCTTAACCACACTTTATTTGTGAATGTTTTCTTAATCCTTTATTTGGCAGCATTCATGTAACTTTGAGAATTTCTTATGTTTATGATTTATTATTCCTAAATTTGCAATAAACTATTTAGATATATTTATACTTACGCTTTAGATATATTTTTTACATTTACATGTCCCAAAGTTTACTTAAAAGGTACCCTTAGGAGAGTTGTAAGGATGATAGCCAACGGAAATGCCGCAAGGTGTACCATAGCCAATCACCTCTACTCTTGAATTAAAGGAATTAAACACCTGTAATGAGCCTTCACCTCGATGAGTAGACATTTCGTATATCCAGAATGGAAATGTCGTAACTTGAACTTGTGACATCTATAAAAAGCTTGACTAACCCCAGTGAACCACTATTAGAAATATTTAATCATTTTTTCGTAGATTTCTAGCAATATGTACACCTTCTTACCGCGGTTTGAAGATACGGACATACGAACGATCTGCTTTGTATTCGTAATAAAGGAATAATTTTATCATCAATTAAAATAAATTCATTCTGTCAATTTATTTACAAACATAATAATAGGATATTATAGCTTCTGGACGATGTTTAAAGTTACCAAAGAGTATCTTTTGTGAAGGTCTAATGTTAATAATTAAAATGAGTAAAACTTAGGATAAAAATGATAACAGTTTATCACTGTTGACATGGATATTGTTTTTGGCTAGGGGTCTGTGATTTTTATTTTGTAACGTTTTTTCATCCTAAGTTTGATACGTTCTAGCAGTGCTGGTGCGGTACGGATCGAAGGTTTGAAGACAAAATCTTGGTCAGAAATTTGTTTTTTGTTATATAACATTTGACGCTAGAACCTACCGTTTAGGAACTACATTAGTTCGAATGACAAATGATACGTTTATTAAGTGTTAGGAGTTCATTGGCACGCACTGGGTCAAATAAGCTGTTGGTTGTGCTCGCAATTAAATTTTGAAGTTATTTCCGAATATAATTGTTTTTATTTTTTTATTTATTTATAGTAATTTACAACTGTACTAAAGAATACAATAAGTAAATATGTAGAATGAATATAAAAAGTCATGAAAATGTCTTGAGAAAGAATCACCCAGTGGTAGCACATCACTAACTATTTTAATACAGTAGGTCCCGAGACCACCTTCTTTTCAGTCGCCTTGGAGGGTTATCAGGGATATCTGAGGAAGATAAATTACGGAAAAGTGGGTTTGTATGGGCAGGGAGTTTAGAATGGAAAGAGGAGTATCTATCACAGGCTATGTCTGCAACAAATGGGATGTTTTGGTCATTATGGAGGAGTTGATTTGTGACAAAATAAGGAGTATTCAGTTTGATGCTTTCACCAATTCATGGTTTTACTAAAATTCTATTTATTTATGAAATCTATATAAATTCAACTGAATAAATATGATATGATATTGATAATGGTTCTTGGCCTTGGAGAGATAATTTTAAAGACGGTGACGGCCTAGAGCAGAGGTTCATGTTTTCATTCTTCTTCTTCACGCAACGCTGGTGCTGACTTCCCCTTATTTTGATATTAAGGTTCTTCTAAGGATTCATAATTCATAAGTCTTTCAAGTATTTATTTCCGGCCAAAATAATATCCTCAATAGTTATTTAAATATTATTTCTTAATTTGTTAGATATAAAATTTCTGAGAGTAACGACAAATGCTCATTTCCATTTAGAAACTCTCCTTTGAACCCTTACTATTATTTATTTAATTTTTAGATTAGTGAAACGTTAATTGCGACTAATAATCATGACTGTTCAAACGAACATTGGAGGGGTTTAAAATTTAATATATTTTCAAAAAACATAGAATTAAATCTACATAATATTTAATCCAAACTAATTTAGCATCCATATAGCGAGTTTAATCATAATCGTAGAGTCGTTTTTGAGAAAATCGTAAAATGGTGCATAATGCATTGCATAAATTAGCACTTTTGGCCAGCCGATTCGGGTGAAAAACTTTTTGTAACATCCCGGGCGTACAGTTATTTCAGTTTCGTAAACCTTTTCATTTTTCCTGCTACGAAAAGTAATGCCGGAGGACTTGGGTTTCATGGGAAGAATGTTTCCTACCACAGTATAGGCATTCCTTGCCCTACGTAAAGCTGTACTGGCCCTCAGCTTGATCAATGAAGAGAAAACTTAATGGTAAGGATAGATTTAATTGCCAGCTTTGACTAGTGGTTAATGTTGGCGAGTTCACTGTTCAGCAAGTTGCTGGATTTGTATATATTACCTCTCTTATAAAACCTGCACAAAACAATTTTCCAAAAACAAGTATTCATATTGAAAAATTATGTAGTGGAAATTAATATTCCTTATGGCTCTTTTGTTTCGAGGAATACAAACAAATTTTATAAATGACTACGTTGACGCATTTCTTTTCAAACTATGCTTCCCATCTTTGTATCATGGAGGTAAATTACATTTTGATGATCCTAGAAAAATATTCAAGGCCGCTCCAAAAGAACTATTGCCACATTAGATCTCGTGTTGAAGATAAGTATCCGGCTTTTCTTTTCCTTTTTCGTCAACCTTTTTTTTTTTTTTAAATTACAATAAAACACGATTAAGTTAATTGCATAAAACACAAAGCGAATTTTAAAACTTTACTAGTTACTAATATATAAGAAACGATTTCGATGAGTTCCTCTGGTTGTGCTCAAAAGAGAAAAACTTACGGACTGTCTGCTCACTAGAGATATTGTTACTTTCACTTACTATATATAGTAAGGGAAAGTATTGTGATCGTGAAAATTTTCGAATTCCAGTTTTCAACGAAAGTACACATTTTAGGGTCCCTTGAGTCCAAATAACCAAGTCCCGCAAAAAGGTCTGTGTGTGTGTGATAACTCCAGGGCGGAAACGGTATGTCCTATGAAACTGAAATTTCATATTTAAGACAAATATATGCCCCAGACGTTACAAAACCTTTTTGATCAAAATCGGCTAACCAGAAGAGCCACTTTATAACCTG